>JAHCVI010000005.1:2435087-3647397 GCA_019096155.1 Staphylotrichum longicolle
AGACCACACACCACTTGCTTGATTTGTTGTGCCCGGGCGCCCCAGCCAGGGCTGACCTGCCGTCGAGCTGCAGGGTCGCGGAGGGATTCGAGCGCAGCTCACTCTCTTCACGACTGTCAGCGTCGCTAGCGTGGCGAGCGTGGCTGAAGCAGCGGCCGGCGGGATTGTGTGACGAATAAACTCAAGTGGACGGTAGTTATTTCTTGGACATCATCAAACTATGGAACTGCAGCAGCAGCAGCAGCTGTTATTGAAAGTCTTGTCACCTCAAAGCAGCTTGTGTTGGGAGCGGACCTCTCGTCGGACAACAGCAACTCTTCCCACCAGTCTTACCAAAAACTATCCGAATACCGACCCTACCGTTCGTTCCCTTTTGACCTGGAGAATACCTAAGCACGCCTGAGCAGATGCATCCCCCCACATTTGTGAGCATTACGATTGAATTACCTTGCTGTGTATATACCTTTACCTATTAGACAAAGCCACTTGCGTCAACCACCACAATCCTGCATCTTCCCTCCCATCGAGGTTCAGTCAACCCTTTCCTCTCCTCAAACACACATACACTCCCAAACCCCTCCCGCCCCCTTCTACTTCAACCCAAACCCCTCGCTCTCCCTCACCGCCCTCCACAGCCTCCCCACAAACTCCTCCCTGCTGGGCCCCCTCCACAGCCCACCGAGTTGAAGCACGTCCGCGCCGTCGGGAACCGCCCGCACTCCTCCCCAAGGCAGGCCACGCGGATGCCCAGCGACGCCGCCCCCATCGCGGGGATCCGGTCGCTCCCCGTGATGAAGGCCAGCAGCCGCCTCTGCTCCGCGGGCGGCGCGCCCTCCCAGCTCGCCCAGAACCACCGGACCGTCTCCTCCGTCTCGGCCGGGTCGGCGGGGCCGGCCCCAGCCGCCGCCGCCGGGGTTGCCGGGGTTGTTTGCCACCCGTCGTACACGGCGACGGCCTTCAGCGCGGCAATGTCGAGCGGCTGGTCGGCGGCGCCGGACCCGCGGACGAGCAGCTCGATCTCCTCCGGGCGGAAGAGCGAGAGGGCGTGGCCGTGGCCGTGGCCGTCGCCCCCGCCGGCGCAGACGGTGTAGAAGCCGCGCTTGAACGGCTCGAACTGGCGGGCCACGGCCGTGTCGAGCACGTAGCGGACGTAGGCGTCGACGTACTCGCGGCGGTTGGCGTTGGTGACGGGGCGGGAGGCGCCGCCCGGGCAGAGCGGGATCTTGTCGACCGCGCCGTAGCGCGCCGTCGAGAGGGAGAAGTCCAGGCCGAAGACGGACTCGACGTCCGGGTCTGGGTAGTCGAGGAGCTGGCGCAGGCCGCGGGCGAGCGCCGGGCGGTATTCGGCTAGGTCGTCGAGGGTGTAGGTCATGGGCTGGCGGGGTTGGGAGGTGGGGAGGGAGGTGGTGGTCGGGGGCGGGGCGGCGAGGATGAGTTTGCGGAAGAGGAAGGGGGGCAGGGCGACGTCGAGGATGGTGGAGTTGTAGATGGCGAGGCCGAGGACGACGCCGACGAGGAAAAATTGCTCCGAGGGCTCTAGGGAGAGTTGATTGAAGTAGCAGTAGTGCGAGTCTTCGTCGTAGAGGAACATGCCTGGGGATGGTCAGTGGCTGCTGCGGAGAATGGTCGCGAATGAGAAAAGACGTACCGTGGTCGGGGTTGAACACCTCCCTGACAAGAAGCAGAAACCACTCCTTCCGCAACCCGCCCGCATCGACGCCCTCCTCGCCCTTAAAATTGATCTTCAGCCCCTTCTTGATCTCCTCGCCCCCGCCGCCAATCACCTCGCTGACGGCCTTCAGGCTGTCCTCCACCAGGCACTCGCGCCGGATATCCAGCACCAAGAACTGCTGCACCACCCGGTTGGTCATGATGCTGTCGAAAAAGGCGTCCCGCGCCTTGGTCTCCATCTGCCGCCGCGCGTCGTGCTCCAGGATCTGGATCTTGGCGCCGATGCTCAAGAGGAACGGGTGCTGGCAAAACGAGAAGCGGCCCTGCTTCCGCTCCCACGCCTCAAAGTCGGCCACGAGATCCGAGTCGTCGAGCAGCGTCATGTAGAAGTCGCTCGTCGCGAGCATCTGACCCGGCGCCTTGACCAGCTCGCGGTTCCGGTTCCCGGGGCTGTCCGGGCGGTGGCCGAGGCCGTGGCGGGCGTGGCCCATGTTGTTGGCGGCGAAGAGAAACCCAAGGACCTGAGCAGCAGCGCGGATCTGCCAATCCTCTTGGTAAACGACCTTCTTTTTCTCTTGTTGCTTCTTTTTTGAGCGTGGTGCTTGTCCCAGAGCGGCGTGGAGAGCGGCCGCAGAATTGCTAGGTCCCATGCTAGGAATGAGCCCGGCGGTGAAATCGATCTGAGCCTCGTACTTCTTCTCGTTCTGCCGGATCAAACGGTAGGCAAGGAAGCCCGATATGAGGTCCTTGGTCTGCACAAATGACGGCTCCGAGTACCTCGCGAACCAGGCGGCGAGGTGAGTGTGGCACTCAGCGGGTGCATTCGACATGAGTCCCACGATGCGTTTGATAATGACCGAATGCCGTCCTGACGTCGGGCCGGAACCTCGAGGGGACGTGGCGCTGTGCGGCGATGGAGCAGCACTTGCTGGCTGAAACTTGCCGCTGTACAGCTTGTAGGAAGCGTGTAAAAGGGGGTTTGCGGTGATGATAAGCAGGAAGCGGAGGTCCTGGGGTTGGGTAATTCGCCCTCCAGGGCGCTTGAGAATGGTCTCGGAGGCCTTCAACAGAGCCTTTTGAGCATGGTCCTGCCCAGTTAGGATTTGGGCCTCAAGGTTCTGCAGCACCGCCCGAGACACCGCAAGGCTCGGCTCCTCGGCCACCAGACCCGCATAGACTTCTGGCCAGGGCCGTGCCGCCTGGATGGCGGTTGCGTACCATTCCTCCAGCTCGGCCCAGTCGATGTGTGGACTCCGCGAGCTGACTGTAGACTGGCCGTGGCGGCTCCTGCTGGACAAGGTCCTGCCTGGAACCGCGTCCTCATACCCGGTCCACCACGTGCCGTTTTCCCCAATCTCACCCAGCAACAACAGCTTCGGATCTAGCTCAGGGACCGAAAAGCTGGTGCTGCGGGCCTCTCTCCGCGCTGGAACGGACTCCGAGGGGCGGCGCGGTCTGCTGTTCGCTCTGTATCCGGCAGGAGGCTGGCTTCGGGGGATCAGGAAAGAAGAATTGAGACAGTGAAAGGAAGCGAAACATGAAACAATGTAATCTTCCAGAGGCCTGAATATCCTCTTGGCCTCTTCCCCCGCCGGGCTCGGAGGCGAATGGATTTGACGTCCCCCCCTCAATCCCGGAGAAAGCTGCGGACGCTTCTCGGGGAACGGCGTGGAGGACGAACTTGCGTTGGACGTGGTGCCGGCCCAGCTGGGCGCTCGGCGGTGTTGGGCCGGACTTTTGGGAGGGCCGAGGTGCAGCCTTGGCTCAAAGTTCAGGGAGGTCTTGGGCCGCAGTGTGAGGGGAGTCCCCCTTGATGGTTCGGGAACCCTGAGATGGTGGGGTGAGACGGGGGAAGGGGTTGGGGGAGATTCTTGGTCGATGGCAGATCCACTGGTTTCCCTGGTCAGAGCGGAAAGGAGAAAAGACCGTAGGCACTGCTCGATCAAGGACTTGGTGTGACCGAGTGAGATTGGCTTGTCTGCAAGCCGTGTCAGCCATGCATGGACAATAGGGTCTTAGGACAAACACAAAATCCGTCATACCCTTTCGAGGCTCTTCCTCGCATACCATATCCTCCTCATGGGTAGCGTCCTCCTGCCGGGTATCCCGACTCAGGGGGTTCAAGTCGTTGATGGTCATGCAGATGGTACATCTGAACGTCTGCAGCTCCCTCGGCCAGCGCACCAACGATCCACAGGTCATGCAGCGCCCGGTGGCAAAGTCTCTGCTCCCGACCGAGGAGCCGCTCCGATGGTTCCGCATCAGGGGGGGTTTCACTTTCAAGCCGGGCCCGTCAACGCCGGACTCGGAATCGGAATCGTCGTGGGCGGTCGTGGGGCTGGCTCTCTTCTTTTTGCTGGAGAAGAGCGACGGGAACGGGTGGCTGACGGAGCGGACGTGGCGGGGCCGGTCTGGGTGGCTCCGGGGGTGGAGATCTTCGTCGGACGAACTGGAGTCGCCCTGGAGGTGGTGGTTCTGCATGTGGTCCCAGACATCAATCTCCGAGACTCGGGAGGCGCTCCGGTACCGTCCGCCGGTGGGGCCGCCGGGCACATGGCGAGGCGTCAGGTGCTGTGAGCTTGGAGCCGGCGAGTTGTCAGCCGGATGACGGTGGGCACCGCCTCTGCCGGGCCACGGAGCCATGGTGCTCTCGGTGTGTTCGGGTGGTGCGCGTCTTGGCTCTCATCGGCGGTCCGTGGTGTGATGAGGAGGAACCTGACTTGGGAGCTGGCTGCAAGCACTATAGGCAAGATCGGAGGCCTGTTCAAATCGTGTCTCCAAAACCGCGGTTGAGCCAAGCAGCAGTCGAGTTCAGACGAAAGCGAGCAGCAGCAGCACAAGCTCACCCGAAAGCCAAGTGGCCAAGCATCAGCTGTGACGTCGACGAGAACAAGACCAGACAAACAAAAAACAATTGCCGGGGGACGCCTACGACCGTCTCGGGTTTGGTCAGGTACAGGATACGGAGTTGTTGCGTCAGGTACCCGGAATTGGTGGTCTCGTCACAAAGCCCAGAGCCAGCGCCCAACCCCCAAGCCGAGCACCGTCGGTCGGAGAGAGAGCGGGTGTGTGTGTGCGTGTGTGAGTGGATGGGCTGAGAGCGGGATCGAATCAGGCAAACCGATGCGCAGACAAGCCGAAAAGCTGAAAAAAGGCCACGGGCTGGCTGGCTGGCTGAAAGAAACCGTTTGTTCTCCCAGCCCAGTCCAGTCCAGTCCAGTCCAGTTAGTCCCTGTCAATATCAAGTGCCAACCAAACCAACCACTCATTCATCCATCCCCAGAACCACGAGCCGCGGCGCATGCACAGCCGAAGCCCCAAAATGCAATTGAAACAAGGTCGCGCAAGGCTCCGACTGACACCTGAAACCATGGCAGCAGCGGCCAAGCGATCTGCATCTGCAGCGAACAGTGCCAGCTAGCTTCCATGACCCAAACGCCGGCGCCGTGGGAATACGAGCTCATGGGGCATGCGGGCATGTCGAAACCCGGGCTGGACCCCATGCTCTGTGGGGTGCGTCTGCATTCCCACTCGGACCTGACCTCCCCAAAACCCTCGCAGTGACATGGCAGCAAAAGCGAATGCAGGCAGCACTGCGCTGCTGCAGGAACCTGGAAGCAAGCAAGGTGTCCCTGCAGGCCAGGCACAGTGCATCCAGAAAATACGCCTTGCACTGTGTGGGCAGAATCTCAACGGCGACCCCACTGCCTGTCTCACTCATCCACAACAACAAAGAGGAGCGGGACTGAGCCGAGACCCGTGAGTCGGGCAGCCAGGTTCATGTCCTCGTCAATCCGAAAGTTGACCCATCAAGCACGCCGACGGACACATACAAGAGATCATACCCTCTTCTATTGGTATCACTACAAGGGTTCGCAAGTAAACACCTAGAAATAACGAACACAACAACAACAAAGCACATTGCCCCTCCCAAATCCTGGCCAGGGACTGGACTGAGACCAAACCAGGTCCTGTCCCCATTCGCCGAGCCATAACCCTGAGACGTGTCGAGTCGAGACGAGACGAGACGGACGAGACGAGATGCCGAACCCCATTTTCACAAATCACAGCCCGTAGAATTCCCAGCCATCGCCAGCACCGCCCTTGTTTGGCTCCCCGGCCTCATGCGAGGGCGCAAACTCCGTCCTCAGCTCTTCGCCTAGTCACAGCTCGTCGTCCTCGAGCTCCGACGGCTTCAGCAGGCCGCCGACCTTGGACCGGCGCTCGTGGTCCGCCGCCCGGGCGTCGCGCTCCTGCTGCTCCTTCTCCACGAGGTAGAGCTCCGCGTTGTCGCCTGCAAACTCGCGCAGCGAGATGAGGAAGTCGCGGAGCGCAAGCCGGAACTTGTCGTACTGCGTGTTGAGCGTGAAGAGGCCCTCGGCGAAGGCGGTGATTTGGACCCTGGTAGTCAGGTTAGCTTCCCGGTTGCATATTTGAATCCGCGAGTGGGGAACTTACGGAGTAAGGTTGGAGAATGCGTTCTGCAACAAGGTGCTCACAAAGTTGCCCAAGAACTCGCGGTTGCCAGTGCCCGGCTGCGCCTGGTCTTTAAGTGCCGTCGGCCGGGTGTTTCGTGGGTGGTTTGGTGCGTGTTGTTTTTGTGTTGTTCCGTCTTCTCTTCCAGGCACATGTTCAGACCGGCCGTCTCGACGTCGCGGTTGTCGTGCTTGCTAGCCCATAGGCACGAGTCGATGACGAACTTGAACTGCCGGTTGTCGAGCTTCAGAAGAGCTGGTAAGGGTTAGATTGATGCTATTCAGAAAAAGAGTGTGATGAGACATACCAGGGAAGCAGTGGAGGTTGATTGCCCGGAGGAGGTTGAAGAACTCCACACGATGCTCAGGGAACTCCGAGAAGTCCTTGTTGATCATGTCCAGAGTGCACTCGAACACGTTCTCCATGATCACGGGTACCTGGTCCTCCATAAGGCCCTGGTCGCAAATGTCAGTACCACTCCAAACCTCAAAACGAGCGCTTCGCCAACCTGACGTACCGAAAGCTTGGTGATCATGGCGGTCATGGCCTTCAGAACCTCAGCGTCGCGAGCATTGGCGACGTTGCGGTTGTAGTCGACCAGCACCGAGTCGAGCAGCTGAGGAACCATCTGCGTCCTGACAGCCTGCAGATCCTCTGCCTTGTCGACAAACGTCTCCACAAGCTTCAGGATCTCCTTCTTGATAGTCCGAAGACCGCGAACCTTGGGCATCTTGGTCGCAACCTCGCCTAAGTGGATGGTCAGCAAGAAAAGCTTGACAGAAAGATGAAGATAATACTAACCTTCGCGAGCGACTGCCTCCGAGATGAGCTGGCTCGTGGCCGCATACATCTGGAGCATGTCGTTGTACAGCCGGCCAATCTGAGGGAAGAAGTAGGGGCCAATCGACGAGCAAGCGGACACGTTGGTCTTCATGATGTTGCCGATGATCTTGATCGTATCGGCATCCTGCAGGATAGCAGGGTTCATGGTCGCCTGCTTGATAATCTCATCCCAGGCGGCGTTGGGAATGGCCATCAACTCAGCCAGGAGCCTTTCTTGCTGGTTGCGGTTGCCTTGCGCGGCCACCATGTACCCGCAGGCCTCATAAAAGGTGTGCACCTGTTGGGGTGTCAGGTCGCAGGTGATCTTGCCGAGATTCCGGATGATCTCCTCAATGAACGCCTCGTTCTCGCTAGGTTGGAGGGCGACAAAGTGGCGCCTGCACTGCTTAGCGATCTTGATGAAGGTGTCGCACGCCATGTCCTGGACACCTAGTGTGGGTTAGCTATAACAGTCCTTGCGTTGGTTGGAGATCGACTCGCCTTCGTGGGATTCGTGCATGAACTCGAAGAGCTTATTGACAACCGTCTTAAGGAACTTCCAATGCGCCTTGAGGAAGCGTGGGTATTGTCCCACGATGTACATGATGTTGCTGGCGACTACGGCTTTGTTGTCCTTGCCGCGCTTCATCTCTGTCAGTCCGAGTAAGTCCTTGATTACTGTGACGAGGAAGCGCTTCTCTGTCTCTTCGTTCATGGCCAAAGAGATGGAACCGATGGCCCAGCAGAGCACGTTGCAGTTGTGCCACGACCACTCGGACCCGTCCACCTGCCGCGCGAGCTTCTCCGTCATGATCTGCTCGGTGTCGACAACGTCCAGATGAGTAAGATAGACCAGGCATTCCCGGATCGTCTTGTACAGCTGAACCGTGTCAGTCTCCTTGACGAATTCACGGACAATCTCGCCTTCGTCGTTCTCCACGATCAGGACTTCCTCCGGCCGGACCATCTTCTCAATCATCACCACTCTCAGGTTCGACAAGACCTCGTTGTACTTGTGCTTGCGAAGGGGATAGTTGGTGAGCAGGGCCGGATTTGGTGCACCTCCACCGCCCATCATGCCTAGAGACATTGAGGTAAGGTCGGAAATCGGGAGGGACTGCATCTCCTCGTAGAGCTCCTGGACGAGCTTCAGCCAGTAGTCGAGGCAGATCTTGAAGATCTCGCGGTCGTCGATCTGAGAGATTCGGATCAGGTAGAAATGGCCGTGGGTGAGGAAGTCCCGGTTTGGAAGGTTCTCAATGAGCTACATCAAGGGTTATTACTGCTAGAAAAGATATACCAGAGGCCGAGAGACGACTTACTGGCAAATGCATGCCGTAGAAGTTGCAGAGGAACAGGGCCAAGTTCTGGATGAACTCCTGATCGCGCGAGTTACTTTGCGGATATGTCGTCTTGAGGTCCATGTCCAGGGGGATAATGTTGGAGATGGATGTCAAGACCTCGGTGAACATCTTGACCAGCTGCTCATCATAGGTGTTGAGCTGGCCGGGGCCTCCTGTTTGCAGGCCGCCAATCTCGGTCAAGCACTGCAGCGTGATGTTCCGGAACTCTGGCACCTCGAGGAAGCGAGTCCGGAGCGTCTCGATCAAGGGTGTCTCGAAGATGTACCCCAATGGAATCCAGTTGCAAAACCGCAACAACGTCTCCAGGGTGGCTTTGATCAAGCTCGGCTGAGTGGCGCTGTTGAGAATCTCCTGGCAGAGCTGGAAGATCTGGGAGAACTCGGCGCACATGGTCGTCTTCAAGTTGCGGGTTTTCGTCGACGTCATCTGCTCGGCGGAGTAGTCGAAGACCTCCTCGGACAGGAGCCGCAAGATGATCATGTTGTTCTCGCACACCGACAGGCTCGAGTGGCAGGCCGAGATAATCTCGTTGATAAACGTGGGCCAGTTGTGGGGCCATTCCTGCTTGAGGACCGAGACGAGAACGAGGTTGAGCTTGTTGAGGAGAGTGCGGTGGGTTTTCAGGGCCTCCTCGGTGTTGGAGCATTGCAGGATGTACTGCACGACGAAGTTGCGAATTCCTAGGTATTTGTCAGCGATTGCCGTGCTCAATCCCCAGACGCAACGACCTGCCTTGACACTGCTCCCGTGGCAGGACTTTCCACCTTGTCAAGATGACATTGTCGAGAACCTGCAGACCCAAGACTAGTATTTGTAAGCCCTTGAACCACTCCAGCCAGCCTCGCGGGGGACGAACACTTGGTCTGCTCATACGTCGCCCGCGATAGGATGTCATCGACCATCAACCAGGCATCGGGGTCTTCCTTGAACTGCATTACAAAGTTAGTTGAGAGCGGGAGGCGGTTGGGTTAGGCGGTGATTGCGGAACGTGCCTGGTTGAGTGCGGCTTGGGCAGCTTTTTGCTATTCCGGAGAGTTCCGTCGTCAGTATTGGCATCCCACCGACACGAATCTCGGGCCGTAGTTACCTGCTCGCCACGGCCCTCGTAGAAGGCCCGGACGGTCGCGTCCAACTCCTCGATGGAGACAGGCATGGTCGCGCGCCCTGGTACGTCTGTGGTCGGATCTCCAAGGGCAACCTGACAAACCGGTGTGGTCGAGCGAGCAGGGAGAGAGCGTGTTGTCGTTGCGGGCGGAGCAAAACGCGGGGGTGTGGCGTTCTACTGCAGAGGTTTTGCAAGTCGGAAAGGTGCACTAGGCGGAGAGAGCGGTCAAGGTCTTGAAGAGGACTGAGAGTGGAATGACGGAAGCATGGAAAAGAGATTGAGGATCGGGTCGAAAGCTCCAAAAGGCCGAACCCCACCAGCCTCTCGATTGTTGCTGCAACCCCGCCTTCAGTGCTTGCAGCCTGTTGAGCTGGCACTGGGAAGCTGCGCCCAGATCCCTGCAGCTCTGGCTCTTCTCCTGCGTGTGGTCCCTGCGCTGAGCCTCAGACTCCAGTTGATGCACCACAGCCTCTGATATATCAGACCCCATCTCTTGAAGAAACAAGGTGGCCTAGAAAGGCAAAAGAGAAAAGCGAGAACATTCTTGTTATGAAAGGACAAAGGTATGTCACTTTCATTTCCACTGGCTACCCACCTTCTTCTTTACATGTCTCCTTTCTGTGTTGTTTCTTTCTTCGATTTTCTGTCTCAGCGGGACATCTGCCGATTTTCGAACCGCAGTTTCAACAATAAAAGTGGGGCCTCATGGCGTAATTGGTAGCGCGTTCGACTCCAGATCGAAAGGTTATCCGTTCAAGTCGGGTTGGGGTCATCTCATTTGTTTTGATTTTTGAATCAACCAACTCCTTGTGTTTAGCTCAGCGCCTCTCTGACTTATCACTCGCTCTCGACTTGCCCGGTACAGTCCAAAGGATGGTAACTAGACCTATAGATTTTTCCTGATTTGGAGGTCGCGCCCAGTGTTTGAGCGCAAGTTGGTGTGGCTTGGTTGGTTCCTGTTCGGAACAGTTGAGTCCTCGCATGCACCTCAGCCTCCAATCAGCAGACGGCTGTATCAGCCTCACCAAGCAAGCCGATGGAAGTTCGGGCACGGCAGTCCTGGTTGGGCGGCCGCCCAACCCCCTCGCTGTTTTGGACTGCGTCTGCGCGGGGTTTCCGATGTGAGAGTGTGCCTAGGTATCAGCTGAGTCTTGACCTGCCACACGAGAAGATCGCCAACCCACAAAAGCAGTTCAACACAGCGCCTTTTCCACCCAAGCTCCCCCCTTCGGATCTTGTACTTTTTTATTCTGAAACTGCCGGGCTTCCATTCCTTTCATCTTCCGCCGAGTCGATCTTGAATGCTTTATTAATCAGTCTCGAAACCGATGCCCCCCCAGCGGGAATGGTGGATGCATGCCCAACGCGCCTCTCACACAAGCCCAACAACATCCAATGGGGAAGACATTAAGCCATCAAGACTACACTGTGGGGTGGGTATGCCCGTTGGAGGTAGAGCAGATCGCTGCCGTGGCAATGCTGGACGAGGAACATGAACGTCTGCCGCAGCCTCCCACAGACCACAACGTGTACACCCTGGGAAGCATCGCCGGTCATAATGTCGCCATTGCCGGGCTCCATCTTGCCGGGAACAGCCCCGCGGCCACGGTTGTCACGCAGATGAGGACCACGTTCCCGAACCTAAAGTTTGGCATGCTGGTGGGCATCGGTGGCGGCGTGCCAGTCAGGACCGAGAACGGCATGATCCGGCTCGGCCACGTCGTGGTTAGCAAGCCCACGGGCGGGCACTCTGGCGCCGTGCAATATGACCATGGGAAAGCCAAGATCGGCCAGTTTGAGCGCACTGGTGCTCTCGCACCTCCTCCGGCGGTGCTCCTGAATGCCGCGCAGGATCTGGCGGTCAAGCGCGCCAGTTCGCGCAAAGATCCCATTCAAGTCAACATCAAGAGAATCGACACTGGGATCCGAGGGCTCCGAAGGTACAAGCATCCGGGCATGTCGAATGATCATCTGTACAAAGCGAACTACAGACACCGAGAACCCGGGTTGTCCTGTAACGAGTGTGGATGTGACCCTGCGCAACGGATCCCACGGCCGACTGATGATGATGACGACGACGACGAGCCGTATGTCGAAGTGCATCGGGGCACGATCGCATCCGGGGAGCTTGTTGTCAAGGATCCTGTCTTGAGGGATAAGCTGGCGAAGGAGTACGGTTTTCTCTGCTTTGAGATGGAGGCAGCTGGCGCTCTGGCCGACTTCCCTTGCATTGTCATCCGGGGTATCTCCGACTATTGCGACTCACACAAAGATGACCGGTGGCATGGATATGCAGCGGCGGCGGCGGCGGCGTATGCTCGGCTGCTATTTTTCCACATGCCGGTCGACGAAGTGAGGCGGTGCGTATCGAGGTCCGATAGCTTACACGATTAGGCGCTGATTATACATAGCTATATCTCTGACTCTGCTGAGACGGACATCCACCATGTGAGGCTTCGTCATGATGACCAAGATCGTCAGGACATTCTGGACTGGATCGCGCTGCCCGACTATGGTTCCCATCAGAGCCATTTCTTAGAGAGACAGCAACCGGGGACCTGCCGATGGTTCTTGGACTCCGAGGCATATCAGGCATGGTTGCAAATGAGGCAACAGACGTTGTTCTGCCCGGGCATTCCGGGGGCTGGGAAGACGATTCTTACGTCAGTTTTGATCAACGACCTTCAGAAACGATATGGAGACGATGTCAGTGTTGGAGTTGCGTACATTTACTGCAATTTTCAATGGCAAGAGAAGCAAAAGATCAATGATTTGCTGGCAAGCCTGTTGCGGCAACTCGCGGAGCAATCCTCTTCCCTGCCTGGGGACGTCAAAGAGCTCTATCGCCGTCACAAGGGCAGGAAAACAAGGCCATCTTTCGATGAGTTATCGAACTCCCTTCACTCTGTCGCAACAACTTATGCAAGACTCTTTATCGTCATCGATGCCCTCGACGAATGCCAAAGGTCCGATGGCTGTCGGGCGAGATTTCTTTCGGAGCTTTTCGATATTCAGAAACGGCACGGAGCAAATATCTTGGCGACGTCGAGGGTTATTCAGGACATTGAGAAAGAGTTTGAGGGCAGCGTACGGGTCGAGATTCAGGCCAAGGATGACGACGTGCAAATGTACCTGGACGGCCACATGGACAAGCTACTATCCTTCGTTCTCAGCAACCCAGATCTGCAGCGCCTTATCAAGAGCACGATCGCCGAAACCATTAACGGAATGTATGTTGAACAACCGAGTGTCTTCTTGAGCTTATCTAATCTTGCCCTTAGGTTTCTTCTTGCCCCGCTGCACATGGACGAACTTGCTCAAGAAGCCACACCCGGAGACATAGAAGTGGCGCTGCAGAACTTGCCTCGCGGACTCAGCGACACCTATGAGCGAGCAATGCTCAGGATCGAAGGCCAGGGTGGGGGATTGCGCGATTTGGCAAAGAAAGTCCTGTCGTTGGTCTGCCACGCAAACCGAGCTCTCTCGACGGCCGAACTCCAGCATGCAGTCGCGGTCAGGGCCGGGCAACTGGAACTGAATGAGAAGTTCATCCCTACCCTCGAGACTATAGGGTCAGTGTGTGCCGGCCTGATCACCCTCGACACACGGAGCGACGTCATTCGTTTTGTGCATCATACCACAACTGAGTACTTCAGAGAAGCCAAAGAGCGTTGGTTTCCGACAGCAGAGGCTGACATCACCACAATCTGCGTCACCTATCTCTCCTTCGGCGTCTTTGGGGGCGGACTTTGTGCGACAGACGACGAGTTCAGAAATCGGCTGCGGTCATATCCATTCTACAGTTACGCTGCAGAAAGTTGGGGTCACCATGCTCGAAAGGCTTCGGAATGCCATCAAGCTCTGATCCATTTTCTGGTAGATGCGAAGAGGGTAGAAGCTGCGAGCCAGGCATTGATGGCCAGAAAGACATGGCATGGTCACGAGAACTACAGCCAAGATGTGCCGAAACAAGTGACTGGACTTCATCTGGCAGCATTCTTTGGGCTTCAAAAAGCTGTGAGCCATCTCCTCCAGCAATGGGAGAATGTGGACTTGGCAGACAGCTATGGCCGGACGCCGCTGACACGGGCTGCCGAGAAGGGGCATGAGGCCGTCGTACGCCTGCTGCTCGAAAGTGGCGCCGACATAGAGGCGCGGGGCAAAAATGCCGGAACAGCGCTGTTGTGGGCCGCTGAGTGTGGACACAAGGCTATCGTGCAGTTGCTGCTCGAGAGGGGCGCCGATATCCTGGCGAAAGGTTTAGGTGGCTGGTCACCGCTGTCAGCGGCCGCTCGTGAGGGGCACGTGGGAGTCGCAGAGCTGTTACTCGACAAGGGCAGCGCTGCCCAGATTATGGAAAGGTATGGCCGGCCGTCAATATCTTGGGCTGCCGAGAAGGGGCACGAGGCTATTGTACAGCTGCTCGTCGACAGGGGTATCGATATCAATTTGAAGGATAAGCAAGACCGAACACCGTTATTGCTGGCTGCCAGAGGGGGACATCAGTCCATCGTACGACTACTGCTCGACAACGGCGCCGATGTGCAGCCAAAGGATTATTGGGGCCGAACGTCGTTGTTCTGGGCCGCTGGAGGGAGAGATGAGGCGGTTGTGCAACTCCTGCTTGCGAAAGGTGCTCAAGTGAACGAAAAGGACAACTGGGGCCAAACGCCACTATACTGGGCTATGAAACATGGCTTGCACACTGTTGTACGACTACTACTTGTAAATGGTGCCGACGTCCAGCTGGAAGCAAAGGGTGGCCAAAATCTGCTGCTGTGGGCCGTTGAGTGTGAGCACGAGACTATCGTACGCCTCCTGCTCGACAAGGGGGTTGGCACAGAGGCGAAAGCTATCAACGGCTGGACACCGCTGTCGTGGGCCTTGCTGAGAGGGCACGAGGTGCTTGTACAGCTACTGCTCAAGAGCGGCGCCGACATCAACGCTAAGGACTGTGTCGGTCGATCACCACTCTCGCTCGCCGCTAGAAACGGACACGATACGTTAATGTCCTCTCTGCTTACAGATGACACCATCGACGTCGACCCAAAAGATCACTATGGCTTTACGCCTTTGTCACTGGCTGCACGACATGGCCACAAAAATGTGGTCAAGCTGTTGCTCGATACGGGGCGCGTTAAAAGCGACTCGCAGGATTGCTTTGGTCGGACACCGTTATGGTATGCCGTTAAGTATGGATACTCCGACGTTGCGCAGCTCCTGATCGATCACACACAACAGAGGGATGCATTGCGTTGTAATGACAATTGGCCCGAGAGGGCGCGCTCCAGATATCTCAAGCAGTCATTCGTATGGTGTGCCATCTGTATTGTGGACCTCCAAGAACAGGACTATTACGAATGCGGCGTCTGTTGTGGTGGAAAGTTTTGTGTTTGTCTAGACTGCTATGAATTTGGCGGACGTTGCTTGGAAGTCGGTCACGAGCTGGTTTTGTTTCAAGTAGCAGAGTTCAGGGCCCGCCTGAAAGGTTCTGGCTACTTATCTTAGTTACCTACAGTAGCGTTGAGACTGTTGACTAGAACAATGTCTACCCGGTCCGTTCTGAAACACGGAGACAGCACTGCATGACCGCAAAGTTCTGCTGCCCCCTAGAGAACAGACTCTTATATAGTCCAGCGTGACTTTGATGTGCCCTACATTCTAGGATTCCTAGCTTGTGCAACATCGTGTTCTTACGGAATTACTACATAAGATATGTCAGCCCCAATAGGAGTAGCACCCAGAGACCAATCTGCTTCGCCATTCCCGCCGGTCCAGCCCGAGCCCCTGCATTAAACTGCCAGCCGGTAATAACGCTGTCATTGGTGATGTTGCTGCCGGAGTTGGTTGCCCTGATGCAAGCTCCCATCTCAAACATGACGTTGTCGCGGTTGGACGAGCCGTTGAAGTAGCGCCGGGGCACCTCGCACCACAGGTAGCACCCGTCGACGATCTGGACTCGGCTAGGCGCGCAGCAGGTTGACATGGCGAGGTTTGAGGTGTTGGTGCCCGTCCTGACCATGACGTTGATATTTTGCGGGATGGGGAGTGTGACGATGCTCGGGAGCGCCGAATTGCCTCCTGGGCACGATGAGTTTGCCATGTTGGAAGTAGTAGCGGCAGGATGCCTTGCATCGGAGTCGGGGAGTGAGGTTAGGGTACGAGACAGAACGTTGCTGAGGTTGAAAATGAGATGGTGTTACGGACTCGGAAACTACAAAGTGAGTACTTAGCCCAAAGGGCAGATTGATGGTGTTGTTGTTCTAATGGAAAGAAAAGAAAATGTCTACGGTGAGATCATGCATTTGTCTGCTCAAAACCAAGAGCTATGCTCACAGTCTGTTATTGCTCAAGCTACAACCCCGTCCAAGAATACCACCATGCGTAGGAGGAGCGGTACGCAGAAGGCTGGACAGCCAAAATAGGAAGCTGTCGGGGTCATGTGTGTCCTGATGTATCGCCAACAGCGTTGCGCATTGATTAGACAGGCGTGATTCAACCGCCTTATAACGCCAAATCAGGCCGAAGCGACGTCTTGGGCCCAGGCTCCTGAGTTCGGTTGGCGAGTGCTGCAATCCGGAGCGCCGAAGGGCAACTGCCGCGACTCCCTTGCACATGTGCCCAGACAGGTACCAAACTGTCGGGTGCTTGTGTTGTGGACTTGATTGGATCTGTATGCGACTCAACTTGGGAGAAGGACCGATTGCGGATTCAAGCCAAGGATGTACCGTCAGGGGTTTTCAACTGTCTTTTTCGTTAACAGTAGTTTTGCTATTAGCCAGTGACTGGTACTCGGAGTCGAGTTCTTGCATTCTAGCTACAACACGGGCTCTCCACTTATTACCGACCTGCCTCTTGGTTACCGAGGCTATATTGGTATTGGTGCTTGGTGGCGCAATGTCAATGAATAAAGCAGAACGTTGAGAGTTCGGCCGTCTCTTTATCAAACGAAGAGAGCAAAGCATTAAGAACTCAAGGTTCTCTCTAGGTGACACCCGACTACCTCAGCATCTTCCCGACAGAAAAAGACGTCCACCAAAACAATCATGACATCTCCATTTCTTGCTGAGTGAACTGAAAGCCCGAATAGCTACATCTGAGATGCCCGAAATGCTTGATGAAATAGAATGGAGAAAACCCAACTACTTGATGGAATAGAGTGAATTTGAATTTAACACCGTTAAAGCATTTTCTTCCTTCCTCTTCCTCTTCTTCCTCTTCCTCTTCCTCTTTTTCTTTCTTCTTCTTCTTTTTTCTTCCTCTTTTCCTCTTTTCCATTACTTTCCTTTTGATATCTTTCTTTGGACGAGATCTCCCCTACCAAGACAGAAAGGCATGGTGACGCATTAAGTTCTATTTGGGTGTACAAACTTTTTTGGCCACAGGGAGCTCAGGTACCTTACCACAATCGGAATGGCAAGGCAGGCTACCATACCTTGACCTCTCAGAATAATCAATTCAAGGGCTATAAGAGTATGAAATATATATGAAAAGTGACCCTTCTCTCTACGGGTGTGGTTGTTGCATAGGTGTGCCATTGACAACCATTTCAGAGTCCAAGGCTCAATCAGTCGACGAGTGATCTGGCACACGACCAAATGATTGCCAGAACCCGACTTTCCTGAGCTCTGCGCACCTCGTGCGCATTTATGATTATCCATCAACGGACTCGTGCCGTCCAGCGAACAACCGCCAAAAGACCTCATGCCAAGCGGAGTCGAAGGTTCTTCTCAATGCGGCAAGTAGAGGACATGAAACTGAAGGAATGTGCTGCGCGTTTTACTACTCAGTATCCTTTACTCCGTCTGCTTCAGCACTCTAGCTTTCAGTTCTGCCATGCCAAACGGTTGGGGAGACAAAATCACACCACAAGATATGACCTAGTGAAGGCCCCAGTGTACATCTACAGTCAGGCACAAGTCTAAAATCGCCAGACCGAGATTTTTATTTCTTCCATCCCCAACCACATGATCCCGTCCTATCTATGTACCTCTAGTCGACATCCTCTACTCTACCCCCATAATATATAGTACAGTCTATGGCTTCTTGTACCCGCACTCGGCCAACCCCTCCTCCAACGACTTGACGGCGTGCTCGATATCCGTGCGCTTGGGGTCAAGCTGTAGACATGTTAGTACCAAGCCTGCGCAGCGCCTACCCACGACCGAGGAAAACTCACCAAGCTGACGCCCATGTGTCCGAAGCGGATATACTTGGCGGCAATCTCCTTGTGGATGCCGCCGGCAAAGACGACGCCTTTCTTGGCGAGGATGGGGAGGAGGTCGGCGCCCTTGACGCCCTCGGGGAGGTAGATGGCGGTCATGCCGTGGGCCTGCTCGTCGGGGTTGGCGGCGACCTGCTTGAGGCCGAGGTCGGCGATGGCCTTCTTGATCTTGTCGGAGCCGGCCTTGTGGGCGGCGAACCGCTCCGGGACGGGCTTGGTCAGGATCTGGCTGAGGGCCGTGTGCAGCGCGTGGATGAGCTGGGGCGACGGGGTGGCGAAGTAGGAGGGCTTCTTGGCCTCGTAATTTTGCATGACTGGCTCGTGTTAGTGGTGTGAAAGGCAGGGCGCGATACAACAGAACTCACTTGGTGTCCAGTTCTTCATGGAGGCAAAGTACGCCGCGGGGGGCGTCTTGCGGTTTTGGACGGCCTTCATGGCGCGGCCGCTGAACATGGAGATGGACAGGCCGGCGGGGCAGCCAATGGCCTTTTGGCTGGCAGTCACGACACCGTCCAGGCCCCAGGCGTCAAAGTCAATCTCCTCGCAGGCCACGCTGCACACGCCGTCGACGATGATGAGGGTGTCGGGCGAGACCTTGTGGACGAGGGCGGACAGCTGCTTGAGCTCGCTGAGAACGCCGGTGGAGGTGTCGACGTGCGTAACGGTGATGGCCTTGTACCGCTTCTCGGACAGCGCCTTCTCGATCTCGGGCAGCTGGGGCTTGGTGCCGACGGGCGCCTTGAGCTCCGTCACGTTGGCGCCGTAGACGCGCAGGCAGTCGGCAAAGCCGTCGCTGAAGTAGCCGGTCCCGAGCACGAGGACGTCCTCGCCGGCCTCGATCAGGTTGGCGGCCACGAGATCCCAGCCGAGGGTACCCGAGCCGGACAGGACGAAGGGTTGCGCGGCGGGGTCGGTGGTCTGGAAGAGCTTGCGGAGCATCGACAGCGTCTCGCCAAAGGTCGCGACGAAGCCGGGACCGACATGGCTCTCGCTGGAGTCAAGGCGGTCAGCTCGTGGGCTCTGACGGGCTTGTGGGCGCGGGAGGAGGGGGCGCGGAATTGAGCATCGTACCTGAAGTGACTCATGGACTGCAGCACGGCATCGTCAAACTCGATGGGCCCCGGGATCAGGAGCGTCGGGTGGGCGGCTTGGGACGACATCTTGGGAGACGTGGAGAGGCTGCGCGACTGGGTTTTGGGCAGGAGAGAGGTGTCGATGGTGTCCGGGAGGCGCTCGACGGTATATGGGGTGTTGAACGGGTAGACGGGGGCGAGGTGTCGTGAGATAAGAGACAACCGGGCGGGGTGATTGTCTGGCGGGTTTTGGCGGGGCATCGAAGCCGATCCCTTGAGTCGTCTGAACACCGAGCGCGGCAACCTGGAGACCTCGGGTAGCAGCATGTGCAGAGCTCCCCACTACGCCTACGCGTGTAAGGCGCCGCAAAAGACAGATACGATGTCCTTATCTTTTTTCCTTTGCAGACTCCGAGTTTGGTATCGCCACGCTGCTCTGACCTCGATCTCAGTTTTGTCGTGGAAGCTGCAATTGATTCTAGCAAAAATATCAAACAAACCCAGAAATACGGCAATTGGAAACGGTAGGGCCAGTCACTATTAGTAGGCGACCGACAGCGGGGTTACGGATCGGAGTTGTCCACCGCCTGGACCCGGCGGAGCCAGGATCACTTCTGCCGCAGATTTGGCTTAGTGTAGGCGCTGCAACAAGGTCGACAGGAGCCTCATCAATCAGCATCCGCCCATTGAGCTCTGCAATGGCTGGATTGCTCTCGGAAATTGCAGCATCAGTGGTCCTCAAGGGGCGGGGCCCGTCCGGCGGCCAGCTGTTCCCCGTCACCGGCGCTGCCAAGAGCGGGGGGGACGTCCTGTGGCCCCGCAATCTCGAACCATCCACGGCGGCAGCTCGGATTGCACCCTCAATACAGGGCGCTGTCATGGTCGGCGATGCTGCTTATTGACATGCCGGGCGCATATAACAGACACTAGAAGATGAAGCGCACTAAGGCAGTGCGAGAGAATATCTCTCAGCCTTGAAAACTAGGTGTTCAGCAGAAAGAAAATGGGCAATCATAATCCCGATATATGACCGAGTGTTACAAGCGCGTAAATTACGCCGAGAAGACGTGAGCCGTCTGCAACAGCGTGTACGGTGTATGGAGTAGCCAGCCAGTATTCCACTTGGTATGCTGACTTGCGTTCTTTACAAGGCGGCTCATGGGGTTCCATGGTTGTTCGTTGATTCATAGCTTTCATCATCAGTGAACGACGAGGAACAAGGCCGTGGTCAGCAAGGGTTAGACGTTGGAACAATCAGATGAATACAAAAACCCTAACCCTGGATTGAAGCTCCATCCCTGTCCCTGTCCTGTGAGCGGGCGTAGCTGGGAGCTGACTGCTGGCGCAGAGCTCCATCACAGCCGTCGTCATCGCCAACGCCAAAGCACCAGCGCTTCCCGACTCGAACTGAGCAATCACACAGGCTACAACTGCAACCTGACACAGACGAACGCGGCTTCTTTTTTTGTTTTTTTGACGCTAATTCGTGTACGCTCGCCGAATACCCCACCGAGGCAGCCATCCTCTTGCCAAACACTCCCAACTCGACACCACTCACTCTCTTCTTGGGCCGCATTCAACGCCCGCCCGCCGACACCTCACAATGGCATTCCTAATTCTAGTAATTGGCGACCTGCACATACCCGACCGCGCCCTCGACATTCCCCTCAAGGTACGCCCCAGTATCCTCCCCCCTCCCCACGACGCACCATACCACGTACCACCCCGCCATACAACAGCACAACACCTCTTCCCCCGTCTCTCCATCCCCCACCTGCTAACCGCGCCTCGCGCTGCCCCCACCAACAGTTCAAGAAGCTCCTCTCCCCCGGCAAGATCGCGCAGACGCTCTGCCTCGGCAACCTGACGGACCGCTCGACGTACGACTACCTGCGCAGCATCTCGCCGGACCTCAAGATCGTCAAGGGCCGCACCGACGTCGAGGCGGCCTCGCTCCCGCTGACCCAGGTCGTCACGCACGGCGCCCTGCGCGTCGGCTTCCTCGAGGGCTTCACGCTGGTCAGCGACGAGCCGGACGTGCTGCTCGCCGAGGCCAACCGGCTCGACGTCGACGTGCTGTGCTGGAGCGGCGGCACGCACCGCTTCGAGTGCTTCGAGTACATGGACAAATTCTTTGTGAACCCGGGGAGTGCGACGGGGGCCATGACGACGGACTGGGCGGTCGGCGGGGAGGGGATGGCAGGGGAGGGGGAGGAGGTGGTGCCGAGCTTTTGTCTGATGGACGTAAGTTTTGTGTCTTGTTCCGAACCAGAGAAGGGCGGGATGCGCAATACTAACGTGAATGGGGTTGTGACAGGTGCAAGGGATCTCCCTGACGTTATATGTCTACCAGTTGAGGAAGGGCGAGAACGGGACGGAGAACGTGGCGGTCGAGAAGGTGACGTACACCAAGCCGGTCGAGCCGACGGGTGCGTCATGATGCCGGGGGAGGGCAGAGATGGGGGAGGTTGGGAAATGAGATGTGGCTGAAGAAAGAGTCAACCACAGGAGTATTGCGACGAAGAGGTCGGGAGTTACGGTACCGGCTTGAACAGCGCGGACTGTCATCATTTGAAGGCCCCAACGTTTGATGTGGGAAAATGGAAGTGGGCGGAGGGGCGAGCAGGTACGGTCGGTACGGCAGCAACGGCGCCTGCAGACTGGTCTGGAGTCTTGAGTTGATGCTATTGTGGAGGCAATGGGCGTCTCGCCCGTCTATAATTGTGAGGCGGGTATTTCCGTGATTTCCAGGGCTCGAGGCCGCGGTGTAGAGAGAAGTTTAGAGGCAATAGGAGGTGTCGAGATACCCTGCTTCGGTGTCGATGACTCGAGAATAAAGTGAGAATAGAGTGCATCTGAAGCGACCTCTTCCCTTTTCATCTTTCAGCCAGGAACTGACGGATATGACTATAGTAAAGGAAAAGAGGTATCTTGTCACGTTCTTCTGCCTTTAAACCTCGCATAAGCTAGGATGGCCGCTGTCCTCTCACCCCCTATCCAGTCTGAACAACAATGAAGCCACAGCACGTCTCCTATCCGTTCCCTTTCCCATCACTCTGATCAACCCACCAACCAAGCCAAAACTCAAAACGCCAGACGCTGTGCCGTACAACCAACCCCAAAGTACCAAGTCGCAAGCATGCATGCATCATCACCGTCATCAAGAACCAAAAACCACCCCATAAACAAAAGAAAAGAAAAGGTCGATCACAGCATCATGCTCCTCCGCCGCGCTATCCTCCCCTCCCTCCCGGTCTCCCCCTCCGCGCTCGTCCCGCTGGTGTCCGCATCCGCCGCCGCCGCGGCTTCCTCCAGGCTTTCCAGCATCGAGCTCTTCTTGGGCGCCAGCATCGACGCCCTCTTCCTACCCCCGCCTCCGTGCGCAGACCGCGACTTGGAGGGTCGCGCCGCTTGGTGATGGTGGCTTTTGCTGTCGCGCTCCTCCTCTTCGTCAAGGAGCTCGCGGAGGGCGGCGGCGGCGGCCATGGAGGATTTTCGCGCTGTTCGCGGTCGCGAACCCGTGGTGGTGATGTGAGACGAGGAGGAGGCCGGTTTGAAGTCTTCGCTCGTGTCGGCTGTGGAATGTTTAGAGGAGGCCGGGGAAGAGGCTGTGAAGTCGTAGATGTCGGCGCCCGGAGCTGGCGGGGGAGCTGGCGGCTCTTTATCGACTGCAGCTGGGGAGCTGGTTACCGTGGGAGTGTGGGCTGGTTCCGGGCTCGTGCTGACTGGCCTCTCTAACGCCGCAAGCGAGTCCCGCACTGCTGATGGCCGTTTTCGCCTCTCCGTGACGACGGTGCTAGGTAAAGTTTCCGAAAAGACGTCCTTCTGCGCTAACGGGCTCAACAGGGCTTGTTGCTGAGCTTTCGGAGTTGGGTCTCCGAGCGAGAGTGTTTTGCTGCTGGTGGTGGAGCTCCCTGGTTCTGACTTCACCTTGCTCGAGGAGGTCGGGGCTGGGTGGTTATCGTCCGCCTTGATGCTCCGGTGTACGAACTTGCCCTCCCCAGCTACAGCATCCAAAAGCTGCTTGGTGGGCCGCCGCATCTTATCTCGCAGGTTTGGTTCGGCGTAGCTGATGGATGCCCTCACACGGCGACTGGGCCGCGTCATCTCGCCGGTGGAGGATATGTCGGCTGGGGGAGGGGTGTCGTGTGGCGCCTCCTGTTGTGTCTGACGGCCTGGGGTTGATGGAGAACTTGGTGCTGCAGACGGGAGAGAAGTCGCGGTCTCAAGCATGACGGCAACCGCTGATGGTTCAGGGGCGAGAATCTCAATCTCCGGCAAAGATTGCGGTGTCTTGACATCGTCCCTCATAACGGTATCCCGTGCTTGTTCCTTTCTGGCCCCCTTGGGCGGCGCTGCTTTGAGCATTTTCCGAGGAGAGGACACATCCGCGTTGGTGCTCTTCGCAGCAAGTGGCGTCCTTGCCCGTCTCTCTGTCTTGGCACCAGCCAGCTCGGCAAGACTTCTCCTCTTCTGGCCACCGCGAGCTGGGAAGGTCTTCTCGGTGGCAACAGAGTTCTCTTTGCCTGGCTGTACCGTGGTGCTTTGAATCATCCCGTTTTCGTCGCCAAACTTCCGCTTCGCACCCGCCCTCGCTGGCTGCAGCGTGGATTCCGTCGCTACTTTCTTTGCCGGCGTTGCGTCTTTACTCGGGCTGGCATGCTGGATCGTTGGTTCCGCCATGCTCTTCTTCGGCTCGGGACTTCTTGACGGTTTTCGATCATAATCGAGTTTTGGCGGTGAAGAGAGTGTCAATGGCCGTCTCGGGCTCTCTGGAATGATTTCCTCGAAGGATCTTGTGGGCGAATCGTGCTTCACGGGGTCGTCCTCCACATAGCGCGATACCGGTGGAGGCCCCAAATCGGGCGAGTCGTTGCTGTCTTCGGCAGCAGCGCACAGAGCCATGATTTCCGCGCTGCTAAAGATTTGTTAGGTCCACTTAGCCTGCAACCAAAAAAGCGAACCTACTTCAACGTCGCGCGCGCGTATTGTTTGTTCTCGTAGATTGGGGGCAGCCTCCCCTCCTGCTCGGCCAAGGCTTCTAGGTCCATCGTGGTACGCCGCCTCCTTTGTGGCGGGCTTTTGGCCACACTTCGTCGACTTTTTGCAAGGATCCGCTCCTCTGAAGCATGTCGTTTGGAAGAGGCCTCTTCCCCCAAGCTCCCGAGCAAGGTGGCGAACTCGGAGAGTTGTGCCTCCAGCTTCGCCTTGACCTCGAGCGCATGGTCGGCTATTCTTTGCCCCTTGTTGTCTTCAAGTTGTTTCTCGAGTCGCAAAATCTGGCCGCGGAGGTCGAGATTCTCGGACAGCAAACGGGCGCAGTCGTTTTCAAGACGCCTGATCTTCTGCGACTGGTCCGAGTTGATTTTCGCGATATCTCGGTTCTGGCGCAAGAACTTTCTACGCACTGCAGAGGAAAAGTCAATACCAACCTTCTTTTTCACTGGAGAGCGACGAGTCGACATACGTATTTCGAGATGGCTCTCGGCCGGCACGGGTGCTTCGTTGAGCCTCGCCATGGCTCATGGTCGCCGGGAAGAGGTTGGGAAACTGATCGCGCGCGATTTCGATACGGTCGTTTCTCGAGATTTGATTGAGCAGCGACGCGACGCGGTGGACGGATTTCTGGTCGATGGAGAACAAGGCTGACGGGTCCAAGTCTGGATGGATAATTTCGTTGTGACATCGCCAATGTTTATGTACATTGCTTCCTAAAGCGGCCTAGCGTGTCCATCCGAGCTCCGCCAGTGCCCAGCAACCGCCCAGCTCTCTCGGCCGCCAAGATGGATGCCCCACGTCCCTAAGCTTAGGCTTGGCGTTGGTGGATTTGGTTGTCCACAGCAGGGCACTCATCCATGCCTCAGTTAAATCCAGTGACAGCGGACGCATCTCAAACGTAACTTGTCCATAACAGAAGCCCACAAAAATGTCCGGATTCCCGTCAAGACCTTTGCCGTCACACATGCGACAGCCGTCGCTCTCCGCTAACGCCGGGGGCCAGTCGCCGGCTCTGGTTGCGCGGGTCAACGAGAAGAAGGCCGAGCTCGAGAATCTCAAGGAGCTCCGCGATCTTAGTGCGGCAGCGGCGACGCAGATGGAGGCCCTGGAACAGAAGCTGGCGACACTTTCTGATGGGACCGAAGGTCTGTTGGGTGACCTTGCTGTTTGTATCTTCCTCGCTGACTCCTTCTCTGCCAGCCATTGCCTTGGTGCTGAGCAACTGGCATAATGTGCTGAGAGCGATCAACATGGCATCGGGTATGCCTTTCCCCTCTTTCATGCTTTGAAAGTTGAGCTGAACGAAAATAGCAAAACTCCCCATCCCCAAGGCCGATGCCGAGGAGGCGAAGGAGGTGCCTCTTCCTCAAACCCTCGTCCGCATCCCAACTGAACACGCTCCTGCTCTTCAAGCACATGCCGAAGGGGCAGCCGAGGAAGAATCAGGGTGATGCAAGTTGTGAATGCAGACCAAGGCACCTCCCACTGACCCGTCAACATCACCACTTGAGTGCCAACCATTGGATTCAAACATCGAATGAATCTGCAGTGCTCCAGAGGCATTGATACTTACGCGCTCTTGAGCAGATGAGCCATCAGTTGATCTTGGAAGGACTTGGACGCGAACTCACGATCCTGGCCATCGAGGTTGCTGTGCCTCCCCCTTCGCAGACCAGCTGGCGGACGAGGCGGGGTAGGGTACCAAGGCCGTCGCGTCGCGTTCCTTGATCAATATCCCTGTCCCACGCGACAAATTAAACAGGCTAACGATTTTGGGGTGCGCATCCGGAGAGTTGCGGCCAGGATGTGAGGGCTTGCCTCCGATAGATTCGGGAGGTGGGGCTTGAACGACGGGGATTCGAAGGGAAGCTGGGTTGGTGTCTGGGTGGCAGCGCAGGAAGTGAGACAGCATTGTACCCATTGCATCCAATGTTGCAACGGAAGCTGCACGGGAGGCGGCAGGCGATGCCTTCTCGGCCCCGGCGCGGGAAAGTAAACAATGCAACGCACCTGTTAAATCCCCCCGAATCTGCCGCCGGTTGCTGTGCTGATTGCTTTCCCACCCACATCTGCCTCAGACCAACCACCGCATCCAATTGCTACGGAGCATCATTGAGCGTCTTCTTTTTCTGATATCGACGAGGTGTGCAACAACCGTCTAGCCTGGGGATCAAACACCCCTCATTCGCGGCGCTGGCCAATCGCGTTTTTATTATTCGCGAAATTGCATTGGATCCCCCGGTCTCCCACGTTGCCGGGCCTTTGTGACTTGAGACCCTGGGGTAATCTTGGCTTATTTCGGACGTTCCCGTTGGGGGTTTAATAAGAGGGATGGCGACCACTTCGCGATCTCGACCGTGCGTCGAGCTCGACATCCACGACGACCACTCGCACCAAGTCTCGACTTCGTCCAAGCCAGAGCCAGAGACAGCCCTCGGCGAACTGTCGCTCAACAACATCCACAACATCAAGCGCAAGAGCAGTCTTGAGTCTTTGGCCCGCCAGCTGGACAATTTCCACATCCACGGTAACGACAAGGAGAACAAGTCGCGTGTGGCGGCCGAAGTCGGAAGCCCCTCGACAGCACCAAGCACCAACGGCGTTGCTTGTGGCAGCGCCATTGCCTCAGTGTCGGACGGTATGTGGCTGTGTTGAGTCTCACCTTTGGGGATATGTGCTGAACGCTCCCTGTAGAGTTTAAGAGAAGCCACCCCCTTGCGCTGGCCAGCCAGCACATTCCCAGCACTCAGGAACAACTGTCAAAGCACCAGGAAGGTCGGTTCGATTGGCTGCTCTCCATCCCCGTAAAGCCCGCCAAAGGGCGCAGACCGCGCAGCGACTCTCATGGCGACGCGGAGCTGCGCCACGGCGAAAAGACGCTGTATTTCGGCTGCAACCTTGTCCACCGCCGGTCACAGTCCGGCGGGGAGCTTGAGCACGGCAAGTCGACTGACGTGTATACCTTATTAGCCACCCGTCTCGAGAGCGAGCAGTCGTTTTCCAGTGACGTGGACGCCGAGATGGAGGAACTGTTGCAACACGCCACACCAAACGCGTCCCACCTCAACGACGGGATGATGGCTGAGCGCCGCGGCCAAACACTGGCCGTGCCCAAGAGTCCGAGGTTGGTTGTGGACGTCAAGGATGTCAACGACGATGGCGCCTCCGATCTCATGGTAAGCGAGCCCTCCAGGCCGGTGTCCCGGATCGAGGATTCGGTCGAGGCCCTCGACAAACTCGAAGAAGAGATAGAGGCTCTTGCGCAGGTGACCCGTCTTGAGCGAGTGCTCTCTCCCGACGCGTCCACCCAGAACCACACCAAAACGACGCCCTTGAAGCGAGCGACTTCGGTCAGGGTGGGTACCACGCCGGCCAGGAGCAAGACGCTGGAGCGCAGCGCCTCAGTGCGCAAGCCGACTCCCGCCAGGGACGATGAGAAGACGGCTTCTGGTTCTACTACCTCGTCTGCGCGCAAGGTGCCTCGGCCAACAAGCCTCCTCCCGCCCAAGCCGCCAGCCAAGTCCACGAAGGCTCCCACCGTGGCAACCTTTGAGCTCCCAGGTGAAGCCGTGGCCCGTCGACTGAAGGAGCAGCGTGAGCAGCGCCGGTCGCAGCAAATCTCGGCGGAGCAAGCCGCCGCACTCGCAGCCGCCTACTCCCCTTCCAAACCACACTTCAAGTCTAGCAAGCCCCCGACCCGCCCGACCTTTGAACTGCCCGGCGAAGCCATCTCGCGCAAAAAGCGTGAAGAGCGCGAAGCCAAACTCCGCGCGCAGGAGGAGGAAGAGCGCAAGCGGCGCGAATTCAAAGCCCGCCCCATCCGCAGCAGCCTCGTCCCGGGCTCCGTCCCGCGCGAGACCCTCACCAGCCTCGCGCGCCAAAAGTCTCGCCAAACAACCGAGGGCTCGTCAGACTCGGCGTCCACCACCATCACCTCGGCCCAACACAGCAGCATCAGCAACAGCAACAGCAAACGCCTCTCGACCGCCGCCCCGTCCTCCACCTCCCGCACCACCGCCACCCCACCGGCAGCCTCGACCCTCCGCGGCCGGCCCCCACCGACGCGGAGCGCACACCACCACCCAGCCGCGCGCGGCCGTCTCGGCGGGTAGCTCGAGCCAGACGCTCGATATAAGAGGTGTTTGCGCGCGAGAACGGGTACACGGCGGAGCGGGAGCGGGAGAAGCGCGAGAGGGAGAATGCGGCGCGCGTCGCGCGGGAGAAGGCGGCGGAGCGGTCGCGCGAGATGAGCCGGCTGTGGGCGGAGCGGCAGAGGGTCAAGAGGGAGAAGGAGAGGGAGAAGGTAAAGGGGGAAGAAGAGGGGCAGGGGCAGGGGAAGAGGGTTGTTGTTTGAGGGAGAGAGGGAGGGAAGGACAGGTGCATGGCGACTGATTCTTGTGTGGTGTTTGTTTAGGGGTTCTTTTCTTTTGGGGACTCCTTCAGGGTCTGTTCTTAACCATGCATGTTTTCAGCATTGAGTTATTTGGGGCCAGAGGGATGGATGGATTGGGCGGCGGTGGTCTGGATCCAGGGGCGTTACGCGCCCATGGGGATATGGAAGCCCTGATTATCGAGCTTTGGGGGGAGTTTATGCTTATACTGCCGCGTAAGAGGCGACAGATGGCTACCTTTACCTTGTTGTAACAGCTTCCCAGTAGCTGGGCTCTTGTTTAAGAATTGGAACATGTATCATTGCCGTCGTGGTTCAGCCATCCATCTGATGTTCAAAGTCGAGGGTTAGGGTGGCCATGGGGGCCTTGGTCCTTACAGGTGGTCCCTCTGTTTCCTTCCATGCTTGCCTGCCACAAACCTGACTTACAGAGGCGAGGCGGGACAAAGGGTCCCAGGTTGCACTTGACCACAAAACACTTTCAGCGTTTCGGGTCAAGTTTGTTCTAGAAGTGCTCAATGGAACAGTCAATAAATGAACCCGCATTCAGCCAGAGATCGCGTCGATGGAGAATATCTGGTTCAGACACGTGCGGCTGCTCCGAATACGACTTTGCTGTGTTCTTGGCAGTCAGTGGGTTGATTGATGGGTTGAATCCTCCAGGCGCGGCCAAGCTTTCATTTTCGCATCTTTTGGGTCTTTTGCATCTTTCACTTTCTCAACGAACAAAAGAACCGCGCTTTGACTGTTGTTGGTCAAAAGACACCACACGCACCCGCGTGCCCCTCAGCCTTGCGCAGCCTTCCGATTGTTTCCATCTCACCGTGCCGGATACCGTTAGCCACCGCCGGCTTGCGACAGCACTGCAGCATCGGGCTCTGCCTGTTCAATATGGCAGCGGGCGGTAGATTATAGCCGAGCAAGCAAGTTGAGGCGCGCCAAGCACTCTCCGCATTCCGCCAGTGGAGCGCTGGAGCACTGGAGCACTGGCCCGAGACATAGGGCCCCATCAATGCCGACACCCCAGAGCACCCCATCTCCACTCATTCCATGTGCCTGCCCCAGTTAAAGCTCCGGGGCCGCCGCCGGACGGCGCTGGGCCCGTGGCTCTCCGCAGCTGCTGTCTTACTGCTGCTGTGGCTCTACCTCTCCGGATCTGGACCCAGGCCTGAACCCAGGGTGCAGACAGGCTGGGTGGTGAACGTGGACAAGCACGGCGGATCCGCGCAGGGAGCTCAAAACGACAAGGCCAAGCAAGCAACGACGACGACGACGACGACGGAGATAGCCATGGCCGCAACACAAAAGCCAGCGGCCGCGGTGCCAACCGACCCCGCTGTCGTCCTCCGGCAGGGCACCTACAAGGGCACCACGCTGCTCGCCTCGCCGCGCTTCCCCAAGGCGATCGAGGCCTTCCGCGGCGTGCCCTATGCCCAGGACACGGGCGGCGAGAACCGCTTCCGCCCGCCACAGCCGCTGCCAGAGTCCACGGGGACGTTTGACGCGATCGAATGGGGCAAGATATGCCCGGCGGAAGGGGTGGTGCGCCGTAACATGAGCGAGAACTGCCTCAACGCCAACATCTACCGGCCCGCGGGGCTGGTCGACAGGGACGGGTACCAGAAGACGGAAGGGTCCAAGAAGAAAAAGAGGCCACGGCTGCCCGTCGTGGTCTACGTCCATGGCGGTGGCTTCAACACCGGTCACGGGACTGAGCGCAACATGGCGACCTTTGTCGCATGGGCCGACGCTCCCATGGTAGCTGTTAACTTCAACTACCGTGTTGGTGCCCTCGGCTTTCTGCCGTCCGACGTGACCGCTCGGGAAGGGCTGCTGAATCTGGGACTACGGGATCAGCAGATGCTGCTGGAGTGGGTGCAGGCCAACATCGAGGCGTTCGGTGGTGACCCCAAGAAGGTGACCATCATGGGACTCAGCGCTGGCGCTCACTCGATCGGCCATCACATCATGTACTACTCCAAGAATCCCGCCAAAGCCCCCTTTTCCAAAGCCATCCTGGAGTCTGGCGCCACCACCGCCCGCGCCGTCTTTTACCCAACCCACCCGCGCCACCTCGTCCAGTTTCGCGAGTTCCTGATCGCCGCCGGCGCCGCGGGCGTCCGGAATCCGACATCTTCACCCACCTGCGCACCCTCCCGCTCGAGAAGATCGTCCGCGCCTCCAAAGCCGTCTGGGACAAGTACGTCGACAGCGTCACCTGGCCCTTCCAGCCCGTCATCGACGGGCCCAACCCCCTCGCCCCCTCCAGCCAGAACCCCCCCTCACCCCCTCATCCCCGACCTGCCCATCAACTCGTGGCTCGCGGGCGCCCACCTCCGCATCCCCCTCATCACGGGCTACAACACCAACGAAGGCACCTCCTTCATCCCTGCCAAAGCCAACAAGGCCTCGGAATTCCGCGCCTTCTTCCAGGCGCTCATCCCCTCCCTGACGCAAGCCGACCTCGACAAGCTCGAGGCCCTCTACCCGGACCCCGTCACCACCCCGTCCAGCCCCTACAAGCGCGTGCCCAAGGGCATGGGCAAGCAGTGGGCGCGCCTCGACGCCGCGTACTCGCACTACGCCTACATCTGCCCCGTCCTGCAGACGGCGCACTACATGTCCGAGGCCGCCGACTCCAAGAGCGGCGGCGTCTACGTCTACCGCTACGCTGCCACCGCCGCGCACGGCACGGCGAACCACGCCGACGAGACGCCCGTCGTGGCGCACGACCTCGAGGAGCTGCAGGGCATGAAGGGGATCGAGGAGGTCGCGGACGCGATGCACGGGCGCTGGGCGCGGTTCGTGGCCAGCGTGGCGGCGAGTCCGGACCTGGAAGACGGGGAAGGCGATGGGGCGGCGGCGGCGTGGCCGAGGTTTGTGTCGCCTCTTGGTGGCAAGGCGGAGAACAAGAAGAAGAGGGATGGGACGGGCCGGATCATGGTGTTTGGGGAGGGCAATGATGAGAGGGGCGGCGGGAAGCAGAAGGGCGTGCCGGCTCGGGTGGTGGAGATGACGGAGCTGGAGAGGGAGGCGTGTCGGTTTTGGTGGGAGAGGGTTGGTTTGAGCCAGGGGGTGGGGAAGAGGGAGGAGGTGGTTGGCGCGAGGTTGTAGATTTTTTTTTCCTCTCGTTTTTTCTGTGGATAGCTGGTTGTGGGTGGTTTGGTTGTTGTTTTGGATTTGATGGGGCAAGAGGGCAGGTCGGGGTTGGCGTTTGGGGTTCTGCACTCTTACCTTTTCCGCGCTTGGACGTTTGTCTGCGATGGAGCGAGAATTGAGATGACATGACATGACAGGTCCGATTGCCTCGTTGACCGTTCTGTCAACTGAACTGTTGCGGATGTCAATTTGGAATTGTTTTGCCATGTGACATTGAGCTCGCGTGTCGTGAAACGGCGGTGTTACACCCACCAACCCCAACGGCGAACTGACCGCAGAGTCTGAACACCATGCCCATCTTCATACCGGCCACTTTGACACCCGGAAACTGGCCACCTTGGATGACACATTCATGAGATGTCGCACAAGACCAGTCCATGTCGTTCTAGAATGTTGTACACACAAGATATACCCATCCAATACATACATGCATGCTATCCAATATGCAACCCTTCTATCCCCCTGACACTAATGCAACCAGACCTCTCCCCCCCAGCATGCTACAGTACCTATACAACACCCGCTTACAACTACACAATACACATTACAAACATTATGTACCATTACCCCTCACATACACACCCCCGCGCCCGGTCATGTCATTTCACCCCCCCTCAACTCAGTCCCTAAACACAACCCCCATCACCCCGCCCAACAGACCTCCCAGCCGGCCCGGATTCTCCCTGACGCACGTCAGCACGACCCCCATGCTGGCGGCGAACGCGAGCGTCTCGCGCCACTGCTTGTCGAGGCCGTAGCGGCGGGGCAGCAGGGCGGCCATGGCGCGCGGCGCGACGAAGAGCGCCATGTCCTTCCTGCGCGGGGCGCTCTCGAGCAGCACGCTCCAGCCGCACAGCACGCACCCGGCGCCGACGCAGTACCCGCCGTCGATGCGCTGGCGGGAGGCGTGGGACGTGCCGAGCAGGCGGGGCCCGACGCGGGTGCGGGCGAGGCAGACGCCGTAGTAGAAGAGGGTGATGAAGGCGCCGAGGAAGGCCGAGGAGCGGGCGGCGCTGAGCAGGGCGCGCCGCACGGCGGGGAGGTTGCGCTTGCGGGCGACGAGGAGCAGGGAGAGCGGGAGGTAGGTGGAGAGGGCCCAGCGGAAGGAGCGGGCGAAGCGGGCGAGGGCGTGGCGCTCGCACGAGGGCCCGCAGCCCATGTGCACCATCTCGCAGGGGAAGGGGACCGAGACGGCCGGGTCGCCCCACTCGAGGGGCCAGGCGTAGTCGGCGCACATGGAGGTGAGGAGCGGGGCGGCGCCCGTGTCGGCGCCGTAGAGGAGGGTGCCGTCGCGGCACCGCTGGAGGGCCGTGATGAGGCGCGCGTCGACGGCGGCGGCCGAGCCGATCCACTTGTTGTAGGAGCGCGGGAGGCGGGCCGGGTCGTAGAACCAGGTCCACATGACGAGGCCGCTAGAGAGGGCGAAGACGGCGGGGTGGGCAAAGGTGCCGAGCGTGGAATCGAGGGGCGTCCATTTCCCGGCAGCCTGGCGGCGGAGCTTTCGGCGGTGCCAGAGCTCGCCGACGATGATGTCCAGGGCCCGGGTGACGGCGAAAGAGGTCAGGTCCAGGGTGCGGCCCGCGTAGTGGACCGTCTGGGGGGCTCCATTGGACTGGGAGCCGGAGCCGGACTCAGGCCCGGGGGTGACATCGGTGAAGCCCGGGGTCTTCTTGGACTGCACAAGGCGAAGACTCAGCCAGGCAGCGATGAAGGAGGCGAACCACCGAGAGAGTCTGCATCGCGTTAGTAGGAGAGTCGGAGACGCTGCAACACGCAGGGGCTCTTTGAGGGGGGAGATTTACCTCCGCCGGGCAATATCGGGGATGTTCTTGGCGTAGTGGTCGAAGGCGGCTGTCAGAGGGGGCTGGAACAAGGTTGCCGTGTTAGTGGCATGCAGGCCGGGTCACGCAAAGAGCCAAGGTGTGACAGGAGCAACGACAGCCAGGGGTTGATTATTCCGAACAACGGACGACGTACCTCGAGGAGGGTGGTGCCTCCAACCAACACGGCACAGAATGTGGGGAAGCGGCGCCAGTCGAGCCCCCCCAGGAGGATCCGTTGAAGGGCGTCGAGGAAGGGCTCCCCCCGCTGCGTGTCGCGTGCCGTCGTGGCCTGCTTGTTGCGCCTGTAGCGAGCCAGGTGTTGGAGCAACAAGGTGGCCAGTCTGGGGGCGACGGCAAACCCGTAGCCCAGCAGGTAGGCGCGCACCAGCGGGCGGAGGGTTGGGGGCACGGCACTGTCCCATCTTCGACGCGACGGCGGCTTCAACAGGGAGGCGTCCATGGCAGCGCGGTGGTTGAAATGGCGATGGGGCGATGGCGTTGTCGAATTAGCGAGTCGAGTAATTAACGTTATCCGATGCCCAGGGATCTGCTCTCAGCCTCGCAACTTTTCTGTTGACCTGAACACACCAAAAAGGGAGTCAGTCAGACGAGTGGCTGAACCCAGAACTTAGAAGTGCTCCGTATTTCGACTGGCGCAACCGGGGCCATCAAGGAGTCCGCACTGAAGCAGCCATGAGTTGATGCTGTCTTGTTTCTAAAATTGGCTGGGGGTGGCGAGAATCGGGCATTGAGCGATGCATGGACAGGCAGGTGTGTGAAGCTGGTGTTTTCATCTGAACTAGGTTGCGGCAGGAATGCGTGCAAAGAGATCACTCGGGACGGAACCGGCCTGTTCGAGCCTCGGAACACGCTGAGAGCGCCCCACGAACAAGGACAGACAAACAACTGTGAAAAGCAGCGGCCCGCTTTCTGGAAACCGCCAAGTGGGCCTTGCCTGGCTCTCCCGAGTGCTGCATCCCAGCGACTGCCCGCGTGCAGCGAACCAGGACGGCTGGAAACGAGCTGATGTCGGATCTCGCTCCTTTGGTGTGCACTTGAATCGCCCAGACTCGCCAGGCACTTGCTGACTGCTTGGCGGATTTGTGGAGTCTCGCCGTTGCAGTGGATCGCTCTCAAAAGATGGTGCCTTTTCCAGGTTCCAGGTCCCCGTCCCCCGTCCCCCGAGATCCCGCCGTGCAGCTGTGTCTGTGCTGCACCGCTGGGCATGCCTGCTGCAACCGTGGGTGGGTTCGGCAGATGCGGCATCCTGGTCAGCAGGCTTATTTGAAAACGAATGCTTCTCTGTATGTAAGTTGTGCGTGTTGCAGAATGCCTCTGCGGCGCGCGGAAGCCACCCGCTCTGGCCCTGTCTCATCCCTCGTGGAATCCCCTCGTGGAACCTTCCCTGGCTCCCTGGCCTCCTTTCCCGGTAAATCTCCGGCGTCCATCCCGCGTCAGGGCAGCCCTGGGCCTGGCCATCCGAGCCATCCAGCCATCTCAAACACACCGACCCCCGGAGTGGAAGCTGACAGAAGGCTCTTACGTTGTGGCGTTTGTCGCCAATAATGCGCAGGCTCAAGGGGGCATCCAGAGCACCCCGGTTTCTGCAGCGAGTCCCATCACCAAGCAGGGCAGCCTGCATGATAATTGTGGAGGAGCCCAGTCGGGCCCCTGTCAGCGGGGCACCATCTGGGGTTCGTGCGCTCTTCAAGCAGGGGAGAAATGAAGCATGTGATGTTCTCTTAACGGGATATTTAGCGCGCAAGGCATCCCGCGTTTAGTGCAAAGACCCCTTTAGTAAAAACACCTGACCCATCTGATTTCAAATCTGGACACCTTCAAGACTGCAGTGCCCGCCTTGGGGTTCCGTCATCTGGCATCTGTGTTGGCGCAAGGGCAATAAATTCGAGGTACTATGAGGTTTTTTAGACGCATCTGCATTGCGTGGGAGAGGATCCGGGTTCTAATTTGAGATGCAGCGAGAGCACATCTTCTTACTTTCGTCCCTGTCCCTGTACGATCTGTGCTTGGTATTCCATAACCCGGATCATGGGTCGCCCCCATAGATCTAATCCCCGCACATTGCCCCATGTGTTCCCCCCTGGTCCGTCCTTGACAGTCAAAGCTGGAGACCCCAGCACTTCCTTCCGTCTTTTCAACAGAGATGCCCCATTTTTGACATGTGTTTCGACATCTCCCCGCCTACCACTTCCAGGAAGCGAAGCAACACCACAAATCCCATCACCGCCCAACATTGCTATCCGTGACGACCACACGCCCGCCAGACACTCATTTTACAACTCACAGCGCCAGTCGTCTTGGTCGCCCTTTCCCGTCTTGCCGGTTGACCATTCCACACACGAAACCATCCAACCATTGCAACCCGGCACTCCGCCAATCCACCCAGCATACCTCTATAACCTTCACACCACTGACACGCCAGTCAACCCCGTCGACTCCGTCAACCGGCACCCCTTACGCAATTCCTTGATTGCCCTCCACGAGCCTGTTGTTCATGGCTGGGGACTGCGTGCCTTCACCACGCGCCCGCCTCTTGCCCCAAGCAGTTCGAGAAGTCATCACACATGCAAGCCAGGATGGAGCCCTCACAACGTGCGGTTGGGGGGATGCTATTCGGATGTACGTCTGGTCGAGATTTCTCTTGTCGCCCACGTTGCCCGTCCCGCGCTGCCTTCTCTAGCAACTCGAGCATGCTGACCCTAAGTCCCTCTGCAGTCGGCCTCGGCCAACAGCCCATGGACCCCGAAGAACCCCCAGTTCCAAGCGGCAACGAGCTGCTCGACTACGACGAGAGGCAGCTACTTAGCAAATTCTTCAACACCGTCAACGCCAACGGCTACCCGAAAGTGACCAAGGGGCTGGGCGGGTTATTCACAGAAGACTGGCGCCTGCCGCCCTCCCTCATCGGCCACAATGTCTCGTACGGAAATGCCGCTGACGCCATGGAGGCTATGGGGAGTATGGACATGGAGGCCATGGACAACATGTTCGCCGGGCTGCAGCCGTCAAACTTGATGATGCCCGCGTCGGGCAATGAAGACATGGGCTATCACGGCTTTGACTTCTCGTATGGTGACGTGCATTCTCAGGCCGGCGTCTTCGGCAACTCGAGCGCCTCGTCGCACAGGGCCATGTCCCAATCTGGAATGAGCTTCAACCAGGCGCAAGCGAATCCGACCCTCAACTCCCGCCACCCTATGGCTGCTGCAAGGCACCAACCCGCAATGCCCCCAGTAACCTATGCCAACCAGCTCCCGTCGAACCAGTACTCGACGGCCCAGTTCTCGCCAGACCACTTTCCGTCAGGCCAGTTCTCGTCCAATCACTTCCCGCCAGACCAGCTCTCGTCCCGCCGGCTCTCATCGAGCCAGAATCCCTCTGTTCCCCTCAACGGCATGCCATTCATCACACCCACTGCCGGCGGCCAGCTCTCCTCAGGCCAGCCCTCGTCGGCCCAAACCTCCCCCGTTGGTCCCAACGGCATGCCGTTTCAGCACCCCGCCAGCAGGCCTTACAATCGGCGACCGCACCCCGCGCTCAACGAGGTGCAGTTTGGCTCGGATCCGGGCTTCAACAGCAAGAGCTTCGTGCCTCAGTCTCAAAGCGAAACCAGCGACGCCATGATGAGGGATCAAATAGCAACGTTGAGCTGTCTAGAGAGAACCGACAGCGCGGCGCCAACTCGCGCGCCGAGTCCCACAGCATGGGCGCCCCCGCAACCCCCAGACGCGGCCAGAAGGAAGTCGTCCATCCCCCTCGACCAGCTCGGACAAATACCCTATGCCCCCGCGACATCAAACGATCCCACACACGACGGCGCCTACCCGGCAATGAAGCGCCGAAGAAGCAGCAAGACAGGCGAAGTGAAGGTCGGCGACGATCCCAATCAGACCGGGCTCTCCGCAGTGCATGAAGCGGGCTCGTCAGCCACGACGACCCCGGCCGCGCACCTGCCCCGTCCGAGTCCAGGCGACGCAAAGTCCCGCGACACCCACCACCTCGGAAGGCACCGCCGGCGCAAACAGCGGCTCCCGCACGGGCGGCGGGCCTGGCCGCGAACTCGGCCCCGCGCAGCCGCAACAGGAACGGCGCCGGCGCGCGCAGAACGCCCCGCACAAACCTCTCGGAAGACCAGAAGCGGAACAACCACATTGCTAGTGAGCAAAAGCGGCGAAACGTCATCAAGGAGGGCTACCCAATGCGGAATGCTCTCGTGCCGGGGCTGAATGTGGGCGGGTACAGCAAGTCGATTGCGCTGAACCTGACGGCGGATTGGATACAGGGGCTGGTGACGGGGAATGAGAAGCTGCGGGAGGCGGTCCTGTTGAATGGGGGGACGCTGGGAGGCGGGGGCGCGGTCGCGGTGGCGTAGCGTAGCGTAGCGAGGCGAGAGTAATGAGGGTATGTGATCAAGGAAAAGGGGCAACATGAAGCGGGTGGTTTTAGTCATACCATTGGATAAGGTAGTTTAGCATGCGATGGTTTAAGGTTTTGGGGGGCAGAGAAAGAAACTTTCATTAATATTTTCAAATCTGCGTTGCGTTCTCCGTGACAAAAGGAGGTTGCCCGCCCAGTCCTCGTCGGCGAACGCCAAGCTGCGACATGAATGTTTCACTTTGATGAGGCAACGCGAGCCCAGACACAACTTTTCTACTTTGACTCAGCCTAGTATCACATATCAAGGATCTTCCAAACTATGGTACCTCTCATGTGCCAGCGCTGCAAAGCGCGGTATAAGCCGGTCGCACAGCGGGCACCTGCTGCCGCCGGCATCCTCCTCGACGCTATCCTCGTGCTCCCACTCTCCCTCCTCCTCTCCCTTCTCCTCCTCCTCCTCTTCCTGTGCATCATCCAGATCCATGACCCCATCACCCTCACGACTACGAGTTTCCCCCAAATAACCTTGTTGCGCTGCCCTCTCCGGGCCTTGCTCGTCGCCTTTTCCAAGATCCACATCACCGCCACCGTCACCGTCACCGTCGTCATACACGCTAAACTCCCGCAACACCCCCTCCTGCCGGCGGAACATCTCCCCGATATCTCTCCCTGCACCACAGCCTCCTCCACCACCACCACCACCGCTACTGCCCTCGGCGGCCCCGCCGGCCATGTTGGCCACGCAGACGTTCAGGAGCCCGATGTTGAACCCGCTCCCCTGCATGGTAGTCGTCCTTGGGTCGGGCAGGGGAGGAGAAAGCGGCAGGAGCGGAGTAGAAGGCGGGGGCGGGGGGTGGAGCTTGTAAAACAGCGGCAGCAGCACCTCCGCGACCAGCCGCTCGGCGATTTCGGCCTGGGGCAGGGTGGGGTGGAAGACGAAGGACGGCAGCGGGCAGCTGCGCGAGGCGCGGTGCGCGTTGTAAGGGGGAATGGGATCTGATGAGTCGGGGGAGAAGGCGAAATAGGGGCGGGTGGTCAGCCGGAGGGTTTTGGGGCGGGCGAGCCACCTCGCTGATTCCGGCTCGGTGAGATCGATGCGCATGCGCCGGAGGAGGGAGGCGGTGAGTAGGAGGAGGTGGTGCCGGATCTCGGCCTGGGTGGTGAGACCCTTGTAGGTGTCTTCGATGCTGATCTGGGTGGGCACGTCGCGGGCGGGCTTGACGTCGGTGTCGTCGACGCCGTGGAGGAGGGACCAGGTTTTGGCGCCGAGGGACTTTTCGGAGCCTGGGCCGGAGAGGAGGCGCTCGAGGGTCGGCGGGGAGATGGAGGGGTGGGTGCGGACTTGACCGACGGTGGTGGAGCATGTGGTGGTGAAGATGTCGGTGTCGGGTGGCTTGTTGAGGACGAAGGCTTCGAGGATGCTGGTGGTCCTGAAGCCTATCCCGGGGATTTTGCGGAGGCTGTGCTCGTCCATGAAGAGAGAAACTTCATGTTCGCGGAGGGCCAGAAGGGTTGTCTGGTTCTGTGGTTTGTTCTTGTCGCCGACCAGTTTCGCGAGCAGCTTGTTGGTGGCTATCCCGCAGGCGCAGGTGTATCCTTCCTCCTCAATCTTCAGACGCAGGTATCGAGCGAGGTGGGAAGCCACGAGAAGCCGCATGCGAAGGACATGCTCGTCGGATTGGGCGTCGTCCTCACCGCAAACGCAGCCAGCAAAAGCCGAGGCATCATACTCGAAGCCCATCTCAGGGTCTGTTTTAGACAGACAAAAATAGGACTGCGGCAAGGCGTTGCGGTTCAGGAGCTCGACATTGTATGAGACAATGTCGGTTACGTCCAGAAACATCTCATCAAGACCCAGTCGCTCTACCCTGCCGTTCCATGAGTAAGACCGGAGCAGGGCATACAGCCGTTTGGACACGTCGCGGAAGGGAGACAGGTCCTCGCCGTCAGCCAGCACGAGGTCAGGGCAGAGCTTCCTGGCCTCGGCGATGGGCATCAGCTTCTTGACGCCATACCGACGGGCCACGTAGTTGCAGGTGGCGAGGATGCCCTTTTGCTTGATGCCCAGCGGCTGCGTCTTGAGCGAGGGCTGGCGGTTCTCAACGCACTGCGGACAAGCATAAGCGGCGGCCGGGGATCAACGGGGAGGCGGAACTACGTGCCTGGGCATAGAAGCAATCGAGATCCTAGCAAAACACAGACCGCGGTGTCAGACGGACAGTTTCGGTGGTCGCCATGTGGGTTCAGGCAGGGAAGCTGGAGGGAGGCTGTACAAAGTGGAGGATGACCCGGTCATAACGCCGGCGTGGCCCCTTCTTGCTGGGCGTAGGATCCATTTCTGAGGCGCAACGCAGCGCGGACACGCGTCATCCGGGCATCGTCCGGCCAGCTTTTTTGATGTTTTGTTTACTGAATGCTCTCTCGTTTGAAGATGCGGGTTTCACCCGTAGATCTTGGTCGAATGGTCGCTGGGTGCGATTCTATTTTTAGGCAGCAGCGTTGTGGAGCCAACCCCGTCTGTGGAAACAGGCCCTCGATTTAGGGTGTGGGTCTTGACCCGCAGGAGATCTTTGCGGGTCTCCTTGCAGTTCGGTTCGACCTTGATGGAAGACTTTTATGTGTTCACTTTTCACAACTCGAACCTCACTGGTGATGATTTGGAGCTCGTAGACCCTCGCCGGCTTGGCCATCCAGCCCTAGGATCAAATCTGTTTACTGGAGCTTGACATTTTTTTTTTCACTTTGGGAAGCTGGGAGTCCACGCTCATTTCCAGTTCTTGTTCCCTAAACTTTGCCCTTTGTTGGGTGCCATTGCTCGGCACTGATCTGATGCATCGTGAACCGGGACTCCAGGATTCCGTCCCAGCCCGGGCTACCGAGCAACGGGTGGCCCCGGCTCCGCAGATCAGTTTCGTTTGCAACTATTTTCAGCGTAGGAGCATGTCAAATTTTCAACGACTACCAACAGGTTTTATCTCGCGGGTTCAGTGAACCCGGTGCATCTGTGGCATTGATGCATCGTCGGCAGCCCTGTACGACCCACGATGGTGGTTCACAATTTCCCAGCCGGTCGGATCCTGCTTACCTTGCATTCACCGCTCCTCGAGTCACGGACTCGACAACGGGCCCAGGACACAGTGGGAAGACCCGGCGGCGAAGGTGGCCTTTGTGCGGGAGACCCTACTTAATTTGCGGTCTGGGGCGGTTGAGGGCTTGAGGGGCAGTTTGTCTTCGGGTGACGGTCCCCGAAAGAATTATCGGCACAAATTCCCTCAGAGCAGCGGTGACAATGAATCCTTCTAGAACGCCACGGGAATCCTTCACTTGGTCATACGACTGACCGGCAGAAGAAGGCTCACCTCGACTCCCGAGGGCTGCACGCTGTGAAGGCAATGTGAAGGAGACCAACAGAGAGGAGTGGGTCCGCGCCTGTTAGCGTGGACTCGCCTGCCAAATCGGGGCTTCTAAATTCGACTTGGCGGGAATAGACGCGATGTGACTTTTCCTGCAGATGGATCCCTGTGGTTTTTGTCAGCTACCATTGGACGAGAGAGCGCTTGCGCCTGCAAGCTGCATGAAATGTGCTGGCCACTGGCGACGACCGCTTCCTTCTGCCAACAGCCAACCACAGTGCGTGCAGTGCATCCTGCAGTGCGCAACGGAGGGGAGAGGCAGGCGGTCTTCCTTGTCACACCCAACCCCTGCTCGACCAAGCGAGGGGAATGCGTGTGCAGTTGCGGCCACGGTTTGCCCAACCTGGCACAGTCCGCTGACGATGGCGTTTATCCCGTACTGTGTGCTGGGCGTGCAGACACACCGCAGTCGTCTGAACCCGTCTGGCGCTTGCTCCTTCACCCCAGGCCTCGCTCTTTCCCCCCTGCTGCCCCGCCGCACTGCGGAGGACAAACCTGACTGACCTAGCCGCCAGCCAGCACAGTCAACCCAATGGAAGTTAGTTAGCCAACAGAGGGAAGACTCATATACTCATATAGCCGCCCTCCCCTTGTGAACCCGCCTTTTCGACCGCTCATCCGCTCCGATCCTCATTTTGTATCTGTTGGGCCATCCGGGAGGTCGCACGCTCACCTGCCCTCTTTCCTAGCTGGCTTAGGAATTGCAGGTGGCCTGCTCCTATATTTAATTTCTCTCGACTCGGACCACCCCTTCGGATCCACAGCCGTCCTTCTTCACCATGTCGTCGACCTCCCCGCAGAGCCCCCCGAAGAGGCCGAGGCTCTCTCTCCAGATCAAGGCTCTCGCCAACGGCGGGAGCGGGCGGACGTCACGATGTGTGGCCGCCGCCGTGGATGTCAAGTCGCCGACGGCGTTTAATACTCTCTCCAATGTCTACGCCACTGCTGTCGACCGGTCAACGCCGGTCCAGGAGAACCCGCCAACCGCCATCTTGGGCAGGCGGCCGGTGCTGCGTCTCCAGACCAAAGATGCCACCACCACGGAGCGCAGCGCGAGCACGCCCTATTTGGGCCCTTACCTTGACACCCCCGTCACAGCGCAGCCGATATCACCGGCCGTGGTCAAGCAGATCTGCTTCCCAAGCGCAGCCATGACAGCGACACCACCCCTCTCAGCGCAGCCGCCCGAGCAGAACGGCGCCCAGGTGTTCACCTTTGATACGACAACACCAGCAACCGCCCTGCCTCCAGGAGTGCAGCCGCCGGTGCCAGCAGCACAAACCTCAAAAAGACGGACAGCAATGTCCGCAGCGGGCACGAAGCTGCCGTATACCCACCCACGGAGCCTGAGGAGCATCCTCCGCAACTCGCCTCTCCCGCCGCTGAGCACGAAATCCCCCGACTCTCCCAGGCGGCAGTCACTCCGCCTACAGGAAAAGGCCGCTCGGCGCGTGGCCTACAACAGCCCGCTCACCCAAGAAATCACAACGTGGAGGTACACAAAATCACACATCGACTTGCTCGATGAGGACGCTACGCCCATCTCGCCTTGCACCTCGTCCTCGGACGACGGCGACACCAGCCTGGACGCGGCCATGGCGGACGCGGCCAGCTGCGACATGACGCGCGACGGCGGCCAGACGCCGGGCCCCTTTGAGGAGATGCGCCGCCGCATGGCCAACATGCACGCGTCCACGCCGATAACTCTCTCCCCAACCAGCGGCGGCATCCGCAAGCGGGGCGGCAAGCGACGCGAGAAGAAGCGCCGGTGGGTGTGGACGATCGGGCAGGATGAGGATGCCGAGGAACAAACAGGGGACGCTACCCCAGCAACGGCGATTCTCGAGCCAAGCACAGCAACAAGAAACACTCCCGCATCTGTCCCTGTCCTCGCCACACCCGCCCCGCGGCCGCGCACAAGGGGTCAGCAGGCACAGTTAGCCAAGGCTGTGGCCGCGGCGGCACAAGTGCCCCTCCTCGCCGTCCCAACCCCACCAGCACGGGCGGCAACATCACCTACACCCGCCCCTGCCGTCCAGCAACCACAACAACAACAAAAACAAGCGCCTCCTTCGCCACCACGACAAAACCTCCCACAAAACGCCCGCGAACTCACTCCCATCCCCTCCTCCCTCCTCCCAACCCGCCACTCCACCCCGGACTCCTGCAGCAGCAGCGTCCGCCACCTCAGCCCCGAACCCTCCCTGCTCGCCATGTCCATGTCTCTGCCCCTGAACATGCACATGAGCACGGGCATGTCCATGGGCTATCACCACCACCAACACCACCATATACCCGACAACACGGTGGTCGAGCCGCCCACGCCAAGCGTCGAGTCCACGACGAGCGGGTGCAGCCGCGACGACGTGTTTGAGACGATGCGCTCCGGCTATGGCGGCGGCGGCGGCGGCGGTGATGGGGCCGGTGGGAGAAGGGATGGCGGGGATGTGGAGATGTCGGATGCGAGCAGTTTTACGTCGGTCGAAGAGGATGGGTGCGGGTGTGGCGAGGGGGAGAGGGAGCGGGAGGGGGGCTGTGCTATTGATGGTGTCGAGAGTGGGGATTTTTTGAGGGATGGGGATGTCGAGATGGATGAGAGCACGCCGACTATGACGGCGCGGCCGGTGGAGAGGGCGTGGGCGCCTTGGGGAGATGTTTCTTAGGTTAGGTTAGGTTGGCTTGGATTGGCTTTAAGTTTTGAGGATTTTGAATGGATCATTAGCGGGAGTGGGATGGAAGGGCAAAGCGAGCATTGATACCTGGGTTTCGGGTTCTTGTATTTAGGAATGAATCGGATGAGGCTATGATGGATGATAAAGAGGGCATGGATGGGCATATTATGTAACAGTGAGCTGGTTGGCAGCAGAGCAGAAATGTCAAATCGACACCGTTCGACACAACGTGCCAGCTGGAGCATGTGTGAGAGACAGCATTCCACTCACTGAGTTGTCCTCGTCGCCAATCCTCTGTTCTGCTAGCCCGGGGAAGGACCTGAAACTTGATACCAAGTTGCCTCTTTACATCCCAGAAGCCGATCCAGCAATGCTTCTTTTCATATGATAAAATCCCCCATTGGCTCGATCAACATCAACCAAGCACTGCCAGTTTCACAAACTGAATTGTCGTCCGTATTCTCTCTCCGGTGCATCACCTCCGGCCAATACGGGAGACCCACGACGTCATCCCGGGAGTCCGCGCGCCGGGGTCCAACGCGGCACAGTGGAGCCCCGGTCCAACACCGACGTCATCGATTGACCCCTGCAGGAGCAACCAGAAAACAAGCCATGCAAGCCATGGCAGCATTTTCAGGGCATCTGGCTCGGTTCTGGATGCGCAGGCTCATAGATCGGCCTATTTGCGGCCTCCTCATTGGCAGTTTGGGCTTTGCTGTTTCCGGGATCTTGGACATTTTCTGGAGACGCGGACTACGTAAGACAAGAGAGTTGCAAGCTGCGAGCTTTGTGAGGGCAGCCATGATATAACCCGTAACCCTTCTGAAGCTGAGACTCCGTTTCTGCTGCTACTCTGGCCTTCCTGCCGTGATATCCATCCTGGGGTCGTCTTCGCCTGCCACGGTGAAAAAGAAAGTCAGCAAAAGCTGCAAGACACCTACACCTCACACCTAACACCCACCACCACCTCACACCTTTCTACTCAGGCTCGTGCTCATGCTGTAAATCCCCACCACCATGAACACCGACGAAAAAGTCTACCCCTCGGGGCAGCACTACTCGGGGAGCAACCGCATCCCCAACATCAAGCAGTTCGTCGAGTCGCTGGACCGGCAAAAAAAGGACCGCGACGCCCAGATCGACTCGCAGCTGCAGGCCAACAACCGCAACGGCGAGGCCCGCGACCATGTCCCCGCCGACCAGCGCAAGCCGGGCAAGAACCGCCGCACCGTCCGCGATCCGGTGACGGGCAAGGACGTCGAGATCGAGGACATTGACGACCACCACATGAAGGGTGCCGACAATCCCATGGTTCGTTTTTCCCCCTTCGCTTCCCCCGACATGGCATGCCATAGACATGAAATGATACTAAATCGTAACTTCTCCCCCACCGCACAGATGACGGTCCCCAACGCCAACCTCGGCAAGTCGACCACCACGCAGACCACCTCGGCCCAGTCCGGCGAGGACTACCGCATCGCGCAGGACGTGACGGCGCCCCCGGACCCCGTCGCCCAGGGCGCCACCTCGGACGTGGCCATCCACGGCGAAAAGACCAACGTGCTCTTCCACCCGACCCCGTCGGTCAGCTACGAGCCCATGTTCGAGTCCATCGAGGCCCGCGCCAACGTGCTGTGCATCTTTGTCTTCCTCGGCATCGTCTTTCTGGGCAAGATGCTCGGCGGCGGCAGCCTGTGGACGCTGGTCCCGCTCGCGGCCGCGGTGGCGAGCGGCGTGTTCCTGTGGGCCAAGGACCTGATCCGGCAGGGCCGGGCGACGGAGTGGAGCGCCGAGCAGAAGAGGGGGGAGACGGCCGTGGTGAACCTGATCCCCGAGTCGGTCGAGTGGCTCAACACGGCGCTGGGCCTGGTCTGGGGCCTGGTGAACCCGGACATGTTCGCCGCCGTGGCGGATACGCTGGAGGACGTCATGCAGGCGAGCGTGCCGGGCGTGATTGAGCATGTCAAGGTGAATGATATCTCGCAGGGCAGCAACCCGCTGCGCGTGCTTAGCCTGCGGGCGCTGCCGGATTCGCACGTGGAGGATCTCAAGGAGGAGATCCACAAGCGGGACGCAAAGGTCAAGGACCCGCAGGAGCTGGCGGCGGAGGAGGAAGGGGGTGACTTCTACAACCTCGAGGCGACGATCGCGTACCACTCGCTGCCGTCGTCGGGGGATGTGTCGTCCAAGGCTAAGAACATGGGGATGCAGCTGGTGTTTTACCTGGGCATCAAGGGCCTGTTTGGCGTGCCCTTCCCCATCTGGGTCGAGCTGAACAGGCTGGTGGCCACGGCCCGGCTGCGCGTGGCCCTCGCGCCGAACCCGCCGTTTGTCAAGACGCTCAGCTTCACGCTCATGGGCCTGCCCAAGGTGGAGGCCAGCTGCGTGCCGCTGGTCCAGAAGGGGCCCAACATCCTCAACCTGCCGCTCATCTCCAACTTTGTCAACTGGGCCATCGCGACGGCGGCCAACATGTACGTGGCGCCCAAGTCGATGACGCTCGACATCGGCAAGATGCTGCAGGGCGACGACATCAAGAAGGAGACCAACGCGCTGGGCGTGCTCTTCATCCGCATCCACAAGGCCACGGGGCTCAGCAAGCAGGACCGGCGCGGCAGCGAGGGCGGCGGGTCGGACCCGTACATCTGCGTGTCCTTCTCCAAGTTCGGCAAGCCGCAGTACTGCACGCGCGTGATCCAGGACGACCTCAACCCCATCTTCTCCGAGTGCTGCGCGCTGCCCATCACGGCCGAGGTGATCAAGGCGGACGAGCAGCTGTCGCTCGAGCTGTGGGACAGCGACCGGTCGTCGGCCGACGACGTGGTCGGCAAGGTCGAGCTGAGCATCCAGAAGCTGATCCAGCACCCGGGCAAGATGTTCCCGCAGGTGTCGCAGCTCAGGGGCGTCAAGGCCGAGAGCACCATGCCGGGCGAGCTGCACTGGGAGGTGGGCTTCTTCGGCAAGACGCAGTTCCGGCGGGCGCTGCGCACCGACGGGCACGACCCGAACCTGCCCAAGGAGCTGCGCGACAAGAAGGAGCTGCAGGACGACAAGGGCAGCCTCGAGACGGCCGAGGAGGACGCCGTCGTGCACACGCCGCCCGACCCGCTGTGGCCGAGCGGCATCCTCAGCGTCGTCGTGCACCAGATCGTCAACCTCGAGCTCGAGAACGTCAAGGGCTCCAAGGGCGGCAAGCGCAAGGGCGGCAAGGAGTACGAGCCGGCGCGGCCGGAGGCGGGCGAGATCAAGGAGGAGGAGGGCAAAATGCTGCCCAGCGCCTACTGCACGGTGCTGGTCAACGACGAGCTCGTGTACAAGACGCGCACCAAGGTGGTGTCGTCGCGCCCCATCTTCGAGGCCGGCACGGAGCGCTTCGTGCGCGACTGGCGGTCGTGCATCGTGACGGTGGCGGTGCGCGACTCGCGCAACCGGCAGCACGACCCCATCATCGGCGTGGTGCCGCTGCGGCTGAGCGACGTGCTCCAGACCAGCAGCCAGAGCACGCGCTGGTACCCGCTCGACGGCGGCATCGGGTTCGGGCGCATCCGCATCAGCCTTCTCTTCCGGTCGGTCGAGCTGCGCCTCCCGCCCACCCAGCTCGGCTTCGGCGAGATCGGCACCTTCGAGTTCATCTCGGACGCCATCACGACGGCCCACTACTGCCCGACGGAGCGCACCAAGCTCAAGCTGCGCACGGGCGGCAGCTCGGCGAGCGTCAAGCCCGACGTGTGCCGCAAGACGCCTGACGGCGCCGGCCTGACGTGGGACATCTCCGGGCGCGACGACGCCAAGCCCAAGTCGAGCCGCGTCCGGCTGCCCGTGCGGTTCCGCTACCGGTCGCCCGTCTTCTTCGAGTTCCACCCGTCGGGCAAGCGGCGCAAGACGGACACGTTCGCGGCGCTGTGGCTGCAGGACGTGCCCGACGCTGAGGAGCGCGACTTTGACATTCCCATCTGGCGCTGCAACAACGGCATGCGGCTGTCGCAGAACTACATCACGCCCGACAACGTGGCCTCGGTGCCCGACCTGCAGGTCGAGGAGATCGGCCGGCTGCGGTTCCGCGGGCGGTTCAAGCCCGGGACGGACCGCGACCACCTGCGGTTCGTCAGCGACAACGACTCGCGCGAGACCATCGAGACGTGGGAGGCGTGCTTCGCCGAGGGCGTGCGCGCCGAGCACGTCCACCCGGAGGTGCCGCCCGTGGTGCAGAAGCTGCACGAGGAGAGCCTGACGCACGGGCGCGACGTGCTGGCCATGGCGCCCGAGGAGGACAAGAAGAAGTGGCTGGCCAAGGACGGCACCGACTGGAGCGGGGCGTTTGGCAAGGACCCGGCCGACGAGCTGCGGGACGAGGGGAGCGAGAGGCAGAGCAGCGAGATGGACGGGCCGCCGCCGGATGGAGTGGACGGGCAGAGCTATGACAGCAGCGACTCGGACGACGACGACGACGACGACGAAGACGTCGATCTGGGGATCAACGATGCCACCCACGGCAAGGGACAACAACGGAGCAGCATCGAGGGCAGCGACGAGGCTGCCGACAACAACAACGGCAACTACACCTGGAGGCAGAGCGGCGAGAGCAATGGTCGCTCGCGCAGGTCCATGGACAGCCAGGCCACGGGGGCCACGGGCATGACCAGCCAGTCGACCAGCAGCAAGAACCCCATCAAGGCGTACCGGGAGTACCGCAACCGCAGCCGGGACCTGCACCGCAAGCACCGCGGGCTGATGCAGTGGTGAGTTGCTGCACCAAAGTGATATCCCAGGGCCTCAATAACTGGATGCTGACCTATTTATCGTTAGGAAACCCATGCGCAACGTCCAATTTGCCAAGGACGAGGCCCTCTTTGCCACGAGGAGGCTGATGAAGGTCGGCAGCCTGAGCGGGCGGACTCCAGATGTCGAGACCGAGGTTTGAGAGAGAGTTGGTGTAATAGCTTATTTTTCCTTTGTCTGTTGAGTTTTTGATTTGTATTTGGAATTGGAGTTGGAGGGGACGGGGACGGGAAGCGTATGGGATAATGTTCACCAAACAAATCCGAGTTTGTCGGTAATTGTTTATGGAATTATGCAACTCAGAATGGCACTCTTGAAGACACCCTTTGTCTTGCCAGCCGTGTCCATTGGACAGCCACTAATTTCCAACTATGGTCTATGATGGTTTGTCTGTTTGTTGTGTCGAGCTGTGGAAAATGGAACAGCGAACAGGAGAACGAGAATAAATCCCAAGACGCTGCTGGAAGCTCCAAGGCGCCAAGCGCAGAGAGCACGGGCCAAGAGCCTTCCTTGGCTCCACCAAGCCCACCGTTTCCCGCTGCCGGCCGCCGCGATTGGAGATCAGGCCGACGTCACGGCCCCGTTCATCACCGGGGTATCCGTTTATCATGCAATTTTCCACAAAACATGCCATTCAACGAGCTCATTCCACCTCCAATTCTTGTGCCGCCTGAAATCTCAACGGGCCTTATTGCCTCGAAGATAATAAATCTCTTTGCGCGTCCGATTCCATCACCATCCCCACGACCCTTCAACCAAAGTGAGAACACACCTGTCGAAACACCTCAACAACAACCCAGTCACATACCTCACCAAAGCAGCGACAGAGCAGCAATCTCAGTAGACACCCATCCAACATGCCCAAGACATACTTCTCGCCCTACTCCCCGCGCCGCCGCCGCTCCGCCCGCCTCGTGCTGATCTGGGTCTTCATGTTTGTCTTCATCGCCTACATGACCTGGTACATCTCGACGCGGCACCGCGAGCAGGCTACGCCGTATGTCAAGGATTTCATCCACCCAGGGACGGGGAGAGCGGCCAAGGAGGTGCGGGAGGCGGAGGCACAGGCGGAGGGGGCATTGGGCATTTGAGCGTTGGGAGGAAGAGGCACGTTGAGTTTCTGGGTCTTGGGTGCAGGGGGTCGAGAATGGCTGGAAGGAATGGGCGGGATAAGCCACACTTGTTGCTTGACGCATCATATTTTCGGGGGGGGGGGGGGGGGGGGGGGGGGGTCCGGGTGGTTTGGTATCGACGGGCTGTTCTGGTCGGGTTGAATCATGGTCCCTGCAACAGCGGCTGGGACTGAGGATCGTCTTGCTGGCCCTGTCTTTTTGGCATGGAGGGATGGCCGGGCACAGCTGTTGAACTCTGGGCAGGACATGGAGTCCGAGGTCGTGGGCACCAAGCAGCAGAACCCTTCATCGCTTCAGAGTGCTGGGAAGGCAGTCTCCTCGAGCGACGGAGATTGGGCGAAGAGAGTCCATGGGTATAACACTATCTGTCCACCTACTTGGTTCTCAGGCTCAAGGTCAAGGGCTTCTATAGCACTGGCCAGCAGGCACTGTATTTCCACCTGCAGAATTGCCCGCTCAGGGGAGATGGGGATGGGGTTCTGCTCTCAGCTCAGGGGCTCGACACAGTGCACATTCGCACAGAGACTGTCCAGTTTTGGCGATAAACTTTCACTCATACACTGTAGCAACACTGTCTCGTCACCAATCCTGTCACCCCACTCTGACTTGGGAATCTCAACACTGCCGTTCTGTGCCTCCTTTGAAATCCTTCAACACTGAAGCCTCTTTTCACCGCACACAACACTTTTTCCCTGTGATGGGCTTATGACAGCAGAGGACCGAGGTAGTGTGTTTCTCACATTCTGCAAACTTTCAAGTGCACTTACTAACAAATCCGCCAGAAAATGGAGAAACCACGCACCATCATCATCGGCATCAGCGGCTGCTCGTCCAGCGGCAAGACCACGCTGGCCCGGCTGCTGCGCGACATGTTCCCCGAGACCTTTATTCTCCACGAGGATGACTTTTACAAGGCCGAGTCCGAGTACGCGTCTCCTTTTCCAGTCAATCATGTCTCAACCCGCTGACTGACCCCCATCAGACTACCCATCAGACACGGCCTCGCCGACTGGGACTGTCCCGAAGCCATCTCCATCCCCGACCTAGAAGCCGCCCTCGTGCACATCCGCGACACCGGCACATTCCCAGTTAGTAGCAACGCGCCCTCCCTCTCCCACCGCAGCAATCACGGCTGCTGCACTTTCCTCCCCTCCCCTCCCCCTTTATCCCCGTCTCTCACCCCTGCTCTGCCCCCTTCCGTCCCTCAACCCGAACCATCACCACCACTACCACCACCACCAACAACAACAACAACAACAAACTCACTCACCATCACCCCCCTCTCCCCAAAACAGCCCAACCTCGACTCCAAAGAAGACCTCAACACCGTCGGCGCCTGCCCCGCCCCGCCCTCCCTCATCGCCGCCTGCGCCGCCAAAGTTGCCACCTGGCTCTCCCCCGGCCACCCGGGCTCCCTCATCTTCCCCTCTTCCTCATCATCCTCTTCCCATTCGCACAACAAGCCAAAAACGCGAATCTGCCTCCTCGACGGCTTCCTCCTCTACTCCCCGCCCCACCTCTCCCGCGTCATGGCCCTCCTCGACGTCAAGCTCTTCCTGCTCGCCTCGCGCGCCGACGCGGTGCGCCGCCGCGAGGCCCGCGACGGGTACGTCACGCTCGAGGGGTTCTGGAAGGACCCGCCGGGGTACGTCGAGACGATCGTCTGGCCCAACTACGTCGCGGCGCACGCGTGGCTGTTTGAGGGGGGCGATGTGGAAGGCGGGGTCTTGGATGGCGGGGTGCTGAGGAGGGAGGGGGTGTTGGTGCCTCCGACCATGTCGACGGAAGGGGGGGCGCGGGGTTTGGGAGGTGCTGGAGTGGGCGGTTGGGTGATGATGGGGGAGTTGGAGAGGATTTGTTTGGGGGAGGGGAGGGTGGATGGGGTGGATGGGGTGGATGGGGTGGATGGAGTAAAGGAAAAGGAGTAGAAAGTAGATTGAGGTAGGGTTTGTGAGGTGGGAAAGGACAGAAGATGGCGCTCGCATCGTAGATTTGGTAGAGCAGGTTTGTAGAAGCCGAATGTAGGTGAACGCTAGAACTGCATTATGCTCTTCTGTGTATGTGTTCTGGGCTAAATATATACGTCGAGAAGTTGAAAACAGCACCCCAAACAGCCAACAACCTATCACAACCGCCAACCCCCCTTTTCACCCCTCAACCCCATTCACTTGCCGTTCCCACAATTCCCCTCAAAAGTCTTCACACCGCGGCCATCTACCGCCACGTATCATCCACCTTCTGCGCGGCGCAGGCCCCGCCCGTCTGGTTGCACACGTCCGTGGTGGTCGCGGCGGCCGCCGACACGGTCAGGCTGCGGTTGGGGTCCGACTCCCACTGCACCGAGCCGTCGGCGCCGACCTTGACGTACTTGTAGCTGACCGTCTGCCCGGCCTTGATGGGCAGCGTGATGCTCCACAGCGGGTTGCCCGACGTGTAGGCGACGGCCGACAGCGGCACGGCGTTGGCCACGTTCCAGCTGCCCAGCTCGGCCGTGCTGCCCACCACCTTGACGGTCTGGCCCCACGCCGTCGTCGCCTTCTCGTTGAACGTCACGTACACCTCGGCGGCGTTGAGGCAGCCGGTTGGGAACGGCTTGGGCGCCGTCGACGCGGCCGGGTTGGGGGTCTGGTTGGCGGGGAAGACCGGGGTCGGGGCTTGCGTGTAGGTGCCGGCGACCTGGGCGCGGTTGCAGGTGCTAGGCAGGGTCTTGCCGTTCTCGGCGGACCAGCCCGCGGGGACGATGCCGGCGCGGCGGTCAGCGGCCGAGAGGAACGAGGCGTAGGACCACGTCAGGTCGGCGGCCGAGGCGGGGTTGCCCGTGTTGCGGTCGTACTGTTCGGCGAGAGAGCCGCCCGAGCCGGCGTGGCTGGCGGCAACGTCGATGAAGCCGTCGGCGTAGGCGGAGACGGCGTCGATGATGGACTGGAAGGTGGACGAGCCCGAGGCGTAGGTGCCGGTGGCGATGGAGGGGATGAGCTCCTTGAAGAAGCCAAGCGAGAGCGAGGTCACGGTGATGGACGCCTCCTTCTTCCAGACGTAGATGGCGTCGTAGAGCTGCTCGGCCACGGCAAAGTTGGCCAGGTACCAGGGGTTGCCGTTGTAGTAGATGTCCTCAGAGTACCTGCCGACGGCGACAGCCTTGCCCGCGGGAATGCCCGAGTTGATGGCGTAGGTGGAGCGGAAGGTGTCGACGTAGGCCTTGAGGTTGGACAGCGCCTTGTCGCTGCAGGGCTGGAAGGTGGTCGCATCGCAGCCGACGGCCGGGTCGAAGGTGTGGATCGAGGTCAGGACCGAGTTGACATCCTTGCCGCTCCGGCTGGCACCGGTGTTGACTGCGCACTTGTCAGCTGGGCCGTGTCAAGGGTGGCAATCAGGAAAACGAGGGGGCTCACGGTTTGAGACGATGTAGCCACCATTGTTCCAGAAGGTCTGCTGGTAGCACAGAACATGCGGGGCCGTGGTGATGCAGGCGCGGCACTCGGTGCCCAGCTGGGCAGCGAGAGAAGCACCCTCGACAAGAGCTGTGCATGTCAGCCATGGTCATTCGGGCGTCAGGCTCCGCGGCAATGCTTACCCCGGTGAGAGGCGGCGACGGTAAAGAACGAGTTGCCGGGGACCTCTTCCCACAGATCGAAGCCGGTTTCACCCCAGTACTGGGCAGTGTAGGTGAGATCGTTCTTGATGACGGGCCAGACGACATCCTTGGCCGTGGACTTGTATCCATTGTCGACCAACCACCGGGCATACCGGATGAGGGCAATGGCGCGGAGGGGCGGGCCGTCTCGCTGGGGGCGGCCCCATTCGCCCGAGAACTTGGTGAGGTCGACCATGAACTTGGGCTCACCGAGGCCGGCGCCGTTGGAGAGGCCGCCCGAGGGGTTCGAGACGCCCTGCAGCTTGGCCTGCGAGATGACAAAGTTCTGGATGGTGGTCTGCAGGGTGGACGAGTAGTTGTGCGCAAACGCGTCCACGATGCCCGTCATGACCAGCGAGGCGTCTCTGGTCCAGGTGTACCAGTCTGCGGTGTGTTATTAGTGTCCGTGCAGTAGATTTGCTGGGGTCCGGGGTCCTACTTACAGTCGGGGCTCGACTTGGACGGGCTGGCAATGACAACACCGGCGGCAGCGCCAGAGGCAGCGCAGCCGCTGGGACCGATGTTGCACAGCAGCTTGCTCCATGCGATGGGCGTCTCGGACTGGACGAACGAGTCGACGGACCGCTTGAGGATCGCGCCCTCCCGCTTCACGCGGAGAGCGGCAGTGTCCGGGCGGCCGACGACGGCCTGGACGGCGCAAGAGCCGAGGACGAGCAGCGACGAGAGCATGGCGGGCAGGGTGAGGCCGGATGCGTTGAGCGATGGGAGGTGATCCTGGAACTGGACGACGAGGCCCGCCATACTGGGCTGGTCTTATACCCGATCGTCAACCCCTATCTGCTGTCAACAGACATGTACAGTACACTTGCCGCATTGGGACCCCAGACAGGGCTACCTAGCTCTGGGAGGGGGGCTGTAAGTCGCTCCGCACAGCGCACAGCAGACCGGTGCTGTGCATGCGGGGAAGGGCCGACGTCGACGCCGTGGTGCTTGGCGTTCGGTGCTTCTCTGATGATTCTACGCAGCCGCCATGCACCAGTGTCACGTCGCCGCCGTTAGACTCGGCCGTTGCAGCTGCTGCGGCCAGGCACTAGGGCTGTTGCTCGGGCTGCCAAGGGCTGCCAAGAGCCGCGGTGCGTTGGGGTGGAAGAGAGATGGTGCTGGGCCTGGTTCTGCGCCTAAGCGAGCGCCTGGAGAAACACCGAAGGTCAAGCCGTTGAGCCTGTTGAGCCTGGTGCACGACGTCACGGGCGCCGCTACCCCGGGCAGCACCAATCGCCGATCATGTGGGGGATGTGGAGAGAGCCTGGGGGAAGGGAGGGGAGCGAGTGCTCCTGCGGGAAGCGGGAGGCGCCGAGGTCACACAAGGTCAGGAACCGCCTTTCTCTTCTTGATTTGAAGAAGGCCGCCCAACTAAGGTACCTTACATGGATCCTTGATCAAGAATAAAATACGGAGTCGACATTGGAGCTATGGCCCTTGTTGTTGATCGACCGGGCAAGACACTGACGTTCCCCTGTATGTAAGTACGCCGGCCCTCCTTCCTCAACTTGGGAGGCGAAGAACAGGCGACAGCCCCGTGTGCCTGCCAAGCATTGTGCGTTGACGAGATCGTGACATGCCCGTGCTAATTGCAGTGCCGGCGGCCCCGCAATCACACCAAATCGGGCCGTTGATCGCTTGAGGAATCGGAGTCGCACTGCCGTCCCCGCACCGGGAGCCGGCCGAGGACAGCGGCGCTGCCCTGCCGCTTCGACCAGAATGGAAGCCCTCGCCGAACCAGGCGCATGGACAATCATGATCCATGACGGTGCGACGGGGTTATCCGTCATGCTATATCGATCACATGCTTGGTTTCCTGCAGTTGTGTCCACAGCCCTGGAAAACTGCTGCTAACAAGCGAGAGTGAGCACCATACCGAGTATCCGTACCCCGTACATTAGCAACTGTCCCTTTCCGCGGATGCCGCCGCTGCAATTGTTCAGGCCGAATAGCACCGACTGCGCCCATCCTTTGCCTTGGCTGCATACCTTTGGTAGGTTCCAAGCTGACGGCGTGTATCCCGCCAGTCCAGCGTCGGTCCTTTTCTCCATTGAAGGGCGCGTCTAAAGTTGACAAGTGGTGGAGCCGCAGGATGGAAAACTCCTAAAAAACTGGACAAGCCAAGGGACCGTGACCTCCTGAGGACGAGCGAGAGCTTGACAAGCTTGATCGTAGCCCACAAGCAAGACACATAGCACGCAGCACAGAAAATACAATAGCAAGATGGTAGAATGTAGGCGGCCATGGTTTCCCCCAGCCCCATAGACCGACGGTCTCGGCGAACGGCTTGGAATATGGCGTCTCCTAAATCATCCGGTTTACCTCGCTCAAGCCTTTTACAGCGAACGAGGCTCCCCAGAGTTCGGTCAATCTGGGACCTGTCGGGAGGAAATTGACATCACGAAAGGTGGATGGCTCCTTGATTCACCGAACTGCCACAGCAATCAACCCTGACCACCGAGGTGGCAGAGGATCGCTGGGCACAGATCCGTGAAGAGAAAAAGAGAAGGAGAGGAAGAGTTTCGAGAAAACCGATCGCTAAAATAGGTGCAGAAAAAAATGGAAAGTGGGGCCAGCCTTGCTTCCCTGCCAGGTCCTCTTTGGTTGCTGTGTTATCTTATCGTGGCGTGATCTGCCACTGCCTGGGTCAAGGCGCCAGCCTCACTTGCCTGCCCCATCCAAACTTGCATCTCTTGGCTTGGGTGCAGCCTCGTTTCAACATCCAACATTCCAACCTACGACTCACACATCGCCCGGCGCATCTCATCGAAATGGACGCCGCGTCGATTGAGGAGATTAACAAGGTGCGCCTGGCAATGGGCATGAAGCCCCTGCCAGTTCCCGGAGCAGCGCCGCCACCCAAGGAAGCAACCCCCGAACAGGAGACGGGCGACGACGGGAAGCCAGTCAGCACGCTCGAGACCCGCGAGGCTGCCTCGTACGACAACTATCGAAAAGCCCAAGACGCCGAAGATGCCAAGCGGAAACGCGAACAGAAGGCAGCCGCCATCAAGAAGGCGCGTGAGCTTGCACAGCGATCAGCCATCGTCCAAGGCAAAGGGCTAGCCGACGAAGACGACGAAGTGGACGTCAAGTCATGGCTCAAGAACCAGAAGAAGCGCCAGAAGAAGATTGAGAGCGTGCGAAAAGCCGAGGAAGAGAAGGCTGCTGCCGAAGCCGCCAGGGTTGCTGAGCACACCGCGGCCGATCTGGCGGGTGTCAAGGTCGCGCATGACATGGCCAACTTCCTCGACGCCGACGACCAAGTTCTCACTCTGAAGGACACAGGTGTGCTCGAGAACGAGGAGGAAGGCGACGAGCTTGAGAATGTGGCTCTGCGCGAGCAGGAGAAGCTGCAGGAAAGGCTCGACCTCAAGAAGAAAAAGCCCGTCTACGACCCCAACGACATTGACGAAACCGGCGCGATCGGTCTTTTATCACATTACGACGAGGAGATCTATGGAAAGAAGAGGAAGGCATTCACCTTGGACTCGGCGGCGACTACGACAGAGCTAGCGGATATCCTCGAGGCACCGGTTCAGCGGAGGAAACAGCAGGTCGTGGATCTTGACGTTCTCGGTATGTCCTCCTGCGAGACACTTAGTTATCGTTGAATATGTACTAACAAATCCGAAACAGAGGACGCGCCAGCGCCCACATCGGACTACCTTGACGCATCAGAAATCAAGGTCAAGAAGCCCAAGAAGAAAAAGGCCAAGTCCACGAGACAACGCCGCGCAGATGACGATGATGTCCTATTTCCCGGTGACACCGCTGGCGGTGAGCCTGGTCAAGATATGGACATAGACTCCGGCGCTGCTGTCTTCACGAAAAAGCGGAAGATAGTGGACGACAGTTTTGTCGACGACGAAGACCTCCAGTCATCTCTTGCTTTGCAAAGGAGGGAGGCGCTGAAGAAGCGGAAGAAGACGCGGCCCGAGGATATCGCAAGACAACTGCGGCAAGAAGCTGAGACCCCTGACAGGGAGGCCGAGGACGACAAGGGCATCGTCATGGACGAGATCAGCCGATTCGTCGACGGCCTGCGCGCCGAACCCGAAGAGGACCGCAAGCCTCGCAAACCCAAGCCGGAAGAAGGCGTCACCACGATGCAAGACGAGTCCTCCGAAGACGAAGAGATGCACGACGCCGACCACGCGCCACCCTCCCGCGCAGCCAGTCCCCTCGAGTACGTCCCGGCCACCGGCGTCGAAGAGGAGAAGACCGTCGCGCAGGGCATGGGCGCGACCCTGGCGCTCCTCCGTGACAGGTCGCTCATCGAGGAGGGCAAGGGCGCCGAGCTCAACGAAAAGTTCCGCCAGCGCCAGCGCTTCCTCAACGAGCTGCACCGGCGCATGGAGGCCTTCGACCAGGAGACGCGCGCCCAGCGCGAGCGCGACCGCACCAGCGGCCGGCTGGACCGCATGTCGGCGCGTGAGCGTGAGGAGTGGCAGCGCCAGCAGAACACGATGCGCGACCAGCACCAGTCGCGCGTCGTCGACCAGCTCTTCCGCGAGGGGTACCGCCCAGACGTCGAGCTCAAGTACGTGGACGGGGATGGGCGCAGCCTGGATGCCAAGGAGGCCTTCAAGGAGCTGTCGCACCAGTTCCACGGCAAGGGCAGCGGCAAGGGCAAGACGGACAAGAGGCTCAAGAAGCTGGCCGAGGAGAAGAGGCGGATGGCGCAGAGTATGCTGGATGCGAGCCAGAATGTGGGCATGAGCTCGGCGGCGTCGCATCAGACCAAGAAGAGGAGGGAGGCGGGCGTGCGACTGGCTTGAGCGGGCGGGTTTGTTGGGTTCGGGTGTGGGGCACGGTATCAAAACAAAAAGGTGCTTACATCCACTTGTTTCTGAATATATGAGTTTGGGTTTGTGCTGACACGGTGTGAGCTAGTTGCCGAGCTGAGAGGTAAGGTGTAAAGTGAGAGGCCCTGGCCCTGCGCTGAGTACGGGGCCTTGGACTGGTGTCTTCTTGCCCGTGATGTGACATGTGGTGTTGTTGTTTGCCAGACTCCATACCCCAGTGCACTTTGCTCCTCTGCGTGTGAAGGCTACCTTCGTTGTTGCTACTGAACAACAGCATTATGAACATGCTGTTGCCCCTTTTCTTATTGCTACAACCACAGGCTGTTAACCTGAAGACCTTTGGGTGTCTGTCGCTCAGAGTTCTCCTCGCACACTGGTTCAATTGAAGCCAATTGATCTCTCTTCCCTGGTTCTTCTCTCCTTCGTCATGGTTTCCAGAGCGACTCACCAGGACCCACATGGCGACGTTGAACAGCGGTTTTGACCAAGTACTTGGAGGACTATGCGACGCTAAAGAGGACCGTCGGTATGATGACTCAGGCCGGGCTCTTTAGGTTCGAACCAACAACACATCCATCCCACTTTGTGATTGGAGGTTATACATACATATAACCGAACAGGGCCCGGTTGTTCCTCTCAGATCGGACAGTGCTTGTCAGGTTGAGCCGCCATTCTCAAGGGCGACCCCCCGTGTTCTCTCTCTGCTTACCATACGGCCGTTTCCAACATCCCATATCTGGATCTTCTCAGTGCAAAGCCGCGCAATGAATTTCACTCCCGATTTCGCTCCCTACATCCAGCTCTCCGAAAAAGACCTGCCGTAAGCGGCCCCCCCATCTCCCCCCACCCAGGCCCCCCAAAACACCAAACCACTCACCTAACGTCTTTTCGTTAATCCCACACCCACTCAGACCCTCCACCCCGCACCTCTCCCTCACCATCCGCGCCCCCATCGAGCTCGCCCGCACCCTCCCCTACCGAGTCCACTTCACCCTCCGCCGCCTGGCCCGAGGCGACGCCACCGACGCCCAGCCCTGCGTCGTCCGCTGGGACCCGGCCGTCGACGCCTTCTCGCCGGCGGCGCCCGCGGGGCTGGTCCTGCTGCGCCATGGGTGGATCCCGGGAGGTTATGGGATGGTGCGTGGGCTGGTGCGTGTCCCCGTCGTCGTTGACGACGACGACGACGGCGACCATGGTGGTGGTCTTGACGGCGGCGGCGGTGGGGAGGGCAGTAGTAGTAGTAGTAGTATGAGGGGGCGCATGGATTGTGAGTCCGGGCGGCGGTGGTGGTGGGAGCTCGCCGCGCCGGGGGACGAGGTCAGCGTGACGGCGACGCTGCCGGAGGGGTACTACCGCGCCATGGGATCGTCGAGGTATGGAATGTTTACGCTGGTGTACCCTGGGGCGGAGGTTGGGGAGTGGGGATGGGGCACTGTTGGGGAACGGAGAGCTGAGGAAAAGGCGGGCGGAACGGCGAAGATGGTGATTCCGGGCGGTGCGCGGATCAATTTTGCCGCGGTCTACAACAGGGACGAGCTTCCCTGGCCGGAGCGAGACGCGTACGAGGCCGAGCATGGGTTCGAGCGGGCGAACGCGGCGCAGGAGGAGTGGCACGAGCAGGAGATGAGGAAGAGGGCGGAGAGGCCACGACCGGAGCGGCTGCGTCCGTTTGAGCCGTCGGATCGAGTGTGAGTGTCTTGTTTCGTTCTTTTCCTCGTCTGTCGTCAAGGCGGTCTTGCCGTGATGGGGCTGAACATTTCTAGGCCTGGAGCACCGCACTTTACAGTGGCCATCGAAGGCCCAACAACTGTCAAGAGCTACAAACGGATGAATGTGACGCTTAACTACACCCATCACGGCGTCACCGGCACAGACGGCAACCTACAATCGTCTGGGGCGCGCCCTGTAACCTTCCGCCACTGGACACTCACCAGCGACCATCATCTCGTCTCCCAGCTGAGAAGGCGGCGGGGTGGGCCGGAGGGTGAGTGGGAAGCTTGTGCGCTCGTCGAACATGACGGCTGTCGATGGGCCATCTACGACGAAGACGACGTCGAGGTGTACGTCGGGCAGAGGGCCGAGGACTTTGCGAGTCTGCGTCCGGGCGAGTCGCGGAGCAAACGGGACGTGTTGAACGACCCGGCAGAGATCGACCTGCCGAGGGACTCGCTGCCTGGTGATGTGTTCCGGTACCGGGTCATTAGGTCGGAGGTGGACTGGTGGGATTGGGGGACGATGGAGGATCACAGGGACACGGCAGTGAAGCTGCCGTGTTATCTCTTCGGGGACGTGACGGATCCGAAAGACAATGGAGGACGTCCAAAGTTGGTGGTTCCGGCGTCGGAGTGGTTTGAGTTTACGCTTGTCGAGTAAAACCGTTGGAAATCCTCTATCGTGATACCTTACCTCCCACATCTCAAGAAAGAATTGATTACTGTGTAAGGTACTGTAACTTTCTGCGTGGGTCCCAGCATGTAGTGGGTCCTGCAAGGCTGAGTTGAAGGTAAACTTGGAATAAACAGCAACCAAAACTACAAATCCCATCCCACCACGAAACTCCCCTCCAACCCGCTTCTCTCCACCCCTCTCACCCCCCACCAAACCTCTCCAATCTCGCCCACCATGTCCGAAACCGCCTCCGCCCTCCTGGTAACAACCAGCATCGTCTCCTTCATCTCAGGCTTCGGCCTCGGCGTGTACGCCATCCGTGGCTGGCTCGTGTCGCCGGACCTGGCCGCCGAGCGCGACGCGAACCTGCACGACCCCGTCGAGAGCGAGGAGTCGGACGTCGACGAGGAGGAGACGCTGCTCGACCACGCCCCCAACTGGGCCAACGGCGTCGAGGCGGATCGCAGGCAAGGGTTGAGGGCGAGCGCGGCAGCGGCCCCGACGGGTTCCTCCTCGGGGCTCAAGTTCAATGCGAATGAGGAGTGCAAATTGGTGCTTGTGGTGAGGACGGATTTGGGGATGACGAAGGGTGTGTTCCACTTTTTCTTCTTGCTTTTTTTCTTTTTTTTTTTCTTTTCCAATTTCACCCCCTTTAAGGATCTGAGCTGACCACAACGGACTCGGTTGGGTGTGGTGTACAGGCAAAATCGCAGCGCAAGCCTCCCACGCGACGCTCGCGTGCTACAAGTCGCTCCTCCGCGCCGCCCAGCGCGACCCGCAGTCTGCCGAGGCCAAGATCCTGCGCCAGTGGGAGCGCATGGGGCAGGCCAAGATTGCGGTGCAGGTCAAGAGCGAGGACGAGATGCTGGAGCTGATGGGCCGCGCGCGGAGCCTCGGAGTGACGGCCGAGGTGATTGCCGACGCGGGACGGACGCAGATCGCGTCCGGGAGCAGGACGGTGCTCGGCGTGGGGCCGGCGCCGAAGAGCCTGGTTGATCAAGTGACCGGGGGGCTGAAGCTTCTTTGAGGTGTTTGGAACAAGGTTGGACATTCTCAGTGGGGTATTGTGAGGTTCACTGGGACGGGGATGGAATTCAGGCTGGGAAAGGGTGGGAAAATAGAGGGTATGGCGCAAAGAGGTTGCAATGGGTTTGATCGGCGGTTCAGCGTTTGGAGTTAAACCTAGGCCTGTCTATCTCTTGTACCGGAGTGCTCGTGGTTATGTTTAAGAGCCATGTACAATCATGGCCTGTGTTGGGTGGTAATGGAGTCACCCATCTTGAGGTATTGAGAAAGGGGCAAGACAATGGAGCATCGCCAGCATGACCCACAGCTTGCTCTTGATTAGGGTATCATTCTCTACTCCTTCCGGGCAAACCTGGCCAGCGCCGGGCCCAATTCGGCCTGCCTCTCCTTGTGCCGCTCGTCCTGCTTCTCCTGCAACTGCTTGTACATCTCCTCCGCCTTGAGCCTCTTCTCGTCGATGATGTTCTTCTTGCGCTGCTTCCGCAGGTACTTCTTGAGCGCTCCGTTCTTCCCCCTGGCCCGGTTCCGGATCTCCTCGGCAATGTCCACTGCCGGGCTGTCCAGGTCCCGATCGGCCTTCCGCTGCTGCTCGGACCGCAGGTCGAGGTTGCCGATGAAGTTGGGATCCAGCGCAATCATCTCGGGCTGCAGCTTGTTCAGCAGGCCCTTGACTTCGCCCTCCTGCCGTTGCTTCTTGGTCTCGAACGGGTTGACCTCGAGAGCGTCGTAGTTGGCCTCGCCCGCGCCAGGGATGATGATGGAGGAGAAGCCTTCTGTGTGTCCAATGCCCAGAGCATCCTCGTACGGGCACCACCGGACCCGCTCGATCGAGTGGCCCTCCCCTCCCCACGCCATGTACGGGCTCTGGACCTTTTCTTGCACGGGCTTCTCTTTCGAGAAGAGGCCCTTCCAGACTGTGGTCTTGGTTCCCCACCCGACTGCTGTGAGGCCGGTGTCCGATATCGCGACGGACGATGCTGGCGACCTGGTGAAGTAGCTTGATACCGCCTCCTTGAAGTTGCGAACGTCCCAAATAGCCATCCGGTTATCCTGTCCGGCCGACACCATGTACCGCCCTTCCCGGTCGACTGCAAGTGATCGTACAGGGCCTCTGTGGGCGAGGAGTTTGACCAGCGGCTCTGCCGAGTTTGGTGACCATAATGTTACCGTGCCGTTTTGTTGGCCGACATGAAGAACGGCGTTGTAGGGGTTTTGGGTAAGCGAGACGGGCGTTCCGAGCTTGGTAGGGATCTCGGTGACGATTTGACCGGTCGAGGTGTCTTGGTACTTCAACTGACCGCTGATACTCTGGAAGATGTCAGAAGCTGTCGACAACCAAAGATCCGCTTGGGTCACTTACCAAGGTTGCGAGGAGAAAATGGTAGGGAAGGAACTCCATGTGTGAAACCTCAACGTGCTTCTTGAGACAGTGGAGCTCGACGCCATTGGCATCGTAGATGTAGACATACTTCTTCTGTGCCACGGCGAAGAACTGGTTGTTGTGCAGGAAGCGGGCATCCCGGACCGTCTCGCCCAGCTGCAGCTCGCACCCCAACTTGCCTTCACGCCAGTCCATGGTCGCGATGTGGCCTTTCCGCCCCGCCAGGATGAGATCCCGGCCGTTTCTGCTGTACTCGCACACATACGGTCCCAGTTGATCAAGCTTGAGCTCGAATTTCTTTTGTGCCACCTCGATGCCGACCTCCTTCGTGATGTCGTCCTGGCGAACCTTGTATGTCCGTTCGAGTTCTGTCTCGGCCTCCAAGAAGCCAGACGTGTTCTCGAGCAGGATCTCAGCCTCCTTGGCCTTCAGGGTTGCTGTCTTGTACTTGTTCTCGAGATTGGTGAGGTTGCGCCGCAGCTTCTTGTCCTTGACGCTCTTGACATCGATGCGGCGGCCGCGGCCGTATGCCTTCTGGGCCTGCTTGTGACGGCGGATGCGGTCCAACTCGGCCTTGGACCGGAACTCGGTTCGGGCATTGTTGACGGTCAGAGCCCCGTTGGGCTGCGCAACCCTGGTTAGGGGAGCGTCGACGGTGTCTATGGTGTCCATGATGGCGACAGTCCTACTTCGGAGCGGTGCTGAATTGGAGATTGAACTGCAGCCGCTCAGATGTCGAGGGCGATGCGAGATCCAGCATTTTTGAGCCGGGCCCACTGAAAAGTCTGAGAGTCGGCCTTGGATTGGTCGCACAATGCACGATAAGATATCGCACAGAACTCAAAAAAGGCACAGAGGCCTCGATGCCCCGCCATCACCGCCCCTCGTCGACCTGAACCCGTTCCATCTTGGGTGCTTTGCCGTGCGTATTCTGGACCGTCTGTGGTTTTGTTTACCAAATCAAACTGGCTTCCCTTCCTTACCGCTTCAAAGCCGGCGGCGACGCAAAGATGCCGAGCGCAGTGGGCGGGGGCCACTCCCACCGGGCCACGACCAAGGTGTCGCACAAGGCCTTCAAATCCAGAAAGGCGACCAAGGGCCAACTGCGCGACGCTGCAAAGGGTATGTATGAGTCACGCCGGGGTATTCGTGTCCAGGCATGCCATTTTTGGACCTCAGAAGACCTCAGAAAATACATAAAAATGGGACAGACATCTGCTCTTTTGGTGAGGAACGACTCCTGGCTAACCCTTCACTTCTAGGGAGGATCGCCGGCGAAAAGGGCCAGCGTAAGACGCCCCACCAGCAAGTCATGTCGAAACTCGACCGCCGGAACCAGGCCAAGCAGCGCCAGCTGCAAAAGGCCCGCGACCACCAAAACGAGACGTCCGTATTTGCTGGCAGGGATGGCGCCCCTCGAAACGTTGCTGTTATTCCCCTCTGCGCCGACACCGACGCCGCCGCCGCCATTCAGAGCCTCAACGGGAGCGTCGATGTTGAAGCCGAGGTGCACGATGGCTGCTTCCGGGTTCCAGTGGACAGGTTCAAGCAGAAGCTGCAGTACATCCCATTGAAGAGGGATCTCACCGCTTGCCTGGACGCTGCCCGGGTCGCCGACTTCATCGTCCTGGTTCTCTCGGCCGAGGTGGAGGTGGACGAGTTGGGCGAGTTGATCCTGCGCAGCGTCGAGAGCCAAGGCATGTCAAACCTGTTCACCGTCGTCCAGGGTCTGAACAAGATCGAGCCCGCCAAGCAGAGGCTCTCGGTCGTCGCCTCTCTCAAGTCATTCATCACTCACTTCCACCCCGAACAAGAGAAGATCTACAGTCTGGACAACCCGCAAGAGTGCTCAAACTTGATGCGGTCATTATGCAGCACTACTCCCAAGGGCGTTCGGTGGAGGGAGGAGCGAAGCTGGATGTTGGTCGAGGAGATCCAGTGGGCGACCTCGGGGCTGGCGCCAACCATCCTTACTGGTGTCATCAGAGGGAAGGGGTTGAACGCCGACCGTCTGGTACAAGTGGGTGACTGGGGCACGTTCCAAATCGAGAAGATCACAGCAGCGCCGCTTGCGACACGGAAACGGAGGGGCGAGGATGCCATGACTATGGATGATGCGACAGCGGAGGAGACGCTGGGGGAACCCACAGAGGACCGCGATGGGCTCGACGATCTCGCACCGGAAGAGGCTGGCATGGACGAGGACGACGACATGGACGCCGAAACAACCATGACAACCTCCAAAAAGGGCGTACTGCTGGACGACCACCATTATTTCTCGGACGATGACCAAGTCGAGGAGTTGCACATGCCCAAGCGTGTTCCCAAGGGTACATCAAAGTACCAATCTGCATGGTTCTTGGACGACGCAGATGTCTCTGATTCGGGTTCCGACATGGAGGACGATGAGATGGAAGATGTCGAAAACGACGACGACGAAGCGCAGCCTGAAGATGGCATGGAGGGCCTAGCTGGAGACGCCATGACAGAAGCGGGCCCCTCAGAGTACCCTCAATCAGTCGCGTTTATCGAGCCAGATGAAGATGAAGATGCCAGGGCTCTCGAAGCCTACCGGAAGAGCAAGAGGACAGAAGCCGAGGACGATCTGGAATTCCCCGACGAAATCGAACTCCATCCCGGCGCGCTTGCCCGGGAACGGCTGGCCAAGTACCGGGGTCTCAAGAGTCTCAGGACAAGCCCTTGGCTGGAGGATGAGGATCGTGCGTATGAGCCGGAGGAGTGGCAGCGGTTGCTGCGGGTCCCCGACTACCAAGCATCCCGCATCAAGGCGGCTCGCGAGGCTCTGGTTGGTGGTGTGGCGCCTGGAACCCGCGTGCACGTCTACATCAAGGATGTACCGGTGGCAATCCAAAAATCTTATGACCCGGCGCGGCCGGTCACCCTCTTCTCGCTGTTGAGGCACGAGCACAAGCGGACTGCCGTCAACGTCCTGATCAACCTCAGCTCTGACTACCCGACCTCGATCAAGGCGAAGGAGGAGCTGATTGTCCAGTACGGCCCCAGGAGGTTCGTCATCAAACCCCTGTTCTCACAGGGCGGCAACACAGAAAACGACGTGCACAAGTACTGCCGGTATCTGCATCCCGGCCAGTCGGCGGTGGCGACGTTCATGGGCCCAGTCACTTGGGGCTCCGTGCCAGCCCTCTTCTTCAAGCGGACCGCCCCGGATGCCGAGGTCGACGAGGATGAGGAGGGGCCCAAGCTGCCCCTGACACTGGTCGCCACGGGCACCACGCTGCCGCCGTCGACGTCTCGCGTCATTGCCAAGCGGGCCATCCTCACGGGCCACCCGTACCACATCCACAAGAAGATCGTCACCATCCGGTACATGTTCTTCAACCGTGAGGACGTCGAGTGGTTCAAGGCGTTGCCGCTCTGGACCAGGAGGGGCCGGAGCGGTTTCTTCAAGGAGGCGTTGGGTACCCACGGGTACTTCAAGGCGACCTTTGATGGGCGGATCAACCCGCAGGACTCGATCGGCGTCAGCTTGTACAAGCGGATGTGGCCGCGCAACGCCCATGTGCTGCAGGGCTTGCTGCTTGACCCCGCGCTTGTGCCAGAGGCGCACAGTGATGCGATGGATGCGGATGTTGAGTAAATGAACAACTCATAGACTGCCCAGTAGGGCTCACGACAGGCGTTTTGGGAATAAGGATTCATTACAGCTGACACAGTTTTCCCTTTCTATCCTCGTGATGACGTTTTGTTTGTTCCTAGATATACAGTCTCTCTCCACGTTTCCCCCTCCTCTCTTCTTCCACATCAAGCCTCGTCACCCAACTCCTCCAACCCCTCCGTCGCCCTCGGCCCGCCCACCGACCGCCTCTGCTCCTCCGCACCGCTCGCCCGCCACGCGCTCAGAATCAAATTGACAATATGATCAACACCCACCCCTTTCTTGACCTGCGCAAACACCGTGGGCCCGCCCTCCCGCATCTTCCTCGCATCCCGCTCCATGACGCCCAGATCCGCGCCCACCGCCTCGGCAAGATCCGTCTTGTTCACCACCAGCAAGTCACTCTGCGTGATCCCCGGCCCGCCCTTCCGGGGCACCTTGTCGCCCCCGGACACGTCAATGACGTAGATGATGTAGTCGGCCAGCTCGCGCGAGTAGTTGGCCGCGAGGTTGTCGCCGCCCGACTCGATCAGGAGCAGGTCCGTGTCGAACTGGGCGTGCAGGTCCTCGAGCGCGGCCAGGTTGGCCGAGATGTCCTCGCGCACGGCCGCGTGCGGGCAGCCGCCCGTCTCGATGGCGCGGATGCGGCTCGCCGGCAGCGCGCGGTGCCGCGTCAGGAACTCGGCGTCCTCGCGCGTGAAGATGTCGTTGGTCACGGCCGCGAGCGAGTACGACTTGCGCAGGGCGCGCGAGAGCGCGAGCATCAGGGCCGTCTTGCCGGAGCCGACGGGGCTGTGTGCATTGGCGGGTTAGAGCGGGTGTGTCATGGGGGAGGGGGAGGGAAAGGAGGAGAGAGGGGGGCGGGTGGGTGTGGCATACCCGCCAATGCCAACGGTAAAGGCACGATCAGCCCAGTTGCGGCCTTCACTCAGGGGCATCTCCCGGCCGAGGTAGCTACCGGGGCCGTCCAGGATCTCGTGGCTGTGGCCATGCTCGGCGGGGTTGAAGGTGTCGTGGGAGTGCGAGTGGACGCCGTCGTGGGAGTGCGACATGGTGACGGTTTGGTGGGACTTTTGACCTCTGTGTGACACGAAATGGGAAAACTGGATGTACTGTGCAGGAAGATGCGAGGTTGGAGATGGGATTGCAGCTTTTCGGTTCAAGTGCGAACCAAGGTAGGTCTAGTCAGACTGGAAGGCAGGCTTGGATCACTCCGATCGTGTCCGACGGCCTCCACCGCACCACGAGGAGGGGTAGCTCTTGACGATGAGGGGCAGCTCGGCGTGGGGGTTGGGCTTATCAGTTGAAGCTATCACTGACCCTAACCCTCTTCTTGTCGGCCAGACCCTCTCTAAGAGGCTGTCGTCGGATGGTCTCAGCATCCAGACAGGAAAGAGCAAGACGGGAACGGACGCCCTGTCGCTCCTCCGAGTAGGATTCGACCCGTTTCATCCTGGAGGGTTCATCTTACCGTCTCCGGCCGCGGGTCCTTCTTGGCAGCAGCACGTCAGCTGTGGTGATGTCCACTCGTACGCGCAAAGGAGAACCCAACAGAAACCTGCTCATTTCTGCTCTCAAAGCGAGCAACACATTTGGGCAATCAACTGTTGGCTGCATACTTCGGACACACCCTTTTCTCCTTCCTGTTTTGACTGTGCCCAATTGTTTGTTTGGTCACGGGCGTCTTCTTTCAAGTCAACAAGCGGCATAGGCGTTCATTCAACTTGCTCACGCTACAATCCTAATGACGGCTTCATATGGATTCAAGACAATGTCCGGTAATCGCCAACGTTTCCCAGATGGCGAGACAGGGGCATCGCAAAACAAGGGATACCTCCAAGCTGACGCCCTGCGAGCGCCACGTCAAGACGCGGTTGGTGTTGGCGGGCCAGTTGCTTCCGTTGTTGCTTTCGGCTGTCACTTGATGCCATCTTCAGAGGACAGAGTCCGAGAGTCTCGGTGTCGAAGTGCTTGTTTAAAGCTCTCATGGTGACTAGAAATAGACCGGTCTCTCCACTATGGCATTCGAAGATTTTAGTATGCTCTCGTGCCATCCCTCAGCTTGTCCTTTGTCGCCTCCGTTGCTGAAGACGTCTTTGTGTTTACAGCCCCTGAAATACTGCCTTTCCCACCCCGAGGGCCAGACATTCCCTCAAGTCCATTAACTCAGTCAACATGTTTGTGCCCACTGCTTCGACCCTCACAACGAGCCTTACGCTCTTGCTATGCTCCTCTCCCTCGTCAACCCTACTTCCGGGACCTCTCTCCCACCTCGCTCTGACTCCAAGAGCTGCGGATCCGGTAGGTGCCCAACCACCACAACACCTTGACAAAAGACACTTACCACCACCATTAAGGCAACACCACCACCACCAACCTAAACCCGGACCTATTCGCTATGGCTTTCTCCCCGCCCGCCTTTTCCGTGCTCGACGTCTTCGGCCCCTTGGAGATCTTCCAAGCCCTCTCGCGGCAAACTCACCTCGAGCTCTCCTCCTGGGACGCACCCTCGACCCCATCAGCACAGCACCGCTCAGCGCTGCCATGAACAAGTTCAACTCGTCGTTCTACCCCGCCGTGGTGACTACGCACACCTACGCCGACAACCCGCCCATCGACGTGCTGGTCATCCCGGGCGGCGCCGCCTCGCGGAATCCCGACCTCGGGCCCGAGAAGGAGTACATCAGGAAGTTGTTCCCCAAGCTTGAGTATCTGATCACCATCTGCACCGGCGCGGGCATTGCCGCGCAGTCGGGCGTGTTGGACGGCCACCGGGCGACGACGAACAAGGCGGCGTGGAACACCATGGTGCCCATGGGGCCCAAGGTGAAGTGGTAAGTCCTGCCGTTCCCCCGCAAACTTTCAGCGAAAAGAAAGAAGAAAATGTTAAAACATTTGTGACAGGGTCTCGCCCGCCCGCTGGGTTGAAGACGGCAAGGTGTGGAGCTCATCAGGGGTAAGTCCTTACCCCCTCCCTGTACCTCTGCACGAACTCGCCCTCCCTGTTCCCCCATTTCTACCGTGCTCCTGACCTGACACCTTGACAGGTGACGGCCGGCATAGACCTCGCCTTCGAATTCATCAAGCAAAAGTACGACAACGGCTCAGCCATTGCCGAGTCGATTTCTGGCAGCGTGGAGCACGTCATCGTCACCGACTGGCGCTACGACCCCTTTGCCGACAAGTTCCACGTCCCGCCGCAGAACTAAGGCTATCCCCATCTTCTCTGTTAAATATTGTTTTCTATCTATGAATATGTCAATGGCATTGTATCTTTCTCTCGTGAATCTTAAACCTGAAATTTAACTTGACCACAATAAGGAGAGCGGGGTGGTGGGAGCCGCAGAGAGACACACTTCAACCAGTTTGGTTTCAGAACAAACACAGACGCTTGATTAGTTACAGTACATAGCTCAACTAGTGGTTCAATACCGGACTCGTGTGCGGTACAAGCACTCATACGACCTTTATCCTCCCTCAACCATCATGGACGGTGAAGCTGGAAACCGCAAGGGTGAAAAACAAGCCCATGGAAGGAAATGAGAAGAAAAAAAGAATTAACAAGAGAAAACAAACACTCAGACCTTCATGCCAATGCTGAAAGATCTCAACTCCACAACAAGGATATGTCTCGCAGAACCACCGTGTCAAAATGTCCCCAAAAAGCACCAGCCGGTCAGTCAGCCCATTCCACCGATCTCAACAGTGGTAACGTCCTCTCCTCCAAACACTCGCACCGGATTCCCTCCCCACTTCCATCGCATGCTCACCAACCTCACGCTCCAAACCTTCCAACCCTCAAGCCCCTCCAACCTCTTCCCCATCCCTCACCCCGCCCATAACAGACCCTACACAGACCCCGCCCCAGACCCAACCGACTCCCTCCTGTCCTTGCCGCTGCTCCCCTCCCCGCTCCGAGGACGCTGCCCGTGCCCTTGCCCGTGCCCGTGCCCGTGCCCGTGCCCCTGCGCCGCCCCGTCCCCGATCCGCAACGCATTAAACACATTCTCCCACGACGCCACGTTCACGTGCCCAAACCCGCGGCCCTCGGCCTGCTGCTCCTTGTACCAGTCCATCGTCGGCGGGAAGCGGTAGCGCATGTGCGTCGCGCCGGCGCCGTTCCTGGTCCGCGTGAGGCGCGCTTCCTCGTGCAGTCTGTTGATGCACCTCGATCTACCGCCGCCGCCGCCGCCGCTGCCGCTGTTGTTGTTGTCGGTGTGCCCGCGGGGTGGGTGGAAGATGATGCGTGTGGATGGGTCGAGTTTGGACGGGCCCTCCGGGTCGGGGGTGTTTGTGTCCATTTCAACGTCCATGTCCATGTGCGTGTCCACGGGATGGTGGTCGACGAAGAGGGCCGAGTCGGCGTTGCTGCTGCTTGCGGTGGCGGGGGAGCGGGCGGATGCGGACGAGGGGCCGAGGGCGACACGGCGGTACCCTTTGGCCTCCATCACCTGCTCTGGGGCGGGGAGAAAAGTCCTAATGTTCCCGAGAATTTGCCGCAGGTATTTGAGGGTGACGTCCAGAGGGTACCTGGAGTCGCAGTCGGCGGGCCAGTCCCAGCCGCCGAACCAGACCTGGTCGAGCCAAGTGCCGTTGTTCTTTGCGTCGCCATTCTCACGGACGAACTGGATCAGCTGGCGCTGCATGTAGATGAGGTCCTGTTCCGCAGGCGCGCGGCCGTTGGGGTAGCGGGTTCGAGCGGCCAGGTCCCAGATGACGAGTTCGCAACGGCTGTATGGCTTCTTATGCGGGTTGACCGGGCGATAGGCGGCAATCCAGGGGTGCCTTTCGAGGGGCTTCGCGGGTGGAGGGTCCTCGGGATCCCACTCTTTGTCGATGGTGTAGAAGAAACCGAGGTAGGTATTGTACCCGAACTTGGGGCCACCAATACCGGTACCATTCTTCCTGTAACAGGGCCCGAAGGGGAAAGTAAAGTTAAACCAGTCAATGATTCTGGCGAACTTTACAGAGAAATCCCCAAAGTGCGTTGCCATCTGCATGTCTAGCCAGGAGACGGGAAACTTGTACAGAGTCCATTGTGTCCTGAACCCATCCAAGTTGTTCAAACGATCGAGATAATCGGCAAAGCAGTCAGTGTTCTCCATCTGAATGATGTCGCTTCGAAAGGACCAACGCCCTGGTTCGATCCCGGGCCCATCGCTCCTGTGAATGAGAGCCCGTCCGCGGGCGTCAGCGTCGTTGACTTCGCGTTCCGATGCCTCGACTTGATCGTTCCTCTCCTGAACGACCTCCAAGTATGCATCGGGGTCGTTTATTGTGTCCTCGGAGTAGGTTGGTATCCGAACACGGCGTTCTCCCCTTTCGCACCCGTGCATCTTTATTGTCGGGCTCGAGCCGATAACGTGAAACTTGCGAAACTGGTCGGCTCGCAGCGTCGACCACCAGCCAAACCAGTTGACCAGGCTCTGTTCGTCGTTAGGATCAATAGATTCGTCCGCGTATACGAGCGAGCTGTTGTCCTCATCGTGGGCGAACGGTCCCGCCTCCAACATCCGGGCCATGTGCAAGTCCTCCGCGAGGGCTGCTGCTGCATAGCGGCAATCACAGTCCTCCCTGCTCAGCCCACAAAGGTTAGCTTTCATCTCTGGAAGCATGTCGTCTGAAGATTTCCACAACTCTTGTCTAGCGCTGTATCTCTCGTCGGCCAACTCTGCCATGAATTCGTGAATGTTGTGTGCGGTAATGAGACGGAAGCCAAAGTTTCTGGCTCGATATTTGCTGAACCATTTGAAGAACTCGAGCGAGCGCGTTGGCTCAGACACCAGGAAGCTCGGGGTGAGAAAGATGGCTGTGCGGTACGGGAAGAGCCGTGTGAGCCGCATCTCCCCGGGAGGCACCAGACTCTCGGGTCCCGAGATGGAGGGGTACAATGGTAGGCCATGGATAGGCTCGGAGAAACACCAATATTCGTCATTCCTGGTGATTAGGTACTTGGATAGGTTTGGGAACCGACGCAAGCTCCATGCCAGTGTCTCGTGGATGATAACTACCCCGGGGCTGTATTCGACCCGAGACCGGAAGGCATCCCAGCCTCCGGGTTGGTGGCTGGCGAAGATATGGCATTTGGGATTGCTCGCACGCAGCCAATGGAACAGCGCCAGCTCAACGTCCCTTCTCGAGTTTGGAATCGCCAGAAAGAAACTGGGGATGGCAGGCGGCCTCGACATTGTCGGTAGTAGCTTGTTGAAATCGAAATCAAAGAGACGCTTCATCATCGTCTCCCGCGCGGACCGGCTGTCTTCCTTCCTGGCTTCTGGTTTCGAGTCTTTGTTGTCCACTGTAGACTCCCGCGAGGGAGTCAACGGCGGCAGTACGGATTTGCAATCTCCCCATGAGGCGAAGATGATGTACCCCAGTGTTGCCCCCGAGGGGCTTGCGGGCTCTTGGTCGAGTGGCAACGCGCCTTTCAGAGATTCCTGCAATGCTTCTTTCCACTCCTCGCACTTTGTTGGGTAGACCAAGACATTGTACTGCGCCTGGCCGCAGTAAAGGGCGATCAAGCCGCCCGTCAGATGTTGTGCGACCCGCTCCAGGGCCGGCTCGTCTCCTTGGGCTGTGATCGTACCACTCGCGAGGAGCTCTGCAACCAGTGACCCAAGTTTGAAGCCCGTCGTCTTTGCGAAACAAGTATGGCTGAACGCTAGAGTCTCTGCTTCCAAAAAGTCGGCGAGCCATGAGTGTTGGCTCCTTGATACGCTTGGAGCCCCAATGAAAGTCGCTTCAACGGAGGATTGACCGAAGACCAACTTTTTGTCAAAATTCTGGGTACTGTGAATCGGCAACATGCTCGGTCTTTGCTGCGGAGACAGCATAGGAGGGTCAAGGTCCATCAGCTCTGGCTCTTGGACTAATGCAGGCTGTTCCTCGTCTCCCTCAAGGAACCGAACAGATTTCCGTTTCCTTCTTGGAGGTGCCGCCTCAGAGCCTGTGGTGGTGGACGTTGGGCTCATGAGCGCGGATGTCTGCGGAGGCCCGAATGGGCTTGCATCCGGGCGCTCGAGTTGCGGAGAGACCTGAGTAGGACTCAGGATAGAACCACTTGAGCCGCGCCTACTGATAGCCTGTCCGCTGCGGAGATCGAAGAGCTGCATTGTGGAAGGATCCGGAGCCATGTCTTCCTTGTCACGACTCCGTAGCTGGGCCAGTCTGCGGTAGCGATGTCTGTCAAACAGCTTTGGCTCTTTTGTCGCATCAGCCATAGCATCCTTGAGAGCGGGTCGTGGCTTTCTCATTCGTCCGCTAGTAAAAATGTTGCCCGTTGGTTGGATCGTGCTTTTCTTTGCCGTGAGAGTCTTGCGGGGAGGCTTGCTTGCCGGTGCTCCTGTCGTGGGAATGGAGATTCTAGGTCTCGGCTTTGGTTGAAGCACCGTGTTCGTCGATGCTTTTCTTGACTTTCTGGCCGTTCCCTGGTAGCCAGTAGTTTGCGGGGGCGCTGTTTGTTTCCGGCTGTTGGTTGACAAGGGCGCTTCTGTTTGCGGCTCATGGCGCCCAATGCTTGGCCATCTGGCCTCGCCTTGCGTCCCGGCGCTACCTGCAGCCACAGAACCGGAGGTTGGGCTTCCTTCAAACCTCTTTTGTTGATTTTGGGACCGCGATGCTGATGCAGGCTCTGAGACTGAACCCTCAATCTGGGGTTGCTCCTCAGCGGCTTCTTCATCGCTTGAATCCTCATCAAGCAACGGCTCCGTCAAAGGCAAGCCTAGCCTTTTCCGCTTGAGATTTCGTTGGCGATGGCGCCTTTTCCTTCCCTTCTCTTTCTGCTCCCGCGCGTCATAGTACTTTTGAACATCGAAGGGTTCGAGCTCGCCAGTTGCGTGTTTGGCTTTGTCTTCCTCCCACATCGCCTTGAGCTCACTGCCGAGATTCGACTCGGCCTCCCATGTGCTGTCATGGAGCGGGAAGCCCGTCCACTCTACAAGATAGTACATCTTGCCTTTGAATTGCTCTTCGGCTAGGATATTCTCGACTAGGAAATCTTGGTCGGGGTCGTGTCCTGAGACTGTGGATGTCAACGAGATGTTGTCGTCACTCTCATCTTGGTCAGGAGAGGCAACCCCAAACGAGGCAGGGGGGACGTTCTTGAACATGGTGGGGACTTAGTTTGAGGACCTAGCCTCAAGCCCGCGCTGGTGTGTTCAATCAAACAGTCTTGCCGGCTCGAGGAAGGGGTCGACGGGGAACCAAATGCTGCTGTGTTCGACTGCTCAGTGGCGAACTGCCCACCGTTTGAGAAAGCTGGATTTCGGATGGCCGATGCGTGGCTGTCACGACCGGGTGTGAGATGGAGTTGTGAGTCGTGTCGAATTGAGAGGGGTGATTTCTTTTTTGGCTCGAACTGGATTTGACAGAGTAGTCCTTTGGCCGGAAGCGGAAAGAACACTCAGTGGTATGCACCGAATATTGACTTTCCTTGTGGATGCTGTAATCGATTTGATTGATTGCGGTTTGTGAAGCATCAGTGAGATGCGGGCAGACAACCTCTGGGCCTTGTCTGTGATGGAGAGATGACCTAACCTATCATGTGGCTATCAATAACGTGGCTGCCAAGGGTTCAGTGTTAAGGGCAAGCTTGAAAATGACTTACATCCAATTGAACTCTGACAGTTTGGGAGTAAACAAATCGCCCGTCGGTCCCTTGGGCTGCTGGGCAACTGGCGAAAGTCGGCCAATTGGCCCAAGTTGCTGGGGGTGGGTTGGGGTTTGATTTCAGGTGTGGATTTGAGCCAAGGGAACCGTGCTGAAAGTTATTGAACCCATTTTCCATTTCCATTTCTACAGGCAGGCGTTGCAGCCAATTAGGAAAGCGCCCTGGCTCATTTCGCACTTTTCAGCCATAAGCTGCTCTTTTCCAAAAAGTTTCAGAAGTTTCATTAGCTGACAGATCCGGTTTGCACTGACGTTTGAATGCCAAGCTTAGGTGGTTTCAGCAATTGTTTCCCGTAGGCTGTCTTTGAACGAAATGCCTATCCTTGATGCTCAGACCCTCCGTTTGCGCGCCCGGACAGATAACAGCTGCCTAATCTATGGCTTGCGTCTCCTTTCCAGGCGGCCACTTAGACCAGTGGAGGCACGTGATGAGTGCTACCCGCAAAGTTCTGAACGAGTTGCAACACTTGTGCCCTCAGAGAGTCAAAAAAACAGCTGGTTGGGTTGATGGGTGTGGGACAAGGTCTCTAAGTCTTGACCACACAAGTACAAGTGCTGAGCCTCTTGCTGGGCCAGTTTGCTGGTCTTTGTGCTGAGCACAGCCAACCCTTGCCGTGGATCGCCTCAAGAACCCCGGCACCGCCACTCGTCGTCAGCTGCAAACACCACTTCGACCAACGGCCCACCTTCCAAGCCGCACCGACCATCCTCCTGACTCTCCTTACATCAATCAGCCTGCACAGCGCACCAGCACATCGCCGTTTCGCGGGACTCTCCGATCTCATTTCGCGCATAATTTCCCACCGCAACCATGGCCAACGACGAGTACGATGTAAGATGTTCCTCCCCTCTGGCTCTCGCCGGTTTCTGTGCGCGGGCATGCGCTAACCTACGGCGCTTGCTTAGTTCCTCTTCAAAGGTGCCGACCGACCCAACCCGATGCGCCCCTCCCCCCACCGTCGCGCGAGCACTCGGCTGACTCTTCTGGCGTTTCTTACTAGTGGTGTTGATTGGAGACTCGGGTGTCGGAAAGTCCAACCTGCTCAGTCGGTTCACGCGCAATGAGTTCAACCTAGACTCCAAGTCGACCATCGGCGTCGAGTTCGCCACGAGGTCGATCCAGATCGACAACAAGACCATCAAGGCGCAGATTTGGGACACTGCGGGCCAGGAACGATACCGCGCCATTACCTCTGCCTACTACCGCGGCGCTGTCGGCGCGCTGCTCGTCTACGACATCAGCAAGAGCCTCTCGTTCGAGAACGTGACCCGGTGGTTGAAGGAGCTGCGGGACCATGCGGACAGCAACATTGTCATCATGCTCGTGGGCAACAAGACCGATCAGCGGCACCTGAGAGCCGTGCCGACAGAGGACGGCAAGAACTTTGCGAGTATGTTGCGACAGTTGTTGGAGGTCACAGTGGGCGGCAGCAAAGAGCAGGACTGACAAGTACTTAGGCGAGAACGGGCTTTCCTTTATTGAGACTTCGGCGCTTGAGGCCACCAATGTTGACCTCGCCTTCCAAAACATCCTGACCTGTAAGGCCCTGGCTCAATTCTACCCTTCAGTCTTCTTTGGGGACAAAGCTGACATTCGTTTGTTTCGCAGCCATCTACCAGATCGTGTCGAGCAAGAGCTTGCAGGAGGATGGGCCAGACGTCGGCAAGAAGTTTGACCCGAGGGAAGGCAACAACATCTCGCTCAGCCAGGAGGGAGGGAAGGAAGATTCGAAGGGTTGCTGTTAATACCTGGGTCCGGCACGATTACATGGCGTCACTTATGTCTGATACGAACTGGGGAAACTTCTTATGGCCATGGGGGACACGGGATCTGCTACACCTTGGGACGTTGGGGTTGAATTCTGAGGGGGTATTCTAGTTTTCTTCTTTTTGTTCTGCTTTACCTGTGCTGGCTGTTGGGATTTTCGCAATGGTTTCCGACCAACCTTGATGCATGGATTACGAGGCAGTTAGTTGAATGGACACGAGGCAATACCTCAATATTTACTGTCACAGGACCGCAGGCGTCAAGACTCCCAAAATGACGATCACAAGAGTCGATCTCCACCCATCGAACCCCTCTTCGAATCCTCACGGTGGGTTTAGGGGCCGAACGGAATCGGACGGTGGCTTGCACCCCAGCAGACTTGATTCTCGAGGGACTATTTGTGTCTTCGTCATTCAGCATGTGCTTCCAAACCAGTGGCCCGTCTGTTTGTCTTTGTCTTGAGAGCACCATGTCAGCACTTTGAGAACTCCAAAGGCCATGTGGACTTTTTGCAGGGTGCTTTCATGTTTCATGTCTCAGACTCGAACAGGGGCACAGGCCCGATCCTGACCGCCTTCTGGAAATGACGATAAGAACGGCGTGGGGACGACAGATAAGGCTTATCAGTGAGTGGGGCCTTGTGGTCCGCTGAACTTTTTTTACGCCGAGTGCCCTGCATCGCGACAGGTTGTCAAAGCAGCAGAAGAGGCCCCGCCAAGAACACCAACGCTTCTGCATTCCATCCACCAGCAAACAAAATGGCGGCAGTTTACAAGTCGTTATCTAAGAGCGCCTCTAAGGCCGACAAGGACACAGATGGCAGCAATGGCGCCGTGGAGAGGAAAAACAAGCAGAGGGTGTTGATCCTCTCATCAAGAGGTGTCACGTATAGGTACGGACGGGCGACATACATTCTGCCGTGGCAAGGCTCTCATGGCTGACTTGATCGATATTTAGGCATCGTCATCTTTTGAACGACTTAGCGGCGATGCTCCCCCACGGCCGGAAAGACGTCAAGTTCGACTCCAAGTCCAAGCTGTACCAGCTCAACGAGTTGGCCGAACTCTACAACTGCAACAACGTGCTCTTCTTCGAGGCGAGGAAAGGGAAGGATTTGTACATGTGGATGAGCAAGGTGCCCAATGGGCCGACTGTCAAGTTCCACGCCCAAAACCGTGAGTTGGGAGTTTAAGTTCAAGGCGACCTTGGACGAACCGCCAGCTGACCAGCATTAAAGTGCACACAATGGAAGAACTCCATTTCACAGGAAACTGCCTCAAGGGCTCGCGGCCAATTCTCTCGTTCGACGGCGCTTTCGAGACAGAACCCCACCTCCGCGTCATCAAGGAGGTCTTCCTCCACATTTTTGGCGTGCCCCAGGGCGCGCGCAAGTCGAAGCCCTTCATCGACCACGTCATGGGCTTCAGCGTGGCCGACGGCAAGATCTGGATCCGCAACTACGAGGTTCGGGAAGTCGAGAAGGCCAAGGGCGACGACAACGACGCGGCGGACGACGGCGACAAGAACAAGGGGCGCAAGAGCAAGGGCGGCGCGCTCGACAACACGGACGTCAGCCTGGTCGAGATTGGCCCGCGGTTTGTGCTCACGCCCATAGTCATCCAGGAGGGCGCGTTTGGCGGCCCGATCATCTACGAGAACAAGCGGTTCATCTCGCCGAACCAGGTCCGGTCCGACTTGCGCAAGGCGAAGGCGAGCAGGCACGGGGCGCGGATGGAGCAGCAGCGGGATACCCTGGCCAGGAGGAGGGCGCTTGGGCTGGAGGACAAGGGGCAGAAGGATCGCAGCGGATTAGATACCCGAGAGCTGTTTGCTTAGAGTGGGAGTATGGGATTCGGTTTTGGTATGGCGTCTCCTGGTGGACAACATGTTGCACGCAACTGTCAACTGGCCAGCTATCGTGGTGACTGTCACTTGCATTGGACATCCCCGTTTTCCACACGACTCCACTGACTATTTTGTGCCCAGCAGCGCAACACCGATGATTATTCTATCACTTTGGAGTCCCCAACATGTACCACATATCCCCATGTGCGGCTCGTCCACCCCTGACCCCTGTCAACAACCCAGGCACGGACCCCACGCGCTAACTTGCAGCTTGGGAGATTGGGACCTGCGTCCCGTCGCAATGGTCACTCAGCTCAGCGCGCGTCACCCTGGTCACGTCTTGGGCAGTCAGTGCTGTCCCAGAAATCCCCCCATCTCCATCTTGCATCAACAACAACACCCCACATCTTTTGATATCACCGAAATCGATTGTTTTGTTTCCCCCATCCAAGGTATCGTCACCCGGCTTGACGAGAATGGACACGGCGTCAAATCGCCCCCATCGAGATATGTTGTTGTCGATGATAACCACCAACATGTCCTCTGCGCGTCACGCGTGCTGTGGGTGCAGCAGCCTCTCAACACCTTCTTTTGATAGCCCCAACGTCGGGGTGGATGCGGAGTAAGGGCCTTGGGGGGCATCAGGTGTGGCGCTTGATAGCGACTTGTATCTTGAGTTGCTGTTTGGCTCCCCTTCTCTCTTCTTTTTCTTTTTGGGTGCTAGTGCTTCGAGGCTGGTTGGGCGTGAAAGTGTGTTGTTGTGGTTTGGTTACTTGCTACTGTGATTGGGATCGTGGCTTGAGGTTGTTCTCAGGTGAGTTTGATGAGTGGTTCGGTTGTGTGTGTCGGGGTTTTGGAGGGGGTGTGGCTGACTTTGGGATCGAGACGTCGTCACCAAGTTGCAACAATGGCCTCCTCCTCTGGGGAAACGCAAAGCGAAGCTGCCGGCCAGCTGTCGGCCGCCGGGCTTCAGGACCTACCGGCGGAGACACTCATCGAGATCTTCTCCGGCCTCGACTTTGACACTTTTGACAATATGCTCTTGGTCAGCCGGCGCCTGCATTCGGTCATCCACTCACACTGGGCCCTGATCCTCCCCGGCATCATCGAAAGCCGAGTTCTCCCCCTACAAGGACCTCTTCGACACCTTCTTCAACGTGGACCTGCCCGACGCGATGGACTGCGCTGGGCTCCTGTCCGTGTGCAGCACCCTCGACGGCTTCCGCCACCTGCTGGGCTTCTGCCGCGCCATCAGGCGGTGGGAGGTGGAGTTTCCGCGCTTGCGGTTCGCCAGCGCTCCGGAGTACAGCCGCAGCCTCTGGCGCCACGAGGTCGGCCGGCTGCGCGGGGCGCTGTATGTATGGTGGAGGTTCGCGCGCGCGTTCCACGACCCTGCGCCGTGCGAGAACAACACCCCCGAGGTGCGGCGGGCGTTCGTGCGGCAGCTGTCGACGACGCAGCTGCACGAGGTGTTGGATATGTGGGAGACGGTGCGGAAGGCGGTGGGGAGGAGGGTGTGTCCTTCGGTTAGTGCGGTCAGGGGTCTCGGGGTAGGTGATGTGTTTCCGCTGGTGACCGAAAAAGTACGTTGCTGACTTGGCTGGCGCAGGGGAAGCTGCTCACCAGAGGAGAGGGAGCCCGTGTTGGGTGGGGCGATGTCCCGGAGAATCAAGACATCGTCGATACGATGATGAAGCTTCGCCCGGAAGATGTCCTCCACTTGCTTGTGTACCGGCACAGGTATGCGACAAAAGCGAGCGTGGTCCAGTTTGTGAGGCTGAAGCACCCGCGGTATGGCTCCTCGGCGAAATGAGATCGCGAAATCTAGTCATTGCTGACAACATGGTACCTGTAGCATCGAGGACAGCGTCGAGTCCTTTAGTGAAGCCATTCTTGATGTAATGCGAGAGCGGAACGTGGGACTATTTTGGCCGTTTCCCTGTTCTGGGTTCCCGGCTTTCCACGGCGGCATCCTGGACCACAAGGAGCGCGGATCTGAGAGGCTGCGCGTCATTTACAGTACGGATGCTGGCTCAGGCACGCATGATGATGATCTCGCGTGGAGGCGAGGGGTTCGTCCTACGGTTGTGAGGATTGGGAGGCTGGTGGCGAGTTCATAGGAGCCTGGCTTGTGTTGTTGTCATGTTGAGAAGAGAGATGCTCAAGGAAGTCGAATAATAGTTGAGACGGCCAGCGATGGTCCCGTGTTGGCATTCCCAGACCCGATAGAGACCACAAACAAGGTAATCCGTATTGCCTTTCCAACTAAATGACACTTTTACTGGCACCTCCGTAACCTTTGAAACTGTTGCCTCTGTGCCTGGCGCGCATCGCAGCCATACCCCTGGCAAGTGTTTACTGTGGCGGGCCCAGGGCGGGACAATTTGGGACCTACCGGCAGCCTTTTGCCCCAGACTTGTGGCATAAACAGCATAGAAACGGGTGCGTGGATAGTAAAATCCAGTTCTTTCCTTTAGGCTCATCCAATGCCGCATTCTCTGCACATTGTTTCCTTTGTGATTGCGGAGGACACGAGAAGCTGGGATCTGGTGTTTTGACTATTCTGTAGTGGGGGTGGCGGCGACTCGCTGCTTCCATTCACCCAGCCACTCGCGCTCCCTAAACATCAACGCAACCAAGACCCCAAGCACCACTCACCGACCACCTACCGCCCCGCGAGAATGCGCACCCCAGGACCCTAATATTAGAGCATATCTTTGGGTATGTTCAATGTTCGATTTTCCACTGCAGAGACATCCTCTTCTGCGTCCGCGCATGACGGGACAGTGAGAAGATGGGATGAAGGTGCAAGTCCCGGATGTGTATCCGCCAGACTTCATCTCACACCCACACGCACACTCACCCTCTCTCTCTTCCGTCTGACCCTGCGCTCCATGATCATCTCACAACACATGATGAATATTTTCTAGCATACCTGATCTACCACTTTCCGACCATTTTTATAGCTGATAACAATTTGACTGACCTGCAACGCAGCTTTCGCATTGGCTCATCACCCGCCCGCCCTTGCGCCCCGGCCCTGGGCGTGTCGACAGTCTGCCACACTCTCGCGCGCCTTTGCCGGCAGAGGCTTCACGATCAAGCAATTGACCGGTGGTCTGACCGGACAAAGGGAATTGGACTCGGTTCGAGTGGTGGTGAGTTTCTGTGTTGCTTTTGATGCGTAACTTGGGGCAAGCTGGCCACCTGACATTTGCCCTTGGCCTTTCCCACCTTCTTCTTGACCCTCGCCCTCGGCACATCGGTCGTCGTTCTCACAATAATACCAAGTCCCAGATGATTCTACCCAGCGCATTGCAATTGTTACTGACTATGGTGAAGAGATCGTCCACTTCTACAAGCACACCCTCCCTGCGGCCACCAGCCCAGGATGGATGACAACGACAATGATGTTGTCATGGATGGTGAGGACCACCGTATGGTTGATGGCTCTTCGGCCGCCAACGGGCTTTTAGATCCGACGACGACCGGAGATGACTCGATGGAGACAACCAACGATCAAAGTGCGAACGACACTGCACAGGATGAGGACCAGGCAGCGGACCCGACAGCCTATCCTCAACGACTGCGCCGGCGCGGCTTGCTGCCAACAGGATGTTGTTACGATGATCGCATGAAGCTTCACTCCAACGCGGATTTTGGGCCCAACCCGCACCATCCCGAGGACCCATCGCGCATTGAGTACATCATGAAAATTTTCAAAAAGAACGGCCTTGTGTTCACAGGGTCAGACGCAGAGTTGATACGCATCATCCAGAACGAGCCAACCAAGTACATGTGGCGGATCCCCGCCCGTGAGGCCACCAAGGAGGAGATTTGCATCGTTCACCATCCAGGGCACTTTCAATGGGTCGAGGCGCTGTCCCGGAAAACGACACAGGAGCTCCGCGAGCTTTCCACCCGGATGGACCAAGGAAGGGACTCAATCTACGTGGGCAGTATGACATACGAAGCGTCGTTGATCTCAGCGGGTGGCGCCATCGAGACATGCAAGAGCGTGGTTGCCGGCACCGTCAAAAACGCATTCGCCGTCATCCGGCCGCCGGGCCATCACGCCGAGTACGACGCTCCCATGGGGTTCTGTCTGTTCAACAACGTGCCCATTGCAGCCAAGATCTGCCAGGCCGACTACCCGGACCTCTGCCGCAAGATCCTCATTCTAGACTGGGACGTTCATCACGGCAACGGCATCCAGAATCTCTTCTACGACGACCCGAATATTCTCTACGTGTCTCTCCACGTTTACCGCAACGGCGAGTTCTACCCTGGCAAGCCCGACAACCCGATGACGCCCGACGGCGGTCTTGAGCACTGCGGTGCGGGTCCCGGTCTGGGGAAGAATGTGAATATCGGCTGGCACGATCAAGGGATGGGCGACGGCGAGTACATGGCGGCCTTCCAAAAGATCGTCATGCCCATCGCCCACGAATTCAATCCGGATCTGGTCATCATCTCAGCCGGCTTCGACGCTGCCGCCGGCGACGAACTCGGCGCCTGTTTCGTCTCGCCTGGTTGCTACGCCCACATGACGCACATGCTCATGTCCCTCGCCGGCGGCAAGGTGGCCGTGTGCTTGGAAGGCGGCTACGACCTCGAAGCCATCTCCAAGTCGGCGTTGGCTGTCGCGCAGACGCTCATGGGAGAGCCGCCGCCGCAGATGGAGATCCCCAAGATCAGCCGCGACGCGGCCAAGGTGCTGGCCAAGGTCCAGGCGTACCAGGCGCCGTACTGGGAGTGCATGCGTGCGGGCATCGTGGACGTCCAGGAAATGCAGGCCCAGGGGTCGTCTCGGCTCCACGATGTCGTGCGTAAGGCGCAGCGACAGGTGCTGGCGGACAAGCACGGCATGCTCCCGCTGTATATCCAGCGGGATGTCCTGTTCAAGTCATTTGAGAACCAAGTGCTGGTGACTAGGGGGATCCAGTTCTCTCGAAAGATTCTTGTCATTGTCCACGATCCGTAAGCAGTCCAGGATGTCGAGTCTGTTCATGGATTCGCCGCTAACCACTATTTCTCGACGACAGGCCGGAACTTCATGCGCAACCCGACCCGCTGGACAACACGATGGAGCCTCACAATGCATGGGTGGTAAGTGTCTTTGCCAGGATTACGTCACGGATTCTGACCGAAATCAGACGGACGGCGTCTCTCGATATATCGACTGGGCTATTAGCAAAGGTTTTGGTGTCATTGACATCAACGTTCCGCATTACATTACACATCCAGAGGTATGCCACATGCCGATGCAGTCTCCTGCCAGCCAGACCCTTGACTAATAACACACCCCCTCAGGACACCGAGGCCTTCACCCCGCGGGCCGACGAGCGCGCCATCCAGGCGCAGGTCCAAGAGCTGATGTGCTACATCTGGGATAACTATCTCCAACTCTACGACCGTGTCGAGGATATCTTCCTCATGGGTGTGGGCAACGCATACCTCGGCGTCAAAGTCCTGCTGATCAACCGTCGTACGTCTTCCCTCTTCCCCACCCTTTCTACTCCTCACTCAATGCTTACTTATACCTTACTGCATGCAGTCGACGTCAAATCGCGCGTCTCGGGCGTCGTCAACTTCGTCAACGGCTCCCTGCGGCCCGTCAAGTCCGACGTCGACAGCGACCTGTCGTCGTGGTATAAGGAGCACTCGCAGGTGTACGTCGCCAACGACCACGCCTGCTGGTCGGACCCGGACCTGACGCGCAAGGTCATGAAGCGCCGGTTCGGCAACGTCATTCGCGCGCAGGTCAACGGGCTGACGCCCATGATGGCGGAGCATTTCCCGGATGTGGAGCAGTTTGTGATGGAGAGGGTGAGGGGGGAGGAGGAGGAGGAAGGAGTGGAGGGGGATAGTACAGAGGATGAGGCGAGGATGGGGTAAGCTAAATGGAGGAGGGGAAGGTTGGTGAGGTGTCTGTTGGCGTGGGGAGGGGGTGTTTCCCTTGCTCGTCAGGGGAGGGGGGAAGGTACATAGCGAGGTGATTCAGGGGGTGCAGGAGTCAAACTCGCTTGTGGCGGTGTTGTATGCTATCCGAGCGAGTCATTCTTGAAGAGTTGAGAAATAGGGTCGTCACTGTGCGTCTCATTGACATGACACCCTTTGACGACACTCGTCACGTTGGAGGATTGGGAGGCACGTGACGATGTAGTCCGTGCAGGCATCGGGCAAGAATGGTGAAAAGCTTACGCTAGTCCCGATCAAGTTAAACACTCAATGAATGCCTCCCGCGTCTGCACGGGATGGCGCGTCAGTGGGTCCGGCCCAAACTTTTGGGAATCTTTGGAGCCTCGCCATCCCCAAACGACGACCTCGCTCGTCTGCACATCACAACAATTGTTTCTCGATACCGCGCTGCCCTCAGATCGCAGCCATGGACCGGAACAGAAGGTTAGTTACTCTTTCTTTGTCTCAAGTGAGGGTCTGTGTTTTCTTCCTGTCTGTGTTGTTCTTCATGCATGTGTTCGCCGCGGATTCCAGGGGAGAGAGGGAAAGGGAGATGGAGAGCCTTGCGAGGGGAAAGGGCCTGCGCAGCAGATGCGGATGCGATACACATGTGGGAGACGCATGGCTCAAACATGAAGCATGCAACTGCACCGTCAACGAAACCAGAGCCACCATGACGCACCATCGACGAAAAATACTGGGAGCCCAAATCATCAGAGGCCGAGGCCTGGGCAGCGAATATCTCAGCCCGCAGAGTGACCGACCTTGCGCCCTTGCCCTCATCGATCTGGCTGTCCTTCCTCGAACCGAGAGAAACCCGACCACTATTTACCATTGCCGACTTCTTTCCTCAATCTCCCAATATCCTCGAATCCTTTCGGTATTTTCTCTACCGACAGAAAATATCGACCAACAACTCTGGGGTCACCGCAATCAACAAGCTTCCACATCACCCAGCCTCCTCTCTGCTTGACTTCCCTCGATACTCTCTCTACCTTCTCTTCTTGATTCCAGAAGACAAGCAAGTCGACTTCGAGTCACCGGTGAATTACGCACGACACCCACCAACCACGCTCTCTCATCCCGCTTTCCCAGGCTGGTCAACAGATCAGTGCTACAAACATACTCGACAATAGCCCGCCTGGGATTTTTGTCAACGTTTACGGGAAGACCCTCCAAATTCGAGCTGGTAGCAGCATCGCTCTTCTCACCATCCAACGCAACGAGGAAAAAGAAGCACAGAGGGACGACTTGATTCCTCAGACAGCTTGCTATGGATTCCTCAGGATCGTCTTCCAAAATGATGGGTATGGATTTTGCGCCCCGGCCTCACCCAGACCAGCCGCAGAACCCGGAAGAAAAGGTTGATCTGAAGGGCAAAGGCGTCATTCCCTTGCCCGAGTTGTTGCGTTCCCGTCTGAGGCTTCCAAATGACCGCCACAAAGCCGCGGTGCATTCGCGGGACGTCAGATTGAAAAAGCTGCGCCGCAGTCGGCAGCTTGCAAAGAAGCGCGCGCGGGCAGATTCAAGGCACTCAATCGAAGACGTCAACTCTGGATCTGGCGAGGACCCCATGATGGACGACGACGAGGACCGCCAATCCTGCGGAATGGTGCGCAATCCTTCCAAGTCGACTCATGTGAGCCAAGGACAAGACGACATGGATCAGCCGATGGCAGACAGTGAACTCCCAACCGACCCTGGCCCTTCTACCAGACGCTTGCAGCCCTCCGATCATGGCCGTTCTACCAGCCCCTTGCATCGGCCGTGGATGGCTATGATTCGCCGGGCTAAGGAGGAGCAAAGACAGAGACGCCTCGCTGAGTCCCGTGGTTCCTGGTCTCAGCGAGATGACGCTGCGGTGATGAAAAGGTTCGAGGAGTTTAGGAGGAGACGCCAATCCAGGGTGCTCTCGGCTGCACGAGCGCAGGCACGCCTGGAGGCTGCTCACGACAAGATACACTCCGATGCCGAGATGGATTGTCTTCCGGACGCCCTTGGAGATCTGTCTCTGGCGCAAATGGATGGCGCCTCGGATGATGCGCCGCTTCGAGGAAACCCCCAGCGCTAGAGGCGCCAGCTGGGACCGCCTCTGAGCGAGCGTATATCCCTGCCTCTCGCCCTTCCTCTAGCCTCGCGCATCACCCACCCACCCTCTTTGCCTCTTGGTTTGCGACAAAGTCCGCTTTCCCGACTTTCGAACGAGCGCTCTTTTGCTATTCCCCTACGTCCGCGATTGACTCCGCCTCCGCCGGAAGGCCTTGTTTCCTATTCTTCGAATGCATTTTCCGAATTTGGTCCCCGCGATGGTGCTGACGAAGACAGTAATCGGTATGAAGACGGTGAAGTCCGGCGTTATGGCGCCGGTGAATCGTATCGCCCTTTTAATCGCGACCGCTCTCCTCGTGGCATTCGCAGCCCGGTAAGAGAACGTCCGCGGTCTCCGCCGCCGCCCGCCAGCGATAGTTATGTCCCCGGCAGGTCTCCCCGCAGACGGTCCCGTAGTGCCGACCGTTTCAGGCGGGAGAGGTCCAGAGAGAGAGATGGCGGCGAACGGTGGCGCCGCAGCCGCAGCAGGGCAAGGAGCCCCATTCGACGCATCTCGCCTAGGCGCAGCCCGATGCGGCGAACACCTCCCCGGTTTATGTCCCCCCGCAGGGATGACCGAGGCCTTGATAGGAGAGACGACAGACGGGACGACAGGAGAGACGATAGGAGAGACGACAGAAGAGATGATAGGAGGGACGACCGGAGAGACGACAGGAGGGACGATCGGAGAGACGACCGGGATGAGCGGCCACGGTCTCCTATGCGGCGAGATTTCGAGATCAGGGACATGCGGCGGCGGTCTCGCTCCCCGTTTGAGAGAGACAGACTGCCGATCCGCAGGGACCGATCACCGCCCAGACGCTCTCCCCCTCCTGGACCACGTGGAGGCGGCACTTATCGTCCTCGCTCTCGGAGTCCGGACCGCCGCGACCGCGATGATCGGTATGTGGGGCCATCATATCGGCGCCCGTCGCCGCCACATATCCCGGGCTCGCTCAACTCGTCCGCCATACCCTCACGGTCTGGTTCTGGCAGATCCTCGCCCCGGCCCACATCTGTTCGGCGGGATGACCGGTCCGTGCCTCAATCGCCGGCACGCTCTCACTTATCGAACGCACCAACTCCGATAACTTCGGTCTTGCCTACTCGTGAGACCCCCAAGCCACCCGCACCACCTCCCCAGCCCTCCCAGCCCGCTCCGACAAGCCAACCTGCTCCCAGGCCCCTCACAACAGATGCCAATTCGACTTCTGTGAAGTCTCCCCCGAGAGGGCCCGCCGCTCTCCGCGCACCTCCAACCGGGCCTGCTGCAGGCCGAAACTTCACATCACCAGCTGCACCCCAAGCGGCTCCGTCACCCCGTCACCTCCCTCAAGGCCCCAGCGGACCATCCCGACCTGGCGCCACAAGCCCGACAGTCCCCCCAGCCGGCCCTCGCGGCTACGTCCCGCCTCGGGGCCCCACATTCACCCCGCGCGGCGGCAGAGGCAGCTGGTCGGCCGCCCCTCCACGCCACCCCATCTCCAGCACCGGCCAGAGCCAAACCGCCTCACCCACCCTACCCCCTTCCGGTCCCAGCAACAGCACCAACACCGGCGGCGGCGTCATTCCCACCGGGCCCCGCGCCGCCCAAACCACCACCTCCTCCTCTTCCGCCACCGCAGGCGCGGCCCCGTCCCTCGTCTCGCACAACAAGCCCTTCAACCCGCCCACCGGCCCCGCCGGCCACAGCGGCCTCCTCGCACCTCACCACCAACACCAGCACCCGCACCCGCACCCGCACCAGCACCAGCGCCCGACACTGGCACAGAACCTCCTCAACACGATGCCCCCGATCATCCCGGGCGGCAAGCTCGACCCGTCGTCCCTGCCCATCGAGCTGGACCCGCACCACCGCAAGCTGCGCGAGGAGGAGGAGCGGCTGCGCGAGGAGCTGCGGGCCAAGCAGGAGAAGCTGCGCAAGAGCCTGCGGGTGTGGGACAAGCTGGAGCGCGAGAGCAAAGGATTCGAGCTCAAGAGCGACTTGAGCGAGCGGAGCCTGAAGAACATTGCCGGCGAGGGGGTGGGGGGTGCTGCGTTTTAAACAAAGACTCCCATACCCCTTTTTTGTTTACTTTTTTCTCCTCATGTTTTCCTTCTTCTTCTTCTCCTCCACCACCACCACCTCCTCTTCCTCCTCTTTATCTTTTCCTTTTTCTTTTCGTTATCTCCCAGGCGTTTTGTTGTATGGAATCCTGTATCGGTGAATTCGGTGGATGGATGGATCGATGACTGGATGGATGGATACACAACACAAATGAGGGGGAAGGGGGGTTCAGAAGGGAGTCCAGACGAGAGGACGCAGAAGATGCGTAAGCATGCGCAAGGCGAAGAAACGGGCAGCAGTTCAAGCAAGCAGGCAGTGGTTCACCGTGTGGGCGAGCGAGCGATGTGTGTGTCGGATCAATAATTGTTGTTATGGATAGACCATGGGTTGTAGAGGCTTTTATTTTATATGTGCGGATACCGGGAATGCGACGCCGCCCGAGGAGGCAAGGATGCAGACACAAGCTGGCGGGAGTGGACGAGATGGACGGTCTGATCTTAGGTAGATGGCGTGCTTTGCTTCTTCATTTTATTGACGAGCAAGCACTGGCATCGCAGTCGCGTTGCGTTTCTGCAGGTCTTGGTCCTCCCGTAGAGTCGTGTGTGATACCAAGAAAAGCAGCCACAAGAACGGCGCGTAGTACGAATTGTGCGAATGGAACAGTTACAGGATCACACACATCACGGCGGACTCTGTTGCCTGGGACTTTCTGTATTTTTGTTACCTGGCTACGAAATTGCAACTAGGAAAGAGGGCCTCTCGACCCTCCGACTACAACCGCGGGGCGCAACCGAGCTATTTGCCGGCGTCGACCTTGGCGACGTAGGCCAGGAGGTCCAGGACACGGCGGGAGTAGCCCCACTCGTTGTCGTACCAGCTGACGAGCTTGACGAAGTTGTTGTTGAGCGAGATACCGGCCTTGGCGTCGAAGATGGACGAGTTGGGGTTGCCGTTGAGATCGCTCGAGACGATCTCGTCCTCGGTGTAGCCGAGAATGCCTGTGTCGTGTTAGTGGTGTTCCTCTCGTAAAACCCGTCGAGGAAATTTCAGACTCACCCTTGAGGTCACCCTCAGAAGCCTGCTTGATGGCAGCCTTGATCTCCTCGTAGCTGGCACCCTTCTCGAGGCGGCAGGTCAGGTCGACAACCGAGACGTTTGGGGTGGGGACACGGAAAGCCATGCCGGTGAGCTTGCCGTTGAGCTCGGGGATGACCTTGCCGACAGCCTTGGCGGCACCGGTGCTGCTGGGGATGATGTTCTGGGCAGCAGTGCGGCCACCGCGCCAGTCCTTGGCCGAGGGGCCGTCGACGGTCTTCTGGGTGGCGGTGTAGGAGTGGACGGTGGTCATGAGACCCTCAACGATGCCGAACTTGTCGTTGATGACCTTGGCGAGGGGAGCCAGGCAGTTGGTGGTGCACGAGGCGTTGGAGATGACGGGGGCCTTGCCGTCGTACGACTTCTCGTTGACACCCATCACGTACATGGGGGCATCGGCCGAGGGGGCCGAGATGATGACGCGCTTGGCGCCACCCTTGAGATGGGCGCTGGCCTTCTCGGTGGTGGTGAACACACCGGTCGACTCGACGATGTACTCGGCGCCAGTCTCCTTCCAGGGGATGGCGGCGGGGTCGCGCTCAGTGTAGAACTTGACCTTCTTGCCGTTGACAACGAGGTCGCTGCCCTCGACGGCGATGGTGCCGTTGAAGACGCCGTGGGTCGTGTCATACTTGAGCATGTACTCCTGCAGAAGGGCGGCGGTACCGTCAGTCCTGCTCACGCTGCCAAGGCGGGGCGGGGCGGGGATTGCATGACGCGGTGAAGCAACTTACAGCGTACTTGGGCTCAATGAAGGGGTCGTTGACGGCAACGATCTCGACCTCCGGGTGCTCGATGGCATTGCGGAAGACGATACGGCCGATACGGCCAAAGCCGTTGATGCCGACCTTGATAGCCATTATGTCTGCGTCGAAAGAGTGAGTGAGCTGGGGAAGTGAGACGGCGGTCGAGGGGTAGCTCGGACGCGGGGTATATTTTGATGACGGCGAGAGAGTTGTGAAGCTCAATGGGAAGGGAAGGAAGTGAAATTGTGACAAAAGGAGGGGGGAGAGGGTTTTAAAAGGCCCAGGCTTCCATCTCGTGTCCGGAACCGGGCAGCAGCAGCCCCAAGAGGTTGGGATTTCTGCTGCGGCGCGCGGGTCCGATACAGGATACAGGAGACAGGGCGGGATAAGGCAGGTGCGGGGTCCGTGGGGGAGCTTCTGGATGCTTACCTGAGGTGATGAAGTGTGTTTTTGGTGGTTGAGATGGCTGGTGGGCTTTCTGCAGAGGACAGTCTGTCCAGGAAAAATTCTACGATGGGTTTGAGTCAACGGGGGGATGTGGAAGGGGAGAGAAAGCGTTGTCGTGGTGGCATGAGCGACAATAAAAATGGTTGAGCCCCTCGTAAGGTGGGGTGCTCTGCTCGATTGCGGTTGCATCACAGACTGCGCTAAAGGTGGGGTGCGCCGCAGCTTCCTTCCTGGCTGCTAGCAAGCGACATTGGGCTGCTGCCTTTGTCTCGCCCGTTTCGGGCCCCGGCACGCAAGGGGCGGCAGCCTTTGCAGTCCAGCCCAAGCAGTGCGTGAGGTATTTCCATAGCTTCACTGCGAGCCGCCGCGTCGCCACAATCCTGGGACCTCCGTCACCGGGCAACTCCCCTGTCCGGTCGTACCGTCCAAACGAGCGATCGACCCAGTCGGCGCGTGTTGGAGCTGACGTCCAATGTCCCCGGTCCGTTTAACAACGACTGGTCTTGGCCTGTTTCGGCCAGAACTGATTTGAAATCGCGCACCCACGCGTGCCCTGCGACAGGTGAGGGTGCCATCGCCATCGCCACTATTCCCAGGCGTGCCGCGATGGCCTAGTCAGACCAAGTCAGACCAGCGACCAGGAGAGGTAGCTGCTTAACGTCGGAAATGGGCTTCGGGAGCTACGATCGGCCACGAAAACCAAGACCCGGTAAGAAACGGACGGACACGGACAGGCACGGCTAAAAATGGGCCTCAGCCACGATAATCTTCGGCCTTGAGGTCCAACGCCTGCCGTTGACGTTCCTTGCTTCCCCGCAACCCCGCCGAGTCCCGAAGCCGAAGTGGAAGCCAAGGTGGAAAGATGGGGACTTGAGCTGCCTCAGTCCGTGGTTCTGGGGTAAGGACACACAGCCGTCCATGGATGCCATATGGTGCTGGGCGCGCGCTCTGTCAACAAGAAACAAGAGGGCCGCTCCCGCGCTCCCGGCTGCCGTCAGATCCGCCACATCGGTTTTGCGCAGGGTCTACCCGTCACGCCACCCGTCTGATATCAGTCATTCCAGGTCAATTCGAACCAAATACGGGCTTCGCCGCACGTGTTGGCCGGGCTCGTCGGCTGGGTTGGAGACCTTGTTCCGCCCAAAACAAGCCAGGCTGATGCAGCTGGTGCAGCGACTGAAATGAGTTATGTAAACGCACTATGCTTGCCAAGCAGGCCCATCGTCATGACGGATTACCCCTCCATCGACTGACAAACGGGCATTGACTCGTCGACTCGGCGTGGCATCTTGACTGTGAGCTGATCTATCAGACGGATGCAATCAAAGTTACACACAGAGCTGCTTTTTCAGAACAAACCAGTCTGCAGTCGTGAGCAATGGCTCAGTATCGGATTTGGCGACCTTAAGCCGACGTCATGCACCAACTGAGCTCATCCCTGTCCTGGCCCACTCCATCTCAACCGAAATCGAGTGGAGCCAGATCTGGGTCGTTCTCCTCAGAAGACACAACACCTGGTGTTGAACTTTGTTCGGGCAGCAGCAACCAGGATACGAGGTCTGTTACGAGCATGGCTTGGAAAACCAAAAGACACTACAGAATCAGTAGGACTCTTTTTGTCCTCGCTTTTTGACTCGTTAGTGTTATGCTTAGTCATTCCCCCCAGTCAACAGTCAACAGTCAACAGATCTCTTTGACTTGACCACGGGGTTCGCATCACACAGTTTCTATCGGCCCTTTTGACCGTTTTCTCTCATCTTCTTCTCAATTCTGTCACCCTTCAATTTATTTGATGAAATGTGTCAACAAGAATGCCATCAGAAAGCACAGCTACATCAGTCCATGAATTGCCATTTTTCTGGTGAGAATACAACAGCTGCCTACCTAGGGCTGTATGTCTGACACAAGTATTGTATTGGACTTTCAAGATGCTGTTACTAATAAGATCAACAAAGGTCCTTTTCTTTTTAAAGTCACTAGACTTTCTTAACATTCTGCTGGGGTCTCGGCCTGGGTCATTGTCTTGGCTCGTTTCCCTCCTGCTTTGGTTAGAATGTCAATACACTTCACAACTCCCCAAAAGGAACATCAGGAGTCAGTCAATCGCAGCAGCTCACTGACAAGCAATCAGTATTGTTCTGTATACTCTGCAAAGGTCAGCAGGTTGCAACCAGACGGCCACAGAGTCCCTGCACTTTGCTTCTGTCTGCCTCCTTCAGACTGTCCTACGGCTTCTCTCGCCCACTTTATTCCACTCGGAGGTCAACCTGACTCTCTCCAACCAGACTCTCTCCAACCAGACTTTCTCCAACCAGACTCTCTCCAACTCGACTCTTCAACCAACTCTCCCAAGCAACACCCCACTTCCTCAGCGCACATGTTCTGCTCCCTCCGCCGCCACGCCTGAGCCCGCCACACATCACGCCCACCCACCACAAACTTCCATCTTCCTTACCAACTAACACTTGCCATCACAACCTCACTCTCCACGCTCACCACCACACCACTCAACTTCCCTCCCTCCCTTCTCCCTCCCTTCTCCCTCCCCCCTCTTCTCCACCTCCAACCTCCCCCCCATCAACTCAACTCAAATCAAACCAACCCCCATTCAACCCTTACATACCACCACCACCACCGCCGCCACCAACCATAAACCCCCTCAGACTCCTCAACCCCGCCTCCACCCCCTCCCACACGCGAAACACGAACCCCCCGCGAACCTCGACGACGCCCATCCCGCGCGCCCCCTCCAGGAACCGCGCCAGCGCCGCCTCGGCCGCGTCGGTGCCCCGCCCCATGCGGTGGTGCGTCGTGGTCGTCGTCGTCGTCGTCGTCGTCTCGGCCTTGTAGTGCTGTTTGGCGGCGTCCGCGGTCAGCTGCATGTAGAAGGAGGCGTCGGCGAAGCGGTAGTAGAGGCGGGGGATGCATTGGCCTGTGGCTGTGGTTGTCGCTGTGGCTGTGGCTGTGCCTGGGGTTGGTCCGGTGCTGGTTTCGGTTTCGGAGATGGGGGTGTTGTTGTTGTTCTTGTGGTTGGTCTTGGCCGGGTTGGGATTGTTGGCCGGAGTGGAACGGGACGGGGTGGGAGCCTTGGTGGAGGCTTTGCGCGCGCGGGGCTTGCGCGCGGGTGTCTTTTTGGGTTTCGGATGCGGCTCCTGCTGGTGCTGGTGCGGGTGCTGTTGCTGGTAGGGGTTGGTCGGCTCAGGGTAAGTGTTCATGAGCGGAGCGTCAGAGACTGCGGGACGCGGGTAGGTTGGGATGGCGGATCCGTTCATGTGCGGCGCGGCCCGAGGATAACCATGCATGGGAGACGGGCTGGTGTTCTGGATCGGCAACACGGGGTAATGCTGCATGGGAGAAGACGAGACGGCGTGTCCGCTCTGCTGGGGCGAGACAACACGGCCGTTGGGCTGCTGGAAAGCTACATGACCATGACCCATAGCAGGAGTGCCGGGGGCGACAGGGTAAACCGAAAGACGAGAGCTGCCGGCCAAGGCCAAGTTGCCGATACCGTTGCTCAATCCGTGGCGCGCTCGAGTCGGCGTCTGCTGGACCTGCGCGGACCGGGCCAAACCTTCATCGACCCTCGGAGGGGACTCGTACGAGGCCGCCGCCTCCCTGTACATGACCACCATGGCCCTCTTGGCCGCCAAAAGCTCGGGGCCGGCGATCGGGCCCATCAACAGTGCGTTCCCAAAGACAGTGCCGTGCCCCTCGACCTCCTCGAGGACACCCTGGAGGACCTTGTACGCCCCGTTGATGAAGGCTTGGCGATCGGTGTCCGGCTTTGTGGCGCTCACTTTGACCAGGTGGTACTTAGTAGCCTCCTTGATGCGGCCGCGGGCCTCTGAGCCGGTGAAGTCGGCGGCAGGACCGTCGATCAGCATGTGGGAGAGGACTGTGCCCTGGGTCCTCGCCTCCTTCAGAATGAGCTTGATGGCCGCGCAAATGCCGGCCTTGATTGAGGTTCCGATGATTGTCCCATCGCTTGCGGGCGAGATGCCAAAGTGGAGGGCCGGGTCAACCGGGATCTGCTGGGGGGTGTGGAAATCTTGGGCCGGGGCCTGAACTTGCCGAGCGGGAGTCTGGATATTCTGGGCATGGCTCTGCGTGTTCTGGGCGCCAGCGGGCAGAGGCGGCGGCTGGGCAATCGGGACGACAGTGCCATGTCGATTGACGCTCAGGCGGCGCTTGGTGGGAGTCTCCGTGCCGTATGCGGCTGATGCCTTGCGCTTGTTGTCCGAGGATTGGGTTGCACTGGGACGGGTCGAGGTTCGACCCGAAAGAGGAGACTGCATAGCAGACAGAGAAGCCTTGGGGGGCGTCCTGGACGGGTGCTGCACGAACATGGAGTAGTTGTCAAGCATCTGGGCGTCTTGCTGGGCCACAGGATTGGTGTTCCCGGAAACTGTCTCCTCTGTAGTGGTCATCTGAGCCACTGGCTGCTGCGTCACAGCAGGAGCGGTGCCGGAGGACGTCTGGGCCATGGCGGGCATCTGGTTAAGTTGCTGTGAAGCAGTCGAGTTGACGAACGGATCCGAGTCCATGACTTGGTCAAGACCAAAGGAAGGAGAAGTCATCTGCTGCTGATGCACATCAGGCATTGCCAGGACGCCTGACGAAGCGGTGCCAGCGTTGGTCTGTGACTTGGCAGGAGTCTTCTTCTTGCGGCTCCTGGGCTTCTTGGGTTCAATGGGAACATCGGCAGGGAGCGGGCAGCTGAGTGGCTCCAGCTGGGTCTCCGACATGACCTCGGAGATGGATGGCAACTGCGCCTGGACGTCGGCCGAGAAGAACTCCTCAGCCCTGGCGTCGTGGGCTTGAACCATCATGGCCTGGTCAGCGACGGAGGGCAACTCTGGGAACGGAACTGGCTGATCAAATGCAGCATCTGGCTGCATTTGAGTGGTGAAGCTGGCCTCATGCTGGACGGGAGATTGAGAAATGCTCTGGTTGAGGAATGAAACCGGCTGAGCCAGAACCGAAATGGGTTGCACCGCGGCGGCGAAGTCGGGTCGGTGATTATGGGTACCATGGGGGGTCTGCTGAGCAGGAACCCCAACAGACCGCAGCGGAGTGTTGAAGTCGAAATGATGCTGATCGGCTCCCTGGGCCGCGGCTTGCATAACAAGATCCTCATCTGACTCCGGAAGACTATGATAGTCAAACGTCAGCAGGTCGGTAGTTTGGTGCGTCTCCTGTTCTGCGAAGATGGCATCAAAGTCCAGCGGTTTGTCGAGCTGCATGTCGGCGTCCTCCTGGAGCCCAAAGGCATCTTGGAACTGCTGCTCAAAGTTGTCCGAGTCGCCCTAGAACTGGAAATCTTGAGCATCGCCCGAGGCGGCCGTCTCATGAGCGACGGTGGTGAGAGCAGAGACCGGAGGAGCCAGGCTCTGATCAGCGTGACCCTGGTCAGAGACGGCCTGGTCATGGTTCTGAATCACGGCATTGGTAGTCATGCCGGCGGGAATCTCGGACCAGCTCTCAAGCTGACCCGGCTCTGGAAACCCAAACGTGCCATCCTCCTGCATGCCCAGGGCCTCGAGAACAGCATTCTCCTCTGCCTCCCGCTCGGCCTCAGCAGCGCGCTTAGCCTCATCCCGAATCCGCCCCTCTTCAGCAGACTGAGCCAGCATTGCGACGAGCTTCTCCTCTAGGAGTCTGGTTTCCTCTGCCTTCTCGGCCTCCTCTTTCTTCCGCTTTTCCTGCTCCTCGACCTCCTTTTTCTTGCGCTCCTCTTCAGCCTTCCTCTCGGCAGCGATCCGCTTCTGCTCATCAATCACAGCCTGGCGCTGGGCCAGAACCATCTCCTGAGCCTTGATCTGCGCCTCGACCCTGCTCCGCCACATCTCGCGCTCACGCGACTCCTTCATGAGACTGGTGAAGTGGTCGTACCTCGCGAGCTCGTATCGCTGATTCTCAGCCGACTTGCCGCGCAGCTCCTGGATAAATTGGGCGCGCTCAGCCTTCTGCTTCTCAGCTGTCTTGAGGGCTTTGGTGTCCTCGTGGATGTTGGCAATGATGGGGCCGACGGCCGGGTTGCCGGTTTTCCAGTTCTCGAAGCGCGCATGGTGCTTGGCCCAGGCAACCTGAGCGGTCATGGCGGATGACTTGTGGTGCTCGGCGGTGGTGGAAAATTCGGGCTGAGTCTTGTTGTCTTCGTTGGTGGTGAAGAGGAGCCAGATCCTGTAGGCCTCTCTGTACTCGGAGAGGAGCTGCTTCTCTTGGCGATACTTGTCAAAGAAGTCGGCGCGAAGCTGGTCGGCGAGAGGAGTGTCGGGCTTGGTGGGCATGGCGTTGTGGTTGGCTGGGCCGGCATAGCGACCAGTGAAAGTGGGAGCCTGCGTCATGGGGATGTTGGTCAAGCTGGGAAGCGACGCAGGCGGGCGCTGAGGAGTGTCGGGAACAGCAATGTCCTCTTCAACGATGGCGACAGTGGCCTGAATTGCCTCCGCTCCGTTGCAAGCGGCATTGTTGTTGCTGTAGACAGGCAAGTCGGGATCGGCCGAAGCCTCTCCGTCGGTGAAGAGAGCCTTTTGCAGCTCAGGACCGAACAGAATGCTGGAACTGAAATCCGCCTTGGGAATCGCGCCATTTGCGAGACCCGTGAAGCTGCCTGAAGAATCGGAGGCAGGAATGGCGGTCTTGTCAGTCGGAGCAGCAAGCAGATGGGACGTGACCTCGGCCTGCTTCCGAGACTTTTTGGTCTCATCGGTAGAAGCAAAGGTGCCATTGTGAGAGACAGCATTGCCAATAACGGTCTGATTGACTGGGACCTGTTCGGCGGCATTGGTCTGCTTGACGCTAGGCTGGCTGATCGCAACGACGGCGCTGCCAACGCTGGCATTGACTGGGATTTCCTCATGGGTGCTGGTGTTGATGGTCTTGTTGGACTTGGGAGTGACCGTGGGAAAAGTCAGGGGAGCGACAGTCGGAAAGCTCAACTGATCACGGGTCGGGCTGGTGTCGCTGCGACGACCGGAACCAGTCAGCTCGCCGTAGCTGTGAGCACTGCCAGTCTTCTTGACTGGAGTCTGAGGGGCATCATTGGACAAGTTGTTGTTGTGGTTGTGAGTGTTGTTCTTGACTACGACATTGTTATTGTCGTCTTCCTTTGCGGCATTCTCGAGGATCTCATTGAGATCGCTAATGTCGCCGAAGAGCGAGTCGATGTCCGAGTCATTGTCATTGCCGACAAGCTCATCGCCGTTGCCCTGCTCAGCAAGGTCGGTGTATATGGGAGAGGTGATGTTCTGAGCATGCAAGTTAGCAGACTGCTTTTTTTTTTTTTTTTTTTTTTTTTTTTTTGGAGCGAATCGCTTCGGGTATGTCACTCACGTTGGTCTGAGAATCGTACTGAGAAGAATCGGGGGTAGGATAAGAAGCGATGGGCTCATTACCGACAGCACCAGCAGTGCCTGACTGCTCAGTGAGAGAAGACATTTTATCGAGTCGGTTGAACTTGTTACAATGTGATGAGAGTCGATAAAGAGGTCAGTGCCGCAAAGTAACGGCGAGGTCGGACTTCAGATATGGGTTGTTGTTTTGCGAGTTGATGTGGATGAGGTCGATCAGGTCAATAAGGTAGAAAGGCTCTTGGTGGAACAGAAAGAAGAGGAAGAATGGGAGGAAATTGGGAGTTGCAAAGTCACCGTGGTCGGTCGAGATATTGCTTTTGGGAGCGAATTGTCTCGAAGCCGGTCTGATGGAAACGGGTTGCGCAGAGAGTAGCGGTTGAGCAGTGATACAGCCAAACTCTAGTTGACAAGGGACAATGCCCACAATATCGAGGCCAGCTGTGGGTGATGTAGACGGTCGTGGTAGGCGAAAGTCGATGATGAAGTTGTGGGAAGGGGAAGTCGGTTCAGGAATCCCAAGAGAAAATGGGTAATTGTGGGCGCAAGGGAGTTTTCTTGCCCACTTGCCGCCAAATACACCAACTGAGGGGGTTGGGAACTTTGGAATTTCAGAATTGGAAGGAAGGGCAAAACGTCCAAAGCGTGGGTTGACCGGGGAAGCCGTTGAGGGGGACCTCCAGATACAGGACAACAATCTAGCACTGTGGCATAGCCTTCGACCATACAGCTTATTTGCCGCAATTCCTTACCACAAAACTCGCAAATCGACTGGCAATATCTTTGTCTTCCGTGAGGTGATGGCAAGGCGATACAAAACAACCTCGATTCGTGCGAGTCTGGTCTTTAGTGTGGACGGGTTGTGCTTTGGAGAGTTAATGCCATCGCCTCCTACATCATTTCGCCATGAACCATTTCACCACAGTGGCATTCAAAAAGCCCCTCGACACCCATAGAACATCAGAACGAAAACTTGTTGGAATCAGTCATGGGGTGTTGACGGAGAATCCAGGGATATAGGCTCTCGTACCAACAAACAGTCTGGTACTTGGACTTAAGGTGTCTTGGACACTAAGAGACCCCTATCGAAATCCAGGGGCTTGTCAGGCACAAGATCCTAACCACGTAATTGACAGTGAAGGAATGGGAGAGAACCCAAGCGCAGGTGTATGAGCCACGGGACTGGCAGTTGAGTCTGTCCCAAACATCTTGCCTGGGAGAAAAGAACGGCGAGGTGGAACGTGGACAGTATCTCGAGCTTTGCTTCTTTTGCAGGCGATCAGGTTGTGCGAGGGCATGGTAGAGACAACTCAAGCATCACTGACAAGACCTGTTCAGGGACAGTTGAGAAGACCCATATCTATTATTCCCTAACCATAACACGTCCGTCCCTCCAAAACGCCAGCCATATATCACTTCTCGTCCCTCACTGAAACAAACCAAAGGCAGGCCAAGTCCAAGACCAGAAAAAAATGTGCAATCACGAAACCTCCTCAACCATCTTTCCCCCACCAATTCCTGCCCCACCAAACACCCTCCCGGCCGGCCCACTTAGCAACTCCTCCGGCACGGCCACGCGGCTGCCCTGCTTGCTGTTGACCCAGCGAATGAACATGGGATCCGCGCGCTGAGATTCGGTATCCGGTGTCTCGTCGCCAGCGGCGAGGAGGGCGGCGTTCTTGCGTGTGGTCTTGGGCGCCTGTTTCTTAAGGAGTTTGTTGATTGTTTCCATCTGTACGGGGTCAGTTTCAGCATGATGGGAGTCTGGTACGGGGGAAAGAAGAAAATGGGGTTAGGTACCTTGACTTCCTCATTGCGCTTGTCGCTGAGGTTGCGTCTGCGACGGGCCATCTCGAGGCGACGCATCGACAGTTCTTCGGCGGTGAAGTGCTTCTTTGCTTGAACCTCTGTGTGTGTTGTTAGCAGTCTGTTTGAAGGGACGGTACGAGGCGCTGGTCTCACCATCGGACAGCTTCAAATATTCGTGTGAGGCGTCGCCGAGTTTGGCACGTTGTCGGGCGGTCAGCTTGGAGAGATCGGGAGTGCCGGCACGGCTGCCGTCGTCGTCGCTTCCGAGCTCTTCGTCCTCGCCCTCGCCATCCTCATCAGCGACTTCGATTTCTTCTTCACCTTCGGCATCAACATCCTCATCGTCATCGCCTTCGGCGTCTTCATCTCCCTGGGCGACTTCCACGGTGACGTCCTCGGGCTCGCTCTCCAGCTCGCTCAATTCCTCATCGTCGTCGTCATCGTCGTCGTCGTCTTGTGCTGCCGTTTTGATTACAGCCGTGCCTTTGGCAACGGGCTTTGTTGTGGAGGCGCTTTTGCTTTTGGAAGGAGTAGCTGTGCTTTTGGGAGGCTTCGTGATCTTGATGGCAGGGGCTCGCGGAGCTGGGGTGACATCCATGTCGACATCCCCGTCAGCATCGGCATCTTCATCGTCGTCGCCGTCAGCATCAACGTCCATCTCGTCACCGTCATCGTCGCCATCCGCATCATCGTCGCCGAGATCCTCCATCTGCTCATCCTCCTCCTCTACCTCTTCTTCCTCGTCCTCTTCACTGGCAGCCTTGGCAAACCCTGCCCGGTTGCCAACCTCGATCTCGTCCTCTTCCACCTCATCCTCCTCATCTTCTTCATCCTCGTCCTCCTCCTCGTCCTCTTCCTCCTCTTCCTCCTCTTCCTCATCCTCGCTACTCTCAATCACATAGCTCTTCTTGCCTCCCCTAGTCCGCTTGCTTGCACCAGCGGTCACAGCACCAGACGGCCTGCGCTTGCCAGTGTTGGTGCTGCTAGTAGCCTGCCGAAGCTTGCTTGAAGGGAGCTTGACGGTAAGGTGGATGTGCTGGTTGCCATCGCCTGCGCTGCTAGCTGGGGACGATGAGGGCATCCCTCGGCTCACTGAGGCGATGCCATTTCCAGAGCGGCGGGGGTTTCGCGACGACATGGTGCGCTGCTCGCTGACGTCTCGATCTCTATCGGCCATGTCAGTGATTGCCAGGTTGGCGCGCTGAGCGGCCGAGCGGCGCGGCCGGATAGACATGATGAAGAATGGAACTGGTATGAGAAGGGGCTGCTGTGCTGTGGTGTTCTCTGGCGTGCCGCCTCCCAGGGATTGGGGGATGCTGCAGGGCGATTGAGTGGTGATGGCAGTTAGGCGGTTGGATTCCGCGTGGCGGCAGAAGTTGGGGGTGTGGTGCAGAAGATGGCGTTGTGCGTTTGCCTGGGCTCCAAACAGGGTGGGGGATCCGGCTCAGTGATGGTTCTGGGCGTCAGGCATGTCGTTCGAATAAGCTTGCCGTGGGGAGAGGGCTCAATCAAAGGCCGGCGTGCCAATGGAGAAGCCACAGGGGAGCAAGCCGCGCCCACACAGGACCGAGCCAAGCGTGAATCCGCTGCGTCCGCAATTCCTCATTCGCTCTCCGGATCCTGCGGCTTTGCGATCCGAGATGGATTGAGAGATGGCCACTGGCGTTGACCACAACAGCCGCGTCTTTGGCTTGGATGTCCCTTTGTCTTTGTGTCGGCTGCTTTTTGTGTCGCTGATTTCGAGGCACAGCCAACGAGTTGGGACCGTCGGCAGGTGTCACAACAATCAAATGCCCGACGGACGGGGCCTGCCAATTCACAGAGGTGCAGCAGCGCTGCATTTCCTGGCCGGCTGGTGACTTCATGCCACTGTGCACCGTTTGCCGATTATGTGTCGATGCAGATGGCGACCGCAGCTCACACCACAGCTCACACCACAGCAAACCCGGTCGCAGCCTCTTCTCATCACAACATCTCGAAGGACTTGCCTGAAGCTGCAGAAGACTACTCACATTTCCAATGGTTCAGTTCGGTTGTGGCTGGGCACTCGGATGACACGGCTCCGACAGCCCGCGACCGATCAGGTTTTCGGCTTCTCGTCTGTGTCTGGTAGCGGTCGGCGTCGTATCAGCGTTCTGAGCGATGATGTTGGATGAAAATGACCCTCAACGCCAGATTGGGATACCTACGGTGATATCCGTTAGGGCCGAGATGGTTGGGTGGTCGATTTAAAGGGTGTTCTTTGCCTGCAAGGTGCAAAATGACAGGCCCAGGCCCCTTTGGTAGCTGCGAACGGTACAGGTGGGATATAATAACAGATAAAACTGGATACAAGTAAAGATAAAAATATGCGGCGCGAAGGCCCGTCTGAGCAGGCGGCGTCTTTGGAGGTTGAATCGACACAACACAGCACAACTCCAGAATCTGGAAGCTCGATCCACAAGGCTGCCCGTTGCTGTCTCGCGGCGCCAGGGCCACTGGGCGCTGTCATGGCCCCAGCTGGGCCTGGGGTTGGTGGGGCTGCCGTGCAGCTGTCCCCACCCGCCGCGAAGGCGCTCGGGCCAGAAGCCCCAGGCACCCCGGCTCCCGGCCTTTGCGAGGCGAGCCTCGGCAGAGTGTAACCCGTCACAAGTCCCGAGTTGCCAGTCGCGATCCGGCTCAACAACATCCAGTTTCTTACATCGTTCACCAAATAATTGCACCAACCGCTCGAACCTCAACTATTTGACAACTACGAGATCCACAGCAATGGGTGACATGGACAAAGACAACGAGCAGAAAGTGCTGGCAGCGCCCCCGGCGCAACCAGACGCGCAACCAGCTGCCGAGCCCGCTGCCGAGCAGACCACATCGCGCGAGGACACGCTTGAACAGGCCAGAAAGTTCCTCCAGGATGCCGAAGTGCAAAACACAACACCGGAGCGCAAGGCCGAATTTCTCAAGAGCAAGGGGTTGTCAGAGAGCGACATCGAGGGGCTACTAAAGGAGGTCACTCATGATGGGCGGCCAGAGTCGCAGGTTTGTCCCGTCCCCCTTGTGCCACCGCCGACTCTCACTCACACTGCCCGAAGAGCCAAACCAAAGAGGAGAGGATAGAGCCTCCACCCGCAAAGAAAGAAGACCGACCACCGATTGTCACATATCCCGAGTTCCTCACCAAGCCCGCACGACCACCACCACTGGTTACCGTCAACGGCTTCCTCAATACCCTCTACGCCTTTGGAGGCCTTTCCACGCTTGTCTACGGCGCCAGCAAATTCGTCGTCGAGCCCATGGTCAATACGCTTACCGAAGCCCGTATCTCCCTCCACGACACGGCCAACCAGGACCTCACCAAGCTCGTCTCCAAACTCGAGAGCACTGTCTCTGAAATCCCACCCCCAAAACCCAAAGACACACCCGCCGACAAAGACGACGACGACGCAGTGAGCAGCTACGACGACCCGACCGAGCTCTTCCACCGGGACATTGGCGTGCAGACCTCCCTCCCGGCCTCGCCCCAACAGCCCCCGGCTCAACCAGCGACCGTAGCCGCAAACCCGACCATCGCGCACACGCAGAACCTGCTCCGCCTCACCAACGCGGTCAAGACGCTCAACGAGGGGCTCGTCGACCACACCGAGTCGCTGGGTGACGTGCAGACGGTGCTGGACATGGTGAAGCAGGACCTGGACAAGCTCAGCGCGGCCGCGGCGACCGACTTTGTCGGGGGTTTCTCGCTGTACGGGGCCGCGAGCAAGAACGAGCCGGACGACGAGATCAAGAAGGCGAAGGAGAATATCAGGAGGGTCAAGGGGGTGCTGTTGAGTACGAGGAGCTTCCCGGCGAGTCGGTAGAGGGGTTTGTTCCTCCCTGAGCCTACCTAAGGGATGAGAGATGAGGTGGTTGAGATGATAATACGGGAGGAGGGGGTGGTGATGGGGAGCTTCCCGGCGAGTTGGTAGAGGGGTTTGTTCCTCCCCGAGCCTACCTAAAGTGATGAGAGATGAGGTGGTTGAGATGATAATACGGGAGGAGGGGGCGGTGATGACACTGCTGCGTATGGGACGCGCATCTGTGCAACCAACATGAAGGTTTTCTGAGGGAGGGCAATATGCTGTGGCCTTGCGTGCGAAACAAGCTGCGTCAGCGCATCACTGTCAACTTCCATTTTGGCCTGGCTGGCATTGGTCTGGGGTGTTGTAATCCAGCAACGGTTTTGGAGTCATCGATTGGTTATCTGGACATCACTCGCAGAAACGCTACTGCAGAGTGGTGGCCGGAGACAGGCAGTTGGGGCGCTGACAAGACCCCGGAATTTGCGAGGTGTGTGTGGCCAAGCAAAGGTGCTCCTGTCCATCAAATGAGCTCCAGACAACCACGAGGTGATGAGGTGATGAGGTGATGAAGCATGCGACGCCGAGGACATCACATGGAGTTTTGGATGAAGGACTTTAGCGGCAGCAGATGAATCATTGTATCAACACTCAGCGCATTTCTGCAGCGTCCCAAACTCTCTTCGCGCATTCTGCCCACGGCAATCCCCAAGCCCCAGAGTCTCGCTTCCCCCTCACCGCCCATCGCCTGTTGTCCCTTGTTGGGGAAGTGGAGAGACACGGGAGATGCAGATGCAGATGCTCCACAGGGGCTAGACCTCTCCGAGACACAGCGCTTCAGGGTGCCGAGAATACCAAGTAGTAAAACTTTTTGAAGAGTTGCACCAGATCGCAGGACAACAAGAGGCTCATAGCAAAGCGTTGACGGGACTGATCCTCGGAGATGCGCGGCATCGCGAGCAGACACATCTGAGGACCAATGATTGGCAGCGCGGGTGAAGAATAGGGGATCGCGTGCAACCCTCGACAACCTCAATCCTGGTCACACGATCGTTGAAAACGGATAGCCCCGCCACGGAGGAAACTTGGCATCTCCACTCGGCTGGCGAGCGGCATCGCTTTTTTTCAACGGCAAGCGAACTCGAGGCTGCCCGGTGCTCTGTCTTGCCCAGCAACTGCAGCGTGCCCTGTCGGTTGTTTGCGTCGCGCAAGGACGGCCCGGTCCCGGGGAGAGAAAGAGAGAACGAGGCCGACGTTCAAACAACGGAACGGAAGCGAGAAAAGACGGAACTGAAAGCGGGGAAACGACGTCCCTTCGAGATCATCGCGGACCAGATTGACAGGGCTCGCAGGCCATCCAGGTGGCGTCGGATCCTGCCGCACATTCCCCAGACTGGGACAGACCAATCCGGGGGCAGCGAAAGGCAGCTGAACAACAGCAAGCAGCACAGGATGCAGACCGACAAGGACAGGGCGCTGATCTCATCAGAGCCACCCGAGCTGCCCAACAAAGCGCTGGTGATCGATGGCCCGTCCTCTCTGGCGGGACACGAACCGGCGGGCGGGCACGGCCATGACGCCCGCCGAGACTGCGGTTGCCCTCGACAATTGGGTCAGTCCGGGATGGCCGTGACGCCGAGTTCGCAGGGAACACCAGGCCACAGTCTGGACGAACCTGACATATCTGGTATGTTAAGTTGCTCCTGCCTTCCCTAAATCCCTTGCCTCCTTCCGTCCCTGCGTGCTTTTGGATTTTCTGCATCGTCTGCCAGGCATTCTTGGCAAGCACCCCTGTTTCTCCCACCATCAGTCACACTCCGCTGCCTTGGCTCGCTCAGTGTCTGCAAGTGTCAGACATCGTGACGACGAGAGGGGCAACTTCCTCGACACTGGACCACGGGCCAAGCGCGAGGCTGCAGTTGCAGCGCCTTCAGAGTCAGTGCGCAGATCACTAACGCTTGCTGCCCCCCCTAACCAGGTCTAGACAAGCCCGGCCAGCTTGGCGAGGCCATCATACCACTTTCAGGGCAGGCCCGCCCGCACGCGCAGCGCCGTCTCCAACCCCCCGCGCTGCAGGCCCTATAAAGCTGGGGAGGAGCCCAGAACTATCACGCGCGCCCACCAGTGGCGATTGCCCATCGTCCGCCCTTCCTCTCGACCAGACACCATCCACCATGATCTTCTCAGACTTGTACAAGTCGCCGAGGACGACTTTCACCAAATTCCGCAATTCCTTCCCGCATGGCGTCCCGCCGCCGCCCCCAGATATCGACGCCGACCTCGTGAGCAGGGACAAGGCCAAGAACAAGGAGGCCGTCAAGAAGTATCTCGCCGAGAAGATACGCTATGACTGGGAGTTTACTTGGCCGAGCGTGGTAGCTCCAGCACCTGCTGCGGCAGAGCCCCCGATTCCTGTGCAGGAGGAAAGCACCCAAGCAGGACAAGACGACACCGGAGGTGCGGTCCCAGCAGCGACGGCAGCAGATGAGGATGCGTCGAGGGATCCGGGGGAGGAGGCAGACACCGAGTCAGACGCAGAGTCGGTGTACAGCACCATCTCGGAAGATGCTGCGCATTTCCGGTCACGGGCAGAATGGACGTCGGATCTGTCCGACAACGACGAACCGCGCCCTCCTACTTCCCCCTTCCGATTCGACAGCCCAGACGCCGTTGGCGCAGCTGTGCGCGATTCACTCGAGGCGAAGCGCGCTCGCCGGCGGCGAGCTGTACGTGACGAGACGAAGTGGAACCCCGGGCTCGCATGCTTCGAAGCGCGCCGCAATGCCTGGACAGGCGCAAGAACGGTCCGCGTGAAGCCAAAACCGCAGAGCCCCGTCTCGCCATCCTCCACCCGCCGCCTCTTCTGGCGGCACCACCGCAGCCAGTCGTCGGTTTCCCAGAGCGCCGTCGTCACGTCGGGCTCGCCGCCCCCTACCTCGCCTCTCCAACCCGCCGCCACGCGCACATCCACAACAACAGCGTCCGAATCAGACTCGGGCGTGCAGAGAACCACATCCCAAGAATCAAACGCCCCTGCCATCCTCTACCCCGTCCAAACTGTCATCCCCATCCCACCGCCCCTCCTCCCGCCACAAAATCCCATGCGCGCCTCGGTCCAGCCATCCATGTACGGCTCACTCTACGATAAAGTCGTCGTCCAAAGCCTGCAGCCTTCTTGCCCCGTCAACCTCTCCGACATGCTGCGCGCCTGCGTCGTCGGCTGGAAGCGTGACGGCGAGTGGCCGCCTCGACCGAGCTACCCTCCTCCGGCGGCCGTCCAGGCGGCCAACGCGGAAGCGCTCGCCATGCGCCAGCGCAAGGCGCAGCAGCAGCGTGCCAAAAATGCCGCGAACGCGTCTGCGGCGGCGGCGACGGGCACGGCTCCGGCGGGTAGGAGGTTGAGTTTTGTGGGATTCTTCAATGGGGGTCATGCGGCGAGCAAGAGTGTTACGACGGCAGCCGCCGCCGCGGCGGTGACGCAGGAGGGCAAGGAGAAGGAGAAGGAGAAGGACAATGCACTGGGGCATTCGCAGTCCCATTCGGATGAGGGAGCCGGGTCGTCGGGCAAGGCGCTGTTCAGGAGGAGCCTGCAAAGGGTGTTCTCGCTGGGGCAGCATGGCCACGCGCACAGCGCGTCGAATGCCAGCGCGAATGGGGCGGCCAGCGGGCCGCTCTCGCCGACGAGTCCGCCTTCCACGAAGGAGGTTACTGCTGCGGGTTGAGGAGGTTGAGGTTGGGATGGGGTTTGGGGGATGGAAGGTTTAATGTTGGTCTCTGGGATGGCATGCTTTGCAACGTCTTATCACGGAGACTTCTTGTTGCTCGTCTGGTTCTGATGGGTTTGGCTGTTTTGCTTTCAATCATGGGTGGGAAAGGATGCCCGTAACCCGCGTGATACCCCGGTCATTTGTTACAGTAGTTTGATATTAGCAGAGGAGAAATATGAACCGTCGGAGGATCTAATCATCGATGTGGCAATTCGACTAGCGTGGAAGTGGTGAATGATGAGCAAGACACATGTCGTTTGGCTTGGGCATTCTTTCGTCAGGGCAGACTGCTTGCTTCCTAACTCTTGAAAAGGGGGACTCGAATCTGTCCTCCTGTCTACCGCTAGATCTTTCTCGATTAAAATGGTGAACTCAATATCCGTATTAATTCATCCTCAAGAGATATCCTGCGCTCGCTTTCCCAAGACCCGAACGAGCGCCATGCCGACCCCATGCATTTCAACCGCACTGGATCCGAAGAAGATGCACCAACCACTCCGTCTCCAAGCCAAAACCCGCTCACGCCCCCGCCATGCCATGCATACAACACAGTAGATGCAGCCTTTGGACCACCACCCCCTTTGCCCTTGTCGAAAAACTCACTCCCAGCAACCTCTCTTTCCACCTCCAACTCTCCCCCACGTCTGTGGATGTAACAGAACACACCTCTACATCCCCGTCACCCTCATCGCGGCATACCCCACCGTCACGACCACTCCAAGCGTCACGATACTGCTCGGCACGCCGACGCGGATGAAGTGCTTGACCTGCAGGTACCGCTGGCCGGCCGGGTCCTCCTTCATGATGGCAGCTACGCACACACTCGCAGTGAGCAAAATCATCCTCAAGACCTTGACATTGAAACGGGTGGGGAAAAAAAGAAAAGAACTCACTCATATTCGGGAAGCCACTCGTCGGCAGCGCCATCGCGGCGCTGCACATCAGCACGCCCGCCATGACCAGCAAATTCGGATGCGGCTCCTCCAGCCCCTTGCCCACATTGTACACCAATGGCAGAATAATCAGCGCGGCGACGGTGTGGCTGATGAACGTGGCGATGACCAGGATCAAGCTCGAAAACACGACCAGGATGCCGTACAGGCTGTACTCCTGCACGTGCTCGGTGATGGCCTCGGTGACGGTGTGCAGCAGGCCGGACGAGTTGACGGCCTTGCCCAGGGACAGCCCGCCCGCGGCGAGGATGATGATGGTCCAGGGGAAGTTGTTGAAGTCCTCCTTTGTGAGGATGCCGACGCCGAAGAAGAGGATGATGGGGATGATGGCGATGACGCCCATGTCGCCGAAGACGTGCTCGAGGCTGTGCGAGGCGCACCACAGGCCGATGGTGGCGAGGGTGACGATGGAGACGAACCACTGGACGCCGGTGAAGGGGTCGCGGACGGGGCGGACGGGGACGATGGTGGTGCCGCGGCCGGGCTTGAAGGCGAGGAGGAGGAGCAGCCAGATGAGGAGGATGGAGATGATGCCGACGGGGATGACGATGAAGAACCACTGGCCCCAGGTGGGCGGGGGTTCCATGATGCCGATGGCGACGACGTTTTGCGGGGACGCGATGGGGGAGAGCATGCCGCCGACGTTAGAGGCGAGGGCGATGCCGATGATGACGGCCTTGGACATGTCGGAGCCCGAAGGGAGGTTGCGGAGCATGGGCTCGATGATGCCGAAGCAGAGGACGGGCGCGGCGACGTTGCTGATCAGCATGCTGGCGACGGCGGCGACTGCCATGTTGGCAATGAGGACCGTCTTGGGGCGCGTGCCCGCCTTGCTGAGGACAAATGTGGCGATGCGCTTGTCGATATTGCACTTGGAGAGCGCCGCGGCGAGGGTAAAGCCGCCGAGCAGGAGCATGATGACGGGCGTCCACATGGCGGAGAAGACGACGGCAGTCGCGTCCTTGGAGCCCAGCCTCTCGTGGGGCTTATCCTTGTCGCGGAACACCTGCAGAACGACGCAGAGGAAAGGGATGGTCAGGGAGGTAACGAACAGCGGCAGGGCCTCGGTAGCCCAGAGCAAACTGACGAGCACCAGCATGGCCAAGCAGTTCTGCTGCTCGGGCTTCTCCATGATGGGGATGTAGAGCATGGCGAAGAACAGAGCCACGATGAGGATGAGCGTATACGTCGTCGAGGTGAGCAGCCATGTCGGGCAAAAGAAGCGGCCCAGCGGCGTCGTGATCTCCTTGACCGGCAGAATGATCTCGTCGTCGCCCTGGAGCCGTGTCTTTTGGGGGTCCGTGTCGCGCCCGAGAAGGGTATGGCCCAGGCTGGCTGCCTCGGCTCGCCGCTCCATGCCGATGAGATCTCTCCAGACGGTGTTGCGTTCCCACACGACGTGCTCTCGCAAGTGCGAACGGAGGTCCCGGATGGCCGTGTCGCCGTCGCCGTTGGTGACAATGACAGTGTATGCTTGCACGATCTGGGAAATACGTTCCTCCAAGCCCTTGGTGGTCTCGGGGCGGAAGGGATAGGCCGTGTTGACGAACGCGTCCATGTACCTGGGCCGTAGGCGGCGATCGACGATCTTGTCAAACTTCTTGAGAACCTTGCTGAAGCCTGTCTTGTTCAGCTGGATGTACGACTTGAGCTCGCACAGCTGGACGTAGAGGTTGATCATGCGCTTCTTGAGCATGATGCCGGACGAGAAGAGGACGGCTTGCTCGGCGTAGTCGTCGTAGTTGATGCTGTGCCTCCGCGTGAAGTCAGTGGACGCTGTCAAATCCGTCGAAGCCATCATGGAGCCCTGCATCGTCCTGCGCCTCCCGGAACTCCCCCTTCGCCTCTTGGTGGTGAGTCCCGTCTCTTCGTCCCCGTCATCGTCGCTGTCCTCGCCCAGGCCGTCTTCGGTGGATTGCTGGCTACGCATACTGTGGCTCCGAAGCCGGCCAGGGGTGGAACGGCGTCTGTCAGAGTTCGCCGCGTCACTGGACCGAGTGGACGGACGGGCGTCCTCTGTGTCGGCAGCCTCTTCCTCGAATTCGCCGGCATCCTTCAGGAGCGATTCCACCTCATCAAACAGCTCCTTCTCTTTGAGGACGTAGAATGAGGTTATCTTTTCCAGTTCCACATCCAGCGCACGGCTGAAGACGGCTTCCGGGTCATCGTTCTGGATCAGCGGGCGCGACTCGGCATCGCCGGCGGGGAGGTGGATGGCCTTTTCAAGCTGGTATATCCTGGAAGGTCTGTGTCAGCGGAAACGGCTGGCAAGACGGGCGGCGCAGAGACGCTTACAGCTTCTTGAGGTTGCTGTAGGCAATGTAGTGGTTGCTCCAGTCCGGCACCGCATTGAACTGGATGCTGTGGGAGAACTTCATCTCGTCCTGCTCTTCCAGCCACCGGCGCTTCTCTGCCCGCTTGGTGTCGTACCGGCGCTCGCGTTCGCGGACGGCGTCGTGGTACTTTTGGGCGGCTGTCGGGAACTCGACAAGCTCAATGTGGTCGGGCGGGTTGTTGGACGGGTCGTTGGACGTCGCACGGCGGGTGCTCCCTCCCCTCTGGATCTGGAGATGGCCCGGAGGGCTTTGTCGGGTCGATGCGGCGGGTTCCTGCACTCGAGAACCGGCGGATCTGGTAGAGGAGGGGTTCGGGGGGGCGAATGGGGGTGGTATTTTGTCGACTTTTGCCTCGAGGCCAGCAGTGGACTCGATTGATGGCGTGCGGCACACAGGTTTGGGTTAGGTTGGCGGATTCTCGGGTCCAGTGATTCCACTCGTAAACTTGCTTTCACGTTCGTTGACGGGGATGATACAGGTGTGGCTTGAGGGTCCCACTCATGCCTGGAACCGCTTGGCACACAGGGAGTTCCGGCCCTGAAACTGGCCCATTGCATGGCTCATTGCACCACGTGGTACCGAGAAATACTGTACGTGGAGCAGCTGGGACTTGGTACGGATTTCATGCGTGACACAAAAACACGAAGTCAACTCTTCGCCGTGAGCATGTCCTCTGACTTCTGTTGGCTCTTGAGCTCTTCTGAAGAGCATCTTTCATGACTGTTTGATCCTGTAATGAGACTATTCCCACTTGCGCATAGCACTTGTTATCTGCAGATGGCGTGCTTCTGTGCTTCATGATGCAAGCGAGGCTTGGGCTGTTTTAGGAATACCCTCGCGTGAGAGACCAGGGCTTAACCGTTGTGTTTGGCCACAGAGGGCCCTTCTAGGTTGGTACGAGTCGTGGTTGCAGGTTGGCATCACTTCCATCTGAGGTTGGGGACAAGACAAAGCCACACTGTGGCATCCGGGGCATCTGGCACCTCTGGTGGGGAGAGAACCTTGATGGCCATCTATTGGGACCCTGCATTCATGTGAGGAGGGCTCAGTGGTCCGTTCTGGGCAGAGATATGACAGAACTCTGGCGCAAGTTTTGAAAGCACGCTTCAGAAGTAGACTGGCCCAGAATCAAGTTGGAAGCCCAGGCAGTCGTGTTTGCTTCGTTGCGCAGTTAGGGTCATGGAAGTAAGCTCATTGTGAACAGAAAAAGGCATCCCACCAAAATCATCAAGACAATGTGATACCTCCATTCTTACGAAAGGTACGGAGAAAGCCCGAACACTTGCTGAAACGTGGAATCCAAAATCATTATCAGATACTTTTCTTTTCTTCTTCTTCTTCTTCCTTCTTCTTCTTCTTCTTCTTCTTCTTTTTTTCTTCTTTTTCTTCTCTCCTCTCTTTCCTAACTACTGTTTCCCTCCTCTTTCCCCCTTGCTCCTTTCCCTTGCTCTTTTCCTTTTCTCTTGTTCCTTCTCTTTCCACTCTCCCAAAAAATCCAACATGGTATCTTGAGAGACCAGTTCAGAGTCAAAGCTCCAAGCGCGGGTCAGGGCTAGATATAGAAGGTCCAGCACTCGTAATTTCGACCACCCCCCAATGGCTTAACGGTCAATTGGGGGGGTCACCCTCCGCGGGGCCCCGGGCTCCCGCCGATACTCAAAGTCCCGTACTGCGAGGTCGCCGGTTCGAGCCTGCCCCGTGGCGGGTCAAAAAAGGGCAAAACTGCCTTGGTGGTCGAAGGGTCACCGCGGTGCTCTCCCACGCAACGAAGTAAACCCCTCCGGGGGTTTCGTAGCCGGCTACCTCTCCTCGACCGACGAGGGGGGCTAGCCGGTGAGCTTTTGCTGTTGCTGTCCTTTCTTCTTCTCCTCTTCCTTTTTTTTCTTTTCTATTGTGTTTTTTCTTCTGAATTCGCTCTGGTGGAAATGACTTTGAACAAACACGAAAGTCCCGCCCAACAGCATAGCCTACTCCATCAGAATCAAGTCTCTGATATTTTCTGTCCTTCTCAATAACTCTCATTTGACATTGTTTTTGGAATAACATCTGGCTTAGTAGAACCTAAAGGCGCAGTGACACCTCAATCTCCGTTTTGTATGGATGCTATTTTGGCCAAGGGGGTATGAAGGATGGGAATCGGCAAATCGTGGAGCATTCTTGTGATCTGCACTGCAGCCCAGAGATATGTAACCCTAACCCCGACATTGGTCGAATACCACCAATGCCGTCATGGTGCGCCGCGCCCGATACCGAGGCAGGCACAGACACCACTCTCGCGACACCACGCCGGACGGCCTCTCATAAGCTGATGGACACTACGAGAGACACTACGAACTCGAAACACTCCTGATGTACCGATAGACGCGCCAAGCGCATAGAACCCCGACGGGCTGGCAGCCGCCATGCTCTCCGCATTCACAGCTCGACCCATCATCGAGCTTAAGCAGCGCGACAAGTCCAAGATCGAGTCCATCCTCGCCTATGGTATGTTCTTTTTGTCGTGTGGGTCATTGTCTGCTTTGGCTGAGGATGTGACCCAGGCGATCGGGTCCTCGTTGGCCTCAACACCGGCTCGCTTCGCATCTACCGAGTGAACGACCTCCTCACGCCGCCCGACTCGACTCCCGCCAACAGCAACCCCTCCACCCAGCCCGACACCGAAGACTCCAGCTCTGCCCCGCGAACCTCCCAGGATGGCCAGCCAGCGCCCAAGCCGCCGCCAACCAAGCCGACGGACCTCCTTCGCGAGGTCGAGAAGTTCTCGACTCGCGCCATCGAGCAGCTCGCCATAATCAAGGAGGCCGAGATCCTCGTCTCGCTCTCCAACTACACCGTCTCACTGCACGACCTCAAGACCTTCGAGCCCGTTGAGGCGCCCCTACCCCGTACCAAGAATGCCTCGACCTTTGCCGTGACGAGCAACATCGTCAAGGACCCCGCGACGGGCATCCCGGAAATCATCTCACGGCTGGCCGTCTCTGTCAAACGCCGGCTGTTGCTGTGGGCTTGGCACGAGAGCGAGCTATCTCCGGATGTCACAGAGATTGTACTGGCCGAGTCAATCCGATCGCTGACATGGGCGAATGCGACCAAGATTGTGTGTGGGATGAATAGCGGTTACGTCCTCGTCGACGTCGAGACCGGAAGCATCGAGGATATTGTCGGGCCAGGAGCTATCGGCGGGGCGGCAGGTGGGCAAGGGCGTTTTGGGGCTGTCAGTGCTGCCGGGATGGGGTACATGGGCCTTGGGGGATACATGCCGAAGCCGCTGTCGGCCAAGCTGGCAGATGGGGAGCTGCTGCTGGCCAAGGACATCAACACCTTGTTCATCAACGACGCCGGGAAGGCGCTCGAGAAGCGCCAGATTCCCTGGCAGGCAGCGCCAGAAAGTATTGGGTACAGCTATCCCTATATTCTGGCACTACAGCCTCCAGCAAAGGGAAGCCTGGAAGTACGAAATCCGGACACGCTCAGTTTACTGCAGACCATTAGTCTTCCCGGCGCCGCAGCTCTCCATTTTCCGCCGCCAACCTACAGTCTGGCGCATGCCGGCAAGGGGTTCCATGTGCTGAGCGACAGAGCGGTCTGGAAGATGGACGCGACGGACTACGACTCACAGGTCGAGGAGCTCATCAAGAGCGGCAGGCTCGATGAAGCCATTAGCGTTCTGAACATGCTTGAGGATGCGCTGCTGCACGATAAAACCGAGACATTACGGGAGGTCAAGATGCAGAAAGCCGAGCTCTTGTTCCGCCAGAAGAAGTACCGCGAGTCGATGGATCTCTTCAACGAGGACGACGTCAACGCCCCGCCAGAGAGAGTCCTGAGGCTGTTTCCCAGAATCATTGCTGGCGAACTCTCAGGTGTGATAGAGGAGGAACAAGACGAATCCGAGCAAGAGAGTGCCAACGGCAAGACGAATGGCGAACATGAGGCCAAACCAGAGGTTGCTGAGGTTGCTTCCCCGGCAAGGGGCGGGGGGTTCGCCAAATATCTCATGGGCGCCCGCAAGCAGAACCCGGAGACGGCATCCATCGCTTCCTCAAAAAAGGGCACCGACGACGATGCCGCCAGCATCAAAGCCAAGCCCCAGGACGACCACGTCCAGCAGGAAAAGGACCTAATGGCCTCAGTCCTGGAGCTCAATAGCTACCTCGCCGGTGCACGCGCCCGCCTCCAGCGCGTCATCGACCCATCCACGGGCAAGCTCAAGCCGCGCAAATCCCAAAGCGGCTCCACCGAGGACGCCTTCAAGACGCTCCTCCTCTCGTCTCCGGACGAGGGCGACGAGCAGCTCGAGCGCGACCTCCAGGAGACGTTCAAGCTCGTCGACACGACCCTCTTCCGCGCCTTCATGTACTCGCGCCCGACGCTGGCCAGCTCGCTGTTCCGCATCCCCAACTTCTGCGACCCGGACGTCGTCAACGAGCGTCTGGTCGAGCACAACCGCTTCAACGAGCTCGTCGACTTCTTCTACGGCAAGAAGCTGCACCGCCAGGCGCTGGCGCTGCTGCGCAAGTTTGGCTCGCCCGACGAGCCCGACGAGGCGGCGCCGTCGCTGCACGGCCCGCAGCGGACTGTGCTGTACCTGCAGGGCCTGCCGCCCGAGATGATTGACGTGATCCTCGAGTTCTCCGAGTGGACGCTGCGGAAGGATCCCGAGTTGGGCATGGAGGTGTTCCTTGCGGACTCGGAGAACGCAGAGACGCTGCCGAGGGACAAGGTGCTGGCTTTCCTGGACGGGATCGATATCGGGTTGGAGATTCGGTACCTGGAGCATATTATCAACGAGCTGAACGACTTGACGCCGGACTTTCACAATCGCCTGGTGGAGTTGTTCATCAGGCAACTGACGGACAAGGAGAAGGAGAAGCAGAAGGGAGAAGAGTGGGATTCCTTGATGGAGCGGCTGGTGCGGCTGTTGAAGGACAGCAAACAGTACAGCCTGGGCAAAGCGAGGGCATTGATACCCAAGGACGGTAGGTTCACAGTTTCTGCATTGAGACTGGGGTGTGACTGACCTGCATCCAGATCCGCCATTCTACGAGGCTCAGGCCGTCGTGCTCAGCAACATGGGCCAGCACCGACAAGCCCTCACGATCTACGTCTTCAAGATGAAAGACTATGCCAAAGCAGAAGAGTATGCCTCCTTTTGCACTCCATCCCCGACGTAACACTAACCCAGCCTCAACTCCAGATACTGCAACCGCATCCAAAAAACCAAGAACCCCAGCCCTCCACAACAACATCAGCACCCACCCACTGATAACAACGGCAGCAGCAGCAGCAGCAGAAGACAAATCCCACCTACCAACCGAAGAAAAACCCTCCATCTACCACACCCTCCTCTCCCTCTACCTCACCCCGCCCCCAGAGTACACCCCGAGCCTCGAGCCCGCCCTCGACCTGCTCTCCCGACATGGCTCCCGCCTGCCCGCGACCTCGACCCTCTCCCTCGTGCCCGACTCCCTCCCCGTGTCGCAACTGGAGTCTTACTTCCGCGGGCGCATGCGCAGCGCCAACAGCGCCGTCAACGAGACGCGCGTGCTGGCGGGCCTGCGCAAGACGGCGCTGTTTGCGAGCCAGTCGCTGCTGTTCCTGGGCGACGACGGCGGGGTGCCTTCGACGACTGGCAGTATTGGTGGTGGTGGTGGTGGGAAGGGGGCCGGCGGCGGCGGCGGGCGCAACAGGCGGGTGGTGATCAGCGAGGAGAGGGTGTGCGGGGTGTGTCATAAGCGGATCGGCGGGAGCGTGGTGGCGGTGATGCCGGATAATGCGGTGGTGCACTACGGGTGTCTGAACCGGGTCGGGGGCGCGGCGCGGCCGCTGTCGCCGCTGGCCGCCGGGGACAGCGCGAGCGTGAGCGGGAGTGTCAGTGGGAGGTCCGGGTCGGCGATGGGTGGGTTTGGCGCGTGGGGGGCGCAGGTTGGGGGGTGAATTCTCGTTGTGCGGGAAAGGGAGAGATGATTAGACGGGAAGTGTTGTATTGGTTGGTGTTAGGTTGGGTTGCTGTGGTGTGGTTTGGGAAAGCGCCCTCCTCCTCGGCGCGTGTCGAGCTGGTTGCTGCGAGTAGACAATCTTGTTTTCAGTTGTATCAAAGCCGAATACCCCCAAACTTAGTCCTCCTCCTCCTGCATCTCCTCGCCATAGTTTTCCTCCTCCTTCTCGTCGTCGACAATCTTTTTCCCGCTGGCCGCCGCTGCGCTCGACTCCCGCGCCTTGTCCTCCTCCATCCGTGCGGTAAGCTCGCGGTTGACCTGGGCTTGCAGCGAGGTCACCGATTGGCGCAGTTCGGAGAGGTATCTGGCCTTGTTTTCGACGGTTGTGCTGTCTGCGGGAGCGCTGAGGGGGAGAGAGATGGTGAAGGGGGCGTTGGAGGTGGAGGTGTAGGTTGTGGTGAGAGTTGGTTGAGACGCCATGTTGGAGTTTTCGGGGGGCCTTGCTTTTGCTGAGTTCAAATGGGGTGATTTTTGTACTTGAAGACAATATGCGCCGTCGTTGGTGTGTGCAGAGGTTGGGCTTCGAATGTCAATGTTGACTGTAAACCTTCAAAGCAGGTTCCTCGAGGCTTCAGCCCCGCAAAGGTTACCTTAGGTTCCATTGAAGTTAAAGTGGGCCGCGGGGTCATCCCCCGACGACGCCGCAGCTTGGCTGTCGCCGGGCCAAAGTCTAGCAGGGGTCGATGACACCAACACGCTGCTGAAACTGCGACCAGGTTTAGTCAACTAACTCTTTCAACATCGGCGCAAGCGAGGTGCATGTCTTGTCCCCAACAAGCCCATCTCGTGCGGAATTTGCGATTTACCCACCGACAGCATTCCGAACAACCACCGAACAACCACCGCTGCCAACGACACTGCCGTGACTGCATGCAAAATACCCACCGACAGCATGCCCCGTTGAGCAGGTCCGGGCCTGTCGCAAACACCGACTCGCAGCAGTTGGGCCCTGTCAAGATGTGATACACTCCCTCCGTTTTGACAGCAACACCCATGCAGCCAGCAAGACCCACGCCACGGGCGCCAGGGAGCTTCTCTCCCCTGTCAGCCAGCAATTCGGCCAGCGCGACCGATCTCTCGCGCACCACAAGACCGAATCGCCAGGGCTCGCTGTCCAGCGACGAACCCGTCACCCTGAACGTCCACAAGACACGCAGCCAGCCGGGCCAGACAGCGCCGTCGCCAACCCCCATCTACGCCAGCTTCACCTCCGGGAGCAGCGCCAGCCCCGCCAACCTCCAGAACTTTTCTCGTCCGACCCTGTCGACCGCCGTCTCCGCCGCTCGGTCCGTCGCCGGGGCGCATTCCCCCGTCGAGGCGCTTCCGCGCAACGCCCCATCGCCCCTCACACTGCCGCCCGCTACCTCGTCGCCGGTTACCCCTACATTCGGCCGGGCCGGCCACGCTCGAAAGCACTCGCAGAACGCCGGCCTGTTCGAGCCCAGTCTTCCGTCGACGAGCACGTCCAACCTCTCCCACCTGGGACTGACGAACTCATCCCCGAAACCCGGCCCGGTGCCGCACCGAGACATGTCGGCCAGCCAGATCGCTGCGCAGGCGGCCGTGATGCAGCATCAGAACCAGCAACAACAGTTGCAACAAGGGCACCACGCTCGGCAGCGATCGCAGACCGTGCCGATCCATGGGGCGGATGATCAGCCGGTCCGACGTGGGAGTGGAGGACCCATGAACCCGCCCATGCTTAGTCTCACCGAGGCGAGCATGCCTCGAGATAATGCGTTTGGCGGGCAAGGCTACCACAACGGTCTCCTCGGCAACCACACTCTTGCTGCCACGGCGGCCGCTAATCTCGTCTTTCCAAGATCAGCACAGACGTCTCCCGGGATCCCCTCGCAACCGATGGTTCCCCAACCTCCGCCCCCGCCGCCAGCTTCGGAGAAGCCACTCAAGCCGGAGAAATCGAAGGTGAAACTCTTCTCGCGGCAAGTCAAGATTGGCGGCAAGAGCGATCCCAAGGAGAAGCCGCTGCCCAGCCCGGGAAAGGTCGGCCACGCATTGGCTAATCTCCAACGCCACAACTTCAGCACGACCAGTCTGGATTCCTCCCAACAGTCATCATTCTACAGCCTGCCCAACTCGTCGGCTGCCACGATACGGCCAGCCGACATGCTGCCGGAGAGGGAAGGCAAGGAGAAGGAGAAGAAGCACCATTTCTTGTCCCGACAGAAACACAAGCTCAAGGATGACTACCACCAGCTCCTGTCGTCTGCCATGAGCAACTCGAGACCGACAGATCCAAGCGCTCCCAGCAGCCTCTACAGCTTCAATCTGCCACAGAGCCCGGGCCCGAACAGCACCAGCTTCAAGTCCGCCCTGGACCTTCGCCACGGTGGACGGGCGTTGCGGGACAGGAGAAAAGAGGAGAAGTCGGTCGACGACGCCTCAAGCTCAGGCGTCGGGAGCGAGTGGCCAGGCTCGAGCAGCGTGACCTCGGGGTCGGGCACGCTTGCTTCCACGCTGTATCTGAACGAGCCGTTCGACAGCCACAAGTATGGTCTTAACAGCATGAGTTACGACGATGCCTGGCCGTTTCTGAAAGCCAAGCTTCTCGTCGTCTTCGAGGCCGAGGATCTCCGCTTGCCAGTCGAGGACCTCAACCGCGTGGTGACGATGCACATACAATTTTGCTTGGCTCGACGCAGCCCAAACATCATCGTCGACGACCTGAGGGAGCTTTTGGCGACGGGGTTTTCCAGCCTGGACCAGACGCTCCGCAAGACCCCCGAGGACAGGCTGATTCCGTCGCTCGTTGAGCTGTGGATATTCACCTTTACGTCTATCCTACCATATGCAGGCCGTCTTCCTGCCGTTGGATCTAGAGTTTCGGGCCATGGCCCCCTGATGTCTCATGAGCAGGCGCGCGACTTTTGGGGTGGCATCCCGTCGTCAACCTCAACAGTCGACTCGTCCTCCTCATCTGCCACTCAGAGACCGGCCGCAGCCAGAGCGTCAGCGTCTCTCCTGCCTCCGCCGTCCTCGAAGTCCGCCGCTTTGTTCTCCTCGCTTTCCGAGACATCGTCATCCTCCCGCGTTACGACATCCTCAAAGGCATGTTCTCGCGGCTCTCCCTCGAATTCCTCCCGCAATCCCTCGCATCCATGGCGCTCGCCTCCCCGCCCCTCCCAATTCCCGGCTCGGGCTACCACAACCAGGGCCAGAGCATGAACCACCAGCTCTCAACCTCTCCCTCCGACTTCCACGCCTCCACGAGCCTTCCCACCGCCCTCGGTCAGTACCGGCCCAACACCGCCACCTCTCTCGACCCCTCCGTCGCGAGCTACAACAGCACGGGAACCACACTCCTCGGCGACAGCTCCGGGTCCGGCAACCGCAGCCGCGCCATCAGCAACGTCTCCTTCGGCAGCGACTCGGCCGCCCACCCGCCCCTGCGCCCCTTCACCCCGAGCAGCCTGCACCAATACCACAGCACCACCGCGGCGATGAATCCCAACTCCACCTCCAACCTCAACCTCACCACCACCATGAGCAACACGAGCCAAGCCGGCAGCGGCAGCCTCCGCGACCAAAACGTCGAGGACTCCAAGCAGGTGACGGAGATGGTCGGGCGCATGCTGCAGTGCATGAGCGTGCTGGCGTCGGTCGGCGTCGTCGTCGCGGGCGCCGCCCCGCACCCATTACCGCCCACCGTCGCCGCCGCCGCCGCCGCGGCTGCTGCTGGGGGCTCCAAGGGCGGGGAGAAGGGCGAGGAAGAGGAAGGGAACAAGATGGTGGAGGAGCTGAACAAGCTGCTCAAGCTGAACTGGCTGGGGAGAGGGCGGACGGGGCGGAATCGGAGGGGCCTGGTGGGCGGGCGGGCGATGAAGCGGGGTGGTCTGGCCATGGCGAGCGTGCAACAGCAGCAGCAGCAGCCGCAGCAGTCGGGGTCGTTTAGCTCAGGGTCGGGGTCTGGGTTTGGGGGAGGGATTGCGAGTGTTTTGGAAGAGGGGGTTGCGGTTTGAGCTCTTCTGTCATTGTTTTATTTTTTTGTTTACCTTTGCTGGGTTGTTTTCTTTCTATGGTGGGTACAGAGGCGTTCTTGACTTTGGGGAGCTGGGATTTCGGAGTAGACTTGGCAGCAAGCAGGCAATGGCTGGCTGGCTGGATGGATGGATGGATGGGGGGAGTCAAGACTTTGGGAAGGGCAGGCAAGGTAGGGTATTGGCGAGCCCTTACGGGAAGAGCAGAGGGGTTCAGGGTATGGGGAGCAACGGCGTTTGGGGTGAGATGGTCCGCGGACGTGTGTACTAGTATCAAGGTGGTGATGACTTGATGATGTTGGGGTTTTAACGGGGTGTGTGTATACCAAGAAAGAAAGAGAGTGTATTTTTCGCCAGCCAGGAAGGCACGAGTTGCCTCAGGTGTGTTCCTTCGCCCAACCCTATCCAATGCATTCATGAGAGTGGTCAACTTTTGCAGCGACCCCTTGGCCAATTTCCGCAGAACGGCAGGGAGGAAGCTCGGTTTTTCTTATATTTACGATCGCAAGACAGTCGGGATACGGCTGAAGTGACGAGCCCAGAACATTGAGATCACACAGACGAACGACATGACGATGGAGCGACAGATGTGGCTGAAAGCGACCTCGGATGTCATGTAACCAGAGAATTTTCGTCAATCATGGGACACAGAACATGTCAAAAAGCAGGCAACAAGCGGGCTAAGAGTTTGTGAATATCATCTTGTATTAATCTACTACAACATTGTCGGAGTCTGTCCATTGTCTGTATCTGAACCAGCATGTTAGCCGCTGATTTCTTGCAATCAATGCTCAAAACATGAGTAGTAATGAATTCTGCGATCATACATCCAAGGAAGTATTCTCCCTCATCTGTCCCAAAAGGCTCTTAGGGACTCGAGTGGAAACTGCGAATGTAGGGAAAGTTGAATCATGCAGAAGGGAGGAAGAAAGAGAAGATGTGAACTGACCTTACGCTGGACGCCTGAGGGCTTGCTGGAGGTTAGCAAGAAAGTTGGAAGAGGAAAGTCCCAAGTTGATGGGAGAGCAAGGAAGTTTATGCTCTTGGAAAAAAGCTGCTCGAAGAATCCACTGTTGCCGGGTCAGCGACTGAGTTTGCGAAAAACTCAAAAAACAGTGGAGACGAGCTCCACCGAACAGAAAAACATCGACGATGCTCTCCGCCGTGTCAGACAAAAATACTGGCAAGTAACAGGCTCCTCCCGTAGGAGGAAGCCCGAGACAGACTAAGCTTCGTTCATGGTCGATTCAGTTGGGAAAAGAAGACATGATTCAACGTTGTCATCATTCGACGGCGGGGAGCGCGTGGATGCAGTGGAAGGGGGTGGAAAAAAGACTAACCTTCTCTGTCGTGCAGCTGTGTTGCTTCTCAGCCTCGCTCGTGCGCAAGCTGGACCAACCTTACACGAACCGATCCAGCCTCGACTCGCTTGCGCAGCGGAAAAAGAATGCGTGATGCAACCGGTAATACCGACGCCGATGTCTAGCATCCGCTTCTGTACCAACAATCGACCTGGCAAGCGAGCGTGACTGGGAAAAGTTCGAGAAGTGATGGGTGCAAGAATCAGAGTTTGGTTTGAAGTTCTGGCAGCAATATATACCCTGCCTGAAGAAAAATTTGGGGAGGTGAGAGTGTCACGTGTGTCCAAGTGTCTCCACTCTTTATGCGCTACTGGGGAGCATCGCTTAATGACCGTCAGCTTCTAAGGGTTAGGGTTCCCAGTGCCTATTCGGAGCTTCTGAGGTCCGTGGACCCGGGTGCACGGGACCTAGCCCTGGCAGATCGGGCCGGTCCGAAGTCCCGGAAAGCTTGCCTAATTGCATAACCCATCGGCAGGATGTTGAGAAAGAAAGGGTTAAAATCTCAATTTGCTCTCCGCCTAAGAAGACATTGCGGACGATGACCCTGACTCTCAAAACTATGGCAGATGAATAAAAGACTTCAATAGGGTATAATTGTGTCAGTTCAGATTCGCCGTCCATGCGCTGGGTTGTTGCAGGAGGTGCTCCGCCGCTCGTAACGGAATTGCATCCCAAAACCGCCCCGATTCCCAGCTGCAGCCCCTGATTGACGTTTGCCCACCAAAGCTTGACCTGTTGTGACTTTGAAGGGGAAAATACGAAGATGTTCTGGTGTTCTATGATAACTAAAATTTTCTTAATCGCATTTCACGTGGTGGCTTGTACACGGCCATTGAGCCAGGGGCAAACGGATGTAAGCGGGCTCTGAGTTTTAAGGTTTGGTGCTGGGTCGCTAGGAAAGGAAGTGACTGTAACAACTTTTCCCGGCTGCACCCCGACCGCACGAATCCCAGTCCCTCTCGTCCCTCTCGTTTCTTGCCAACCAATTCCCCCATCCACGAAGACGGACTCCACCAGCCACCTCACAGCGCGATGCTGATCGCGCCCCAACGGCCGCCCAACCAGAAATCATAGTTATCGCGCATCGCTCCTTTTGCAATCCCGCTGCGCTGCCGCCGTTTTCTGTTCGTATTGTCCCGTTGTTGGGGCGGTTGCGACCCGACTCCGACCCGACAATCACAATCGCACGCACGCCACTGCTCCGTTCGCGACCGGCCCGCGCGCGTTCACTGTCCGACCCCCAACACACTGCCATTCTTTGAGAGGACCACCCCGGCCGCCATCCAGCTTCGCATGCGATAACGTGGAGGATCGCACGTCGATTTCCACACGGTGGATAATCGGCCTCTTCGGAGATGATGACCAGCATGCCGCCAGGCGGCTTTTCGCCGCATCCCGGCGCCATGCCACAGCATCCCGGCGCCCCTCCAGGCCATCCTATGGCTCCGGGTATGGCGCACAACCCGAGCCAGCCCGGCGCGACCCCCGGCGGCATGCCGCACCAGCTCGTCGGACACATGGGAGTATCAGGCCCGGGTACCCAGATGAACGCTGCCGCCCTCATGGGAGGCATGCAGCCAGGTGCCCTGAACGCGCATGCCATGCAGCACCTGAGCCCGGCACAGGCTCAAATGTTCCACCATCCCCAGATGAACCAAATGTGTATGTAACCCGCCCTCATCCCATGCCTTCCTCTGCGCTGCGAGCAGTATGCTGACCCCCCATTCCTAGACGCCGCGAATAACCCGGCACTGCAACAACAGATGCAACAACAGCGACTCCAAGCGTTGCAACACCAGCAACAGGCGAGACAGGCCCTGATCGCCCAGCATGCGGTGTATCAGAACATGGGCTCGGGGCAAATGGGCGTGCCGATGGGTCAGATGAACCCGGCTCACATGGCGGCGCTGGGCAGGAGGATGCCGGTAGCTCCCCCCCTTCACCTACAACAGGGACAGCTTGCTCAACAACCACAGGGACAACCTATGAACGTAAGGCAACCTCGGCCGCACCGCAACGCGTGTGGTTTGCGGCAAGATGTGTAGGTTCGGCTCGGTGGACGTTGTGCTAACAGAACATGTATAGACCAACATGCTCGCTCAGCAAATCGCGCTCCAGCAGCAACAGCAAATACAGATGGGGCAGCAAGGAGGCAACCCCAATCAACACCCGATGAACCCCCAGCACATCAATCTCCAGCAAGCGCAGATCCAGGCGATCCAGGCCCAGCAGGCCCAACAGGCTCAGCAGGCCCAGCAGGCCCAGCATGCTCAACAACAGCAACAAGCCCAACAACAGGCTCAGCAACAAGCAGCGGCGCACCAGGCAGCGCAAGCTGCTCAGGCGCAGCAACAAGGCCCCGGGCAGCAACCCCCACAGCCTCAGCCCCAGCAGCCGCAACCGCCACCAGGCCAACCACAGCAGCAGCCGCCGCCGCCGGCTCCGCAACCTGGGCAACCCGCCCCCGGGGCGAACGGTCGAGCGCCGACTCCGGGCCCGACTCCACAAGGTCAAACACCGCAACCGAATCCCCAGCAGCAGCCTCAGGCTCCGCCTCAGCCCCCCCAAACCACTCAGCCGCAACACCAAGCTTTGGTTGCCCAGATGCACGCTCAAGCGCAAGCGCAAGCGCAGCAGCAGCAGCAGCAGCAGCAGCAGCAGCAGCAACAACAACAGCAGCAGCAGCAGCAGCAGCAGCAACAGCAACAGCAGCAACAGCAACAACACCCGGCATATTCAGCGGCTCTCCCACAAAAATACGATCCGATGGCAATGAATGCATTGAAGGGCATGTATCTGCTCAGATTGATGCAGTTCAACGAGCATCTAAGCGGGTTCACGGTATGTCCGCACCTCCACCAATGATTCCCCCCATGCTGACTCCACCATGTTACAGGGATCGAAGGGCAGGGATGACCTGGAGTATTGGAACAACTTCGTCAAGCGGTTCTTCTCCCAGAAGGGAGTCTTGAAGCAATCGATCCTCATCAAGGACGGCGAGGATCAAGCGCATCAGAAGCACTACGAGATTGCGTACCCCGCCATTGCCCGATACTTCCATACTCACTTCGACAGCGGCGTCAAGTCAATGCAGTTGGTCATGGATAAGGGAACGACGGAGCGGCCTCTGCCCAACGACTGTCACATGGTAATGAATGACAAAGCAAGCCTTGTCTACTGGTTTGAGGGCGGCTCGCACGTAAGTCAGAATATTCCGACTGTCAGGGGTTGACAAGGCTGACACTCCCGGGGCAGCTTGTGGCGACGGGCAATCTCCGTGTTCATTTTGATCCAGACCAGAAATTCGACATATTCGAGTTTGAGACCACGGGCCACGAGGAGTACATCTCGAGGCGGCTCGTTATTCAGGCCGCCAGGCCGGCGCACAACTGGGTCAAGGAATGGCGCAGCCTGAATCAACAGGACCCCAAGCAGTCCCCGGAGATGAGCAAGAAGAGCAAACCGAGGCCTGCCAAGGTGCCCGCCGGGCCTCCTCCTGATCTCGAGCTCCCCCATTCGTTTGTCAAGAGTGGCATGGGCATCACGGAGGCTGTGTTCCAATTCCTCGAGGTCAGTCGTTCTCTCATCCTGTGACGATACAGCACTAACCTGCTGCAGATGGTCGAGATTATGGGCCAGATGAACCCCCTGTTTGGATACTACCACACCCACCCGGGACTGGCGCCCTACGCTGCGCTCGATCAGTACGTCAGCCAGATCAACGCCTCCGCCCAGGCCATGAACGGCCAGCCGATGCCCCAGGGCGGCCCTAGAACTCCAGGATTCGGCCAATTCCAGATGGTCGCCAGCCCCGCCATGGCGAACTCCATGTTGCCAGGCTCCCCTCACGTTGTCGGCAGTCCAGTTCCAGGACAAATGGCCGCTCCAATGATGCAGCTGCAGGCAAGCCAGCAAGGCACCAATTCGAGTGGGCCGAGCGCAAACACATCGCCCGCGCAAAACAGCAACAAGCGGAGGAGACCATCGACAGTGAAGGCCGAGGAAGACACACCTGCTTCGGCCCCGACTCCCGTACCGATGGGGACCCCGCAGCTGAACGGAGTGCAGATCAAGGGGAAGCAGCCGCCGACGCCCCGGATGCAGAAGCGGCACAAGACGGGGAATAATCCAGTATAACCCTGAAGGTCTCTTGGAAACGGCCACGCCCCCTGCACACGGGAATCCGGCAACACATCGCCTTACCCTGAGCGCCCCACCATCCACCACTTTGGTCACCACGGTGGTGCCTCGGCGCCAGGTTCTGGGGGCATTCTGATACCGCCATTCTTATCTGGACATTTTTCCGGGGTCGGACGCGTTTTGGGGGGGTGGCGAAAACCATCATTTTGTTTTGCCTATCAAAGTGAGCACCCGAGAAACAGGTCTTGGTTGGCTCAACGTTTGATACTCTTCCCGTTTTTTCTCTATTTTTTTTATCGTTTTGGCTTTTTTCTGTCTTGGAGGCGGCCCGGCGAAGCATTTTCTGGAATCGGACCCTTGCATATACCCAAGTTATCCCAACCTACCTACCTCCTATCTCTTCAACCTGCCCCCCTGCCCTGCTGCCGTCTTGCTTAGGATCTTGCTGACACTGACGCGAACGCGCACACACATTGACAACAATCAAACACGATGGTAGAGGCACGGGCTTCTTTCTCTTTTCTCTTTTCTTGGTCTTCTTTGTTTTGTGTTTTTGCGTGGTTAGGTTGTTTCCGCGTCTTGGTCTCTCTGTTTCCCGGTCTGTCACTCGTGTGTTGTTGGCTGCGGGCTCTGTTGGCACCTGACCAACAGGGTGTGAACAAGGCCGTGTCCAGCAAGGAACATGACTGTGGAACGGGAGATGGGATGGCGGAACAGCTCTTCCTTCGCGCTCCTCGGCGGTACTTGTACAAGTGTTTTGCACTTTTCTTTGTGATGTTGCCCAACCGGATGAGGGAGGGATGGCGATCGCGGAAAAGAAGCTAGGCCGGGCCGGTCAAAAGAACCCATGCGGTCACGGCGGATGAGGATGAAGTTAATGATGGATGCCCCCATCGGATCTGGAACGGAGGAGGGGATTCGGTAATGAGCAGTGACAGTTGGCCGGAAGAAGCGGGGAGGGTTGGGACAGCACCTTCGTGACAGGTGGATGGAGAAGGGGGATAGTCGAGGAGGGGGGGTGGCTAAGGTACGGCAGCAGCATTCAACATCATCACCATCGTCATCGGGAGGGGAGGGAAAAGTGGAGAGGATAAGAGGCCTCGGTTGGAGGGGGAAGGCGCTGCTTTGATGTTGTTGTGTAAAAATAGCTCCCTTTTCTGTTTCTCTGTTTCTGATTGGTTTTTGGTTGTGTTTACTGCGATTTCCACTTTTTTTTATTATCATGATTGCGTTAGGCAGTTGGTTGAGGAGAGGGGGGGAGGCGTTCAGAGGTACTTGATCTAGCACTAGGTATGGAGCGTTTTGTTCATCCGTTACTTTCCCTTGATTTTGCACGTCTTTTTCGTGAAATGTTTTGGCTTGTTCACTTCATCCCTTTCTGTGAATGGTTTGGCCATAATCTACTTGGTTTGTTACCTGTGAGAGAGTTGGAGATTGGTGTCGGAATCTCTGCCCCGGAGCAGGGGGTTTGGACGGGCAGGCTCGACTGTGGTGGCTGAAGAGGGTTAACTGGAATGGTTCAAGTTGGCCGAAAGGGTAGGCTGAAAGGGGTACTTGGAACGGTCTATTGGAAGGTTATAATGGAGCAAAAAGTGATATAGTTTGGAATCGAATTGCATCTCTTTTGGCCTCAAGCTTCAGAATTGTTAGAGCAAGGCAAGTCTTGACAGCGAGGACAGTCTTGAACTGAGGGCAGCCATGAGGGCTGCATCAGGGGGTGATGTGAACCATCATGAGGACCTCCATGAGGACAGTATGAGGACGGCATGGGAACTGATGAGGACACGATCTTGTGTCTGGCAAGACTGACCACACTTATCCGTCCTCATGCAACAAGGTGGGGAAGGGATCCTTTTTGCATGGTTGGGAGGTTCTTGAGTCTAAGGTTCAGCTTTATTTTGACAGCCCCTCAACACAGAATCACAAGAAGTTCTATAGCCCACTTTCGTGTGTACTCGCTAGTTGGACATCGGCAATTAGGAAGATGTACCTGAACTTGGAGTTGCCGGGCCAGGGCAATACTCCTGAAGTACTGCCAACTCGGCATGTGGAGGCCAGTCACATCTGCATGTCATATTAAGGAGTGTTTGAAGGTCCTCACTCATACTCGCCATAATACCTTCTACAATAATGATGACCTACTAAGACTCCCTAACTCCATTGCAGGGTTGGTTTCTTGCCTCAGTCCCGGATCGGGATCGGTGTCTGGTTGGGTTGAGAGACCGGCACCCAAGCCGGCTGTGGCAGATGCGGGATCCAGGGCCCCTTCGACATGCACCTAGAACACATGGAGCTGCAGGAAACGCATGAATTCATGACGTGTAAACAGGCTCCAATAACGATATTCTCTAGAGTCCGTGAACCAGAACACTCAGTCGGTGTTAGGTCATCCTTGCCCTGTGCGAGCACTGTTTGGCCTGGTCCCGTCGATGGCATGTTTCATTTCCTCATGTGCTCAGATCCTCCAAAACCCAAAAGTGACTGCCAAAAGCCAAGCAAAAGATGCAGTGCGTGGTACACATCCAGTCCGTCCTCTTCCCAATGATCCCTCATCCTCTTGTGTCGTCCCAAACCAATAACCGAAAACGCCGCAAACGCATCGAGGAACGGCCAGAGGGCAGCCGTCTCCTAAAGGCAAGCATCAAAATCGAGGGGGTTCATCGCTCAGGCGGTCTCAAAGTTGCCGAAGGTGTTCTCGCCCGAGTAGGTGATGTAGAGGAACCTGTGCGCATCGCGTCAGGTTAGCATCAAGGCGCATGATACACGCAGCAGGCAGCAGGCCGCATGACCAGCTGGCGAAAGCGGGGAAACTCACCCATCCTCATCCTTGTGCTCCTCGTAGATGCTGCTCATGAGCGCAGCGGTTGGCGGCAGGACCTCATCGACGAAGATGAAGATGGCCTTCTCCGGGGAGAGCTTGATCCGCTTACGGATGACGTAAACGAACTGGCCGACGGTGAGGTCTGCTGGTACCAGGTACTTCTTCTTGTCGATGGTCGCGATGTCGCTCTTCTCGACCTTCTCGCAGATGACCTGGAGAGGGGGCGCGGTTAGCGGAGTGCGCGGGGTTGGTTGCGGGAGCGGCGGGAGGGAGCAAACCGGCTCGGCGGGGTTCAACGGCACCCGTCAAGCGAGTTGCTTCACCGCCTGCGACAGGAGGACGACTTACCGGAATGCGGTCGGAGTACTTCTGGCGGATGCGCTCGGCCTCGGCCTTGCGCTTCTCAAAGGGATGCTCGTCCTTGAACTTGCTGCGCATTTTGATGGTTCTAGAGATGGACGGGTGGGTGGTCGAGGAGATACTGGTGAGCGCTGGTGGGTAGTGGAGCGATGCCTGCGACAAGCGGAGGGCGTGTTAGAGATGGAGTTTCCGGGCCACGAAGTATCCGGCAGACGTGACGGGCCGAAGCAAAACGAAAATGGGTGTGAGCTTTGGGGCTGGCGAGTTGCTTACCTCGGATAAGGAGCGAGAAATGGAAGAGGTTGATGGTGTTGGGAAGAGGAACGGCCAGGGAGGTCGCGCCTGATTAATAGGCGGGGTGACGCAGGCAGCCTGGCGGGAGCCATGTCTATCTAACCATTTTTGGTTTAGCGTCCACTCCGCGTGTGATTCAGTTCGGTCAGCTGTCAGAGGTCATTGAGGTTCTTTCATCTCGGCCGCCCTGAGTACGGACCAGAACCTTCGTCATCTGGACGCCCTGCACAGACAGAAGAGATATCCGACCTGGACGGATGTGCAATAATCCTGACGTGTTTTGTTTACATGCGGATTTCGAACCGCCTTTCCTGTGACGTGCTTCCATGAGGGCGCTTGATCAGGGCCCGTTACCCGCCAAAGACTTCAAACTGGCGTTAGAATACACGACTGCTCGGTTCTCGTGTGACGAGCCGTGCTGTTTCCTGAAATTTTGATTGTAAGGAGCCCACTTCAGGTCCTTCGAGATTTGAAGTCCATCATCGAGCTGTTCCGACCGTCCCGGCACACTGGGTAGCACACGCCTCATCGCCTTACCCACATTCCGGTCAAACAAGGCATTGAAACTGGCCAACACGATAGTGAAACCCAGATCCTTACTCGAAATGCAATCGTTTGCCAATCCATCTCTTTTCTTCCAGGATTCAATCTGATTGAAAAAGAGAAAGCGAACGATGGTGCCCCATATCGCGATTTTGGTGTATACCTTAGGTGGTCTTTTTGGCCAGAGGAAGCCGCGGTCCCAACCCAGATCAATAGGGCTCGATACCCAGGACTTGGTCAATAGGCGGGCTATAAACCTGTTCCGTCACACTTGTTTTCGACGGTAGGGAGATTGTGGCAGCCCAGTCAGTCTATCTAAGGTACCTTTTACCGACGTGAGATGACTACCTGTCGAGGACTCGAGCAGCTCCGTTCCACTGCTTTACAGCACCCAGAAGTGCTGAGTTTGAAAACCCAGCTCCCTTCTGTGATACTCGAGAAATCAATATCTTGTCCATTTGGCAGACACTCCATATGGGCTGCACAAAGTCACTGAGATTACCTAGAATATATGGACTACGCAGTGCAAAGCAAACCCCTGATCTATGCTTAGCCCAGTATCCATCATTTTCATCATCAGCAACACTCCTCACAGAGAGGGAGAGTTGATCAAAGTTTAGTCACTATCAAGAAACCCATGCAAAGTCATAGGAGCCGAGTCCTGCAAAAGGTAAAGCTGCCCTTGAGTTTCTCGGTTTGATTGCCATTTTTGAAGTTATCTGCCTGGAAAGTGCAATGAGTCAAATGCCAGGGTTTTGTGGACTCGTACTTCCATTCAATTCAATCCCCAACATCACAATTCCCTCCTTCCTTTCTTCCCCCAAACACCTACTCTCAGCGCAATTCGTTCACATAAACGATTTGATTTTGAGTGTTCAGGCTGACTACTCGGTCCGCAAGCATTGCGTAACTTCGGTCGTGAGGTTATTGCGTCCTTTTCTTCCTCTCTCAAGGATGCCGAAACTCTAGTAACCACTTCTCGAACGTGGATTTTATTGATCTTGTCCGGACTCCGAGACAGCTACAGTGGTTTCCATCCAGTTCTCATCAGACGAAACCGCCGAATTTGTTGTTATTCTTGCAGAATTCTCCATCGAACCTTTTGTTGGGAATCCCGCCTGATGTCTTCGGCCACTGGTACCTTTGCGCTTGCCGGTCGATCTCCCAAACAAGATTAACTCCCAACACCACACTTTGGACACAAGTTAGTAAGTATTTGTCGTCATCCTCTGTTTATCCTCGTTAACAAGTCAGAGATTGTCGTCATGTCTCGAAAAACTCCAGGCGAGATGAAGGCGGCTCAGCCCGCCGCGAAACACAAGTCGAAGCCTGCCACGTTCTCCCACAGTTGTGCGGTGCTTGGTGGGCCAAACGGCCCTATTATTGCTGCCGGCTCGCACTTTGGTCCCGGGGTATCGGTGAACACTTCGCGGATTATTCTGCGGGCAAACGCCAACGCCGACCAGTGCATGGGCTTTTCGATCAATTTCCCGCTCGGAGAAGGGCAAAAGGCCAATGAGGAAGCTGGTTTGGGGTGCGGTATAATCGTCAGTCTCCCAAGCTGCAATACTCAGTTTCACCGTGAAGAGTCATGAAAGTACTGACAGCATCTCAGTCGACACAATCAACATCTGCGGCGACCCAGTAGTCCAGCTCGACTGGCACAGACTCCTTGTAAAGCTGCCGAGAGATGGCTTTACATGCTCATACAGCGACGCCCCGGCTGCGCTAGCTGCCCGTTTTGGGGATACCTTGAAGCTCTGCCTGATCTCGATTCGATTGCGGGATGGAGCGCGGGTAACAGTCGAGGGATTTGGGATACCCTTTGCCAACTATGAGCAACCGGAGGTTGTGAGGTGGATCAACGACAATGCGACTATCGTGGGCGATATTACTCTCTCGGAACTCCTGCGCTGGGATGAGTTTCACCTTCTGGTGCCTCGCCCGCCTGCTCAGCTCCAACGGCAGTGGACCGAGGACGTCATGCCTTCACCACCGTTCGTCTATCCATACGGCGTCGAGCACAATTGGAGACTTGAGCGATACGAAGCCCTCCTCCAGGCGACCAAAGCCAAGGAGCAGTTCCCGACATCGTACAGGTAGATGTCCGCGCACACCTTCTCCGGTACCCCACTCACAGGTAACAACAGATACATCGATGACAACTCCCATGTTGCCGTGGTGACCCAAGCTGTCGTACAGGATGTCTTCTGGCTTCACCAAACTGTAGAGGTGATGAAGAAGCTCTGGTTCCCGGTTTACTTTGTACCTCGTAGGCACGATGAATCTCAATTCTTCGTCATCATTCCCATGACAAGGTTCCGCGAGTGGTTTGATCCCGCTTGGCGCCGCCTGGCGAAGAATAGAGAGGTCGTCCTACTCCTGCGGGGGGGTGAAGACAAGGACGAGAAGGTTGCGCCAGTCCAATGGTAGGCATCGCAATGTTGGGAACTTCAATCATGCATGGCTGACACCCAACAGGAGCTGCAACATCATAGACCACCCCCAGGGCAATGAAGGGCTTCAACACCACCCCACCGACGAGCACGAGCTGGTCCTATCGGCACGCCGCCCCAGTAAGGGCAAAGATGGGCACGATTTCAAGGTCATGACCTTCAATAACCGAGCGGAGGCCAACAGGGCAATGAAAGATGAGGCTGTTTGCTAGAACCGCGCGGCCCTTTTGTTCGATGCCGAGCTTCACGAGGCCGAGCGTAAGGTCGATGCTGCCTGCCAGTTCCTGCCCTCCGCCGAGCCAACCCTTCAGCATGACAGGGCCGGTTCCATCAGCATCGCGGACCGGATGGATCTTCATAGAGCCTTGATGCGCGGCACCGGCTTCTACGACTGGATGACTCGCGATAGGCCAGAAGAGCCAGCTCCTGCTTTCCGTCCTCTGCCGGCCGTCAACTTCCTGAACGGGCGTGACGACAAGTATGTGGACGCTCTGATGGAGGAGGCCCCCGCCCAGGACCGCGTCCCTTTCCGTCGCTATTTGTCAAACAGGCCCCTGGGTCTTTGCCTCATCACAGCAGTAAGTCTCAAGCCCCCGCTAACCTCAGAACTCAGGTGAATCCTAATCGTATCAGGCCCCGGGCTTTGGCAAGAGGACGGCTCTGCTGTCGGTGGCCGGCCTTGCCATGCAGAAAACGTTGGGCAAGGTCTTTTGTTCCGGGCCATCCAGCATCGCCGTGGATAGCCTCGCTTACCGGCTCGACAGAATCGCCAAGTCAGTATGTGACAGATACAACGAAGGCAAGGTGAAGGGTGACCCGAGCCGCGCCAGGCGCCCGCTCGTCGTCCGCGGGCACAACGTTGCTCACGAGACTGAGGCTGTATGGCAGATGTTGCGGCATCCTGATCGGGACACTGTATTCTCGGGAAACGGGATTGCCTGGAACCGGCACCTATCGGTCGCTTACTGGTTCCTGGTACTCCTGAGGTCCCAGGCAAAGGGCATCAGGCAGCTGGACGAAGACGACAGCGAGGTCCTGCACCAGATCCGTCAAGAGATCGAGCAGCGGAGCGATCTCGAGAAGCTACGCTCTCTGGTGGCCGGATGGATGACCTTCGAGGAGTGGGTAGCTTGTAAGGAAGACGTCAAGATTGAGCCCATCCTCAACAGCATCATCCGCAACGCAGACCTGCTCTGCACCACCCCGGCCGAGTCCGCGCAAAAGGAGAGCGCCTACCTCCACTACAAGTTCGGCCTTGCCCAGGGCATTCTGATCGACGAAGCCTCCAGACTGCACCGGGCAGACTATGCCTGCGTGGCTGGGAATTGCCTCCTGCCCTGTGTCATGGGTGGGGACCTCATCAGCCTCAAGGAGCTGCGTCATCAGGCCGTGACGGGGCGCGAAAAAAACAGGCTCGGCTATTTCTACAATCGCCATGCCGACGACGGCGTCATCTCGCCGCTGATGTTCTTCCAGGCAAGTGGCATCCCCGTCTACCGTCTCGCCGGGCAGCTCCAGAATCCAGGGCAGCTTCAGATTCCAGAAGGCCCACGACCATTAAAGCGGAGCTGGTACGAAAGGACGGCAGGGAGATGAGGGAATGTGGCTGAAGTCAGATTTGAGGTTACAAGTTATCTGAAAGTTTTTGCTCTTTTGTGTCAACCAACCACATCGTTGTACTTTTCCTGTCGTGAGTTCTCCAAGTAGTCATCCCAAGTCACCAGGAGACGAGAAATGCCACGTGATTCCCACCACAGAGAACCCCAACCCTCGGCTGACTCGGCTGGCAATGATGACTTCCGCGGAGAGCCCCAGTCCCGGTCCCGGATTCTAGAATTCGGTAACATCTGAGCCGAGCCAGATCGGTCTGTCCCGGCGTCGATTTGCGGAACTTGGCCTGATGTCTGGCCTGATGTCTGCAGCAACACGTAGAATCAGGTGATAGCTCTCCCGCCAGAGGTCTTCGTATAGAAGGCCTTTGCCCGCGCAACATGGCGTCCCGAAGGCATTCCCTCCGTCTTTTTGCTCAGTGCAAGCCGCGCAGTCCATTGAGCAGACCCAATTGGACCTCCCGGAGAGCTCACTCTAGCTTCGCAAGCTCCGGAAGCTCCAGCCAGACCCCCGCGCCGTTGAGATACCTGGGCTGGGCAGCCTTTGGTCTTTTGGTCACCGTGCCCCTGTCGTACAAGATGGTATGCCTCCCTCGGTGCTTCGCATGGCCTCAATTGGTCTGCTCCCGGTCCGTTTTGCTGACGGTGATGCCCTGCGCAGGCTGTCGACGAGCCCCTCATGATGGATACCCTCGCCGAGCGCGACCAGCAGCTGAAGGCCGAGCAGGGCGTTTCGGATGTCTCGCCCATGCGCCTCCGCATGGAGAAGTTTGCCAAGGAGCAGCAGAGAGCCATCGTACGAGCGCTGGAAGAGGTGGACGGCACCAAGTTCCAGGTGGACGAGTGGCAGCGCAAGGAGGGCGGCGGCGGCATCACCTGCGTGCTGCAGGACGGCAAGGTCTTTGAGAAGGCCGGCGTCGGCGTCAGTGTCGTCTACGGCACCCTGCCGAAGCCCGCGATCCTGAAGATGCGCGCGAACCACAAGAACATCGCCGACGAGGGCAACATCCCCGAGAGCCTCGAGTTCTTCGCCGCCGGGCTCAGCCTGATCGTGCATCCCAAGAACCCCATGGCACCAACGGTGCATCTCAACTACCGATACTTTGAGACGGCCAACCCAGACGGCTCGTCAGGCGCGTGGTGGTTCGGCGGCGGCTGCGACCTGACGCCTAGCTACCTGTTTGACGAAGACGCGATACAGTTCCACAAGGCGTTGAAGGAGGTGTGCGACAAGCACGACAAGGACTACTACCCGAGGTTCAAGAAGTGGTGCGACGAGTACTTCTACAACAAGCACCGCGGCGAGTCGCGGGGCATCGGCGGCATCTTCTTCGACGACCTCGACGAGTCCGTGTCGGACCGGGAGAACCTGTTCGCCTTCGTCCAGGACGCGCTCAAGTCGTTTGTGCCGACCTACGTCCCCATCGTGAACAAGCGCAAGGACATGGCGTTCACGGAGAAGGAGAAGGAGTGGCAGCAGATCCGCCGCGGGAAATACGTCGAGTTCAACCTGGTGCACGACCGGGGCACTGCGTTCGGCCTGAACACCCCCGGGGCGCGGGTAGAGAGCATCCTGATGAGCATGCCCCTGACGGCGAGTTGGAAGTACATGTACGAGCCGGAGCCGAAGAGCAGGGAGGCGCGCCTCGTCGAGGTGCTGCAGAATCCCAAGGAGTGGGTATAGAGGCGGAGAGCGATCTGTATAATACCTACCCTTCGGTCTGTGTACTTAATAAAAGTAAAAGTGTTTATCAAACCTCGGAAGTTGTGCCTTTTTCGTGTGCGATGCCTTACCTAGGTACTGGGTTCCCGCCGTCACCTTGCACCCTCCCCTCCAACTCACACTCCAACTCTCTCACCCTCCACCAAAACTCACCAACCACCACCAAAAATGTCCACATCACCAGCACCCCTCAATCTCGACCCCCAACCTCAAGCCACGAAAAAACCACCCCTCCTTCCTAGCCCGCGCACCCTCCTCACCAACCTCGTCAACGCAATCGCAACCATCCCCCTCCTCCCGGCGACTCCCCCACCACCACCCGACGACGGCGACGACAACGGCCGGATCACCAAAACCCGCGCCAAAGAGTCAAAGGTAGACAATCCCCTCCGCCGCGTCCCGCCATCCCACCGCCACCTCATCGTCACCCTGCACGTGCTGTTCCCGGGCCTGGTGCTCCCCGCGCTGGACCTGCTCGAGCGCGGGCTGGTGGCGCGGGTGTCGCTTCTTGATGGCAAGGCCACGGGTCAGAACGTCGGGGCTGGGGCTGGAGCTGGAACGGCAGGCGGGGCGGGAGCAGGGACGGGAACGGGAACGGGGCAACGGGGTGACGTGAAAGCTGAGGAGGTTGGAGGGCGGTGGAAGCCGGACCCAGACTCGATCCAAACTCGGGACGCCACAGCCGCGACAGGAGCAGCGGAGAAACGGATGAGCATCCTCCCACACGGGAAGAGTCAGGAAGAGAGTGGCAGACATGCATTCTACCTCGTCACATCCACCGCGGCAGCTACGACAGCGACAGCAGCAGCAACACAGGACTTGACACGGGAGAGACGGCGGGGGAGGTGGAGGGGCGGAGAGGGCGGAGAGCAGAGCGGGAAGGGGTATATCGTGCGGCTGGGGGCGTGGCAGTGCAGCTGTGCTGCTTTTGCGTTTGCTTCCGTCCAGGGGGAGGGGGCAGGTTATCAATGGGGTGCTGGAGGGCAGGAGGAGACGTTGGGGTTTGAGGATGGAGGCGGGGAGGTGGACGGGGAGATGGAGTGGTCGTTTGGTGGGATGAGTCTCGACGGGTTGTTGCCGGGAACTGGCGAGGGGGTGCCGGTGTGCAAGCACTTGTTGGCGTGCTTGCTGGCCGAGAGGTGGAGCGCTGCGTTGGGAGGGTATGTGATTGAGCGGAGGGTGGGGAGGGAGGAGATGGCGGGTATTGCGGCGGATGTGTGAGCAAGCGTTGGAAATGCCTGGGGGCGTTTTTTGGTTAGAGGGAAGGGCGACATCTGCCCTGCCTGAGGACACACAATACGGTCCAGGGCTGGCCCAAGAATGGCAGAGACCGTTTCGCCGCCCAAACAGTGTCATTTCCGTAATATTAACACGCCCGAGCCTCCTCGAGCAATCTACGAGACCTCGTACAGTCATGCCCATCCCATCCGATGCCCGCCGTGTCCGCCGTGCCCGGCTTACTTCTTCTTCTCCTTAGACCCCTCCTTTTCCTTATCCGCCCCGCCTTCCTTGCCCTCGCCATTAGCGGCTGGGCTGCCCTCCTTCTTCTCGCCTTCCTTGGTCCCGTTCTCGCCCTCCTTTTTGGCCGCCTCCTTCTCCTCCTGCTGCTGCCTGTTCTGGATCTTGTTCTCGATCAGGTCGTGGAAGGCCGTGATGGCCCGGATGAGACTGCTCAGGTAGATAGCCATGAGCTGGTCATTGGTCTTTACGCTCATGGCGTAGTTGAGCTCAGTATCGCCCTTGCTCCCGTTTGCCGCCGCGCCCGACTTGGGGGTGGAGAGGTTCGGCAGCAGGTTGAACACATCTTGGAGGTTGCCGAGGATGGCATGGTTGACCGGCAGCTGCCCGTCGAGGACCTTTTGCAGGTATGCTTGGATGTCACGGAGGCGGAGGTGGAGGCCCTGGAGGGATTGGAGCTGGTTGGTGACGCGAGTTGAGAGCGTACCGACGGCGACGTCTCGGATGTCGCGCAGAAGGTGCTCGACGCCAATCTCTTCAGCCTCCTCGGCCTCGATAATCGATGGTGTGTGGACGAACGTCTTGGATGTGGTGGTTCCGTCCTGTTCACAGGCCTGTTAGCGGGGTCGCGAGGAGCAGAGAAGCCCAAGCCACATACATCCTTGATCTCCTCCACAGCAAAATACGCATCCGTGGGGACGCCGGCCTCCTTCGGTTGGACGTCGATGATGGGGCAGCGGGTTGAGCGCTTGAAGAGCTCGTTGACCTCGAGATCCGACGCCCGCAGCTTGGGGCCCGAGTGGTACCACCCTATTAGCTTCTCGCGCGCATTGACCTTCTTGAACATGTCGTTCATCGCCTCGACGTAGTTGTGGTCCAGGAACCAGACCGACGGGTCCTTGTCGTCTTCCTCAAAGGGCACTGTGCGCTTGGGTGAGCAGGCAATCAGGGAGCGCCGATGAGGGGGAACCGCTCACCTGCGAAGCTGTTGGATACGCGCACATTCTTGCCATCGTTCTGTCCTAATAGCACACCAACGACCCGCTTGGTCTTGCTCTTGTAGGCTTCTGTGCGGTTGTAGTGGTCGACGACGGAAAGCAGCACCAGCGGCGCAACCGAGACGTTGCGCGTCACCAGCGACAGCGTCTCTGCGGTTGTGGCTGGCATGGCGGAGGCTGAATGTGGTGTATTTAGTGTCGGCGGTAATATTGAGATTGGAGGTCGTGGTTCGTGGAGTAAAAAGTGCGGGTTGGGGGAAGGTGTGTTTCGTCGTTTGTGTTGCTTGCTCTCAGGTCGTCGTCACGCAGCTCGTTGCCTCACGCAGTTTCAAGGTCAGTACCCAATCAGGCTAGTTCGATGTTCAGTTGTCAAGGTGTTGGGCCACAAGGCTGGAGGGCGCTTGGGCCACCGCACCTGAAGCTCGGGCGGGAGAGACCTGCTGCATTCAGCAGGTTACCTAAGCCGGCTGGGTGGGAGCTGGGGAGGTACCTGCCTGTTCGGCTGGGATGCTTGCGCCAGCACGTCAGCTCTGAGTGGGCAGATCAGCAACCCTTCTAAAACGAGGGGCCGCTCCTTCATTAACCCATGGCAGGAACCCATCCTCTTGCCACCTCGACAGTGAACCGAACATCGAAAACCGCGTCATCGTCTTCTCGAGTTCAACTCTGAACACCAACGCCGTTCCTCGACTCTTCGAACTTCAAAACTAGTCGCAGCAACGTTCCGCCAAGCCGCAATCATGAGACTGTTCTCGTTCCTTATCGCTGCCCTGACGCTTGTCGCTGGCGTCATCGCCGTCGACATCCAGAAGTCGGTCATCGTCACGTACCCGCCCGAAACCCCCGACTCGATTGTGAACCAGGCGAAAAAGGCGATTGTCGACGCCGGCGGAATCATTACCCACGAATACACTCTGATCAAGTAGGTTCTCGTCGAGTTCTCGTCGACGCTTTATGCGCCCATCCAGTCTCGGGCTTCGCGACATCGAATGCTGACAAGAGCAGGGGCTTCGCGGCCAGGGTTGGCGAACAGGTCCTTGGCACGGTGTCGGCATGGGGGAAGGACTACCAGGTGCTCGTTGAGGAGGATCAGGAGGTCCACCAAATGGGCGGTGGCATCGGCATTTGAAGACTGGGAAGAGAGGGCTTTCCGGACACGGCGACGAGGACACTTACATGATGACGAGCTATGAGGCACTCTGCTGGTGGCGGTGATTCAAGACGCACCAGTCCATCTCCCTGGTGCGAGGGTGGTTGGTTTCTTTGGCGTTGTGGGTTGATTAACACATGCAGCGTTTGGGGCTTGGAGCCGACAATTGTCGGAATTTGTACACAGCACTTGTTGGATGTTATGCGCTACAATCTTTTCCCCATATATTCGCGGCGAAAGTCTTATTTGCAGTTTCTGAGATTACCCCATGTGGAATACTGGGCTCGAAAGCCGAAACAAGATTGTGATGAAGCTGTTCCAGCGGTTCAATAGAGTGGTGGAAACTGTCTCAGTCAAAGCTCAAGACAAAGAGCCGAGAACAGCCCAGACTGGAATGGCCAGGAAAAACATGCTTTGTGACAGGGGACTGTTCTTCTCCACGACAAACACAGTTGAACACCAAGCGGAGTGGAAGGCAATCCGCCATGACAGCCTGGCAATGCCCTGCAGGACCGTTGAAGCGGCTCTGTTAATGCATGACGCCGTGCTGAACTGCACAGAAGCACATCTCCCGGTCCCCGCACTTAACCAATCGGCAGCGAGGGCGAAGGGCTCCTGCAGGGATCTCGCGGGCTTGGGTGCTCCAGACACCGGGAGTTACTGGAAACCGACCTGAACAATGCATTTCTCCCCAGGACAGACACAGCCAGCAGCAGTCATGAAACGTGGGAGTCCTCGCTGAGGCACACTCCCAGCACAGCTACTGTGTGTTTGACGCAACTTTGTTAGTTCTTTGAACAATGTGCACCGGGCCTTCGCCCATAAAAAGCGCCCTGTAACTGCCCTCAACGTCCCTCTGAGCGTCTCCGGTTCCTTCTTCCACACGAATCGCAAGTTGCTGGACAACGACCTAGTTACCTGGTTCCTTGCAGCATTCTTCCACCACCCCGCACTCCTCCGACCATGGCACAATACTCCTCCCTCACCCAAGTCGCCCTCCTGAAATGGGCCAATACCTTCGAGACTCGGCGCAAGGCCGACACGCTGCAGGACCTCCGCGATGGCATCATTCTCGGCCAGATCCTCGAGCAGATGCTGACTCCCGAGTTCCACTGCTCGAGCCTGACCCTGAACCCGCAGTCCGACCATGACAACCGCCAGAACCTCGAGATCGTCTACCGTGGCCTCGCCAGGTTTCTCCGTACCGACAACCCCCTCCTCGCGCCCTCGCCCTCCGAGTTCCGCGCCATCGCCGAGAACCCCACCGATAATGCTCTGTGCGAGTTCCTCTCGGCCTTCCTGACGGCGGCGTGCATGGGCTCCCTCTCGCGGACCTACGTACCCAACATCATGAAGCTCGACGGCCAAACCCAGGCCGAAATCGCCAAGATCATCAACCAGAAGACGGAGCTGAGGCAGCACAGGGAGAAGAACACAGAGGAGGAACCACAGGACGAGGATCCGGATGTCGATATTGACATCCACGCGTTCAGGGACCCGGAGTTGATGGCCGAAGAGCTGGAGCAGATGAAGGGAAAGGTTGACATTCTCAAGAAGCAGAATGCCGATCTACAATCCCGCCTCGATAAGCTGCTTGACACGCGAGAGGCCATGTTGCACGACTTGAGGCTGGCGCAGGATGAGCTCACAACCCTCAAAAGAGCTAGGGGCTCTGACGCATCATCCGCCATCCGAGACCTGCGCAACGAGATCCGGGAGAAGATGACTGAGATCGACCGGCTAGAGGACCTGCTGGAGAAGGAGACCATGCGGGCGACGAGGTTCGAGAAAGAAAACGATACTCTGCGCGTCAAGGCGGAGAGGTTAAAGGACCTCGAGGACAAGGTTACTGTGCTCGAGCACGAGACAAAGCAGCAACAGCAGCTGATCAAGGGGCTCGAGAACTACAAGAAGAAGGCCCAAGACTTGACAGTCATTCAACAACGGAATAGGGCTTTGGACGAGCAGATCTTGCAGCTGGAGCAGGAACTTCGGGGCTTGGATGAGGTCAAGGCACAGAACAGGCGGCTACAAAAGGAGATTGACGAGAAGGTCCGAGTCTTGACCAACAACGAGCAAGAGATCATCTACACACTCCAATCCAAGAATGTCTTGCAGGACACCAACGAGGAGCTTAAGAGGAGGGTCGAGTATCTCGAGTCAAGACGCCAGCTCGATGAGAACACCATCAGGGAACTCGAGGAACAACTCCAACTCGGCGACGTCCCACAACCAACCGCCGACAGCCCAGGGGCGACCGGCGCCAAGTTCAACCTCGAACAGGAGCTGGAGACGTCTGCTGATCCCGCAGTCGCCCTGCGCCTCGAACTCCAGCGTCTCAAGGCCGAGAACAGCCTGCTGCGCAATAACATGACCGTGGCATCCGAGAACGAGAGACTGCGCAGCGAGCTTGACAGTGCCGGCCAAAAAGTCGACTACTACCGTCTCAAGTGCACCGAAGCCATGGAGAAGCAGGCCGTGGCGCAGGAGCAGATCACCGCGCTGATCAACCACGCCACCAGTGAACAGTTAGTCACCGGCATCCAGGCCGCCCTCGCCGTGAGCCCCAGCTTGAGTGTACTAATCCCCGGCTACTTTAGGGACGAGGCCTTCATCAACATGCGCCGGGATCTTGTCAGCGCCACGCGCGATCTCGAGCAGCTCCGCAAGCGCGCGCAGGACCTCGAGCGTGACGCCGCCGACCGCGAGCGCGATTTGCTCCGTCTCAAGACAGACTGTATGTTGCGCGACTACGCATCCCGAACTGACCTCCTCATGGATCTTGCTGACATGGGCATCTCAATTGCAGTGGACGCCATCGGGCAGGAGCAGACCACCGCGCTGGCCGCGCTCAAGTCGTCGGACGAGCTCATCTCAGAGTCGCTGCGCACCGAGCTCGAGGCCACGCGCAAGCAGCTCGCGCAAAAGCTGTTTGAGCTGGATGAGATGAAGGAGCAGCTCATGGGCGCCCTGGTGTCCAAGGATAAAGTCCAGAGGCGGCTTGACGACACCCTCGCTTCGGCCGCTGGGCAGCAGGTGGAATCGCCTCCCCCGGAGGAGGCCGCCCAGCCCAAGGGCAAGAAGGAGGACGCCGAGAAGATCGAGAAGCTCAAGGCGGCGTTGAGGCAGAAGATGGAGGTGAGTCTCGACCCGAGTCCGAGGATTGATTCGCCCTATCTGGTGTCGATTTGGGGAGTCGAGGTGAAGAAAAGGCGTTCTTCTAGGCGTTCTTCTCCTCGCAAACCCGAGCGGGTGAAGTCGGCCAAGGGAAAGAAGTGGTTCTCTCGGCTTTGGGAGAAATTATCCTAGCCTCTCTTCCCACTTCTCTCTCCATTAACTGATATGGACCTGTCTCTTTACTAACATTTGTTTTTCTCTGGCAGCAACTGGAAAAGTCGGAGCAGGAGAAGTATGATCTCCAACGACGGCTCAAGGCTGCCGAGAGTGGCGGTGCCTACGCGGCGCACAAGGTACGTTTTAATCTTCTCAATATCAATCATTTATCATCCAGAGCTGCTCCCAATCAATCTCTTGTAATCTGCTTTATGACATGAACTGTTTATTCCGCCTTGTCTCGACCATAATCAAGACAACCAACCACTTATCTTACCCCTGACCTCGCCTCCATCAACTGGAGGGCTGGCTTCCATTTTCTCAGAACACATCACACTGACTCCACCCTCCTTGCTGTATAGGCTGCCACCGACCAAATCATCAAGAACCTGCAGCGCGAAAACGCCATGATCACCACCGCCTGGTACGACCTCACCAGCCGTCTGCAGAGCAACCACGTCGTGCTGCAGCGGCGGCACGACGCGCCCCGGAGCTGGCTGAATAAGCAGAGGCAGATGGTGAATGGTGAGTTCTTCTGATGCTGCTCGCTTGTGGTGGTTTGATTGTGTGGCATGTTGTGCTAATCATTTTGGTTCATGTCCAGCTACGCCGAGGAGGTAGTGGCTCCAGGAGTGTTAGCGGCTTCTTCATCTGCGCAGGTCCCTCTTCGTCCTCGTTTATTCCTACTACAGTTATTTCTACTATCACTACCTCCACTGCCTCCACCACCATCATCGCCGCCGCCTGCTTAAGCCCCCTTCCCCCTTCTCTTCCCCAGCTTCTGTATCCTCTTTCTCTTCCACGTCGGAAGCAAAGGGACGGCTACCACTGGACACAGAATTGGACCAAGACGTGGTGGCGTCTGGTCTGTTCTGGTCGGTGGTGAGCATGGCGTGGGCGACGTGGGTGTTTGTGTGGGAGACGCGGTCGTGCTTGGTGCGGGGGTGTTGGGGTCGTGTGATATTGGAGTGAGTAGCTAGCAGTTTTCTTTTTCGGTTGCCCTCTCTCACTCTGTCAGCATCTTGGCGAGGGAGGGGTGTGGTGGTGGTGGTCGATTGGTTGCATGGTTCGGTTTTTGCATATGGAATACCCCTTTTCACACTTGTACAAGGAAGAGGAGGGAGGGGATGATGGGGTTGGTGATGATGGGGTTGGTGGGAGAGAGTGGAGAGTGTGGGCGGGTCGCTCGCCGGCCTGGTAGATTCAGATTACTCATATACCCCTTGAATAGACATTGGTTTAATACTGAGCTGTGAGAGAGAAGTGAACTTGATCGATTGAGTGAGATTGTGCCTCGGGTATATCCGGTCTTTTGGCTGTCGATATGGTTCCTCTTGTCAGGGGGGGGGAGGGGGGGGGGATTCTTCCCTGCAGAGCTCGTTTGAGACATTCGTCAAGTGTGGGAGAGCGAAGGGAGGTGTGGCAGAGGATGCTGTCTGGGTGTTGGATCTCCCTTTCATGGTGTGATTTGCATGCTGTTTAGGGGGCCAGATGGGCAGGCGATGGATATGCCCCAGGTGACATCTCCTTCCGTTTCTTCCAAAACCACATGCATAATGCAATGCAAATTAGTGAATTAGATTCCTCCGACATAACCGTGTTGTAAGTACAGGCTTCCATCACACGAACCTCGCCATGTCGGCGGATCCCGTCCCCAAGATCCGCCACGATCGATTGGCACTGGGTATCAGCCGATTTTCCGGTAACTCCTTCCCATGAAACCCGCAGGAAGCCCGTCAATCGGATGGTGTTGGGCGACAGAGACGAAAGACATTGTTGGGATATCCGGAATGACTCCCTCCTTCCCCTCAGGCTTCAAGAAGCGCACGTCCAAGGACCCTCTCCCCCTCACACTAACAAAGTCCAACGAGTGTCTCCTCCCATCAACCGCGGCCGAACTAGAGCAGCATGTCGAGTTCCTACCGCTCCAAGTTCCTGCCGCTCATTCTTGTCTCGGCCCCATCACTCCCGTCCCCAGCCCCGTCCACGCCCGCGCCGCCCATCTACGCGCTGGGCGCGAGCTTGCTGAGGAGACCGCTGCCGGCGGCGCCGGCCTTGGCCTTGTCGCCGTCAAAGATGGCGAGCAGGCTCTTCCAGACCTGGCCGGGCTGCTGGGAGGCGTCGATGGCCTTCCAGATGCCCGTCTTTCGGTAGTAGTCGACGACCGGGGTGGTCTGCTTGTGGTAGGTGGCGAGGCGCTTCTTGAGGGCCTCGGCGTTGTCGTCGCTGCGCTGGATCAGCGGCTCGCCGGTCACATCGTCGGTCATGGGCACCTTGGGCGGGTTGAAGGTGGTGTGGTAGCTGCGCCCGCTGGCGGGGTGGACCAGGCGGCCGGTGATGCGCGAGACGAGGAGCGCGTCGTCGATCTGCAGCTCGACGGCGTGCTGCAGCGACTGGTTGCGCTCGCGCAGCATCTTGTCGAGGCCCTCGGCCTGGGGGACGGTGCGGGGGAAGCCGTCGAGAATGAAGCTGGCGAGGGCGGACAGAATATTAGCGCACACTTGCTGGAGCCTGCCGGCGGAGTGTGTGGCAACTTACCCGCCCTTGCACTCCTTGTTGTTGTCCAGCTCCTCCTTGATCATGCCAATGACGATGTCATCGCTGACAAGGCCGCCCGCGTCCATGATCTTCTTGGCTTCCCGGCCGAGCGTCGTCTTCTTGGCGACCTGGGACCGGAGCATGTCACCGGTAGCCTGTTCGTCGCAAAAAGAGCGGGGGTCAGTGACTTGGGAAGTCCATCTGCAGAGCTCGGGCGTGGGCCAATTGGCTTACCAGGTGGCAGCAGTTGAACTTCTCCTTGATCTTGGGCGCTTGTGTCCCCTTGCCTGTGCCGTGTGAGCGCACCTGTCCGCATGCCCCGGGGCGACCGCCGTGTCGGTGGGCGACAGCAGCAGCATATTACATACCAGCACCGGGAGGGCCGATGAGGATCATGCGAATCTCCTCCGCCGTCTTCTTCTGGCCGCCGCCTATTTGCCTGCTCTCCAGGGCTTGCACCCGGCCCTCAATGTTGGAGATGATGCCCTGCAGGCGCTTGACTTCGTCGTCGAGGTAGCCCATCTTGTCCGGTATCGGCTGGAAGTGTGTGGTGCGGGAAAAGGAAATCGGGGCGAAAGGTGAGTTCGCGGGACACAGAGGAGCGGGTTAGTGGGAAGAGTGAGGCACAATTGACCACGGGTCGGGGCTGGGAAGCGGAGGTTGTGTTGGAGGATCGAGGGAGTTCCCGAAATTTTGGGTTTGTATATACTTGGCTGCCACGGGCAGGCGTTTTTTTTGGCCGAAGCGCAGTGAGACGCGGGTTGCCACCAGGGGATGCGGTTGCAGGGAACCGGTTGCGACAGCCGCTAGCCTGGCACTCCTGGCCGGCCAGGGTTCTGTTTGTGTTTCTTGGCTGCTGCCGGGCCCGGAATTCGAGGCTGCGGGCCTTCCAGGTTCCTGTCCTGAGCCCCCAGGCTGTCTGACTTTGTGGTTGAATTCCCAATTTCTTTCAGTGGAGAGTTCTCTTCTGCAGATAATACCTGAATCAATATCCCGATAATGTCGACACAGCGCTGGCTAGAGTCTTTTGCCTCTGCACACTCTTACGGGTTCCCCGTTGCATCCATTCCACTGCTTTTGCGATGAACACACTGGGCAGATCCCCGAGCCTGGAGACCCACCCGCCTCACGTTGCACCTCCCGTCCACCGAGGTCCCTTCGGATGAGCTTATGCTGCGAATCAGGGCAATGCGCCTGTGCGAGCCGAGCGGGAAACCGGATGAATGGCCCTGTTTGAGCGGGGCGCCCGAGGAACTCCACCGCATGTGGTTGCGGGGGTCCAGCTCAACATTTTGCGGCATGTTCTCGCTGCAACTTTCAAGCTCTGCAGAGTGCGGCAGCGATTCATTACACGCCTGCGGTTCCATTCGTGCGGACGTGTTCTGTCGACTTCATAGCGAAATTGCCAGATGCCGGGGGTTTTGCAAGTACTTTTTCAAGCCGACCTTTACTGGTCGAGGGCAACAACACCGAATCGTTGTCATTCAACATCCCCACGTCTTTGATGCCAAGACTCTCTTGGCCGATTGGGGCGAATCGATCGGGAATGCTTAGACTGCCCCTTTCGGCTTTGACATCATTGAGGCCATTCGGATGCATAAACGCCCGGCCTTGCCTCGCTCTGTTTCCGTTTCCGAGTTGACGAGCATTGGTGCACATGTAGTTGAGTTAACGAGCGGGCAGCCATAACAACCACTGAACGTGAGTCCGGGGAGTCAACAACACGGGTGTCCGAAGATCTGGACTGGGAACGTCCACGCAAAGAAGGCAATCTCGAAGATGAATGGGGTGTTATGGAGAGATCAAGTTGTGATATTGGTTAAGATCACGGTCTCTCTTCAACGACATGGCAATCGTGCCAGGAGAGCCTCCAAGATGAGGAAAGCCCCAAGATGAGTCGAGCTCAGAAAACACAACGCGCTTCCGTTTCCCATGATATCTCCCTCCGACGCGCATGATCATGCCTTTGTTGCTTGGGCAGTGAACAGCGGCGCCTACTCAAGCAGAAAAAAGTAGCACTTCCAGGTTTCCAGACAAGAAACAGCACTTACCCCAGAGCAAAAACCAAACAGTACTTCCCAAGATGCAATAGTCAAGCCTCCTGTCCCCGTGCCTCACCACCCCCTTTCCAACCCGCCTCACCTCTACCCCCTCAACCCCATCATCCATCACCTCACTTCTGCCCAACATAAACGTCCAAATCCCCGCTCGTGCTCTTGGCCAGCACATTCCCCCCGGCTCCCTTCTCCCCCTTCCTCGCGACCAGCTTCTTGTTGACCCCCGGCCACTCCCCGCCGGCGCGGATCAGCTTGACCCCTTCCCCGCCCACCTGCAGCACCCCCGTCAGCGACGACATGTTGATTTCCCCCTCCCACCTGGCCGGATACCGCAGCTTGATGTGCGCCGACGTGGTGCTGTGCGTGCTCTGCAGGCAGCGCAGCATCCTCTTGCCCTTCTTCTTGTCACTATCCTTGTCCTTGTCCTTGTCCTTGTCCCCGCCGGAAACGGCAAAAACAGAGTACCCCCCATCCCCCTTTTCTCTCCCGTCGCCGTCATCACCGTCATCACCATCCCCACCGTCATCAACATACCCCTCCCCCTCCGCCCACAGCGGTCCCAGCACAACCACGTCCGTGCCCCCGCTCGTGCTCGCCGTCGACAGCTCGACCTGCCGCGCCCCGGGCTCGGCGAGCGACACGTCCAGCACGGGCAGCACCTCGACTCTCACCGCGCCCGAGGTCGACTTGAGCGCCGCGGACGACGAGAAGGCCAGGACGCCGGCGATGTCGCCGCTCGTGGTGTGCACGTCGACGCGGTAGTCCCGCGGCGGGAGGAGGAGGGCCGCCCTCCTCTTGTCTTTGTCTGGGTGGTCGGCGAGGGCGGCGTGGACCGGCTCGCGCACGTCGACGTCCCCGGACATGGACTTGAGGGAGAGGATGGCGGGCTTGGGGATGTCCTGATCAACTGGCTGGGGCGCGACGGCGACCTTGATGGAGCCGGCGGTGGACTGCAGGCCGAGGTAGTCGTAGAGGGGCCAGGTGCCGGTGATGGGGGCGGAGGTGGTGCGGACGTCGATGATGCGGGAGTGGAAGTTGAAGGAGGAGGGTGGTGAGGGGAAGGGGTCGGTGGTGGTGGTGTTGAGGAGGAGGTTGTTGTTGTTATTGTTGTCGTCATCGGCGGTGCTGCCGGTGGAGGCGGAGGTGATGGTGCCGACTGTGCTGGTGAGCCGGGAGCCTTCGGCGACGGAGAGGGAGAGGTTGTCGAGGAGCTTGATGTCGAGGTGCACGGCGTCAACGCTGAGGCGCTTGAGGCTGGCGGATGGCGGGACCCAGACGGTGACCTTGACGTTGACGCAGGCTCGGGGGCGGTCTTGGGCCCACTCGACGCGGTGCGGGACGATGACTTGGAGGGCTCCTGCCTCGGCGTCCCACGAGCTGTAGACGGTGAGGCGGTCGTCGGTGACGGTGACTTCCAGGGTCACCGCAGACTCTGGCGTGCCAGACCCGGACCGGCGAAAGACGACTGCGCCCTGGGTGTGGACCTCGCCCCAGCCGCGACGGCCGTCGTCTGAGCTGGTCCGCTCTACCAGGACCAGCTGCTTGTCAGTGTCGAAGTCGACAGCATAAGTCTGCTTATGGCGATGGATCTGCGCATCTTTGCAATAGAGCGCAGTGTCCCAGCCAAAGTCGCCGTCGATCTCGGGATACTCCATGTTGGGTTGACCTGGTTTAGTTCTGGGCTTGTCGGTGACAGGGTTGCGATGTCCAATCTGATGCTGTTTGTTAGTGATTGTTCAAAACAAAGGGACACCGGCGAGGAGATGAAGTGTACGAGGTGTAGAATGTATAGAGTGATATAGTTGATTGATACAGGAAGGAACCCTGTGTGGCCATTACGCAAGAGAAATGGGAGCGTAAAACTGATACGACAAGGGACGCGTAACACTTACTTGACCTTCTGTGCCACTCAGGACAGAAGTGAGAAACCCAGCCGTCACCAGCAGCAAGAGCAAAAATATCAACGCGCCTTTGCAGCTCCTCCAGTTGGCATATTGCCGCGCACTCTTCAAGCGTCCTCTCCAAGTGGCTGACCCATCACTAAGACCATCCGGGTTGTGGTCTCTCATGCTCTGAGGCTGGTGAGCCAAGAGGCTCTGCGTTTCTTCCGGTCGTCCCATGTTGACAGTAGCGTCTCCGGTTTGCGAGAAGGTGCTGTAGTTCCTCGAGGTGCCGCCAAGTCCCTGGGGATGAGAGGGCGAGGTAGGGGATGGCGTATAAGCGGGCGGAGCCTCACTCGGCAGGAAGGGGAAGGCCTCTCCTCGGTACACAGACCTTTGCGGTGAGTAAGTGGTATATGAGCTTGGTGTCGCGGCCGGAGGGATGCGGGTCGATGATGACGGGGCGTAGTACGTGGCCCCTGAACGTGAGCTCGGGGCGGTACTTTGCTGCGTCGGGGACATGGGGGGTGCAAACGAGGGGCCGTTACGGAACGCTGGCGCCGTACGAGACGGATAGGCCGATGTATCTTCCTCCTCTGCGTCCGGGAAGCCTTGGCCATTGCGCGTCCTCTCCAGTTGTGCCTCCCTGGCCTTGCCCTCGGCCCCGCTCCGTTGCAGTGAGGGATCCTCGACGAGGACGTTGGGCACATACGGTACATTGGACGACGTCGGCATGGCGGTGCCAGGTGAAGGATCCGTCCCAGTCCCCGTCCCGAAGTAGCCATCAGTGGGCGAGAAGAGCTGTGGGTCCTCGGCGTCGACAGCGTCTCTCGAGGGTCCTGCTTCGTCGTCTGCATGCGTATCCTCCGAGCCAGTGTCCAAGGGGGCCTGCCATGGAGCTACACCCAACCCACCGTCTCCATGCTGGCCCGAAGCCTCACCAATGGGCTCGACATCCGAGTCCTCGTCCAATGCCGAGTAGAGGTTGTCTGAGTAAGGCATGCTCCCGAGTACCCGACCCAGTGGTGGCGGAGCCGCGTTCAAGGGCCAAGCTTGCGGTGCAACGATGCAAAAGCTTCTTTCAACGTCTGTCTCACTTCACGAACAACAACAATAACAACAGCAGCACCCAGGATCGCCAATGGAACGCAGAAATCCGCGTTTCAGCTCTAAGAGGTGGAGTCCGGAGTGCTTTGTCTGGCCGAAGGTTAGGTAGTGGGTAAGCAAGTCACTTGCTTAGGAAGTTGAGAGAATCTGTTTGCAGTCGAGAGGGAAAAAAGATGGATGCGCAGCGTTAGACTCTGCTCGATTCCGACCTCCGGAGGAGTCAATTGCCTCTATCTGCCACGGGATTCATCAGCACGGTGAGGGGTACCCCCCGTCCAGGCCCCCCATTGCCGTGTACCGGGTTCGGGGGCCTCGTCAGCGGTGTGGTGAATGTGACTGGTCCCATCTGCAGAGTTCGCATCCGTCCAGGGCCAAGAACGAGCCAGAACCACTGAGGAAAGAGGTTGCGAAAGCTTTTACACCTGGCGTGCCCAACTCGTTGCCGGATTAGGAAGCTGGGAAGCTCGCTGTGGGACGATAGGATGCGGGGACAAACTTGATGCAGGCAAGGATGACGCAGGTTCCTTAATCCAACCCATCAACCACAGGCAGGCTGACGAGGACCTACGCCAGCTCGCGGTATGATGATATGACGAGAAGGCAGATCGGAGCCCTTTATAGTCCAATGACGGCGTCAAGACAAAACAAAGAGAAAAAACAATCGAATTCCCATATCGGACCTAGCAGTCAAGTATATGGCCGCCGCCGTCTATCACTCTCCTGCCACCGCGTACGATCCAAGGCTCCCTCTCTGTCGCTCGCACGCTGTCGATGGCCGTCTAACTGGTATCTTCCTGCCACTCCCAAAAACGCCGCAGGCCATGCGGCCCTCGAAAATGTCAAATGCAATCGACCCAAGCAAGCAGCTGCTCCCAATTAAACCCCGACGCCGAAGATGATGCTGATCCTCCTTGCCCTCCTGATCCTCCACGGGCCGTTCCATAAAATATTGCGGAAAGATCTCTCCTGAGTGCCTGAAAATGCCCGCGTGTCCTTCGGTATATACCCAACGCTCAGATTTGTGCGGTATTCTGGGCTCTCTCTAGTTCAGCCCCAGCAGGCCCTTCATATTCTCGTAGCACACCCAGGTGATGCTGAGAGCTGGAGCGACCTTGAGGAGGTTGGGCGTCAAGCCCTTGTAAAGGCCGCGAGCACCCTCGTTGCGGATCGTCTTGGTCGCCACGTCGACGATGCCCGTGTAGGTGGGCGGGTGCATCGCGGTGCCCTGGGTCTGCAGGCGGGTGCGCAGGACGTTGAGCGGATACACGATGGTGGCGCCCAAGGCTCCCGAGGTCGCGCCCAAGACCGCGGTAGCGACGTTACCCAGGTGCATGTCGTCTTCGTGGATACCGTAGTAGCGCGCCATTGTCCGAGCGTATGACTTCTTGAGGACCTCAAAGGTGCCGATGTCGATGGCGCTGTAGGGGAACATGCCAATCAGGCCGAGACCAAGGCCGCGGTAGGCTGCCCGGAAACCGCCATCCGCCCACATCTTCTTGGCCGTGCGGAAGAGCAGCGCATTGCCCTGGGGCCCGCCCTGGACCGTCTCGCATTGCAGCCGGAACTTCAGGGTATCGATGGGGTACACGCAAAACTGGGCCGTCATGCCGCCAATGCCGCCGGCGACGAACTTTGAGACGGTGCTGATTTGAGTCGGGTCGTTGTGCCCCTCGTATGCTGCGAGGAATCGTTTTGATGCCTCGTAGGAGCCGAACTAAACAGTCGTTAGTGAATCGGGGCTTTCAAAAACTGATCAGGTGCCAATTACCCGAATGGCAGACTCTGGCATGATCTTGACGACGTTGAGACCGTTTCCTACACAGCGGTTAGCGAAATCTCGCCAGCGCATCAAGATGACATGAGCTTACCTGCGAAGAAGGTGCGCAGCCCACCCGCCTTCCAGAGGCTCACGATGGCGTCGACGATGGGGCCGCCCGCGTTGCGCAGGGTCAGCAGCGGACGGCCCTGTTTCGCAGCAGCGATGGCGACATTGGTGCTCGCCTTCGTGTTGACGAGGAGGTAAACCTTGAGGCGGTCTAGAGGCGCAGTAGCAGTCCGCGACACACCACCCGAAACGGCACCGGCGAGGAAGTATCCTGGTTCAGGCAGCAGATCTGTCAGCCTGGATGTTACGTCCGCTTCCGCTGGATCCTCCTCGATAATGCCAGAAATGCCCTGGGCGCCAGACTGCTGCGCGCCCTCGTACTGCAGGAGAGGTCGCTTGACTGCCGCATCGGTCAGGACTTGCGTGGGCACGGCGACGGCGGGGCCGTAGCGGGTGGCTGCTGCAGAGGCGGCCATTTCTGTCGGTATGCTCGATATTTGGTCGGTGTAAGGAAACGATTCAGGCGGTGCCGATTTGGAGACGGTGCTTGCACCCGCGGTGCGGCGCGGGTAGCCCAAGTCCGGGTTGGCGATTTTGAGCAGCGAACCAAAGAGGACTTGAAGAAGGAAGCCGGCCGTACCTAGACCTTCTAGAGTTTCATCGCTGACTAGCGAGTCGCCCTCTGGATTGACCGTGACAATAGATGAATAAAACGAGAATGCAGCTTCCAATGACGACCCGTCGTGGTGGCCGGGCATAAACAGCAGGAAGTCGCTGGAAACAACTTTGGAGTTAGCATCTGATAAACAATCACCCCGTGATTCTCGAAAGGGCCCCTCGCTGCCACACCTGACAACATTCACACCGAATACAATGCCAGACAAGAGATCCCGAACAGAAAAAAACAAAAGCTCAAAAATGAACAATATGAAAACAAAAAGAGAGAATCCACATTCAGGTGGGTCTCAAAACAAGCTTTGTGAAAGAGGCACAGGAGCAGCACAGCAGGCCAACGAGACCCCGACCAGGCAAGACTTACCGCCATTCGTCAAAAGTGATGAACCCGTCGTTGTTCAAGTCGATCTCGTCGAAGAAGCCCGACAGCCTCTTGTTGGGGACCGACAAGCCAGCGCGCTGAAAGGCGGCCTGCAGCTCCTGCTTGTTCAGCCGGCCGTCCTTGTCGCGATCGATGGACCGGAACAGCAGGAGCAGTTGCTTCTCGGCGGTCTCGACGAAGGTGCGGAATTCTAAGCGCAAGTTTGTCTCAGCTCCCAAGCTCGATTCGCCCCGGGGCTCTCGCATCCCTCGCCCCTATCCTTGAACCCACCTTCATACTGGATCTTGCCGTCGCCGCTCGTGTCGACAATGCCGATGATGGCCTTGAGCATCTGGTCTGCGTTCTTCAGAGCTGCAGGCGTGCTGCGTCAGCCGTGTGTTCTCGAACCTCACGAGTGGGGAATCTCACGGTGGTCGATGCGCCTCAGCCCCTTCTGCAGACCCTTGAGGTCGAGCTCGCCGTGTCCTGCAGGGTCGAGCTTCCTCCACAGCTCCTCGACGCGCTGGTCGCGCTGGTTCTGCGGCTCCTCCATCTTCAACTCGAGCTCTGAGACGACATCAGATAGCTTCATCCCCGGCTCCGGCCATTGATGCGGGTGGGCAATCATGCGGAATCGGTCGTCGGCGTCGGCGTCGGCACGGGACGCGATACAATCGCAGCAGCCGCAACAAGCGCGCGCTATGACGTATGAGGGAAATATCGCGGACTCCCAAGGGCGGGTTGGGAAGGATTGAGGGCCGGAGGGGAAAAAAGGCGGCGTTGGTCAAGTCGAAGCTACAAAACGCGACATGCCGGGGCAGACGAAGTTTGGATTCGACTTTAGGTTCCGAACTGTCTCTCACAATCGCATCGCTTCGCAAGAAGGGGGAAGATGTGCCCCTCGGAGGGTGGTTGACCAATTAGGCGGGATAGCGGCGATTCGTTGCTTCGTTGGCTTGGTTGCTTCAGCTTCCAGCTTGCTGCCGGGAATTCTTGGGACGTCAGGTCCCGCAGGGTCCCGCAGGTGGGAAAGGGCAGGAAAAGAAGCGGAGCAGGACCAGGATCAGAGGCACGGTACTTTGGGAACCGTGAGTGCATACCATGAGGCCCATATTCACCTCATGCTGGCTGCATGTACAGCTCTTATGATCTATAGCGGGCTGTCTGGCAAGACGTCGCATGCAGGTCTTCGTCTCAGACTCTTTCGTCCCATTGTCTCACACATTTTGGAGGACTTCGTCACCAGACAAGCCAAGCGTGCTGTTAGGCCGGACAGAGCCCAAGCCTGGCTGATGGCCCACAATTCGCTCAAAAGAGGGAATGGCGGGTGGGTCACAGCGTCAGCCATTTGACTGGCCTCCCATTGGACAGCCTTTCGAGATTGAAGCCGAGCCCGACCAAAGCGCCCCCAATCACAGCCTCGCCGATAAGATAAGTGACCTCCTCGACGTTGGAGACGGACAACGGCTCTCCTTTCCCACTCTCCCCCAGACGATACCCGAACCCGAATAATCCCAGACACGTTGGCAACAGCCCTTGACGGGCTGAAGGTGCCGAGATGGCGGCCAACTACTGGGAATCGACGCAGCGCAAGCACTGGCAGTTCACCAAGGACGACCTCGCGGGGATGCGCCAGCGACTCGACGAGGAGGACCCGGCCCTCGTCCAGATGTTCCCTCTCCCGCAGTTGCGCCATCTCAACATCTACTTCAACCAACGTACGCCCTCCTCCTTTCATCCCCATCTCGAGAGGCAACGCAGCCGCTAATCCAAGACATCAATCACCAGAAATCAACCGTCTCGGCAAGCGTCTCGGAGTCCGCCAACAAGCCATGGCCACCGCCCAAGTCTACCTCAAGCGCTTCTACACCCCACCCCCGATCCGCCAGACCAACCCCTACCTCGTCATCACGACCGCCCTCTACCTCGCCTGCAAGATGGAGGAATGCCCACAGCACATCCGCATGCTCTCGCAGGAGGCCCGCTCGCTGTGGCCGTCGGACCTGCACGGACACGACGCGCCCCGCGTCGGCGAGTGCGAGTTCTCGCTCATCTCCGAGATGCACTCGCAGCTCATCGTCCACCAGCCCTACCGCACTCTGCTGGCCCTGCAGGACGAGTTTGCCCTTACCCAAGACGAGATGTCGCTTGCCTGGACCGTCATCAACGACCACTACATGACAGACCTGCCGCTGCTACACCCGCCGCACGTGGTGGCGCTGACGGCCGTGCTCTGGGCGCTGGTCCTCAGGCCGAGCGGGAACGCCCCCGGCACGGCTGGGGGCGGAAACGCCGGAGCCGCCGCAGCTGCCGCGGGGGCAGGAGGCGTTGCGATGGCTGCGACTGCGCTGGCGCAAGCCCAGGCGAGAGCCGCGGCGATTGCTGCTGGTGGCGGGGCAGGCACGCCGGGATTCGGCTCGCAGGGGTCGCAACAGCAGCAGCAGCAGATGGGATTTTCTCAGGGAAACTCGCAGGGTGACGGTCAAGCGGCCGAGCCGAAGAAGGCGACTGACCCGAGGCTGGCCAAAGTCCAGCGGTTTGCCGCGTGGCTGGCCGACAGCAACATTGATGTCGAGGCCATGGTCGACTGCACGCAGGAGCTCATCTCGTTTTACGAATGTCACGAGCAGTATAACGACAAACACACGCGGGAGCAGATCACACGTTTCATCAAGGCGCGGAGTCTCGATAAGTGAGGCCGGGGTTGATTGCAAGGTTGAACTGCCCTCACGATTCTGAGCAGATCCCAACGCTCTCTTGTGCCGGGCGCTGCAAGGCGACCGCCGCGTTCGTAGAACACCACCTGGGAGAGCCGGCCCCACGACAGCAGTCGTGGAGTCTCCAGACCAAGCCCACTGCTTCATCACCTCCAAGCATGCGGCACACACGCCTCCCCGTCGGGCTCAACCGCGCCGGCTCATCAACATCTCGCTCAACAAAGAACATGACACAAACCAACGGGAGAGGTGGTCACACCCAATGGGTTTGGGCATGGAGCAAGAGACAAGAGCACGAATAGGCACCGAACCACGGACCATGTGGAACCGAATCAGAGAAAGCCGGTTGAGGAAAAAGAGCAAGTCGGACGACATGTTTGCCACGACATGTCCCGGGTCAGTTCAAAAGGGAGAAAAGGAGGAATGAGGCGGACTGCACAGTGGGGTCTGTCGTCCTGCTTCATATTTTCCCACGTCGAGCCACGGCTCCCGCCCCCTGGTCCCCAACTAACTGGCTGAAGTTGAGGATTTGCCATGATCCGGCAGGACACAGTGCCCCTAAAAGTTGTGTGGTGTCAACTGTAAACACCCCGCCATGTCTTGGATGTCGGAATAAGCCCATTTCATGGCTGGTTCGAGAGGGCTGTCAAACACTGTTCGCCGAGATAGAGTAGGGCGTGTCGACCCGTGGCACGTCGCGGGATACGTTGCACGTTCGTGTAAACGGGCAGCTGATGCGGGGAGAAGGGGACGGCCGCTCATATGTATTGGGCTGGGTCGAGGACTTGCCGAGCCTGGAAACCTGCCTGGCTTTGGTATGCTCCTCTGGGAAACCCGCGTCGCCGCTGCCATGTAGTGTCACGTCAAAAGCAAAAGGATGTCAATCCGCTCTGCCCTTGGCTTGGCCCGGCAGCAGACAAGTCGTCAAGCACAACCACACGGATACATTTGGCTCGCCCAGGCAACCACGAGATTGAGTCTGAACAATGGAGTCTGTTTCGCTATATTGTTGCCCTATTATCATTATCCTGAAGACTAACATGCTTGTATCGCTGTGTCAGTCTGTGTTTATCACCCCTTGGCTCACCCCATCCTTCGCTCACAAACAACTCGTGTCAAATAATCCACCCCCATCTCAAAGAACAACCAACCACCTCCATGCCGCTACTCCATTACCCCTCACCATCACACCCCTCGACCTCACTTCTTCTCACCATGCTTGCCTTTGCCCGACTTCTTCCTCTCAATCACCTTCTCCCCCTTCTCCTCCACCTTCTCGGGGGGCGGCGTCGGGTCATTCGAAAGCCAAGTCGAGCCGCCCGTCTTGGTTGTCGGCGCGCGCGAAGCCGGACCGGTAGCGGGCGGCTCAGACAACCGGCGGGCCGCGGGCACCTCGACGGCGGTGCCGGTGCGGGCGAAGATGGTCTTGGAGAGGTTGCCGCTCTCCTCTTGTTGCTGTGTGGACGGGCCCGAAGGCGCGGGGTCATTGTTGCGAGGCGTCGGGGCGCCGCCTTCGAAGCGGGTGGATGGTGCGCGCTGGTAGGTCCCGGATGAGGAGGGATGGTTCTCTGCGGGAACGGGAGTCGGCTTGACGCGTCTGGGCTGCGTGGCCTTGGTGCCGGCCGGGGTGGCATCATTGGCGGTGCTGTCGTTCTTGTCGTCGTCATGTTGGGTGTTGGTACTGAGGTGTGAGAAGTCGGTAGCCAACTTGTCCTCGGTCTGGGTTCCATCGGAGGACAGGCCAGCTTGAGAATCCGAGAAGGGAGGGAAAGGCTCAGTGGGCCGATCAGGGAAGGACGGGCCCGGATCGGCGCCGGCGCTCGAGTCTTTCGGGGGGTCGGCCTTGAAACCCACGAGTGTAGGGAACTGGTCGGTCAACGGTTGGACAGGGCCGTCTTGGGCTTGTGTGTCCTGAGACGATCTCTCCTCTGCATTCTCCTGTGGTGGTTGGGAAACCTTTGAACCCTTGCGGCGGCGGCCAGCAGCATCCTGCTTGATAGTGCGCTGCGTCATGTTGAAGACTGGAGTAATTGTGTTTGGAATGGAAAGTTGCGAGTTGGAGGTACGTGTTGTTGGGGCTTGCTAACGTTGGTGAGCGAGTGTTTCAAAAAGGTGATTTGCAAGAAGAGGGAGAGGGTCAGAGTTGTGAAGAATGCTTGAGAGGGTAGAATTAAGTAGTTCGTCGGGATCACATGCTTGATTCGAACGAGCATCAGGACCTTCCTGAGTACCATTGAAAGCAAGGAAGTGTCGAGCTTCACGTATGTCCAAGGGAAGGAGAAAGGAACGGAAATGAGAAAGAGACGACGGTTGCGGCGCAAACGGGAGGCAAGGCGTGATTGATACAGCCTTGTTCCTTCTGTTCCTGTCAACATGCCGGAGTCGTGGTCAACTTGGAAGTTTAGGGGTTGGTTCCTGCCAACGATTGTTTCACACTAAAGTTGTGACGGCATCCTCATCGCGAGTCTGGCGGTGCAGATCCTGAGCCACGCGTCATTTGGAAAGCGGGAGTGTAAAAGACTGCTTTATTATGTCTGCTTGCTACGATGCAAGATACCTGGAACTGTTCCCATGAATGGCTCTGCGCCAAAGCAAGGCAATCGCCAGCAAGATCCTCAGAACCTGAACCGTCCCTCCCTCAAACCAGCTGCCCGCATGACTCCTCGCTGCCGATTCTCAATGCCAACGCATAAAGATTTCAAGACTAAAAAAGAAAGCCCAGATTTGCCGCGTCCATGTAACCGGGGCAATGCGCTCACGGTATGTGTATGTGGCGCCCCAGTCAGAGCTTAGAGGATCTCCTCGACATCCTCCTCCTCCTTGATGACCTCGACCGGAATCGGCATCTTCTCGTAAAACGACTCGCGGGACTTGATGCTCATGCGACCAGCGTTATGGCCCATAGCCCAGTTCCACTCGGCCAGCATACGGATCATGCTGAAGCCAATGTCGCCATGCTCAGTGAGAACCTCGGCCCAGTCCCGCGGGAGGGGGGTGTTGCGGCGCTGCTTGCTGAAGAGGTAGAACAGCACGTGGGCAACGAGGAAGCGCCGCATGTGAGCAGCGGGCTCTGTGTTCTCGAAGATGTAGAGCACGTCGTGCATGCTGGGGCACTTGTGGTTGTCGGACGACTCGCCGTAGTAGTTGTAGAGGACTTCGACGACGGCGTTGCGGACGCCGATAATGCCGAATTTGCCGCCCAAGACATAGACTCCGAGGCTAGAGGGTAAGGCTGTTAGCTGATTTTACGGTGATGTCGGGAGAGGAAACCAGATGGATGGACAACGTACTAGTCGCGGACAGACGTGGTTTTGTTGTCCGGCTGCGAGAAGCGGAACTTGCGGGCGCCGCCGCCCACGGGCAAGAAGGCGGTTCCATAGAGCCAGCGGATGAAGAGAGCAAAAAGTTTGGGGTCGTCGTCGGGCAGTTTCATCTCGTCATGGCCCGCGGCGAAGTGGTCCTTGAAGAAGTCCGACTGGCTGATGAGCAGCTTCTCGTGGACGTTCCAGCGCTTCTCCTCGGACCCGACCACGACAGTGACAAGGCGTTCAGTGAGCCACCTAGAGTTAAAGCAGAAACATTAGCACTGGGCCGCTCTGAATTCCTCGTCGCGAAGGTCTTGACAGACTCGCGTCCGACATGAACCGAGTCGCGTGACTCGGCCTTGGACTCGGGCGCAGAAATCGAAACTCAAAGAAGCAGTTAACTTACTTGTCGAGGCCCTGGAGCTCGGTCGGGCGAGCGCCCAGCTGCGTATCCTGGGCTTGGTCGGTCATCTTGAGCAACACTGCGAAGGGGGTTAGCGATTTAAGTAAAGTGGTGAAGAGAATATTGATCGGGCACTGACAAAGTTGCTGATGGCTGGAGGTTTGTGCGAAGGCTTGGAACCAGCGAAGGTTGGAAGGTTGGAAGTGGGAGAGTTGGAATGGTGGGAGAGGTGGAGAATGGGGGAAATAAATAGGCAAGAGTTGGAGTGTGGAAGAAGGCTGAGAGACTCTTTCTATTGTGGAAGCTATTGTTGAAGCAAGAAGCAGTTAAGATGGCAGACCGCAGAGCGGGAAAAGGCAACCTGGGGTGCAAAATAGGCCCAAAGAGACCAGAACTGGAAGGGTAGAGTGAAATGTTGGAAATGGGAAGGTAGAAGGGGTTGAGCAGCAAGAGAGAGAGATATTCGGCGACGGAAACTCGGGGAGAGTTGTAACTGGGAAGGAAGAAAACGATGGGAGTGCAAAGGGGTAGGTGAAGAAGCCCAATGGTGCGGTTCATGTAGCCAAGGGCGCGGAAGTTGAACAAGTTTGAGCAGGAGGACAGAAATGTGGCGCGGGTAGGAGGCAGAGCACCGAGAGAGGAAAGAGGCAAAACTAGAACACCAAAACTCAAGAAAGGAGAGACGGAACAACAAGCAAGAAAAGAAGATTCTAGAATCAGACGCTTGGAAGCAAAAGAGCAAGCAGGTATTACCAGACGGTGACCCATCAGACCAACGTTGTTAAATACGGAAGACACCAACAAAAAGACCAACGTTACTGGCGACGATAGTTGAGAAAGGAGATGCTCTCGTCTTATATTGATGAAAGTGTGAGAGGGGATGACAAGAGAGTTGTAAACCAGGTTGGGTTCCCATGAGAATATAAAATGGAAACTCAGTTTTCAGGAGCCAGTTTGAACAATAAACAAGTCTGATAGAAGACGCGAACTGTCCTCATATCACCCGTCCACTACTGCGCCTCTCTGGTATTTGATTGTTCAGGGACGTTCATGGACAGTTGAGGGTAACGAACTTTGAAGAATAGGTCGCAGAGACCCGATGGTCCGTTACCTCAGACGAGAGACGCCCGCCTCGCACACTAAGCAGCAGGAGAAGCTTGTCTCAAGACAAGAGATGAGCATTTTCTTCACAAACCCTCGCCCTCTTTCCGCGCAGGTCCTGGACACCTTGATCATCATGTGGATCAAATTCACCAAGCCTGTCCAACACTTCCTGCCTCGGAGCCAAAACTCCTCGCATCACCACCAACAGACAGGTACATACGGGAAACAACACACGATGGAGCATAAGCCATAGTTCCTTTCCAAGAGAGGGGCGAGAACCCTCCATATCACGCAGGGACAGCCTCCTTGTGTAAACGCACCCAATTCATTGCGCCTGGTAGCAGAACTGCAACTAACTTCGTTAAAAGCGGACAATTACAGCACACTAACCACCTCCAAGCTACCTTGGATGTCGGTTAGGCTTTGGGACAGTTGTGTCATTCAGGGCTCAGAGGGAGAACAGTACTTGACATCTAAGTCTGTGGTGAACCAGAACGCTCAGGGGTAACTAGTCGCATGACATAACCCAATCTTGACGACACTGGCTGATGGACAGGAACGTAACTGAGCTATCACACTGGGAGCAGCTCTTGTGTCTGAACAGACCAGCCAGATAGACACAATGACGTTCGATTCAGAGGCAGTCGACGCAACAAGCGGTTGATATCAACAGTACTTTGCACACTGACTTTCGCCACTTGCAGATCTACCACGCTGACAGGAAGACACCAACTTCACTGAGACTCTTCACATGATCTTGTCACAAGTCACAGACAAAATCATGGACCAGCATTCAGAGCGAAGAGGCGCCCAAGACGCCATGTTTCAATTCCCATAACCACACAGCCAGTTCGCTTCAAAGCTCGCTTTGCTCGCTCGCATCATATCGTGGCATACACAAAACGCCGCACCGTCGCCGTCGCCGCCGCCAGAGCCGGAAAACCCCAAGTCAGTTTAAAGCAGGGGAGGGAAGGGGTCGCAACCCCAAAACCCCAAACCCAACCACCTAATCCCACACACACCGAACAGCCCAAGCAGGTCATGACAAAACACCAAGCCTGCCACCAACCTGCCACCGGAACAAACTAAAAACCGACCGACCGGACACCCGACGAGGACAACCAACAAACACAACAACGCTTTGCACGCCCGCTCCCGAGTTTCCCGAATGCTGTGCCGAGGAGCCCAAGCAAAGAAATGCGAACAAGTCCCGCCACCCCGCCCGCTGCCGCCGTGTGAAAAACCATATCCGAGATGCAGTCCCTAGAAATCCAGACAGGAAAATAGAAAAGGATATAGAGAGTGGGAGCAAAGGCCGTGGCCTGCCCACCGTCAACCCATGATACAGCGAAGAGCAACAAAAAATGAACAAGAGAAAATGAAAGGAAATATCAGCCAACTCCTCAACCAGCACCCCACCCCGCCGAACCGAACCGGAAATACCAGCGCACTGAGATTCCCCAACAAAAACCGCACAATGTCTTTGCCAACCCGTCCGCACCAGATAGTTGCCCCAATGTAGCCCCCAAGAAGATCGAGAACACCAAGGTCGCAAAACCCAAAAACTCAAACACCTCTCGCCTACCCCGTCCGCCAAAAAAGTCGTTCTATATGTCGATATTCTTTTTCTTTGATGAACTCGTGGACCCGTGAACCGTTAGGACTTTTTATCGTAATGATGGAAAGTCGCCGCTTCCGTGATGATGAAAAGAGCACGCCCAAACACCAAATGTATGGTATCGAGAGAGGAAAAGAAAGAGCAAACCCGCAGAACTCCGTCGTAAGACACCGATGCAAAAAGCTGGCTTGATGAGGATGCAAAACCGCCGTGGAAAACGCCCATTGTCGAAAAAGAAACCGCAGCCTCATCTTCCGAGGCCGGGAACACCGGATCCTTTTTTTTTTGTTGTAAACACACACAAGGTATCGATTATTCTTTCATCGCGCCGTCCGAGAATGTCAAAAGTTTTGTCGCTTCGAGAGGAAGAAGCATGTATGTCGATCAGGGAATTTGTACAGGTGGGTATCGCGTCGAGGTCGCCAAGGAAGTCGAGAATCCAGTCGACCTTGGAAAACGGAGAGGTCTTGTCGCCCTTGCCTGCCAGAGGGAGGAGTAATAAAGAAGAATCGATGCCCGCGTTTTTCGGATGCCGGTGCCCGCCAAGATGAAACAGCTGCAGTGAGCGAATGCGCACGGTAAGATTTACAGAATCCTGATTGCAACGACGACGGCGACGGCTTCAGGTTAGCTCAGTCTCGTCTGCGTGCCACAGAAGCAAGACATCTTGCCACCTTACCACCGCCTGCCGACGGTCTGCTGCTGCATCCTGGCGGGTGAGACTGAGGGCGGCGGGCTCGACATCGAGATGCCGGTAGCAGGGTTGATGATGGGGATGGCATTGCGCGCGCGGGTGGCAGAGGGCTGATGCAGTTTCAAGGCCGAATGTTGACTTTGATACGAGGGAGGGATGAAGGCCGGGGAGGACGAGTGCAGCGAGAAGCCCGAGGCAACGTGCGAGGGCTGCTGCGTCGGGGAGCTTTGTGGCGAGTTGCTGGCCAGCGACGACCGCTCCGAGGATGAGCTGTGGATTGACACAAGCTTTGGGCGCAACAAAGGTCAGCCGCAATGCTAGCCAATGACACACGGTCTGCGTCTGCATCGGGGACTCACATCGCTCTCGGTCAACAGCCCAGGGCAGAACTCCATGTCGTCTTCGAGATCGAACGAGCGCACGGCCTCGAACCTCATGCGAAAGGATGCAAGGTTTGCTGTGTCGGTAAGCTCCTTCATGCTCCTGACGCCCCGGAACTGTTTTTGCGGGTTCTGGGCGACAGATAGCCTGGGGGCTCTGCGATTCCGGCCGCCATGGTGGCTGTGGGAGACGCCGGGGGCGGCCGCCGGCGTTGGGTGTTGCTGGTGTGCGTTGAAGTGGTAGTACGTAGACATTATGATTGGAGACACGGCGAGGCGATGCACCAAGACGTCTTGACAGCGGAAGGGACCGTTGGGGGATGCAGGAGTGGCGAGGTCGGACGGTCGGACAATAACAAAGACAACCTTAAGCCAAAGTTGCCAAGGACGCTGTCGCAGGTGGATAGATTATGAGAGTATCGTCAAAAAAGAGTTGCTGGTCGTTGGTGGGCGCCTTGTTGAGAATGGGGGGTGTTGAAAAGCAATTTTGTGGTGGTAATTTTGGTGGGACGTGGGGATGGGGAAGGTGAAGGTAAAGTAAGGAAGAGGCGAAGGAAAGAGGGACAACTCGGAGCGGGCGAAGGGTTGGACAAACGAGAGATGGTGGGGGGCACGACTAGGGTCGCGCTAATGCACGAGAGAGGCAGGACCCCGGACACCCACTCACCTGGCCAATGCACTGGCCACTCTGGTTGCGGGCTGGGTGGCAAGACCGCATCAATAAGTGGAGTCGAGGCGTCCTCAATTGGACGGCCAATTCTAATCCTAGCCGGAAGCGGCCTAGCGCACTGGACATGCTGTCGTGTAATTTTGGCCCTGCGCAATTCACAACAGCCAGTGCCGGAAACGGCCTGGACAGTGCTGGGTCGGGTCGTTCTGGTTGGAGCTGGAAGCAGCTGTTGAGGCGCTGCTCCTGGAAGCCGACAGGGCGACGGCCAGCTCCACCCAGCTCCCATCCACAAACCGTCACCCGACGTGGCCCGATAAGATGGCAGCTGCGTCTGTCGAATGTCAATATGGCCATCCAAGCGCGAGCTTCCGTTCGCCAGAAGAAGACACAACAAAGACAAAAGGCCAACATGCAGCTTCGGCAACGGGTTCGATCCCGAGAACCGATTCCCGAGTTCTCGGAGCGGTCCACACGAGAGCTTCTTTGTTTACGGAGTTGCCCCGGAGGCAGTGCAATCACTTTTCGCCCCTCAGATTCGTGGATGCACTAACATTTATGAGGATATCCACCTGTGGAATGGAGGGCCCAGGCGCTGGTACAGGCCCTGTGGCGTGAAAGATTGATGGTCTCGTGGGTGACATGCAACATGCACCCAGGCGCCGTGGAATGCTGAAACTGGTGGCCCCCCGACCAATGAGCCCGGCGGCGGCTCGACATGCAGACTCACCGCAGCCGAGTGGTCAGCAGAGCTTGGAAGATCAGGCCGAGCCCTGTGGCGGGTGCGTCCGTCCCGGTTGGCCGCGACTGGCTGGTCGCTGGGCAGTCACTAAAACATGACCGACTCTCCCAAAGAGGCCTCTGTCGTAACGAACCATGGTAACATATTACAGTATGAATAATGATGAGGGCTGTAGTGTGGGATAGAGTTGCAGCAATCCAGGCGGTGCCTGATAGGAGGCGACAAGAGGGTCGCACATCCCGCAGATCCCGACGATATTGACTGGCTCCATCTCCCACTCTGGAAGGGATTGATGACGGAGCTCGCCACTAGCGGGCGGCAACTCCTAGCTCCCCTTACTGTGCACAATACGGTGTCGAGACTGTGGCAGGCAAGGGACTCTCCATCACCAGCCTTCACGGATCTTCTTGACGCTGACGATAGTTGCATCTAGTTGGGATTTTGGACTTAAGCATCACTGTCGCTGAGTGGCGGCCTGTTTTCGTCGCGGGAGGCGGGTCCAAGCATCTCTTTACATGAAGCTGGGTCGAGGGGTGTCATTGGCCTGCTCCATCAGCCGCCTTGTGCGCCCGGCAAGCGATGCATGACGACGGCGGCGATTCGTCTCGGCTCGATAAGCGTCAAGACACGATAGGGCTGCTCTGCGTCAGTCGATACCATCGTCAGCCATCCCAATCATTGACCAAGAGGGAAACGGAGAGAGATTCTCGGATCGCATCCTGGGGTAATGACACTGGGTGACTGGTGAACAATCCGGTGACCGCCGAGTTGTTCGGAGCCCAAGGTCAACCCCCCACTCTCCCGAGACAAGTCCTCCTTGGTGGGGTGACAAAAGGGGCAGAATCCGGTCCTCAGTTCTGGCGGTCAGCCCATGGTTGCATTCTTCCGTTTACCCTTGGCCGTGGTCCATGCCGTCAAGACTGCCCGATCGCGCTCCCCAAATCGCCTTGTCGTTCAACTGATCATTTCTTCGTTTGCCCAGGCGAGCCAGGCAAAACCCGCCGACAAGAGTAATAGTTGACTCTGGCGGATGTCTTTGTGCCTGAAGCGGGGCAGACGAGCCGAGCTATTTTAGTTCATGTTGATTCTCGACAGGATTGGCAGAGTCAGCATGTCAGGACCAATTGTTGAGGACCGATGCCCCTCTTCTCTGCCCTGTTCCGGGAATCGCAGGGCCGGTTCGTCCGTGCAAGGACAAGGAGGGCGGGGCCCATCGAGGGGTTGAAACCCAAACGTTCGGCACGCCTTGCCCCAGCAAGCGCGAGTGTTTCGATAGGAGGGGAGACGCCGGCCACCAACCCACCACCAGCCCTCTTTCCGCTCGCTCGGCAGCAAGCAGCAGCAGCGGCGGCAGCAGGGAGAGAGGTTGGGTCCCAAAACGTGGGCAGTCCCAGGTCAATGCAGCTCTTGACGAAACGAGCAAGACAGCAACACCCATCTGGTCTGCCAGGGTCTGTCATTCGCCAGCTCTTGTGCCTGCGGCATCGGGGAGGGCTCGCCAGGGAGCGCAGTGCAACCACAATGCATTGTCCAATCCGCGGCAGGGCTGTGCTCCCTTGCGTCGTCTGCACTGTCCATGCGGGCTGCGGCTCTAATGAAATGCTGCAATCTTGGATGTCTTCAGGGGCGCGATACAGCACAATACGGGGAAGCGCAAGTCATCCTGTTGCTGCTGAAAGATACCGCGGGGATGCCGCTGTGAAAGGCGAAAACCGAACTGTCGCAACTCCGAGTCAAATCATGGAGTCATGGAACCACAGAAAGCGGGGTTCCATGGGGAGACTCAAGGCAGGCACACTTCGACACGCACTGTGCATCGAGAGATCTTGCCTGGCCCTACCAGCACGGGCCACGGGGTGACCGAAACACCGGCCAATAAATGGGCAAATTTGGACGGATCACACTGCCACACACACCGCTCTTTGCCGGCGGGCATTGCTCTGTTCAAAGTTGTGGCCTGTCCAGTGATGGCAGGCACGCAAGGCACCCACACCAGTGGCGCTGGCGGCCACCAACCTACCTTAACCAACCAATGCGGTCAAGCTCGGGTTCGGGTTTCTCCAGACTGGGTGTTGCGGGGGACGGAGGGCGCCTGCTCGATCAACAACGCCCCTTGGATGCCTGCAGCTGCCCCAGGCCCCGAGCTTGCTTTTTCCACCTCCAGACACGGACCCAACCCCGGACGGAACGATGCATCGAACAGTGCAGTGCGGCGCAGCCTTTCATAGCGGGGAAGAAGAAGCAAAAGCGACGCCTGCGCAGCATGGGTTGGTTCGCGTGCGGATCTGGAGGCGCGCTGGGCCATCTCGATGGCTGATATTGTTAGCGCAGGCGGGCTTGCAGCAAGGCGAACTGGGCGCACTGCCAGCCTGAGCCAGCTGATCGATCAGATCTGTGCGATGCCGTGAATTGCGCTCTTGTTGCTGTCCACGGGGCCGCGTCGGTTTCCGCCTCTCGGTATGCCGAGTGTTATGCAGGCAGAACCGCGGACTCAGCACGCACCCGTGCGTGCATTGCATGCCTGGCACACCGTGTGATGGATCAGACGCTAAAACATCATCATCAGGCCGCCGTCAATTTTCTTTCCGGTACTGTGGTATTGTGAATGGTATGTAATGACAATGCTGGCAGAAGCCTGTTTGTTATCGTCGGCTCGCCCGATGGTGGAGCTCTGTGAAGTTTACCTGGCAGTTCTGCCAGCTGGCGGTCCAAAGGAGGGGAGCCTGGCCCCTCAGAGGACGGATTTCGGTGAGGAACAGAGATATTACAGCCTCGATACCAATACCGTTACTAATAATTGTTGATGTCGCGGTGCGCGAGTTGGGAGATGCACCATCTCAACTTTGCTGCCATGCACCCCTGAAAACCGAAGGCCGAACAAAACAATCCGGGATCGCAGCCCCTGTGCCAAGCTCAACTCCAACCCCTGATCTTCAGGCGAGTCATCCCGTCACGGCGTCACCTGACGGGGTCTCACCAGACCAAGGGAGACACGGGACCGCCAACCTTCATGTCGCGGTGGGCTGGCCGCGCAGCCGCGGTCGAGGCCTCGAGAACCCGTCAGAGTGTCTTGTCGGAGGTCCAAGATCCAAGCCGCCGGAAACAGGTGGCCTGGGTGCCGAGCGGGCGGCCCCGGGTGCGCCTGGTTTGGCCTCGTTGTTGGCCGGCCTGGTTGGCGCCGGACCTCCGTCTGCGAGGAGGTAATTAACGATTTTTTTTTGTCTGCATTCACAATCGGGTTCGGCCGCGGGTTCGGCTCCAGGAGGGCCTTGATCTGGCAAGCCACCACTGTACCTGATCTGTACAACCTGCTCGAGCCTTGGTTGTCTTGCGAGTGCAAAACACCCATTCACTCCCATTGATGACCTCGGAAAATGGAGCATTTGCGACACCACCAACATTCTCACATGTCATAGCCATAGCAACCGATGCTTACCCGAGAGACGAGGTTAAGCAAGGCTTTCCGAGCGCCGTAAATCATCATTAATGACGTGCAGTGGAACCGCCGATTTCACGAGTCGTGGAGTTGTTTGCAGTTGCGCTGTAATGGCAGGGCCGTCACTGGCGTGAAGGGCAGCCTGCGTTGGTAGTGACGTCATTGCTCGCCCATCGCAAGCTCCCCTCTCCCGTCAAGAAAAGCCGCCCTCATCAACCTCAAGCTTGCGATTCCGACTCCAAACAGCTTGAGCTTTTCTCTTTCTTCCAGTAACCAATCTTCAATTGACAAATACCTACCCAATTGGGTCTTGAGAAGCCGCCACCAAACCAACCCGGTCACCACAACCCGCCACTTACACCTTTAACATCTTACAAACCCACTACAACTACCAACCCACAACACCAGCCCAGCGTCTCAACCGCAATCATGTCTGCCCGCGCTCTCCTCAGCACCGCGACCCGCGCCCTGCGCCCCTCAGTCATCCCCGTCACCGCGCGGAGGAGCATCACCCAGACCCCGCGCACCCTCCTCAAGGAATCCGCATCCAGTACGTTTCTTACCCGTCTCCCCCTCCTCCTTCACCCAACCATCCATTACCACCACACCCCTCCTCTTATCACAAAACTAATTCATCTTCCCCCCCCCACACAGCCGACCCCAGCGCCGCCGACTTCGAGCACCACAAGCAGGACTCCCTGGCCAAGCAAAAGGCGGGCCAGGCGCACTGGAAGCCCGAGCTGGCGTCGGTCAGCGAGGAGAGCGTCAAGGCCGACCGCATGGCGCCCGAGGAGGCGAGCGAGGCGGCCATGAAGCGGCTGCAGGAGCAAACCAAAGGGCGGGCCGAGGAGACGCGGAAGAAGGGGACGAGTATGCGCGACGGTCTCTAATTTAAACTCAATTCTCTCCTCCCCTCTTTTCTCTCTATTTTTTCATAACTTGAGGAGGAGGGTGGAAAGTTTCACGGGTCCGTCCCAAGTGGGGATTTGGAACAGGGGCGGGGTGTCGTCTTGAAATGGGTCATTGTTGGTTGCTGATGGCTGACTTTGAGAAAAGACTGAGTGCTTGTAGGAAGAAAGTGGGAAAGCAGTTGTATGTACGAATGGACGTGGGTGAAGGGGATTGTACATAAAGAAGGGCGGAACGATGGGAAGGCAGGACTGCTTCACGCGATGCATGGGAGAGAAAGAGTCGATAGACTGACACGACGGAATAAGCATGGCATTTTCTGAATGCTCTATCTGTGCTGCCAAGATGTCAAGCTCGACCTCGCGCCGTACTCGTCACAGTGGGTATGTCAGCCACTCCTCAAGACTTAGACGCCCTTCCCACCTTGCCGCAGCCTCTCATCCTGGAACCACCCCGCCGCAAGCAAACCAAACCATGCCGGTACACTTAACACGCGCTACCAGCACTTAGACCTCATTCCCTTGCCCTCCACCAAATCAACTCACCCTCCCCTCCCGCGACCTCTCGAGCCCCTCCCTCTCCCCCTTCCCCTAGCCCTCGTCCCTCCTCTTCCCCTGACAGCCGTAGCCGTAGCCATAGCCGGAATCAACCCCCGCCCACGCGTCGCCAAGCTCGGCCGCGGCCTTCCTTGCGCGGGTATATCCTCGTCATCATCCGAGTCCGAGTCCGAATTACTCGGCCCCCTCGCACCTGTGGCACCATCACCGCCACCATCCTCAACCTCGGACATCCCTGGCTGCGACACACTGTCACTACCACTGCCGCTGGGGCTGCCATACCCGCCGAGGTAGTCCTCCTCCTCCGAGTCGGAATCACCGAGCCTAACGATCGTCGGACCGGCGGGGACGCGCGGCGGCGACGGTGATGGCTCGGGGGACGGAGGTGGCGGGGAGGAGGGTAATGGCTCGGCTGCTGGCGGACGGGGAGAGGGTGTTGGTTCGGTGGGCGGAGAAGGGTCAGCCTCAGGGGAAGCTTCGGGCGATGGAGAGGGAGCGGGCGCCGGTTCCTGGGACGCGACATCTGTAGCGGGCGGCGGTGTGGCTGAGATGCTCGGTGCGATGGGCGACCTTTCGGGTTCGGGTTCGGCCTCTGACTCGTAAGGGGGTAGGTGCTCGGGCTCGTCCCACGCAGGAGGCATTGGGGCTGGCGGGGGTGACGGGCTGGGCGCTTCATCCGTGACGGGCTCTTCCTCAGCATTTGGATCAAAGTCCCCGTCTTCACTCTCCGTGTCGTGGCGGGTGGTGCTCCTTCTGTATCCGCCCCTGCTCCGGCTCCGGCCCCGGCCACGCCCGCCTCTGCCTCTCCCCCTTCCTCTGGTGGCCGATCTCTCAACAGGGGTTCCATCCCTCGACGCGGACCGGGTAGAACTACTTTCACTGATGCCGTCCTCTGTCGTTGCTGCGGCAGCCTTCGACGGTAGGGAGCTCTTACGCTGCCCGATCTTGAATTTCTTGCCCCTGAGCTTCATCCTCTCAGCCATCGACAACAGAGGTTGCGATGACACTTCCACCGAAACCTCTAGCTTCTTCGGAGGAGCAGGAGCCTCTGGCTGGGCGTTCCGGGGCGGTCGACCCCTTCTCCTTGGGACTGCGGCCGCAGCAGCCTCTCCGTCAATGACCTCGCCTTCCTCGTCGAAACCGTCAAGTTGCTCGGCGAGCTGGGCATCGAGATCAGCCGCAGACCCGCCGTCCTCACTCTCATGCCGCGCCCGCGGAGGCCGTCCACGCCGCTTCTGCGTCTTCGGGGGTTCAGGGTTGGGAGTTGCGCTTTGCGTCGTAGTAGCCTCCGACTTCCTTGGCCTGCCCCGCTTCCTAGGAGGCGTAGCTGGAGTGTTGGGGGCTTGCGCGGCTCGGGTGGCAGGACCGCCTGTCAACCCAAAGATGGCCGCCGACGCAAGATCGAGCGGGTCCTTGCTGGCGTCCTCTGGGTTGTAATGCGTAATACCCTCAGGGGGCCTCTGCGACTTGGGGAGGACAATCTCGTCAAATTCTTCCTCGCCGTTCTCATCGTCAATGTACGAGATCTTAGGTCGTGCGTGTCGGAGGGAGGGGATATTAGGCGAGTAGCCGCGAGGTTGATTCGGCTGATCGGCATCGTCATCTTCTTCTGGCTCGGCGGCTTGAGCGGGCTCAGTTGACCCCTCGGGTTGGACTGGGCGCTCCTCCTCTCCAGGGGCATCGGCCATCGTCTGGTCGCCTTCGAATAAGGCCGGGTCCATGTTGCTCAAGGCGACCTCCTGGGCGTCGCGTTGGGGTTCGTGGCTGAGCTTGGGCTTCTTCTTGTGATGAGAGCGCCCGACCCGGAAATCTGGGTCATCGTCGTCTTCCTGCTTGGCCCGGCGCTTCGCGATGCGAAGCTGCTTCTTCAGGTACTCCGACATCTCGGGTTCGTCGTCCACCACCAAGCTTTCGACCGCGGGAGCCTGGTAGGGGTCAAAGAGAATTCTGTCAGGGCTGTCGTCTTGCTCGTAATAGCCCATGCCGAGCATCCGCTCGCGGCCAAGCGCCGACGGGTCTGGGTACGACGACTGATCGTGGGTTGCAGCCACTGACATATCCGCCACCTCGACGGGGGCGGCATGGCCACCCACCTGAGGTGGCCCGTTGACAGAATGAGGCTCGACATAGTCTCCCGTGGGTGAGGGCCCAGGGCCGTGGGCTCCATTCTGCTCGCCATAACCGTTGGCAACAGGTTGTTGTTGCTGTTGCATGGCGGCATCCATCCTTTCGGCCAACGCACCATCGGGCAAGACGGGCACCTGGTTGGCCAGCTCGGCCTGTTTCGCCTTTTCCGCTTCTGCTGCTTGTTGTAGCCTTTGCATCCGCTTGCTCGACAAGCTTCGACTCTCGTCGCCGACGCTCTTGAGCCATGCCAGGTTGTGGACTCGAAAGTCGACCAGGGTCTCAACGCTGCGATCGTCTGCGATGCGACGCGTGTCGTGCCCGAGCAAGGTTGTCTTGGGAATATACGGAACGCCGTTTCCGGCCCGGCGGCATCCGCCGCAGTTGCAGATCTTCAGGCACTTGGGACACTGCCACCTCTCGTTCTGCATAACATCCTGGGGCATCATGTCGAAGGCCCTGTAGAGGACGCCGTAGCAGTACGCGTCGTTGCACCCCTCGTTGGTGCAGAATGCAAGCTTGTAATTGTAGTCCTTGTGCTGGCAGACGTGGCAGCGATGAATGTCGCCCTTCTTCGCGCGCCTCTTCTTCTTTTTCTTGACCGGCCGACCGTTGTCATCAACCTCGATGTCCGACTCCTCGGGCTCGGATGGCTCTTTCACCTGGGTGATGTCCTTCCACGGCCGCATCCGGAGCTGCTCCTGGCAGATTTGGGCGACAGACTTCTTGCCAAACTTCTTTCTTGCCAGTTCCAGCGGGAGTGGCGAGCTGTCGAAGCTGATGAAGCCGTCATTCTTGATGATCAGAGCACGCCATGCCTCGTAGCGGTCGACCAGGTCGGACCAGTGCCATTGCTCGCACCAGCTCAGGTTGGAAACGCAGAAGCACGAGCGGCCCATGTTGTAACACTCCATGCAAATGTCGTACGTGTCCTCGTCCCCGTTGACCAGCTGGCGTATGCAGTGCTTGCAGGTCAAGAACCGGTTGAAGATGTTTGCTCGGCAGTAGGAGCAGGTGATGTTGGAATCGAACTCGATGTAGTCGATTTCTTTTTCTCGGGTCGCCAACATCTCGTCGACCAGAATTTCGGTGTAGAGGCGAAAGAGGGCCTTGAAGTCGGCTGCCATTTGCTTCATTCTCGTCGAGCTTTTGATCAGATCTTGTCCGAAACCAAGCAGACCAATGTCGGCCGTCTTCTCCATATCCACCATCTCCTTGTAGTACTTTTCCAACGTGAAGAAAATGATGGCTTTATTCTTGTACTGCTCGTCACGGCACACGAGGCGGGCTTTGGGCAATGCTTCGTGTAGCGCCAGTTGCAGGGTCTCGACCGTGGTCCTGTTCCATGCGACCTTGACTGTTCGGGTGCCGCGATTCCAGACCTGATGAGGAGCCAGCGGAGGGACGAGAATGAAGTCGCCAACCTTCTGCTCCACCACGTACACAGGGAACGTCGCCTTCTTCCAGGCGTTGACCTGGGCAAAGTGTTTCTCGATTTCGATATCGTGACCTAACATGGACAGGAAGTACTCCCTCACCACTTCACGGTCCTTCGTCTCGGTCATGAACCATATGGAGCTCCCCGGCTTCTCCCCGTTCTCGTCGCCGGACGCGTCCACCATGATGTTCTGGCCCAAGCTGGCGCACATTTCTCGGTGGGCCGGGGTGTAGGTGCCTTCGTGGCCGATGTAGCACATCAGGTTCTGAGCGCGCATCTCTTCCGGCAAGCTACTCATCAGGTCGCCCGCCGGAGCGGCCGACCCGCCTTCCTGGAACATGTCCATATCGTCGTCCCGCCGCTTCCTCGACCGCTCGTCCACATTTTCGTTCATGTAGAACAGGTTCGGGGGAATCACTCGTTGCAGGTACTCGTGCCACTCTGGCGGGCAGTCCATGTCCTTGAGGTAGAGACGCTGCCGGCGTTCGTCGCGAAAGTTCCTCGGGGTCCACTGGTTCGTCAACGTCTTCATCGATCGCAGGTAGTGGCCCATCGTCATGGGCATCTCGGTTTGCCCCACGATGTCGCGGACATTCTCCTCTGCGCAAGGTCGTCAGCCTGGTACAGCCGAGCAGTTGCAGGAGACAAGAACTCACGTTTCGTGCCGTGCGTCTTCTCCAGCCACTCGGCACCAAACAGCGACTTGGGCAACCGGTCGTTCCATTTCTCAATCACCAGCGGCTTCCCATTGTGTATGACGTGGAGGAAGACCAGCTTCTCGAACTCTTGGGGACCGATGTTGCGGATTTGCGCTGCCGAGATCCGCAAAACCCAGTGGAAATTGGGGGTCCGCTCGACGAGGCTATGGAGGTCGAGATCTGGCGGGATCGGATCGAACTTTGCTTGCGGGTGCTGCGCAGTCGGCATGGTGACGACTTAGACGCTCGATAGCGCCGATGAGCTCGAATTGCAACGGCGAATCTTATGAATCGGGGTTGTCGGGTGGGAAGTGTGCACTACATTGTACTCGTGGCGTGCGCGTCGGCGATGCAGCGATGCCCGAGACGGCGATGCTCAGCAGCGGAGTCGCGGAAAACGCGATGCCTCTGATCTTCGGTCTCGAAAGCGCGACTGGATGAATGCGGCGACGGGAATGGCGATTGGAAAAGAGAGCGGGGCAAATTTGGCCAATAAACGAGAGCGTGGCTGCGAGCTTTGAATTGAGCTGCTCCTGTGGCGTCCAAATTTGTTGATGGGGCTGAGATGCATTCAACGCATGCATGTGAAAATACTCGGAACTCAAGATGAGACCGTCGACAAGACCGAGATGAGCCGGTGATATCTCGAGTTGGTTTGGTAGTTGTCGAGGGAACATGCTTTTGGTTTTAAATTTCCGAGACATTTTTGCTGACCGGTAGAGTGAACGTGAGATCGAGGTGAGTGACCCGTCCCATTCAACAAGATGAACTTCTTTCATGAGTTCACCTCGACTCCGAGCCGGGAGAACCAAATTAACGAGCCTTAGCGACGAGTATCTTCATCAACATATTGCCGCACACGCCATGTCTGGCTGTCGAATACTCCCCAGGCTGCCTCTTCGGCGGCCCATTTCCCAAACGACCAGCTCTCATAATGCATGGTTGTCATCTCGGACATCTCGAGGCCTTTCGACACCTCGACGACTCGCCCTTGAGACTTACACCAAGTCCTCCCCACGCTCTCTCATTGCCTACCACACCACTACCAAGCTTTTCTCAACAGCAGCAGTCGAGCCACCAACCGCCGCTCTGCCCCCCTACACCCCACCGCAAACGGGCCTCCTCTCCGTCCTCCCGCGCTCATGGGTGCCCTACGCCGAGCTCATCCGCCTCGACAAGCCGACGGGCTCCTACTACCTCTACTTCCCCTGCATCTTCTCCACCCTCCTCGCGGCGCCGCTCGCGCTGCCCATGACGCCCCCGCTCACCGTGCTCGGCACCTCGCTCCTTTTCCTCGCGGGCGCCGTCGTCATGCGCGGCGCGGGCTGCACCATCAATGACCTCTGGGACCGCAACCTGGACCCGCACGTGGCGCGCACCCGGCTGCGCCCCATCGCGCGCGGCGCCGTCACGCCCTTCCAGGGCCTCGTCTTCACGGGCGCGCAGCTGCTCGCGGGGCTGGCCATCCTGCTGCAGTTCCCGGCGTCGTGCTTCTTCTACGCGACGCCGAGCCTGCTGCTGGTCGCGGCGTACCCGCTCGCCAAGCGCGTGACCTACTACCCGCAGTTCGTCCTGGGCCTGACCTTCTCGTGGGGCGCCATCATGGGCTTCCCCGCGCTGGGCGTCGACCTGCTGAGCAACGGGGCTGCGCAGGCCGGCGCGGCGCTGCTGTACACGTCCAACATTGCGTGGACAGTGTTGTATGATATGATCTATGCGCACATGGACATCAAGGACGACGCCAAGGCGGGCATCAAGAGCATCGCGCTCAAGCATGACAAGGAGACGAAGCAGGTCCTGACGGGCCTGGCGCTCACGCAGGTCGCGCTGCTCGCCGGGGCGGGGATTGCTACAGGTGCCGGGCCGGCCTTCTTCATCGGGAGCTGCGGCGGCGCCCTGGTTACGCTCGGCATCATGATCAAGAGGGTCAACCTGAAGAGCGTCAAGGACTGTTGGTGGTGGTTTGTCAACGGGTGCTGGATCACGGGCGGCGTGATCACCTTGGGGCTGGGCGCCGACTACCTGGTGAGGTATGTCGAGAGGGATGGGGATGACGAGGAGTCGGCGTGATGTATTTGGGCCTGTTTTGGGCTTGTATGATAGAACCCATGTACCATCAATCTTGTGTAGACCTAGCACCAAGGCTCGGCGCTGTGAACAACCATCATTACATGACGCCAGTCCCAACCCATGAACGATTTGCTGTTTCGGCTTGATGATCTCTTATTTTTGGACCATGTCTACCGTAAGTGCCCAGATGCCCCAACCTGGAGATGGAATGCCAGTGTAAAAAAGACTCGCAAACTCCTCGTGCCGAACCGTTGCCGTTTTCCGTGCGCCCCGCATCTATGATCTCGGCTTCTCCTTCTTCTCCTTCCAGAGAGCGAGCAGACCGACGCCAGAGACCTTGACGACTGGTAAGAGTTAGTGCCGCCTCGTAGCATTTTTGGACTCTGGGAGACTGACCCTTGAAACGCACACCGGGGATATCACCCTTCGCCTTGCCCTTGCGACCGAAACCGGCGAGGAGGACCTCGTCGTTCTCGTCGACGAAGTTCAGGCAACCATCGTTGGGGACTGCACAACTGTCAGCGCCTGCACCATGACCACAAGCCGTGACCTCGACATCCTTGTTCTCGTTTCGCGGATCGGGGGTTCGTACCGAAAGCAGTGACCTTCTTGCCGTTCTTGATGAGCTGGACCCTCACGCACTTGCGAATAGCCTGTGCCACCCCAGTTAGTCTCCTCGTCGATCGATATCTCGGGGTCGTGCGGTTTCATCGCGGAACTTGACGTACGGAGTTGGGCTGCTTGGCTTCGACGCCGACCTTCTCAAGAACAATGCCCTTGGCGTGGGACGAACCACCGAAGGGGCTATCTCCATGTCAGTCCCGTCACTCTCGATTCGATTTCCCCGTCGACCGCTGCGCACCTGGACTTGAAAGCAGTGCCGAGAGCACGCTTCTTGTAATGGAGATCACTCCACTTCTGCTCGCGGCGGTTGTTGCGCAGCTTGCGGGCCGCGTTGAGGCCACGGGGCTTTCCTCCGCTCATGATTGCTATAGAGTCACAATGTTAGATATTGTGGCGAAGATGTGTCGATGAAGGGACAGATGGCAGGTTGGATGGCGAGAGAGACGTTGGAATGGACGGCGATGGAGGCGGGGCGGGTTCACATACCGACTGGTTGATGATCGCGGGCTGGGTGCTGTTCGTGACCGTGATACGGAAGGTTGGAGGTTTGCCGATTTTTTGGCGGAGCGCAAGTTTCGCCAGTAGGGCGAGAAAACCCTAGCCTCCCAATTGGGAAAGCGCCACTGACTGCAGGACCCACATGTGTGCGGCGCGCCAAGATTAATGTGGCTCGTGCACATGCCCCAACCAAGAACTCCCCACGCCCCGCAATTCTCACCTCGACAATTCAGCCTCTGCCAGTCCTCCTGGTTGACCGCTTCCTGCACCGAATCTTGTACGTCGTTGCCGGCGGCGGGTGTGCTGTTCTCGGGGTTGTGGTGGGCTAGGTAGTGTTGCACTAACAAACCGATTGCTGGAAACTCGCTGTTGCGACATTCAGCGCATCGCAGAGGTTGGCGGTCACCACCGCCAACCTCGAGCGACGTGTCGATGGGCAGAAATGGGATCTGGAAAGCTGGCATCGGCGCCCATGGCGTCATCTCATCGTGCCATGGCCCAGTCAGACTCGTCATCCCAAGGGTCGGGTCGATGTGCCAGAGAGGGTGACTGAACGGCACGGCCGACAGCAGCTCGCGGATGCTGTCCCCCAGGGACGCCGGGAAGTTCTTCATGGCCGAGTTTGTTGCCTGGGTGTCGATGGTCACGGTGCAGCGGCCCATGTCAAAGTGTCTGACGGGATCGAACTGTTCAGTTTGTCGCTCGAGCGGGTGTAGCCAAATAGCATGGCGATACCGTGGTCCTGCTTCTTGCACAGCGATGCCTTGAGTTGGTTCGAGACTCAGGGGACAATCAGGATACCTCCACTGATTGAAACCATTGAAGGCGATCTCCTCAAGAAAAGAAGAAGAAAAGGAAGAAAAGAATGGAATGGAAAAAGAAAGGAAAGAAGGAAAGGATGAAAAAAGAAAGAAAAGAAGAAGAGAAAGAAAGAAAGAAAAGAAGAAGAGAAAGAAAGAAAGAAAGAAAGAAAGGAAAGAAAGGCAAAGAAGTATAGAACAGAAAAAAAGAGTTCTCAAGAAACCCGATTTCTCGGTCTTTCGCCCTCGCCTATCTCTGCCCCTTTTCTTTTTCTTTCCTCAATCCAAACCAGCCCACATGCCAAACAGAAAGCAAAACTCCCAACTTTGCTGATGCTTCAAACCATCAGTAAACCACCCCAACACCCCAAAACCCATTAGTAAACCACCTCAACAACCCGGAACCCATCGCCAATCCACCCGCGGCCGATACCCCGCCTCTTCCTGGCCCTCCCCGTCCGGCCTCAATCGGTATGTGAACCCGCCCCGCCTCCATCGCCGTCCATTCCAACGTCTCTCTCGCCATCCAACCTGCCATCTGTCCCTTCATCGACACATCTTTGCCACAATATCTAACATTGTGACTCTATACCCCTCTCAATACTTCTTCTACTCAGCAGTATCGAGTCAAAAGCCAGTGGCTTGACGGCCACTGGCCAGACTGGGATTCTTCCTTCAGTCAAGACACAACCATCACACAAGATCCTCATAACGTGTTGCATTGCGTACCTCGGTTTTAGCTTAGCAAGCCGGCAAGCCAGTTGGTAGGGAGAAAGCTTTGAGCATGACATAGCCTGAGCATTCTCGCCGCAAGGTTTCCCGCGCTGTGGAGAAAAGGTATCTGAAAAAGAAACGGGCCATCAATTCACCGTTTCGCAAAGAGCATCTTTTGAGTACCTACGCAAAGCGTATCACCTATCACCTTTTTAAGCGCGCCGCCAAGGAACGCGACCTTGATAAATCGACGATATCAAGGAGCGAATCCATCTTGGAAATCTACGTTTGGTCGTCTTTCGAGACGACCAGACCTGAGACGACCAGACAATGTCAAAAAAGCTATCCAGGTCCAACGTCAAATCGTCTCCGGAGCACACCAGACTTAGACTTGGATGCCCTCGATGTAGATCTGGATTCCCTCCTTGGCTCGTCTTCAGAGACAACAAAACTCTGCGCCATGTAAGCGGCCCGTCATCCGTCGCTTCCAGGCGTCTCCTAATTAACATACTGTGGTGCTCTCTCCAGTCTGGCTCACGGCCATAGAGTAGATGCGGGTCTCGCCCTTCACCAACATGGATCTCCCGGGCCGCCCGACCTTGTTGCCGCCAAGACAATGTCGTGTCTGATGACACGTCTGACATGATCCTGCAGTCACAACAAGGCCAACTCCCCAACGCTCGCGTTCTCAGTGCCGCCTGCCGTCGTTGGCACGACGAGGGCCGCTGGGCAAGGACTGCCCCAACGCCCCCCCGATGAAGCGCGCAAAAAGTCTGAATCGACCGAGCACCTCGACAACGCCCCGCGATGGCGTGCAGGTGATTTGACTGGGCATTTCAACAAGGCTCTTCGATGAAGCGCAAAGAGTACGATTCGACTAAACAGCCCGTCACATACCCGGTACAGTGGAGCCACCGTGTCCTTGTGATCGCGAGATCTGCCCCGAGGAGGTCACGATCGCTGAGAACATCGAGCATTCAAACAATGCCAATGAGGTCATCTACGGCGGCCTTGCCAAGAACCGCAGCTGCTATCAGGTCGGCCACATCGCGAACAGTGGCCCACAGGAGAGGATCGAGAAGGTTGGTGGACGGGAGTGCAAAAGTTGTGGATGTACGGGTTGGTTGAAGAGATGCAAGGGCTGTAGATGTGAGGAAGGCCATGGGTGCGAGGAATATAGGACTGCGCAAGGGGTAGTGGGTGTTCCTGGAGGGCTGTGAGTGTTCTGGATGGAATGTAAGTGGAATGTGAGTGTGGGCTTTGTCAATGGAGCGTTGGAGATGCGTATGAGCTATCCTGACTCGCCTCTCACTCCCTGAGCCGTACAGGTGGGCCGATCAGCAACCTCCCAACTCCTGGAACACGACCACTACCAGACTGAGATCATCACCATTGGGATGTGGTTGCGGCCCGCCTCCATTGTCATCTCTTTCACTTCCTCTCCATTTCCAGGTACGGCCGATAGACCCCGTCCGGCGAGTTGAATCATCATCATCCTTCTTGCAAGTGGCCCCCCGTCATTTTTCTGTATGGCGCAAATCAGGAAGTTTGGCTAACCGGAAACGCTACTCTCCCGTCCACCTTGAGTCGCTGTCAACATCTATGGATCCGGAAGGGTAGGCTTGAGGGTTACCAAGTCTGAGTTAGGCAACCTCCAGAACTTCTTGGAGAAACACCTTGGTCAAGGCTTGAAAGTCATTTGCATGCCATCCAGTCTGCGTGTAGTCGAGAGCTTGACGCTGATCAAAGCCCAGTTGTGCTAAGGGGGCCTGCATATGAGGGTGGGTGAAGGGAGGAGACGACCTCTTGTCTTGATAACGACGGGTTGGAAGAGAGAAACCTCATGATCTTCGGCGGATCAAAGCGATGGGCCTCTAGAACCACATCCGCGATGTCCGGGTACAGGCAGCCAAGCTATTGCTTCATATTCCAACATGCTAGAACCTAGAAGAGCTTCCGTCGAGTTCCCATCGGCTTGAACGCTATGAGAACCTGCACTTCAAGCCTACGCTTTTTGAGAGAGCTAATAACCGCGATTTGGCAAGCAATCAGGCCTTGAGAGAGAGCCGAGTTTTGAGTCCGGAAGCGGTTGTGGGCACCTGCCCGACTGTGCTGCTCCGAGGCCGTGTTTCTCAAAACCGAGTAAACTAGAAACTTTTTCCCCATAACCTCACACAAAACATTCCATGCCACTCTGGCCTGCCAATTGCGCTCAAACTGCCCGTTCCTCACCACTCGCCTTTCTTCAACCGGCCAAAATATTTCTTGTTTCCCTCATTCTCCATTCACCTTTTCGGCTTCCAACGTAGCTTTTCTCTCCCTTTTCAACCCTCTCCCCCCACAAACCACTTACAACTCTGCTTCCAACGCAACCTTCTCTCCCTTTCTGAACCTTTCCCCTCACAAACCACCGTCCCCCTTTGCCAAACATCACCAAACATCGCCATTTCAAGGCGCCCATTCGTCAAATCACACTCCTCGGGCCACCTGACCCTCCCTCGAGCCACCGCTACCAGCGCGCAAGTTTCTCAGCACCGTTTACCCAGTTTCCTAGCGTCGCTACGCCAACTCCAGCCATGACGGGTCGCTCTGAATCCCGCGCGGGTGGCCAGAAAGGCTCGCCCGAGGGTGATAAGAACGGCGTTGAATTCACGCCCACCTCTAACCTCATCCAGATCTCGCTGGATTACCTGGGAGGACGCCGATACCTCACAAAGTCGACGTCCAAGCTCCTCGCACAGATCAAAGCAGGGGAAGCTATCTGGGTTGGCATCAATCCTCTCACCCTCGCGCCCGTCTTGATGAAAAAGGAGCCTTCACTTAACGATGGTGTTGTGGATTCCTTAACCATCACGGGGCCCAACGCCGGGGTTAGACTGTTCGACGCCCACACGTCGAAGAGTGTGGGAACCGTCAACCCAACCATTGAAGCCCTCCGCAAAGGGAAGATCGTCCATTACAAGGCGTTCCTAACCCAGCAAGACCGACACTATAACGAAGACCTCGAGAAAGAGAATGAAAGGCTGGGAGCAAGCCTCCAGTTGGGAGATCCCCTGTGGATGGCCGAGCACACTGGGTATTCCGGCGAGGACAAGGAGATCCACCCAGATCATTCACCCATCCTGCAGTACGATCCAAGGTTTGCCCTCCCAATCTTCGCGGTGACGGAGGATTCCATCCCCGCAAGAGCCACGGAGATCTTGGAGGAGTGAATGGTATCCCACCCCCAGGACCTCCTGTACATGACCGTCGCCGTTCAAAAGACTCTCCAATGGATCTGGATCGCGCAGCACGAGAATCTCCGCCGGGACCCCATCGAAAGGAGCCACTCGAAGGTCCCCGTGCCTTTCACTACCTTGTCTGACTGGCTTCGCTGCGCACATCTCTACGAGGCCTTTCACCAGGTTTATCAGCTGACCTTCTACTGCCACCCGTTCCGATTCGTGGAGTCCATCCTTCGAAACCCCCATGGAGGAGAGAAACAGGACATTCGCCAGATCAGTTGCTGGAGGAGCTGATCCTGGAGCTGGCGCCCCTGGCGGCCCATCCAGTAGGCCTGGCCCTCCCTTGCTTCTTCAGAGGTTCCACCATGCCTGATCTTGCGGCTTTGCAACCACAGTGGAATTACCTCCATCGCACCAGCACCAACCTTGCAGCCGCTAACCAGCCAGACTGGCGCTCATTGTATTGGTCCCAGATAGGTCTCTGGGGTGCGCACATCAGGGACGTTCCCGGCTTCGTCGACATCACGCGAGACCTCTCCATTCCCTTCAGCTGGATCCCAACCAAACTCTCGGAAGCGCTTGGCTTAGACGAGCCGAGGGAGCAGAAGATCCCCCACTCCACCACCAACAGAGTTGAGGACGGAAAACACACGATCCTCGACCGCCATGACTGCGAAGACGACCCTCGGCCTCCGATTCTTGGGCCCTCCCAGTTCATTGGGAAGAGGCGTACACTTCCGGTCGTCACCCCCCTCATCGACAGGCTGATAGCGAGTTTCGCGGCCTGCACCCCCATGTGGGCTATCAAAGGCCCTCAAGTCCTAGAAAACGCCAACATCGGTTCAATCACTCTCGCTGGCACCCAGATGCCGAGGATTTCCGCCGAGGACGCCTTCCCCAGCAGGCAACACCAGCTTCCTCCCATTTCTCCCGGTCAGCCTCGGTCTTGCCCTGGCATGGAATTAGCCCTCACCCCCCTTCCAGGTGGGATAATCCAACTCACCCCCAAAGAGCTCTTTGCAGCTATAGGCGGGTGGTTGCGGCATCACAATCATATGCGCATTCAATGGGGACTCAGCCGTGGGTTCAAGCTGGAAGACGTGCTCCTCTGTGAGGACACTGGAATGATTACCTTTCCCGGTCTTGACGAGGATACTCTCATTCCAGAGCGGGGCGCGCCCATGGTTGGAAACCTCCCACCACTGCAGCAAGAGCTGTTGTGGAAGGACTTCGTGGAAACTCTCGACCAACTCTCTCACGCCCCTCCCTTCCTGAGAGAACTCGCAGATCTCGCGGTTGGATGGATGGCGGAGCCCACCCCTGTTGAGAACTACCGGATTATCCAAGCGGCTAAACCGGCGCTGGAAAGGTACCTGATGACTTTTCTTCCCCTCCACGTCGTCCACTTCTTGCTGCCGGACAAACCGGACCCTGAATGTGGGTGGCTGAGGGGCAAGGCGGGTAATGGCAAGATTACCGTCGATGTGGTTGGGCGATGCTTCGCCGATGCCCTCGAGGGTTCCAGTCTCGAGAATGTCGACGTGGATGTCTACCTCATCCAGAAACTTATGCTCGCCTTCCCCGACAACGCTCGCACCAGGCTCACTGAGATGTTCCGGAAGGTCGCCTCCCACGAATTCCCGCTGGTCTTTCGGCACCTCTTTGCCAACGATCAGGCATTCAAGGAGGAACTGGCCAACAAATTGGTGGCTGCATTCGGCAGGTATGAGGAAGTCGACTACCATACCCTGCTTCTTCCTCTTCCGGACAACCTGAGTCTCGGCGAGGAGGGCCGCCCTTCCAAGCGCGCGCGGAACGATGGGGATGGTCTCATTGCTTTTGGTGGATAGGTGGGGAAGGATAAGTATCAATGGAATGGAGGGAGGAACGCATGGGGCATTTGGGAGGGTCTTGCTGGAGGTCTTGCTTGGAGGTCTTGCTTGACAGGTCTTAGGTAATGGGTCTTGCTTGGAGGGTCTTGCTTGGAAGGTCTTGCTCAGAGGGTCTTACTTGGAGGGTCTTGCTTGAAGGGTCTTACTTGGAGGGCATGTGAGCCTCGTCAAGTTGCAGTTTCAATTGCAGGTTGCATCCAACCAATATAGATGGGAATACCAGAGTTCAATTGACTACATGAAATATGACTGCTTTATCGCCCGATTTGCCCCTCTGGGATCCCGTGGCCGAAAAAAAAAAAGGTTAAATACACCCAAATGGAACTTGAGACGTCACGATTCCTTTAGGTTTTGATAATTTGAATCTTATTCTAACAATGTCAAATGGAAGTTATTAAGAAAAAAAAGAAAAGTATAGAAGGAAAAAGAGGTAGGAAAAGACAAAGGTAAAGAGAGAAAGGAAAAGGAGGAAGGAAAAGGAGGAAGGAAAAGGAGGAAGGAAAAGGAGGAAGGAAAAGGAGGAAGGAAAAGGAGGAAGGAAAAGGAGGAAGGAAAAGGAGGAAGGAAAGAGGGGAAGGGAAAGAAGTGAAGGAAAAAAAAAGAAAACAAGAGAGAGAGATAAAAGAGTAAGAAAAGGATTTAATGATCTCTGATTCCATTTCACCCTATCTCATCAAGTATTCAGGCTTTCCCAGGAACGGAGATGTCGCGATGGTTTTAGTGCCCCTCCAACTACATTACACTCTTTAGTTGAATAGCTTCATTTACCTATTCACGGCGCCCAACCATTGACTGTCTCTTTGCACAGCTCATGCAACAACCCTCCTCTTACTACACCATCCCAGCATGAAATAGCAACAATGTCGCAACTCAGCAAAGGCAAATCGAATCCCGGCGACCCCACCCCCGCCGTTTTCCAGCACCTCTCTCCATCCTACTCCAATGCCTCCCTACCGGGGGCGTCCGGGTCCCGCGGCCCCACATCAGCGCTCACCTCACCCTCCCTCACCCAACTCAGCCGCTCCATCACCAACCCCATCCCCGGCAGCGGAGGCGGCCTGAACATCCCCTTATCCCTCCCCATCATCCCCTCGCTGCGCAGCCGCGAGTCCACCCGCGCGACGGACCGCACCGACGCCCTCTGGGCGGAAATGCAGGCCACGCTCGAGGCCGTCGAGCTCTCGGCCGACGGCGCGGGCGGCGTCTCGGGAGGCGGCGGCAGCGCGGCAGCCACGGCGCGCGTGTTCGGGCCGGACCACGAGCGAAAGCTGGACGAGCTGCGGGCGGCGCAGATCGCGCTGGCGCAGGCGTGGGCGCGGAGCGAGGCGGACGAGGCGATCGAGACGACCGGTGTGCAGGGGGGAGGGGCGAGGGAAGGGGGTGCTGGCGCCGGCGGCATGTCGGAGGGCAGGAGCGCGGCTGCGGATACGGCTGCTGCGGCGGGGAAGAGCACGGCTGGGACGGGCAGCGCGAGGCCCGGGAGCAGTGGGCTTGGGGTGGGTGGTGGTGGGCAGGGCAGAAGGAGGAGGAGACCGAGGTGGATATCTTGCTGGCGAGGAAAAGGAGGGAGGCGAATGATCGGTACTTTCACAGGGTGAATCAGGGCGTGCTGGATGTGGTTGCGAAGCTGGAGGAGGTGGCTATTGCCATGCGGGCTGTTGAGCAGGAAAGCAAGGAGCTTTGGGGGGACGACACTGAGAGTGTTTCAGGGAGCGCGAAGGCTTAATGTTGAGCTCTGGGGAGTATTTCTGGGTCAACAGGAACTGACATCACGAGGTTTTACGGATTAGACACGCATTGCTATGGCGTTTGGACTGCATGGTCGGCCTCAGGCGGGGACAGCGACCGAGCCAAATCGGCCTTGCCTTTTCAATCGGAATTGATTCACATTGTCTCACTTGAAACGTAGCAGGAGGGAGATGTCTTTCTCCCCTTTTTCAAGGAAGCAGAATGGCCGAAGCAGGATATCCAATCTTGCCAGGTCGGTCCCGTACACTGAAGAAACCGGCAAGAGACTACAAGGATGAAAATAGCACCTCGCGGGTGTCACAAAAGTGATACCGCAATCACAAGCTAACAATCTTCTTTGTCCTTTTATTCATCTTTTGCTTTTTGTTTTTTGTTTTCTTTCTATCACAGGTTGCAGGAAATCCAGCAGGGCATTGATCAATGTGACGATCGAATTGAAGTAATTATATGAAGTAAGTGTAGTCTTTCGTATTACACAAGGAAGAAAAAAGAAGTGTGCGCTCCAAAGCTGGGCTTTGAGCTACTCTACCTCGCTTTAGGGGTGCACAATGGAAGGTAATGTGTCTAGGCTTCACGACAGAGGGAGAGAGCGGCAGGCACAGGACAAAATAGATTGGCCATTCTTTCGGAGAAGGGGTTACAGATTCCAGTTACTGTCCGTCCACCCGCGTCTGGTAATAGCCAGACGGAGACACAAAGGCTTGACGCCACAACAACCCCGTGCACGTGTCCAGTGAGAGCTCAGGAGGTGAGTGTGATGTCGTCAAAGTAAAACCCGCGGGTGCCAGGCGGTTGCGGGCATGTCACCATGGCGTTGATGGACACGTCGGTCTCGTCGCCCGAGGTGTAGGTGGCCGTGGACTGGATGTATGCGCCGAGCTTGGCTGACGGCACGGTAGCCAGCACCTGAGTCTGTCCCGTGCCGTCCGGCGTGCCGATGTAGTACGTCACGTCACAACCCGTGTTGAGGGAGCTGGTGGCGACCCAGGCGCTGAAGCTGTAGGTGGTATGGGGCTTGACCGTGATGCGCTGGGAGATGTATCCTGACACGGCGGCTTTGGCAATGATCACGACCCCGCGAGTGCCTGAGTGGACGAACGGGACCCGTCCGAAAGTGCCGGTCATGCCGTCCGGGAGGTGGAGGTCCCAATTGATGTTCGTCTCGTCCTCAAAGCCGCTGTTTAGAACGATATTGGTGGGGGATGGGAGTGCTGACGTTGACGACGAGACAGAAGTCGAAGAGATGACGGGGTCCGCCGAGACGGAGGTCGGCGCTGGGATGATGGTACTGCTGACCGGTTCCGAAGGGGCAATGGTCGACGGCGTCACAGACGAGGACGGGGATGCCACCGACGTACTGACGACGGAACTGACGCGAGGGCAGGGCTGGCGCGGTGCGGCAGCGACGCCGGCGGCCGATAGGACGGCCGAGATGGCCGCGAGCAAGAGTGGGCGCTGCATTTTCTCCCTAAATCCCGTTGGATGTTGGTGTTGAAAGCAAAGTGGCGATAAGAAACGAGCGGGTGCCACAACGTGGTAGAGTCAAATGAACGACAGGCCAAACAAGACTAAATGAATGGACACCAATCGGCGATGGTGAGAACGGCGTCGATCCGAGACGGACTTGACGACCATCCCCCTTCTTTTATGCCATCCGCGACTCCGCAAGCAGTGCTTGGGAGCACTGGGAGAGAGCGTCAGCTCAGTGGGGCTCATCTCCCACGCTGGCAATAGTGCAGTCTCGAAGCACCGAATGCAGGAGAAGGAGCAATAGAACAAGGATGCATCAGCTGAAATCCTGAAAATCAATAGCAGGACCCACCCGATAATCACCCCTGGATCCCAAACACTGGAACTGCGCCTCTGAGCTGACGACCTTGTTCGAAAGAGACATCCAGTTGTGTCTGGAAATTCTTTCACATTGTTGCGAAAGGGGTGTTGGAGTGCTGAGATTTGAGGAGGGGGATGCGGCCAGGAGGCCATGAGGGTGCTCCAACGGCTCAAGTTCAATATTGCTGGTGCCCATGTCAGACTGCATCACCCTTGTGCCGACGACTACGTCGCCTAGGTACAAGTCGGCCTGGCTTGGGGATCCGCCAGCGAAGCCGAGCATCAGGGTGGTGTTCGGAATGCTGGGAAAACTTTGCTTCGGGTTTGTCGCGACGATTGCAGTGTTGTCCGTCCCATATTGCCCAGGTACGCACGCCATGGGAAACGATGTCGCAGGTTTTTGGGCGCAGTGCTTGCGATGCTGGAGGCGGCTGGTGATCGTCGGGGACTCTTTATCTGTGCAGGGTCGGACGGTCATTGCGGCGCCGGCAGATGGGAGGGGAGGAGCACATGACTCTGTCGCGCAATGGAAGATGCTTTGGATCCGTGTTCTGCATTTTTCCTGATCGAATTACTGGACGTCTGCTAGAGAATGTGAGTTACGAAATGCGACTTAGAGTCTCAACCTCCACGGCTTACTCAAAGAAGATCACGGGCCCTGGAATGGGATTGATAGAGGAGTGATTGATACCTTGATGAGGTGCGGGGGACAGAGAAAAATTGACAAGCACTCAACTCACTAACTAGGATCTGCGTAAATGAAACGGGAAGATGGTGGGAAAACACATGAGTCAACAGCAGTACATGCAATGCCATCAGAGCGGGTGCAGTATGCAAACAAGGCTCTTGGAGTGGATGGATCTGGGATTCATGGCATAAAACAGATGAAAGATGTCATGATACTTGCAAATATGTGTGGTCTCCTCAGAGTGCTCGTGGACGCCTCTTGGATAATGTAAACGACCTTTGGGTGGTGTAAACGACCTTTAGATGATATCAACGACTTTTGGATGGTGTAAACGCCCCTTGGATGCCGTGGACGCACTTTAGACGCTATGAATGTTCTTTGAGCGCTACCGGATGCCGCTTGGATGCTGTGGATGCCCCTTAGTTCCATGCAAAAGCCCATGGCCGCTGGTGAGATGATGATCCAAGTCCTGACTGTCTTTGCGGAGCTGAGCATGCAGTTTTCGATGTCTCATTTTGGACGAGATAGTTCTTGCCAACACTGGCCCTCCTCCAGTTTTCGTCCCAACTTGACGCGACTGCAGACGCGCCCCCTGAGTGCTATGGCAGAAAAAATGAACGCCAAAACGACGCGAAGATTAGGAGACGCGTCGATATGGGCTCGGGTGTCCCAGAACTTGTGTTGTTTCCAATTGCCATCATCAAGCTCCTATCCTCCTGTACTCTACCCCCCACATCAACAACCAACCTTCCGACCCAACTTCACGTACGTTGGCAACCTTCCCTCAAACTCCCAAGCTTTGGTTTGAACTAACCATCAACCAACCTACAAGAGTCCCATGCCGCTCCTTTTAAAGTCCAAACGCAGCAACCTCCTGGAAAAGATGAGCGGTCCGACAAAGGGTAACCGTGGTCCCGTGTCCTGCTTGAGGAGCAGCAGTTAACCTCCAAACAGGCCGTGAATCACAGGTCGTCACCACGCAAACAATCAAGGAGATTGAGCAAGCGCTGGGTGACGTTGGCAGTGAGTAGACAGTCAAACTGCACTGTCAGTATTCCCTCGAGCTGACCTTGGCACCAGGAGGGGCCGACTTCCCTATGTCCAGAACCCGGAGGGGTTCTACCTCCTCCAGAAGCAGCTCCAACAGCGTGCCTCCGCCGGTCCCTTCGCGCCCTCCGCCTGTCCCTCCCATTCCAGCTGAGCACAGGAGGCTCACACGGGTGCCAGAGACCCAGAATGGGGATCTTCTGGCCGTTCCAAAGACTCGCCCGGCCCGATCCCGCGGTGCGAGTGCCCCGGGTGGTTTCCGCCAGCAAGCCGGCCTAGCTCCAATTGAAGAGAGCCGGGGAGATCACTTCCAGCAGTCGCTGTCGCCCATCTTAGCAAGTTCATCTGCACGGGGAGGAGGAGTGCCGATCGCTCCGTGGCTGGAGCAGGTGGAATTTCACCAGCAAGCCTCTCGCCAGCTCGCTCAGTCTGTGTCGCCCAGATTGCGTGCGCCGTCAAGTCCGGCTCCAGTGCTGCCCAAGTATTCTCTTTTCCCGCCTCCAAACAGTCGGCCTGTGACGCCGACACCTGCGCCGCGCTTCGTATCGTCGACCTCTGTCACGCCCTCGGACATGAGCAGAGCGTCGTCTCCCGGCTGGTCCAACGAGTTCCCTCAGCCCGGTACCGCCCCCTTTTCTCAGTTTTACCAGAGTTGCACTGACAGCCACTTCAGTCCAAGCCCAAGATCTCAACCCAGACAGCCCCCACGGCTACCCTCCTCCGCCTCCCTTTTGTAAGTCCTCCGGATCCGGCATCATAACCACGACGCAAGCCAGCTAACAAGCATAGATCACAACTGGGACACCCCGAACCGAGCCAGCGCGCGCCACTCGCTCAACCCAACCAAAGCCCACCGCGCAGGCCCCGCCGGTCCGCCCATCGGTTCGCGGCCGCGCCTGACTCCCGCCATTTCTGTGACCTCGCCTCCCAACGCGCCTCCCGCTCGCACCGGCGCTCTCCCCGCTAGGGACTCGACCGTGCTCTCAACAAGGGAGCAGTTCACCTACTACCCGATGATGAGCCCCTACGAGGCCGAGGCGGCTTTCGGTGCGTCTCCTCTCAACCGCTTCTTTTCTCGACTTCCTCAGAACCGCGCTTAATTATTGTGTGCTGCATAGGAGACGGTGACGGTCTCGGTGTATACCAGCCCCAATCGCACTCCGACTGTTACTTCCCTACTCAGGCGCAGGGCAACGAGGGCCACGCCAACTCCTACTATTCTTCTCAGTCGCAGGACAACGAGGGTCATACCGACTCATACTTTTCTTTTCAACCGCAGGTCCATGAAAGCCGCGCCGACTCGTACTTTTCGTCTCAGACGCACGACCACGGGGGCCAACACGACTCATACTTTTCTTCTCAGATGTACGACAATGACGAGCGTCAGGCACCGCAGACGCGTGCCCAGTTGTTTCCCTTGCTCGACCACGATCTGATGTCAGCGGAGCAGGCCGCTACGGCGGTAGCTGCTGCTGCTTCTTCGAGGGCAAGGGATACGCTGTTTATCCAGAGGGGAGTGGAAATGGAGGGCGAGAACCAGAGATCGTCGTCGTATTATGGTGATGAGGAGGATGGCATCGAGCAGAGTAGGGAGGGATTGGTTGGGGAGATGGGGGAGGAGTTTGCGCGGATGAGAATGTGAATGTTGGGAGTGTCAAGGGGATGACAATGTACAACATGTGTGGGTGTATAATGTTGGGTGTGTATTTGGCTTGTGTTCGGCGTAAATAATGTATGGTATATAATGTCGGTGTTGGTTGTTGGAATAGATCATGGGATCTTGACCAGGGAAGCGGTTGGGACAAGAGCGTGTGCTCCACACAAAAGACAGTTGGTCTTAAACTAGACTGCCATAAAGAGTTGTTGACGAAAGTTTCCAGATGCAAACTAATCCATTTGCGAAACGACAAATGACTGTAGTCTCAGCTCGGTTTGCGGTGGCTCTGTGCCACTTTGAGGCGTGATGTCGGTGTTTGTGGGGCAGGGATGTTGGGGTCCGGATCCACGGCCAGGCTACCCCGCAAGATCCCCGCCCCTTCCAGAAGGCCAAGCCTGCAGGGTTGCATTCTGCGCCCCTGGGACCAGGTTCTTGGCGAGGTCTCCCCAACGGCGCATCCTTGGAGTTGGGGCACGCTTCCGCGTTTCCAGGTTTAACTTTAATGTTACCAAGACCCAAGCTTGCGATCCTTTGCTCTGCAGTCGAGACTCCTTGCTTGGAACGATCCCTCTCACTCCCAGTGGCTTACATTTGCGTTTCATTTAGCGTCCTCACGTTAGTCCACAGTTGGCCGGAACCTTCGGCGTTGCCACAGCCCAGGACGCACCAAATCGAATACCTCGTACAGAAGCGACCCGGCACATTCTCTGCTGAATCATCCCCCTCTGCATGGTCGCCCCCATTTGAGCCACTTTCAAGATGGCCAAGAAAGCGCGCCAGAGGATAAGCTATGGTTTGTCCCATCTCTTGTCTTGGCCTCTTCCTGTCTTAGTCCTGCAGCAAACCCCGCACTGAGCGCCGCGCGTCAATGGACCGCGATGTGTGTTGAGCATTGCTGGGATGTGATGCAGCTCCGCGTGGCAGCCACACGCACCACCCGCATCACACGCACGTAAACCACAAACCGAAGTACGCCCTGTTGACTTGGTCGTGTACACCCAGTTCTTGAGCTGCCCAATTCCTCCCTTGGCGGCCACCGCCTTGGCGTCAACGGCCTGGCTGTTGATCGCGACAACGCTATCCTGTGAGATCACCTCACCCATCCTTGATCTCAAGCGCTTTGGTCCCTTACTCATCTTATACAGCTATTCTGGCGGTCGAGACGGCGTACTATGCGCCTGGGACCTGAACAAGAATGCCACTGCCCTCGGGAGCCACTCTGCTGTCGTTGACGCTGCCCAAGCGAATGGCAGGTCGCAATCCATCACGACGTTCCGCGCCCAGACCCAAGCCCACACCCACTGGATCAATGACATCGCCCTCGCACAGAACCACACCGCGCTGGTGTCGGCCTCCTCAGACCTCCTGGTCAAGGTCTGGCGGCCGCACGCCAGCGACATCACAGAGCCCGTCACCATCGGCCAGCACGCCGACTACGTCAAGTGTCTCGCGACACCCAGCCAGTCCACCAACTGGGTAGCATCAGGAGGCCTCGACCGAAAGATCTACCTGTGGGACTTGTCAGGCGCCGGCAAGACCCTCGAGATTGATGTCCAAGGCGAGGAAGTGTCCGAGAAGGGAAGCATCTACGCGCTCGGCGCCACCCACGACATCCTGGCCAACGGCGGCCCGGAGAGCACGTGCGGTTGTGGGACCCAGGTCGGGGCAGCGCATCACCAAGTTTGGCCACACCGACATGGTCCGCGCCATCCTCATTAGCGAGTCCGGGACATGGTCCTGTCGGCGAGCGCGGACCAGACCGTCAAGGTCTGGAGCGTCACGGCGGCCGTTGCATGCACACCCTCAACCATGCACGATCAGAGCGTGTGGCCTTGTTTTCTGACGATCCCGGTCTCAACATCTTTTACAGCAGCGACCTCTGGGCTGGTGGTCAAGACGGACGTCCGCGACACCAAGGGGGATCTGGACAACGGCCTGTCTCTGGCCGTCGCCAAGGAGAATGATGGTGTCAGCAAGATCGTAGCCTGGGACGACAGCATCTGGACGGCAACCGCTCGCGCGTCGATCAACGCTGGAGAGACGTGGACACGAGCGACAATCTGCAGCTTCCAGAGGGGTACAAGCAGCATCGCGCATCCCGGTCCCTGGGGACAATACGGAGCAAAGAAAGTGCAGTTGGAAACGGCGACACCGCCAAGGCCACGATTTCGGCAAAGTCCATTCTTCGAATCTCGAACACGGCATCTTTCCCGCTGATCATCGGCCGGGACGCCGACGACGCCTTCCCACCCTTGGTGCGGAGTGCCTCTGATCCCTTCAACGAGCCGGCGGATAACTCCGTCGAGCCGGTTCGTCACCTGCCCGATGAGACCATCGAAGGGCAGTTTGGCCTCGTCAAACACAGGCTGTTGAATGACAGGAGGCGGGTACTGACATTGGATACCGCTGGTGATGTCCTCATGTGGGATTTGATTCAAGTAAGATGTATTGCCCATTGCGATGATTTGCTATTGACTGGTATGACAGTGCCGCCCTATCAAGAGCTTTGGAAAGCGACATCTGGAAGACGTGGAACCCGAGGTCAACACCCGCGAGGCGGTGGCCCCGTGGTGCTCGATCGACATCAGCTCGGGGAACCTGACCGTCGTGCTAGAGCCGTACAACTGCTTCGACGCCGAAATGTACGCCGACGAGCTGGTGCTGGAAGAGCCTGTGGAGTTTAGAGAAGACCAGAGGAGTATGTTTTCCTCTCCCCGGGGGTTCTTTGTAAGATACTGACACCTGCAGTCAACCTCGGCAAGTGGGTGCTCCGGTACCTGTTTGCCAACCTCATCGACGAAGAGATCAAGCGGGACGAGACGTTCAGGCAGAAACTGAATGAGGGAGCCGCCAAGAGGTTAACTGGAAAGATGGGGCGACCGCTGGCGATATCCATCCCCTCGTACCCAAACTGGAGCCCCAACGACCCGTCCTCGGCAACCCTCGAGCCGGCGGTTCGCAATACCCGCCATGACACCCGGATTCGGAATAGGACTGGCCACTCCCGGATCACCCTTTCCGCATGCCCTGATGGCACCACTCCTCTCAGCCCACTGGACAAGCGGTTATCCCACGTCAGCCGGCCGTCACAAGAGAGGGAGGACTACTTTTCTGACTCGATCCAGAGCCCGACGGCACACCCAAGCCGGCCCAGACTCCCGCTCCGAGGTCCCGCCAGCAGACGACAAGACGGCCAAGGCACCAGGCGACAACGGCAAGGACAAGGACAAGGACGCCAAAGACAAGGACAAGGACAAAGACAAAGACAAGGACAAGGAAAACACCAAATCCCTACAACCTTTGGCAAAAAGTTCCGCATGGGCATGTCCTTTGGCACCAAGAAGCTGGGCCGCCTCTCTCCACCGCCGCGGCCGAGAAGCCCGCCGTGGTCGACGAAAAAGCCGAGGAGTCCGAGTCCTCCTCCAACCACGAAAAGGACTTTGAAGACAGCTTCCTGGGCGTCGTCCAAAGGCTCCGCAGCGAGTACGAGAAGCAGCTCACCGACAGCCCGGACCAGCCCGTCGAGACCAAGCTCGCGCCCAGCCTCGCGACCGACACGCCCGTGCTCAAGCTGCCCGCTGGCACCAAAGTGATCATCCAGGAGGAGACGTCGGGCGGCTCGGCCGAGATCTACCGCGGGACCGTCGCGTCGGTCGGCGCCGACGCCGACGTCATCGAGGAGAGGGGCCCCCAGTGGCTCGGCGAGGTGCTGCTGCTCAACGCGCTGCCGCTCAAGGACCCCGTCAAGATCTCGTTCGTGCTGTACCCGTGGAAGGACGCGCTGCCGCCGATCGTGTCGGCCGACGGTAACAACCGGCTGAACGCGAACCGGATGCTGCGGGTCAAGAAGATCCTGGCGTACGTCGCGGAGCGCATCGATCCCGTGCCGGAGGGCGAGGAGCCGGCGGCGGATGCCCTGAAGCCCGAGGAGTATCTGGAGTTGTACTGCAATGATCAGGTGAGTCTTGCGGTTATGAGGAGACTTGTTGCAACTCAGGATGCTGATGATTTGGTTCTAGCTGCTGCCCATCAAGATGAGCCTGGCGACACTGCGGACGCACATCTGGAGGGGCGGGAATGATGTTGTTCTGCATTACAAGGCGAATGGCAAGAAGGAGATCCCGATGCCGCCTCCTGCCGAGGTGGAGGAGGCAGAACAGACCGAGACTGCGGCAACGGGGGCCTAGTGTGCGCCGATGCGACGCTCGCGAAAGCCCGTCATTGCTCTCCGACGGTTCTATTTGAGCGTCACCCGCTCTCGTCTATAGGGGTATTATTAGTCTTGCTACTGTACATAGTCAGCTTACATAGTTCCGGGCGGCCCGCTTTGGAGGGTGCTGGCTCGGAACAACCTCCTCTGTTTCTCACATCAACAGCCTCTTCTGCTCCAGGGAATTCACCGCCCACTGGTAACTCCCCAAGAAGATGGCGCCGCCCGCACTGATCCACATGACCCGCGGGCCAATCCCCGCAAAGAACGGCCTGACGCCGTTCTCCTTCAATATCGTCCGCACTATCCTCCCCATGCTCTCCCGATTCGTACTCAGCATGACCCTCGTCTTGAGCACATCCAACGGCGTCGTCACGGCGGCCGCCACACCGCCCGATATACTCCCATACAGCGCGGACTCGGCCGCGCTCACCTCGCCGACCACGCCATCCCCCGCCCCGGGATGCGGATGCGTCGCCACGTCCCCCAGCAGCCCCCGTCCCGTCCGCACCCGCCTCTCCCGCCCCCACGCCTTGAGCGCCTCCCACAGCGGGAACTGCAGGATTGTGAACGGCACCTCGCGCATCACCGTGATGCCCCACCCCTGTACAGCTCCCGCCACACGCCCGCCAGCCCGACCGTGTGGCGGTGCCGCAGGATCGCGCCGAGCGCCGCCGCCGACGAGCCCCCGTGCTGGCCCGCCTGCGCCCGCTGCTTGACCACCTCGGTCGGCACCCGCACCGCGCACGCCGCCACCTCCCCGCCGACGCCGCCAGCATGTGCTCCACCGCCTGGCTCCGCTTCCCGCCGCTCTGGAAGGACGGCGACGCGGAGAGGAAGGCCTTGGTCGACTCGTAGGTGCAGAAGAAGAAGGCGGCGCCGGGCGCGGAGCCGACGAGCGCGCTGCCGACGCCCCGGTAGATGCCCGGAAGCCGCCGGACGCGAAGAAGCCGGCGGAGGACTGCAGGCGGGTCTTGAGGGTGTCGAGCGGGAAGAGGGAGAGGTCGACGGTGGTGCCGGCGAGGGCGCCGGCTAGGAGGGCGGTTTGGAAGGGCGGGGGTTGCGGGGTGGACATTTTTGTGGGTTGGTGTGTGGGTGGTGTCGGGGTTGGTTCCCGAGAGAGGGAGTGATCAGGATTGGGATTGGCCTTTGTAGGGGTCGCGATACGCCTCGAGTTGCGAGGTTCGAGGGTCGGTTGGTGGTCAATTGATGATAGGGAGCTGTAGTTCGGGATGAGTGACTGGCGGTGTCACACGGTCATGGCTGGGCAAGGTGTTGTGGCGTCGAGGTCGTGGGCGTGGTGTTTGCGATGAGTCGAAGTGTTTCCAGGTTGTCCCGATTTTTTTGGCCGAGCTGCAGTGAGCTCCGATTCCCGGCAGGCAACGTTGGAGCAGACCCTGTGAGGTCATGCTTGGCCAGGGGTTTCAGCGCTTGGACCATAGCAAACACCCCAAGCTCCATCCAATCATGTCAACCAATGCCAGAAAAGAGACCCTTCTCACAGCAATTCCACTCCCATTGCTTCACCACCTCACTAACAACCTGGAGTTCACTCCGGCGATGGAATGGGCACGATACCGCCCGTTCTGCACCGCAGCGCGCGGGCGATTACTCCGCACGAGTTCCTCGAGGCTCTCCACGCGACATGCCCCCCTCGCTTCCCCAATGCCCGCCCTCGCACCCACCGGCCCATCGGTACGGAATACAGTCTCCCGTTGCTCGCAGACTGAGTGAGATCTCAGATGCTAACTACAGAAACAGCACTTGCGGTGAGCGGCGGGGTTGACTCCATGGCCCTGGCGTATCTCTGCTCCAAGATCAGAACAACCGATCAATGGTTCAGGGTCGCCGACCACCCTGTCGGCCGTCTCTGCGGTCTCATCGTCAACCACGGCCTGCGTGAAGGCAGCGGTGTGGAAGCAGCAAATGTTGCCAATGCGATCAAGAATTTGGGCGTGCGACCCTTCATCTTGAACCTCAGCTGGGACGAAGTGATTCCCGAGGGCACCCACCCGAGCCAGCTCCCCAACGTCGAGACTGTGGCCCGCACCCTCCGCTACCGCGCTCTCGGCGCCTTTTGCAGGAAAGGGTTGATGGCCACTCTGTTTACCGCCCATCACGAGGACGACCAGTATGAGACGGTCATGATGCGGCTGCTCTCGGGCCACGGCTACCGCGGGCTGCAGGGAATGCGTCCCGCAACCGATATCCCCGAATGCTACGACATGCACGGCGTGTACCAGAGCGGCTTCGTCGATGACCAGCGCCAGATCCACAAGTTCTACAACATGACGCCAAATTACCGCGCCAAGAAGCTGCTGAAGGGCGATCTAAGGGATGAAGTCGACCCCGACATCATCGCCATGGAACTCGAGGCGGGTTGGCGATCAGACGCCGCCACGGCCTATCTGGACGACTACGATGGCATTGCCAAAGGAAATAAGAACGCGCCTCTCTTGGCTCCACTGGAGGTGGAGGACGGCGGCGTCTTGGTCTACCGCCCGCTGCTCTGTTTTGGCAAGGAGAGGCTGATCGCGACCTGTCTGGAGCACAACATCCCCTGGTTCGAGGACCACACCAACGCCGACCAGACTCTGACCATGCGAAACGCCGTGCGACACATGCACAGGAACCACACCCTGCCCGTGGCGCTGCAGAAGCCTTCAGTCCTCCGACTGGCCGAGCGGTGCCGCGCCAAGATTGCGTCCGCCGAAGCCGAAGTGGACAGACTCCTCAGCAGCCACGTGGTGATTCGCGAGTTCGGCGCCAACGCCGGCACTCTCGTCGTCAGCATGCCGCGCTTCTCCCTCCCGACCGTCCCCCACCGCTCCGCCGCCTCCCCGACGGCCCGCGAAAACCGCCTCCGCCGTTACCGCCACATTGCCGCCCTCCTCATCCGCCGCCTCCTCTCCATGGTCACCCCAGAGCACGAACTCACCCAACCCTCCCAACTCGACCATCTCATCTCCATGCTCTTCCCCTCGCTCACTCCGCCACATCAAACCCCCACCCCGCCCAAACCCTACGTCATCTGCACCGTCCTCTTCACCCCTCTCATCTCCCCCTCCTACCCGCTCCGCTGGCTCCTCTCCCGCGCGCCGCACGTCACCAACGCGCCCCCGCCCGCGCTCACCTTCCCGGGCCTCGCCCTCGCGCCGCGCGTCGGCCGCGCCCCGTGCAGGTGGAAGGCCAAGGCCGGCCTGCCGCCGCCGCCGCGGCTCTTCGACCGCCGCTTCTGGATCCGCTTCCCCTTCAACCGCCTGCCCTGCGCGCTGCGCGTCATGCCCTTCGCGCCGGAGCACCTCAAGCCGTTCCGCGAGGCGCTCGCGGACGACGGGGCGCGCAAGGAGCTGAGCGGGCTGCTGCGCCGGTACGCCCCCGGCAAGACGCGGTTTACCCTGCCCGCCGTGTTCGCGACGGTGGATGTGACGGGGCTGTTGGCTGGTGGCGGGTGGTGGCCGGAGCATTTGGCGGTGGGTCGGAATCTTTTGCAGGGGAAGATGGAGGGACAGACTGAAGAGGAGGTTCAGGAGGGGGAGGCTGAGAAGGGAGAGATGGACGGGTTGGAAGCAAACACCAGCCGCCTGCAGAAGCCTCGGTTGCTTGACGTGTTTGCGGAGCGGGAGGCGTGGGAGCAGGAGCTGAAGAGCAAGGAGACGCTGCAGTTGCTCGCGCTGCCGACGCTGGGAGTGGGCCTGCCCGGGCTGGAGGAGTGGTTGAAGTGGGAGGTGCGCTACCGGAAGGTGGATCCCGAGTTGTTGTGGTTGAGTAGGCTCGACGGGCGGCGGATGGGGAGGAGGGAGGTCAGGGCGAGGGTGAGGTGGTTGTATCGGTGGACTAGACCAAGGCGAAGATATGAAAGGGCCTCGCGGCCTAGGCGCGGGTGGAAAGGCTGATAGATTCCGAGTGTGTTATACCCAACTAAACAGCTTCTTGGCTCACAGGTCGCGGAGCTGTTGAATCAATACGAAACCAACCCTACTTTAACCTTGTGCATTACTTCCCCCCTTCTTTCAGTCCGCATTCCCTTTCCAGATCAGCCCACCGCCCGTTTCGCATCGGATCCAGCTGCTTCAGCTTGCCCAGCCAAGCCACCAGGTCCGCGCGTTCGCTATCGTCTGGCGCTCGCCCCTCGAGCTGGCAGAGATACAGCGTATACTCGAACAGCCCTTCATAAATCAATTTCGCATCATCATAGTCCTCCAGCAGCTCCTTGATCTCGTCGATCTCCCTCGTCAGATACGCCACCCGATCCTGCGTCGTGAAGCGCGTTGTCATGGCGGGGTGCTTCTCGGGCGTGACGAGGTTGAGGACCAGGAACTGGTGGTAGTACCACAACGACTGGTCTTCGGGCCCGACGTTGAGGGCCTCGCGTATCTGGTCCAGTTCTGTTGTGCACATTTTTATTAGCTCACTCGTTCCCTCCGCCAAAGGGCTGGAAAGAAAAGACATACCCTTATCGAGAAACGCCCTCCTTGCCAAGTCGTCCGCGCCCCGCTCGTCCAGCAACCGCGGGATCAGCTTGCTCCGGCTGTGCCACGCCGAGAAGTTGGACAGGTCCGACTGGATCATGCGGTCCGTGTAGGCAAACTCGGCCTCGACCATGCTGCTGCCCTCGAGGCTCGGGCTCTCGAGCTGGGCGACCACGTGGCGGCGGTAGCCCCACGCGTGGAAGTTGCGGCGGTCCTTGCCGAGCATCTTGGACGCCAGCCCCAACTCTTCCTCCCATATCCGCCGGGCGAGCGGCACGCGCAGGCGCGCGATGGCTTGCTGCAGGATCCACAGGCGGTAGCTCCATATCCAGTAGCACTTGGGGGACTCGAGCAGGAGGGGGATGGTGAAGCCGAGCTCGGATTTGATGGTGGAGAGGTCTTGCGCCTCGGCGGCGGCGGCGGCGGCGGCGGTGGCCTCGTCGTCATTGCTGTCGCGAGTTGCTTCGGGGCTCGGGTCAGCTGTTGTACCACTCGTCCCAGCTGTCTGGGAGGCGGGGCCGGGCGGGGTCGCGGCCGAGGAAGATGACGAGCAGCTGGTGGAAGAGGGTGCTGTAGTGGCGGTACGAGAAGTACTCGAGCACGCCCTCGAGCATGATGACCCAGCCGATGGTCTTGAGAATGAGCCAGAGATTAGGCAGCGTCTGCGGGCGTTCCATATCGTGTAGTACTCTGGGTTGAGGCGCAGCAGCTTGGACGTGAGCTGGAAGGTGTCGGCGGAGTAGTCGCCCTGGGAGGTGAGGGCGCGCACTTGGTCCTCGAGTGCGCGGTACTTGTCGATGCGCTCGAGGTCGCGCTGCTTCTGTTCGTCGGTGCGCACGCGCGCGACGTGCGGGCTATGCCGTGTTTGCGACCCGCCTTGCTAGCAGCGTCCTTGCTATCAGTCAACTTTCCGGCCAGAGATTTCGGCGATCAGGAAGAGGGCGGTGTTCCTTACGTCGGCCATTCTCTTCCCGAAGTGATGCTACAGGGATGGTTGTCTCCTTCAGGTTGGCGTGGTGGGGGGGGTTGGTCGTGTCCGTCGCGCCTGGACGATGACGCTTCCGAGCTGCCCGCAGCACCTTATCCCCGATAATGACCCTAACCCTGTCTTTAAACATCACATTGAGCTTCTTAGCTTCCTGTCCTTTCCTCCCTCCTGTCCTTTCCTCCCTTTCCAGCTTAAGACAATGGCACCTGCCGTTGTCCAACAACAGCAGAACCTCAGGTTTTAGTCTGAGGCAGTTGAAGTTTCCCCATCAAGCGAAATGGACTTGACTCCAGTTGCGTACCTACCTACGCTCCTTCCAACCTGCATCGTCTTCCCGCTTTCACAACCCGTCTCAAGCACCAATTGGGTTGTGAAGCTCGAGGTCAATCTTTCCTCAAGTTGCATTGAGACCTCAAGTTTGAACTTGTCCCCTCTCTGTCATTTTCCGGCCTCTTTCCTTCCTCTCCAATGTCTCCCTGATGCGTCGAATTCGCATTGATCACCCTTTTACGTTTCCTTCAACCCCAACCCCCTATGTATTCGGCAAATATCGATACTCGCATTGCATTTGACAACCAAGGACACTCAAGTTCTTTCCGAGGGGAGATCAACGAGGTGCAGACCATACACTGCCGCCTTGCCTCCGGTTCCTCGGGACCTGGCATGTCATGGTGGACGCCGAAAGATCTCCGCCGTCTCGCTGAACAGCTGTTCTTGATCGAGGAGCCTGTCCCCAATTGTTTCTCTCACTGTACTGTACCACTCCTTTACAAACTACTCGACGTAGAGACCCTTTTGCCTTGATGAGCTCAAGCTCGGCATCGCACCTTAGCTCCAGGCTGCAGGCCCCGTCAGCCCCGACCCCGACGGCATGCTACCAGGGCTTCCATTTCGTCAGCAAACTCGGCGTGAGCGTCATGAACTCAGTTCACCAGACCCGCCAAGTCCACTGGACTCGGGTTATGCCTCTGCCTCTCCACCGCCAATCACACCGGAAGAGTCCGCGAAGGAGAACGCGTGGCCCTTGGTAAATACGCAAGGCCACTACGATGGCAATAACTCCGACTCAGACGACCCATTTGTCGACAGCGACCATGAAAACTCACTCGCAAACGTGGTGGTAGCGTTACGCAACTCACCCGTACCATCTCAGACGCGCCCGGCGCTTCTCAGGAGGGCGGCCACTGTTCCTCGGCGAACGCCACGCACGCGTCCGGCTTTGCTGCCTTCTTATCCTCTTCACGTCACTCGACTCCAACAACGAGGTTCTCAAGCCGTGTCTTTGCGACATCTGGACCGGTTCATACCCCCAAGACACCAAGGAACTGAGCTTTCTGAGAGGTTCAAAGCCAACAAGGCACCGCAGGAGTTGACTTCTGTCGAGCGAATTCTCCGACACAGCGGGGCCGCTGAGGACCCTTTTGTCTTCCGCCGCAGGATTGTGACGCCCTTGCCCGAAAGCCGCTCCCGTACTCGCGCCGAAACCGCTGCCAGCCGGAACGAAGGTGAGCACGACGTTGCAGTGTTGTCCGGGTCGGCGTGGTACTGACGCAGTATTAGTGGGCGGCGTGCTTGGTCCCCTTGATCAGAATAGTATTGATGGAAACGATAGACAGACCGACGGCAACTCCGCCTGGACCGTCGGTCTTGGAGGGGCCGCTGTTAACAACGGTCGAGGTCAGCTGGTCAGGAGTAGGACCAATGCTCGGTTGTTCCGGACCACATTTCCGACTGCAAAACCACACGATGACGAGGAGCAAGAAAAGCACAAAGACCGAATTGCGGCGGCGCTTGGATTGGACCGGGCGCATCGCGTGCTCGAGACCACCGTGGCCACCCCCCGGGACGCAAACTGCAAGAAGCCGGGCTATGTTCAATCTCAATGGAACGGCGCAGAATGGGTCAACGACGGGCCGATCCCCAAACCTCAAAAGCCGCTCGGGAATCGAACGTTGCCAACCGCCCCGTTCAAGTGAGTCCCCAGCAACTCTTGACTGGTGCTGTCAGGTGCACTGACACTTGGGAGGGTCCTCGACGCCCCGAACCTGCGAGACGATTTCTACTGTTCCATCCTAGCGTACTCCGCGACCTCTCAGACGCTGGCAGTTGGGCTGGGCAACCTTCTCTACGGCTGGTCTGAGGCACGGGGCGTGCGGCTCCTGAACGCTGGGACTGATCCAGACTGCCACTTGACCAGCCTTTCCTTCTCCTCCGCTGAAGGGTGCAAATCCATCTTGGCCTTTGGAAGGTCCGACAAGACACTTGGGTTGATGTCACTCTACGATGACCCCGATCCTGCGATTTCGCGCACCGCACCAACTCCCCGATTTGAGGTGATCCAGCCCTGTCCCGTTGCCTGCCTCTGCTGGAAACCCGTCTGTACGGTTCGGCCCTCACGGAGCCGGATCCATCTTGGCATTCCTGTCAAGAACGAAGATCTTTTAGTTGGCGACGAGACAGGCTTGGTCTACTACTACGCTGTCGAGTGGCCAGAGCGGTGGGAGGTTGAGCGCCATAATTGGGCAGGACAGATGACGCTGCTGGCGAGAATTGCAGTCCACTCCCAGCAGATCTGTGGCTTGGCATGGTCGAGAAGCGGCGATATCTTTGGCACAGGAGCAAACGACAATATGTGCTGCCTTTTTGAAAGCGCCAAGATACTCGCTAGCGATTCCGGTCATCGCAGTAATGAAGACCATCAGGCCGAATCATCGGGGGCGACGCATCTTCGTGGGGCCAGCGAGACCTCATTTGCTGGAACTGAGATTCTCTCGCAAACGCCCTACAACCCAGCCAGACACCTCGGTCCTGGCGATCAGAAGCACCAATGGGTCCACGGGGCCGCGGTCAAGGCTATTGCATTCTGCCCCTGGCAAGACAGCCTGGTGGCCACAGGCGGCGGGTCCAACGACAAGTGCATTCACTTCTTTCACACCGGGTCTGGCGCCGCCCTGGCGTCTATCTCGGTCTCGGCTCAGGTGACCAGCTTGATCTGGTCCACCACCCGACGCGAGATTGCGGCTACGTTCGGCTACGCGCAGCCCGACCATCCGGTCCGTATCGCCGTCTTCTCGTGGCCCGAGTGCCGCCAGGTGGCCGCCATCCCATGGGCCGGCGAGCACCGCGCGCTCTATGCGATTCCGTATCCCGGCGGACCGGAGGACGCGAGCTCAGGGGGCGGCAGGGAGGCGGGAACAGCGCGGGACCGCAGTCGCACCGCGAAGGAGGGATGCATTATGGTTGCATCTAGCGATAAGAGCGTCAAGTTCCACGAGGTCTGGGTGGCGGACCAGAGGGGAACGGCAGGCGTGGCGGGCGTGTTGGGTGGGAGTCCCATCCTGGAGTTTCTGGAGGGTATCGACAGAGAGGGGGAGGTGATTCGGTGAAGTGGTTGCCTGCTCAAGTTCTTGACCCGAGACTGGCGTAGGACGTAGGATTGCTTGGTTTTGCTGAACGCACATGGAGGCTGGCATGGTGTTGCGAGCTGCTCTCGAATGGAGCAGGGGCGGTACTGCACAGCGTTGCTTGGCCTGGACTGGAGAGTGATTGATACGGTGCAGTGAATGGAGAGACGTGATGCAATAACACTAGTAGGCTGTATTCCATACTCTGCTGCACTGCTGTTTGGTGACTGTTCAAGGCATCACGAACTCTGTGGCAGTGCTTGAACAAGACGCTGACTCCGCACTTTCGCTTCACGTTGTTTTCCGTTATTGCAGTCCAGAGTCAGGAGTCAGTCGGCCATATCTAGATGAGAAAAAAGAAACCATGGCGGCCACTAAGACGAGACGACCTGGGCAAAAGGAAATGCCCAATAACAGGATTGAACTGTTGACCTTCGCATACCATATACGGGTGGAACCGGTATTAGTACGACGCTCTAACCAGCTGAGCTAATCGGGCTTGTTGTGGATTGATGGTGAAGGCGTTCCGGAGACGGGTCCAACAGTGTGGGAAGTGGAATTCCTGGTTGTTTCGGGGTGGTGGAGTCGTGATTGTGGGATGAGATGGGTGGGTCTGAAGGGTGACGGGAGTGTGTAAGGGGGGGTGGCTATGGGGTTCAAGGGGGAAGATCATGAGACTGGAAATGAAGAGGAAGTGAACGAAGGATTTAAACCAAAAGACCGCCAGCTAACTGATCTACCACAACGCCGGCCTACCCAAGAGACGCCATGAAAGATGTATGCCAGACCGAAATCACACGCTGAACCCTTTGCAAATCCTCCCTACGGTGAGAATAGACCGTGTACCGTTCCTCACAGTCAGAAAACAGCGAATCCAACCCCTCTTCACCACACCACACCACAGCCACATGACCAAAACAGACCACCCTCCTCCTACTTCAAAATCACAATTAACAACACGAGCACGATAATCAACACCACAATCGCCCCGAGCTGCCTCCCCTCCCCGCTCTCCGCGGCACCCCGCGCGATCCGGCCGACGTGGTTCCGGGCGCGCGACAGGGCGCCGGCCTGGCGGTCGGCGGCGCGCTCGCTCTCGTCGAGCAGCAGGACCTGGCTGTCGAGCTCGTCGCCGATCTGCATCGACAGCTCGCGCTGGCGGGCGATGGACTCGCCCAGCGCGTCGAGCTGCGCGTCCTGGTCCGACAGGATCTGCCGGTGGTAGGCGTGGATCTGGGCGTTGGTGAGGTTGGAGGCCGCGACGTGGTCGCGGTAGCCTGCGCTGTCGTCGTCGGCGGCGCCGCCGCCGGCGGCGTTGGGGTCGTCGCGGTAGGGGAAGAGGGGGTTGTTGTTTTTGTTGGTGGTGGTGGTGGTTTGGGACTCGAGGTCTGTGGAGGGGGAGGAGAAGCGGACGGCTTTTTGGGTTGTGCTTGTGATGGTGCGGATGGGGACGATGAGGACGAGGGTTCCGGGTGGGAGGATTGGGCGTGGGCAAAGTCGGCGGCTAGGGAGGGGTCGTTGGGGTGGGTGAGAGTGGAGGAGGTGGCGGCGGAGGGGCGGCCGTGGAACTGCGAGGAGAGATCGGTGTATTGTTTGCGCAGGGACTCGAGGGTGGCGCCGAGGCTGGAGGCTTTTCTAAAGTGTGTGTGAGGGGAGTGCCCAATGGAAGAGATCGGGTTGGGGGCGGACTTACGATTCATCGCCTGCGTCCTGCAACCGCTGCTGCTCCTTCTCGAGGGACTCCAGACCGTCCCGGAACTGGTCGAGCGAGCGCGAGATGTGGCCGTCCTGTGAGTCTCGCCGGAGGTTCAATGTCTTTGCGCGCTGCTGCTCGAGGAGCGACAGCTTGATGTGGTCGGCGAGCAGGAGGAGCGCGTTGGGGTTCGACATGGCGCCGATTAAGGATAGCAATAGCGATTGAACCTATGTGATGCAACAGGGCACTGGCGCGGCGACTTCTTTTCAAAGAAGGACTGGACTCTGCGGAAACGACGGAGGGTGTTTCGGTTGGCTGATGGAGGGTCGTGCAGTCGCAAGTTCTCGGCTAATCCCGTTCGGACTCGCCCATTACGTAGGGCCGGCGGCCCCCTGTCAGGTGTCTCGTGGGTGTTCTGGGCGCCAAGTGGCAGGCACCAAAGCAATCTGGTCTGTGCGCTCGATCCACCAACTCTTGATCCTCCAATCCGACTTGAACTCGACGCGACTACAAAATAAGCGTCCATCCCACCGGCCTCTTCATTGCTTTCTTGTAGCCCTCACTTATATCCTCTTCCATCGCCAATAAGAGTGGTCGTGGAGATATTTCGACATGGCAGAGACATCAGCGGTGCCGAGTGATGCTGTCATGACCGAGGCTCCTGCCGTCGGCGAAAACACACCCGACCAAGGCGCCGTCTTGCAACAGCAACAACAACAAGAAGAACAACAAGAACAAGCACTCGATCCAACACTCGAGCAACCCAGCGATGGACAGCCCCCATTGCCCGCTGCCTTCCCCAAGAAACGCCGCGGACGACCTCCGGGTCGGCCAAACGCAACCGTCCGCGATGCCGACTACGAGGAGAATCCCCTTGTCCAAGCGTGGAACGCAGCCAAAAACGACCGGGCCGTGCCCGTCGTCTCCATCAGCATCCGCGAGGCCTTGACTGAGCAGTCCCTGGTCCATGACACGCAACGCGCCATATTCCGCATGCCCAGTCGCGAGACCATCCTGTTTGTGCAGGGCTGGATCACCGCCAAGCACATTGCCTCGCAGCGCCCGAGCTATGTCAACGGGCTCCTGATTCACTCGCGCGGCCAAGATGCCCCCGTGTCATGTGTCCAGTGCACCGAGAAACGGGCCAAGAACGCCCTGGGTCCCTTCATGACCTGCCGCGTGCTTCCGGGAAGTTATCATAACAGCTGCTCCAACTGCAAATGGTTCGACAACACATCGAGCTGCTCGCTCTACACAGGCCCAAAGCCAAACCGCAAACGCAAAGCGAAGGAGCAGCTTCCGCCGCCACCAGCCTCCGGCGTTGGCCCACCTGCAGACGCCGCTGTTGGCGCAGGTGGTCAGGACAGCGTTTCGTCCGGATCCCATCCGTACATCCAATCTCAACTGCAACCGGAGGCTGACATGACCATCATTCAAGGGCAACATGACCAACGAACCAATTTGACACCCACAACAGATGCCATGGACAACCACTCACAGCATCACACGGAAATCAGTGGCTCCGAGCCGCCAGAAGCCCCGAGCCAGCCGGATTCCGACTCGCATTTTGTGCTATCAAGGCCGCACCAGGGAGGAGGCGTGCACGGGCCAGAGCACGACGATGGAGAGTACGTACAGGAGACGTGACGGACATTCGGATTGCTGACTTGTCCGGCAGTTATGTAGACGCCCAGCTGGCTGCTCAGTTGCTACCGGAGATTCAGCGCCAGGATCCCTAGTCGGGCGACGTGAGCTTTCTTCTGTCGTGGACGCCACTATGGGAATAACCTGCTGGGCTCCGACGACTCTATCCACGGCCGGCGCAACGGCGGAATTCAGAATTTTCTTAGAAGCGTAGTCAGAGAATACGTCGGTTTGCCTTGTTGTGTTTGAGCCAGAAGGCAGCAGCATATTCTCAGGGGCTTTTCCATCTTGGAGTTGAGGTGCTTCGGAAGAGAATTTTAGGTTTTAGTGCGCAATCCCTTCGCTCTTGCAGCCCAACAACTACCCGGATGTCAAGGGTAATTATGCTTGAGTTCCTGTCACTCAAGGTTTTCCATTCCGAAAGCTCTGATTGAGCCCTCACTTGTTGGTTCCCGTCACAATACTCCCCTTGCCGCCCAACTGGCTCAGAAGCAACATGTCGGTCATGAGAGAGTCCGACACTTGCATACTCTGAGGTACAGGCGCAACATAGGACATGGCTCTTAAGGTTCTCGGTTCTGCAACATATGTCTGTCTATGCAGGCTATCTGCACCTCCAAAACCAGCCCATGCGCTGCCTGTACGCGAGTGATCGAGCAGGCAATGGCTGGGTATATCATCATGATCTCTTCCCATGAGCAGTTGTTGTTTTCCCACATTCTCACAATGACTCGCTGGCTTCGACATCTTTTCAAAGTCCCTCACCGACGCCGTCGCCCCTCAGCCAACTTCTCGACGGGCCAGGATCCCCAAATAAAGTCAACAAGTTTCAAGATGACTCCCGTCGCTGTCGCGAAGCAACTCCGGGTGGACGACTGGTCGGAGCAGGAGATTCTCTTTGAGGTGCAGAAGTGGGTAGGTGCCAATTTGAATAGACTGTTTTTATCTTTCACACCCCGTCGCCGCCCCCGTGGCTTTGGTGCTGGCATCGTGGCTATCGCTTTGTCGACTTTGCTGTCACCCCTTGGCCACCTTCATCGTTCCTGCTTGCTCCCCCAAACACTCCCCGGCTCCGTCGTAGCGGGCATCATCTTTGCCCCTACGTTTCTCGATTCATCACCCTCCCCCCATCGCAGCCTTCTTCTCTCTTTCTTCCCTACTTCCTAGTGATAACACCCCTATAACCACGCCACCCGCCCATAACTAACCCCTGTTCCCCGCAGAACTCCAACGCGCCCACGCACTTCCTCGCCCTCCCCTCCACCAGCACCAGCACCAGCACCGCCACGGCCACTACCACCCCGCCCTCCTCCCCCGCCGCCGCGGTCGCCGCCCTCGTCACCATCGTGACGGGAACCCTCTCCCTCGCGCCCGCGGACCCGACCCGCTTCGGCCGCGAGCCCTGGCCCGCCGACGGCCAGACCTGGCTGCTGTCGCGCGCCGAGTACGAGCGCACGCACCCGGCGGGCCGGTTCGGCGTGCGGTTCATCGGCTTGCAGGCCGATCGGTTTGAAGGGTGGGTCGAGGTCTGGGAGAGGCAAAAAGGGGAGGAGGCCATGGTGGGGTGGGACGGGGGCAGGGGCGAGAGCGTGTGAATTGGGGAAGAAATTGTGGAGGGTGGGCGCGATGAGAGAGGATGGGAAGGGAACAAGAGAGGAGGAGGGATGGGAGGAGTGGTGGACGGGGCGAGGAGGCGGGGAGGAGGGGGAGTCCGAGTTTGGGTTTGTCTGGGGCGGGAGGGACATGTTGGATCGGGCGTGGCAGGTGATGTCGCGGGGAATGTGGGTTGACGAACAAGGGAGGATCCATGTGCGTGAGAGAGATGGGATGGGGTGGGGGGAGGAGGAGGCGAGGAGGTTTTTGGGGGAGGTGAGATGGCGGCTGGGGACGTGAGGATGGAGATGTTAGTTGATATGTTGTGGTATGATTTTGGAACAGCGATATCAAAGAGCCAAGATATAAAGTCCAAACCCCTTCTTACACATCATGGAGGCAGATGTTCGATCCAAGTCTCCCAGCACTGCCACCGTGTCCAAGCCTCCAAACTCAAAGCCATTGGTATCACGGAAGCATTTCCATCCCAAGCGTCAAGTCCCTTCGTGACCGTGAGTTCTTTGCTGAGCATGGAGGGCTTTCAAGAATGCAAGAACCTAGTAATCAAGGTCTGGGCTCAGGACAAAGCACTTGGAAGCGCCATGTTGTCAAGCCTGCTGGAGAGGATACGTAGAGATGTGAAACTCTGAGATCTCGTTCTGAAATAAATACCCCATTGTAGTGCCTACCTCAGGAGCCAACCGTTCTTCACTTCTCAGCCCTTTACCAATACAGAACTCGGTTACACTTACGGACTACTTGCTCACTCCCATTAAAATGGTCACGAACATCAAAGTTACAGGCTGGACCGACCGGCAGATTCTGGATCAAGTCCAGCAATGGGTAATACCTTTCCTGAGTTTCAATCCTCTTGAAATCGGTCATGTTGAACGTCGTCTAACTCCTCCAAACCTTCTTGATAGTGCAACTACGCGGTTGTGTTTGACGTCCCAGAGATCCAGGCTATCGCCATCACGGTGGACTTTACGGGCGTTGATGGGGCCTATCTCTGGGTCATAAACGAGAGCGGTTACGGGGTTTACTCTGCAGTTGGAAACGGAGAGAAGTGGTGAGTACATTAATTGTTCCCAATGCGATTTTTCCTTGAGAGATGCCAAGTGCCCAGAGTGGCAGATGGATGTCGTCTACCTAGGATGCTGCAACCGAAACCTGGCATGCGATTCCGTGACCCTAGCATGGTTCTCTCATTCGGAATCTAACGATATATTTGATAGCTAATCTACTCTTCTCCAGGCTCTTTAATGGCACTACCCAGTATGCCGCCACGCTAACCCCAACCGTCCGGTACATTGGTCCCCAGAATTAGGTGATGCAAGGAATAGACCTTAGCGAGGGATGGGTGATGCGTCGGCAGGAACATGACAAGATCACCGTAGTCAACTAAAGAAATTGGCGTTTATGCTTATGCATGGCACTAATGCGGTAGCATAATTCCAGACTGGGTGCTGAGTTGACAACCTGGAAGTCTCATCTATCCATTGGCCTTTGTGTGTCAGAGCTTGATGATACCTGTTCGCCCGCTGGAAGCTCCTTTAGCACCAACCCCGTCCACTTCTATTTTCGATGATATCTCAAATATTATTTCTAGAACTATCCATATCTAGCCAAAGTTACGCTCCGAGAAGGACTTACAATGGCACCTTGCCATTCTTGAGCGCACCGCCCTTGGCCCTCCCACCGCCGACTGTCGGGTTCCGCGCCAGCTTGTTCTCCCCGCTGTTGATCAAGAAGGTCGCCAGCAGGATCTCGTCGTCGCTCTGGACCTCGACATCCGGAATTCCAAAGAACTTCGCCTCGATCTTCTCGTATCCAATGCTCATTTCATAGTACCCCCGGTAGTACAGATCCTGCCACTGCAGCTCCGGGTTCTTGCTGACCAGCCACTTGGAAAGGCCGTTCGCAATCAGCTTGGGCATCGCCTTGCCCACGGGGCTCGAGCTCGTCACCGCCGTGCCCGCCAGCTCCACGCCGAACGCCCCCGCCCCGGTATCCTCATTGTAATCCCTCTTCCCCAGCCACGCCAGGTCGGACACCCACGCGGCATGCGAATCTCCAGACAGCATGACCGTGTTGTTGATCTTGTTGTCCGCCAGGTGCTGGTACACCCTGTCCCGGTTCGCCAGATAGCCATCCCACTGGTCCCGGTTGAACGGCGTATCTCCCAAGATCCCGAGCGTCATCCTGCTGAACACCACCTGGTTCCCCACCAGCCTCCAGGCCGCGCCCCTCGTCGACGACTCGCTCAGCTGGTCATAAAACCACTTCTCCTGCGCGAACCCCATGATCGTCCGGTTCTGCCAGTCCACCATCTTCTCCACGGTCCCGCTGTTGCCCCCGATGCCCGCGAACCCGCTCAGCACCGTCAGGTCCCGGTCGTACTGCCGCGTGTCGAGCATCACCAGGTCAAACAGGGTGCCCAGCGAGAAGCGGCGCCAGATGCGCAGGCTGTCGTCCATCTCCACCTGGCGGATGGGCATCCACTCAAAGTAGGCGCGCACGGCCGCCTGCTTGCGCTTGCGGAAGACGTCGCCGCTCGAGTCGGTGGAGCCGTTGCGCCACGAGTTGTCGGCCACCTCGTGGTCGTCCCACACGGGGATCCAGGCAAACTTGGCGTGCGACGCGAGCAGGTCGGCGTCGGTGCGGTAGGCGCCCAGGCGCGTGCGGTAGTCGTGCAGCGTGTACGTCTCGTGTCCGGCGCCGGGTTACGGCTGGCGATGGACGAGTCCGGCTTGTACTCGTAGATGTAGTCGCCGGGCAGGACGTAGTCGACCGAGTCCTTGCGGACCGGGTTGCCGTAGGCGTTGAAGTAGCCGTCGCTGGGGTGGGGGAGTTAGTAAAAGCTGGAGGGGTTGGTGAGGGCAGAAAGACGTACGGTAGTTGGAGCAGGAGTAGACGGCGAGGTTGATGTTGCGGTCCACCTTTTGCGTCTTGGTGGGATGGTCTTGGTCCGGCCGAGAGGGCTGGCCTGTCGGAGCCGCAGACATTGAATTGGTAGTAGTAGGTGGTGAACGGCTTCAGGTTGTTCGCCTCGAACTGTGGTTTATCAGCATGTGTTCCTGAGGGATAAGCGGTTGAGACTCACCTTGACCGTGTAGTCCACATCACTGGATGTGTAAGCCCGGCCTTGATCCACGACATTGGTCAGGGGCAGGTCTGTGGCAATCTTGAACTCGACACAGGCAGCCTTGCTTGACGGCTGAGCTGCCTGTGCATCGCCGTAGATGGGCACAACGCCCTCGGGCACCAGGTCAGATGCCACGCTCTGGGTCGTCGGGGCCAGACGCGTCCAGAGAATGACCGAGTCGGGATAGGGGTCGCCAGACGCAACGCCATGGGTGAAGTTGACCTCGGCGGCAGTGAACAGGTCACCCGTCTGACGCTTCGACACATGAGACAAGGGCACGGCAAGGCTCGGGTGGCGCCGCGAGGGACTGCTGTAGACGAGATTCCTGTCGAAGCTGGCCTCGACAACCGTAGCGGCGACGAGCGCGCCGAGAGTCAGACGGTAAGCCATGGTTCCTGAGGTCAGGATGGTGTGTGAGGTGCAAACTGCAGAATTGCCGATCTTCCTGGCGGACCCCAGCTGTGGTCCATCTTGTTTTAAGGATCCAGAACCAACGGCCCGTCCCTAGCAGGACCTCGGGACGTGAACAAATCCCGGTTCACCATGATGTTGACGTGCCCTGGAAGCGTTGCCTTGGCGAGTACCACGTGGGGTTGACATTGGCCAATCGCCAAGGCCGCATCACCAACATGCTCAGCGATCTGCCCTGAGCTTCAAGCAGGGGTGTGAGGGGCATCTGCACCTCACCCATGCCCGCGATCCACTTACCGGACCTGGGTTCGGTGACTCGGCCTTCCAGAGTCTCTCGGCTGCATGTGGCAGCATTCGCGTCCAACTCCGGCATGGTACCCCCCCTTGAACCCCCTCGTCAACGTTGAACTTGCCGACAACTTGGCTGTTTTAGGCAGGAGAATAGATGGCTCGGCGAATGAAAACCGAAAATGTAAGGTAGTGCCACTGGGCTTGTAGCCTCCCGAATATGAGCACGCCCACCGTGAGCCGCTTAGTCGTGCTCGTGTCGTGGCAGCTGGCTCTGTACTGTGTGAGACTCCTAAGCTGGATTGGCGAGATACCAATGATGCGAAACTTGACCACCATGGACCGCATCCACAATGATGCACCTTGGATCTTGAAAAGCATTCAATTTGAAGGCATTCCGTCATTTCACTTGTCTTGGTGTTATTCAAGCCTCTGCCCTTGGCTTGCCATCGACCCGGATCTCGTCTGAGTCTCGCGCCTGTTCATACCCTTGTCGTCACCCCCTATTGTTCTCGTTGTCAGTGTCATGGTCATTATAGTTACCAGTCTGCTGCCACGAACGACGCATCGCTGCACCTTCAGGTTCAACGATGATTTATGGAGCAAGACAGAGCCTTGGGTGGATTTGTGAGCTCGCGACGCGATGAATCTTCTGCAATGACAGGTCCGACGTAGAGGGATGGAGCGGGTTGGAGGACATGTCGAAGAAGTATTCCGTCTCTTTGGCGGCGCTTTTTGTCATTCATTGACGTTTAGTACTCCTTTTCCGACGGCGCCTTTGACATTCGCGAATGCTCGTCCGACGTGCTGCAGATGTTGATTCAATAGGCTCCGGAGTGGGCGCGGCCAATCGTTGGTGCCTTTTGGGTTGGCCAAGTCAGACCAGGGGTAATGAGAAGATGCGGTTGCCTCCTGAATCAACAGTTGAGAGTCTCCGATCGGGCTAGCCCAACTCTGTCGAGATTGGCCCTCCGCTTCAAAGGGTATTGGGAATTGGAGGGCTCATGAACCACTGTTGCTGGATAATACAGAGGAGTGGCCGTTGGCATTCGAGTTGAGCAACGAGACTGGCACACGTCAAGAGACTGCGCCTCCCTCAAAAACGACGGGCCGAGTATCGTAATTCTCCGTCCTTGACAAGCTTCGCTCTCAACAGAAGGCGAGCAGAGAGCAGCATAACTTCCCGATCTCGGCATCAAGAGTCTGGATGATTGTCTTCGTCCATCTGCCTCCATCAAAGTCGCTCCTTAGGTCCATCTAGATTGGGAAGGCCGCGAGCATATTGGTCTAAACGACGCCGAGAGACCGGCGCTGTCGTAACGCTTCCGCTTGGAGACTTCCGGGGCGATGTACAGTTGAGTCCCACAGTATGCCCTCAAGTGATCGTCGTTCTCCCTGGAGTACCCAAAAACTGAAAGTCTGACGCGGATGCCATCAGACGTTTCGCGAGTACACAAGACTGTTTCTTGGTTTGATGTCGCAATGAACGATGGGGCTTTCGCGTTCATAGAGACACCTCAAGGCCGAGAGAAGCTGCACCAGCAGCTGGGCTTTGCGCTTCAACCGTTCGTGAAGTCTTTGCGCAAGACATTCCTTGAAGGCGTACTCAATCAACTCCGGTTCTGACGCCCCAAATCCGAACCACCGCCGCCTGAGCTCCTCTGCCGAGTTCTTCATTGTCGAGCAAGATGGCACCACAATGTCACAGTTTCGGCTTGTCCCGAGCACGAATCCCTCTCGATTCTTTTGCCAGTCGTCAAATGGGTGGCTGTAATCCGGGGCTGTATTCATGTTTTGGGGTATCATCGGCTATCGTTGGGAAGACGGCGGCCGTGATATCATCGCTGGCGCTCGCACCCCCGTCGTCCCGTCATTGTAATACCACCGTCAATGCGGTTGTCTTCCGGCGCCTGTGAAGAGCGCCGGCTGCGATCCTCAAATAGCGGCTCGATGCGACGGGATTTGTTCTCGGCCATGCTGATGGTAATAAGCGCTGCATTCTCGGTCGCCTTTCCATGACCATAGGGGTAGAGAACCGCGATGAGGTTTGGGTCGCCCTTCATGATGGTTTGGCGACGCGATTCCACAGCGCGAACTGCGGTCTTCAAGTCCACCAACGCAGGGAAGCCGACAGGCCACCAGGTGCGAGCCTGGCGGCCGTCTTGGACCTCAAAAGGGATTTAACGGCAGCCACCATGCACAAGTCAAGTAGTTGCTTTAAAAAAAAAAAAATGATTGCAGGTTCCCAGAACAGAATTAGGCCTGTCAACCCATATGCAGGGTTTGCAAAAGGAGTGGGCGACCCCGGAATCGAACCGGGGTTTCTTCGGTCGTTGGGATCCAATTGAAACCACAACGAAGCGTCCTGACCACTAGACTAGTCACCCTTTGGTGAAATTAAGCCCCAAAGTTGTACCTTAAGACGTGGTGGTCCAGGCAACATTGAGATTCACTCTTTCCTCAGCCATGTCTCTGTCTTCCAGCTGCATAACACGGACCCCGAACATCATCGCCGGACGTCCGCTCCAAGAATAACAAAGAAACAATCACCCCACCGCCACATTTTTGCGTTGCTTTTATCTTAACCTCGCAGCTCAACATGCTTTTTCTCATACCGTGACCTGGTAAAACCTGCTCGTTTCCTTCATTCTCCCAACCCCAACCCTTCCTTTTCTTCCCCTCTTCTCAAGTCCCACCCGAACTTTTCAGCTCCTCACTCCCAGCTTCCCAACCCATTCCCCTCCCACCTCCACCCCTCCATCTCATCCCTTCCCGTCCTCAATTCCCCCTTCCTCCCCCCACCGCCACCCCTTTACAACACCCTCCCCAAAATCAGCCCGCCCATTCCCGGGCCCCAGCTCCCGCCCCAGCGCCACAACCAGCACCGCCACCATCCTCTCCCCGAACGCGTTTCCCGCCGCGGGGCACTTGTGCGGCTTGACCGAGAAGGGGATGTACGCCTCGTGCTGCAGCGCCGTCAGCTGCCCGTCGTCGAACCGCGACGGGCGGAAGGCCAGCGCGTCGCGGCCCCAGATGGAAGGGTGGCGGTGCAGGGCGGAGAGGTCCGCTGCTGCAGGCGGAGAGGAAGTTGCGGGAGAAGTGGGAGAGTTGGGGGTGGGGTTGCGGCTGCGGTAGAGGTGTTTGTTGGAGGGGTAGAGGCGGAGACCTTCCTGTGAGTGGGTTAGGGGTGGTGAGATGGTGTGATGGCGCGAGGGGAGCATACCTTGGCGAGTTTGAGGGCGTCTTTCTCGAGTGCAGGGTTGCCGAGGCAGGAGGGGACGGCGGCTGTTCGTTGGATTGTGTCGTGGCAGGCGGCAGGCTGATGGTGGTAGGCTGTTACGAAGGTGAGGAGGACGACACGCCAGAGGGTTTCGTATTGGGGCATGAGGATGCTGAGGACTTGAGGAGGTGGTAAGGGAGTGTGCTCCGGAGATGTGATGCTCAGGGAGGCGACGGTTTCGTTGAGGCCTTGGGATGGTATGACGTTGTCCGGATGGCATTTGGATTGAAGCCACTGCTTGTTGATCTCGTCGGTGATGGTGACGAGGTGAGAGCGTGGGGTGGCGACTGGGTCTACGCCGAAGCTGTCGAAGAGCACGACTGCGAGGACCATGCAGCGGACGGACTCGGCCAGTCGCAGAGTGGACTTGCTATTTTCGGCAGCGATTTCGAGCTCCCCCTTGAGGAAGCCCTCGGCGACGGCATACAGCTGCTCCCAACTGCGGTTTCCGTTGAGTATCCGGGATGCTGTGGCCAGAAATGCCTTGTGGGCTGAAGGGTTCTTGGTGGTCAGCGAGTTGTCAAGACCAAACGCGGCTTTGAGTCGGCGATTCTCCGTCGCGCGTAAGTGCAGGCGTTCCTGCAGCGCAGGCTCTCCAGCGTACTGAAAGCTTGCGACCCTCCGTTGCTCGTGAACCCATTCCCGGGTTCTCCAGGCTTGCCATTCGTGGAAGACGAGGGCCGCAACCAGGCAAATAGGTACAGCTAAGATCAACATGGTGTTAGATGAGGTAGGCGATGCTTGAGCTTCCGTTACGTGGCTCGATGACTTTCAAAAAGAAGGAATTAGCTGCTTAAAGGGTGTGGAGGCACGCTCCCAATCTGACCACATCGTGGCGGATTTTATAGACTCTACTTCAATGCCTAACCGTTTGACTCATTTGCTCTTTGAGGCTTTGACGATGACGAATCCTGGAGCCGCGGTTTATCGCAGCACTGTAGGCCTCACGAGGCTGCGCGCCGTCTCGGCAACTGTTCATTCGTTTGCAGCTGAGAGCTCCAGCCAATCCCACTTTCGGTGTACCTGGCCTGCTTCATTGGGCTTCGCGAGACTTTCTATCCTCTTCCACAGTCAATTTCAAACGCAAGTTCGACCGCAGTCCCTTTTCTGCGTGTTGAGGAAGTGGGCGCTCCAACCTCCTTGTGAACCGTGGAAGAACAAAGCTTCACTGTTAACTCTCACGGACAAAAAGGGTTGGCTCAACTCTCGAGACTTAGGATTGTCCATAGAACCATGTTTTGGGGGAGGAGGGCTTTGCGTAAACAGTCAAGCCCGAATACAAGTTGCATGTCCGACCTTGCCTGGTATCTTATTCGGCTTACTGCAGTATCTCACGAGACGTGGCATGTTCGCCATGTGCAGATACGGAATCACTCTCGAGTTTCTACTTTTTGACACTCGTCGTTTGTTCAAATGCTGGACAGAGCAGTTGGAACAGCCTTGACCCGCGCGAGGTATGGAAAACTTGCCGTTTCGAGACGGCAACCGGCATGCCGTCGACCCCGACGTCTGCCGCTGACAAGTTGGTTGACTGACACGAGATAGAGCCAGAGACGTCCTGGAAAGTTTGCTTTCTTCCGTTTGGTTTCATGGAGATTCGGCCAGGTATTAACAACAGGCATCATTCTTTCCAAGTTTTCAAGACTGTAGAACTGTTACTTTCCTGCTCAATCTTGTTATTTTTTCTGATGCTTGAAGTTCACATGGCGGAGCAAATAGCTGGGATGTCGATGTTCTCTGTCTGTTTGAATATGCACTGGCATTTTCAAGCCGTATTTACAGATTGACTCATTGTTCAAGGGCTTCGTGCTGCACAACTTGGATCGATGTCATCATTTCTCAAAGCCTCTCTTTCATTGAACATAAGTCAATGAAACTGCGAGAGACTAATAGCTTCGGGAAACCTCAACCTCTAAGACTCGTGTCTTTAGCTACAAGAATTCCATTGTTATCCCATACGGCGCAAGGAGCAGCTGCTTTACTTTTCCACTTATTGATGGGACCATAAGCAGGATCTGTTCAGCAGCCTCTGAGCCACTAATTACCCCTTGGGCTTAGACCCAACGCCTATACCCTAACCCTTCAACACATTTGATAGACAGTTTACCAGCTTCCAGATTGATTCCAACGCCCTCTCTAAACATTTTTCAGGGAGGAACAACATCAAGTTCATTGTAAATTTCAGCCTTTGATTTCATAATGGCTCTTCCCAAGCCTGTCACTTCAACAATTACAAGCCCGCATGGCTCAGTGGTAGAGCGTGTCACTAGTAATGACAAGGTCGTCAGTTCGATTCTGGCTGTGGGCATCAAAATAAACCAGCATCGGTTTGTAAACCTTTTGCCTCATTCCACCTTTTTGATCCACCACCCCTAAAATCTATCATTCCCAGCTGCGGTCCTGCAACAAATCGCATCACGAACCCAACCGCATCGCAGATCTCCACCTCGTTTCACGTCACACTGCATCCGCCCACCAGCGACCAAACCATCGCCGACCCCCTTTTACCCATTAAAACCAGGTCAAACCGCCGCCCGCCACCACCCAACGAAGCCACAAGATCTACACACCTCAATCAAACCACGCCGCACAAATGACAATGCAAGGCCAAACACCACCGCCGCCGCCTCTGCCGCCGCCACCGCGGAAACCGCCCACCACGCAGATCCCAACCCCCCCATCCGTCCTCCAAGCAGTCTACGCCTCTGACCAGGAAATGTACCCCGTTGCCCTGTCCTACTCACGCCTCTGCGCCTGGGTCGAGGCCTGTCCAGACCTGTCCATCTGTTTCCAAAACGGCACAGCGCCTACAGGTGAGGAGAGCGCAGCGGCAGCCGCGGGTGTCGTGATCGTCTTGCCGCTGAAGAGGGTGTACTGGGAAGACTTGCTCGTGGGGCGGTTGAAGGAGCCGGAGATTGAGCCCGGGGAGATGTTTCCGGCCTGGGCCTGTGGTGAGGGCGGTTATGGGGAGGGAGAAGGGGAAGGGGAACGGGAGGAGGTGGGGTTGCATGTTTACCATATTGAGCGGTTTGGCAGCTGGACTGAGGGTGCTGGTGACGGGGCGGGGAGGAAGGGGTTTGCTCGGTTTGCGTTGGAAGAGGTGATGAGGCGGGCGCGGGCGAAGAAGAGTTGGAAGGTTGTTGGGTGGTCAGGTTTGTGCTTTTCGCACTTTCACCATGCGTATGAGAGTGAGGATGCTAACGGTGGCATGTGTCCTGGGATCCAGCGCTTACAGCCACCCCGGCGGGGAGCAGGACGTTTGAGAAGCTGGGGTTCTTGCCGACGGGTTACAAGGAGCTGTTTGTGGCCAGCGTTTCTCAAGACGGGACCGGCAAGCAGCCATTGGAGATGGTTTGCCAGTTTCCAGGTGAGCAGAGCTCGCCTGAAAGGGATTTCAGCACAGGCGGTATCGTCTCGATGTCCGAGATGGCTGTCAAGCATGGGGATCTGTTAGATTTGGTCTAAAGGGGTTGGCTTGGGTCCAGGCAAGAGTTTCATTGGTTTGGCGGCAATGAAGTCATCATCTCGACTCGGGGGTCTGGAAGCCTGCTGTTCCATTCCGCCCTCTTTTATGGCGTCCAGTTCAAGATTCGAGAACGCTGGACAAGACGAAGGAATCGGACAACAGCTTCCTTGCGAGTGTTCTAAGAGACGACAGGAGGGAGGGGACACGGGGACTCCGCCGTCCGGGCACAGATCCTCCTTTGTTCCCCTTGCCCTGCTCCGGCGGTAACTGAACCGGGACGCCCCAAGGCCTTTCTGACGGAGTCGCTCGGCAAACGACGGTTATGGCTTCTCTGAAGGGAAGAAAAAGAAAGAAACTGCTGAGCTTGACTGCTCAAGAGGCTCAGGGGCAACAAGAGAGAAGGAAGCACACGTGGGCCGAGGAGCCAGCTTCACACGCCAAAAGCGAAGGTCCTACCCGGAATCGAACCGGGGTTGCCGGAATGTTCTAATGCGATCAGAATCCGGAGTGATAACCGCTACACTATAGAACCTGGAGTTGTTCTTGTGTGTTGAGGTGGGAGAGCGGAAAATCCCCTCAAGGGTGGGCGGTTTGGGGCTGTCTCCATCCTGGGGTCCACTTTAGGGTTTGGTTCGACTCCACCGACGGACAAGTATGGGAAAACATAGAGTCAAGACTCAGGAGTGAGTTAGGAAACAGGATTCAAAGACCAAGAATAAGGAAGGTTTATATCTCTGAGGGGATTTGGTAGTGTTAAGGTGAGGATAGAGAGTGAAGCCAACCCGAGATCTTGCCGGAGCCAGTGTTCTTATTGTGGCGCACACATCACGGACCCGACTGGCGGCAAAACGTGAATGAGATTGGAACACTCAGCTCTCAAATTTTGGGCCGCCCAGCTTTGGTGAAGAAAAAGCAACGCCCATTTTGGTTTCGGTTCACTTTATGAACCAGTGGCTGGCGGACTGTTCTCTTCACAGGGGGCGCTCACCACGCATTGAAACATGAGTGCGCTGTATCCGGGACGGCCCGGATCGCCAGCTGCCAGCACGATTACAGGCCTTTGGCATTGTCGTTGAAAATGTCAATCTCGGAGCGGATTCTCCGACTTTGGTTGTGGGCTTGCTCGGGTTGACCGCTGGTCATTTGCCAACGATGCGCCGTCACTGCCGTGACAAAGCTTGTCTGAGAAACAATGATGTGGCCGCGATGGACAGCTGAGATTGTCTCGAACCTTGAAGAAAGGCTCACCGATGAAGGGCGGGGAAGAACCACGAATGGGTAGGGTGGGTTTGCCGATCGCCGCACAGATGTGCACACTGGTGCCGAGTGTTGGGTGTTTCTAGGGTGAAAGATTAGAGTGTCCAATCCATCCCTGTTGCTCTGCACGGTTAGGACTCTGCAGGGGCGCCGCCTCCCTGGTGCTGGGTCCTCGAGTCACCGGCCGGACTCCGGAGGCCACCGCCTGCGAGATATTTCACCGAGATCTAGAAGAAAAGGTGACAACATTTAGGCCTTGCATGTTGCAATTGGGTAATAAAATTCAGCTGTGGAGTTTAACCCGAGCTCGACTGTCTTTGGAACCACGTCTTGACTGGTTTCGGCGAGTTTGTGCAGGAGCGGCCAGATGCAAAGCTCCGAGTGGCTGTTTCTGAGACGCTTTTCCAACATCGGACTCCTGAAGAGCCTAGATTGAGACTCCAAGAGCAGTCGTTGGATTCCTCGATTAGTGGTCTGTTTCGAGTGCGAAAGCCTGGCTTCTGTTCGGGACATGCCGAGCACGAGCTCTTTAGGGTGGATGCGAGACGTGGAGAGTAAATGAGATTACGACCAAGTGTCAGGGGATTATTGTATGACCTTGTTAAGAAAAAAAATGTTTCGACCAATAGCCCAAGTTGATGGATCAGACCAATTTCTTTGCAAGATGATCAGGGATGCTGTGTCGCGGTGGCATTGTAACCACGGAAGCAAACAACTTAAGTCAAATGAACTGCCCGACGCCGTGTCAGGTCTACCAGTGTAACAACCTCAGATGCGGATCAAATCCATCGAATTGGCAGATGGGGAACTGCGGCGTGGTTGGTCACAATTTGAAGAGGCGGCGCGCACCTGTGAGGTCCCGAAGTCTGTCGTCGGTTGAGGGTCGGCTGACAGCGAACCCGCCGCCATTCAATGCGGCCTCCCGGACGTGGCAAAATGACACTGAAGATCGTATTTTGGATGTGGATGATTGGCAATGTTGTGCACCGGAGGAAGTCCTCGCCTGAGAGTGACTGCTTGAGGCTGGATCGTAAGGCGATGTTGAGATCATCCTGGATTCCCCTGGCTGTGAACCAAGGGAATGCCCAAGGATTTCCAGGTTGCGGGCGGAAGTTCACGGTGGTGCCTTGGTTGGAGAACTATTCTTGGAAAGGTCCTCGACAAACCAAGGGAGAGGGAGGTTGGTACGTTCCCGGTTGCCGCACTTTTCTTCTCAGGAGGCAGATAGGAAAATGCACTGGGTCCTCGGAAAACTCAGATCTGCGAGGGTCTGTCCCGGGAGACTGTCGTACAGCATTCTCTGCACACTCTGACTGGACTCCTCGCCTTGATGTTGGCTCTTTGGCGATGGAAGGTATACCGAGGTGGCAAGCTTCCCAGAGTTCACCATTGCTGATGAGAAATGGATTTGTGGCTCGCTCTGTCCGTTTGGGTTTCGGTGCAGACCGATAGTGCTGCGTTGCGCGTTTTGGATAGCAAAAGGCCCGAAATGGCGAAAACGTTTCAGCGCCTCAGGCGGCGCGCATGCAGGCGTGACAAAGCTCGAGGTTTAGGGAGACGTCGGTGGTTCTCGGGCCTCTTCGCTGGCCAAGGTCTCACTCGGAAAATCTGGACTTGGGTTGCCCTGTTTCACATCACATTATCATATTGCCAAAACAGGAAATAGGGTGCCGATGAGCGTCGACCACCACTGAGGGACTCGCGGACAACCGACCGGACGGCCGGACTTGGGGAGGTTGAGACTGACCCAAAGGGCTAACATTTGAATGAAGAGTATCATACTGTTCAACAAGAAGAGAAGTCTATATAAGACGGCTTCATCCTCCTCCATCAACTCCCAACTTCTTCCCAGCATCAGCAGCATCTTCAACTCAACACTCCAACCAACAAACAAAAAACCAATCTTCCGCTTCTTCAAGCACCACTCTTCATAACCACCAAAATGCAGTTCTCCAGCGTCTTCACCATCCTGGCCGTCGCCATGACCGCCTCTGCCCTCCCCTCTGAGGTCGCCCGCGGCAACAACATCGCCAGCTGCAACGCCGCGTCGCAGAACGTCTGCTGCAACGGCCTCCTCAACTGCGTGGTCCAGGTCGCCGGCAAGACCTGCAACACTGAGGCCTACTGCTGCGAGACCACGGCCCCCCAGGTAAGCGCCAGCACAGCAACCCTCCAAGCTCTCACCCCAGCACCCGAGACTAACACACTCTCCCCTCCTCCAGGGCGGTCTTGTCAACGTCAACGCCCTCAACTGCGTCAAGGTTCTCTAAGTGCCATGACAACCCCAACAAAGAAGGCCCAGAGTTCTCCTCCAGCACATAAAAAAAGGCAGGGTCGGGATGGCGCGCGCCGTCAACACACAGCGACGCAACACAACGACAACGGCACACACACGCAAAAAGCGCACCACCCCGACCCATCGCGGAGGCCAGCAAGACACGGGAAGCCGACGGGTGCCTCAAGGGAGGAAGGATTCTCAGGGTCCTCTTTTTTTTTCTCATTCACACTTTCACGATTCTGTCTACTACTGGTTTTGTTTCCTCAGGCCTGGGGGGCTCAACCGGCCACGCTCATTCACTGGGAGATAGGTACCTACCCATAGCTAGTACATTCGCGGTAATCTAATACTTTTGTTGCCGGCTATCTTGGTGATGTTTTGATCTGAGTGTTTGGGTTGTTTCATTGTGAGATGCGCGGGGGCTGAGAATTGTGTTCAGGGGGTTAGAAGTGACCTTGCAGAGGTTTGGATGCCTCTTGGCTCAAGGTGGGATAGTAACAAATCATGAACGAGCGATCGTCGCAAGGAAAGTTTTAAATTGTAGGTTTGACAGCAGCTGGTGGATCGCTTGTATTTCCTGCCTTCGTGCGTCCCTGCGGTGCTTGGTCCCTTGCAGATCCCGGACATCCGACTCATGTCAGGGGTGTTCGGATGCAAGATGTAAGGGACCGAGCAATGATCAACACCAGTTTGTGCAAGCCAAGAGTTCAGCTCAACTTCCATGAAGGACAGCCGAAGAATAATCCAAATCCAGTCTCTCAATACTGGAGGATGACTTCAAAAAGGTGGTTGGGCACATAGCATAATCTGTCGAACTAAACAGATTGAAGCACCTTGTTTGAAGAGATGACAAGTTAAGGCAACGTTATATTGGGACGACTGCTTGCAGTCATCAGCATAGATGATGGCTAACTCTGGCATAAACCGCTCCATCTGGAACCGGCACCACTGGTGCTGGGTTACACCTTCCAGGGTGCCATTCCAAAAATTTCCAATTGTACGTTGCTCTGAACTCTGGCATCCCAAAATGTTTCCGGCAATGCCAACAAGACTGTTCTTGCCGGTTTGTCAAGCCTGGGCGTCGACGACGTGCTCCGCAACAGTGTCGGTCGGCTTGTCGGTGCTGCAGCCGTTGTCGCCAGCGATGTTGGCTGGCTTGTCACTGACAAAGCCGTTCTCGGCCATCCAGGCTGCTGTCCACCATGGCCGATGCTGAAAGGTCGCAATCTCCAGCTGCTTCGCGACTCCAACCTTGTCTTTGACCCGCTTTTGGGTTTCCGGTGAGGTGCCGTCATAGACCGGACCGACAATCTTGTGGTATGCGTCCCGGGATGGTCCCATCTCACCAACCCGCCTCAGCTTGTCCGAAACAAGAAAGTCGTCATTGGGCGGGATGCCGCGCGCAAGCTGGACAAGTGGTGTCGGTCGCCAGTCCCTGTCAGATAGCCAAGCCGGCCTGGCATCCTGGGTCTCGTAGGCCGGAATGATGCACACGGACTCCCAGTCTACGACAGCAGTAAGCTTGAACGTGACTGGGTCAACGAGAAGATTGTGCTCCGAGAGGTCGTCGTGCCAAAGAATACCAATGTCCTCTGGTCCATTGTCGTGGGGAACGAGGCGAGGCACCAGAGCCTTGAACTGGTCGAAGATCTCATAGACGCGATCCTTGTTGCGCGCGAGCTCTCGGTCGTTCTCGCAGTACCAGGGCCCACCCTCGATAGGAGAAAGGTTCCGGATTCGCTTGCCGAGCAGCTCGAGGCGCATGTCGACCAATTCCCGGGAGGTTTTGAAAGGGGCCACGAGATCCAGGTAGTACACGCGCTTATCGAAAAAGAACTCTTGGGCGACCATGCGGCCGAGGACAAAGTTGCCACCGGGGCCGAGGTCCTTGTCCACAACACCCAGGTCATTGTCTGGCTTGACCGGGACGGGGGCTTGGTGAGGGATCACACGATCGGCGACATCTGCAAAGTAAATATTGCCGTACTTACTGAATCGCAGCGCGACCAGCTGCTTAGTATGGACCGCCAGCTCGGCGAAGAACCTGACCCTGGCGTCGTCGGGCATGGTGGGCCAAAGTTTGCGCAGCGGCTCACCGGGCATCATTTCCATCAAAATCCACTCGTATCCCAGTTCGTTGTCATCGCTCGAGGAGAAGGCAATCACTCGCGGAATGGGCATTGTCGTGTGCCGTCGGACGTACTCCATTGTGGCGATCTCGCTTTCGGTCTTGAAGAAGGGCTCGACGGGGATGGAAACTCGAAACAGGTACGCTTTGTTCCAAGTCGAGTTGGTGAGGCTGTACAGGCGGTTGAAGGTGCCCTTCGCAAAGTACTTGATCTCGGCATCGGCAAAGTCGGGAAATCGCTGACAGAGAATGCGGCGAATAGGGCTAATCTAGGCATCGTGATCGTGGTCGTCGGGCCAGTATCGCTCGAGATATCCCTCATCTTCTTGGCTTCTCCAGTAACGGTGGAGGTCGGCGGGCAGTGGGTTGGGATGTTGAGTGTTGGAAACGCGAATGGGAAAATCACCGTTGGCGAGTTGCGAGCCCATTCTCGAGAAAACAGGCCTTCCAGCTTCCGTGATTGATGATAATGGTTTGTCGATTCTCGTGTTGGTGAAGGTGTAGATGCGCCGGAAGCAAGACCGTGGAGAAAGGAAAGAGCAAGAGCCGGGAATGCTGATCGTGACCACGGGAGGGTGCGACTTCTTCGCTTCTTCGACCTTAGGACGTGGGAAACTCAAGTTTTAAAGGAAGGTGCTAGACGAGAAAGGGTTCCAGGAGTAGCAGGAGTGACAGGAACAGTTATAACTGGAAGGCGCCTTCCACTCTCTTGCCGCTCGCAATCAGGAAGTTGGTGTGGGGTTCAAAGTTCTTTCCAGGAGTTGATTCACGAGGTGTGCATGATGGTCGAAGACAACGCCATTGAAAGAAGTTCATTGCTGATAAGATGAGATAAAACCGTGAAATGTTCAGAGAAACCCGAAGCTGCAGGCGTGTACCTGCGCTCTGACTCTGGCATTGTTTCCTTTGCGTGCCACTGGTTTAGTTGCCATACGTGGCCGTAGTCTTAATTCAAGAGAAATTGACACTGACAGTGCTTCAAAGGTGTTTGTATGGGAAATTCAAGATTCATTAATGGCTTTAAGAAGCCAGGAACCCTTCACAAGGCGCTGTCACTGTTTCACAACCTCGTCTGGTCAACCTTCTCCGAATGGTTCACTTGATCTCTGTTCTGCAAGCAGCTGATGCTTCAGCAGACAAAAAGGTCACCTCCAGTTTCGCAAACCAGAAACTGCGGATGTGGTACTGAATCTGTCTATGGCCAGAGTCACACTTTTCCCTATGATAATTACTCGTACTGGCACCGGGTGAGCCTTCACAGCTTACTGACCTAGGTAAGTTAATGCTTCCCCATGATACATCCTGAAGTTAATCAATACGAGGAACCAACCCCTTTTTACGAGCTGATTTTAAGCGAAAATAAGATAAACGGTTAAAATGCAGAACATGGGATAAGTCCAGGCTTTTCAAATTAAGGGTTAAGACATTGGGGTACGAGCAGTGTGCTACACAGGCAAACGCACTCAAGCCAGGAGGTGGAAAAAAGAAAGAAAGTTGGGTATGTCTATTCTATCGGCGCTAATTTACAGTCTATCATTATTTCCATATGAAGTGCATCTTTCTCTACTCTAACCAACCCACGTGCCGGCCAATATTAAGACCTGCCAAAAAGGCCCCCCTTTGTCGTAAGCTTGGTCGCAAAGGCGATGACACCGCCGGCCAAGCAAATGACGCCGGCAAAGATAGTGGCCTGGAGATACCCTCCATATTTGTCCAACAACACGCCGCTCACGGGGGGACCCACCAAGGACGCTGTCGTAGCCATTGCCATGCCCATACCCATGTAGGTGCCCAGATTGCGGGGGTCGTCGGTGCAGATCGAGAGGGCTGCCGACGCCCCTGAGATGATGGTGCCGGATGTGAAGCCAAAACCAATCGAGTAGACGACCAACCCTGCGGTGCTCGTGGCGGTGTTCATGCACAAGGTGACAATGCCCGTGAGAACACCTCCAACGGCAAAAACGTTCAGCTTTCCAAACTTGTCAGCCAGCACGCCGGGAATAATCCGTCCAAAAGTTGACGCGCCGTTGACGATGGCCAGCAGGTATGACGCGAGGGTGGGCTCCATGCCCCTTGACACAGCGTACGTGGGGATGAAGAACAGCGGCACAAACATGCCGATGAAACAGCACCACGCGGCGCCAATGAGCATCAAGAACCTGGCCTCCTTGAACGCCTTGCCAATGAAGAAGCTCGTCTGACGCGGCGGCAGCCTGGATGTCACAGCAAAGCTGGAAAATGCCAGCAGTGGCGTCACCACGAACGCCATGATCCATCACCACCCAAACCCAAGCGTGGACCCATTCAGCATCTTGGACAGCGCAATCGGGAACACAATCCCACCGATCGAGCTGCCCGACACCACCAGCCCCAGCGCGGCCGCCCTCTTCTTGTCAAAGTACTGCGCCACCGCAGCAAAGGCCGGCACCTGCAGCAGACTCATCGCAAAACCCGTTAGCACGCCCTGCGCCAGCATGAAGTGCCAGTACTGCGTGCAGATGCTCGTCATCATGAGCGCGAAGACGTACAGCACCGCGCCGGGGCGGATGACCCACGAGCCGTAGCGGTCAAACAGCGGGCCTGAGAGAGCGCCGCCGGCGAACTGGATGAAGGCCGTCAGCGAGCCGATCCAGGCGACGTTGTCGGGCGTCTGGTCGCGCAGCTGGTGCGTCATGTAGTAGGCCTGGAACACGCCGAACGAGTTCATGAAGCCGAGGCAGGAGAAGAAGATGCAGGCCGCGCCGACGACGACCAGCCAGGAGCGGGCGCCGCCGTCGGGAGCCGGCGAGAAGCCCGCACCTGGCGTGGAGGGGTCCGGGAGCGGGACGGCGGATTCGGTGTCAGAGGTTGAAAAGTCGGCTGGGAGCTTCTTTTCGTTTTGAGGTGGGAGGGCTGGTGACCCTTGGGAAGAGTCGGCGGCGGCCATGGCGTGCGTGTTTCAGTGTATGTGGTGTGATTTGTGTCACTTTGATGGTCGGACGGACGCGGAGTTAAGTTCAAAATCGGTTGAGATGGTGGTGCAAACCGTGTGCTGTAGGAAGAACTGAGAAAAGTACACTGTTTGTTCGGATAGTGTAATTTAGTGATATAAAAGGTGCGTAGCGTATGGCCGGGAATAGCGGGATATTAAGTGATTGCCGATGTTGCGGCTTGAGGATCCCGGATGTTGATGTCCGATCTGATAAGAGGCGGGACGGAAGGGGCTTGGGAGGAGGGCGTGGGAGAGTAATATATGCCAAGTGATCTGATAACCAGGAACTAAGGTTCACACCCTCGGATTTGTGGTGATGCGAGCTCCGAAAGGCTCTAGGTGTGCGTTGCGCCCTTCCGTGTTGTTGCCGTGTGTTCGACGTGCTCGAGACGTGTTAGTGGTGGTCGGCATATTGTGGGTAGAGACGGACTCGGTGCTCGGAATCGGAGATAATGGTGCTATTGACCAACCATTCGATGGTGTGGGGCAATCCTTCATCCTTCTCCTTCAAAGTGGATGCCTAAATCCTCCAGTTCCACAAAATGCCGAGTGATGCTTCCATCAACTTCAAAAACCCGTCCACCCCCTCGATCTCCGAAACATGGCCCGAGACTCGCTTCTGAGAATCTAATCGGCTAGCGCGCGTCATCTTACCCCATCTCGGGTGTTGGACATGATGGAGCCAGAGCGAGAGCGGCGGCGGAGAAGACCAGCAGTGTATGTACGGGCATTTGGTGCGACCAGGGTGTGACTTCACTGGCGTATGGTCAGAGTGGTCCATTCGAAACTCCGAGCCTTTCTTTTCGTCGTTCGGTGCAATTGTTAAACCGACAGGGTCTTTGCTAACTAATCAAATCATCCGACAATCAGCTCCTGCATCCTCTGCAGAAGACGAAAGATCCGGTGCAACAGAGAAACGCCATGCAGCAACTGCACAAGATCCAAAAATGCCACATGCACCTACCGGGACCCTCCGCGGCCAACAACGCAGACACGACGGCAGCAAGGCGCAATTGGCGATGCAAGCAGGCCAGCGCCAGACGTGGAGCACCCCTTAACTCCGAGTTCTGGCGTGTCGTCTACCACACCAACTCAGCATGACCCGTCTCGGCCAACGGGCACCGGCCCCACCAGCTCAGCTGCTACGTCGACCGTTGATACTCAGTCACCGGGCAGCGTTGTGAGGCCGACCAGAAGCCGAGTAGCGCCAGAGCCGGCTGCGCCGTCAGCTCCAAGCTCGGCCAACACGCCTGTCTCGACTTTTACTCGGAACTCCCGTGTCGAAACAACGACGCTCCACTTCGCCGGCGGCTTCTACTTCCATAGTGAGCATCGTCAAGCCAGCCAGCCCCAGGCCGTCACCAGGAGCGTCACACACAAGTCACGTCTCTTTGGCCAGAGCCACTGGGTTAATGCTATCGGGCTGGTAAAGAACCCCCTACCTCTCCACAGTGTATATTGCATGCCCAACTAACTGCGCCTGTAGCTCAATGGCATGATTGAAATGTTTGAACTTCACTTGCGCCAAAAGTCCACCGCCTTCCAGATAGAGAAACGGTGCAAAGCTTTGGCCAAGGTCATCAAAGCCCGCCGGGCACCCCCATGGCCGTGTGTGCCAACCCCTGAGCTCCCCGCCAAGGTCGTTTCCGATGCGTTGATCGAGTGCTATCTCAGGACGAACGAGACCCTGCTCCGTGTGTTGCACATTCCAAGCTTCAGACGTGACTACGAAGCCGTGTGGAGCCCCGACAGCAACCCCGACCCGACATTCCTTGTTCTGCTCAAGCTCGTTCTAGCCATCGGCGCGACAACCTACGACGAGTCCTTTTCCTTGCGGCCCTCTGCCGTGAGGTGGGTGTACGAGGCGCATACATGGCTTTCTGCGCCCGACTTCAAGCACCGGCTAGGCATCCCATCCCTCCAAGCAAACATATTGCTTCTCATTGCCCGCCAAGCAACAGGCGTAGGTGAGGATCTGGTGTGGGCCTCTGTCGGCAGCACGCTCCGGATTGCAATGTACATGGGCCTACACCGAGACCCGGCAGGCCTTGGACCCAGCACTACGACGCCGATGGTGGCTGAGATGCGCCGCCGGCTCTGGAATACCATCCTTGAAATAGCATTGGAGTCGAGTCTCAACTCCGGCGGTGCCCCATTAATTAGCCTAGACCACTTCGACACAGAGCCGCCAGGAAACTTTGACGACGACCAGCTCACCGGGGCTGAGGGCGAGGTTTTGGTCCCCAAGCCCGACGGCACCTTCTCCCAGACCACCACGGCCATCGCCCTCCGCAGCATGTTCCCACAACGCCTCGCCATTGTCAAATACCTCAATGACCTCTCCTCGCGTGGCTCCTACGCCGAAACCCTTAAACTCGACACCGAACTCCGCGCCGCCTACAAAACCCTCACACGCACCCTCCAAACTTGCAAGACCCCCACAAACGGGCCCTCCGACCTCGAACTCCGAGCGGTCGATCTCCTGCTCCGCCACTACTTTGTCGCCCTCCACCTCCCTTTCTTTGCTCCCGCGCTCAAGGAGACCGAATTCGCCTTTTCCCGACGCGTCGTCGTCGAATCCGCCCTTCGTCTCTGGCGAGCCGCGTTCCCTGTCCCGCTCTCCCAGTTGCCCACCATCGACGACCCACTCGCGCGCGTCGCCATCAGCGGGTCGGGCTACTTCCGCACTATCGCCGTGCAGGCGTCAATTGTCATTGCCGTCGAGCTGACCTCCCTGATGCGCGAGGAGGAGAGTCTGGGGCTGGGACCCGTCGAGGTCCGGCCGGATTTGTTGACGGCACTGGATGACTTCAAGGTGTGGAGCTGGAAGGGGATGGAGACGGGTGAGACAAATACCAAGGGGTATCTCGTCGCATGCCTTGTGTGGGCGCAGGTGGACGCGATGAGGAAGGGGATGGTCGAGGAGGAGTGGGTTATGGAGGTCGTTAAGGCGGCTGAAGAGGCGGAAACGCGGTGTTTGGGCTTGTTGGAGGAGATTGAGGCGCGAGGTAGGCAGCCGCAGGATGCGCCGTTCGGCACGGCGACTCAGGGGGTGGGCGGGGACGCGGTTGTGACACCGGACTTTGGAGTGGGGGATTGGGACTATATGGTGAGTGGTTACTGTCGCAAATTCTCGGACAATGGTGCTAATGGTGCAGATGTCTGATGTTTTGTTCAACACGGCTGGGGACCCATTGAGCTGGGTCTTCCAATAGGGTCCGGGTTGAACCTCCTAAGGGCAAGAGCCGGCTGGCTCCCTGGTGGGCTTGCGCAATCTCAGCGCTGCATTATTGGATGTTTGTTTGGTTTTGGATCGATAGGAGGCAAGGGTACCTGCTCACCCCGGTATCTTTGTCGAGTCTCTGAGTTGTACAGCACTTGCTTTGGACAAAGCCCACGCACAGCACCAGTAGCACCCATTGCCACCAATCATTCTGGGATGTCTTGTTGCCAGAGGTGTGTTTCTCGTCGGCCACTCAAGTTAGATGTCAGACTCGAGCCGCCACATACTCTCTCCCGGCTTCTCCCCGCTGTGTACCTTCCCGCCCCGTACAAGGCTCTCGAAAACCTCTTTCAGTTCCTTATCCCTCTTGGCCAGCATTTGATAAAACTCCCACGGGGCCTCCAATCGGACAAGGCTGACAGTACTCTTTGTCCATCGCCAGGGATTCGCGGCATGCGCGTAAAACCCCGCCAGCCCGTCGACCTGTACCAAGGGTTTCAGGGGATCCATTATGAGCTTGTACGCGTCCAAGATCATCTCTCCTTGACGGTCCGTCAGATCCTCGCGACCGAAGTCTTCGTTATCACCAAAGTCGGCCATGACGACCCGGATGGTCAGCGCCGGCGCGTTGACTTTGCCACGCATCCATTCGACTGTGGCGCCCCAATCTTGGATCGCGGGGTGGCCTCGCTGGGGCCAGCCCCCCGGTATGTAGGGAGGGAACACCAGCTCGAGGAAACGGAGGTGAGGCAGGCAGTGCGCGGGGACGATGTCTCGGAGGAACTCGGACGCGGCAAGACGGTTGAAGGGGTAGTAGAGCTCTGTCGGGCTCACCAGGAAGGGCACCATTTGCGGGGTGGGCAGGCTCCAGGGCTCGCAGGCGTGGTAGTCGTGGATGATGAACCGGTTCCCCGAGAAGAAGACAAACTGGGCGTCGCGGCACAGAGACCGGCAGACGAGAAACAGGTCGGTGGGCGGCGCCCAGCAGTTGCAGGTTACGGAGAAGGCGGAATGGCGACGGCGGCAGAAGCAGCCGGCGGGTGGCAGGCAGCGCGCTTCGTCCTCGTAGTCGCACACGCAAGGGGGGTTGCATCGGCTCAGTCGGCAGCCGTGGTGGATGCGCGGCGGGCAGTCGCCCTCGCAGTCCGGTGAGCCGTCGCAGGGCGGACGGGCGATGATGTAGCCGCGGTCTTGTCTGCTCCAGGTGACCTCCTTCCAGGGGGTGATCAGGTCGGTGTATTCCAGGATGCGGAGGCGGAGCTCGGCGGGGAGACTTGTCAGGGGCGACGGTGTTTTGGATAGTTTGAGGTCTGAGAAGTGGGAATCCAGTGGGGAGGCGCCAGGGGGGGAAGCACGATGGTGGCGGGATTGGAGAACCGTGTCTCGAGCCAGCTCTTGAAGTTGACGGTTCCATGTCCCGCAAAGCCGCACGTGGCAGTCTTTGAGGCGAAAGAGCGCGATCGGAGCGACGGCAAGACGGGCTGTCTCGAGTGCATCTTGATGCTCGGCGTCGATGTCGCAGACCAACGAGAACTCGAGGCTTCCGACGCCAACACGAGACGAGATGTAGTCCGCGACATCGTGCAACTCGCGGAGCATTGCCTGCGCAACCGCCTTGCCCCCCGAAGTCGAGTCCGAGGGCAACGCACCGCAAAGCAGCGGGTCACCGTGTGCGTTACCGTGCTCCTTGGGACAGCCGGACTGTTTTGAATGATGACAGCAAGCTGGAGGGTAGTCCCTCGGATCGATACGTTGGTGGCAGGAGGTTTCATTGAGGACAATCTTGAGCCAAGTCAACGAGGCGAGAGCGACGGGCGAGAGGGCGCGAAGAGACTCGAGAGAGCCCTGGTGCGAGTAGAAGATGATGAATCGATTCGCAGAGTATAACAGACGCGCCGTCTCCTCGTGCAGGGCGCGGCACGTTTGCAGTAAACCGTGGAAGTCAGCCAGGGGCGGTGGCGCGTAGTGTGATCCCCAGTCACTCGATGCCCAATCATCGTCTGCGTCTGACTCGTCATCGGCGTTGTTGCAGCTGTCCAAGCAATACACGTTTGGGTGCCCGTCAAGGCGTGCAATACCCAGATGGAGGTAGATGCGACGACGAACAGGAGGAGGGAGGCCAAGAAGACTCGCTGCTTGTACCGGCTGGCCTTTGGTGTCTCGCGACATGGTCAGTGGTAGTTGAGTGTTGGCAACTTGGTGGGCTTTCGTTTGTTCGCTTGTTGTTGGGACGAAGAGACCTGTCACGTAGGTTACCACGGATATTTCGACTAAAGACAACTCAGTCGTGGTTGGGTGTCAGAGATGGAAAGCAGGAACCATTGGCTCAAGGGCATGCAGGGGTCGGTTGGTGGCCTCTGGGTGGACGTCTACTGAGGCGTTATCAGTGAGCCTGTTGGGCCTGCAGTGCGGGGAAAGCTGGGCTCGGGTGAAACTTTCGCTGTGAACAAGCATCCAAATGTCGTCGTCGCTCGCAGCTTGTGTCTATTCTTGCCAGGCACAATTGACGAGCGGCGAGGTACCATCATGGCCTCGATTAAGGAAATCCAGGCTTTCAGGCTCGAAGTTGCGACCCCATTCGAACGCTTGACTCCCCAAGAGAAGCGATATGCACACCACATGGCCCGGTAAGTTTATCAGCCAGTACGGTTGGGAAGTTCACGGGATCTTCCACTTGAAGCGCCAATTTCTGACCAGTTGCTGTTGTAGTGCTTCGTGGCTCGGCACAAGAGTCATTCTCAGACAGGTCTCCCCAGAGTCGCCCGCAATTTTTGACTTGATCCTCGAACTCCATCGCACGTGTGCTGGAAATTGGGATGCGCTCGCCGAATCCTGCAAGGTTGATAGGGAAGACCTTGGCCGCTTTTTGACATATGCCGCAACCTTCTTGTCAAATGTTGGGAACTACTTTGTGAGTTGAGCTCCTGCTGTCTGGAGGAGTCTTGGCTCTGATGAGAGAGGCAGGGGTCTGGTGACCAAAAGTTCGTCCCTGATGTCGACGAATCTGTCTTGCGGAAATTTGCAACCTTGTCTCCCAGGTTGTCGGAACTCTATGAGAGCATAGCAGCGTCCATTCAAGCCATTCCTCCGTTTGGTCTTGGTTATCCGAGCGACACCACACAGAGTGCGTATTACCTAGGCAGCATCACAGAGCAGGAGATCGCCACGGTTTCCCGAGTCCTCGAGCAAAACTCCATCTTCCCCGAAAACACGCGAATTCGAAAGGCAGAGAATGGCCTGGATTTTGAGGTGCTTCTTGCCTCGGCCCAGAATGGCGGCATGTTGCAGACCTTCTCCCTCCCAGATGGCAAGGGGTCTGTTCGACTCGTTCAGGGAGACCACTCGACCGAGCTGGATCAAATCTGCGCTGAACTCGTCGAAGCGGCCAAGTACGCAGCCAACGACTTACAGAGGGACCTTCTCCAAGCCTACACTGCAAGCTTCCAGACGGGCAGTCTGGACAAGTACCGTGATTCGCAGCGTATTTGGGTCCGAGACAAGGGGCCGAGGGTCGAGAACATTTTTGGCTTTGTCGAGCCGTACCGAGACCCGTACGGGATCCGGTCCGAATTCGAAGGGCTGGTGGCTATTGCCGATGACGAGGAGACCAAGCTTCTTGCAAGGCTGGTAGAGAACTCGGCCAAGTTCATCAGGAGACTACCGTGGGCGGCACCAGAGAATGGCGGCAAGGGTCCGTTTGAGAAGAACTTGTTTGAGCCACCCGACTTTTCGAGCATTCACAGTGAGTACCTCCCCCTGCGCCAAGTACCTCTCGTAATTATTAACGAGCATGAAGCTCTTGCGTATTGCTCAAGCATCATATTTCCAGGGATCAACCTGCCCAACGTCAGTTTTCTATCTGACAAGCCGATGATGGGGCTGACATGTTGCAGTACAACGACATTCGTCAAGAGTCGGGCTTCAAGAACGTCATCATCGCCAACCGCATGGCGGCAGAGAGCAAAGCAAAGCAATACCCCTTCGTCAAGCCATCCGAGGCCGAGATATTTGCAGAACACAAGTTTCCGGCATATTACTGGTGGGTTGTGCTGCATGAGCTCCTCGGCCATGGCACCGGGCAAATGATGGTTGAGACTGAGGAGGGCAAGTACAACTTTGACATCAGCCGCCCACCTGTGAACCCCCTGACAGGCGAGCCCATCACATGCTGGTACAAACCCGGGCAGACATGGACCGGCCAGTTCGGCGACTTGGCGACTACAGTTGACGAGTGCAGGGCCGAGTTGGTCGGGGCGTATCTCATGGACGATCCAGAGCTGTTGGAAATGTTTGGATTTACAGACACTTCCCCGATTCGGGCAGATGATTGTGAGTGGAAAAGAACGCTGAGAGGACTGAGGACCTTTCTGACGGATTTTGGGCAGTGACGTATAACCTTTACCAGCAGCTCGGCGTTGACGGACTTCGAGGACTTGCAAACTTCAACGTTGACAGCGGAGTGAGTGTTCTTATCAATGAATGAATGACTTGATCATCTGTTAACCTCCTCTCAGAAATGGGGCCAAGCCCACAGCCGAGTTAGCCCTCCCCATCTTCGACTACCTGCCCAATCACTTGACTAACAAGCATCCAGGCACACTTCGCCATCCTGAGATGCCTCCTCCTCGACGGCAACGGCGTCATCACGATAACACACGACCGACCCAGCCAATCGCTCACAGTCCACGTCGACCGCTCCAAGATCCTCAGCCACGGCAAACTGGCCCTCGGCAATATGCTCCTGCATCTGCACATGTACCGATGCACCGCCGACGCAGCGGCCTGTCGCGCGTACTACGAGAACTTGTCCAGGGTAGAGGGCGAGTATCTCGAGTGGCGGGAGACGGTACTGGCGAAGAAGCCGCCCCCGCTGGTCTTTGTGCACGCGAATACCTTTTTGACGGATGAGGGCGAGGTGGTGTTGAAGGAGTACGAGCCGACTGTCGAGGGGGTGATTCAGAGCTGGGCGGAGCGCGGGGTGTGAGGGGCGGCATCGGTCTTGCCCGTTTCTTGTGTCTTTGTCGTCATCTCGGGCCTGATCGATCGTATATGTGAGTTTTCCTTGCCGGCAGCGCCCCTTTTCGCTAGTGCCCAACCTTGACCGCCGTTCCGGGCTTCAATGTACTGCAAGATTTGGAAGATAGTCTGAACAAGCGCCAAAAATAACACTGGTGGTCGCAGCACGCTCCACCACGCCAACCACGCAGTCGAGTCACCCCTGTCTCGCCACAGCTGGCGGATGAAACGAGATTTCTTGCTGGTGGCGTAATTAGCCGCTGAGCTTGACCAGCTCCTCAGAGACAGCCTCTTTCTGGGGCGTGGAAAACGAGACAGCAAGCCCGAGCGCTGTACAAACTTGCCGAGGTCCACAAGCAAGCAGGGAGGGGCGTGGAGACTGAGGGTGCCACGTGCAGAGCCCGGGCGGCTGAATTCCTGTCGAGACTTAGACCTGGACTGGAGGATGTTCCGTTCGAGGAGGCGACGTCTTCTGGTTTGTCTGTGGGTACTCTGGTAACACATGTACATGTTATTCTCCTTACTCTTCTTTTCGGAGGATTGTCATAGTGTCTAGAGGTAGCTTCCTGGTCCGGCCCACTTCAGTTGTGCAACCGATGGCTCTCTCCAAAGCTTAACCCCTTTTCCGCATTAGGGTCAGGAACTACTTGGTCCAAGGACATGGGCTTATTTAGGATATACTCACGGAGTATAAGATCTTCATCAGAAGCGCTCCAATCAGCACCGCGCAATTGTGAACAGCTTAATCCTTGGCCAAGCGTCAGGACTTCAGCGTCCACTCGCTTGCCTTGCCCATTTCACGCATGACAAACAACTTATCAACCTTCAAGTCGATTTCTAGGTCAACTTTGCCCTTCAAACACAACTGCCGAAAAGCCTCCGCCGGAGGGCTTTCTGTTTTGGTCTCGCTATGCTGCCCATCCTTGTGGTGGAGTGAGTGCATCCCGGAGCCAATTGGTGGAGGAACAGAGCACTGACCATGAGAGTGTTACAGTTGATCGTAAGCGATCCCTGGAAATCTTAGCTAGTGGAAAAAGGAACCACAGCGTCCGGTTCCAGAAACAGCAACAGGGATGACAGGTCCGATTCAGCCTGCCCCGGTCTCATTTGATTTGAGAAGACAAGAAAACATGTATAAGACAGAGTCAGTTCAGCTTCAACTCTGTCCGTGATGCTGCTCTCCACGCTCTGCTCACCCAGTCTCCGCCCCTCTGTTCCCATTGCCAGGAGCTGCACATCGCCATGAAGTTCACCAAGTCTGATCGCAGGTCCGTGTCGGCGGCCAGCGTTGCCCTGCTTGCCTCGGCGCTCCCTGTGGCTCAAGCCGCGTGCAGTCTGCCCTCGACTTACAAGTGGACATCGTCGGGTCCCCTGGCACAGCCCAAGTCGGGTTGGGTCTCGCTCAAGGACTTCACCCATGTGCCCTACAATGGCCAGCACCTCGTGTACGGAACCACGTACGGCACGAGCTATGGGTCCATGAACTTTGGGCTCTTCTCGGACTGGTCCCAGATGGGATCGGCAGCCCAGAACGGCATGTCTTCGGGCACGGTCGCGCCCAGCCTGTTCTACTTCGCCCCGAAGAAGACGTGGGTTCTGGCCTACCAGTGGGGCGCCACCGCCTTCTCCTACCGCACTTCGAGCGACCCGACGAACGCAAACGGGTGGTCGGCCGCGCAGCCGCTCTTCTCGGGCACCATCTCGGGCTCTGACACGGGGCCGATCGACCAGGCGCTCATCGGCGACAGCACCAACATGTACCTGTTCTTTGCCGGCGACAACGGCAAGATCTACCGCGCGAGCATGCCGATCGGGAACTTCCCCGGCAACTTTGGCACCGCGTCCACCGTCATCATGAGCGGCAGCAAGAACGACATCTTCGAGGCCGTGCAGGTCTACACCGTCTCGGGCCAGGCCTCGCCCCAGTACCTCATGATCATCGAGTCCATCGGCGCCAACGGCCGCTACTTCCGGTCCTACACGGCCACCAGCCTCAGCGGGTCGTGGAGCCCGCAGGCGACCAGCGAGAGCGCGCCCTTCGCGGGCAAGGCCAACAGCGGCGCGACCTGGACCAGCGACATCAGCCACGGCGACCTGATCCGCAGCACCGCCGACCAGACCATGAGCATCGACCCGTGCAACCTGCAGCTGCTGTACCAGGGCCGCTCCGGCAGCAGCAGCGACTACAACGCCCTGCCGTACCGCCCGGGCCTGCTGACGCTCCAGGGCGCCACCGGCGGCGGCGGCTCGAACCCGGGCACGTCGACCACCGAGAGCGCCGCGCCTGCCGCGACGACGACCCCGCCGGCGAGCGGGACGGCTCCGCGCTATGCGCAGTGCGGCGGGAACGGGTACACCGGCCCGACGGTGTGCGCGAGCCCGTATAAGTGCACGTATTCGAATGATTGTGAGTGATGACTTGTTGCTTTCCTATGCCCTCCTTCAGCATGCCGGCTATGCTTCTTCTTCTTTTTCTTCTTTTTTTGCAACTGCTAACAACATCTTGCCATAGGGTATTCTCAGTGCCTGTAGGGGTTAAGATGGAGGGATTGGTGAAGGGGCCGGGTGGCGTGACGCTCACACACCTATGTCAGTGCCAAGCACAGTCAGCGCAAAGTGGGACCCTGAACGCATCTAGAACAGGTTTTCCGGTGGAAAGAAATGGTCTAGGCAATCCAAAACCTCTTCAATTGCCATGATGGAATGTTAAGGCTGAAGTGAGGCCACGAGAAGTTGCTCAGTCCCGTCCTTACCGTTGTATCTCAGTCACTTGTTCCTCCCCCTTTCCATCCCATCCCTCCCGGGAGAATCTACACCCGGGTTGAACTGTTTAGTTTATTCATGGTTCAATTCAGATCCAGATCCCATCGGCGGATGCCGAGCCTGCTTCCCGTGTTGCTCCGGCGACGGCTGACGCACATGGTTGCGTCATGGTGTTGTGAGAGGATCTCGAGTTTTCACAGCTCCAGATAAGTAATCGGGGTACGAGGGAAGCTCCAGGAGTCCGGAGGAGTTGAAGTCGTGTCTCGATCTTGATCCTTTTTCGCCCGCATCTGTTTCTATAACGTTTGCCAAGCGGTGCTGCCATGCAATACAGTAGAAATGCACAAACGAGTTCCCTGGGACGAGAAGAACCAGTGACCGCAAAAAGGGTTCGTCTCAAGGAGGCCGCCGCTGGGATCGCTGACTGGCGAGAACGAGCACCTTAAGACCTTGCTGACAGCTCTCGACCCGAGGAAGCTGGGGACGCGATTGGGCCCGGGACTCAGACGGGGTCCTCGTCCATTGCACCGAAGCATCCAAGACCGAGAGCGAAGAACACCCCAGTTTGTGGCTCAGGTCCGGTGGATTGTTCACCAAGGCTGAGCCCCGATCCGCAGAGTCTAGACATAAGCCCAAAAGATCGGGCACTTCCGGTCCACGAACACGCGACACTGTGGCCACCCGGGATTTACCCTGTTTTCTGCTGCCTGACTCGTGTGAAATCCGGGGCTCTTACACTTCCAGACCGTTTAAGTTCAGCCCAACGCCTCCGCAGGTGTGACGCCCGGTACTGCACCAGGCAACTGCGAGTAAGCTCCCGCGTGCCCTGGTCGGCATGTACCGGATGGTGGTGTGAGTCCCCCATTTTAGCCTTTTCAGATATTCTGTCTGGACCATAGTGCCAGCGCTTACATGTATACAGGCTTGAGCCCCAAGCGCCGTACAACCAGTTGTGGTGATTTGGTTTTGCCACACCGCATTGGCTGTCTATTTTCAGATTACGTCAAAAGAGCCGAAACCCCAGCACGGGTTTCGAGTCGACCATCATGGATGTACAACCCGTCTTCTTCGAGTTGGGTTGGGGCATCCTCAGCACCATTGGCACCGCCAGCTTCTTCCTGGGCCTGCTCGTCGTCAACGTCACGGGCTTCTCCCCGATTGCTTCCGTCCCGCTCATCAGCTCGGTTGCCTGCGCCGTCGCGAATGGCCTCTGTTTCTATGCTTACTACTCGGGCAACTTGCCTACGGCAAACAAGGCCGTTGCCGCAGCATTTGCGGATATGTTGTGGGGGGTAAGCTCTCATCAGTCTGATTCTTTGGCCAAAAAAGATGACGGGCTGACGGTATGCGCTGCAGATCCAGGAAATGGGGTTGTCCTTCTACAGCTACGTGATCCTCAGCCGCGTGTTGCGCGGCAGGCGGTGGCAGATCTTCGTCACCTTGTTCTGGGCCTTCATCGTGAGCCTGTTCGCCGTCCGCATCTTGATCGCCGTCACCCGTGTGAGATACATCGTCACCGGCAACAAGGCGCTCCAAGTCGTCATCAACCACCTGCACCTGGGCTATTTCCCCCTGCTGGCCACGCTCGAGTGCGTGAGCGCCTACTATCTCTTGACGACTTTTGCCCGGGCCCAGCGCAACTCCCTCACGCACGCCACGAAGACGGGCGTGTTCCGGTACCTGATGCGCAGCACCGAGGTCCGCATCGCGCTGCTGGCTCTCGTCGGCATCATGCGCGCCATCACCTACTCGTTCCAGGTGAAACCGCAGAGAGCCCTGGACCTGGCCAGCCAACTCGACCGTTTCGCATACACACTCGAGTGTATGTTTCCCGTCCTGATGCTGTGAGTTACTTCCCCTCGCAACCCCCCGAGACCCCCGTTGCTCCCGGCTTTGGCCCCCGGGGCTCATTCGGTATTTATCAGGATCGACATGTTGTCCTCCAAAGTCGTCGCCACCGACATACACTACGAAATCTCGATGCCCAGCGAGGACCGCGAATCGCATCACCAGCAGCCATTCGTCACGAGCAGGAAGGACGACGCGGCATCCGCGACGCGCCGCGGCGTGCACGTCGTCAAGAGCCGTGGCGTCGGCGAGGCGGACTCGGGGTTTGGCGGGGGGTCGTCCTCTCGAAATCGCAGCATACCGGGCGAGTCGTCGAGCATGGCGGCGTCGTCCGACGTCGGTCTGGAGACGATGGGCCGGGAACCGGGTGGCATCGGCCGGCCGGTTGGGGCGTCAAAGGATGAAGAGATTGAGCCGGATCTGGAGAGTCGCGGGGCGTTGGGGTGAGACGGCCAACTGTCGGTGGCCGAGTCAGAATGCGAAGGCCCGGGTTGTCTCTTCACCTTCCAAGAGGCTGCCCCTGAGAGAGCGGCAGGCACGCGCTTCCTCACGATTGGCGAGAGGCTCGCACTGAGGTGCTCTTTAGTAAGCGGAAGTTCTTGTCTGTGGCGCGTTGTCGATTGTGCTAATCAGGACAAAGAGTGTTGTTGAGCCGGTGACGAGTACTTGACCGACAGATGAAAGCACGCACCCGAGATTGCCAGACAGCTGGAGATTAGGCATTCTGGAGAGCTCTGGGAGGTCTTCAATGAGCAATACACCTAATGTTCTCGGCCCAAGGAACATGGAGACACTTCCAATTGCTGGTGCACACTTGTTGGAGGCCGCTTCTCGAGCTCAGAAAGACCGCGCTCGCTCAGCAGCATTGAACCCAGAACTCGGGTAAGCCTCGATGCAACCGTCGCCACACTTGCATTGTATTGTTTGTTCCGCCGAGCCTGCCGCTGCTTTGAACTCTGCCCCGAGTCTAGATCTGTTCCTGTCGCGAGCGCGCGAGGCCAACGAAAGGGTCTCTTTCGCTTTTAGAACACGCCGCCACCATTCCTAAGGGAGCGAGGGGAGGTGGGTTTGCATGGGGACTCGTTTGTTTGGATTGACATTCCGGCCCGATGAGTGCTCTGCTCCTTTGTCTTTCTGCCCCGACTTCGCGACTGGAAGGCAGGCCATCGGTAAGGTCGACATAGTTGCCGGATCCGGCCTGAGCCCCGGATTGGTACCCAAACCAGACAAAAAGAAAACTCCGCGCCACGGGACCCAAAGAATCAAGCAGCTGCATCTTGGGCATATTTAAGGTGGCTCTTGGCCCTTCCCATCCACGGCCCAGACACCACTAAATCACTCGATGAGAAACCAGCCCTCACAATGGCTACTCGACCCACACTGCCCTACTTCGCGCCGGCTGAGCTCCTTCCAGGGCCTCTGCCGACCGTGGCCGAGATCCTCGCCTCGAAGCAGCGCCTCTCGCATGACGCCCTGAATCGGGTCTACCTCGTCGGCGACCACTACGCCGTCAAGTACGGGGGCCGGACCAGCGTGCAGGAAGGCGAGAACATGATCTTCGTTCAGCAATCGACCAGCATCCCTGTGCCAAAGGTGTACGCCATCTTCCAAGACGAGGTTCGCGGGTACAAGGTCACGTTCATTGTGATGGAATACATCCCCGGAGTGCTTCTGAACCGCGCGTGGAATGGTCTTGGCGCATCCGAGAAGCAACATCTCGTTGCGCAGCTCCGCCGTTACATGGATGAGCTGCGCAGCATTCCCTCTCCCGGCTACTACGGCGGCCTCTGGCGGCAACAGATTCGCGACCGGACTTTTGAGAGCCTGGCTGACGGCCTGCCGTTCCCGGAACCCGAGATCACTGGCCCGCACGAGACCGAGGAGCAGTTTGTGGAGGCCATGTGCCACTGCCTCGACAGGGCCGTCACATCATACGAGAATGGCCCGGCGAGAAGAGAGCGCCATCTTGCTTACCTTCGGCGGCACTACCACGCCGTCTTCAAGGGACACCCCTCTGTCTTCACCCACGCCGACTTCTTCCGGGGAAATATCATGGTTCGGCCCGACGGGTCCGTCGTGGTCATCGACTGGGAGCGTGCCGGATGGTATCCGAGCTTCTGGGAATACTGCGGCAGCATATTGCAACTGGAACACCGTGACGACTGGAACGAGGTAGTGTATCAGATCTTGGACGAGTACCCCGCTGAGCTGGGCTGGTTCCAATACCATCGTGCGGTAATCAGGGATGAAATATAGCTCGCCCGAGATGGGGCCCGAGGAAAGCAGGCAGAGGAAAAGAACATAGGTAGACAACAAGACCAAGGCAGCCAACTTTCAAAGGGAACTATCTGTCATTTCCTCTTGTATCTGTCGAAAGGCTTCATAGCTACCTACGGTACTCTTCCCAGACCATAATTTGACCCTCATTCATCGAAAATCTCCATCTCTCCAAGACCGAACAGTGATTGGGCCTGTCCCATCACCCGGGCCGCCGCCGCCGCCGCCGCCGCCGCTCATGCCTTCACGTTCAAAATCTCTGCCTCTTTCAGCGGTGTGTCGTGTGTCGTCTGCCCAGGCACGTTGGCATGCGGGCCGCAACAGATAGAGCCGTCGTCTGACTGTCGCAGCGGAAGGAGCAGTCTGGCCTCATGGAGCGCGTTGATGGCGGCATTGGTCCATGTGTGACAGCAGTCATGGTCGATCCGAGAGACTTCTCCACAGAGTTGCCTAAACTCTTCGAACTTTCCGCGCTGGACCCAGCCGATGAGACGCAGCTCGGCCCCGGCATAGGACACATACGGATGCGAACAGGTCTGGTCAAGGAGGGTATTCTGGGCGCTCGAGCCACCCAAAGCGGAGGACTTGGCCCGGAGCTGGAACTTGTGGCCTGTGTGCGTCCCGAGCTGGAGACAGTTGAGCTCCACGTAGAGAAAACGGCGGAATTGTTCAAATTGAAGAGCGGGAACATGGACGAGAAAGACCTGATAGTGTTCCCGCTCAAAATACGTCTCGTCTTCGTAGTTGGCTGCGTAGTCCATGTCGTTGGTTGCCATCTTGACCTCTGCCGTGAATGTTGAGTTGCAATGCTGGGGTTTGAGGTCGTCTTTGGAAAACCGGCGTGAAGAGTGCCATGCTCAAACTTTGCGTTAACCTCTCGCTCTGATATACTCCCACGGCCAGGCTCACAAGACAAAGAGACGGGCCGACACTGGCGCGCACTGATGTTGTTGCAGCCCGCGCGTATAACAAAGAGGTATTTCGTATCTCAGACCCGGCATGTCTGAGATCAGCGGCCCAAACATCTTCTATGCTTCAGGGGAGAGGACTTCTTTGAGTCTGACAGGGTAACTGCCCGAAGCCAGAGCCACTCTGTAGCAAGGCTCATGTTAGGGAAGCCACGTTGAAGACGGCACGGGCTGCTTGTTGGCCCGTCAAGCTGGCTTGAAACCATGTCGCGGAAATCTCCCTTCCCGCTCTGGCACCCGGCGGGTTCTTGACATTTCGAACTAGCGCAGAGAGCTTGCTGAACCGGTGGGTGAGAAGACATACGGTGATAACCGCACGGTCTGCGGGGGCTGGTCAACCGTCCACCTCCTGGCAATACCGGGCACTGGAACTTTTGGCACGGGCGAGGGGTGCTACGGTCATATAACCGAGACACATGAGTGATGTGTATTTGAAAGATTAGACAATTGTAACTCGATAACTGCCTCTCAGAGCTCCACAGCGGTCCAGGAACCAGACTGGATGTACACCGGGATTGAGTCGCCTTGACGGTTGTTTTCGTCAAATCTAAGCACCCCATTCTGCTTAAGTTGCCAAGGATTGACCAAGAAGGCGACCTTTGGTCTGGCCGTGTAGATGTGGAAGACGCGGACGAGAATACATGCGTGGGCTGCTGGATTACGGTCGTAATCTTTCATCTGTAGGTAAGTAAACAGTCAGTGTCCAATGAAGATCGCCACTCAACATGGTTTTGATGAACCTCGGAGTCTTACTTTATCTTTCTGATATTTACTCACGAAAAGCTTGTGCTCACAATGCAAAGGCGTAGTCTTTACCTCGAGGTGATACTCCGTACCGTTCGTCCATCTGGGGTCGACAGAGACGCCCCAGTCGCGGAGGACCTCCCGCATCGCGCCGGAGTGATCTGTGTACGTGAAATCGGTGTATTTCCCTTCGTCTCTCAAACCTTCATGCCCCGCCCAGGTTCGGTAATTGCTCGTCCAGTTGTCCCGCCAGTTGAAGCCGGGAAGCCCCTCCCGGACCAGTGCGTCATATCTAGATTGAGAAGCACGACCGTTGTTAGCGTGTGGGGGAACTGCAAGAATGGGGATATGGACAGGGTTCTGTACAAGTGTTTCTCCCCAAGGTAGCCGATTTCACCGTTGCGGTCCTCACGCGTCTGTCCATGACCCCAAGGGGATTGAGAGGCGTCGGCGGTGTTGTCGCCCGGTGGGCTGTACGGTGGACTGTATGGTGGATTGTGTGGTGGACTGTATGGATGATCGTATCGCCGGTTGATCGATGGTGGATGCAGAGAAAAGCCAACTTCCACATCACTCTTTGAGCGTGAGTGGCAGCAGGGGCAGATGATGCTGGAAAAGATGCGCAAGGCCGAGCCAACGAACACCAATATGATCCCCAGCCCCCCGTGCTCGCCTGTCTCGACAACCCCATGCACCCCATCGTACATGGAATACGTTGAGAGTGTACCTGCCCCGATGGATATCAGGGCGCTGAAGAAAGATGCAGAGTAAAGACCCCAAGAAGCGCCAAGGAGGAGCGTAAGAAAGAAGATGGCACCGTCGACAATGACGGCAATGACGGCTAATGCGACGGCCGCCTTGCTCTCGGCCGTGAACTTTGCTTCCTTGTTGTGTAGTTTCGAGGAATCAATACTGTTGAGTGTGGCATTCCATGAGGAGACGATGCTGTTGACCAGTGGCTCCTGGCCAGTCCCAAGATGGTCCCTCAGGGACTCTTCCACGATGGTGATGAGACCGTTGGTCGGGGGGAACTGGCGTCGGCAGCGGGTTTCGCCGTTGGAGTAGACGTCACATACTCCCGACGTCCCCCAGTACCAGTAGGTCGGCAGCTCGGGATGAAAAAGCTCAGGGGCATTCTGGCTGTTATTGGACGCCAGTTTTTGAAGCCCACCTGCCAGGACGGCTACTTTGACGCGGTAGAGGGCAAGGTTGACGAGGCCCGGGGACATGCATCCGATGAGGGATGCGCAATTTGCCGCGATACTCACTGTTGGTGTCCATCAGCAATCTTCAACGCCCGTTACGCTAAAGAGTGATCATTCGTACTCACCGACGGCAAAAGCCGTGAGCCATGCCCGTGACGTCTTTTCCCGACATCCCATGTTGCTGATGGCCCTATAGTTCGTACCCACAAGCCGGCAACCAGACAATAAAAGAAGCGACCCGGCTGAGGCGGACGGCCTCGACTGATGCTCTGGCGTTCATAATTTCTGCAACTTCCTGTCCCCTTTTACATATTGCAGCTTACGGCTGCCGTGCGGCCCAGGGCGCCGTCTCCTGGTCTTCAGCCTCATGCAGATAACCTCCAATCTTAAAAGTTGTTACTTCTGGCGCAGTGTTGTCTGCGGCGCCTAACTGTCATGCTGTGATTTGCCCATCGTGCATATGCCAAAGGCGCGCAAGGACGGCAACCCCCAAAAGAACCAAGCCACAGCACCCGATTTGGACCTAGGCGACTTTAGCGTAGTTGGACTGCGGCGAGACCGAAGCGCTCAACTTGAAGCCAAGATATGGCCCTCACATAGGGAGTCTTGAATTGGTTGGTGAAATACCTTACCAAGATAGGTACATGTACGTACCACAGATGAAGGTAAGTGCGTGGCGCCTCTTCCCCTGACGTCTGCAGCCGCCTCTGACGGGCGCTTCGTAGCATGCAGTTTTAGCGCGGCGCCGAGGGGCGGCTGAGGCCCTTGATCCTGCTACCATTAGAGCGCTTGTTGACCCGCGCAGGCGCGCGCCGGCGGCGTGGCTCCTGGGTCGTAGGGACGAGTCGGCCGCGTTCTGGTTTCCATGTAGACCTTGCGTTCGACCATCATGCCTTTCTGCCGCCGCGACCTCAAGGTGCTGCCAGAATCTGGGGGTTGGAATCAAACCACCTAACCGCCACACAGGGGACCAGTTGTACAACCGCTTCTCCTGGCTCTTGCCTTCACCAAACTGGTACTCATCTTGTGGACGCCTGGTTGTCTGCTCGCTCCTAATATGCAGGTTTACATCAACCCAACAAAATACTCCCAGTACTGGCATAATGCGCCAACGTGCCAATCCTGCAGTTCTGTGTTCAATCCCTCAGCATCCAGGATCCATGGCAAATACCTGCTCTCCCCGTCCCCGACGCTCTGCCGAGAACACTCCCACCGCGCCTTGCACAGCTCCCAGTACGCCGGATACCACCCTGCTTGCTCCCACCCAAGAATTGCCACCAACCGCGGGTTAGGTCCGGCCGAAACGATGATGTTCCGCGGATGGAGCGCCCCATGCGTAAACACAACGGGGGCATCCGCCGGAAACAAATGCTGCGGGATGTACCGTACCTGGCCGTCCCCCAACATTCCCTGTCGGCTCTGCGAGATCGTGACCGCCATGGCGACAAAGTAATCATGAAACGCCGCAACAGTCGGGAACGGGCCCGGCGGCGGCGCACCAGCCATCGTACACCCCCGGAAGACCTCGTCCTGCAGCGGCCCATGATCGACGCTCCCTAGCACCAACAACAACAACACATCAGCATGCCACACTCTTGACCCGTCAGCACAAACCACGAGACAAACTCACCGACAAACCCCGCACCCCCCAACCTCAACCTCCTCCACTGCCGCACCACCTCCCTCAGCTCCCCACAAACCCCCTCCCTCTCACCCGGCCCCATCCCCTCCCACCGCTCCGCAAGCACCTCCCCGCCGCCCTCGGGCAGCGCCATGTACACGAACCGCTCCCGCGTCCCGCGTCCCGCCGCCACCCAAACACCTCCGGCACCGGCACCGGCACCGGCGCCGGCGCCGGCACCCCGCCCCGCTCCCCACACTCACCAGACAACAGACCCTGCAACGCCCGACGCACAAACATCATCGCCTTCCCCTCCGCCACCGCTACCCCCGGCCCGCCCTCCACGCCATACTTGACGAGCAGGCCGAGGGAGGGGAAGGCGACGAGCTTGGCACCGCTGTCCCTGTCTTTGTCGCTCGCGTTGCTCGTGTCGTGGTCGTCGTCGAGCACACCTTGGACGACATTGCCGCCCTGCGAACTACCGGGATTGTTGTCGTTATTGGTGGTGGTCGTGGGTGTGGCGACGGTGTAGCCGAAGCGAAAGGCTTGCTCGCGGACGTGGGACGGGGTGGGGAGCGTGGGGGAGGCGGCGGGGGAGCGGTAGAAGAAGGAGGAGTGGGCGAAGACGACGTTGTCGCCCGGGGGGAAGAGAGGGGTGACGGGGATGAAGGATGAGGGTGTAGGGGCGGGGTGGTTTTGGGTTAGGTTGGGGGCGACGGCGTGGTCGGTTGGCCGGGATGCTGTTGTTGTAGTAGTAGTTGTTGTTGCTGATGGTGGGAAGACACCGATGGCAGCGGTGGACGTGGTGAGACTGAGGTTGGCGAGGGAGGAGTAGAGGGATTGGAAAGGGTCGTCGTGGGTGAGGGAGAGGTCGGCCCCAGGGTTGGGTTGGTGGCTTGGTGGAAATGGGTTGGCGAGCATTTTTCTGAGTGTTGAGATCCGGGTTGGATGTGCAAAATTTGACAAGCTGGGAGAGACAATCTTTGAGTCGGACAAGTCTAGCGCCCCCGACAAGAAAAGGTACCAAATCGTGGGTGAACGAGTTTGTGCTTGACACGAAGGGTGGTGTAGTGTGGGTGAGGGTCACGTTGGGCGTTGGTCACGCAGCGAATGCTGCCCAACCAGCGCTGGACATTAGGGTGGCATGACGTTAACAATCCGCGGTTTCTTTCCATCTCTTGTCTGGGTGTCTGGCTTTCTAGGTCTAAGAAGAAGGAACTAAAAACGGCACAAAGTTCACTACAGAATAGGAAGGAGTCACAGAATCACATCGAAATGGTTCTCATCAGCGTCTGAAAGTCATCTTCATAATGTGTGGTTTTGCATCTCACAGGTATCGTGCTCAAGGGCGTATGGTCTAGTGGTATGATTTCTGTTTTGCAATGAAAATTTCTTACAGAAGGTCCCGCGTTCAATCCGCGGTGCGTCCAAACAAATACTGGTATCACCAGTGCCATTCTTTTTCCCGTGGGCATTCTATTGTTCATTTTTTTGCCTGTCATCTGTGATTGTGCTGCTGGGGTGCTTTCTGTTTGGCCACCGCGCCGGATCTCATCCTTTCCAGGATGCACCAGGAATGCCGCACCATCTCAACTCCCGCTTTCCAGACCTCTGATCGCAGAGCTTCGCAGCAGGACCATATCGCAATGCCAATGTGTCATAAATGTCATTAGTGGTTGATTTGTGCTTCTGCAGATGACCAAGCTTCCATGTCCAGTCCTCTATCAGGATCACAATTTGCCTCTTGGGCAATCCCCAGAGCTCTCTATGGGTGCCTGCGTCAACCATCTATGACCCCCGAGAATCTGTCCAGAGAAGGACTATCATGTGTCCGTGGTCCCCATGTAATGCAAACGCCCCAACGCCTCGCTGAAACCATAAAACCAAACTTCCCCCTGAACCCGCCCAGAAGTGTGTATCATCGCTCATGTCAACAATCTCCTTCAAACACCCTGTGGTACGCAACCTCAATGCGGGGATGTGAAAACCCCCAGAAACTCCCAAAGCCAAACCATTCGCAACCTGGTATCATCGCGCCCCCAGAAAGTATCAAAGAATCCCAACGCCCTCGAAATTTCCACTCTCACGAACAATCCATGCCCTCCGTGGCCTCGCTCCTCGCCTCAGGCTCCGCCCCCGGCGCAGCAGCTCCATTCCCAACCTCCCCTCCACCTGCGCCCATCGTCTTCTTCGCCCCATCCCCCTGCCCCTCCACCTCCACCGACCGCCGGCAGACCGGACACGTCCCGTGCAGCCTCAGCCACGGCATCACGCACTCGCCGTGGAAGAAATGCTCGCACGGCAGCACGGCCGCCTTCTCCCCCTTGGCCATGTCGTCCACGCACACGACGCACTTGGACGACCCCCCGCAGGCGGCCAGCATCTTGTCGTCGACCTCCCTGACCTGCAGGCGGTCGAGCGCGGCCTGCGACGCGGGCGGCGCCCCGCCGGGCTGGGCCTGCTCGCGCAGCTGGGTCAGGATGCGGTCGAAGGCCTCTTGCGAGTAGACGGCGTCGCCGAAGACGGCGTTGGCCGGGTTGAAGAGGGAGGTGAGGATCGTGGCGAGGAGGTTGTTGGGCGGGAAGATGGGGTGCGGGCCGTTGGGTTGGTGTTGGTTTTGGGTGGGTTGGGGATGTGGTTCAGAGCCGGGCTGCTGCTGCTCGGGGTTGGCGGGGTGCTCGCCCTGCTGCTGCTGCTGGGTGGTGTTGTTGTGGTCTGCTTCGGCGGGAGGGCTGTTGTTGACTGTTGGAGGAGGAGGGGGTGGGAAGACGGTGAAGGAGGGGATGAACTGCATGCCGAAGAAGGTCACCGGCGGCGCGTTCTGAGTCGGGGGCGGCGGCATGTTTCCTGTCATGTTGCCCGTCATGAAGGTCACAAAGGTGACCTGCGGGGTGTCGTGAGTGGCGAAGCGAAAGGTGAACCGGGGAACGTGGGGATGTGCGGTGTGCGGGTTGGTGCCGCTTGCGGCGTCCGCGGCGTCCGCGGCGCCTCCCCGGTTGGGAGTCTCGTTGCTGGAAGGCTCATCTTGGTGAGCAGGCGAGGTCTCGCTGATGTTTTCATCGCGCTGGCCGGGGTGAGAAACCGGCTCGTGACCTGGCTCGGGTGAGCCCGGCGCGGGGGCAGCTTCACCGCTGGAAGCGCCTTCCTGCTGCCGGTTATGGAAGTGGCGCGGGTCATTCTCAGGGCTGACCTGTGTGGCCGTTAGTTGCTGCGGTGGGTGGGATGTGGTCAGAGAATGATGCTGTACAATTTCTGTAGATGCGCTGCTGCATGCAGGGCATTCAATGCTCTCGCTGTCCCTCTGCCACTGGTGGTGGCATGCATGGCAATACATCGACTCCTGGTCGTGTCTGCCGTGATCGGCCATTCTGCCTGGAACCGGAAGGTCCGGACGAGACTGTAACTTGTGTCTGATGAGTAAAGTTGTTGGAAGTTATTGGAAGATGCGAATGCCAGTAAGTATAGCTTGCTGCCTGGTGAAAACCTGCCGAAACTGTGGCGTTTACCAAGCAAGAGTGTGTTGAGGTCGAAAGTTGGTCGAAATGGCGCAGATTGCGCTAATGGTTGCCCTCCTGCCCTCTTATAAAGCATCGCCACGCCTCCCGGCGCCGTGGTGCTGTCATGGAGCCACCTGCAGGCCATCTTCCAGGAAGCCTGGTTTCTGGAAGGTGCGATCGCGTGCTGACATATTCCACCAGGTTCCACTCTTTGCTCTGCCCCGAAATCTGGTGCGACCAATCAACTTCCAAGCCCCAGTCCGTTTGAGCCAAAACCGGTCGAGGGTTCGGGTTTACCGGCCTCTTCCTTGCCCTTGTCCTCTCAGCCCTTGTCATTGGAGCCAAGCACCAAATTCATGGGGTTCCACGCAAGCCACGACGTCAGACCGTCGAGATCACAATCTGTCTCTCCCGAAGCCTATTCGTCGGGTTTCGACATCTCACCGGCGTCATGCGACGGCCGCGAGCAGCATGAAATGTAAACGGACATTTTCCCCAGCCCGATTTGCAATTAAGGCTGCGGACCCTCATGATGAAGAAAGGGTTGAGGTAACAATGCCCTTGGCGCTTTCCAGGTTCCTTCCTCTTTTTTCATTCTCAAGCCTGGCAGCGTTGGCTGGGGTTTATAGTCCTGGTTCTCGGTCGATGGAGTTTGAGGACTCGGCCTGGGTCAAGTCTCGGCAGTATTAGAGCACCCCCTCTCGCAGTTGACAGTGTTTTGCAAAAGCTGAGGATTACATCCATTACAAAAGGTGGTGGTAATGGAGCCTTCTCAGTCCGGAAATGTCTGCCAGTAATCAGGACATCAAGACATCTCCAACAATGAACCCATCCTTGTCAGCTACTGGCGGCGCAGAATGGTGTCGACGAGCTCAAAGCCAGGCTGCTCCCCTCCATTCGCAATTTTGTCCAAGCAAACCTGGACTCTCGGTTTCCGAAGGGATTGGATGCCATTCCTGTCGTTCTGATGCACACCGACCTCGGCTTGCACAATGTTTTGGTATCCGAGAGTCCTCAATTTGTGTTTGCCGCGGTCATTGACTGGGAATTTGTTGCACGCCTCCCATCCCTCTGCGCCGTTCCGAGGCTCATCGAGCCGATGCTTCGGGAAGGCTTGGGCAAAGAGAAAGAGGCGGATCTGGGGGCGATTTCGTTGTTACGAGAGGTGTTTTGGAACGAGATCCCGGCTTGGAACGCCATCATGGCTTCTCCAGAGGGACAGACATTCCTGGAGTGGTATGAGTTCGGCTTGGACATGAAGGCGAATGCGTACATGAAGCTCGACGCGTCGGTGGAGGAGAAGATGGTTTTTTGGGAGCGGAACATCTCGGCTGTGGAAAGGTTTCTGGAGACATGGGCCCGGGAAGAGCCGAGCCTTTGAAGTCGATGATTGAACAGTTATTGATCTGAATGTATACGTGTTACTTTGTTCGGCAGCGAGCACAGGACGACTGAACTTCTGAGGACAAACCCACAATGTTCAAGCGATCTGTGATTTAGCCCCAATCTGGACTTGTCCTGCGAGTTATGTCAGCTGGGCTGCCTCACCCGGGATTGGCTGACAAGTCACGCAGGATGACGCGGCCAGCATCTCAGCTGGACCTTCACACCACTCACACTTCAACCACTCATAAATCACACTACGACCCCTCTTCGGGTTCCAATTCCTTCAGGCCTTCAAAATCACATTATCCCTCAGATCCTGCTTCTCAAAGCCAACGAGAATCCAATCACTCACAGGCGAGGAGTTGCACCACTGTCTCAATCAACCCCCAAACAACGATTTACCTCAATCAACGAATCCCCCACAGGCGCAACCTTAAGATCCGGTTCGACATGCCATCAAAACCACCCTTCCCACCATCCTCCACAATCCCCGACCACCCACCACCCTCCTACGAAGCCTCCACCCGCCACTCAAACCCAGCCTCAGCCCCAACTTCACAAACAACATCGACGACCTCCCGCGCCACCATCTCCCCGCGAAGCAGCACCTCCTCCACCCACTCAACATCCCGCCTCTACCAACCCGAACCCGAACCCCACGCCAACCCTCATGACATTCACAACCACCACCAACACCACCAGCAGGATGACCAATCCCCCTACCAGCCCACCAACCCGATGAGCGCCACAAAACCGCCAACCACAGGCTGGCAAATGGACCCGGCGCTGCGCGCCCACCTCGAGACCGCGCCGGGCTGCTGCTGCAGCACGCGCGGCGGGTGCTGCTTCAGCGACACGGGCGGGTGCTGTTTCAGCGACATGGGCGGGTGCTGCTTCTCGAGCAATGGCGGGTGCTTCTTCAGCGACGGGGGCGGGTGCTTTTGCAGTGACTCGGGGGGGTGCTGCTTTAGTGAGCGGGGCGGGTGTTGTTTTGGGAAGGATGGGGGGTGTGGGTGTAGCTCGGGCTCGGCTCATGCGTCGTGATGGGTCGGTTGGGGTTGGTTAGAGTCTGAGGGGGAAGGTGCCTTGGGTTGAGTTGTGGAGGGCGGGGGGGGGTGAGTGGTGGTGTGGTTCTGTTTGGGTATGGTGTTTTTGATGGCGTTGGTGTACATGTATTTCCTGAGTGGTTGCTGGTGGTTGGGTTCGTGGGGTCTGAATGGCAGAGCAGGGTGGGCACTGATGTTTGGAGTCGAGATATCCTCTCGTTTGGGAAGAGGGACGGTTAGCATCCCCAGCTCTAATGACAACGGTCACAAATCACACAAGCAGGTTAGAGCGGTAATCAGTGAGCAATGTAAACTGCCTGGCAGGGAGGAGCAACGAGTTGGTTGTTAGAAGAAGTCGCTAAACCAAGCACAGCTAACGTCTGTCTACCTGTCGTTCTGGACCTCGAGCCAGGACCGACCGCGTGGCGTAGTGCTCGGTTCCAGAGTCCGTGGCTAAATCATGTAATCCATCTTCCTCAATGTCATCTTTTTCTGACTAGTACAAGATGGCGGCCGGGTAATCGCGATACTCAATACAAAACTCCCCCTCGAATCTGAGGGTAGGAGCCCAATTTTCCCAGGTGCACTGTTTGCGAGCTTGATGACCCCGGGCAGAATTCGGCATGTTTTGGCGAATCTGGGTGTCTGCATCCACAATCGTAAACCACGGGTTGCCAGTTACACATCTTGAAGTAGATTAGGTCTTATGGCGTCTGAAGTCGGAATGTTGGAGCAAGTCTTTCTTGTGGTGTGTTGTGTTGTGTTGTGTTGTGGGAAGCTTGGAAGCTGGAGGCTCTACTACCTGAGAGTAAGGTAGGTTCGGTAAGCCATTTATAGGTGCCTCAGGATCTGTAGGCACAAAGGATCTCATCTCCAGGCTGTTTAGCAGATGAGGCCACGGAATATACTACAATCATGGGATAGGTAACAATGCCGAACAGGCACAATCGACCAAACCTCGTTGTTGACTTCACTACCTCGGTAGTGAATCACAACCCCCGAAGTTCCAGACCCTTCAGCGTTGAAAGCGAGACCTCCATCAAATTCGTTACTATCGAGCTCATCATGATAATCCCCAAACTAAAACCGCTGCAATCCTATAGCACGGGCTTAAAGCTTCCCCCGAACCCGAACCCATCAACGTTTCACTCAACCCAAATCAGCGCAATTATGCCCCGTCTGCGTCATCTCTCAACTTTCCCGGTTCTTGCCCGGGACTCTCTTCAACCCGCCCATGAACTCTCAGAGACTACGACTAAGGGGCCGGTCTGTGACGTGCACACGGTCGATCAGTGGTTATGGAAGGGTAGCTGCGCGTCCATGTACAAGTGGGTTTTCTTTTCTTCCGCGCGGGGCACTCGGCCACTCGTGTTGGCGAGCCACTGGCTTCGCAGCCGCAGCTGTAGAAGGAATGCTGCCAATAACACATGGCTGGCTTCTGGAGGTAGCAGAGATGGTCAGGTCTGCACTCGTCGAGGAGGATCTGTGGCAGGATGCAGAACACTTACTCTGTCTACGTGTCGAGTGTGTCAGAGTCAGCTGCTAACGGTTCAATACGGGGACTTCGAGGTCTGTATTGGATTCTCAGATGGACCTTTTAGATATTCAGTGTCGACTTGTGGTGGTCAGGGCCGGGAGCTAAAAGCAGGGCACCGACGCCGGACTTGCTCGCCGTGTTGATATACTTTTCCAGAAAAGGCCATATCTTCGTTCTTGATTCTGTAGGACCATGCTGTTCCAATTGTGATGAAGAATGAACTGAGGTGCTACTCCTTGTTCCTTACCACGTCATGCCCACCCCAGTCAAAGGCTAGGTTAGGGTCCTGCTAACACAAACTCGGGTTGTACACGTACATAAAGCAGACGCAACACCCCCCTTCCCCCCCATCCCAACTCTCTCTTTGCTTCTAAAAAGCGCCGCGCTGGCGATGTGACATTCGCCTCCCAGCCTTGCCCGTCTAATGAATCAATCATTGAGAAGCACAGTGCCTGTCAAAAACACAACGAGGGCCTTCTCTTTCCATGTCTCCACAGTCTTGATCAGCTGTCAAATCGAGAACGTGGGTGAGGCTCTTGATGAGTTCCTCTGGCTTTCTCATGGAGAGCTTGTAGTATGAGATTTGGACCGGCTCACTCGCTGAAAATCGGGAGGGCAACTCGAGCTTGTCAAGAAACGCCGCTGAAAACGAAGCTTTGTATGCGTACAACGCCCGAGATGTTGCATCGAGAATGGCTAGCAGGCGAACCTGCTCTTTGTTAGTGGCTTGGTTTGAAACTTGGAGGAGATTTGTGCGATGCTCCGGACGTACTGTAAAAGAAGTTGTTCGTTTTGAGGACCTCTCCAGCCCCTCGTACTCCGCTAGTTGGTCTTCACCTTCTGAGATATTTTTCGCGGCTGCTTGTTCGCTCTGCCAGCGCTGTTCTTGGGCCAAAGCAATGAGAGTCGCCACAATGTACGGGTCCTCTGCCGCATTTACCGGTTGAAGGGAACGAAACTTCTTGTCCTGGAGGCAGACAACTGGATCATTGCTCTGTTGGGAGCGTCGTCCAGAAACATACCGCTCCCTGTACGAGGTGAGCGTATCGAAGTTGAGAAAGGCGATGAAGGCATTGGTTGTGCCAGCAGAATAAACCCCGTCGGGTCGAATGAAGGCAACGACTCGTCCGCCAAAGGAGAAGGGAACATCCTCTTCATATCTGACTCTGTTAGCAGCAGTGGTGGAACGGAAAGTGATCCTTTTCTCTCTTACTCCTGGGGCCGGACATGGTACGTTTGAATCAGCGCTTCAACCATGCTCTTTTTGAATGAGGCGATGGAGGGCTGCCGGAGGTCGTTTATGATGCCAATCCGCTTTTGCAGGAGCTCCGGGTCCTCTGGCCGTGAGATCGGTTCCTTCTCCGCACAAATCTCGACGTTGTCGGGTTTGCGCGAGCACGGTTTCCTGCGGACGAACCGACACCCCAACAGGTGTGGTTGGCTTTGAGTCCAGCCTACCGGATGGACGTACAGGCGAGCTCGGCTATGCTTGCGCAGGATTGCGTTGATCGATTCCGGCTCAGGTGGCATGGTGGCAATGTTCCGGGGAGTGAGGCGAGATGGCAGCATGACCGCATCGTGGGAGGGAGAAAAGGGTGGGCTGGGCAGTCGCTGGGAATCGCCAGGAAAGGCAGTTGCTGCTTTCCGCTTCTGCGGGAGTGAGAAATGCGACGGCTCTGATTCATCTGGCATGTTTCCATTGCGAGTATGGATTGGGAGCGATCGGTGCAAATGCGAGCTGTTCATTGTAGATTGGGTGAACAGGTGAGATGTTTTGAATGTTGGAAATGGAAGGTTGGAAAGTTTATTTGCGTGGCGCGCGCGGATATTTTGGAAGGGAGAACAGCGCTTGGTCGCCTTGCAGAACAACAGCTCTGTTCTTTGAACAAACGCGATGAGACCCACAAACGCTGGCTGTAGCAACCTGCAAGCCCACATCCTGCTTCTGGCACTTACACGCCATCAATATGGACCCTTTGCTTTGCACCCTCTGGCCATCACATTCAAAGCCAGTTGAGATGGGCTCTTGCCTTCAGTCCTCGAGGCCCTTTTCCTTCTGCGTTTTGGATTTCCTTTCCCGGGGACCCCGACAGCACACCTTCACTCCGGAATAGCGAAGATGCCGCTTCCAAAGTCTCCCACGATTTACTCGCCTAGAACGGCTTCTGAGCTTGCGGTTCTGTCGAAAAAGCATAAGGATCTGCAAGTCATCGCAGACCTCGGCAAGGAGTTGCAGCTCCCTGCGAGCAAGTGGACCTACCGCCATCTGATCGCGTACCGACTGCTGGTTAAACCAGAGACATCTTTTTTGAACATCCTGAATGATGATCACGAAGTCGACTGTCCTGTCTGCAAACCCAAGCGCGAGAGTACCCAAGAAGTTGATGGTGCCAAGATACGCGCGTTGACAAAGAAACGTACCTTCGATATCACCAAAGCCAGCGAGTCAGAGCTCATGCAGCAACAAGACGGCTTTTTCTGGGTTGCGTTGTCACAAGCCATTCGCCCAGATGTGCGTGACGCGGCGAAGAGAGCCAGCTCCCAGCGCAAGAAGACCAAGGTCGCAAAGGGGGCTTCGTCAACTCGACCACCGCCATTCCTGGCGACTCTTCCCTTCTTCAAAATGTTCATCAGACGAGTACCAACTAGAGATGGAAGGGTTTGACGAAGATGACTACGACGAGCGGCGAAACAAGCCTGAGGGCACAACGGTCCAGTTGATTGGCTGTTTCCTGCGCTACACTCTGACCTCTGGTCTGGTGCAGGACGTCAAAAGGCAGGAAGTCCGAGTCCGTTTAAACAGCAACAAGGCCATGGCCGTCATAAACAAAACGACAGTCAAAGCTGAGGATGATGGGGGGATCTCCTTACTGCGTCGTCATTCGGAGGGATGGCAAGAGACAAACCCATTCTTGGCCCTGATCGAGGCAAAGCGCGCGTTTCAATCCCTTGCCTACAATGACAACGCCCAATATGAGCCCATTGTGTCGGACAGAACGCTTGCGCAATATCTCGGCGAAGCTGTGATTACATGGAAGGCAAACCAAAAATTGCTGGGGAAGAAGTGAGTACCGGCTGTTACCCTATCCCCCTCTCCGCTGACCAGGTCCACCTCAGCGTGTTCCTCATCGCCGCCACCAACACCTTCGTTCGCTTTGTTCACTTCCGTTTTGGAAATGACTACGCAGGTTATCTCGACACCAATGGGGCAAAGAACCAGAGAGCCTTCGTCCGCCGGAATAATGATGCGTTTGTTCGCATGCAGTGTACCGAATGGTTCGATCTCAACACGGCGATCGGAAGACGCGAAGCGCTCTGCCACGTCCTCGCCCTTCTGAGATGGCACGACAACCGCGAAGAAGAAGAAGGCTCCGACAGCGACAGCGACAGCGACAGCGACAGCATCAACGACAGCGACTCCGAGTGACGGCTCAAAGCAATCGACTTTGCTCAACCTGATCAAAAAGGAACGACCCGCGAAGAGGAACGACAGGGCCGGCAAATATTCAACTTGCACACTCCCCGTGTTAATTCGCCATGGTACATGGGGTCGCTTGTGTGGGCAACAGAAGCCGCCCCTCCTCACCTGCCGTCAATTCCACGCAGAACTCATGACAGCATCGTCTCGACAGAAACCACTAATTACCCAGAACTTGAGAGGAAAGCATAGCTAAAAGTAACAAGCTAAATGACTGTCCGTGACAGGGCTTGGCGTTATCGGACCAGTGTCCAAAGTCATTTTGATGTTTGGTGAAAGTCGGCACACTCAAAGTCAACCTCCTTCACCGTCTCCCTCTTGTCTTCTCTCCGTCTCTCTCCGTCTCTCTCCGTTTCTCTCCGTGTCTCTCTTCGTCTCTCTCTCCCAGTCCAACTTCTCTTAAACTAACCTGCAAGTCCACGTGGTGTTGCCAGTGCACCGCCGCGGCAAAGAATCTGGCCGACTGGCAGTCACTGGTGCTTCATCTCGGGAAGATGGCAGCACATATGTTCTTCCCGTTCAGTTCCAGAAACAAAGAAAATACTTGAATAGTCCCTCAAAACTCTCCGAGAACAGTTTCTCGGACGACATAAAACAAGCTGATTGCCACTTGCTTTTTCTGCGTGCTTGACTCAGTTTTGTGTGCCATTTGAGCCACCCACCAAGTCAAGTCGGGTCATCCCCATCATCCCCCGCCTAAACCCCTTCCGATGCCTTAATCCTACATGTCCTTTCGTGATTCCCAAGTGGCCCAACCTAGTCGAGAATGAATCCCTTGGAAAAGAAGAACTGATACCCATACTTGGCGCAAAAGCAGATCGTGACAAATGTGGTTTGTCACCACTTTTGAGATGTCGCCGCTTGCAGATTGTTGCTCAGGTACCTTTACCCTGCTAAAGTCCTGCCACTTTTCTGGTGGTTTGGTTACTGCCAAACATTGGCAAAAAGCTCGACAATTGCTTCACCAGGACTTCCGGGTTCTTCAATGACAACTGAGAGTATCGAATCTCGACCTGGCCACCCTGAACAAGGCGCGAGGGAGTCTCGAGCTTGTCCAAGAAGGCCAAGGGAATCGATGTCTCGTAAATTTGGACGAACTCGTCCCGTGCAGTCGGAATAACCAGCAGCCGAACCTTATCAGTGAGTTAATGAGGGGAGAACCAAGGACAGAAGATAGACGCCATGGACATACCAAGAAAGGGCCTGCTGCGTTGGAAGACACCTCAGGCTGTTCAACACCGACCACCTGAGTCTTGCCCTTCTCTCCGACTCGGGCCGGAGATAGGTGCTCAACTTCCTGCTTGCGAATTCTATCCCGCTGGTATTGGGCCAAGACAATCAGGATTGCCGCAATGTATGGATCTTCTGCACGGTCGGCGGGCTGGATAGCGCGCAGTCTCTTTTCTCGCAGGAGCTCGGTTTCCACACTGCCACGCGTGCGAAGTCGCCTGCCTAGGCTCTTTTCACGCTGCATCCAGATCGTATCTTGTTGAATGCATGCCAAAACGGCAACTTGCGAGACGTCGTAGAACACGGCGTCAACCTCGAGATAGGCGACGACCTCCTCGGCAAATCTGAAATACAACTCTTGGCCAGGACTCAAACGTTGTCAGCAGCGGGCGGAGATATAATGATGCTGTGGTCTTCAGAGACCATACTCACAAGGGAGACGTCAGGTTGTAAGTTTTAAGCAGGGCTTCGGTGATTTCCATCTTGAACGGCGCTGTGTTTGGCCGTCGAAGCATAGTTGCGAGAGAAAGTCGCCGCTGCTGGAGAGCCGCCAGTTGCGACGCTGACATTTTTGCCTCCTTCGATGATTCTTCGGTGTTGACGGTTCTGGCCCACTCGGAACCCGGCTCCTGGGAGACGAAATGGCACCCCAAAAGCCGGAGCTGGTCCATGGTCCAAGTGATCGGCTTCACGTAGAGACGAGATCGACAGTGCATGCGAATGATGTCGTTGATCGATCCGGGCTCTGGAGGCGCAGTCGCCGGCCTGGATGAAACAATGGAAGACGACATGTTGGCGGCGGAGACAGAAGGGTCGTCGAGGTCGAGTGGATGGGACCGCCGCGGCGAAGAGTCGGTCGGACTGGCGGTCGCTTTCCGCTTCCGCGAATGTTTCTTCGAAGGGTTCTTGTGTTTGTCGAGGATTTCCTCAGATGACAGCATTCGGTTGGGCGTGTCCATTATTCAAGTCGGAAGCGATATACTCGCTTTTCGACTCGAGTCCCAAACAACTTGTTGGGGGTGGAATTGAGAGGTTTGGGTTTGAGATCAAAAAGTAAATAATTAGCAGTTTGTTGCGGTTGTTGCAGGGGCAGCAACAACTTGCGCGAGGAATCGAATAAATCAGCAGAAGCAGAGGAAAGAGCTGTCAGGCACATCCAAACCAAGAATACATCACATGGAAGATTAAACTAGACTGTACACCAGAATAGGAACGCGCCAAACATGAAGCAGTGATTCAAACCAAAAACAGATTAAGAGTCAAAAGGACGTGAGTAGAATTACAATAAAACATTGGAGGATCTGATTTCCATGTCATCCCAAGGACAACCTCAGCACAGCTGTTATTTCCTCAGACTTTGCAGGATCCTTCGCACACCCGCAAATTCGAGCTCAGCCATGGTCTCCTCAAACAGTGTATCCATCAACTCAGGTCCCTCTGGTTCATAGACTGCGTAGTAGAAGCTGTGCAAGCGGTTAGTCGAGCAAGGTTCAGCGAGGAATGAAGGAAACTTACGGATAAACTTTCCAGTCCATGACAAAACACCCATGCGACTCCTTCCCCTTGACCACCGCCGCATCCACGTACGTCCACGCGCCGTCGTCCAGCGACCGCCCCGTAAGCGCCTTTACTGCCGACAGCACTGCGCCCATCAGCCCCTTCGATTCCCGGTGCAGCTCAGTCCCCTTGCAAAGCCCCGGATCAACCATGTTCACCACCAACTCCTCCGCCGGCGGCAGATACTCCAGCAACCGCACAAAAAACAACATGCCCAACACCTTGCTCGAGTAATACCTCTCCAACGCATCCCAGGGCTGCACGGCCAAGTCATCAAACGACTTGAGGAACGGCCTCGCCCCCCGATTCGGCAACTTCGCCTGAAACACACCGCCCGACCCAACAATCGTCAACCTCCCAGCCCTCTCCCCCGTCCGATCCCTCAGCACAGGCATCAGCAACACCGCCAACAACATCGTCCCCAGATAATTCACCTGCACCACCTCGCAATGCCCCGTCCTCGGATTCCGCACAAACTCACTGCCCGCCAACCCGGCATTCAAAATCACAACATCCAACCTCCTCTTCCCTCCATCCTCCCCCTCGGCGCCGGTATTCCCAAACTCCCCCTCCACCCTCCTCACAAATCCCACAATCGACTCGTAATCCCCCATCTCCACCTCCCACACCTCCACCACCGCCGCCGGGAAAGCGGCGCGCAGCTCCGCGGCGGCGGCCTCGCCTTTGGCGGTGGAGCGGACGGCGAGGATCAGGCGGGAGAGGGAGAGCGAGAGGAGGTGGCGGGCGGCGTGGTAGCCGAGGCCGGAGCTGGCGCCGGTGATGAGGGCGGTGCGGCGCGCGAGGGAGACGGGCGGGTTGCGGAGGGGCGTGGTGCGGAATTGCGAGCGGAGGAAGATGCGGGTTGGGGAGGGGGAGGGGCGGAGGGTGAGGGAGTGGGAGAGGGGGCGGGATGGGGGTGTGGTTTGAGAGGGGAGGGGGGCCATGGTGAGGATTGTGGGTGACTGTGATTGGTGATAGTGATGGGCCCGTAGTTGGCTCTTTGTTGGCTTGTTGATTGAGGGCTGGATGGTGGCGTGTTGGAAGGTGGATAGAAGGTTTCGAGTCTTGTTGACGAGTTTGTCGACGAAAGACAAACACTCGAGAGGTCACAAACTAGCTCTTATATCATGAAGTTCCATCTCGCACAAGGATGAATGGTTGCGAACTTGCGCCGCCGGCTCCCCATTGCTCCTCGAGTCAAGATTCAGATCTAGAGATATGGATCACAAAATGTGCCAAGCTTAGAGTGCTCTCAGTTTTGGGTCACTGATCGAGTTCTTGGCAATCGCCGTATGCTGGTCGGACCTGCAGACGAGACAGCGACACACGTGGCACCGGCACTTGCGGATCTGATCCGGACCGGAGTGGCCGGGCACCGCATCCTTCGCTCCCGTTTCCTAAACCGGTAATCAATCGGCTCTTGGCGGCCGGGCATGCCCACTTTGTGGGGGTTCGTGACAGGGGCCTCTCAACGTCAGTTGCGTCCCACACCCAAATCCTCCTCACTCTTGTCAGATCGGCCTCCGTGTTTTTCCTCCAAATGCCTCAATTCACGATACACAGGAGTTTAAACTTTCAGCGTCTTTGAAGTCCGTTTGGGTTCTACCTCGTGGCGGCAATCCAGCAAACCTCCACTCATTTTAGGAACGTCCCCAAAAATCATTTCCCAGGCTTTCCGCGATGCCAAGACGACAGTTTGACGCCGGGACTGCAGAGTCCCAAGAGAAAGAAACTCCGTTCCTGATTGTGACGACGTCTCGCGCCAAACTTGACCCCGCGGCCCGAAAGCAGGTCCGAAGCCATGTTATGCGCGGCAAGAACCGCAAACAAGAGCGACCACATGACAGTGTTGTCCCCCGTTCATGGATCAACGGCTGCCAGAATACCGATGCACGTCGACAAGATGTTCGCCTTACTACCCCAGCAATCCCTCCTCGCGTTGGCAACGAGATGACCCATATCCCGTTTGCTGAGGAGATGCAACCATACATGGTAGAGCTAGCCTTCAAATGTATGTGACTTACGACTTGTCTCAAAGTTGTCCTCCCCCGCTCCAGTCTTACAACCTCCTAGGGTTCACCGTCTTGACGCAAGCCATGTATCCGATCGAAGCATGCATTCAGCCCAACGATCCGCAGTGGGTCGAGTACCTCGCCTACGACCGGGCTTACCTCAATTCAGTCCTTTGCGCCACCCGAGGCTTCTACGACTTTATTCTTGGAGGTTCAATCGGCGAGACAGCAATCCACCACCTCAACAAGACACTCTCCACACTGGGTGAGAATCTTGCCGGCGGAGACCTTGCAGCGTCAGACTCCACCATCTCCACTGTCATCACTCTCGCGATTCTCTCCGACGTGATGAACGACAACGGTGCCGCCAAGAAGCACATGCAGGGTTTGTACCAACTCGTCCAAGTCCGCGGCGGCATTCCCGGCCTCCGCCACAACCCCGAGCTCCAGTCCAAAGTCCTCCGGTAAGGACACCCCTCCATCCTCACCCCTAAAACTCACCCCTGACCCTCTCAGTGCCGACCTAGGCGTAGCCATCGCAACCGGCGACAAGCCCCTCTTCTTCGCCAACGGCTTCTCCTGGGACCCCTATCTCCACCCCCGCCGCCGCCCCACAGCCTCCAATCCCAACCCCAACCCCAAACCCGCCGCCGTCAACAACCCACCCTTCACCACCCCATCCCTCTCCTTCCTAAACGCCAAAGAAACCGTTGACCCCGCCTCTGCAACACCCTCGCCGACCTCCAAGAGTTCGCCCGCGCCGCCAACCTCGCCTTCCAGACCGGCCGCAAGATCCCCGCCGACGTGTTCCGCGAGACGCTGGTCTCGGTGCAGTACCGGCTGCTCGCGCTGCGGACGAGGAGCGCCCCAGACAGCTGTTGCAGTCTGGGTCTGGAGGACAGGGTGATTGGGATGTCGAGGACGAGGAGCTGCTGCGCCTGGGCATGCTGGCCTTTTCGACGACGGTGTTTCTCAGGATCGAGGGCATGCCGATGCGGTATGGGACTTGGCGGGGCGGGTGAGGGGGTGTTGACGTCTATGGCGGAGGGGGTGGTGGAGAGTGAGAGTGGGAGTGGGAGTGAGAATGAGAGGGGGAGGTTGGTGGTGTGGGTTTTGTTCGTGGCGGGGGTGTCGGTGCTGAGGGAGGTGGAGGATCAGGAGATGCTTGTGGTGGTTCTGAGAAGGATGCTGGGTGGGCTGGGGTTGAGTGGTTGGGAAGAGGTCAGGGATGTGTTGAGGGGGGTCATGTGGATTGACTGGGTGCATTCTGGTGGTGGCAGGAAGTTGTGGGAAGCGGTTGTTCAGGAGTCGTCGGGGGACTCTTCAGCTGTTGGGACAAATTGACTGTGTGGATAACACAGCTGAGTTAAAGACGTCAAGTCTGTCCTGGCGGATGCATTGAAGGTGTTCTTTACACAACTGACGATGTCTCTAAGAGTGTTTACGGGACAACTGACAACGCACTTGTCTTGAAGTTGCCAAGTTTAGAGCAGTAGCTACAAACATGGTGTTTTTCATAGAGCTGACACGTTCTTCATTTAAGCTGCCAATATCACTTATTAACGGTCCTTTTGTTAGGGTTTACAAGGTAACTGTTTTGGATTTAGTCTAGGCTGTTCTGGTGGCTGGATCGATGTTGTTTCTTGATTGGACCCTCTAACTCTTACAATTCTTCTTCGTACAGCTGATAATGTGGTTGTCGTCGACTTGCCCAAGATGTGTTAGTCTTAGCAATACAACTGCATCCACCTGGTTCTCTGTCTGTTCAAGGAGTCAACCGTCAAGCGAACGGCTATTAAAAGAGCGAGACCTCAACGATGTCGTCCAAACTTCATCCTCAGCGTCTAGCATCCCTTCGATCACTCCCCCAAACGACAAAACTCAAAAGCAACAAAATGTGCACCTGGTCTCAGCCCCACCATCCCATCTGTGGCCACCCAGTTGGCCCAGTCCGCTTCTCCTGTGCGAAGGTGGACTGCACGGAAACTCAAGGCACTCCCGAGGAGCCGGTCAAGAGGACCAGCCTCGATAAGGTGACGCCCTGCCACTACCACGAATGCCCGTACTGGGCCAAAGGCCCATGGTGGGCCTGTTGTATGTGCCTCTGGTGGAACCGCGAGACCATGGTCTGCTTCTACTGCCACCATGGCCTTTGCTGGACGTGCAAGCAGGTGGAGTAAGGGGGTGATGCAGACCGAGGTTGTTGATGCGAACATACCTATTTAATGGGATGAGAAGTGACCCAGGTTGATGTCACTCACGAACACATCGAGATTATTTTGGGGAACATATTGGGTTGATAAGTGACACGGATGGTGTCGCTCTTGAACATAAGGTACCTACCTATCGAGGTTGCCTATGGGGCAGCGTAAGTGCAGTGAGAGAGTAACACAGGTTGGCGTTGCTCCTGAAAAGCGCAAGAAATGGAGATCAGGTCACCTACCTAGGTACCTAGAATAGACAATTGACGTTCTGTTCGCCATGGCGATCAGTTTTTGCTGGGATTAACCAAGTTCACCTCGTGATAATATATGTGATATTGTTTGTGACATTTGCCTTTTCGTCTTGTATTCCAACGCTGAATACAAAGAACAGTGTAGTGCGGCATTGTTGGCTCGGCCTCTGCGATCATTGTCCTTCTGTCACAGTCGAGTGTCAGTTCAGAAATGGCCTTTGTTGACAAGCATTCACAACGAACAGGAGGGAAATCTCTATTTTCTAATCTTAAATCTGGCCCATTCCCTCTTCAGTCAACATTCGGCTTCGGCATCACGACTTCCGCGCTTGCAGCGACAACTGCGGCCAGGGAGACACGATGCCCCGTCAAACGCAACCACCAAATATTCGAATCATGCAAAAAAATTCGCATGATGAGGAGCACTATTTGCTTGTTCACGGGACGCTGCGTGGTCCCGCCTAGGCCAAACGAGATGTACAAGAATCAGTGTTCATCGTGACGGATTGGTGGAGAGCTGACGACCTTTGACCACATGAACAGGCTCTGAACATCTGCTGTATGACTACCTTATTCATGGGAAAGTCGGCTTCGTCATATCTCTCCAAGTCAGTCGATCTTTCGCGGCTTTGTTCTCTTAGTCACTACCCAATTGCGGCAATGCCTACACCGCTCTAACAGGCTCATCTCTTGGCCCCCTCATCAGTGTCAGGGATTGCCGCTGTTCTGCGCACCTGTCTTTCCTGCTCGCAGACTGTTTTACAGTTAGGGCATTCGAAGCCATGCTCGTCAATCTTGATCCGGAGGAGGCAACGACTGCAGCGCCACCAGGCCGGGCTGATGGCACGAGACGCCCACCACTCAGAATCATGCTTCTTGACACGCGGTACGAGATCTTCCCTGTGATACTCGCGTAGATGATCCCTGAAGTGGTCCAAACGATTGAAGCCCGCAGTGGTCCGAAGACACCCTTTGTAGTCGCAGATGTGCTTTGGCATTCCCTGCTCGGTATGCCTCATCTTGTAGTGACGGTCCAGGTCCGCCTTTCGACGGAAGGTGCTTGTGCAGCCGGGGTGCGAACAATTGAACTCCTTCAACCCTGGGTTGGGGACCTCGATGCCTGAGGTAGGGTCATCTCGCTTGTTTTCGTCGCTGTCTTCCTCGTCGTCCGTTTCCTCTTCCGGTCCGCTTTCCGCGTCAAAAGAAGGGAGTGCAAAAAGAGACAGCTGCTCCTGATGCCGGCCCACGTGGCGTTGATACTGCTGGACTGACTTCAGGATCCCGTCGCAAAGGGGACATGGGACCCCCTTTTCGATGTTCAGGGGTCGTTCCGATAGTTTGGCCAAGGCGTCGAGCTCCGCCTCGGACCTTTTGGCTGGATGAAAGGTTGCCAAATGGTTGTTGCACTCCGTAATTGAGGAGAGTACTGCGTCACAGGCATTGCAGTGGTATGTCATCCAATGATTTTGCCGAACATGTTCAATCCACTCGTGTCGTCGTGTGTACTCCTGTCCAGGCGTGATGCAGTTCTTCTCGAGGCACACATCTAAGACGGAGGAGTCAGTTTGGTCAGGGGAGGATTGATTTGTAGGATCTTGGGTATTGCGCTTGGAAGCTGGCAAAACCGGGTGGGGGGGGGGCGGGAATGGTGCAGCCATGAGGTGCGAAGCAAAGGGGTCTTACACGGTCGAAGATCTCCATAGACATGTTTTCTTGTTCTCGGTCAGCAGTTGTCTTCTGAAATGAAGCAGCATCCAATAAAAAGGAACAAGTGACTTACTTCCACGCTGCCCTATTCTTCACCTCAATTATCATGTAGCAAAGACAGCACTGGAAAGGACCAGAGTGAGCTTCTTCGGGCAATGGAGGAATGGTGAGCCCACTCGATCTGGTGACTGATGTGGCGTACGACGTCTGCGACATGCCAGTGTCTGAGCCATCGTCTCGTAAGACTGGCAGAGGCGCTTGTATCTGAGTCGAGCTGCCGCCGCCGTCCTTGAGATGGCTTGGGATCGACGATGCAATTGTTTCAGCATCCGGCGCGTCGTCGGCACCGAAACCCTGCTGGTCGAGCCCATAGGCCAGCTTTTCGTGGTGGGATTGCCGGTATTTGAGGTATTGTCGCCGCCTGGTGATTGCCGTTCCAAGTCGTTCCGCAAGCCACGGTTGAATCTGATCGAACTTGGAGTGGACATGCTTGATGTCAAAGGGCTCAAAGTGGGACGCCTCCACAAACTGTGTCTTGACATATCGGTCGTGAGGTGCTGGGTTCCGGATCGCGACAGTGAGCCGAAGGAGGCAGTTCACCACGTCAGCCATATCCAAGGCAATTTGGCCGAGCTCTGTGTCTGGAGAGCCGTCGTCCGAATCGGTGTCTGCGCTCTCCTCCGCTTCCGGGTATTGCCGGTCCCAAGGAGTTTTCTGCCCTGTAGCTATGGCTGAGGCGTCCTCGATCAGTCCGATAAGGTCCTTCAAAAGGTTGACGACTTGTGATTTGACATGGGATGCATCCCTCAGCCGATACTCCAACGAGCTCATGCCGATCCTATGAGCCCCAATGTTCCCAGACCATACTTTGAAGCGGGACTGCTCGTCAAGCATTTGAAGCATAACTGCCGGACCCGCAAGGTCCGTATGAATGCCATCGGTTTGGTTCACCAAAGTTTTGAATAGGGTGAGGCACCGGGCAACAAGACTAGAAATGCTGTCCGCCATAAGTTCCAAGTATGAACAGGTATCGGGTGCTTCTCATGGACTTTGATGACGAAAGTGAGAGGAACGACGGGCTCTTTTAAAGCGACAAGGCTTCGAGCGGGGTTGGGAGAAACGCGCAGAAAGGGGGCGCAGTTCGCGCCCGCTACCATTGGTCTCAAGCTTGAATTCGGCAGAGAAACCGCTCAGCTGCCCAGCTCAGCGACTCCGCTCAACCTCACTCGACTCCCCATCGCAGCAGAGCACAGAGGAACACTTCATCATGTCTGGCTTTGAGATCGCCGGCGTCGTCCTCGGATCCATACCCCTTATCATCTCGGCACTTGAGCACTATGGCAATGGGCTCTCGACAATCCAACGGTGGCGGAGATACCAGAGAGAGTTGCAGAGCCTCGTCCGAAACCTACAAACCGAACAGGTGAAGCTTCAGAACGTCATTGAGAAGCTCCTAGTCGGCATAGCATCGTCTTCGGAAATCGAGGCCTTGATCGACGATCCTTTCGGGGATCTTTGGCGCCAGGAAACCCTCGAGACCAAGATCCGGTTTCGCCTGTGGAGTTCCTCCGCAGTGTTTACCGAGACGGTCTACGACATTCTGAAGGCCATTAAAGAGATGAAGGAAAGAATCGGCCCGCAAGGAGACGGCAATGTTTCAAGGGTACGACGTGGCATATTTACGCTGCGACGTACGCGCTACGAAGACCTCCTCTCCACCATCAGAACCGGTGTGTCCAACCTCGAGAACCTCACAGACCGAAACATCGAACTTGAGCCGAGCCGTCGTGTGCGCTCCCAAACAAAGCTGTTCTCGGTTTTGCGGGACATGTCCAACAGTCTATACCGCGCCTTGAGGGCGAGCTTTCGGTGCTCTTGCAAACATCATGTGGGCCTGAAGCTGCAACCACGCTCGGCCAACATCACGCCCATGGACGACGTTGATGGCATCATGAGGGACCTGTCCTTTCACCTGGCCATATCGTATAGATTTATGGTTCATAATGAGACAAGGAACGCGAAAACAGCGTTGGACTGGCAAGAGGTGGTTCTCAAGACAGAATGCGCGCCTCTACCTCAGCCTCCCGCCCAAAGTCAGATAAGAAACCGCGGCGCGTCCCCGGTCGGGGGGAAAGCAAAGAAGAGTGTTGCATTCTTCTTTTCTCAAACCCACAAGAGCGTGGAGCTACACACCAAGCTTCCCGATTTGACCGTCGGGGTTGCCAGCAACATCGCCTTTTCGAGTGCCGCGACTATTCTGGATCTATGTGGAAAACTCCACCAGTCCCAGAAACAAGCAGCAGGCAACTCCTACGGAACTCTCATTGACTACCTCCCCCAAGCAGCACGAAGATACTCTGTTCACCCAGGCCCCACCACCGACGACTCCCAGACGTGGTCTTTGGTGTCCTTGCGAAAAGTCCTCGACCAGAAGACCGCCTTCCCGCCACTGTCATACCATGACCGTCTCCGACTCGCCGTCACCATCTCCGCGAGTGTCCTCCAACTTCACGGCACCCCCTGGCTTCCGGCCATACTCACAAGCGGGGACATCTTTTTCATTCATAAGCCAGCGGCCCCCGTTCTGGCCATGTACTGGCACCCCGTGTTAGTGCGATATCTTCCCGAGGGTGACCCTCAACTCGCCAATGACCAAACCGCCATCACTACGGAGCGGAACCCGACGTTACTCTCGCTCGGCTGCGTTCTGATAGAGATCATATTGGGACGTGCGCTGTACCGGGTTTCCACCCTTCCGGCTCGCGAAACGGGCGAGGATCTCATGTCGGATTATGTCGCTGCGCAGAGTCTGATGGAGGAGGTGCGAATGAAGAGCTCAAATTACGGGACCGCTGTCGCGCGCTGTGTGGATGGCAGGTTACACAAACATGGCTGTGGGCTCGAGGACGGAGATCTGTGTCAGGATGTGTACTCGGGAGTTGTCGCGTTGTTGGAGAAGGATTTGGAGAACTCGTGAGTCTTCTGTGAAGGGAAGGTCAAGGATCAAAACACCTCAGCGCAGGTACAATGCTTCCATACACACGAAGTCAGAGTCCTCTTCGCCACATGCACCGCGTCGTCGTTCTCACCGGCACGATCATTGCCATAACTCTGGAACAGTCCAAGCATCCTCGCAACCTCTATAACCCGCCGGTCGTCATCCACCAAATCTCCAAACACGTTGTCAAAAGTCTCCCACAACTGCGCTCTGGAACTTTCATGACTGGGGTAGAAGTGCCAACTCGAGAAAGTCTGCATGTGCAGTAGGGTCTCCAACCCCCAAAGAGACAGCCTAAATGGCGAGACCCTGGCATCAACCCTGGGTGAAGTCCAGTCGAGGGTTGTACAACAGCTTCAAGCTGTTCAATCGAAGGAGCGGTCAGCGCTGCACAAAGGCAAGGCGGGCAAGCGGTGTTGGTCCGGGTTTGGTTGCAGGCAAGCCTCAAAGGCACCAGCCGGGCAATATCCAAAGGTTTCGGATTTAACTTTGAGCCAGCAAGCCTTGGGGTTGGCCGAATATGTGGTTCTAACTTGAAGTAAATCATCATTCGGGATTGCCAAATCATTGCACCATTTTGATGGTCTGGGAACAATATCACCTCAGGAGCAAACGTTGATTCAAATTGTCCGTTAAACATTCCCATTCGAGCACCTGGTGAAAAAGAGAGAAAGGACACATGCTTAGACAGTCAATAAAACCCATGGGCACAATCTAGGAGCGTGACAAAACACACGAGTCAAAGCTCGCAAAGGTTGACCTAAGAAACGGTACGTATCGTGAAGCGCATCACGACATCGCCCAGTCCGACGTCAACCGAACCAACCCCTCGCCGGATGCCCCTGACCACCCCGAAACCGCACACCTTCCAAAAAATGTTCGAGAAAAGCGGCAGCATTCCGCAGTGCAGAACGCCACAACACCCTCTTCTGCATCATGGAGGGCATCACGAACATCCAGCCCCCAAAACCTATTCGCCCCCGAGATCATGACCAAAACTCAACCCCACGATAACCTCACCAAATGACGAGGTGGCGGCAAAACACTGTCATCAAACCCTCCGCGGCGATGGAAGCAGTGCATCGCGGAGAAATCATCATCAACAAACACACATCTAGATCTGCGTGGCAAATCTAACGACATCGAGACCCCTTCTGCAGAAAAAAACAACAGCAGTCAGATGCAGTGAGATCTGCATCCAGAGATGCAAAGCGTCAACAACCCGATACACTACACAATCCCCTCGCCACACGAACATCAAACATCGAAACGGTGTGGTCCGTCAGAGAGATTGAAAAGTCTGGGGTTCGGTATACGAAGTATGCTGTCATGGCCCGCCCTCGGGTTTGTGCTCTGCACCTCCTTCTCGGTAGGAGCATACCGACCGTATCATGCCTCTACCATGTAAACCGTAAGCGACCCTTTTCCGCGCGCCCAGCAAAACAAATCAAGGGCGCGCGGCTTTGCATCGAGCAAAGGTGATTGGACCGGGCATCTAAAGCCATGTGTAGCCGTCATTTTTCTGGGGGAGAAGAGGTTCTGGGCTCGTTTTCCGCGGGCCTGGGCTGGGCTGGACTTTGTCATTGGACTGGACTAGGGGGGGTTCGGTCGGCGGAAGGGGACGTCAAGGGAGGGGGAAGGAGGGGAAGAGAGGGGGAAGAGGGAGGGGTTGTCGAGAAAGGAAGGCGTTTGCAGGGTTGGGAGATGAGATGAACTGTAGTGTGGTGTAGTGATGAGGACGATGCCGCTGGATCCGGGCTTGCGTGTCTACACGTGTTTATTGTATGCGACGCTGGATGCATGTGCAATATCGCATGTCTGGGCGGACCTTTCGAGAAGGAAGGGAAATGCCATCTGGGTCACGGACGGGACGGTCGCAGATCTGTGCGACCCTTCCTGGCGGTACGGAGAAACTCAGCCTGAATCATCCCATGCATGAGGTATGGTGACTTGGTGGAACGATCCGTTCCTCTTGACAGCCCGCTTATCGTGGGCGGCGCGCGGGCGGTGTCGGTACAACGCTCCGATATGAACCTGCAAACCCCTTGCGCGGTACTTTGGGAGTGTCTTACCGCAGGTTGTGGTGGTGGTGGAAGGCTGCAGGGGCGTTCCACGGACTAGGGAGCGTGCCGCTGCGTGCCATCCTGGCCTTGCTCGCCCCTGGATCGCCGATCGACAAACAGTACCTTGAGGGAACTGGCGAACGAGGCGCGTTCCCAGCCTGCTGGTTGGTAACGCATCGTGGGTAGATCTCCAGGGGTTCGTCTGCAGGTGAGGTGTGGCCGGGTCTGTGATGGGTCGATGTACATGTCAAACTTGAAGTTGAATCGAGGTGATTGGGATCACAATAGTGTTGGGGGCAGGATTCTCAACTCGATGAGACTGGCGGCAGGACACGAGAGAGCGTGCGAGGACACAATCCAGTGCGGCCAACATTCAATCCCTCCATGCCCTTCTTCCTTCCAACCAACGGAATGAATTTCACATGACAGCCGGTGCAATGGGCAGCACCCCAGCCAGGCCTGAAAAGTCCAGTACCGACGGCGCTTGAGCAGCCATGAGCTGACAGTCGGGTCGGTGGCAGGGTGTCGGGGAACTCCAGGCCACCAGCAGAGAGCATCGTCTTACTTAGTTTTCATGACACACGCCGCGTGATGTATTGGCAGATTTGCTGCCCAAAGCCAAAGGACACGAAGCTGCTCCTGTCATCCCTCAGGCGCACTCTGGCGCGTGTTGCGATCGGGGGTTTGCTCCGATATGGTTGTGTGGCTTTCCCGGACGAGCGGCCAAGCTCCTCGATGCCTGCCGGGGCCGGGGTACGAGGTATCCGTAAGAGCTGCTGCAATATCAAGAGTGACCGGGGTCAGAGCCCATGCCGAGGTCTCTGCCAACGGCCAGGCTTGGCGCGGGGGTGGACTGGTGATATGGAGAAGGAGTTGGACGTGGAAGAAGTGGGCCGACTCGAGGGTGGGATCACTGCACTAGTCGCCGAATAGAGCAAACTACCGGCAGGCAGCTCTGAAAGTCATTGTGCTTGGTACCGGCAGGCGGGATGGGGCGCTTGCCGTCATCGACCCTCGACCTGGGGCACAGAGCAAGGACAGAGATGCAGCCGAGCAGCGTGATGACCTGCGCCCGAAGGGAAAAGTGGCTGGGTCGGGTGCCGTTCATTCAAGCAATGTGACCATTTACTCCGTACTCCAAAAGACCCGAACCTCCATGTGGCAAAAAAACAGGCCACCCGAATACGTAGCGAAGCGAACGCAGCAATGCAGTGAAAGCAATGAAGCCAAGCATCCTGTTCGGACGAGAAAGTGAACAAAGTTCCCCCCAATCCCCTGCACAGTCGCATTTGGTCGCACTTTGGGATGCTCCCGAGGTTGCATGCCGCTGCTGGCTGGACTTTATTACCAGGTTTAGTGTTGCTCCTTCCTTTTTTATGCTTGTGAGGGATCCTGCCCAGTTGCGCCAGGACGTAGCCAATCCTGTCAGATCTTGGGCTGCTGCACTCGAGACGCGCTGAGCTTGCGCTGCGCGACATTTGAAAATGCCCGGTGTGGTCGCACGGACCCGGCTCGGTGTCCATGGGAATTAATTCCATTGCCATGCTGCCGCGGAGCCGTGCCGGGCCCCGGGAGCATGGCAGGGACAGACCAGACAAAATACCGCGGTTGTTGGGTCGGAAGGATCGGGGCCATCAGAGATGGTCGCGGGTGGTGGTGCGTTGCTAAATCCAAGTTGACAGACGAAGGCGGGGCTCGGCAGGCGTTCAAAAAGGGGATCGGCGAAAATGAAGGGTCCTCCTGTTTCACCCAAAAGTCGCTCTCGCTCAAACAGACTCAAACTCAACCTGTCAAAACACGTGTTGGGCATGGGTGGGCTGAGCCGGCGAGTTGGGTGTGTTGCAGTGTCTTTGAGAGAACTTGCAATGCCTGCCGTGCAGGTGTCGCGTGCCCATCTGCCCACTTCTGACAAGTGGACTGACTCCCTTGCTTTGCCCTTGCCAATCAGGGCTTGACCGCCTGGGCAGTGCGGCTGAGCAGGTGGTGTTCGCCTTGACCGGGCTCGCCAGGCTTGGCCTATTCCAGACAAACAGCCCCGGACTGACTTGTGTCTCCAATTCCGACAACCACGTTTGGAACACTGGCGCAAGCATTGTGTGGCATGTGAAGATGCCGCGCCGGCATGCAAGCCAAGTCGCGTAAGCGGCATTCTCGAGGTTCCCTCTGGTTGTTGCTGACAGGTCTGGATTCCTCCCAGGCCAAAGTGCAGAGCACCAGTGCAGCAAGGTCTACCTGTCCAAATCGGTCCAGCGCAATCAATGGCTCGCACCTGTGGTGTTTTTGCGAAGCAGGATGTTCCCAGTTGCCTTCGGATCCTATGTTCCTTCCCCGCAGTGGCAACTGACCCCCACCCCCTTGCTGGAGCTCAGATGCCTGGCTGCCTGGCTCGCCTGCCTCGTGGTCGGTTGCTCTTGCTTCACAGGGACCGGTTTGACATGACTCGGAAAGAGCAACGGCTTGCAAGATGCTCAAACATTTTTAAGCAGGGAAAAAAATCTACCGCAGTCTCAATGGGATCGGCTCGGGACGATAACGACGAGGAACAGCCTCTGAGGGCGTCTGAATCTTGCCCCCAACTCTCTTCCCTTATCATGCTCAAAACCCCAGTACCTGGCAAAGGGGCTGTCTGGAACCCACAAGCTTGCTGGGGCGCGCGACTTGATAACGTTGAGCTTGATCAACAATTCTCCACAGGCCACCATCTTGCCCTCAGTTCCTTGGAGTGGCCACGGGCCAAGCGTCGCCCAAACCGCCTCCCCCAGACCAACGTCAGACAAGCCGACAGGGGTCGGAGCCAAGCCTTTCCAGGTCAGGAAGCTGGCAAGAGATTCCAAGCTTTTGCCAAGCCTGGGTAGCCTTGGCTGCCGGTCGCCCGGCGAATGGCGGCGGGCCCAGGCTCTGTCAACCATTGCCTGCACTCTCTGCTGCTTCGGGCCATTCTCCCCAGAGGGTAAGAAGTGGCCACAGAGATGCCCGAGACGCCAGAGTCGCAGGTCATCGCTAGTCCACCGGGATACCGCCGACTTGGCCAGTGCCTCGGATGCGCAGCACCGACGTCGCCATCCTCTCGGGAGCGCCCGGCGCAGGCTCCAGAGGCTCCAGAGGCTCCAGTTGCTCCCCACGCCTGCGCGGGTTGCTGCTTGTGCGACGTCGACGACGTGTCTTACTCTCGAAAACGCCTCGAAACGAGTCGCGTGGATGTCCAGGAACAGAGTTCGCAGACTACCTCATGCCGTCTCTTGCCGCGCGCGGCACGACGTCATGGCCTCGTCTATCCAGGGCAAATTGGCTGCCCTCCTTGCTGCACAAAAGAAGCCAGCCATCAGTGGCGTTGCGCGGCGTGCTGTGCGGTTTCCGGGTCGGCCAACCACAGGCCGCAGGCGGGCTCAGGCGGGGCAAACAAGATCTGGGGGCGCTGTCTTGGCAGCGTCTTGGCCCTGCCAAATGCCATCTCCGGCCTGAAGGTCCCCGGTTCCCTGCCATTGGCCCTCCGCTGCCGGCGCCAACCAAACTGGGCGACCGACACGAACGACGCACGGCGACGATCACGACCCCGATCGAGTCGATGTGTACTTTGTGTTTATTGGCCTGACCTGAGACTTGCCTGCTGGGAATGGCCCGACGCGCAAATCACGGCCACCGCCGTCACTCCCTCGGACACTTGATGCAACCACTCGACCCGCCTGCATTCGAGCTGCCGCTTCCGTCATTGCCCCCCTCTCGAGCCCTCGATTGTGCATGCTCACAGACATGGGCACTGCATGCACAGAGGCACCCGACTGACGACTCTCATCCCCCCTTGCCCCCCTTCCCTTGGGGAGGCTATCCGCCACCCCCGGATTTCGAAGGGAACATGTGCCACCCCAATCTTCACAAGCTCGCACACAGGGTTGTCCTGTCTTTTCCTGCTGTCAACAGTTCATGGACCGACTGCTTGGCTCCTTCTCCATTCAGTGACGTGCTCGCAGACTCGCCTCGCCTCCCCCGGTTGCTGGCGCTTTAACTGCTTCGGTGCAGCTTCTAGCCACTTTCCGTGCTTCCGTCTCTTGACAGGCTAGGATCCGTGGTCCGATATTGTTGCCCTGCCTCATCTGCTCCGCGCCGCTGGATCGCGCTCCATCCACTTCACCCTGGGCGTATCTCCCCTCACCTCGTCTCATCCCGGGCGACCCCACACAGACAAGAGACCCTGGAGGTGGTGCTGCATCCCCATCCAGGTCTGGAGGGAGGTACACAAGTGATACGATAGCCGCAACGTCGTCTTGTACGGCCCGGACCACGTTTTGTTATTAAACCCCCCTTCCTCCTCCCTCCCCGTCCCCCTCAACCTCCCTTTCTCCCCACCGCATCACTTTCCACTTGATCGGACTCGATCACACACACATCTTCCATCATGTCATCAGAAGAAAAAGCCGTGGGCATCCACACCCCCGAGAAGGAGGCCCCGCCTGCCTTTGGCGTCGATTCCGATGCTGGCCAGCACCGGGACCACGAGGACTTCCTCACCCGCAATGGCTTGAATCTGCGCTCCTTTCAGAAGCGTGATTATGGCGGCGGCTCCGTCGACTCGCTCGACCGCTCGCTGAGGTCGCGTCACATGCACATGATCTCGATTGGCGGCTCGATCGGTGCGGGTTTCTTCGTCGGCTCCGGCAAGGCCCTCAGCACGGGCGGCCCTGCCTCGCTGCTCATCGACTTCCTCATCATCGGTGTCATGATGTTCAACACCGTCTACGCCCTCGGCGAGCTCGCCGTCATGTATCCCGTCTCTGGTGGCTTCTACACGTACTCGACCCGCTTCATCGACCCGTCCTGGGGTTTCGCCATGGGCTGGAACTACGTCATGCAATGGGCCGTCGTCTTGCCTCTGGAACTTACTGTCTGCGCCATGACTGTCGGGTATTGGAATCCCGATATCAGTGTTGGTGAGTGGACTCTCCGGCGCGCAAAGAAGCCCTCTGATAGGAACTGGTACTGACCTTTTTTCTTAGCCGTCTGGATCAGCGTTTTCTTGGCCGCCATTGTCATCATCAACGTCTTTGGCACCCTCGGCTACGCTGAGGAGGAGTTTTGGGCGTCGGTGCTCAAGCTGGGAGCCATCGTCGTCTTCATGATCATCGCTTTTGTCCTGGTCCTCGGCGGCGGCCCGTCCGGCAGCCGCTACGACGAGTACTACGGCGCCCGTCTCTGGTACGACCCCGGCGCCTTTGCCAACGGCTTCCGTGGTTTCTGCAGCGTCTTCGTCACCGCCGCCTTTGCCTTCTCCGGCACCGAGCTCGTCGGTCTTGCCGCCGCTGAGGCCAAGAACCCGCTCAAGTCGCTCCCCGGTGCCATCAAGCAGGTCTTCTGGCGTATCACCCTCTTCTACATCCTCGGCCTGTTCTTCGTCGGCCTGCTCATCCCGCACAACGATGAGAACCTCCTCGGTGCCAACCCCTACGCCGACGTCAACGCCTCCCCCTTCGTCCTTGTCGGCAAGTACGCCAACCTGCACGGCTTCGACTCCTTCATGAACGTGATCATTCTCGTCTCGGTCCTCTCCATCGGCGTCTCGGCCGTCTACGGCGGCTCGCGCACCCTGACCGCCCTCGCGCAGCAGGGCTACGCCCCCAAGTTTTTCACCTACATTGACCGCTCCGGCCGCCCGCTCATGTCGGTCGCCTTTCTCCTCGCCTTCGGCCCGCTCGCCTACGTCAACCTCGACGCCGACGGCCCGACCGTCTTTGACTGGCTCCTCGCCCTGTCGGGTCTCGCGGCCCTCTTCACCTGGGGCTCCATCTGCCTCGCCCACATCCGCTTCCGCACCGCCTGGAAGCGCCAGGGCCACACCCTCGACGAGATCCCCTTCAAGGCCGTCGGCGGTGTCTACGGCTCCTACCTCGGCCTGGCCCTCAATGTGCTCTGCCTCGTCGCTCAGGTAAATTCACCTCCACCCCACCTTTTTTTTTTTCCATTTCGTGTCCCCACAACCCATACTAACTTTGCGTCCCACAGCTCTACGTCGCGATCTGCCCCGTCGGCGGCGGCTACAACGACGTCCAGGGCTTCTTCAAGTCGTACCTGGCCCTGCCCGTCGTCATCGTCTTCTGGATCGGCGGCTTCCTGTGGAAGCGCAGCGGCTGGCTCCGCACCGACCAGATTGACCTCGACACGGGCCGCCGCGAGCTCGACTGGGACTCCATCAACGAGCACCGTGCCCGCCTCGCCGCCATGCCCGCGTGGAAGCGCATCTGGCATACCTTTTTCATCTAAACGGCTGTGGCAGCCTTTTTGTGTGTTTTTGAGGAGTGGTGTTTGGCGGCGCATTCAACTTTTTGATTGGTAGGGGGGTCTGGTGCCTTTTGAGTGTTTGTTGCGCTCTGCGGTTGCGGGCGGGCTGGCAGGTTTTCATGACTTTGTGATGAAAGGCGATGACTGGGCGTCGGCTCTAGAGCTTTGGGCTGGTGCTGTTGTTGTTGCTGATGATGATGCTGTCTGCTGTTTGCTGTTGCTGCTGGGTGGAGCGAAGCGAGAGGCTGGACTCTTTTGCGTGTGCCGTTGATGCCAGGGATTTGATGGGTTATTTGGAGGACTTGTTTTTGCGATGTTAGCTTTTTACTTGATACCACGTGGGAATTGATCGGCGGTTTACCGTTCGCTTGAGTGTCCAAGTCAATGCTGGCTGTCGTACTGTAAGGTATACATCATATCCACTGGCTTGTTCATGTGCCACCACGCAGGGGGGAATATTGTAAGATAGAGGTAAACTGATCGTGGCATCTTGGGCTCCGTGAGGCTGTTTGCCCCTTGGTATGTATTTTGTACCCACAGAGAGTTCTTGACAGTCTCGAACATGCAGTTGTTATCTTAACCCCGGCGCAACCTGTCTTTACCATGAGGCCGATGCATTTGACTGCATAAATGGCGTGAGTGAACCTGGCGCCTTCTGATTACATCCCTATCACGTTCGAATACCTTAGGTACCAGTCCCTTACCCCTCCTTCAAACTATACGGAGGAGCAGTATCCCAGAACCATGCCTGGTCCATTCCGAGCATAAAATCCAAAGGGTACGCCACTTGGTAAGGATTCCATAGTTCCTCCATGCCGGCCGTGGTGTTGATGTCTGGAGCATCTGCTGTGGGCTGCAGAGATGTCACCGTGCCATCGCTTTGAGCTCCTGGCGTAGGCAGATCATCCACAGCACGGCCGGCGGTCGCAGCTCTTGCGATCGGGGCTGTCGGAACTTGGCCACAAGTCCTTGCGAGCTCATCTTGGAGGCTGTCGCGCTGTGAGTCAACGCAGGCCTCGGCTTCAGGTGCCTCATGGTATTGAACGGTGGGGGCTCCAAGAGTGTCCAGCCTGGGGGGTGCTTCGTCGAGATCTAGGCGGCCTGATCCCGAAAGCAAAGCTGCGGTTTCCTCCGCTACGACGACGCGCAACAGATCAGTGAGGACCTCAGTCATCTGGCTCCACACATGGGACCGGAGCTTGGTCGTCTTGGGTATTCGTATGATCCTGGCGAGGTCGCGTTTGCTCTCCTGCCCGCGCGCCGACAATGGGTCAGAGAGCGCCAGCAGGGCGAGCACCACGCCTGCAGCAAAGGCGTGAACCCCAGCATGGATGGCAGGCACGGTGAACAGGAACGAGTCGAGCAAGTCGGGCCGCTGTGTGATCCGGGAGGTTCGCGTCGCAGACGTCCAGCATTGGTGTTGAGCCGTCTGCAACAGCCTCGACAGCTTCTCCGAGTTTGTGCTTGTGGTCGACGAGATTGAGAATGGCCCCCGGACGGAGCCTTGAGAGTCAATGCCACTGCTACGGGAGACCAGCGGACGGAAAAGCAGCATCTGCATGCTGTCATAGGACACGCGCAAAGTCAATGCTTGAATGGCGAAAATGGCGCGGCGCGGTCTGTCTGGTCCCGTGTCGGCATCGACAGGAGGATGCGACTCGACGCGAAGTTCCGGTGGAATGGACTGTTCCCATCGCCAAAGTCGTTGGTGAAGGCGCCTGATCAGACCGTGGAGGGTGTCGGTCTCGCGGTGTCGAGTGAAATACACATCGCGCATGATGGTGACGCCAATCTTGTACAGTTCTGCCTTGTATCGGTTGTAGGAGCCAAGTGTTACGGGCCTGAGTTCGCCGTCTTCCCTCGGCTCGAGCGAGTCGAACCCTGGACATTGACAGGCAAGATCCTCGAGGTCGAGTGGCTGTCGGACGTTGTAATCAATCTCACCAAGAACGGGAGGCACACCCCAGCAGATGGATATAAAACTGCCAGGAACGGACATCAGTACGGATAACAACCAGCAGATTTTGCAAGATGGACCACGGTCCACTCACCCGGCTCCTACGAAGGTGGCCCACCAGGCCCGCCTCCGGAACTCCCGCTCTACGGCACAGATGTCGCCCCAGGAGGACTCCCGGTCGAGCCCTATCGACTTGGCTGCTCGGATTGTTGTGTTCATTGTGATGAATGCGGCCTTTGTCTGGCGAATCCACATGTAGTACATGGACAGAAGAAACGAGTAGGCAACCGTGTCCACGGTAATGGAGTTCATCGACGGCGAGAACCACCTTTCCGCCGCTTCAAACAACTTGGCCGTGATCTTGGTGATGGAAAGGCCGTTGAAAGTCTCTTCACGTTTGGCCTCCGGGAGACAGCGCGCGCCGATGACGAGAACAATGAGCGCCAGCAAGAGGAGAGGGCGTTGCTGCCGTGACGCACGACCACTCTCGACGATTGGCCTCAGCCGTGTCCGCAGCGAGGGTTCGTGTACCACCGTCAGATACCAGTGGAAGCTATCTCGATATGAGTCGAGGAGCGTCTCGACTAGGTCGGCCGGTGGGAGATCAATGGCAAGGATTTCCTTCACCGGTACCGGGTGAGAGTGGTCCCGTGGAGAGGCAGTCGCGCCAGAAGAATCTGATGCTGGAATGGCATCGAGCGGCTGGGCCATTCCTGTGCTAGAAACCCGATACTTCTTGAAAATCTGGAATCGAAGTTAGTGCGTTAGGGGCAGTCGTAGTCTCGCGACATGAGAGTGACTGGGGCGTGCCTGGTTCCCATTCTACACATGACAACCAGGCGGGCGAGAGACAGGGATTACGACGATGGGTCTATGATATTGATGCGTTAATTACCTCGTCAACCAGGTGCAGTACCGAAGCACTGTTGTCTGCGCTTGGGCCATGGCCCCGGTCGTCGGCCTCTGAAACGGAGGTGGCAGGACTTCCGTGACGAGGGGTGACGGGAGATCTGCTTAGAGACGGCGCCGGCCTGCCAGGCCTGGCCTCTGATCGCCGCAGCGTCGCGTGTCGTGATTTGTATGCCACGCTGTTGGGCCGGTTTGACCTCCTGCAGACAAGGTACGCACCGTTAGTTGATTGATGAGTCGATGACACCTTTTTTTAGGACCGGACGACTGGAGAGTCGAGACTGACCAGGTTCTCTCGGTGGCCTCGGTGCATTCAGCACCTACCCTTACACAAAGGTGGCAGGGGCGTTCTTGGTCACACTATCGCGGCAGAGGTTGTCAGCAAGACCATCGAGCAATCTCGAGATTCACGACGGTCTCGAGCACTGTAAGCAGCATGGACAGGCTCGGAACCCACCCGTAGTTTCTGCCGGCGGCATCGGCTGCAGGCATGACGAACCCGCTTCGGCCCCTTGTTGTTGTGGGTCGGCGGCATCTGGGTCTAGGGATAATATGCCGTGTGATGTGTTTTTGTGGATGTATGCACATGTACGCGCGAGCCGGTGGCGCAGTTGGATTTTGGGAGAGGATGTGTTGGAAGAGCCGCCTCTCGAAAGTGGATGACGGCTCGGAGACGGCGCTCGTCTTTATTGACGAGCCGACAACGAGCCGATGCACCGGCTCCGCGAACCCCGCAAGCTCCAAGCCTCCAAGCCTCCAAGCCTCCAACCTTCCTGAGCACCGTCTCCGCCCCCCACCTGGCACTTGAGTAGACCGAGGCAACAGACGCGCCTTCCAAGACCGGGATACCTTAACCTTTCCTGCTCCGGGGTTGATTGTTTGATGCATCTTCGCCCTCACGAAGAAGACATAAAGTCATTAATCTACCGTACTTCAAAGATCATCACAATGGCCCTCCTATATCACTCCCGTCAGCAGAAAGACCTGCAGCCAACGTATCATCATCCTATCCTTACCCAACCGAAGCCTCCTCAATCAAGCGACTCGTCATGTCTGTTTACAATGCTGAGGTCGACTATGATCTTGCCGAGATCGACCTGCTGAGTCTCATTTTTGGTGAGGAGCAACTGCTGCTTATGAGCCTTTGCCCCTTAGCCTCTTTTTGTATCTGTCGCGATGGGCACACTGCTGACGCGCCAGTGGCAGACTCGCCCGAAGTCATGGCGACAGACGATACCATCCTTCATGCCGAAGCCGCTCGGCCAGACAACAACCTCACCAAGGCGCAGATGCGGAGGCTCACCAGGCGCGTTGCGCACATCCTGAGACACGTGTATGGCATTGGCGCCTCTGGGCCCGGCAAAGACGTGGTTGTGTGCATCTTATCTGGCCAGGTCCTCCTGCCCGCGGTGTTCTACGGCACGATTGCCGCCGGCGGCGTATACAGCGCGGCCAGCAGCGCTCTGACTGCCACGGAACTTCTGCGCCAGATCAGAGACGGCGGTGCCGCGCTTCTCGTCGCTTCTACGGATTGCTGCGACGTAGCCTACCGAGCTGCCGAGCAGGCTGGTCTGCCCAGAGACAGGGTCTTGATGATTGAGAGCACGGGGGAAAAGAGGATGCTGCTGTCCCACCAGGGCGTCGATCTTCTCGCCGAGACTGTTGATGAGCTTTCTTGGGAGAGAATCAGGGATCCGCGAGAGCTCAGCGGTCGCACCATCTGTTTGGTGTACAGCAGCGGGACAACCGGTCACCCCAAGGGTACGTGCGCGGTGTGCATTCCGTTCACCCATCCTGGCCCCCCGGCAATGCTAATTCTAACGCTCACCAGGTGTCAAGATCACTCACAAGGGCATGGTCTCCTATGCGCTGGTCGTCCGATACGCCTTTCGCGACTGGCAAGCCCGGCAGCGCGCCAAGGACCCATCGCACAGCTTCGAGTACCGCACACTTGCGCATGTGCCAGCCGCCCACATTGCTGGTATCCAGGGGTTCTTCGTCCACCCCGTCGTGCATGGCGGTACTGTCTACTGGATGCCCAAGTTCGACTTTGCCAAGTTCCTCGAGCTGAATGCCAGCCTTCGCATCACGACCTTCTTCAGCGTGCCGCCCATCTACCTCGCCATCGCCCACAGCCCTCTGGTCAAGAACCAGTTCGCGACGCTGCATCATGCCCTCTCGGGTGCTGCGCCAATGAGTGCGGAGCTGACGAGGCGGGTGGAGGCGAAGCTCGGTTGTCCAGTGATGCAGGTGTATGGCCTCAGCGAGACGACTGGCGCCGTCACGATGCAGCCATGGGATGAGGAGACTGACAAGGCGGGCATCTCAGCCCTCCAACCTAATACCAGGGTGCGTCTGTTGGACGACGACGAAAGAGACGTCCCCGATGGAAGCCCGGGCGAGCTCGTGTCCCAATCTGACGGCGTCACCACGGGCTACTGGAAGAACCCTCAAGCCACCGCAGAGGCTTTTACCAAGTGCGGCCGGTGGTTCAAGACGGGCGACGTGGCTGTCAGACGAGATAAGAAGTTCTATCTCGTCGACCGGAAAAAGGTGAGCTTGGGAAAGTTGTCTTGTCGTTTCTCACTGGAAAAAGCATTGCCCAAACTAAGGTAACTAACCACGCGCGGTGATTTACCAGGAGCTCATCAAGTACAAAGGTCTCCAGGTCGCTCCAGCAGAGATTGAAGCGCACTTGCTGTCGCACCCCGACATATTGGATGCCGCGGTGATTGGTGTGGCGGACCCGCAAAGTGCCGAGAACGAGGTGCCGCGGGCGTACGTCGTCGCGGATGCAAGCCGGATCTCGGCGGCGGATATCAAGTCGTGGGTCAAGAGCAGCCTCGCGTCGCACAAGCAGCTCCGGGGCGGCGTCGTGTTTATCAAGGCTATTCCCAAGAGCGCAACTGGCAAGATCCTCCGCCGACAGCTGCGAGACTTGGCCGTGAGAGAGAACAGCTTTTCTGTCAAGCTGTAGCGTCATAGGAAACACAGTAGGTGAAATGGTAAAAGAGCGATGTGCCTGTCTCGATTTAGTCCCGTCAAGTGTGAAGGCCCTAGGCCTGGCCAAGAACTATGCTGTGAGGGTGCACGTCGATATCCATGTCCATGTCCATGTCCACGTCCATATCGTCCTTTATTGGCATGATCCGCGGTCTTTCCTGTTTTACACGCCTGCATGAAGTAACTAGTAGGCATTCATCAGGTGCGAAGACGCCCGCTTCGACCAAATTGGTGACGATGTAGATCCATTCGCCATCCCAAGAAGAGGAGAGAGGACGCGTGACCTGATGTGGGCCGTGTGCGAGCCGTGTGTGAGCCGTGTGTGAGCCGGATGTGGGCCGCAAGTCATGAGCCGTGTCGACCGGCTCCAAAGTCCGAACATGGCCACAGGAGCTTGCGCACTCTGTAGCTCAAATCGAGACGCCCGGCGTGCTGTCAACGCCGAGACGGGCATCACATGGCTGCCAGTCATGAAGTCAGGACTACAAGACCTCGGGCCTCGGAGCCATCTTTCGTTCGTCAATTGTCCATTTAAACCTGAACATCGCCGCTCTACCGACATGAGCGGAATGCGCCTGTAATGATCTTCGTCCTGATGATCCCTGAACACAAGGCAAAACCCCAACAGCCCGCGATTCTCAACTCGAATACCTATCAATCATGAGCGCCTCTCATGTCGCGTCGTCGTCCACGTCGGGCTTCTTCCAGACGCTCCCCGAGATCAAACCCCAATACACATCGGAGCACCTCGCCAGTCGCACCGATGCACCCACTGACGACCCCGTACTGGACCGCCTGCTCAAGCAGTACATCCCCGCCGACTCCCAGCCGCAAGTATGCAGCGACATGCACCAGGTTTCCCGCATGGTGCTGCAACCCTCCGTCCTGGCCCATGCCGTCGAGGCCGAGACTGTCCTGCCGCGCCTGTCGCCTCTCACAACATTCGGAGAGGAGAACCGCGACGATCCACTCGTCACCTGTCACGGCTGGAAGGCGCTGAAAGCCATCGGCGTCGAGCTCGGAGCTGTGGCCAGGGCGTATGATCCCTCGCTGACTCGGCACAATCGGAGGGTGCATCAGTTCATGGTCAACCACAACTGGAGTCACACCGCCACTCTGACCATGTGCCCCATGACCATGACGGATGGAAGTGCCAGCCTGCTCCTGGCCCACCTCGATGATCCGGATGGGGACCAGCCAGGTCGGCAGCGAGTCCTTCGGGAATACCGCCGCCGACTGGTGTCTCCGGACGCAAAAGAGAGCTGGACGGGCGGGCAGTGGATGACTGAGCGATCCGGCGGCAGCGATGTCCGAGGCACCGAGACCATCGCCCGCCGCGTGCCGCTGACCGAGTCTGGTGGAACCCAGGCCGTGGGCGAGGACATTCTTGGCCTGCCACTGGGCCCCTGGGTCATTGACGGCTTCAAGTGGTTCAGCAGCCGCCACGACGGACATGACTGCTGCCGCGGGCCAAGGCCTCAGCGCCTTTTGCGTACCTATGCGACGCAAGGCCGGGAGTTCCACCGGAGGCATCCGGATCCAGCTGCAACAAGATGGGCACCAAAGGACTGCCCACACGAGCTCGAGATCAACACGGGTTGGCTCGTGGGAGAGGAAGGCAAGGGCGTCAAGGAGATCTCTACCCTCCTCAACATCCGCACACGCCGGCTGCGCACACGTCCTACTGGTCACGCGCTCTGGCAGTCAGCAGGGCGTACACCAAGGCCCGCGACGTGAGAGGCGCCAGGTTGTACCACACAACCCGCAGCACAATTTCTGGATGGCGTCTGTGACGGTCAAGTACTGGGCTGCCACGCAGCTCAGCTTCCTCGGCGTGGCTTTGCTCGGCTGCGCCGAAAGGGCGTCGGGATCATGGCCGACACCCCAGCAGCGCTCTTCCCCACGACAGGACAGGCCGCCCCTCCTGCGGCTGCTGAGTGCAGATCAAATCACAGCAGCGGTCTCGACGAACGGCATCCGAGAATGCATGGAGTCGATCGGCGGCGTGGGGTACTGCGAGAACCACGAGGACGGGGCATCCTGAACCTGGCCAAATTGTTTCGCGACACAGTCGTCAACACCATCTGGGAGGGCACGACCAGCATCATGGCCGACGACATCGGGCGTGTCCTGAAGGACAAGCGCATCGCGAACGGGAGGATCGTCGAGGACGTGTACGCCCCGTGGGTGCGCAAGGTTCTGCAGCCCTGCCAGCGGCATTTCGCCAGGGAGTGCGACCTTGTTCTGGAACGGCTGGATGCCCTCTTGTCCCTGCTGGCGCGCGTCAAGGGCAATGATCGGCATCTGGAGTACAGCGGACGCCATATCCTGGTGCATCTCGAGATCATCACCACAGCCGTGGCGCTGCTGCACGACGCGAACACGGACCACGACGACATCAGCTCGGCCGTGGCTACGAGATACGTCGCCTCGAATGCTATTCCGGCTACGAGTCATCATCACTTCGAAACTGGCGACGACTGGGAGAAGGAACAAGAGATGGACCGGCGGATCTTCCTCGGCGCGGGCTTTACGCCGTCGCAGCACCTGAGCGGTAAACTCTAGTCCTAGCGGTAGCCCAACGAAGCGTCAGATTGCCTGCTGGTCACTGTTTGCCGCAGATTCCCTCCGGTTTCGAGCACTTGTTCTTGACAAACTTCATTCTGCCCAGTAGTCCCCTCGAGTGTCTATACAGCTGCTACAGCTTAGACTGGACCGCCTTCTGCCGGAGTGCCTGTGCCATGGCTCTCAACTCCCGATACAGCACCTTGCCCATTGCATTCCTGGGAATGGACGGAATTCTGTGTACGCCCCCGCGGAGCCTCTTGTACGGGCTCACATGTTTTGCGGTGAAGGCACCAATTTCCTCCATCAGTCGCGCCGGATCCTCGACATTGACATCGTCCTTCAGAACAACAAACGCCGTCGGCAGCTCGTTGCCGTCCTCCAGCTCTTGCCCCACAACGGCCGCGTCCTCGACGGCGTTGTGTCCCTTCACCACACCTTCGATCTCGAGAGGCGACACTTGGGTTCCGTTGTACTTGATCAGGTCCTGTCCACACGCACGGTCAGCGTCCCCCCCGGTCAGGTTCCAACCCACTTCCTCCCGGCACAGCACCACATACCTTGTTTCGGCCAGTGATGAACAGGTACCCGCGAGAGTCGACATGGCCGAGATCTCCGGTCCTCATCCACTCGTCTACGAAGACTTGGCGCCTCTGCTCCTCCGTTTGGCCGTAGTACCCGATGGTTTTTGTAGGGCCTATGCTGTTTGTGTCAGACCAGCTATTCTCACCTCCAGCACAGGCACAGGAGAAGACTCACCTGAGATGTACACCTCACCCTGCTGCCCCACGGGCACCTCAGCACCGTCTTCGCCACAGATCTTGATTCTATTACCATCCAGCGCTGTGCCGACACTCTCCCACGGGCCCAGAGCACCCGGCACGGGCATCGTGGCGAGGCATGTAAGCTCCGTCATGCCCCAAGCCTGCTGACAAAACGCGCCCTCGGCCATCCTGTCCGTAACGGCCTGCTGGACGTCGGGCGGACACCGCGCCGCGCCCACGACGACGTGCTGGAGGGAGGGGATGTCCGCAGCGGACCACCCGGGGTGGGCCGTCAGACGCTGGAGGATCGGCGGGACAGCCGTCATGAAGTTGATCTGCCGCGTCTCCAGCGTTCTCAGGAGAAGATCGGTGTTCTCCCGGGGGACGAGGTAGTTGGTGAGACCGAGCCCGAGCGGCAGGAAGCAGTTGCCCACCATGCCTGCGACGTGGGCGCTGTCGAGGGTCCCCACCGCTCTCGGCCAACGAGTTCGGGCGTGCAGAATGCTCGACCAACGGGATCGCATTTGGTAGACCATGGCAATGATGTTTCTCTGGGAGATGGTAACCCCTGGGGAGAAGCTGTAGCTTTAGCATTCCGAGCCGGCATTGGTCGGGGAGAGGTATCACAGACCTTTCGGAAAGCCGGTTGTGCCGCTGGAGAAGACAATCAGGCTGGCTCGATTGGCGACTTCTTCATTCCAGCTCTCATCCCAGTGGTGGCGGTGATGTGACAGCAAAGACGTTTTGCTGTCATGCCCCACGACATCCATGGTAGCCGAGTCCTGGACCAGAATCTCAAAACTGTGTTCTGTCATGGCCCGCGCCGGCGCTGCTCGCTGCGCGGAGCTCTTCGAGCACAGGATGGCGCGGGGTTGATGCGACCGTCGACGGTGGCCTGCCACGGACAGGTGGCGACTGTGCCGCCGGCAGCAATGACGGCGAGAACGTTGGGAAAATGGATCGGCTGGTTCTCCGAGTACAAGACGACAACGCTCGGAGGCTGGGCAGTGGGCTTGACGAGGCCGGCGGAGAGATAGCCATGTGCAAGTCGGCGGACGAGATCTCGAGCCATCGACTTCGTGACTGTCTGAGAGTCGGTCTCAGCATCGATCCACATGGGCTGGTCCTCGGATACTTCATTCTCGGCGAGGAGAACGGACGGCAGGTTTCCCTCGGGCATGTACAGTGGAGTCATCGTGAGTGTGGAGGTATAAACCGGTCAAGATGATATAGTACGAAGAGAACTGGAAGAGAGCTTTTGCTGAAACGACTCAATATTTGTGGCAAAGAGTTCAAACATGGAGACTGGCCGCGGGCCGATGCCATTGTTCCGTTATTTATTTCCACCCTCGTCCGGGACTCCGGGTTGATGATTGTTCCCCATGCCCCCTCAGCTTGTTGTTTGACCCCGCATCGCCCAGGCTCCTAAGGTGAGCTTGTCGGCATCTGACTCCCGTAAGCCTCGGGTGTTTGTAATGTTTTGCTCTTGGAAGAACCGGCCCGTGAGACCATAAAAGCGGTGGCCTGGGTCCAGGAGTGGAAGTTGGTTGGACGTCCTCACACACACAACACCACAACACCAACCACCATCGCAGCTCCCGCCACATTACCTAATTAGGTATCTCGCGTCACACGTCAAAAACATCCTGGCCATGGCTTCTCCTGTCCTTTACAACACTTCCGAAGATGGCAAAGTGGCCTATCTCACACTCAACCGCCCGCAACACTTCAACGCCATCGACTCGGAGCTGCCGCGGGCCCTCCAAGCCTGCGTGAAGCGGGCCAACGAGGACCCCCTGGTCCACTGCATCGTCCTCAAAGGCTCCGGCCCAGGCTTCTGCGGCGGCTACGACCTCGGCATCTTCGCCCAGCGCGCAGAGCGCGGGCGGACCGCCGGCAGCCAGGATGTCAGCGCTGGCTACGATCCCCTGACGGACTATGCCATGATGAAGGACAACACCGAGTGCTTCGCGAGCCTCTTCCACAGCGCCAAGCCGACCATCGCCCAGGTCCACGGGGCTGCCGTGGCAGGGGGCAGCGACATTGCCCTCTCCTGCGACCTTGTCGTCATGGCGGACAACGCCCGGATTGGATATCCGCCGGCTCGGGTCTGGGGATGCCCCACCACGGCCATGTGGGCCCTCCGCGTCGGGGTCGAGAAGGCGAAGCGGATGCTCTTCACCGGGGATTTGATCAGCGGCAAGGAAGCCGAGGCGATGGGCCTGGTTCTCAAGTCGGTCCCCGAGGACGAGCTCGAGCACGCGGTCCGGCTCCTCACCGACAGGATCAAGACGGTGCCGATCAATCAGAACTGGATGCACAAGCTGGTCATCAACGGGTGTGTTGAGGGCCAGATGGAGAGGGCCCAGAAGCTGGCCACCATCTTTGACGGCATGACGAGAAACTCGCCCGAGGGCGTTGCGTGGCAGAGGTTGGCCCAGGAGGATGGCTTCCGGGCCGCGATCGCTGCGAGGGATGAGCCTGGTAGGACCGATGAGTACAGACGCAAGTGGAAGAGCCAGCTGTGAGTTAGGGGCAGGGTCCAGCTGGTCGCACATCTGTGTAAAATGGTAAATTCCGACTCCTTGGCTCAATGCTCGTTACCTACCAAGTCTAATCTCAATACTCTCCGGGGTCGGTCCCAAATTACCCGGGTTTTTTCTATGCTCCGGATCGCCCTCATTTCGTGGCAGAGGGCGAAGTAAGGAGGGCGAGCTAGGCACGAGGGAGACACGTCAGCTTGTCTGATCTTGTACCAGTACATCGAGATGAACACATCTGGGGTGCCTCTTGCCAGCAATCTGCTGCGCAATACCTGCGGTTGATGCTCCAACCGTTACTCATACCTACTGTTCGGAGTTTAGAGTTTAAGTTGATGCCGAGACTGCGAAGGATCACCTTGGCTCGCTAGTACCATGCTCACTTGACTGGACCCTGCTGTCCGTTTGGTTTCTTTGTTTGCTGATCCGACATACCCGATACTCAGCCATCCATCTCTTATTCATCCGTCTCCTGGCAATGCCAGGAGACAACTTTCTTCCTTCTTCTCTCTCACCCGGGTCGCCTCCATCACAGATTGCTTCAAGATTTACCAACGATGGCACCTCTGCTCCCCTTCGCCCTCCCCTCCCTCGCCGGCAAAGTCTACCTGGTCACAGGCGGCAACACGGGTGTGGGCTACCACACGGTCGACGAGCTCGCCAAACACGGCGCGCGCGTGTATCTGGGCGCCCGATCGCCCGACAAGGCCGAAGCCGCCATCGCCCAGATCCGCGCCGAGACCCCCACGGCCGACGTGCACTTCCTCCAGATGGATCTGATGGACCTGCAATCCGTCGTCGCCGCCGCTAAGCAGTTCAAGGAGAAGGAACCAAAGCTGCACGGCCTCGTCAACAACGCCGGGATCATGGCCACGCCGTTTGCGCTGAGCCGCGACGGCTTCGAGGCGCAGTGGCAGACAAACTACCTGAGCCACTGGCTCCTCACCTGGCACCTGCTCGACACCCTGACGGCGACGCTGCAGGAGGAGGGCAGCGCGCCCGGAAGCGTCCGCGTCGTCGATGTGACGAGCGACGGACACAGCTTCGCGCCCAAAGTCGGGATCGACTTCGACGACATAAACCAGGAGAAAGGCGGGCTGTGGTCTCGCTACGGGCAGAGTAAGGCGGGAAACATCCTGCACGCAAAGCAGCTCAACAAACTGTTTGGGCCCGAAGGCACCGAGGCGGCGGGCAAGAGGGGCATCTGGACGGCGGCCGTTCACCCGGGCCATCTCGACACCAACCTCAACAAGCAGACTGCTTTGCCCAAGTTTGTCAACACTGCCCTGAGGGCTCTGGGCGCGTATTCCCACGCAAGGGAAGGGGCGTACACCTCCGTCTTTGCTATTGCCTCGCCCGACTTCAAGGCAGGCGACAGCGGGGAGTACTTTGTGCCCGGGCAGAAGAGAAAGCAGCCCAGCAAGACTGCGCGGGATATGGAGCTGGCAGAGCGGCTCTGGAAATGGACGGAGGACGAGATGCAGAGGAGAAAGTTGTTGGAATGAACGTGGACTAGTGGTCGCAATATTGTACAGTATGATTAATCTGCCCTTCAATGAGACTCCCTTATTGATTCGATGTCAGGATGGTCGAGTCAATTGCATCATTCGTATTTGAGACACACTTCGTCTGGATGCCGGTTCTTTTTTGATCAGCTCAGCCCGAGTTTGTTCCTAGCAGTTCACTTACCCTGGTAGTACCTTCAAGCAAGCTCATTCATCGCCTTCCAGGTGATCCCGCTTCAGTCGTTGACCGAGCCTCCTCTAAAATCGCCGCTAAGACCTCTGTCTTTCTCAACGTGTGCGGCGAGTGGCAGCCGTCCGTAGCCTGGCCTACCGATACATTATCGTTCTGAAAAGATGGGGGATGTGGAGGAAAAGAGAGCTCACTTCATTGTTGAGATGTGGAAGGATCCACTTTTCCCAGGTCTTCCAGGCAGCCACACCCACACTTTCTTCCTTTCCACAGACCACAGACCACAGAACAGAACAGACCACCAGAACCAGTTTGCCCTTCACTTCCCACATGAGATTGTGAGCATAGGTAGGTAACCATACAAGCCACTTTCACCTTCATACCCTCTTCTTGTGCCCGAGGCAAGCCCTTTGAATCGGACCGCGATAACCCAGTCATCTTCGATTACTCGATCAACTTGGATATCACCTGCGCTTGGATGCATCGCAAGGTAAAGGGAAGCAAGAGTTCTATGCTATTGCCCAAGGGCTGTGTCACCTGGGACGCCCCTGAGACCCTCTGGTATCGGTTGCCTCTCCCACACGCGCCTCCATCTCTCACTAACGCTCCGGATACACACAGTTATAACTGAATTTACATATAAGCTCAACGCAGCTGTCCGTGCGAACACCTTGTAATTCTCGCATGCTACATTCGGTCGTCGATGCGCTGCCCCTTGAAGCCGACATCTGACCACCCCAAACCACTGGCCCCAGACCGCGCATCCGAGTCCTCCGCCCGATCGATGGTCACAACCGTCGTCTTCGTGATGGCGTGCGGCTGCTGTAGCGCCAGAATACTCTCCTCGCTGATGTTGTCGTCGAGCGGGTTCGCCTTCGCCGCGTTCCGCCCCTTGGCCCGATGCGGCGATCGCGAGCGCAGGTACTGGGACCCCGTGGGTCCCTCGCCGTGGCTGTGCGAGCGCAGCTTGTAGGTGTCCTTCTTGCTGGAGGAGCCGTAGCCGAGGGAGCTCTCGAGGATGCGCTTGAACAAGGGCTTGAGGCAGGGCAGACATGCGGCGACGATACCGACGTTGCATTCGACACTGTTGGTGGCAGGAGATTAGTCGGACAGTCACGGGGAACCTTTCCGAGTCCCTCCAGCGAGGTGATACGTACGAATACCAGATGGTTAGGTTTGCTGAGTCCCACAGGAAATCACCCGTCTTGCCATAATTGGAAATAAAGGCCGCCTTGACAATGCCAGCGGCGCAGGCACTGCGCAATGGGGTTAGTGTTTAAGCATAGAAACAGGGCAGGAAACTCATGTAAGCTTACAAGACACCAAGGCCCATGATACAAATGAGCGAAGCTCTAGTGCGAGCATTGATCTGAACGTTCCACAGCATGGGTATGGGCAGGACGGCAAAGAAGATGTCGGTGAGGATGTTGACAACTTGGTGCCAGTGTCAATGGGTGTTTCCAAACAATACGAAAGACTAAGCCAGGATGGATATTACTCACCGCAGCTCGCGTAGCTGAGCCCTTGAAGGGTCGACTGGGACCAGCAAGTTGTCTGGACCGTCGCATCCCAGAGTATTGCCAGGTTCTTGCACTGGAGAAGCAGCGTTATGAAGCACACGAAGGTATACGCCACTGTGAAGACCATGACCCCTTGGAGGATCCGCCGGTAGGTCTTGTTCGGAGCAATCCGAAGAAGAAAAAATCCAACCGATATCTTCACAGCCGGGAGCGCCCACATGTAGATGACCTGTCCGGCGAAGTTCCACTTCAGACCCATTGTGTTCACGGCAGGGTCCAGATATGCTGCATGGCGGCCAGCGCCGTACAAGACTTGGCCGATGATGTCTGCCATGCCGCCAAGCGACAGGAGCTGTGAGATGCGTCAGGCTGAGTTTTGGAAAGCGGGCAGGGTACGGGTCGGGGCTTCGTTACCATGGCAATGGCCATCGCATAGTCCTGTGACCCTCGTTGGTTAGTTGGGATGGCGATGGACAGCGTGCAAAATGTGGGCATGTATGTACTTACATCGTTTCCGAGCCTGCGGACGATGCGGCTGCGAACCACAAGGCGAGCAACAACAGCGATCAGGGCGATGGTCGTGACCGTCGCGCTTGCGCCCAGGATCTCGGGACCTTTGTTCTCGTCGGGCAGGCCCGCCCCGGGAGCCTGCATGGTTGTCATTGGCGTGCTGGCGTTAAGGTTGTCGATGCCTTTGATTTCCCATGATCTCCATGGTCATGCTGTGGATTCGATGGATCCGGTGCAGGGCTCCGGCTAGGGGTTATATGGGCCGCCGAGATCTGCACCAAGCAAGATTCCTCTTCACATCACCGACGGAAAGTTTCAGGATCTGGGCAAAACTAGCCATATTCGGAAGGCATTCGATGAAGTATCAGTCTTGTGGAGTACGTACCGGAGCTGAGGTTGCTTTTGCATGGCCGGAACCCCCGAGCAGTGATCGAATTCCCGGTTGCTCATCCGAGGCTCCCCCCGGGAGCTCCTCTGAAGAGTTCAGACCTATAGGATTTCATGCCGAGGCCGCTAGCATCCCTCGACCGACCACTGTTATGTGGCGGATGTCTCGAAAGGGGTAAGCTGTTGTGTTCTGCCGTGTGTTCGGGCCGCCCAGCGTCTCTGTTGGTAGCCTTGCGGTGATATTCGTGCATATGGATACGACTCTGTGGCTGCTCAGGAATTTGACTGATTGGCGCGGCTCGGCTGTTCAGCCGAATGCTGCACGCTGTGACACTACCCTTGCTCGAGACTTGCCTCCATCGAGGGAATACGATGCCAGCCAACACTGGTTTCCCTTGATAATGTGACTTCAGGAAACAAGGGCCAATCTGGAACAAGAGGGAGTCGGAACATTGCCCGTGTGAAGGCTCGCGGCGTGCAGTTGGTTACTAGCGTGCCTCGCTTCCGCCCGTCCAGAGCTCCCTTGTCCCACCAGCATGGTAATTGACAATTTGGCATCTGTGCCGAACCAGGGGCTCAGCGGCAGTGACTGCCCGAGTTATTGTCCGAGATAAAGACTCAAGGAGGGCTGGAGAAAGCCATCCTCGCTTCTCCCTGCATCAGTGCATCACTGCATCCTCACTGCTCGCCTCGAAGGTCAAAGCGGACTTCACGTAACATTCAACATGCGCCTCCCCATCCTCGCGTCCGCTCTCTTGATCGGCGCTGCGTGGGCAGCCTCAACTCCCGATCCCACTGCCGATGCACTCACCCAGTTCCAGCAACTCACGGCGGAGGCCCAAGCTGCACAGGACGATCTGCTGAGCACCGCTGAGTCGTCTTCCAAGCGAGCCAATACCTGCACCAAGAACAAGCTCATTGTGCGGAAGCCCTGGTACGCCACCTGACCGGCCTCGCCTGCGCCCTCCATGACGTTTCACTCGCCAGTTTCGAGCCGGGTTTGCTAACTGCCTGTTCAGGGGCTCGTTGAGCAAGCGTGAGCGCAAGGCCTACACGGATGCCGTCCTCTGCTTTCAGAAGCTCCCGGCGAAGACACCGAGAAGCTTGGTTCCTGGGGTTCGGTCCCGGTACGACGACTTCTTGGCCACCCATATCAACCAGACGCTCAACATCCATTACACGGTAAGTCGGCGTGCCTTGGAATTGTTCAAGACCCATCGTGACTTTAAAAAATTTGCAGGGCACCTTCCTGGCGTGGCATCGCTGGTTCACATGGACCTATGAACAGGCCCTGAGGAACGAATGCGGGTACACGGGCGCTCAGCCGTGAGTGAAGTCTTCCCCTCCGTTAGGGCCTTCAGCATGACTGATCAGAACTGGCTGTCGATAGGTACTGGAACTGGGCTCTGTACGCGAGGGACCCCGCTTCGTCGCCCATCTTTGACGGCAGCGATTACAGCATGAGCGGTAATGGCGCATTCATTCCTGGCAAGGGCCCCATCACCCTGCTGCTCGGCGACTACGCTCCTGTCGTCCTGCCTCCGGGCACTGGCGGCGGCTGCGTGACCACCGGACCGTTCAAGAACTACACGGTCAACCTCGGCCCCGTCAGCATGCCCCTGAACAACGGCTCCGTGATCGGCGGAGGTCCCGGCACCGGGCTGGCCTACAACCCGCGCTGCATGAAGCGTGACATCTCCGCTGCCGTCAACATGGCCTATGCCAACGCCACCTCGGTCGTCAAGCTCCTCACACAGAAAAGCATCGCCGATTTCCAGTTGGTCATGCAAGGCGTCCCCGGATCCGGTAACATCGGCGTCCACGGCGGCGGCCACTACACCATCGGCGGCGACCCCGCCGACGACGTCTTCTCGTCGCCCGGTGACCCTGCCTTCTACCTGCACCACGGCATGATTGATTTGACCTGGTGGGTCTGGCAGATGCTGGACTTCAAGAACAGACGGAACCAGATCTCGGGCACCCAGACCTTCCTCAACCAGCCTCCCACGCCCGACGTCACCCTTGACGACACCATTGACCTGCACTACGCCGGCGGCGGCCCCATCACCATGCGCGAGCTCATGAGCGTAAACGACGGTCCATTCTGCTACACTTACAGCTTCTAGAAGACAGTTATCAAGATTAGGGTCATCATCCTTGGTTATCATGTTCTAATTAGAGACAGCATTTGAAGTAGCCGTTTCTATCATCCCATATAATACCACGATCACCGTCCTGCAGGCGGTGTTTTCTCGCCGTGTTTGCCCAAGCAAATGACCCCAAGTGTATGGCAAGCCCGAGAAGCGACCTAGGGTGGCGCCCAGCCTCTCATGTTGATGACACAGTGAGCTGAGTTGAATTGAATTAACGTACTTGCATACCTCACGGGTTGGCGTACTTATCTTCCTTTAGCCAAGCCAGACTCGATACATTTGTTCTTGAGTCGAACGACTTGCAATTCCGTGGTTGGATGCGCCCGTTGTGCCTGACCCCAAGCTGCTCCTTACCTAAGTATTGTGTCCAAGAGAGCGAGCCTCGTCTTTGAAACCTCCAACTGCTGCCAGGTATTGACAACACCCCGAATCGCGCAAGTCTAGTAAATGGCTTCAATTAGTGGGCATCCCACAGAATGGACTACAACAAAAATAATAAAACATGCTCGATCCAAACATCCCAACCCCGCAACACCTAAAAAAACCCGTCCCGTACGGGTGGGTGTCAGTCGTAGTCCCTAACCCAATCCAGAACTCCACCCCCCTCCCCCCCAACCAATCTTTCCTCCTCTCAATAGGTCACCCTCTACTCCTCGTCCTCATCATCATCCGCATACGCCACATGAAACGCGACCAGCAACCAATCCGCCCCGGCGGTCTGCCTCCACGTGCTGCTCGCGCTGGCCACGACCTCGCGCGTCCCCTTGCGCCCGTGCCGGAACAGGCTGATCTTGTACACCAGCGCGACGGCCATCAGGTCGACCTCGACGACGAGCGGGTCCCCGTGGAAGCGGTACCCGTGGAACTTGCGGCCCGCGCCGGCCTGCAGCACGTCGACGACGTTGGGCTGCGTGTCCTTGCTCAGCGGCTGCGTCGAGTTGCCCGGCGCCAGCAGCGGGTTGATCATGACGCAGTCGTGGGCGATGTACTCCTTGAGGGTCTCGGGCTCGTCGCAGAGGGCGCGCCAGAGGAAGGTCTCCATCTCGCGGGCGGCCGCGTGGTTGCGCTTGGAGATGGTGTCGAGGCGCGTGTTGGAGCCCATGGTGGTCGAGGACGAGATGTGCGGGCCCGAGCCCGGCGGGGTGCCGGACTTCTTGTCGTTGGTGAGGCCGAGGGCGGTGGGCATTTTGATTTTATTGTTTTTTTCTCTCGTTTTGTTCAGACGGAATAAGTGTTAGAGCGTTGTATGTGCCGCGCAGCGTAATCGCTAACAAGCCTTGGTCTTTTGGGTCAAAGTTTGGTTCGATGGCAAGCAACAGTTCGATGATCAGACGCTATTTAGTATTGCTTAAAAGAAGAAAAGCAGAGTCGCACTAAAATAAAAAGAACCTCCCCCATAAACATCCCCAGGATCGAAAATGACGACAGCGTCTTATATCAGTGCCCATTCATGCGCCCCGAAAAAATCAAGAAATCGGGACGAGCAAGAAGAACAAACCCGCATGTCTGGCGAGTATGTCGTCGTCTGACGTCACACCCCACGGGCAGCCGAAGCGCTCACAGCCCGCCCAGCCAGCCGCCACCTGTCCCCGCCCTCCATCTCGGGGCCGATCACCCCTGCACGCGACACAGCCGTTGGATGCTACGGGGGTCCCACATGGCTGGAATTTCCAGGTCATCCCAGAACGAGGACTCGAAAATGAACTTTGAACCTGACAGCCATCGCGTGACCAATGCTGGAATTAAGGCATGAAACAGCCCGCCGGCATCACCGTTGTTGATGCATAATGCACCAAAACAGCAATAGCCAAACCACCATCAGACCTTGGCCAGAGAGGCATGAGTTGAGACCAGAACATTACTTTGGTAAAACCCGCTGAGTGACACCCCATCCCGGGTACACCATTCTAAACCTACTTATAACCGATACACCGCTGGCACAAAGCCAGGAAACTGGAAAAGAACCAGTAGACCTTGACAACGGGCCCCCTTCAAATGATGCACCACCCGCCTCCGTTCCCAGAAGATGAAGAAGGATATATCCCAGTGCGCCAAAGACCCCTTTCCCACCCATTAAAATCCCAAGCCATGTTCATCCCTCAATCCCAATCCCTTGTCCCATATACATCATTTAAAACTCCCGGCTGAGTACTCGTTCAAGACTGAGGCTGCCCTTGAGCTTGCGCCTGACCATGTCCATCTGCCAGGCTCTGGCCATCCTCCATCCTCCCAAAGTTCTGACTCGCCCTTCTCAGGTTCATCATCATCTTTTCCAACAGCGCCGAATTGTCCTGAGTGTCGGCTCCTGTTGGGGACGCACCCGAGCCCGGTTGCATTGGCTGTGCCTGAGGCGCTGGAGCCCACGGCTGACCGTTCGATGATTGCTGAGTCCCAACCTGAGGTGCCCATTGGGGATTTGTTGTTGATCCAGCTGCGTCGCGACCTGGTCGTGTCCACTGTCCGTTCTGAGGATTTGGAGACGGTTGCGCGTTTGGCGCGGGGGCGGGTGCCGGCCTAACACCCACATAAGGTTGAGGCGAGGCTGCCGTTGCCGAGAATGGGTTCTGAGGTGGCGGCGGGTGCGAGCCTGCCCGTTCCGGAGGTCGGCTCAGAGGCGACGTTTTCGGAGCACTTGGGGACGCCGTTGACATCTGCCTCACGTATGGTGGGAGCGGAATCGGGCTGTGGCTTTGTTTCGTGAAAGGCTGCTTCGTCTGCGCTGCCTGCGCTGGGGCCTGCGTCGTCGGAGGTTGTGCTGGCTGTGAGGGCGCTGCAGCTGGATGTTGCAGCGCCGCTTGCCAGACGTGACGCCTGGGCTGACCTTCCTGGGGCTGCGGGACACCGTACTGTGGCCGGATGGCCGGGTGCAATGACCTGAGCTTGGCCGCCTGACTCGCCTGACTGAGTGTTCTGAGTTGGGTATCCGTGGTTATGATAAAGCGGCGCTGGAGACACTGCCGCTTGAGTTTGGGGTGATGGAGACTGTGGGGCATGTGTTGCCGGCCGAGCAGGATCTGCGCATACGGTGAGGCGTGGGTTGGATAAGACGCAGTGCTTTGTCCAGGTGACGCCTCGAGTCGTGGCCGCAGCGTTGCAGCAGCGAGGCGGGTACTTGTTTGATGGGGCCTTTGCTGGCACCTCCGGAGAGCGCCGTTTGAGCTTTGATCAGAAACTCTCGGAGATTCCCTTCATATCCGTTCGTGAAACCACCCCACTGCCCGTAGGGGGTCCTGTATCTGGACGAGTCACTGCCTCCATGTTAGTCCGCTTGTCTTGTACTCCCGACGCCACAGGACCCGTGCTTACCGATTGTGATTGACCTGGAAAAAGGTGTACTTCTGGTACGCGCTGACGTGTTGCTGTCCTCCTGCGGCTCCAGACTGCGGGTTGCTGACATTCGGAGATCTCAGAGCTGACGCTGTCATGGGTGCTGGATGCGGCACAGGGCCAGCCGCGCCCGTTGACGAGGGCCAGGCTCTCGGCTGAGGCTGAACGGAGTGCCCTGATTTCATGTGAGCGGGGGGCCAGGTTAAGCCGGGAAGCTTCGGGAATCCATTACTACCTCCGACGGGCGCGAAACGATCCGACGAATACGGTGCTGATGAACTCTTGCGTTGAGCGTCCAAGCCGGATGGCTGGTACTGCTTCACTTGGAGAGACGACGGTTGCGCTTGCGCTTGCTGCTGCTGATGATGTTGTTGCTGTTGAGGGAATACATGTTGCTGGAATGTCGGTTGAGGGTGTGGTTGTGACTGCAGCTGTTGAGGCTGGAACTGCTGGAACGCTGGCGACGGTGAAGGGGTGTTGACGGCGAACATGTGCGATGTAAACGGAGCAGGAGCTGGGCGGGTGGTTGCCGCGACCGGCTTCCGTGGTTTGTAGACATATGGTTTCTCCTGTTTGCCGGATGTGGCCAGAGCACCAGGTGCCGATGGATATATGGGATACCCGCTGGGCGCCATCGGTCTCGACTGAGGCTGCGGCACCCGCACTGGAGGCGGTGGCTTTGGTATTGTATCCAGGAAGTTGCCCTTGGGGTTATGGTAGGGTCGCGACACATCCTCAGTGTATTGCGCCTTGGCCTCGGTCGATGTCTTGCCGAGGTAGTGCCAGACTTGGTTCTCCTTGGAGAGGTCGATCTTGACCTGCTCGCGATTTTTGCCAGGCTCGCCTGCATGGAACTCGGCCCACATAAATCCAGGAGCGAACTCGTCGTCTTTCCTCGGAGCTTCGTCCACGGCTCGCTTGGCGTTGATCGCTTTCTGCGCCTTCCTGCACGTCGGCATCGGGATGGCATTCGCCGAAGCCTTGGGAAGACGCAGGTCTGCCGGATCGGGCAGCAGCAGCCACTTCCACTCGACTTCAACCCGATCACTGTTGCTTGTTAGTTTCCCGCCACACAATCGGCTTTGCTCGACATACCCATTGGGAATGATGTCCAGCAGTAACGTCTCCTCGTCCACACGATTCTCCACCACCACGCCGGCAAATATCTCGCCACGATAATACTGCAGTTGGCAGATGTCGTCCTTTTTGAGGGCCTTTGCAGCCTCGCGAATCTGGACGTTGTTCTCCAGAGCGTCTCCGTCGAGCTTTCTGTCCCTCTTAGTCCGATGGAACCGGCAGCTGAACTCGAAAGCCTGCTCTTTGTATTCGGTTCCATCCTCCCCGAATACCGGCACTTCCCCTTCTTCGACAAACACGCCAGCCGCAGCAGCACAAGTCGCGTGGTACGACCGCGGGCATTTCTTCTGCGAACACTGGAAGCAGGCGCCCTTCTTGGAGCGGCAGTAGAGGCACTTGAGGTCCAGGCGGGCCTTGTCGATGCCAGCCGCGTTTGCGATAATCTCCTGACCATCTACCGTCTCGATGTATGTCTCGGGAAGATAGAGAGCACACATGCGATGTGCCTTGCGGCCATCGTCTGTGGGCATGATCGCGGCCCCCGGGATGTCATTGGGGCAGAGGCAGCAAGGCGGCTCGACATGCGACTTGAGCCGTAAGCGGATCTTCTTCGTCTTGACCCGAGGCTCCTTCTCGCCGGGCACCCGCTTGCGTTTCCGACCGGCGCCTTTGACCCTGGCTGTGTGGCTTGATGGAGGGCTCGGAAGACCCGTGTCCTGGTCCTCGTCTTCCTCGTCTTCGTCTTCATCATCATCTGTCTCCTCATATTCCGTCTCCTCGCCCCGGAGCTTGCGCTCGATTTCGTAGACGTCAACCCAGACGCTGTCCTGTGCCTGGGCACACTGGCATTTTTTGGCAATTTTGCCCATGGGCAGCCAACTATCCAAGGCGAAGTTGACGGCCTCGGCGCAGTTGTACCCAAGATTGTAACCCGAGTGGTAGCCATAGGGGTAAGTGACAACGAACTCGCCGGGGTATGAGACACACTTGTTGACCGTAATGTTGTATTGCTGCTTGAGATGCGAGGGCGAAATGAGGAACCCCTTGTGCCTGAGGAACTGGTCGCATGCCTTTGCTTCCGTCGGCCAGATATTCTTCATGGCAGCTTCGAATCGCCGCGCGTCGGCTTGTGAAATGCTGTACCACTGTTTCGGGGCGCCAAAGTGCAGGTAGTTGATGCTGTACAGATCAACGTCCTCCAAGTGCCAAGCAAATGTTGCCTTCCACATGCCCAGGTACAGGTATGCCGTGTTGACACCAGGCACTTTAGTCCCAAGGACGTCGAGTAGATTAGGCAGCCTGTCCAAGTTCCAGAGTTTGACGGATTCATCGAAAAGGGTGCCCGGAAGATCAGCGCCGTACAGAGGCGGAGCGTATGTCAGCGTCTTCCAGTACGTCTTTTCCAGCTCCTCACAGCGTTCCGGGGTGAACTCGGAAATGTCCATGTGGTAATCCCAGCCCTTGAAGGCCGCCTCATCAATGACAGCAGAGCCTTCGCGACGCATGTTTTTGCGGCGAGCCGAGACCGACTGGGTTTTCGGTTTGGACTGTCTCGAAAACCCCATCCTCCGCACGACTGGGGGCTCGTCCTCCTCTTCGCACTGCTCCTCCTTGATATCCGCGTCCTTCTCCACGGATTCCAGCAGGTCTGCCTTCTCCGGGGCCGGCGACACAGGGGTCATGGGGCGGTCTTCGGGCTCTTCGGTTTCTTCCTTGGTCGCCCTTGTCGATCGTCGAGTCGCTCTTCCCCCTCTTCGCGTCTTTGCTGGAGTCGAGGTTGCTGCAGCTCGAGTCTTGGGTTCAGCAGCAGCGCGAGACCTGGTGGCGGGCTTCCGATCCGAGTTCGCGCGGCGCTCGCCTCGCCTGGCAGGTGGTTGGTGTTCGCTTTGGTCGCAGAGTTGCCTCCATTGCGGCAGGTTGTACGAGCGTTGGTGAAGGATGTTGACTTGTCGGTAGGTCCCATTCGATCCCATGATCTCTTGCTTGATGGGCTCGCGAACCCGAATCTGTTTGATCCTGTCGTCCACCGGTGGCAGCGAGTCCTTCCACTCTTGAGGCGCAATGATTTTAATGATACCCGACTTCATGCCATATTTGTCGACTTTCTCCATCTGAAGCTCAGATGTTAGCCAAGGGGACATGGCTGAGCTAGGGTCAGTATGCAGCGACGTACAAATTGCTTGAAATCCCGGAACTGGTTCATGGTCGGCTTGAAGACGGGCACGGTGCCGGACCAGTGGTCAGGGAGAACCTCACCAATGTCCTCAACCTCGGGCTGGGACGCTGGTTCGGGTTCGTCCTTTGGTTCGAGGGTCGGTCCGTCGATCGGCTCATCCTTTAGCGCATCCAGCTTATTGGCGACATCATCGAGGTCACTAAGCTCCGAGTCGCTGTCGACATCCATGGCTTTGTTACTGTCTGGGGGCGAGTGCAGGCCGGCGGGCTTGGAGCTATCGGCAGAGAGTTGGACGTCCATGGCCACGGTAGGCGCCGCAGCGCCAATCGCTTCGATGGACATTGTGCCGGGCGCTACATGCGTCCTAGGTTTCTCCAATGGCGACAAGTGTCGAGATGCGACGGCGAGGTTGCCGAGTGTCGGGTTTCTCGTATCACAGATCGACGGAGGTGCGACTAGCGTCAGCAAGTGCCGAGTCGGAGAATGGCAGGTGCGAGACCAGGATTCTCAATGTTCTTGGAGAAGGTCGATTTGGACTGCAGGCGGGGGGCTGGGGTGCAGTGCAGTCGGGGAACTCTCGTTCGGTTTGCCGATGGGTCGATTTGGCAGGAATCTGGGCTGATGGCTCCCTGCCAGGACCTGTGCGAAGGGGAAAACGCGGGCGAGCACCAAACGGGAAAGGCGCTGAGACGGCGGGTTTCAGTGGGCGGAAATGTGCTAACGTTGGCGCCGTTTACCTTATCTCGTAAATAAATGCTGAGCGCCGCAGATTTGCGGTTGCAGATTCAAGACCGCAGGACCAAATAAAGGCTTTGCCAGTTTTGTTTTTACTGATTCCTGGAGAGTGCCCTTGAGAATCGAAAGCCAGTTGCGAATTGTGTGACTCGAGGCTAGGAGTGAAATGCCCGGCATTCAACAATGTCGGATTCTCGGGTTGAATTGGGAAGCGGAAACTGGCGGGCAGGGTTCTTGCCACTTCCATGAGCCTGCAAAGCCAACTTCCGCTAGACTTAATTAGGCAGCGACGCAGGACCCTCCTCAGTCACCATTCAACATGATTGGGCGATGAGGGGCCGATTTTGCAGGAGATGCTCCTGTGTGGGACGTCATGTCAACGTGCGGCTTGTGCTGTGCTCTGTCCTTTTCTGCAAGCGTGCATTGTTGAAGCTCGGGTTTTCCTGCAACGTGCGCTCTTCGATTACTCCTCGAAGTATCTAGGACAGAACACGGGCAGTCGGGCATTTGGATAAATCCGATAGATCGAAAAAGCAATCACTGTCAACTGGCGCCTTCCTGTGTGAGCCCTGGTCAGCTGCAAGCAGAGGTTTGCGTAAACCTCGAGGGAGTTTTAATCATCAATTATTTGGGTGAGGTCGGGGAGCTTCTCAAGTCTCTCGATATGCACCAAAAACTCACTCCACATGCTATTGAGAGGATGGAAACTAGACTATTCAAACACCCATCATCCACGATGTCACGGAGAAACTGGATCACATGTTGAAACCAAGAACCCAAGCCTCGAACAACGCATCAAATGAGATCTCCCAAGCCAGGGGTAGCTTGCAGCAGCTAAGGATGGCGACAGCAAATCGGGTCGGGCCCGGATTAGATAAGATGCAACAGACCAAACACAAAGCCGCTGCCCCTGAGCCACCGCCCACCGGGGTACCGGTGCCGTGTGGGGGGGCTGGGATGACTTGCAGAGGAGCACTCCGCCGCCCCGGGTGCTCGGGAATATCGACATGGGGGGCAGTCGGGAGAGAGCAGAGATCCGCCCACTAGCCGCCACTGGGAAGCACCACCTCCACCCCAAGCCGGTCTCCAGCAAACCCATTCTGGCCATCGCCATCAGAAGCTTCGTGGGTGGACCACGGAGAAAAAGAGTTATGCATTATGGGGTAGCAAGGTGACAGACCAGCTCTAAGCTACAAGAATCGAAGACAAAGCCATCAACACATCTCCGCGCCATCACCGTGTCGTCGAAGACTCGGCGCCCAGGCCAATCGCCTCAAACGCAATCAGGATGAGGTCGACAGCCAACCACGCAATGCCTGTGTAACAACAGCCGTTAGCCAGGTTCCCACCCCCACCGTGACTAGCTCCAAATCGTAACAAGATGGGGGAAAACTTACCAGCATAAACGACCAGCTTGGTCACCACCTCGACATCGTACCTCACCCTGGGCTTAATGAGCTTGGAGAAGACTTCCCTCTCGCCCAGCTCATCCTCCGCGCCGAGATACAAGTCCACGCCCGCGACGCTGTCCCCCGTAGGCGCATCCAGCGTCGGCTGAGCCACCACCGTCCCCGCGCCCATCATCCCCTCAAACTCGGCCAGCCTGCCCCCGCTCTGCACGCCCGACACCTGCGCGCACTCCCCGTCCACCGCCGACGCCGCGTCATCCCTCGCCTTCTCCCTCAGGCCATTCAGGCTGCCCTTGCCCCTTACGCTCCCATTCTCGCTCCCCAGGCTCTCCCTTCTCCTCCTCTCCCGGTACGCCAGCGTCTCGTACGCGTCGGCGGCGCTCTGCGGGCCGATGCTGACCGACCGCCCCCGGCCGGGCCCCCTGATGCTGCGCACGAGCTTGGGCAGGTCCTTGACGTTGGGCAGGACGTTGTCGTCGCGCACGTGCAGCGGGACGTCCTTGTACTCGCTGGCGGGCACGAAGAAGCGGCGGGGCAGCGACAGTCCGCTGCGCTCGATGACGCGGTACAGGTGCGGGAGGAAGCGCAGCAGGGCGGGCTTGGCGACCTCGCGCCAGGCGAAGATGACGGCGACGCCGAAGACGAGGCGGGCGACGGCGCGCGGCCAGCCGAGCGCGGCGAGGTCGAAGGTCGCGTCGGGCCCGTTGTAGATGGCGGCGAGGCGCGTCGAGTAGCGGGCGAAGCGCCAGGTGCCGCACTCGACGCCGATGGTGACGCCCGCGAAGGCGACGCTGTCGTCGAAGCAGGGGCAGTCGTCGGCGGGCTCCGGGTGGACGCGCACGAGGAGGAGGATGACGAGGGCGATGGTCAGCGGGGCGACGTAGGTGCTGGACTGGAGCCAGGCTTCCAAGCGCGCCGCGTAGGTGAACTCGGCGAGGGAGATGGCAGCGCCCATGGCCGAGCCGACGATCACGTCGACGAACCCGTGCATGCCGCAGTACAGGCGGCCGATGATGATGGAGAGGGCGTAGAAGTAGGCGAGGGCCTCGAGGGCGAAAGTGGTAGTGGGGGAGAAGGTGTTGCTCGGGCTGTGGAGGAGTAGGATCCCGTAGACGGCGACGGAGACGGCGTTGGCCGAGTGCGTCGACGGGAAGCCGTATTCGAGCGCGGCCGAGCCGGACATGGTAATGCGCTGGAGAGGCGGCGACAGCGGGCGCGGGAGGGAGCACATGTCCTTGATGAAGCCGGTGAAGAAGACGCCCGAGGCGAGGATGTGGATGAGTCTGCCCCCCCGACGTCATGTCAGTCATTCTCCATCTCGTGCGAGTTGGTTTGGCTCGTACCCCTTGCCAAAGTCTCTAAAGCCGCACCAAAAGAGAATTGGCAGCGAGACCATGAAGAAGGTGTGTGTGCCGAGGTTGGCCGTGATGGCAAAGTAGCTATCGAGGGCGGGGGTCCGCATCATGCTCTGGAGGGAGGCCAGGTACGGCGTCTCCCACCGCACGATGGGGAGCATGTGTTGTCGCAGGTCGTACCGCCATTTCGGGAGTGCTCGCCTGTCTGGCCGTTGCTGTCAGCGCTGTTTCTTTCCCCAGACAAGCTCTTGAGCGCAGAGGATTCTCGACGGCTGTTCCCCATGCGGCAGAAGGTCTTCTCGGGGCGGGGCAGTTCAGGGGTTGCAGCGGCACGCGATAAGATGGACGGGGTTCGGTGCTCAATCAGCGCAAGCAAGCAACATACAATGGTGCAGGCTCCTCAACCCAGCGTCCACGACGCCATTCTGGCCCTTCGGTTCGACAATGGTCGGCGGGGGCGGCGGCGGGGTATTGGTCAGCGCCGGGCCGGAGCCAGCGCCACGCTTCGGCGAAGTCATGGTATCGGGATCGGAGCCGTGCGGCCGTGTCGCGCGCCAATTGAGGCCCCGAGCGGGCAGCAGGAGGAGCGGGTGGGGGAGCAGCGGTCGGCGTCGCGGTCGGCGTCGGCGTCGGCGTCGGTGCAGGAGCAGCTGTGCGACATGGAGCGTGGCAACGCGACCCCCGGGACCCAGAGACGAGAAAAGCCTGTGGCCGTGGGGACTCGGCTCGTCAATCGCCGGCGTCTGGCTTGTCGCTCGGCGAAATGCACGAACGAGGGTTGGACTTGTGTTGGTCTTGGCGTTCTCAAACCCCTGTCCTGCCCTCTGGCTGCCTGCCGCGACCACACTGTGTTGTACCCGGATAGAGCATGTGGACTGCCCACAATAACTGAGGTTCAGGGTGTCGGTGTGTCATTCGGTTCCAGGACCTCCCTTTGTGACTGTGTAAAATCAACAAACTCAACCCAGCAACCCCCAAGGCCAAAAACCATGAACCGCTTCCCCCTCGCCGGCAAAACCGCCGTCGTGACCGGCGGCGCAGGGGGAATCGGGTTTGCCATCGCATCACGGTTCGCACATGAAGGGGCCAGCGTCGTGCTTGCAGGCCGCACCCAGTCCAAACTCCACGCGGCCCTCTCACAGCTCCAGGAGATCAAGCCATGGACACCCCCCCAACCCCAGGCCCACAGCACACACTGCCTCGATGTCCGGACGCCGCGGGGGTGGGCGAGTCTCGTGGAGGCGCATGTACGTCTATTCGTTCCGCAATTGGTCATTGAGCTTGTGCACCTCCGAGTTTCACTCTTTGCGATCGAAGTTAGTCAGTGATGAGAGAAGGAACCGCTGACACATGTTTTACGCTGCAGAAGAAAATCGACATCCTCGTCAACTGCGCCGGCGAGACCCAGCACTCCCTCCTCCTCCGCCTGGGCGAGGAGGAAGTCGACAACCTGCTGGCAAGCAACCTGCGCAGCGCCATCTTGGGGTGCAAGACGGTCGGCAAGCAGATGACAGCCCGCCACAGCGGCGGGTCCATCATCAACGTCTCCAGCCTGCTGGCGTACCGCGCGGCGGCCGGCACCGCTGTGTATGCTGCTGCCAAGGCGGGCCAGCTAGGTACGACTGCTTCTCGGAGGGAGCATGGAAAATTGGTTCACTTACACGCCGATGCACAATAGGCTTGACCACCGCGCTCTCCCAAGAGTTTGCCCGATCCAGCATCCGTGTAAACGCCATTGTGCCAGGGTACATCGAGACTGACATGACGCAAGGTAATCCCATCTCCTTACTCACAAGTTCCTGTCAAGGTTCTTTTATTCGTTTCCTCTATCTGCCCCCTGCGTGTCCCCCCCCCCCCCCCCAAATCCCAAAGTCCCACGCGCCATCAAGTTCCCCGAGAGATGCTCCAGCGCGTGTTCCCAGCCCAGTCAAGTCCAATCAGCCAGTTTTGCTTGCTTGCTTGCCAGTCATACATTTGCCCAAGACTAATCCTACATGCCCGCCACGCCGTAAAAAAGATCTCGCAAACAAGACCGATCTTATGAAGCGTATCCCGCTCGGCCGCTTCGGCAAAGCCAGCGAAGTCGCCGATGCCGCTGCCTTCCTCGCCAAAAACGATTATGCAAACAACTGCATCCTCAACCTCGACGGCGGGCTGAGCGCCGTCTGAGCGCTGGCCCGCCTGTTAATGTGCAGTCGTCGTGGTATGGTGCGAACTAGATCGCACGTGGTTCCAGGGATAGCGTGCGTGTCTCAGTCGTCGTCAATGAGGATGGCACCCCCCGCGCTGTCGTCGACAATGACAACATCGTCGTCCTTCTGCGCCGTCGACGCGGTCTTTGCCTTCTTGACAGTCGCGATATCCTCCGGTCCTTCTGGATGTGGCCGCTTCGCTGGCACGACCTCGGCTACTCCTTCGCTGTGCTGCCTACTGCCATTCGTAGTGCCATGGCCATTGGCTTCGGGCGCGGGCGTCTTCCGCGGCTTGGTTGGGATCTTGATCTCGCCGGAAGAGGCACCCCTGACGGGCTTGTCCTCGAGAGGTTCCTTGCTGTGGGCGGGTCAGCAGGACGGTTACGAGCAGACGGAGAAGGAGGGGAAATCATACGCTTCTTGGATGGCGACCACCACGTTGACGTACGGATCCTCGTCGTCTTCATCTGTGATGGTCAAGAACGAATCCGCCTTGATGCCTGTACGATAGTGTGTTAGACGGCGCAAATACCAATGTCCCTTGAGATGCCCAACGTACCGAGATCGCTCAGCTTCTTGTCAAGATTGTCCGTCTCATCTGGGTCGTACAGAATGCCAACCTCATTGGCGATCGAAATCTCCTTTTCGCCGTAGCCCAGCTGGAGCTTCAAGAAATCCTCAACGAGGTCGTTGAGTGTCGCCCTTGAGAGATCGACGTATGCGCGCGTTTGGAACACGCTACAGACCGGGCAGTCCGGGTTGGGCTCCCTGGACTTGTCCGACGCGAGGAGCCGGGATGGCCCAAACGGCGTCAGGAACACCTCCTTGGCCTTGTCGTACTCGCCCTTGAGCACCTTGAACGACTCGAGGACGCAGAGGCCGGCCACGATGGCGTTCGTGGTGGCAATGGCGGGGATGATGTTGCCCGCCATCTGCTTGATGTCAAACTTGGACTTGCGGTCGATGCCAAAGAGCGTCGACCGGATGTTTGCGCTGGCTGCAACGAAATCCAGCGTGTCCTCGTCGTCCTTGTCAAACGCAATGATAGCATCTTGCCCAGAGCCGTCCTGTGCGCTCTGGAGCTCGAGGAGGCGTTTGCTGAGCCTGTCTAGGCTGTCGTTGAAAACGACCAGGTTCTCTTCCAGCGACCAGACCTTCTGATCGTCCTTGAGCACCGCGTCTTTTGCCGCCACTGCCTCCGAGGCCTTCTCCAGCAGCGACTTGTAACTGAGCGGCTCTGGCGGCTTCCTGGTCTTCCACATGTCCTCCATGGAGCGCAGCCGCACGATGTCTGTGTTGAAGACCTTGTCGAAGAGCAGCTCGTGAAACTCGGGACTGCCGACCGACGACCGGATCGTTTTCAGCGCCTCTGACTCTTTCTTGAGTTCCTCGATCTCGTGCGCATTCTCGGCGTCGGCGGAGTGGTCGAACGCCGCTGTGTCCTCGCTCGTTCCAAAGATCTCCACAAGCAAATAGCTCTTGCCCCAGACGATGCAGTGAATTGGTTGACTCGGTGTGCTGCGAATTGTGCAGACGGGGAACGACTTGGGCGTCTCCTTGGGCGTGCAGTCGTAGCAAGCTGTGACGCCCTTCTTGATGACTTGGACCTGGCCATTAAAGCCCGTGGTCCCACTCTCAATCAATGGCACATCGGCGGCTAAGCACATCTTGTTCACATGCCGCCTCGCTTCCAGGTTGTCCAGCGCATTGAATACGATCTTGAACTGGCTGAACCATTCGATGCTGAACTGGGGGTCTTTGATGTTGGCATGATGGGCGACGATGTTGACTGCCCTGTTGAACTTTTCGGCGACTTCCTTCGCAACCTGGAATCCGAAATGTCAGTCGGGTCGGTTCAATTGGGCACTGGGAGGGGTCCCATACCAAAGCTTTGGGTTTCTTGATGTGCTCCTGGCGGAAAAGGAACTGCCGGTTGAGATTGCTGAGATCGATCGTGTCGAGGTCGACAATGTGGATTTCCCCAAAGCCGGTAAGCACGAGGTTTTTGAGAAGCTCGCATCCGATGCCGCCAGCGCCGACCATCAACACGCGCGACTGTCTCGTTAGCAACGTCACAACGGGAATGTCAGGGTCCATTTCAGACAGGAAGGCGGTTGCCATGGGGATGAGAAGAAGGAAGAAGAAGGAGAGGATCAACAAATGACGAGAGGTTCGCGATGGGAAGTGAAGTGCGCAAAGTCCAATGTGGGATCGGGAAATGGAGGTCAAAGTGAGCGCTCTGGTCTGGGAGCGGCGGCGGGGAGTACGATGCAGAGAAAGAAGCCTTAAGAAAGAAGAGAGACAACGAACAACTTTCGGTTACCTACCTGCTTAACATGAGCATTCAAGCTGCGGCCCAGGGCTTGCGAATTGAAGCTATCGCGGGTCAAAGAAGGTGGGATCACTGGCGCAACCGGCGCAGCGGGCGCAATCGGTGCGACTGGTGCGACCAGTGCTGGGATGCCGCCATTCCCAAGTGCCGGATCCATGATGCAATTGTCCAGTCAAGAGAGAGGAGCAAGGGAAGGAGGAGAATAAAACGGATGGTTCCCAGAAAAAAAGACAGGATCCTATGGGATCGCCATCTAGCTCAGGGACAGAAAGAGGGAAAGTTGCATCGCAGCCTTGTCAGGATCATCGCTTTCTGACTTGGATGGGAAACAGGCACAGATGGTCGCATGCGTCCCTCACTCAGCCAACGCTGGAATGGAGTGGGTCAACGCGATTGCCCACCAACGCGACTGGGATGGATTTCCAGAGTGGTCCGTGCTTCAAGCTCACTGACATCGAGCGCCAAGGCACTTCAGGTCCTCTCCAGTGGGCTGCAGAGTGCCCGTCTCCCATTGGACGCCTTGCAGTGACTGCCCGAAGAATCCACTTTGCATCCAATCTCGCCCCGATCCATCAGCTCGGCGTTCCACGAGACAGACATGAGCAGTTGCTTGTCTGTGGCAGTTTTCGGTGTGCTCTTACTGTAACATGGAAGACCGTACGGACTTTGAGGGAAACCAGGTAGACCGTAGCATTCTGATAACAACTACACCCAGGGCTGTGGCAATGGCATTTTTTTCCTAGTTGAAGCGTTGTTCTCAGGCCCCTGAATCACTGTGCGCGTTTCGGCCTTTTTCACCAAATTCCGTTTCCCCTTTTACACCGCCAGGCCTCAACACCCAAAGCAACATTTCACCCTCACCCTCTTCCTTCTTCTTTCGCCTTTCACTGCACCCTACAATGTCAGACGACGAGCCCGATCTTGAGCTGCTTGCCCTCCTCCGGCAACACTTGCAGGGCAAACTCACCCTCAACGATGAGCCCGAGACGGGTGTGCTGGAGGGCGCCGAGTACGTCTACGACAACGCCATAGACGTCGCCATCGACATGCGCTCCTGCAAGAACGCCGCCGCGGCCATCCACGCCCAGATGCAGCAAAAGCAGTATTCGCCCGCCACGTGGTCCGCCCACGAGCTGCACCCGGACCGGACCAAGATCGGCCCAGAGGCCACCGTCGCCTTCATCTTCACCATGGACCTGCTCAACTTCTCCTTCTGGTCTGAGCTGCCTGATGCGGAGCGGTTTGCGATTGAGTACCGCGGACAGCGGTGGACCGGGTACTGGAGCTTGGTGGCCGCGATGCAGCGGGCGTTGGATGAAGGTAGGTCGGTTTCCGGACGTGTGCGCAGGTCTCGGCTGCCTGTCGTTTGTGTACAGTACTCGTTACAGGACTGGAATAAAATGTTGATTGGTCATTTTCTCAAAGGCATCCCCATTACGGACTCGCACTTCTGGCAGGATGAAGAGGAGTGCACCCTGGACGTCCTGAGGCAGGTCTTTCGGTCGTGTACAAACGAGGAGATGCCGTTGCTGGCCGAGCGGCTCGCCTGCCTGCGTGAGGCCGGCAAGGTGCTGTATGAAGTATGTGCTCAGCCATCCGGCTCAATCGTTTTTGTCTTTTTTTGTTTTTTTTTGGCTGCCGCTGCTGTCCGCCGAAATCTGACATCCCGGCCAGAGATACGAATGCCACCCAATAAACCTCATCGAAGAGGCAAATGGCTCCGCCGCAGCGTTGGTCAACCTGCTCGCTCGCGACTTCAGCTGCTTCCGCGACGAGCATGTCTTTGACGGGCGGCGGAAACCCATCCGCATCCTCAAACGGGCACAGATCCTGGTCGCTGATCTCTGGGCCTGCTTTGAGGGTGAGGGGTATGGGAAATTCCGGGATATCGACAAGATCACCATGTTTGCCGATTACCGTGTGCCTCAAATCCTCAACACCATGGGGTGCATCTCATACAGCCCCCCGCTGGACACAGCGATACGGCTCAAGAAGGACATCCCCTGCGGGAAAAGCTGGGAGATGCAACTGAGAGGTAGGCTTGCCCGTCTTCCCTCATGTCGGACACACTCGCTGACTCTTCCCAGCGTGCAGCATATGGTGCGTCGAACTAATACGCAGGGAAATCGTCAAGCGATACCCCGGCACCCATACAAACGCCATTCTGATCGATTTCTTCCTGTACGACACAATAAAGGAGATGGAAGCCGCGGGGCAAGAGAGCGTCCCGCACCACCGGACGAGGAGTATTTGGTACTGAGCCAGGCACGCTAGATTCAAAGCCAACTGATCGCTTAGCCAGAGTCGGAGCATCCTAGACGGACAAAGCTAGACAATCCCCCGCAAATAGAGCACGCAAGAAGACCCCATAGACAAAAGCCCTTTCCCTGCCCAAACTCCCAAACTCCGTTCCCAACTCATCATCATCGTACAAAACGCCGCAATCCCGTGAAAGCGCTCCTTCCCGTTTGAAGCCCTAAACCCCGACCGACCCAACAGCACTCGAGTTCAGCAGCTCGTCCATATGCGCCCTCTCAATCCCCGCATTCCCCTTCGCCTCCTCCTTCAACAACACGGCGAGCACCTCGACCGGCGGGTTCAGCCCCAGGCGCTGGGCCCGCTGCCACCGCTTCATGCGCGCAATGCCAATGCACGGCTACCAGCCACATTAGATTAGCCCACGCCCGCCTCCCACAGAAACCAAGCCCACGCCAAGCAAAAGAGTTCTAAAGCGACAGGATGGAATGAGATGATACGTACCCCATACTGCGAGCTCACGTCAAAGTACCGCAGCACCTTCTCCCCGGTCGTCAGGCCCTCGCCATGCTTCTTGTGCACCGCCCTGGCGTTGCGGCTCGACTCAATGTCGGACCAGTACCGCTCAATCGCCTTGTCGGTGATCTTGGCCGCCTTCAACTCGGCGTCCGTCTTTTCCGGCGCTGCTGCTACAGCCGGCTGCGTGGCGGGCTTGATCTGGACGGCGAGCGTGGCGTGGCTCTCGTCATCTCCGGCGGCGGTCGGGGTTGTGGGGGTGAGCGGCGGCTGGCTGTTGTCGTCGTCGTCTTCTGTCTTTGGGGAGGTTGCCTTGGTGGTGGTCGGCTCTGGAGTGGGCTCCGGGATGTATTCCTTTGCACGCGACGGGGACTTGTAGCCTTCTTTGCCGGTCTGGATGGCTTTGGTCACCTTGTGCTTGAAGCTGAGGGTGGATTGCTTGCCGGCGCCGGTGGACGACCGGGTCGAACGGCGAGTGGTCGGCATTGTAGTGACGTCAAGAGGCCTGGTTTGAGGAAAAGAGAGTGGTTTGCGCCAGAGTTCTGGTTCGATGGCGAAAATTTGGGAGGTTTAGGGCTGGAGAGTGATGGATCGAATTTCTTTTGGAGCAGCGCAAGAATTGAGGTGCAGGCAGTCAAGAGAGCCTTGGGGGATTGGATGATGCAGGTTGCTTGGCATTCGATCAATGCAGGCCGCTGGCGGGGCAACCTGCCCCAGTCACGAGCAAGGCGCCAACTCACGTGATCCCAGTTGACGACAGCTTTATCATGCTTCGCAGTGTTGCTCTGCATCTTCTGTTAGTGCCGACTTCCAGCCTTACAATCAACTTCAGGAGACAGCATAACACCACCTATCAAACTACCTTACTCAGACACTGCCTCCTCAACTCACAAGATCCATCAGGTGCTGTTACCGAGCTGAACACGACGGTCAATAAAACTGGAGGTAAAATGGGGGAAGGAAGTTGCAAAACATCAGCTCGTCCAACAACGTTTGTCCAGGTATCCAAGCCCAACATCTTAGTCAGGCGTGGAAGGGAGTGGCCTGAAATCCTCCGATCCACTCAAGGCGGGAGTTTTGGTTGCCTTTAGGAATTTATCTACGCTGGAGAGAGGACTTGTAGTATATGAAGGTACTCCCCTGAAATCAAGAAGCGAGAAGCAAGGACTGAACATCTGATCAACAAAGGACGAGTCCTGTCATCTCCGCCCTTGCAAGCAGGCTAAGTGTGATGAAATAACCGTAAGTCGGCCGGCGATGCCATCATTGCTATGATAGGCGCGTCCTATCCAAAAGGGTCCGCGCCTATGCTCCTTCTGAAGGGCGCAAACTCCTTGATGAAAGCAGAGCTTTCGTACTCGCCGTACAGACTGAGGTTATATTACTCTGGCTTTCTTCTCTGGGTCTCATTTTCTTCCTCACAAGTATGGCTTTCGTGGGCTGCCGAAAGAGACGACGACCGGTGCCCCACGAAGATGAGGTCGAAGGCCGTCCCCGGCCGCCTACCACACTAGATATAGAAGTTCCAACATCCCGAATTCCATAGCTCCTCCTACTCATGGCCTAATGGTCATTGGAGGGACTGCCAAGCCCCACGCTCATGTGATCAAAGATCTCTCGGTCTAAACCACCGCGAGGTCGCTGGTTCGAGTCGAATCGCCTGCGATTCCGGTTTGATGTAGTGAAAACAACGCGTTTTTCGTAACCGACTACCGTCTTCGGAAGCTAGTCGGGTAGCTTTTTGTCTTTTTGTTTCTCTCTCTTTCATTCCATGGTCCCACAGCTAGAAAAATGTTAACTGCAATATCACCGCACGATGTGATTACGAGTCAACATGGATTTCCAGCTTCTAGGTCCATGAATCCTCGGGCTATGATAAAATGACACTGCCGCTTCACAGATCATCAGTGCAAGGAACCCTTTTCTCGATGCCTTGGAAATGAAATATTGAAAAGGAGTTTTGAAGATCAGCCTCGGACAAAAAGGGCCTGTGGCTTCTCAGCAATGGGGCGTCACCATTTTGACAGCTCGAGTTTGATGAGCTTGTCCACAGGTAAGACCAGTACGCTAGACAGAAGTTCAGCAGGCTAGCTCTTGTAGGAAACAGTCCCAGCCAACTCAGATATACACCTCGATCAGACACAGCTCCTTCAAAAACATATCTTGGACGGTAATGGGAACTTAGCAGCCAGGACATCTGGCCAAGCATCATCTCGTCATTTTCTCTATTCCACCTCAGATGGCAACTCCAGCGAGCAAAGAGCTTGCCAACATCTTCCCTCAACTCTCAACAAAGCAATCCCCTCTCCAACGCCACGCTCAAGATCCGGTAGCCTCCCGATAGAAAGTGATACTCCGGCTTGCCCCCGCCGCACAGAACATCTCGCTCTTGCCCAGACCCGGCCCCAACGACCGCTCAGTCTTGGGCAACCACCTCACGCTCCACAGCGCCGTGTCCGTCTCGCTGTGCGTCGCCACACACACCCCGCGCGCCACATCCCACACCTTGACCTTGCCATCGAGCTGCCCCGTCAAGAGATACTCGCCCGTGTCGTTCCAATCCAGCGATGTGATCCACGCGGGCCTGCTGCTCGGCGTCGTGAGGTTGCCCACATGCTCGCCATGCTCCATGTCATACAGCGCGATCACGCCCGCATTCCCCGCCGCTGCAAGACGCTTGCATCCAGGCGAGAACGCAACGGCCCTCACCGGCTTCGCCAAACCTACACACACACACACACACCACCACATTAGTCAACCCCTCCCTCAACTCCCCAACCCCAGCCCCTGAAAGGAAGAAAACTCACCAGAAAGCGAATACACCATCCTCCCCGCATCGTTGTTAAACACGTACACCGCGCCGCTCTCATGCCCGCTCGCCGTCAGCCGGCCGTCCCGGCTCAGGTCCACCGCCATGGCGAAGCTGCCGCCGCCCCCGCGCCCCGTCTCGTACGTCTGTATCTTCTCCTTGCCCGCGAGATCCCACACGTGGATGCGCCCGTCGCTGGTCGTGCACGCGAGGTACCCCTCGTCGGCGCTCAGCGCGACCGCCCACACGTCGCCCCCGTTGGTCTTGGTCGGGGCCAGCTCCCAGTCGAGGGCCCACTCGTTGTTGCCATTGCCATCGCCGCCGTTGTCTTTGCCGGGCAGGCGCCAGATCTTGATCTCGCCGCCGAAACCGACGCTCGCGGCGACGGTGCCGAGGCCGCCGCGCGCGGTGCACACGTGGTGGCAGCCGAGCTTGTGCGCGGCGGGGATGGTTTGTTGGAGCGGGAAGGTGGGGTCGGTCGTGCTGTGGACGCGGAGGGCGGAGGAGCCGCTGGCGGAGAGGAGGGAGGTCGGGGTTGGAGCGAGGGAGAAGATTTCGGCTGGGTGCGCTGGGGAGGTGGGTGGGTGGTGTGGTTAGCCGGGGGAGAGCTCGTCGAGGGAGGAGAGGTGTAGAAATGGCGGGGCTTGTTTGGGGTTGCTGAGCTTACCTTCGTCCACTGTGTGGGCGGTGAGATATTGTTTCGACTGGGAATTGTTGAGCAATCAGGGATACATCTGGGTATTGGCTTTGCTTACCATTGTCACCTCCTATCCATAAACGGATTCCTGGGTTGGGTGTGATTTTGTGCTGTGTTGTTTGAGCGAAGTTGAGGTCGCAATCGAGGTGCAGCTGCAATGGTGGGGCAATTCAGGTACCGCCGGACCAGACGTCACAGGAACGAAGAGACAACTGGGAAAGTTGCGGAGTTCACAACGACAGACTTTCCTGAGTTGGGTTGATCCGTTTGTTTTGGTAAATTTCCCAAGTTTCATCCTGCATAAGATTCTAGATCTCTTGCCCACCGCCTGCTTGGAAACGCCCGGGGAAGCGATTCCGAAAAAGCTACATGGCCCAAGCCGCTGATAATGCTACAGTATATGTACACCACATCTTAGGTCGTCTATGCCTCAAACAACATTCCCCAAACTATGCACAACTTCGGATCTCCTGGGACGCAACGTCCTATCGCCTAATCCAACCCAAGTCGTCCACCATACCCCTCCAACACAATGCTTCACTCGTTCTTCTCCCTGGCCTCCTTGTTCATCATCTCCCTCAGCTCTGTTGCACGCGTCAGCATCCAAACCATCTCTCCAAGGCTCGGGGCCTACTCACTTTCTGTGCAGTGTGGGCAAAGGTGATGCATCCTCTTGATCTCTCCGCACGCGGGACACTTGCACAGGGAGTGTACATCCTTCAGCGCCTTGCCCGCCATCTGCCTGTGCCTCTTCTTCATGTGTGATGTCTTCTTCTTGGGCACCGCCTTGAGGATCGACTCCCAGATGTCCTCCAGGATTGATGGTATAGAGGGGAGGCCAAGCTGGAAGCCGACGGGGACGGCGAGGGTGAGGGATGGGAAGAGCGGAAGCGAGAATTGCCGGACGTAGAGTTGTATCCTTGATGTCGAGAAAAGGGTCGGAGGGAGGAGTCTGGGGAGAAAAGAGCTGGCCGAGGCCATCCTCATCGCGGGCGCTGCCAACGCCATCTCGAAGCGTGGGAAGTCTGGCGAGAGTTGAGTTGCTCGAAGCTGTCGCGGCGGTGGCTTTTCTGGGGAGCTGTATGCTCAATCGAAATCGTCTAGTTCCGTACTGCTCCCGCTACGAGGATGCGACCTCTGCATGCCCTCCTGTCGTCGCTTCGCTGGGTGTCGTGGTGGATCGCGCTCTCGGTCGTTGCATGGCCCAGAAAAAATGTCGGCAACGGAATCTTCCTTTCCATCGGGACGCCTGACAGGCCTGGCACGGTCCACCGAAGCTCGGATGCGCGCCTGCACGCTCTAACCGGATCAGGCCCGTGCCTGGGGCAGGGTCTCCACAGGCCAATCACAAGCAGCCCACCTCCCTCCCCCTTTCCCCAGCCAGCTCAGAGACCCCTTGACGGAAATTATTGCTGGACAAAGCTGCCGCCAGGAAGGTGCAGAGAAATTCCCCTTCAACACCTTCGCCCGACCGCATCCACCCGGCCTCAATTCGCTGTCACGGACCCCATCGTCCCGGAGCTCCCACCTGCCAGCTCGACTCACCACATCGCGACGAGCGATTCCCGACTGTTTTCTGGATTAGAGACTCTGCGTGTGCAGCCGAATCACCCAGCAACCGCAAAAATGGCGTCGATGCCCCCTGCGACCATCTACCCCCAGAGCCATGTCGGTTTCGACAGCATCACATCCCAGATCGAGCGCAAGCTGCTCAAGCGTGGCTTCCAGTTCAACGTCATCTGCGTTGGTCAGTCTCCCCCCGTCCCTCTCTCTAGCTAGCATTCAGCTCCACTCTCCCTCGATCTGCGAGCTGGGATTGACGTGTCTCGCGTTGCAGGCCAGACGGGTCTGGGCAAGTCGACACTGATCAACACCATCTTTGCCTCGCACCTCATTGAGTCCAAGGGCCGCCTCAACCCCGACGAGGTCATCCGCTCGACCACCGACATCCAGTCCGTCTCGCACATCATTGAGGAGAACGGCGTCCGTCTGCGGCTCAACATCGTCGACACCCCCGGCTACGGCGACCTGATCAACAACGACCGGTGCTGGGACCCCATCGTCAAGTACATCAAGGACCAGCACTCGGCCTACCTGCGGAAGGAGCTCACGGCTCAGCGCGAGCGCTACATCCAGGACACGCGTATCCACTGCTGCCTGTTCTTCATCCAGCCGTCGGGCCACTCGCTCAAGCCCATCGACATTGTCGTGCTGAAGAAGCTGTCCGATGTCGTCAACGTCGTGCCCGTCATTGCCAAGGCCGACACGCTCACCCTGGAGGAGCGGGAGGCGTTCAAGGAGCGGATCAAGGAGGAGTTTGCGTTCCACAACCTCAAGATGTACCCCTACGATAACGACGAGTTTGACGAGGAGGAGCGCGCTGTCAACAGCCAGATCAAGGTTCGTGTTGGGAGTCTGAGTTCTATGAGATGAGTATGAACTGACGATGCGGCAGAGCTTGATTCCCTTCGCCGTCGTCGGCTCCGAGAAGTCCATCATTGTCAATGGCAAGCAGGTCCGGGGCCGCCAAAACCGGTGGGGCGTGATCAACGTCGAGGACGAGAACCACTGCGAATTCGTCTACCTCCGGAACTTCCTCCTCCGCACACACCTCCAGGACCTCATCGAGACGACGTCCCAGATCCACTACGAGACCTTCCGTGCCAAGCAGCTCCTGGCGCTGAAGGAGAGCAGCGCGCAGGGCCACGGCAGCAGACCCATCAGCCCGGCTGCTGAGCGCGAGCTGAGCCGCAGCTCGCAACGGATGACCATGAACGGCTACTAAGGCCGGGACTCTCTTCTCGGCACGCTTTTGAGAGCGTGCTTCTTCGACTGATCCACCGCGAAATTTTGATATCCCGGCCGAAGCGGTGCCAAAAGCTCTTTGCAGCAGGAGACGGCGTCTCAGGCAGAGTTGTGGGGAGGAATAGCGCGGCGCAATTCGATGCGGTTTACAGGTCATACCCCTTTGGCCTATGGTGTTTACGTCTTGTTGGCAATCGTATTCCGTGGTCTGGACTTCATTACCCCTATTTTCTTTTAGTATCCGAAGTTCCTTCGCATCTTTGCTGCCTCTTTTTTTTCTTTCACTAATTACCCCAGCCCTCCATGCTTATTAGAGAGCTAGTTTCGATACCTGATGGAATACCTGAATTGTTGGCCGAACTGTGACTGTCAAGTGAATTGGTCGTATCTGGGTTCAAGGTCCAAACTGTCTGTTTGTGTACCGGGCCCACGGATGCTCCTCTTGGACTTGTCCCGCTTAGGAGGCTCTCTACACCCTCCTCCAGTCCTTTGTGGTTCTTCACTTCTCGAGGTGAACACGGCGGGCAATGGCACATGCCGTGAACTTAAACCAGACAGCATGTTCGGGTTAGGGTTACCATTGATTCAATTTCCACCAAACGCGTATCAAACGCGTCTCTGCCCGCCACTGATCAACGAAGGGAGCGTCATCTCGGATCCCAGCAACCGCCACCACCCAGACAGCTCACCATGTAAACAACCACGTCCCTGCCCTCCCTTTCCACAGCTTTCATGTATTATGCCAGCACCATCAGTTTACCCTGGGCAAAATGCAAAAACCCAACCCCAAAGCCAACTTGAACCACCACCCCGCCAACCCCCCATCAAGATACAACGAACCTGACGCCAACGGCATCATCTCCCTCGACCCTTCCTCCCCCCTGCAGCCACAACCCCTCATCCGCGACATCCTCCGCACGCGGCACTGCGTCCCGGGCTCCGTGTTCCTCGTCGAGTCCGTCGAGCGGAGCATCCCCGTCCCTGACCCGGACCCGGACACGGACTCGGACCCTGATCCGTCTAGTACTCCTCCTCCTCCTCCTCCTGATGGACGGCGACGACGACGGCCCCGCAGTCGTGGCGGCCGTAGTCGGTTGATGCGGACGGTGCGGCTGATCTTGGGGGACGGCGAGTACTGCATCCAGGCGTTTTTGAAGGGGGAGGCGCACTGGCTGGTGGATTCGGGGGTGGTTCAGGAGGGGTGTTATGTCAGGGTGGATCGGTTTGAGGTGGGCGGGTTGGAGGTTGATGGTGGGTGATGGTGGGGTGAGGGTGAGGGGGGACAGAAGGGGAAGGGGAGGGTGGTGTTTCTGGTGGTGGGGGATATGGTTACGGTTGGGTGGAATGAGGAATACAAGGGGATCTTGAGGAGGGAGAGGGAGGTGGAGAGGGAAAAGGAGAGGCAGCTGGAGATGGGGAAAGTTGTCGGTCAGGGAAGCGAGGAGAAGGGCGGGGTTGGTCCGATCAGGGACGACGGTGTCGAGGATGAAAGCGGCAACAGGGAAGAGTATGAGGATGATGAGATCATTGAACAGTTGATAGCCGATGAAGAGGGCGGCGAGAACATGGCCGAGGTGACAGAGCAGACGGCCGGGCCGCATCCCTCCAAACACGCCAAAGATACCCCATCCAACCCTCCGCCTCCACGACAAAATGACCCCGACGAACTTGAGTACATCTCCGACTCCGACTTGGCCTTCGAAACCCTCACAATATCCGCCGAACGCGTCTCGCAGCGCCGCATCGCCCCCACCGCCCCCGACGCCCGGAAAGAACCCCAGGCAGCCAACGTCAAACTAAACCAGAACCAACCACAACCACAACGCCATCACGAACCCCGACCGCTCCCCAACCCCCGCCCCTGGCTCCCCACAACCGCCCTCCGCCCGTCAAGCTCACCCCGCTCGCCTCCATCCCCCACCTCCGCTACCGCCAAAACTGGATGATCAACGTCCTCGCCGTGCTCACCTCCCTCGACGGCGTGGAGCCCTCCTACATCGGCCCCTCCTACCGCCAGCGCACGGCGCGCATCACGGACGCGAGCGTCCCCGACAGGCAGATCCACCTGACGGTGTACCTCGACCCGGAGGAGTTCGCGCCCGAGGTCGGCGGGGTGGTGCTGCTGCTCGGGGTGAAGAACCACCTGTTCGAGGGCGGGTCGTTGAGGAAGTACGTCAGCGATGGGCTGGCTCGCGGGGAGAGGTGGTGGGTGGGGAGGCCGGAGGCTTGGGGTGGTGTAAGGAGGAGGTGGGCAGGTTGAGGGAGTGGTGGGAGGGGAGGCGGGGAGAGGAGGGTTGGGAAGGAGGGGAGTTGAGGAGGGGGTGGAGTTGGTGAGAATTGGATGAGGGTGGGTGGAGGGAGGAAGGGTGTTGAATCTGTTTGGTTTGATGAGCATTATACCCATGTGTCATGTGTCGGTGCGGTCCGCGCATAACGAGAGATGACGAGTCTAAGCAAGCAGAAGGATACGCAAACAAACCGCTGGAGTCCGACGATGTACCCAGAGGTAGCACAACCAGCGCAGTCCTCGTCACAGCCGAAGTAGAGCTCTATTGCAGGAGAGCGACTGGCTCCGGGCGCTCGTTTTACAGTTTTGAATTTCGTGGGTCTGAGGATCAAGAAGGGCTATGGTTGAGTAGGCAGTGATTCGGCTGGAAGGCATGGCGTGGAGCAGTCGCTGCATTGGGCCGTTGACAAGCCTGCAGGGATGAGAAACCACCTCTGCTGCTTGTCTTCCAAGACACTGCTTCTTAGATTTGACCAAGCCGAGATGACAGCTCTGAGCATGAGAATGTGTTTGGTCAACTGGAAGAACTCAACATCGTCATTCCAGTTGCCACCCTAGTATTCGGCGTGCCTTCCGTGATACAAAATGCTTTCTTTAGTGACGACTCATGGAAAAGTGACTCTGACTGACTGAGAGAGATGTGCTTGAATCTACTGCAAACAGCAAATACTTTACAAGAAGACTCTTCGTGTTAGATGGTGATGGAAGCTTTAGGTCACAGACTCGGATATGAAAAGCCCGTGTCAGATATATACAGACGATATCCTCCAGTTTTATTACGACGTACCTACACGTACATGTACAGACACCGCTGCTTGCAAGGTTCAACAACGCTCAGCTTTTGCTAGCCAGAGATCCATGGCAATACTCATTTCGCGCGCAACTGAGACTAAATTCTCGACCCAAAGAGGCATCACTATATACCTAAGGTACCCAAGCCGCCATAACCAGGGAAAGAGCCTTGAATTTTGTCTTCCGAGCCGGGCAACTTCTCGAATGTCGCGTGTGGCAGCTGCTCCAGTCGAGATTTTCTTTTCGTCTGATTATTTTCATCTGTCGTGACGCGACAAGAACCGCGAGCATGTGAAAAGCCCTCTCATATCATGCAGGCAGCTTTTCGGTTCAAACGTTGCCCACGCGTCGGATTTCGTACCAGTATGACACTGTCGACAGTTGGCAGAACGAGTATTCCTCTTCCATCTGAAGAAGCAGTGACGCGACCTGACGCGTTGCCAAAAACATGCGCATGTTTTGAGCACCCACAGTGAGCTGCTTCTTTCCTTCCAGTTGCTCAACCCCCGACCGCAAGCATTCTTTCAATTTTAGCAGAGCACTTGGGTTTCTTCCTCATTCCAATTCCTTTTGCTCTCCACGCAGCTCGTTGTTTTTGCTTCTGACTTCGCAACTACCACATCTCATTGTGTCGGAGATTTTCCTCTGTTGTTGAGCCTTTTCTTCCCGACCCAACATCCATTGATTGCTGTCCTCATCCGAGACGCAGACCAAGCAGCAATGTCGGACGGCAGCCGAAACTCCGTCCACATTGACGACGTGGTCGGAATCCTAGAACTCGGTGTCGCGATCACTAGCTTCCTCAAGGATGTCGTCGACCTTCGTAATGCCGCCCTCGTTAGCAAGAGATTCAACCGCGCCGCGGCGTGCCACCTCTGGCGAGCAATCCGACTGCCACACATCAACTGCCTTCCCGGCTCTGCCAACCAGATCAACAAGCTGGCCGCTTGGAATTCTCTCTCACCTCTGTTGGAACACCATACAGTCTCCCTCTTCGCCAACATGAGCACTATCCATCCAGAAAACCTCAACAAAATCACGGCCAGGCAGTGGGGCGACCAGGCTCGCGACCGCGAGGGCCTCTCAATCAAAATCGGCCTTGACGTCGTGTTCGATGCCCTCGCACAAACGTTGACGCGGGCGCCACGTCTTCGAAACTTCGAGGCCCAAGAGGTCCCGAGAGTCCTTGATATCATGCGAGTTCTCCAGTGGTGTAAGTCATTTGACTGTCTCACCCCTGTACATAGCAAATCACTAAATGTGCAAATAGACTGTGCCGACAGCATCGAAGCCATCACAATCACCGCGTCTTCGAGTGACACGTTTGGCCTTCGTGCCTTACCGACGATCAATAAGGACCATCTCGACTACAAGAGGAGAGTCAACACCGCCTTTACGGTCCCGCTTGCCAACACGATCAATGTTCAGGCAAAGCTCAGCATCAAGCCTGTGTTCAGCTTTCAGAGCCTTAGAATTCTCACACTGCACAATCTCCAATACGACGGTCGAAGCCCATCCTCTTTTGTTGCGCCGCTCGTCTCAATTTTGAGAGGTGCACGCAATCTTACCCATTTGGAGCTCTCATTGAGACACCAGATTGGAGGTATGACGATCGACGGCGAGTTTGTGCAGTACCTGTATGGTGAGCCAAACTGGCAGTGCCATTTCATGGGCACCCTGTGTAACATGTACGGCGAGACAGGCGCAGCACCGCTCCAAGTTGAGGTATTGAGGCTCGGATACGGATGCGAGATCTACGACGGATGGGCGCAAACCTTATCTCCGCACTACCTCTCGCAGCTGACAGACTTGGGCTGCCTCACTGAACTCCACATCGAGGGTTCACACCAGAAAGATGGCACAATCTTGTCATGGTTAGGTGGATCGCAAGGCTTCCGTCTTGTGTCCTCCAATGATCATTCCCAACCTCACTACCTCCTAAAGCTGCGGAAGCTCACTTGGGAATGGGGCCGTGGCAACCTCATGAGATTGTTGCAACGAGGAGACCCCGATCATCTCGAGAAGATCATCATTCGCATTGCAAAGCCATTTCCTTCAGACTGGGAACGAGACGAGAATATTGGCACCGGCTATCAGTCTTGGATCAAGCCCGAACAGCTCAAATCTCACGAGTACCGGTCAGTGAGGCTTCACGGTCTCATCTGGCCCACGGAAGACATGAGTCCGGAGGACTCCGATCACGTCCTTCAGGCAATTTCTCACATTCAGCAACTGTCCGTACTAAAGATTCGCATGCCACGTCTCGCGGGTGGAAAGAACAAACCCGCCATGCGCAAGTTTTGGAAGAACATGGCCAAGTTTACCAGCCTCCGCGAGCTCTGGCTCGCGGATGGTTTGGGTTGTTGGGACCAGGAACAGGGTTGTCGCGCCAAAGAACCCATTCCAACATGCGAAGCACTCAATGAGCTGGCAGCCACATTTGCCAGGAGATGCCAGAACCTGGCATATTTGCGGATTCTCAGCCATGCGTGGCTGATTACTAGAATTCCGGGTCTCGCTGCCCCACAGGTGGTGCAGCTTGCCCGGAACCATGAGATGCCTGATACCTTTCACTGGGCGACACCAGTTGTCGTCTAGAATTAGGTCATCAAAAAGGGCTGGGATTCGTGGCGCCTGCTCAAGCGGAGCTTGTGGAGTTTTCCTTGTCTTGTCTCTATAACTATCTGTCGTTATATCAATGTAGTTTTCGTCTTGTAGGTACAGACAGCGTTTCCGATCTTTCGCGGGGTGCTGTAATATAACGTTAGTTCATTTTACATCAGTGACCTCTTCTCATCGTTCACCCAAGATTCCTGGGCAATACTTTGTTTCAAGGGTATACGAGAAACCTCAAGTCGAGACACGGATTCTGTCAGAAGTTATGTTACAATCCGATGTTCCTTGTCCTTTCGTTGGGTACACACCCTTGTGTCCCTCCACCATGACTCTCCATTTTCATCTGGTTGCTCGGAGGATCTCTTGTCGGAATCAGAGTCCGCCATACCAAACGACATACACCAGTACCTCCGACTGCTGGCAGAGCATAACATTCAAGGCGGCGCTGCAGGGGTTGGTGGGGAGTAAGACTTGAGCAGCGGCAAAAACGGACATACTCTACGACGCCGCCGGCAGTGCCGGAGGAGAGCGGCGCAGACGGCCACGCCGAGTAGCCTTTCGGCCTCCTGCTTTTCCCATTGCCGCGATTTTTCCACTTGCGCGTCCGGCATTTCAGCCCAAGCTTACAGGCGTCGATCGACGAGTGCGTCTGATGGAGATAACTGGAAGCTGATTTTGACATCCATCTATAGCCCCCCTTTCCTACCGCACCACCGCTTCTGAAAACCATCGGGTATCGTAAGACTTCGAGAGGCCCAATCTAAGAGAGAGATAGAGAGACTGAGGGAGAGACAGAGAAAGCTATGCGACCAAAGAACCTCGCTAAGACTCCCCCAATGCAATGAGCGACCGCAAACCCGGTCCAGGTCCGTGAATCTGCCTGTGAGTGATTTTGTAGACAAAAAGAAAAATGAATGCCGTCAGGCGTAAACCCAGCCCACCCCCACACACCTCAAGACCCACCCTCCCCAGTACCTGTACTCCCCTGGGGACTTCCAGCCCGACCCCCCCTCCCACTCAACCCCCCATCGCCACATCCACACTCACCACCGCCGGCGCGCCCCCGGCCTTCTTGCCCCCCTCCGCCTCCCTCTGCCTCTGCAGCAGCAGCCCCTCCTCCCTCTGCCGCCCGACCTCCCTCTCGCCCTCCATGGCCCTGGCCCTGCGCACCTCGATCTCCTCCTTCCGGACCAGCCTCCTGAGCCCCTCGCTCGCCTGCACCAGCCCGTCGATGCTGATGGCGTGGTTCGTCATCTGGTGGTTGATGTACGTGTACACCTCGGCGGGGCTCTCGCACTTCAACAACAAACTCTCGTTGAGCTTGAGCAGCGCGAGGGCGACCTGGAACAGGAACGCGCCGCCGTCGTGCGGGGTGCACAGCACGACGTCCCAGACGCGGAACAGGGCCTCGGCCGAGAGGCAGTCGGTGAAGAGGGAGAGGAACCACTGGAAGGTCATGGTCTCGAGGTCGATGGACAGGGCGTCAAAGTGGGCCGACAGGCGCGGGAGGACCTCGGCGACGTACTGCCGCAGCACGGTCTGGTCGGCGCGCGACGCCAGGAGGGAGTGGTCGAAGTAGTGCGGCGGGAGGATCGACTCGACCATGGAGCAGAGGATCCAGAAGGCGTCCTCGGCGGACGGGGTGATGAGCAGCAGGTTGGCGACGACCAGGTTCATCCCCTGGCAGTAGCCGACGTCCGGGTTGCGGCGGGCGTAGGCGAGGAGGACCTCGTGGAGCTTTTGCACGCCGGGGCCCTTGCGGAAGAAGATGTTGTCGGTGAGAGTGCGGGTGATGTCGGCCTTGATCTGGGCGACGACGGAGGGGTCGTCCGAGTCGGAGGGCTGGGCGGTGAGGGAGGCGTAGTAGCCCGGGATGCAGAGCGCTTTGGCGCCGGAGCATTCGGACCAGATCTTGGAGCGGTAGGCGACCGGGATGCCGCCGAGGACGAGGGACTTGAACTCGTTGGCTTTGGCGCGGCCGATTTTGCCTTGGATGCCGAGGCTGGCGACGCCGATCAGCTCGCCGTCGCCGATGCGGGTTTCGGGCATGACGGCGGTGGCCCGCTGGAATCGTGCTTCGGCAGCAGCCGCGGCGGCGGCAGCCGCGGCTTCGCCGTCGCGCTTTCGTTCTGCTCGGACTTTTCTGAGAAAGTCGTTCCATCGGACCGTCTTTTCCCGTTGAAGCGTGTCGTGCAGGTTGTTGAGGTTCTCCAGGAGCAGCCTAACCGGTTCCGCGTCTTCTTTGGCGAGAGTCGCGGAAGGCTGCTCGCCCTCAGAAGGTGGCTGAGTCTCGGTGTCACCCGGCGTGATGGCTGCCGTTGTGGTTGCGGACGGCAGAAAGCCCCTGTCCTCCGACATGATGCTGGGTGAGTGGCTGGGTGACTTGGGCGTCTCGCTGGCTTCCAGCACCTCAAAGCCTTGGGCGTTAATCAAAGGGGGTATGTGAGAGGAGCTCGGTCGGGAAGGTCGCGATTTTTAGGTAATCTTTCCACCTCTTAGGCTTGATGTCTTCGCGGAGATCTTCAGACGAGCCCGGGCGTGCCAGGCCGGCCATCGCTGCCGACACTCATGCTTCCGCTGGCGTTATCATCCAGCAGGACGGGAGAGAGGCCGCTCGGCCGTTGGCAATCATTTCTGTGCGGCTGCCCTTTTGGCATGGAAAGCCATCTGGGCAGCTTCACGTTGGCGCTTTTTCCGGCGCTGGTCGTAGATGAAACCGAAGCGATCCGTGAGGAAATCGGCGCCCAGATGGTTGTTGTAGATATGGGTCAAGGTCGGCGGCTGAGCCTCTGCTGGAAGGATCGTGTCCATCTCGACAGGGCCGTAGCTTTGGTGCCGCACAACTGGGTCTCCACCTGGCGTAGACACCATCGTGTCCCAGCGCTCCGGCACTTGAGCTCGCGGAGGTACGTCGATAGGCCGCATGGGTGCAGCAGGTCGGCGCATCGCCATCAATGCTTTTGGTCCGCCAGCCGCAGACACCGCGCGGGCCGACCCGCTCGTCGTGACGCTCGAGCTCGACGGCGCCCTCATTGAACCCCGCGGGCGCTGCTGGCTGCTGCGCGCCCTCGCGCCTCCTCGCGCAGCCGCAGCGCCAGCGCGAAGGCTTCCTTGAGCCCTGGGCTGAGCTAACGCTAGACGCTCTGCTAGAGGTTCGCGCAGGCCCTCCTCGGGCGGATTGAACAAGTCCTCTTGGAGCGTTCCGTCGCTCTGCCGGGGCCTTGACGACACTGGGTGGTTGCTTGCTCCCATCCGTAACAATACTGCTAGCTCGGCTTGACCTCTTCACGGTGCCGCTGCCCCAAAGATAGTCCTTCCAACCGCGCGCGGAACCCTTCGTGGTTTCTGCATCCGAAGGAGCAGCCAAGGGCACCGAGCTTGCTCGAATGGTAGCGTCGTCGAAGGCGCTGGTCGTGAAGGGATATCGAACATCTTCGGCCATCGCATCCGTCATGAGGTCCGAGAGTCCGTCTCCCGAGGCACTTCTCGAGGCCCCGTTGGCCTTTGCTTCCTGCTCCAGAGTCCTCAGCCGCGTCTCCAGGTCCAGACTGGACAAACCGCATTCCAAGACGATCTTGCGCAACGCGCGCTCCCGTTCGTCGGCACGACGGCGCAGGGCGGCAATTTGGGCATCCCGCTGGGCCAGGTCTTCGGCGATTTGGCGCACGAGAGTGGCGGCGCCATGTCGGGCGATTAAGCGCTCGATGTGCTTGTCGTCGGCATGATGTAGGGCGCCAGGGATTTTGCGCGAGGTCAAGGGCGCATCTTCGAACAGGGCGCCTCGGGCGGGTGATATCGGTGTAGTGCTGGTGAGATGGTCGACGATGGCAGATGGTTGTGGCCGATCTTGTTGTTTGTTGTGCTCTCCTCCCTGGTCCTGCCCCGGCCCCTCTCCCCGCTCCGAGGTGCTCAAGCTCTGGCCGGATGTCTTGCGCGATGATGTCACGGTTGCCGAGTCGTCATCGCGGGGCAGGAAGAAGCAGCGCTCCTCCCGGGGCGAGTCGGGGGAAAAAGACGGGAACGAGGTGAGCGACTTGTCGGAGGGTGCGATGGAGGATGCCGAGCTCGAGGGCTGCGAGAGCAGCTTCTTGCGGGTGCGGACGCCCGATCGGTGGCTCCGGGTGGAGGTGCCGGACTGCTGCGAGATGGAGCGCTCAAGGGGAGCCGAAGAAGAAGCGGTGGTCGCCTCCATGACGCCGTGTCAGATGTCGCATCGTCCTAGATGGCGTTGTCTGGCGTGGGCTCAGGTTCAGAGATCGGGCGACAGCAACAGCAACAGCGGGACGAGTAGCCGCATGCGCATCCGCTTCTTCACCGCAATCACCGATTCATTCCACCTCTTCCCGTGGACTGCGGGTCTCGGATGGAATTATTGGAGGGGTGGGAGATTGAGAGGAAGCCCGACGAAATAAAAAGGGTGGAGGTTCCTGGAAACCGGGTCCTTCACAGGAGCGCAGTTGGTTGTATAGCGGGCAGTCTAGCTGTTGCAAAGGTGTGTTTTGGTGTGTTTGGTGTGTCAGTGCAGGACTGCGATTCATGCTGCTCCCTGCCTGGAATCCTTCCCTGGAATCCTGCCCTGCACCACCCAGCCCTGGCCCGCGGCACTTTCGTCAGATCTGCGCCCAGCCCTTCATTGGTTCGCAAAGGCGGGAGATCCTCGATTTGTGACGCAGCCGATTGGTCAGAGCCGCCAAGCCTCGACGGCCAACGTTCCTTATCCTGCCCTGCAGAGCTGCGCTGCTGCTCTTGCCCTTGCCTGTGCATTGCCCCACGCTGTCCGAGCTGTTGGAGCTTCGGTTCCTTCCATATCCTTTCCGCCTTCTCCTGCAAGCACTGCGCCATCTTCCATGTCAACGGATTTCGGGCTCGCCCGTCGTCCCGCCTTCGCGCAGCAACAATGTGACATTGATCCCCTGTCAATCTGTCTCTCGGGATGGCCTCGATTTCTGGCTGAGAATCTCGGTGGACTTGCTCCGCTGCATTGCTTGTCCAGTCCCGGTCCAGTTTCGGTTCCAGGCCCCGGTTCTTCCGTTTGCGCGAGCTTCAAGTGGACCTCTCGGGATCAACAGGGACAGTCATTTTACAGGTGTGACGTCGACGATGCTTCGCAACGAAGCTGTCGAAAGACTCGAAGCACGACACGGTTCAGTCAATTCTCTCAACCACTCGCGATCTTTGTTCGTGCCGCAGTCGTGGAGCGGCATGACAACTGGGCGGAAGCCCGTCTCAAGAAGAAGAAAAAGAGAAAGGCAGAAAGAATGCCAGTCGGCGCCATCCATTACCCGTACTTCTTTCACTCCCTCTGCCTGGCATCGAAATAACATAATCATGATCTCCCTTGGAGTCACCAGGATGAGGATATTACACGTGTCCGAGCCCACAAAGAGAACACCCTCTATGCTCATCAACATTTTACCTTTCTCCCTTGCTCAGATCTTCCCGCCCCCTATGCCATCCTCCCTCATACTGGACATCCTCGACCCGGGCGACGCGGCTGTCCCCCCTGCCACCGTCACACCACTGCTCTGACTCGTCCTAGGACTGTCGGGCTCTCCTTTCTTCCCACCACCAGCCACCTCCTCCCCATCTATCGTCGCGGCTGTACCCCTCATAACATGAGTACTGCCGACATTGTAGTTTCCATCCGCCACCCTTCCCGTCCCGCTCCAGCTTCCCCAGCTCCCTCTCGCATCCGTCTGGCCCTGCAGCCCACTTGTGCCCTGCTCAGAGTGGGCAGGAGGGTAAGCCGCCGCCCGTCCGTGGCCACGTTCATGATGCCGCTGCTGCGGATACCACACCCCGCTCCCGCTCCCGCTCCCGCTCCCGGCCCAGCCCCTGAACCCGACACCCCCAATAACGCCCTCGGCGGACTCTTTCCCACCCCACTCCCACTACCACTCCCGGCCCTGCCCGCCGAGTACGGCGGCGGCGGCGACCCGGGACAAACGCAGAGCCAGCGACAGACCCGGATCCAGGCGCAGGCGACCCCTCGCCGTCGCCCACCGTCACGGGCGTCCCAGGCGGCGGCCGCGGCAGCGCCCGCGTCGGCGGCGGACTCAGCGGGGGCGGGGGAGGCGGCGTGCCCAACCACCACCACCACCACCACCACCACTACTTCCGGACCCGGCCCTGCCAGCCCCTGTACCTGCCCCGACAGCAGCGGGCGTGAGCAAGTCTGGAATCTCCAGCATCCCCTCGTGCGGTCTCGGCGGGCGCGAGGGTGACGGCGACCCGGGGTGTGGTGCGGGAGAGAGCTGCAATGGCAATGACAATGGCAATGGCAGCGGCGGCGGCGGCGGCGGGGTCTCGTCCCTCCCTGGTGCGCCGTATGCTGCTGCTGCCGCTATCCCGGCGGGGGTGTTAGCAGCGGTGGCATAATACGGGATCGCAATGGGGATCTCGTGCCGCAGGGAGGAGTGCGCCGTCGATGTCCCTGTGCCCGTGCCCGTGTAGCAGCTGCTTGCGCTGCCGCTCCCGCGGTTGCCACCACCACTGATAACCGCGGGTTGTTGGTGGTGGTGGTGAAGGTGGGCTGGTGCCGTTGCCCAGGGGGAGGGTGAGGGCGAGCCGGGGACGGGGATGGGGAGGGAGAAGGTCGATTCCGGGGTGAGGGAGGAGAGGAAAGGGGGAGGGGGGTGGTAGCCGCCTCCGCTACTGTTAAGGCCGGGGCCGGTGGGAAGGGTGCGCGGCGTGGCGGTAGTGGTGGTGACGGTGCTGCGCTCGTGCCGCGGGATGAGTTTGTTGGTTGTGGGGAGCAGATGGGGAGGCGGGAAGACGCTGCTGCTTCCGACGGTGCTGACGCCGAGGCCGAATTGCGGGCTGTAGGCGGGGGTAAGGGGGGTTAGGGGGGAGGGGAGCGGCTGCCCGGGCGGAGGATGGATGGGGGAACTTGCGGTCGGGAGGCGGAGAGGAGGCGTGAGGATGGTGCGGGTGCCGATGGCTGAGCTGGTAGGGGAGATGAGCGGAGTGGGTGAGCCCGCCAGAGGCATGTTGTGGGATACCCCACGACGAGACCGCAAAGCGCGGTGGAACGATGCTTTGCGACGTTTTCGTCGCCGGAGCCAGACCAGGATGAAGCATATGATCAAGATGAGGGCGAGGACGGAGCAGATTGCGACTGCGGCCTTGCCCTGCCCAGTTAACCTGCTTCCGGACGTCGTTGATGATGCCGTCGCTGTTGCCGAGGGACTCCCGGTAGCAACAGTCGGGGCGGAGGTCGGTTCTGAAGCCGCTACAGCCGGCGTGGGCTTTGATCGAATAGTTGCCGCAGTTGGATGGGTGTTGCTAGTGTGAATCAGGTGCGATGTTGTTGTTGTTGTTGCTAATTGCGGCCCCTGAGTTGCCGCTGGCACTTGCATCGGACCAGCCGAACAACCCCCGGGCGTATCTGTCTCCGTCTTGCACTTGAACCCTGGCGGCGGCGGTCCCGGATCAAGTAATGAGTAAAAGCCAATGCTAACAGACGAGTCAGTACTCGATGCCCCTCTGTTAAAAAACAACCAGGGCCCTCACTTCTGACAGGTGTTGATGATCAGGTCGACAGTTGCTGGCACCACACTTAGCCCAGGACGCTACCACCCGTTTCTAGACCCTCTGTTACTCACGATCTTGGCCGAGTCCTTTTGCCTGGTCTATGCCCACTCCGCAGAATGTTGAGTCGCACCAGTAGAGCGACCAGAACTCGTGCACGGCCACGCCCTTGTTGAGTTTCCGGCACCCGTCATCCCAGCCGACATCCTCCTTCCATCCACGCGCCACACTTCGCAAGAACTGCGCTTTGCAGTTGAGCAGACACACTTTGGGATCCTCCTGCCATCTCCCCTGTTTGATCTCGGTCGAGTTGACGTAGCACTCGCAGGCGCCATCGGCGGTCTCGGTATCCCGTCTAATTTCCTTCATGCTGTCGAATGGGACGCTGAAAAGTTCTCGGTTCCGCATGGTGTACTTCTCCCCGGGCAAGGCGACTGATGAGCAGTATGGGGATGGCAGATATGGCGAATGACATAGCCTTGCACGCCTTACATAAAACCGTAGAGAGCCGGTGATCGTGAGGCTTGAAACCAGGGAAAGACGGCCGTGGAGCAGTGTCGAGTAAACGGACCACACAGGGAAACAAGTGAACGACAAAACAACCTCGAGAGAAAGAAACGGCTAGGATCGGGTGTCTGATCCCAACTACCAGAATAAAACAAGGCTCCTCAGAATGCCACAGACAGGTGTCACCCATCAGACAAGGCGAGACAAGATCTGAGTTCAGTCCAAAGAAACCCAAGAGGGGGCGCCAGGGGAGGGGCAGACACGGGCGGGAGAGCACCAAACCTCGTTATATACCCAGCACTCCAAACCCAGCACTCCAAACCCAGCACTGTCCCACCCACCACGCCCTCGGAATCCCCAGTCCAGCCCACCCAACCGCAGGCCATCCATTTACCTTGCACCATACAGACCTCCCAACCGAAGACTCACACATCCCCCCTTTCCTCTCCCTTCCCCGGTAACACGACACAAGCACCGCGCAAGTCCCTTGTCGACACGGCGTCACCACACCCAGCGTCCACGACAAGAAAAGAAGGGCCGGCACGTCAAACCCCCAAGAACGCATCGCACCACGACCCGTGTTCTCTAGCCGACCTTGGCAAACGATGGTACAAGATCACACACACACACACACACACACACACACACACATACACAGACACAGACACACAGAGTACGCATTGGTGGAAAAGGAGGAGGAGGAGGGACCCCACCACCAGCTCAACCCTTCTTTCCCTCGTCCCCCTCTCTCATTATCCCCCCTAGTACAATCGCAAGCCTATGGCCTGCAAAACCGATTACGCTATTCTCATCCAGTCCACTCCAAGAAGGCAGGCGCGGGCAGCGGGCAGCGGGCAGCGGGCAGCAGCGGCGGCGGGGAGGTGCAGTAGCAAGGTGTAACGGTAACGTGCGTATCCTTTGGAGGAGACGAGGACAATGGGACAAGGGGGACAAGGGGACAATGCGCGCGTGTGTACGGGTCTGTGTATCTGTGTGTGTGTGTGTGTGTGTGTGTGTGCGTGTATGTGTGTCATGCCTTCGGTGGTGTGTCCCCCGTGCCCTGCATATTGCGCGCATACCTACACACCCCTAGGAGGTAGGTCAACATCAAGGACAAGAGCAGCGCGCTGGGCTGCACGACATGCATGCAGCCGGTCCGGCCCCGCCCCGCTTCCGTGGTCCGTCCGAGTTGGGTGTGCCCATTTATCTCATTACTGGCGGTTGGGGGATGGGTGGGGGAGGTGAGAGGGTCGGGAATGGCCTCCCGAGGCAAAGGGGTCGTCTTCCGTAAGCTATGAATGAAGAATTGCTGGGGGGAAAACCGTGTATGGCCTGCCGGCGGTCAGGGTGAGGGCGTGGGAGAGAGCGCGGGTTGGTGGTCAGGGGGTTGCATCCCGCGACTGCCGATCTCAGATTCGCAAGAGGTGCAGGTCCGGCGACGCGAGTTCCCGTTACGTTGCCGCGAGCCGTAGACGAGGGGAGGGCTGACCCGATAGGGTGAGTTCTCGTGAGCAATTCGTCTGGCGAGTTATCTGACGGGTGGCCATGGGAGACGATTTGACCTTGGCGCGAGAGAGGCTTGCCGACCTCCCTTCCACAACATGTATCCTCTCGATAGCGGTAACCAGTGTTGAGCGGATGCGATAAGGTGTGATATCTCTGCGCCGCAGGACTGCACGAAATGTAGGCCGCTGGGTGGAACGGGACAAACCAGATCGTGTGCTGGTCTGTGACTTCGGTGATGCATGTCTAGCGCGAATTCTTTCTCGGCTTTGTGGTGCGAAGGACATGCTTCGAGTGCTATTAAAGGTAGTCTCCCGCAGCCAATGACTTGATGCATGCCCGGTGTAAAGCAGGTACTTGTAGGGATTGGCTGTGAAACCGTCATGAATGAGAGGCCTGCCGTATCTGCCGCTGTGTCCTGGTCCAAGAACGTCGTGATTTGTGTCTCGAGACCTGTTTCTTTGCTCTGTCTGTCGCGGCGTCCCCCTGCACCTGGTCAAAGAAGGCCTTGCTGAGCGTTTGTACCATCAGCTGGGCCCCTTGGGGGAAGCGAATGGGTTGGCTGGTTTCACCGACCTCGATATTGTCTTTCCGTCGCGCATTGCATTGCATCGCGTCTCCACGCCTTTCCCGGTTGAGCATACGGTCGAGAAGACGAAAGGGGTAGAGTCATATGCTGTCGGTCTCCGGAGAGCTGGGCTCCATCATCAATCAGGGGTATCTCAGACAAAGCCCCCGCGTGTTGCGTGGCCTGCCATGTGGGAGTTGAGATCGGCATTCTCGAAGCTCAGCCGCCAGCCTGGCGGGGCTTTTCGACGGCTCTCTACAGATTCCATGTCCCTACCCGCAAGTGGCTTGTGCAAGCGATGAAGGCGGTAAGGCAGTGAGGCTGGCGGTAAAGTCAACAAAAGACGGCTCCCTACTGAGGAACGAATGCCTAGATGCCCACGATTAGTGACTGATGGATAGGAGAGACGGCAATGAAACTCCCATAATGTAAATGCTGCGGCTGTGGCTTGCCTTGACCATGATCTGTGCGGTTTAGAGGCCAACGGTGCTGTTTCAGGGAGTCTTGAGCAACATCGACGAGATCCAATCAGCCCCAGCTTTAAGAAGCAGCCACTTTGCATGACGCGCATGGCGAGGACATGGGCATGGCCTCTTGCTGCGAGGAAGAGGCAACCTCCAGCTGCCAAGCCAATAGCCACAGGTGTGACAAAGTACTGTGCTTCTCATGCCTATCGGAGGAAGGGATTCTTGACTCAGGCTTCTGGAAGAGGTTATGACCATGCTTGAAGATGAGGTTGATGTCCGAGGCGCAGCGAGGTTGAGGCGACACCGCCTTGCCGCCTGCCCAAAATACCTTCCGACTCGTCGCCTTGGGCGCCTGCATCAAGCCCTTGCAGCTTCAATACCGCGCGTAATACGTGCTGAGATTGGGACCACTCGGGTGCCATCCAACAAAGTGAGGCTGCTCAAGGACGGCTATCCAGCTGGCAACTCCAGTCTTATCAAGCTGGCCAAGAATAATGCACATTAGTTCTCCGATCATGCCGGAAGGGGCGATAAAAAGATGAATCTGTGCTTGCTATTCTCAAGCTGAGTAAAATGCCTGATAATCGGTGCTTTAGTTTGTGAAAGAGGTTCGAAAAGGAGCTGATTCTGGACCTCGGCAGGTGGGGTTCTGTGGTTTGTTCAAGGGAACCATGCATGACAAGGACAGATACCTGACATATCTCGCTTTTGTCTTTCGACGGTCCCGAGGACTGATACATCGACTTTAAACCTCCGAGACAAATACTCTGGGATCTGGAGCTGAAAGAAGGTGTTTTCCAGGCTTGGAAGGCCGTGTCCAGTTAATGATTTTGTCACCATGTCAAGGGGTTTCCAAAAGGAGTGCATCTATGCGTCCCGACATGGCGGTAGGAATCGTGGTTCGCCAAACCCTCCGCCGCAATTATCGGCGGTGACACGGATTGAGGGACTTGAAGTCAACAATCAGTAGTTGTAGACCTCAACCGCCCAAACCACACCTGCCATTCTGAGGTCCAAAACCGCCCGGAAAGTTTTGCCGTCCATGACCGTTGACTCGAGCAAGGTCTGCTCCGAGACATGATCTAAGACAAGTAGGGGGGAAGAGGCTTCGATCCGGCCAGCCTAGAATCCAGGGAAAGTCCACGGGTCCCGTCAGGTACCAGCAAGTAGTCCCGTGAATGTGGCCGCCCAGGTGCGCAGGTGCGCGCCATCCATCGATGGCGGTGTGATGTCTTGTCGCCTCTGGACTCTTCAACGCTGTTTCACTCTTATCGGCGATCGTTTGTTCCAGATTCTCCAGGTTTCTTGCGCCTGGAAAGGGCTGGCCTGCTAACTCTGACCGAGAAAAAGTGTCCCTTTCCTCCTTACGCCTCGCTTCCGCGCTCCTTCCGGAGAGATGGTATGGACTTTGTCTCACATTTCCCCTTGCTCTTTCCCTGATCACGCGACCAATGTAGGGAGTGGTATTCCGCCACGCAGCGGTGCCCGCCAAAGCAGGTGCTGAGGAATGCAACTTGGGAAGTGCTGTAATTCTCTGACAGATTTTTGGGTACGGTTGAACTCCCATTGAGGCAAAGAGTAAACAAGAACGTTGGAGGTTCAACGGGAGCGAAGCGCTAACAAAAGCGGCCGAGGTGCCCGAATCAGGGGGACCTCGGTCCACAAGTTCCCCGCGCTCTCTCCACTGCCGACTGCCTGCCACGGCCCGGGCGTATAAGTGGAGGAAGGTGCGCAGGAATCGCCTTGTACAACTCAACTTCTCGGGACCGAAGCTCTTCAATTGACGGAATCTCCTGAGTACGCATTCGAAGGAACGTGCAGTGCGTGAAAGCCCACACATGAGATAAACCAGTCACAATGTCCGAATCAGCAAAGCGGCGCGTCCAGGCCATCGGCGACCAGCTCGCCGGGAGCGCCATCCCGCCCATTCACAGAGTTGCGGCAACCGGACCGCGGGTCGCCGACAAAGTGGTCATCATCACTGGTATTTCCTTCCCGTCCAAGACATCGTGAGACGAAAGTGAGCCCAGACCAGAAATGTTGACCTCCTCCAAAGGCGCCAACTCCGTCCTCGGCATCGGCCGCGCCTCCGCGCACCAGTTCGCCGAGAACGGCGCCAAGGCCGTCTACATCTGCGACTACGACGCCACCAACCTCGAGGCTCACAAGCGCGAGATCAACGCCCTCTGGCCCCAAGTCGAGGTGCACACGCGCCAGTTCGACGCCGCGGACGAGGCCGCCGTCAAGGCCGTCGTCGACGACGCCATGGCCCGCTACGGCCGCCTGGACGTCTTCTTCGCCAACGCCGGCACCGTCGGCCCGCACGCCGTCTTCACCGACGTCAGCGCCGCCGACTTTATGGACGTGCTCCGCGTCAACTCGCTCAGCGTCTTCCTCGCCGCCAAGCACGGCGCCCCGGCCATGCAGAAGACGTCGGCTGCCAAGCCGCCCCCGGCCGGCAGCATCATCGTGACGGCGTCGGTCGCGGGCCTGCGCTCCAACGCGGGGAGCACCCCGTACTCGGCGTCCAAGGCGGCGGTCGTGTCGATGGCGCAGACGGTGGCGTACCAGCTGGCGGGGACCGGGGTGCGCGTCAACGCGCTGTGCCCGGGCCTGATCGAGACGGGCATGACGGCCATGGTGTTTGATGCCGCAAGGGCGCGGGGTACGCAGGGCAAGATTGGGCAGCTCAACCCTCTCAAGCGGGCCGGGCATGCGGACGAGATTGCGCGCGTGGCCCTGTTTTTGGGGAGCGATGAGAGCAGCTATGTGAACGGGCAGGCCTGGGCGGTGGACGGCGGGTTGAGTGCGGGTCATCCCTATGTTCCGGGCCGGTTGGGTTAGATGAACGGTCTTTGCATATGACTGGCGATTTGCTTGTGGATCTGAGTCTTGCATTTGCTGGATACTTGCCCTCGAAACCGTCCGTCATCTCCTCGCTTGTATCATTACCAGAGCAAAGACGCTGTCAATTAGTGTCTAGAATCAAAGAAACTTGCCCAACTTCTACACACTGCCTCCACTCTTCCTCTTCTCCAAATCATCCAACATCTCCAACAGACAAGGCACAAATGCCTCCGTCTCCACCTCGAACCCCTGATGATGCCCCGGCACCGTCATCACGCCTGGCAAGCCCAGAATCTTAGCCTGCTCCGCCGGCGTCCGCGCAAAAAACGCCTCCTTGCACCTCACCGCCCTCATCACGCCCACGCTCGTCCCATTCTCCCTGATCCTCCACAGGTTCGGACAAAACCCCAGCAAGACAGGGAACTCGTTCTCCCAGAAATTCCTCTGGTTCTCCGGCGGGGGCGGCACCGTTTTCGGGATGCCCTCGTCGTCGTACCCAATCAGCTGCTCGCCAAACTCGGCCGCCGCCGCCTCCAGCCCCCTCGTCTCGTACACCTCCATCAGGTGGAGGAACCACTCGAGCACGCGCGACGCGTCGGGCAGCAGCGTGATGGTCGGCGCCTCGTGCGCGACGAGCCGGTCGACCATGCCCGGGAAGTCGTGCGCGAACTGGAGGGCCAAGATGCCGCCGCTGCTGCTGCCGAAGAGGATGGCCCTGTCGAAGCCCAGGGCTGTGACGACGGCGCGGATGTCGCGGGCCTGCTGCGGCGGGTTGAGCTTCTTGTTAAGACCGGAGACGACGGCGCTGGCGGACATTTGGCGGCGGTCGAAGGTGGCGCAGGTGAAGCGGTCCGAGAGCGCGGCCATGATGTTGTTGAACTGCCGCCCGTGGCCGTTGCCGCCGGGGATGAAGAGCAGGAGGGGGCCGGTGCCTTGGTGCCAGTAGTGGAGGTCGCAGCCTTCGTTGCGGACAACGGCGCGGGTGGGGTTGAAGGCCATGACGGGTGGTGGTTGTGAGGCGGGCTGAGCGGATGGGAGGGTGTTGCTGGGTGGTGATGGTCTGGTGGGGGGAGATCAATCAAGGCAACCGGCTACTTATGTGTCCGAGGAAGACCTGTTCGCTGGTAGTCTGATTCCTTCAGTGATGTTCGAAGGAGGAGTTGATAGGCGGACCAGCCGGCTCTCATCCCGGGAATCCGAACGCCGGGCTGACTCTACACCGCGACGCCGCGCCGGTGCAGGCGGGCATCTCACCGATGGTTGGCCCGCTGGTACGCCTTCACTCTACCCAGGTGGAACGGTTCCAAAAACCCCAATTCCATATCTCAACGCGGCATATAGATTCGTACTCAGACCCGTCGAACGAAAGAAGCAGCCGTACAGAAAGATGGCGGATCAGCGGGGGGTTCTTCGACCGATGCCGCGTTTCCGGGCCCGCGCCGACCGCGCCGACCTAGCGTGGCGGCTAAGCATGACTAGCGCAAGAGAAACTTCGAGTTCTTGCTTATGAACTCGCTCAGATTGTCGAGGTTGGGGGTGGTAGCTTTGAGTTGAAGAAGGGTTGGTCACGTCCTGTCTTCCTTGAGACGCGCAGTTGCTGACCGCCAGCAAGGCCGCGTCAGCGTCATATGCCTCCGGTAAGTCCGAAGTAAAATGTCATGCACATCTGGTCTACCAACCATCCAGTGATGCATCCTCTCAAGTTGTCGGCTGAGCGCACTTGCCAAAAGTGCAAGAGGAGCGGACAAGATGCAAGGGCTTCGGCTGGTTCTCTGTGGGACCGAAACGTCGTGGAGTGGAGAGCTTGAGAAGCCCAAAGACAGCGGCCGCCCCCCGGAGGGGCCGATCATGAGAAATATCTCGGTCGCTACATGGGCAACGTAGGAGACGCGCTATTTAACATCTCACCTGACTTGCATGGCAAATTTACCTTTATATTGGTCTTAAGGAAATGCCTTTTGGGGCCATTCAGAGAAATTCGGTGGCCCTTTTTGGAAGTGTGAGCGAGACCGTGTGCACCTGGCCAGTGCGTTCCTCACCGGAAACCCCCTGTGTGTGGTTGGGGTTGGGCGTGGGATGGAGGACGCTAACCATGGTAATTTGTGGAGACCCCTTCATTTTGGGGGTCTGGGGTGCATGCGCCCAGCCTGAGTTGGAACGGTTCGAGTGTGCGGGTCTGTTGATGAGACAACAGATCTGAGCAGGTTTGGGGGTTTCCGTGACCTTAGTCTGGAACGACGATGTCTGGAAGCTTCGAAGGGAAACATCAGGGCCTCTAGTAAAGGGTCTCTTGGAATACGGATACGGGTCCTGGAAAAATGTGGGTGAGCCCGAGAAGCCGGGAATGACGTCGTTCTGGACAGACGCACGCGCCCATCTCCATCTGGCGGGCGAACGAACTTGAGGCTGCTGTCCGATCGCAGAGCCAGCAATTTTTCGAAACCGAGCCCTCTGCTGCACAAAGGCTTGGCGGCAGGTCGATGGTCTTTTCGTGACCATTGTTCCACTGGGACTTGAAACAAGGGTCGCATCCACCAGCGAAAGTCGAGGGTCCAGCAGTCTGAGGTGTCCCGGCCTCGTATGTACTTTTACGTACCGGGCCTCCCTTTGGATCAATGTCTGAGATTTGCAGTCCGTTGGGCTTTCAGTCATCCCACTAGCTCCCGATGTGTCCAAGTGGCTTTCTGGTTGTTTGCTTTCAAGTCTGACTAGTCGTCATGGTGAGGTTGCCGTCATGGTGAGATTGCCTGAGAAACTCGCGGCGGGGGAGCTTCCAGGTTTCCTCACGCGAGCGGCATTGGACAGCGCCAAGAGATCCGGCAGCAGAAGCGATGCGGGGAAATAAAGCAATCTGCAGTTCGGATTTTATGTCTTCGATCGGTGCCCTCACACGGCCGAGCACTTTTCAACGCAGGATGGATGCATACCTAGGTATACCAAGTGCCATTACAGGCGTTGGAGCATCCACAAACTGAGGCAGCACCCATGGCATTGATGACGCGCGAATGTCTCTAGAAGCGGGCAGTCGGTGTCATAGAATCAGCGTAGGCGAGGCAGGCTGCACGACCGACGAGTGGGAATAAACACACCCCTGACTCGCCTGGCCATCCCACCTGGTGCGACGGCTCCAAATCCGGTTTAGCATCGGTGATCTCCAGCGGCCTCTGATCGCAGCTGCACGCCTTGCATGCTGCTCGATTTGCTGACTTGTGCCACCCACCACGCGGGCTGGCGGGCCCCGAAGGCGGGCACATCGTCGAGCGGCTGTGGCAAAAAAACATCACTCGCCCAAGTTCTGCCCGGGACGCGTGGTTCGACGCTGATCTGGTCTCGGAAACAGAAGACAAAGGGCGCCTAACCTGGAGCAGACCTGGGGTCCACCCAAGCCCACCGACCGCTGACTTTCGTGGCTTGACTTAGCGCTCTCGAGCCCTGTGTTCAGTGCTCAAGCCCTGGACGGGTCCAGAACCCCCACGTAACCTAACGTTCATCCCCTGCACTCGGCCTCGTGTGCCTGCCGACAAAAAGCAGCTGTTGTCCCTTCCCTTCACACCACATTTGACCGCGACGGTCCACTTCACTTGGAGAAGTTCCTTTTCCTTCCCACTCTCTTCAACTCGCGCCAATCCACCTCCCTCGCTGCTCAGCAGAAGACCCAGACTCTCTGCCTTTTGCTTTAGCATCGCCAAGGGATTCGGACCAAGTTACCCTCCCGCTTCCAACGAATCGCACCCACCCCACAGCTCTAAACAACTCTTGGATCAGCTTCTCCCAAAATGACGGGCACAATATAGACAGCGCAGTCCTCGAATCGAGGTCCATTGGGACTTTGCACGACCCGAGAAACCTTACTCGTCCTCCATCTCTCGGACTACTCTCCTTACATCATCCTGCTGGCCCAGTTTTCGGTCGCGGACCACCCCTTCGCTCCTTGCACACCTACCAATCCGGCCCATCCGGTAGCTCAACCCCAGCACGCCTTCTCGTCTTAACAGCTCCACCGTTGCCCGCGCCCTGGCGGCCTTGGAAGACCCGACGTAGTCCGACCCAGCGGCCCAGAGCTGCAACCACCTCTCTTGCCACCTTGACGACTCCCAGAGAGTATGTCTCTGGGTAAGAAGCCGGTTGTGTCGAAGCGCAGCGCAAGACCATTCCTCGAATGCGACATGGAGAAGCAAGACCAGGATTTCCAGGGGAAGCGAACGACCAAACCCGGAGAGATGGGGTTTGAGGGGCGGGACAAACAGAGCCAGAGCCCAACTTCGACAGCCAGCACACACAGCAGCCAATCCAGCCTTGCACCATCACCGATACTCTACCCCACAGAGGACCAGCGGCAAGTTGACTCGTTGGTCCTGGAAGCTGCGGGACGGCGTCGCAGCGATTCCGGACTGCGGGATGCATTCCATCCACCAGCTTTGACGCAGCAGCTGGCCTATCCCAGCCACGACCTCGAAAAGGGCCTTCCGAGCGGGCCCCGGCCGGTCAACTTTGGCATCGTGGTGCCAGGCGTGTATCGAAGCAGTTTCCCGCAGTCTGAGGATTATGCCTTTATTGAGGGCCTGAAGCTCAAGACCATTGTGTCAGTCACATAGTTTCTCCGGCCACTAGACGCTCTGCTGACACACATCGCAGCACCCTGGTGCAGAAGGATTTCCCACAGGGGTATGACGCCTTTCTTGAGAGAAACTCGATTCAGCATGCCGTGTTCGACATGAAGGGCACGAAAAAGGAGGACATTCCGATCACGACGATGAAGTCAATCCTCCGTGTGGTCTTGGACCGGCGAAACCATCCGCTGCTGATCCACTGCAACCATGGCAAGGTACGCACCCCGTCTCTGGTCGCGGGATTTGAGTGAAAATTGACGATTGGTCCAGCACCGCACCGGCTGCGTCATTGGTATTGTCCGCAAGCTCTCGGGCTGGGACTTGGGCAACATCATCAGCGAGTACAAGACGTACGCCGATCCCAAGGTCCGGGAGTGTGATATCAACTACATTACCGGCTTTGAGCTCGCCAACATATCGAATCTTTTTCGGGCCGTCAACTGGCCCTTTCGGACCACCCGATTCCTGCGAGCCGCGACGTTTGTTACCGTCATGCTCGTCATCTGGATCCTCTCCGGCCACACAATCGCCGGGGACAGGATCGTCGCGGCGTCGGAGCGCGAGCTGCTGAACGAGGACTAAGCGGACAAGAAACCCTATGCCTCAACGCTCGCTACATCTTTCTCCGCTTTCGGATTTTTTTTTTTTTTTTTTTTTTTTTTTTTTTTTTTTTTTTTTGGCACATCATCGCTCTGCAACAGCAAGCATTTTTTTTTTTTTGTTGTTGGTTCCACCGAGCCTTCGATTTTCGAGACCGACGAACTCGTTTACGAAGCACGGCCCATTTTCGGTGAGCCCGGTTTACGAACGCGGCGCATTTTCGGCAGGCCGAAACACCTGACCGCTCTCTTACAGCCCCACAAGACATATGATGGGAAAGCGAAAACGCGTGCGACTGGAGAGACAGCGCATCGTGGCTTGGGACCCAAAAGTCATCGGGTCTTGGGCGGTTGATTGGCTCCTCGAGTTGGATGGCTAGGGTTCTTGGGGCACACACACATTGCATCATCAGGATGGGGCATGATACAGGGGCAGGATTGGGATCGGGGACTATCAAGTGCTGAGCTGTCTCCGGGCGTTTTGGTTGATATTTGTTTTGGTCTGCCCCTTTGGGGTGGGCGTCTTGCTTGACTGCCTTTATTGGGCGTGTATTACCTGCTGTACTGGGTTCGGTGGCCTGCACCCCTCCTAAACACGTCGGACATGCCCCTTTTTTGTCTGGCTTCTATGTCGACCACTGCCTCTAGCTTTTCTGGAGATGATACACGGTGGTAATACAATCAATACACAAGACACGACTCCTACTATACCTTGCCGTGCCTTTCCGCTTATTGACCCAAGCCCGCACGCGATGCAACTAACACACCCCTTCAACTCATCCATCCCATCAATTCCGTGGCCCTCCCACACCTCTAACCTTTTTTTAACCCTCACAGATGACACAGCCACAAAAACTAGTCCTTATAGACCCCCCACCGATTTAGCTCCCTCCTCTCCTCCTCCTCCGCCTTCCTGTCCCCGGTCGCGTACACGTACCCGCCCGCCAGGGTGTTGGCGCCGCCCAGGCCCATGGCCGTGGCGCGCACCGCGCCGCGCAGGGAGAAGCGGGTTGCGCAGCGAGGCCGGCCGCCGCCGCAGCGCCAGCAGCGCGTACACGCCGCTCCACGCCGCCGTCATGCCCGCGCCGTCGATCTTGAAGCCCGCCAGCGTCAGGTAGCTGCTGAAGATGAGCAGCGGGGGAAGACCATGGGAGGGGCTGGAAGGGGGGGCGTGCAGGGCGATGATGAGGGTTGTGAGGGCCATGGGGGAGGGCGGATGCTAGAAGGGAGAGGGGGGGCGTTAGTGGGTTAGTGGGATGGTTAGGTAGGGTGGCAGGTGGCTTTGGGGCGGGGGTTGGGACAAGGGAAGGTTTGGAGGGAGGGGAGTCACTTACTGCCCCAGGCTGTGAGCTTGGATGCGACGCTTTTGGGGGGTTGGAGGTCGTCGGTGGTGGGCGCCATGATGGGAAGTTGAGGATTTGGTTTAGGGTTGGGTTGCTGTTTTAGAGAAAGCGGTGGTGGAGTGTGTAGGTTGAGAGTGCTGGGCTCATCAATTGCTGATTTTCGGTTTCCTCATCACACCTTCTTGCGCGCAGCAGCTGGAGCTCATCAACATCCTCTGAGAGAAGCTTTTTGAGAGCAGCAGTGACGTCGTGAGAGCTGCGGCTTATCGCCTGTTATCGAGATGACTAAGCATGGTCCCCTGTTGAAAGAATCCAGCCAGCCCGCAAGGGGGTCTGGATGCCAACAGCGCACGGACGAATAGTGCGCTGGAAAGTGTCCCATTGCAACATTCGGAGGGCCCAGGAGAGGACGACCACTGCTGAATTACCCTCGACGCTCGGGACGTCGCGACACTGTATCCGGTCTTGGGAACGACTTCTGGTTGTTTTTTTTGTTTGGATTTTGCTGTATTTGATTGCTGTCTGTAAACAGCAAGCACTCTAACTAACAGCTGCGAAGTCGGGGACTCCGAGAGAACGGCGCAACCTCGCATCCAAACCGTCAAACCATCAAACCACGGCCAACTCGTGGTCGTCGCCAACAGTCAGCAGTCGCATTGTTTGCTCCTCAAATCCTCCCGTTGGAAAGCCACGCCGAGTCGTTGCCACCATCGCTTCGCGCGCCCGTCTACCCACAACTATTCCTCCGGCGACCCTCGCCGTCGCAACAAACCTCGCCCATCCCCAAACACCCCACCACCAAACTCCCCTCTCACAACCAGGGCCGCCATGCCCGACGCCGCCGCCTCCGGGGCCTCGGCGTCCCAAAACGATGCCGCCTCGGCGCGCAACCGGCGCGAGCACAACCAGGGCAACCAGGAGCGCAAGTACACGGTGGAGCAAAAGGCAGCGGTGCTGCGCATCCGGCGGTGCCAGCCGACGGCCTTTTACGAGATCCTCGAGCTGCAAAAGACGTGCACCGACGGCGAGGTCAAGAAGGCGTACCGCAAGCTGTCGCTGCTGACGCACCCGGACAAGAACGGCCACGAGCACGCCGACGAGGCCTTCAAGATGGTGGCGCGCGCCTTCAGCGTGCTGGGCGACAAGGAGAAGAGGGACAAGTTTGACCGGTTCGGGACGGACCCGGATAGCAGGTTCGCGAGCGCCCAGGCGCAGGCGCAGCAGAATCCGTTTGCTGGGTTTGCGGGGAGGAGGGCGCAGGCTGGGGGTGGGGGGAGGAGGAGATCAGTCCCGAGGAGATGTTCGCGAGGTTCTTTGGGGGAGGGTTCGGGGGTGGAGGGTTTGGAGGGGGACCGTTTGCGGGTGGGTGACTTTTCTCGCGAAGGCTTGAACAACATTTTTTTTGGCTAATGTTGGTTTCCAGGTTTCGACGGCGGGCCACAGTTTGTCTTCAACTTTGGCGGACCGGGCGTCAGGGTGCACCAGTTCGGCGGCGCGCGGCCACGGGGCCGGCCCCGAAATCCCGGGCAAGAAGAGCCGGCGAGCATGTGGAGCACTATCATCGGGCTGCTGCCCATCATCCTGCTCGTCGTCTGGCCGATCCTCTCGTCCATCTTCTCGGGCATCTCGTCGTCGACGCCGTCGGCGCCCAGCATGGCGTTCGACGCGCCGCACCCACCGCTGTACACAATGGAGCGCACCATGCCCAACTTCAAGGTCAAGTACTACCTCAACCCGGCCGACATTCAGTCGTACAGCCCGTCCAAGCTGTCGACGCTGGACAAGAAGGCCGAGGTGCTGCTCGTGCAGCAGCTGCGCCTCAAGTGCGAGAACGAGATGGCGCACAAGCAGCAGCTGAGGAACGCGGCGCAGGGCTGGTTCTTCCCGGACCCGGCCAAGATGGAGCTGGCAAACGACTATGAGATGGAAGCATGCCGGCGGTTGAACTCGCTGGGGTTATAGTGAAAGGAAGTTGGGAGGGAGCATGGAAGGTAATGTCTAAACTGGGGGAGGCAGTGTGGTGTTGGAGAGCACTTAGATCTCGTTTTATGGTTCAAGTGTGCTGGACTCAGCTGGCGTTGGAGGACATTTGCATATACCTTGCTATAGCATTGGAATGTGTTTCTGGCGACTCAAGAAAACCTGCAAATTCTTCGTGTGAGACATTCCTAGATCTCGATACTTTAGGGAAGGCACTTCAGGTGCTAGTTCTTCCCGGGTTTATGGCCCAGCAAGTTCAATCGCTATGTCATCCGTAGGCTCCACACTGCCATTGGTAGCATCGTTTACCTCCACCTCTGTCTGGGCTCTCACTTTGCTCTTAACTCCCTGTCCGACGGCTCGCATCGCGTACCGTGTTATTTCGCCTTCCACCAAAGACGCGCAATCACAGCCACATTGCCAGCGACGAGCACTCGATGATGTGGGCAACAGCAGCCCTGGCAAGATGACGAAGCCCTGGAAATCGCCTGTGGCTTGGAATCGCCCGATTGGCCAACACCGGGAGCCCCCCACAAGCCACTTGCCTGTCAGGGAAGCCCCGCTGTCCTTAGCGGCCAAGCCAGGGCGATGACGCGGCGGGACGGGTCAACCATTCAGTTCACTGCTCACACTGCTCGGAGCTGTGAAGATGCGGCGGGCTGCATTCAACCGCCAACCGCCAACCACCTCCCCAAAGCTCCACGCTTGCCCTTGTGTTCTTTTCACAGAATAGCAGAGGGTTGGGATCTCGAGACATTGGAATCCCAAGTACACTACCTAGTCTTCATACCAACATCCAACGAGTTGCACTCTCCATTTCACAAGTCTCGCTTCTCTCCCACCATTTATTTGCTGCTTGTTCCTGCTTGGGAATCGCATTTGAGCCCCGCCACAGCTTCCAAGTCTGCCTGTTCGGCGTCTTCAGACAATGCTGAACTGCATAACCGCTCGCTTCCGAACCCGATAGCGACAGCCAATTCGACGCCATTCCCGAATCTTTCCTCTGTGACTCGAGCAGCCGCAGCCCATCGACGCCGCCCTCGCCTTGTTGTTCTATACGACGTGGTGCCTGCAACCCACCGGCAGGCTGCCTCCGGGACTCCAACTGTCAACATCGAGTCTTGCCCGACCAAGACCTCCCGGTGTCTCTTCTCGCTTCTCGACCTCAGGTTGATCAAGACTCGAGATCATATTTGCTCCCCGCGATGGTCACCCGCAAGCCGCTACCCCAGTCTGCGGCGCTCGACCCGGCCGTGCCACAGCAGGCAAGAGGTGGGTGGTCAGGCAGCACCGAAGACGAGACAATATGGGGCGATGGAGCACGGCGCACGCAGGGTCAAGCACCTGCCGATGTGCCCGCCTCTCTGAGATCTGGGACGGCAACCAACTTTTCCGACTTTGGTGAGGAGGGTAACGTCTGGGCCGAAGGGGCGCCCGCCTTGTCCAACCCGGGGGACATGAGCCAAGTACCGGCAGTTCTCAGGCCTGGCAGCAGCCATGCCCACGAAACCAGTTCGGGTCCAAAGACAGACGCCGACCAAGAGGCGGCGTCGGTACCGACATCACTCCGACCCGGCGGCGCACACAAGCCAGAGACGAACCCCTTCAAGAGGAAGATATCAACGAGCGGCCATGGCAAACAAGCGCCGTCGCCACATATTTCGACGGCGCCATCTGTCTCCGCCTCCGAGTTCTCGCAACTCAGCATAAACGATTCGAGCACCAACCCTTGGGGCCCACCGTCGGACGAGAGGAAGAATGTTGCGGCCCTTCCAGTCCCTGGGCTTCCGGAGCAAGATACGGCGAGTGACAACGTCTGGGCCTCGGCAAAGCCATCACGCCAGCCCACCCCGGGACCGGGAGCAAGCTCGCCAGCTCTCTTGTCGCTGCCCTCGGAGGAGAGTTCTGCCGGGTGGGAAGAGGAGCCCAAGAAACCGGTTCTTCCGCCTTCGCTCATTACCACAGCCAGCCAGGACGGTCTCGAGGATCATGCCTGGGACGACCTTCAGACACACGACAAGGGGAAGGGCCTCGCCCAGCCACCGCCGGTGCCAAACAAAAGCGCTTCGGCGGCCGATGATTGGAACCTTATCGACATGGAGCCACCGGCCCCGCTTTCGAGACAGAGCACATGGGAGAACTTTAGGGAGGACGAAAATGCCCCCAAGCAGGCTCCCGCGCCGGCAGCCGCTAAGGAGGCGCCGCCTCAGCTGCCGCCGCGGAACTCGGCAGAAGTACCACCGCCCCAACCTCCACGACCAGTCGACAAGTCCGAGACGTACCAGATCAAAAACATCAACTGGCACGATGTGACGGCGGCAAAGAACCCCAGGACCTCGCCCATTCTCGTTCAGAACGCTAACGGACCGTGCCCGCTGGTCGCGCTCGTCAACGCTCTCACTCTGACCACTCCCGCGGACAAGACGAACACGGCGCTTGTTGAGACGCTTAGGTCGCGCGAGCAAGTCAGCCTTGGTTTGCTGTTGGATGCCGTCTTTGACGAGCTCATGTCGGAGAGGCGAACGCAGCCAGATGTCCCGCTGCCCGATGTGACGGAGCTGTACGACTTCCTCAAGGGTCTCCACACCGGCATGAATGTCAACCCACGCTTTATCCCCACGGAAGAAGTAGTCAGAGCGTTTAAGCGCACGTCCCTGACCCATCTCCATCCGACTGAGCGTACCGACGCGATTCCAGGGACCTTTGAACACACCAAGGAGATGGCGCTCTATTCGACGTTTTCGATTCCCCTCATTCACGGCTGGATACCATCCAAGGATGACGCCGTGTACGAGGCGTTTTCACGGCAGGCGGCCTCGTACGAAGATGCTCAGAACTTGCTGTTCAGAGAGGAAGAGCTCGAGGAGAAGCTGTGCAACCAGCACCAGGGCCTTTCGCATGAAGAGCAGCAGATTTACCAGGACATTTTGACGATCAAGTCGTTCCTCAGCATCTCCGCTACGCAGCTGACCAAGTTTGGTCTCGACGTCATCAAAAAGGCAATGAAGCCCGGCTCCGTGGCGATCCTGTTCCGAAATGACCACTTCTCAACTCTCTATCGGCACCCGCAGACACTGCAGCTTCACACCCTCGTCACCGACGCCGGATACGCCAGCCACGCCGAAGTGGTGTGGGAGTCTCTCGTCGACATCAACGGCGAGAGCGCCGAGTTCTTCTCGGGCGACTTCCGCGTCGTGGGCGGCGCCACGCACGACCCCGCCGGACCGTCCCGGGATGCCGTCCCGGACAACTGGACCGACGCTGTCCCCGACGACGAGTGGACCACAGTCCAAGGCCGCCGCGGCCGCACGCAGACAGCACGCCAAAGCAGCCCCGCCGAGCCGCCATTGTCCCCGAAACACGAACAGGAAGACCGCGATCTCGCCCTGGCGCTCCAACTCCAAGAAGAAGAAGACGAGCGCGCCCGCACCGCGCAAGAGCGCCGCCGCAGAGAGAGCCTGCTCTCAGAGCAATACATCGAGCAGCACCGGCCCGGCACCACCACCCCCAACGCCCGCGGCGGCCGCGGGGGCTCTACTCTCCCACGCGGCAGCAGCGCCCGCGGACCCTCGCACAGCACCACATCTCTCACATCCACCTCCACCTCCAGCACAGGCGGCCGCCGTCCCAACCCATCGGCCCGCGCGGCATCAGCAGCCTCCACCACCCCTCAACCGCAACAATCAGGCGTGTCCGGCGGCTCAACCACGACAGCAGCAACGGCGGCAAACGGCCGGCGACCAACGACACAAACAGTCCGCTCCCTGCTCCCGCCGCGCACGAACAGGCCACCCGAGGAGGGCCTGGAAGACGCGCCCCCCAGCTACGAGCAGGCTGCCAAACAGCTGCCGTATGTGCCGCCCGCGGGACACCCCAGCCATCCGGCGAGTCGGGCGACGGAAGGGGGTTCGTCGTCATCGTCGTCGGGCGCGGTTGGGCAGGGACAAGGACAGGGACAAGCGGTGCCGGTGGGGGGGTTCACGGCGGGGAGGGGAGCGAGGTCGCATCAACAGGGGATGGGCGGGTATCCTGGTGGTGGAGTGAGGAGGGGAGGAGCGCCGCAGGGGCAGGCACAAGGGCAAGGGCAGGCGGTGGGGGTTGCCGGGAGGGATCGGGAGTGTGTGGTTATGTGATTTTGTTATGGGTGGTTGGGTGGGAATGATGTTATGAGATATGGCCATGTTATGCCTTGTTATGGTTATGCACTTGCACAGCAGGTTGGTTTGGTTTGGGTTTGGTATCTTGGGGTTATTCGTTGGTGGGTGTGGGATGGATGTATGAGTAGCATGGATTCTGCTAGGTCATGGGGGCGTCGAAGGTGTCGAGTTGGATTGAATTTGGAGGATACCGCCAATAGGAGGTGGCACATTATTGATGGGCGGTGGGCGTGAATGGGCAACTCTTGAAACTGATACTTGTTCAATGGCTGATGGCCGTGAATGGAAGTGATACTAAGCAGGGAGTGTTAGACGTGTTGAGCTTTTCTCATCTGACCACTTGGTTGGCTACATGGGTAGATAGTTTCTAGAACTGTGAGAGCGACGGAGTGTGTTCATTTTCAATGGCGGTACATACACTCGAAAGGGATGTTCAGGACTGGCCGTTGTCAGATGTGTTACCGACAGTCAACAGCCCAAGATGACATTCTGGTATGCATGGACTTTTCCAGAAATTGGTTGGCCAGCGGCCCCCTGAAAAAGTGGGTACTATAACACCTGCAGGGGTCTGTTCCCCGACGTCATTCGTTGTTGCTCGGGGACATTCGTTGACATCGTCGCACTGCAGAGAGACAGCGGGAGGACCTACCGAGTCTCTCGGATACCACAGTGGGATTTCATCCGGAGGGCTGCGGCGGCGAGGCGTGGTGCTTTCCTCACATTTTTCTTAGATTCTCACTTCCCGTCCTGAGAGTTCCGCCAGCGGGTCAGATCCGGTCGGGTTGAGGAAGGTGCACTGGCAGTGTGGGTGCATTGCACATCATTTGGTTTCATCAAAAACAACAAAAGAAAACAGGCATACAGAAATCATCACCCCTCATTCATCTCATCTCATCTTTTCCACAGAACACACAACTCAAATCAGCAACTATGACCTCCACAGTCGGCCTCATCCCCAATTGGTTCCCGCCAAACCGCGAGAACTACGACCTCATCGTCTCCGTCTGGAAGTGGTTCCCCGTGGTACGTCTGTCCTATCTTCCCCACAAAAATCCGTTGACCCAGACTAACCCGCCCACCTACCTACCTACCTCACGTTAGGCTGCCTCCCTGCAATGGATCATCCCCTGGTACGGCATGGGCAAGACGTCGGTCACGTCGCGCCTCAACCTGCCCGGCCGCGTCGGCTGGCTGCTGATGGAGGCCCCCGGGTTCCTGACGCTGCTGTACCACATGCGCACGCTGCCGTCGCAGGCCGGCGTGGAGGACCTGCCGTGGCAGAACAAGGTGCTCGCGGGGCTGTTTGTTATTCGTATGTGCTTAAGCCTTCCTGGCTGGCTGGTTGGAGAGCAGTCGACGTTACTCTCCCCACTCTTGATACGCCAAACAAAAGCTGGGGAAGGGTTTCAACTGACATTTTGGCTGACAGACTACTCCTACCGCGCCATCCTCTACCCCTTTCTCCGTACGTCCACCCTTCTTCTCACTTTACCCCACCAATCCACGTTGGTAAGGTAGCTAACACCCACCCGCCCGCAGAACCCTCCATGTCCCCACTACACATCCTCATCTTCCTCGCGGGCCTCTCCTTCCAGCTCCTCAACGGCCTGTGCATCGGCGCCCACCTCGCCGCTTACGGGCCCGTCACCGCCCCGCCTGGCCGTCGACCGCCCAGTTCGCCGCTGGCATCGCCCTGTTCTACCTCGGCCTCGTGGCCAACTACTACCACGACGACGAGCTGCGCGAGATCCGCCGCGCGCGCAGCGCCGGCGCGCGCGCGCGCCGCGCGGGACGGCGGCGACGCAGGCTCGAATGCAAATTCAAAGGGGGTCGACAAGCACTACGAGATGCCGCAGGCGGGTCTGTTCAAGGTGGTGCTGTACCCGCACTACTTGGTCGAGTGGGTCGAGTGGTTCGGGTTCTGGATGGCGGCCGGGTGGGGGTGCGTGCCCGCGCGGTGCTTTTTGCTCAACGAGGTCGCGGCGATGCTGCCGCGGGCGGTGCGCGGGAAGCGGTGGTACGTGGAAAAGTTTGGGGAGGAGGCGGTGGGGAGGCGGTGGGCGGTGATTCCGGGGGTGTGGTAGAGGGTGAGTTAAGGAGAGAGCGTTGGACAGAGAGGAGGCTGGAGAAGAGTGTAAACTAGGTTGGATTGGTTGGTTAGAATCATTGCGGAGAGGGAGAGTGGCGGGAGTATGTTACCGTCCTAACTACGGGTATCACTCCATCAGCACCGAGGCCGTGTTCCACAAACATACTAGTAGAGATTCATATTGCCCACTGCTTAAACACAGGAAATCTACTCCGCTCTCAGGTATACACCCCCAACGTGATGATAAACACAAAACGCCGCCCATGCCGTTCAGCCAGTCCCTATCGTCTCAATCTCGGGAGGGTTCCACTCAAGGTTCACCCTGCCAGTCTAACAAACACTCATTCATCCTCCCCACGTCGCCCCTCGCTCGGTATTTGCCTCGCCGGCGCCGGCGGTGGTGGGGCAGGTGGTGGTGGACTCCCGCCTGCGCCGTCCGGCCCGCCACCGAGGAGCCCGGGCTCAATGGTCCCGACCGGCTTGGGTACCGCCATGGGCCCTGGTGGCACGGCAATGCGCCCCTCGAGCTTCTCGCCACGCAGAACCTTCTCGACCTCGCTGCGGTCCAGCGTCTCGTACTCGACGAGTGCCTTGGCTAGCAGGTCGAGCTCCTTGCGCTTGGAGATCAGCAGGGAGCGGGCCCGCGCGTACGACTCGTCGAGCACCTTCTTGACCTCGGCCTCGACCACGGCGCGCGTCTCGGAGCTTAGCCGCTCGTACTTGCGCAGGTACTCGACAGGGCCAAGACGCTCAGACATCCCGAGCTGGGCAACCATTTGCCACGCGGTACGGGTGGCTGAATCAAGATCCTGAAAAGCTTGTTAGCATACACTCGTTCGTGTGTTTTAAGAGCAGGGTAGAAATACCTGGCTGACACCGCTAGTGACGAATTCGTTGCCATAGACGATCTCTTCGGCGACCTTGCCACCCATGGCGCGGTCGATGATGCCCAGGTAGTCGCGGACCGAGTACGAGTACTTGTCCATGGCGGGGAGGAAAGCGGTGTGACCAAGACTCTGGCCGCGCGGAAGGACTGTGACCTTGTAGAGTTCACCCGCGGTGTCTTTGGAGTAGTAAGCAATAAGGGCGTGGCCGGCTTCGTGGTAGGCCGTCATCTCCTTCTCCTTGGGCGTGATAACCATGCTCCTCTTCTCGGCACCCATGATGACCTTGTCCTTGGCCCACTCAAAGTGTGTCTGCATGACTGCCATGGCCTTCTCCTTGCTGGCATGGATGGCGGCCTGGTTGACAATGTTCTCGAGCTCGGCGCCAGACAGACCCGACGTGCGCGCCGCGATGGCCTCGACGTTGACATCCGGGCCCATCTTGATCTTCTTGGCGTGGTGCTTCAGGATGGCAATGCGGCCGCGAACATCGGGGAGGGAGACAGTGACGTGACGATCGAAGCGGCCGGGCCGGGTGAGCGCCTTGTCCAGAGACTCGGGGAAGTTGGTGGCACCCAAGAGAATAACTCCACTGTTCTGGGAGAAGCCGTCCATCTCGGTCAGGAGCTGGTTCAGGGTCTGCCGAACATAGGTGGCGTCGCGCGAGTTGCGCTTCCCACCGATGGCGTCCAGCTCGTCGATGAAGATGATGGAGGGAGACTTGGCCTTTGCCGCGTTGAAGAGTTCACGAACACGCTTGGCGCCGACGCCGACGTAGATCTCGTCGAACTCGCTACCAGACATGTAGAAGAAGGGCACGCCAGCCTCGCCGGCAACGGCGCGAGCCAACAGAGTCTTGCCTGTACCGGGAGGCCCGACGAGTAGGACGCCCTTGGGCAGCTTGCCGCCGAGGTTGCTGAACTTGTCGGGATTCCGCAGGAAGTCGACGAGCTCCTGGAGCTCCTCCTTGGCCTCGTCGCAGCCGTGCACATCACTGAAGCGCGCTTTCTGATTCTCGGCCTTGGCGTTGATATCGTCGACCTTGTTCGGGCGCTTGAGCGTGGTCATGCCCTCGACAACCATAGTGACGAGAACCAGACTAAGGTAGGCGCAGAGACCAAACCAGAGAAGAAACTTGATCCACCTAAGAGCAGCTGTGCCAAAGGTCTCGTCCACAATAACGTGCAGAGGGCCGTTCTTGCCGCCGTTGGATCCCGCAGAGAAAGCCATGTTGCCGCCAGCGCGGTGAGCCGCGACAGCTTGCCCGACGGCCTGGAGCTTGGCCGAGTTGAGCCCAGAACCTTCGACAACCGCGTCGCCCTTAATAATCGAACCGGTGGTCCCGTTGATCATGGCCAGCGCTCGCTGGTAGGCCTCCTCGGCAGCTTCATTGGTCGCAAACCGTCCTATTTCGAAAGGGTTAGTATCACCCCGCATTGTGAGACCGGGCACGATGTTAAACCTACCAGATTGATACCGTTCAACAACAATCGCGGGCATGTTAGCCTTCAAGAGGAGCTGGTAGAAAGAGTTTTGGGCCGTGGCGCTCGTCGGGTTCCGGTTGGCAGCAGCTTCGCGGTTGGCGAGGAGGTCGCGAGGGACGCCGCCAGTGCCAAAGCTCCGCGACTGCATGTTCCGAAGGGGAGAGGGCGTGTTGATCCAGGAGAATTGCTGCATCCGGCTCGGCTGGTATGTGCTCATGGACCGGAGGCCGGGCAGGGTGGTCAGAGGGCGAGCCATCAAGGCCGCGTATGAGCGGCGCATGAGGGGGTTCGCCATGGCGAGAGAGCGGGGAGACATGTTTGATAGTTCCGAGAAGATGTTGATGGGGGTTGCGTTTGCGAGGCGGCGGTCGAGAAAGCGCGGGGACGGCGCGGCGTCCCGGAGGAAGTCGGGGAGCTCGGTCTTCGCCCTGGCTACCGTGGCGGTCTGCGCATTCAATGAAGAGTTGTCCTTGGCATTCGCGGTTGCCGTCGGCGATGACTTGGCTTGAGGGGCAGCTGATCGGAGCTTGGGCGGCTGAGGGGTGTGGGTTGGGGCTCGCCAGGGGATCATGAGGGTGTTTGCCATCGACGGCCACAGGTCCGTGGTCGCTGCCGCAATACTCTGGGGCAAGTCAGCTAAATCTCGGCAAAAAAAGGCTTGTTTGAATGAGAACGCACCGGCAGCCCACTCGCGTGGAAAGCCATGTTGTGAGTTACCGCTCAGCCCGCAGAATTTGTCGGTTGCGGGAGCGGGATGCGGTTGCAGTTGCAGAGTGAACAGATGATGCAAGTCGGCCGAATGTTGGGGAAGCGAGTGGATTGGCGGGAACTGCCATTCTTGGCAAAATGGCCACCCCGGTTTGCCGCTTGCCTGCAGCCACGTGACTTGGTGACAGAGACCGAGGGCCGTCACGAGTCGCGTCTCACTCAACAGAGTCGGGCAAGTGCGCTCAACTCACAGGGACCATTCATTGGCCGAGTTGTGAGATTTCGTCTCCAAATCAAATTCAATAAAGCCCAAGTGAGGGTTTCAAGACTAAAACTACATTTCTATGATCTTTGCTTCTTTCCTCCCACAACCATGAACAGGTCAATCGAGCAGGCGCTGCTCTCGCTGCTGCCCACTCACAACTCGACGCTCCCTCAGGCACTCACCGAGTCAGCCAGCGCTCTTCTCGCCCAGTCACGGCATCGGGCAAGCACGCTCAAGGCAGAAGAGGAGATTGCCCGCACATATGCCTGCGCCCATCTCGCATGCGACCGCCTCAAGACCACCCTCAACCTCCCCCCAATAGACCCCCGCCCTCCCATTCCTCCGCGCATCTACAAGCGTCTGTACAACCACCTCGACCACATCCTCCCGCCCACGGCCTCCACTCCCGGCCGCGCCACCCCAGGCGGCACCGCACTCGGCAGCAACCGCGTCCGAACCCCCAGCTCCAAACTCCGCGACCAACAACAGCAACTCCTCAACACCTCCCCGCTCGCCTCCAAGAGCAAGAGCCGCCCGACCCCCAGCAAAGACAGGTCCCTCTCCTCCTTCCGCACCCCCATCGCAACTCCTGCCGAACCCTCCACGCCCTCCAAGAGACGCACCACCACCACCACCACCACAACAACAACACCAAAAAGCAGCAAACCCTCCTCCACCTCCTCCTCCTCCTCCCCGCTCCCGGCCTGGATCCGCCCCACCCTCCGCTTCCTCCTCGCGCGCCTCGGCCCGGCGCCCATCGGCCCCGTCGTCGCCTCCGCCCTCGAATCCATCGTCACCCCCGCGGGGCGGCTCACCGACGACGCCTGGGTGCGCGCCAACCTGGTCTCGGTGCTGGGCGCGCTGTACCTCTTTGTCTGGCGCGGCGTGACCTGGCCCGGCGGGGCGCAGGTCGACCGGGAGCGGTACGTGCGTTTCCGGCGGGAGGTGGCGGCGTGTCTGGCCCGCGCGAGGGAGGAGGTTGACTTGGAGGACTGGGAGGGGGGGGGGGGGTGGAGGTCCGGGAGTTTGATGCGGCGGCGGTGAGGGGGAGGAGGCATGGGTGGTTTGAGATGGAGTGGGTGAGCGGGGTGGCGGATTTGGTGGACCGGGAGGAGGGCTGGGAGGAGGATGGAGGGGATGAAGTGGCCGGTGGGGGGGAAGTGGTACAGATAAGGAGGGCGGACACCATGTTTCAGGAGAGGTATGATTACTTGGGGGAGAGGAAGAGGAAGGCGTATGGAGAGTGGAAAGAAGGGGCGTTGAAGAGGATTAGGGAGCTAGAGGCGCGGTAAGAGTTGGGCCTCGTTGATGATATCTAATCCATCTATATCTCTCTGAGAGGACCTCCTACGCGCCCACCTTCTTCAAACTGCGCACCGTGTCCACAATCGACTTCTCAAACGAGATCCAGTCAATCCCCAACAGCTTGTTCGTCGCGCTGTTGTCAAACCGGAACCTCTTGCTCTCGTCCGGCAGCTCCCCGCCCTTCGTCTCCTCCGTCGGCAGCTTGTCCGCATCCTCGGGGAAGTTCCTCCGCACGATCTGTCCCAGCTCGGCGTTGCTAAACAGCCCGGCCGTGGCGAACAACCGCTTGCCCCCTGCCTCGGGCACCTCCAACCCGGCCTTGACATGCGCCGTCGCCACGTCCCTCACGTCCACCCAGATCCCCACGGGTCCCGCGGGCGGCACCGCCTCCCGCCACTTCCCCCTCAAGCAATCCACCACCCGCTCATTGCTCGTGTTCACGCCCTCCAGACTCTCGAGGTAGTGCACGACCGGCCCAAACACCATGGGCGGGTTGACGGTGACGAGGTCGAACTTGGCCCCGCTCGCGGGGGTCGCGCACAAAGTCCCACGCGGCGCGCTCGGCGAGCGTCTTGCTCGCGCGTACGCCGTCGCGGGCTCCTGTGGATGTCGGCGAGCGTGACGGGGTTCCACGACGCCTCGGTGAAGGTCGTGGCCGGGTCGGTCTGGTGCGCCTCGTCGACGATGGCCGCGAAGGACGAGGTCACGACGACGCGACGGACCGAGGGCGCCGAGCGCGATGGCGCGGAGGATGGCGGTCGTGCCGATGACGGCCGGGTCGATGAGTTCCTTTTGGGGTCGGCTGGTTGCGGGGGTCAGGATATGTGCTTCTAGTGAGAGAGGGTTAAGGGGGGGACGGACTGAAGCGGAAGTGGAAGGGCGAGGCCGTGTGGAGGACCACTTCCAGGCCGGGGGGGGTGACGCCCTCGTCAAAGGCGTCGGGCTGGGCGATGTCGGGGACGATGGCGACGGTGAGGGCACCCGAGGCGGCTTGTGAGGGGTACGCTTCGCGGATCTTGGCAGCCTTTTCCTCGGTGCGGACGGTGGTCACGACGCTGTGGTTTTTAGCCAGAAGCTGTTCCAGGATGTGCGCTGGGGGTTGTTAGTTCGGGTCCGTGTCTGGCAGCCTGACAGAGGATGGTCTTGGAGAGGAGGGCCCAGGGGCTTGTCTCGGGCCAAGATCGGCACCAGCACCACTCCGCCACGAGCGTGCTCGACACTCAGGGACTAGGCTATGAGAGGCGACCAGATTTATGAATGTGCCGACTTACCGGCGATGAAGCCGGAGCCTCCTGCAACATGTGTCAGCGACGGAGTGATGGCATGGCTCACAACAGCACTCACCTGTCAAAAGAACCTTGGTCATGATTGATGATGTTGTGTTTGAGAAACACTATTCTAGCTTCACTTGCGGATAAGTCTCAAGTTCACCCGGACGAAGTCGGCGACGGGTCGACGCTGACTTATATACCTTCGTATCTGGACCCAAGGTCCTAACCCCGCTTCGCTGCCCCTCCCGGTGGAGTGGGTAGACGGCAACGGCCCGGAGGCGCGGGATTCGTCATGCATTTCACCCCTGGCGCCATCCTCCGGCCCCGGTACCTTATATCCGGGTTCCCTTGGCACCATCTTCCGGATCCGGTCTCTTATCTCCAGTTCGGGTCGCGAATCGCTTCAACTCTCTTGACCATTCCTGGAAGCCCGCCTATTTAGCTATCTCGTCATTATATACCTGGAGGGCCTTCTGTCAGGGCAACTCCTTTCGGGAGCTGTCAGCCCTCCACAACCTAACCATGAGGTGCCGCCTCGACGCTGTCATGTCTCGTTCCGCATTAGACACCGGGTGCTCATGTCAACAAACATAAAGTTGATGACTTGGACTTCCGGATTCTTCGCAACACCCCCCCATACCATCTCTCTTCACATAGATGTACAATGACCTGACAAAATACACAATAGTCATGATGCCCGCAGTCGGTGCCACGCCTGGTCAGGCCGATTAGAGCAAACCCCCCTCCAGCGGAGTCACTTTTCTACCCCTTTCCACTGCTCCCAACCGAACTGCAAATCCAGATCTGGAAAGAAGCGGCCCTGGTGCCTCGCGTAGTCTTGATGGAACCGGACATGGCAAACGTGAGTGGGTGGAATTCTGGATGGTAAAGATGCCTGTGGTAAATCTCAGCCCTGCGAAGATGGGCTTGCGCAGATGGATGGGGGCGTCCAGAGGGCCAGTGTTCGGTTTTCAATGACGCACCAAGCCGGCCAACTGCTAACACACCACCAAGCCATTCGCAAATGCAACACAACGCCAAGGTCGACGTACCCTCGTAAGTCGTCAAATAAACCACAGCTCTGTCCCAGTTAATCGCCAACCTGACAAATCCCCCCTGGCCACATGCCTCTCCGCTGAAAGGAACTCTGTTTTCAGGACACAACGGGTGAATACAAGACCAATACACGAAAGAAGCATACCACCCCCCCCCCCCCCCCCCAAGCCTACTCTAACTCCCAACCCAGAAGCAAGCAAGCTGGCAGGCAAGCCATCATCAGACCAGGCCGCCGTCCGTTCCCCCAACACAAGAGTAAAATTCTATTCCACCATGCACCCCAGGCCCCAAAAAATCCCAAGAACCCCAATCTTCACCAAACAAAACCGACAACACCATTCCACACTCACCCCTCTGTAGTATCCATCGCCTCACCCGCCTTCTCCGCCCTCCTCTTCGCCTTCCACCTCTCAATCCGCTCCCTCAACCCATCATCCGGCACAACATCCTCAATCGTCATCGGCTGCCTCGTGTACGGATCCTTGGGATCGCTCAACAAGTGCTGCGTGATGGTCGAGCGGTCCACGACGTGCTTGCTGGGCAGCACCACGGGATCGCTCATCAAGATGCCCATGATGGGGTCCTCAAACTCGGCGGGCGCGTCGTCGTAGTCCAGCTCGGCTCGGTCGAGCACTTCCTTGGCCGACTCGATCTTGGCGGACAGCGTCTCCCACGCCTCGACGTCCTTCTCGTCCTTGAGGTGCCCGCTGCGGAGGATGTGCGCCGTCATGGCCATGGTGGCGGGCTTGTAGGAGCGGCCATCGGCGGCGACGGCCTCGATGAAGGCTTGGGACGAGCCGAGGTTGATGTAGATGTCGACGAGTTCGGGTAGGAGGGTTTTGGGGTTGAAGAAGTACTTTTCCGGGTTCTCGACCTTGAGAGTCTTGGACTTGGGCCCCGTGAGGATGTCGAGGTTGTAGTCGAGCATGCCGGCCAGGCGCTGCACGATCTCGGGCATGGTGAAGGAAGCCGAGAGGGTGGTGGTGAAGAGCTTCATCATGCTGACCGTCTCGTTGGCGAGCTGCATGTACGACGTGGCCTGATCCTCGGCTGTGCGGAGCTCCTCGTCGGTCTTTTCGCGGTCTTGCTGGGACAGCGTGGGGTCCTTGAGGCGCTGTTGGAGGTCGTGGATCTTGGGGAACTTGCTAAGTCCTTCGTCGAGCACGAAGGTCGCGTCGTTCATGAGCATGTTGACAAAGCGGACGAAGAAGGCGCGGTTCGATCTTCCATTGTTAGTACAAAATGATTTTTCAGAGGGGCACGCTACATACCTGCTAGACTGAACCAGCTGCTGCCGGTAGTGGTCGTTGGACCAGATGCACTTGATGACCTGGAAGATGTCGTACCGGATGTTGAACTTGTCGTAGAAGGCCGTGTGCGCTCCCGTCGACTCGCACTCAATGTAGAACTTCATGACCGCGTGGAGCAGGTAGTCGTTCGCGAACTTGGTGTTGGTCATGAGATCGCCCAGTACGCCCTTCTTAAGGTGGTACGTCGGCCACGCGCCGTGAGACAGCAGCGTGACGAGCGACGACTTGAGGTACGGGTTCTTGACGTACTCTGACGACTCCAGGAAGGTGATGCACAGCGCGATCATCTCGTCGCCCACCGCCGAGAGGATGATCTGCGGTATGTAGCGGAAGACAAACTTAAAGTTGTCCACCACGTCCTGGAGCGCGTATTCCGGAAGGCACTTGAAGGCCTCGGGTTGGTCTGCGGGCAGCGGAAGGACAAGCGTCTTGTCCGGAGTGTACTCAGTTTGACTGGCGACTCGAAGCAACCAGACAGTGACATAGCGCATGAACTGCAGCGACCGGCTCTGCATCTTCTGCTCCAACAAGACGCCCTCAATCGAGAGCTTCAAGGCCATAGACCTCTCCAGAACTGCAATGTGGCGTTTCATGGCCGCATCCACTATTCTGAGCTGATCCGGTCGGTTGATAAGCTTCGGTCGTTGCGCCTCCATGATGGCAATGTTCTTCTCATAGTACTTGATATCCCTCTCGAGGTTCTTCAACTTGGAGTTCATCGCCTCGCTGCCGTAGTGATGAGCCGCCAGCGTCAAAAAGAATACCTCCGTGATGAAGTTCGACTCCCCATCCAGCTTGTTCGCGTAGAAGGCATCAGACTGAGCCTGGTCCGCATTCAGCTTTGTCTCATCCTTGATGTCGATTCTCGGATTCCTCCTAAAGTAGTTGACATCGATGCGCCCCACTTTAGAGAACGTGCTGTCCATGAAGGGCTCGCACAGCGTGTCCAGGATAACAGTCACGTTCAACATGAAGCCGTCCGACGACACCTCACGCGGGTCTACCTGGATCGCGCGTCTTTTGTGGTTGACGTTCATGATGTAGGCAAACCAATCCAGAACCTTGTTCCTGGCCTGGGGGCTGGCACGAATGAAGGCGTTGATGATCGTCCTAAGATCCGTCTGGTGCGCCCCGAGCGTCATCTGCAGAGCACTCTGTGAGGTCTGGATGCGGCCCTTGTCCATGGTCCTCGGCCCTGCAAAGTAGACCGTCGTCACCTCGGGCTGGAGGGGAGATATCCTGAAGAAAGGGCCAAGAATGGTGTTCTTTTCGATACCAGGTGCCGACTGCGCCATCTGGAAGCATGGGTGCTCTGTCAGTGCATTAAGAAGAGCTGGAAACCTTGAGTACGTCAAAAGCGCCTAGTGAAGTCAGCAACAGGAAACCCCCTTAACAACGTTCCACTCACATTAACACAAGGCTTGTAGTCGTCGTTCATAGTCAAGCTCGCCAACTTGGCGCTGATGTCCACCATCGCCTTGGTGAACAACGGAGCAATGGTCTCGTCCTCGCCCAGACGAGCGACCGCCTCCCCAAGAAAGTCCATACACAGACCATTCTCATGCTCCACCTCCCGCAGCAGGTACGGCACCAGCGTGTCATGCTGCGGATTCGGTTCCCGGCTACGCGAAAACACCACAAAGTCAGCCACCGCTATCTTCTCCCCATGAAAACCAGACCTACCCAAACAGCTCCGGCACAGTCAACGCAAAGACGCAGTTGCTAAAGCACAACCGCTTCGCCTCCCTCAGCAGCGCCTCCCTCTCCGGCGCGGGCCCACGCAGCAGCTTCAGCGTCCTCACCACGCGCTTCCAGCAGGGCAGCAGGTACTCGAACAGCGGGCGGTCCTGGGGCAGCGCGGTCGCGGCCTCGACGATGGCCTCGTCCAGCCGGTCGACCGACAGCTTGGCGGCGACCCTTCCTCCGCCAGCTCCCGCCGAGGTTCGGCAGGAAGGTCAGCTTGTGGCCGTGGCTGTCGGCGGTGCGGCTCGGGTCGACGGTGAAGCGGAAGATGGCCGACAGCACGCGGTCGGCGTAGTCCTCGATCGTCTCCTGGGCGGCCGGGGTCTGCTTCCGGGCGGCGCGGTCGCTGGGGACCCTTCGACGTCCGACGCTGGTCGCTTTGCGCGGGAGTCTGCGTTGTTGGTGCTGCCTGGCCTGCTGGGGGCGGCACTGCCGGTGCTCTGAGGGGTCGCCGACGGGGCGGGCGAGATGTTGATCTTGGGCGGGGGGTCTCTGCTGGTAAGGGCTTCTCGGCGGCTGTTGGCACCGTCTTGGTCTCAGCTGGCGGTGTCTCGGTGCTTGGGGAGTCGGCAGCGGGGGTTGCTGGACGCGAAGGAGGACCGCCGAGCCTGGCTAGCCTCCGGCGGCGGATCTGCTCCATCGTCTCCTGGTCCGGGGCATCGGGCGTCGACGACGGCGGCTGTTCGGTCGGGTCCATTTTCTCGGTTGTCGACAGAAATGTGTGGGGGGATCGATTGGGTGTCGAGAGAGGAAGACGTTGAGAATAAGGGAACTGACGAAAACCGGAGACGGCGAGGCTGAGAGACCAGCGACCGATGTTGCCTAATGCTTCAAACAAAACCGCTAACTAAATGTTGGGGATGATGGCGGGGTTTAAAGTGAGCTCCAGCCTGGAGGCGCTATCGATTGGAGCCTGCCGTCCCCTGTGAGTGCAACCTGGAACGTAATGGTGCCCGAAGCTGCCTGCGACTGACATGGAAGCAAACAGTCCCTCAAATTACTAAGCTTTGTGAGGTTGGTTCCTGTCTTATCGATAAGCAATGACGATTGAGGGTCTTCTTTGCTGCTTGGGTTCTTCAACATGGATGTCAACCACTGACACGCCCCTCTCACACGCGACGTTAACATTACTGCGTTCTCGCATTTGTTGTTTCTCATCTCCGTGTCATGGTCGATCGTCGACCTAACACGTCAAAATGCGTCCAGGCTTTTCTGCCATTTTGTTTTTTGGGCGTCTATAGCAGCCCTACACAGTACAGTATCTAACAAATGGACCAAACGGTCCCAGTTCCGTAACCATCTCCAAACGCCTTGCCTGCCAAGTCGAGTCCTTCGCTCTTTACGGCCCACCCCTTCTAGTTCCTGAAAGGTGCTCTTACGGCACCTACGTCCTGCCCATTGACGCCAAGCAATCCCGAAGAAAGAAACACCCAAGTGGTACAGAAACGAGAATATCAAAGATGAATGGAAAGCAACAGCTGTTCATAGCCGGGTGCGATTCTCCCGACTCCCATCACTGTTCCTTCGACTGCCCGCCTGATACCGCATCCCCGCACCATCCGAAGAAGAAGACCCCGGACCCGTGGCACTGGCATCGCTGCTATGCGATGCGTCCGCCTGGCTGGACGGCCCCGCCGCCAACCCGGCCCGCTGCTGTGCATAGTTCTGCCGCTGCATGTTCATGAGCCAGGCGGTGTGCATGTTGATGACGCCCACCTTGCTGGCGAGCTCGGCAAACTGTTCGCCGACGCGCGTCGTGTGCTGGAGGAAGCTGAGCGCCAGGCGCGCCTCCATGTCCCGCGTGTTCTTTTGGAGCTGGTCCATCTGCGTGTCCAGTCGCTCGAATTGCGACAGCATGTAGTCTTCGGGCGAGTCCAGCGCGCCCGCATCGGCCGCAGAACCGGGAACGAGGGGCATGTCGCCGTTGAGAACTACCCCAGGGATGTTGGAGTGGGGGGTCACGTCTCCATTGGCGCGTGCTGAGAGGTCTTGCCGCTCTCGGTTCCCACGTCTCCTGCTGCGTGACGCCTCGAGACTCGCGAGTCGCATGCTCAGATCGTCGATGACCCTACGGTCTTCGGCCCGCTGCTGCAGCAGATGCCCAACGACCTCAAAGGCGCATCCGCTGTCCTGGTGCTCGAGGACGACCCGACGCTTGCCTGCCACCTTGCAGCCAGCCGACTGCCACTTGCACTCCAGATATCCTTCCGCACAGTCGTGTGACTGGTGTCTCTCCAGGCGGTGGCGGGCCACGGTTGCGTCGCAATCCGGGCACTGAACCGTGACGCCGTCGCATTCATCTTCCCAGTGTGTGCCCAGTTCCACATATGTCATGACCTTGCTGCAGTACTGGCAAGCAGTGTCCTCGTGCAAACACCCCTGCTCTGGTGTGGCATACCGGCGAGCGATGAGCTTGTCGCACTCGGGATCCGGACAACGGACGCGTGTGAATTCGCAGCGGCGTTCGCAGTGCCCCTCGAGATGCTCTCGCGAACCCTCATAGTCGCACCCCTTGTTTGGACATCTAACCCTGAGACGGTCCAGCTGGTCTTTGATGATCAAGGGGAGTCGGTAATAGTCCTGGTTCTTGTTGATCGGTTGCCGGTCGATCGGGCAGGTCGCCTGAGTCTCGAGGGCCCGATTTATGCACACGGCACAGAAGGTGTGGCCACACTGGGTCGTTATGGGCGAATGGAAGGGCGTCTTGCACACGGGGCAGAGGAGAGTGTCGTCAACGGGGTCGACGTATTCGATGCCCTGCCAGTCGATTTCATGTAACGAGGATTCGTCTTCTGATGCGTTGGCCATTGCGCTGCTTGGATGTGGTGACGGTGTACGGAGAGGATCGACATACGGCGTCTGTAAGGTTGGCGTTGCCAATCCCTCCTCGGGTGTGTTTGGGGGCGGCATCGTGGGATGTGGATTGAGTCGCCAAGACACTCGGGAGAGAGCAACTGCGAAGAGCCGAGCCGCCGAGGTCGGAAGGAACTAGGTCGCCAAACACGTTGAAAGGCGGGACAAAAGTGTAGCGACTTCCTGCATTCGGTATCCAACCCCCATGGCAGAGCAGGCAGTTGCGGAGACTTGTCCAAGTCGTCGGGATGCCGATCGATGGTTCCGAAAGTTGTCAGGATCCGAGGACGCGAGAGGCGCGGTCTGGGTGCCAGGGTTGATGTCGGGTCCCAGAATTTAAGCCCCGCCAACAAGGAAGTGACCCACTCGATCACAAGCTTGCGAGCTTGTCACCATCTCAGCAGCAACCCACAGATGTTTGCCGAGTTCATGGGTCAGAATTGCATGTTGATTCCAGCATCGGCCTGCCAAGTTGGAGCTGGCTCTGACTTTTGTCAACGTCTAAATGCTGGAAGTGGTCAAAGTGGTGATTTGACTGAAATCTCTCAAATTTGGCTGCAGTCTCTTCTGAGTCCGCCACTCTAAGGTCGTCAGGACTCAGTAACATCTGGCCACGGTGGAAGCTTTCAACACTGTTAGTACACTATCACTTGCACCTCCTTCAGGAGCGCAGACTCCCCTCTCCGCCCACCGACCGACTCAGCGAGGCTCATAATTGCAGAAGCTTTCATTAAGCCTCGTGAAAGCGTAACAAGAATGCGGTCATACCTCTCTTATTATTTTTCTGAGCTTCTAAATAAACTGTCACTCCAACCGTTGTTCTGCGGGGCTGAGAACACAGTTCGCCTATAATGCTCCTTGTCAACCTGTCGTCAATGTTGGACGTGAATAAAGTTGCCCTAAACAACACAAACAGCACTGTCGTCTGTACCATTCGCTTTTGGAAAATACAGCTGACACTGGTCAATGCAACTCAATACCTCATGTTTCTGCAGCTTCGAGCTCAGACGCCGGACCGCAGAGACTGACAAGAGCGGTTCAATAAACATGTCAGGGTCACGACCTGTGTACTTCCCAGTTTGCTTAACTTGCTTCAACTAAGGCCGGCCTACCAGGTGGGTGTAGCTTTGGTGCTTGGCCTCTGAAATACTTGAAGCCCAGGCTCCCACTTGATCCTCATTCTCATTTCGCTCGTGTCCTGCAGGGCGCTCCGAGCACTTGACCTTGGGCGTGAGAAAGCTGCTGGGGCCATTCAAGTCCGAACGTGAAGACTCAATGGGAAAGGTGACTAAGAGTCTTTGTCATGGCCTGTGCAAGATCCACATGAGTCTGCCAGAGTCTGGACATGCCAAGGAGCCGTTGCACAGAGAGCCGGGATCACAGTTAATGCACATTCGCCAATTCGGGATGTTGTCATGGTGGGACTGGCCAGTAAAACCGAAAGATGGGACTTAGAAAGTCGGTCAGAATTCGATGCCGTGAAACAGCGGCACAACACCAGCCGTGGGGTCGTATTGCTGTCTCAACCCGTTTTGTGTTTCGATACCTGCTGGGAGAGGCTCAAATACGACTGCCAGGTCGTCACGCATTGACGACATTTTTTTGCCATGAAGCATGCATGATAGGTTATGGAAGGAGACGTCGTTTGCATGTGCTTCCATCTCAGATTTTGGCGGCAACAGGCTTCGTTCCTTCCAAGCCCGATCCTTTCTAAATGTGTACACGTGTAGAATCATGCGACATTCTAATGAGGTCGCGAAACTGGCATTATGAAACATCCGAGCTGGGGGGTGCTGCCTCGAAATAATCTATTGTCCAACGGGGTGGAGGCCGGCAAGTAATTTCCAGCCCGGTGACGGGAGACTGGAGTTATGTGAGGTGAATGGTGGGAAGTTTTTCCCCAAAAAAGGCGCCCGCAGAAAACCAAGGCCTGCTGACTGATGGAGGATGGGCTGGCGCAGGTCCGCGGGAGCCAACCGGAAATGGAAAGATCTCACATGATGGCGGCGTGATCGTTGCACGTTGCGAAAGGGCGAGGGAGATGGCTTGGAAGGGAAGCATAAAGGTACTTCAAGGCAATTGAGATGCCAGGCCTTTCGTTTCCACATGTTCGGCTGGTCTCCGGAGAAGACCGAATACCTCAAACCGGCTTGGAGAGTTGACACCGGACAAGGAATTGGGAAGGGGATTCGATGAGCCGAGTCAGCTTCTTGTCTCACGAACCATGGTGCTGGCGCCCCACCCAGAACCCTGGCGGCCCCCGAAAAATTACCCCTCGGTTGATGGAATCGGCCCCGCCCGGCACGCCAAAATTGACCCCGGTCAGCCGGACCCGCTGCGCCCCAAGGTCTGCAGTGCGTGCGCGCAGGAATGGGCCCTGGGAGGGAGGTGGAGAGCGATTTCTTAACTCGCCGCCAGTGACTGCGTCTTTGCCTGCTGCTCGCCCACGCCCAAAACAGCCCACGGGATGCGGTCAATTCCGCGCCGCAATGCTTCCTACACCCATCCGGCCACTATAGCCACCGCAGCCGACGCGACCGTGCTCAGGGCAACCCGAGCCGACCACAACCACCCCCCCGCGACACCAGCACGAGCAGCCGAGACAGCAGGGACCGCAGCAGGGACCGCAGCAGGGACCGCAGCAGGGCCCGCAGAGGCAGGAGGGACAGCACAGCAGGAGCCTTGGTCCTGGTCTTGGTAGACACGGCGGCGGCAGCAGCACCAGGCAGCAACCCAGAGCAGCAGCCGCTGCGTCGGAACGGCCATCGAATCGTCGCCAATACCTGCGAGGAGCCGTCGGCCCTGCTCAAATGAGCTGCGAACTCGACGCCCGTTGCGTAACCACGAGACCCAATGGGAACCGCGTCCACTAGACAATGACGGCAACCGCAGCCATGGAGAGGACCACCGGGAACGAGGGCAATGCCCCCAAGTCCGAGAGCGAGGCCAAGGCCCGCGATCAGCGTGCGCCTGCCGCCGACGACGCCCACAGGACCCCCAGCAAGAAGCGGCGCAAGGTGAATCATGGTGAGTTGGTGGCGACCTGTCTTCCCCCACCCCACCACCACCTACTTGCTTCCCCCCGGTGGGGGATTTTCTGTACAGACACACGAGCTAACTCGGGTCTGCCCGTTCCCTCGCAGCATGTCTCTACTGCCGTCGATCTGTAAGTCACTGATCCCATGCGCCGGGCATACGCGCTGCCCCCTTGTTCGGCAGCAATTGGTCCTTCCCCAACCTTTCGCGGGTGGCGCGGCCGGGCTGCCGTCTGCGAAGAGCACCCTGCAGCGGGCACACAGACGTCGTCTCTGCCGGATGCAGCAAACAAGGTGCACAACTCTTGTCGTTCTAGTGGCTAACCATGTCCTGCTGCTTAGCACATGACGTGCGATCTCGTATGTCCCTATCTCCCAGCGATTCCATGTTCTAGGACGATTGGTCCGGTGTGTCGGGCGGACGTTGACCCGGGGTTGTGTTGTGCAAACAGGAGAGGCCATGTACGAGATGCATCAAGCGCAATATTGGGCACCTTTGCCACGACGAACCCCGTGACCACGAGTCGAGGAAGTCCAAGAGCCTTGCGCCCTCGACGGTGCAGGAAACCGCCTCCCAGCCCGACCTGGGACGCAGCAACACCGTCACCCAGAATGACCGCGCCATGAGACCGCCTTCGTTCGACTCGGCCATGGCCAACGGACCGGGACAGGCGGCAAAGGCCGCGTTCGACGCCGCCGCACTAACAGGCCGGAGTAATAATCCGCTCCAGCTCGTGCAACCCACGCCGGTGTCCGGCATGGCCGCCAGCACCCTGAGCAGCTTGAGTCCATGTAGGTGGCTGGTATTCTTGGAACAACCCCCATCCCGTGTCTGAGGCGCGCAGGAGCTGAAACCACCATCCCGCAGTTGCCGGTTTCTCGGATGCCTGGCTGGCCTCGCAGAACCACTACCACGACATGCACAACTTTCACCCCAACTACGTGATTGCGCCAGAGGTGACAAATGAGTTCAACCTCTTGAATGACTTTTTGCAGACAAGCTTGCTCGACGACGGCGCGCTCCTGGGCGATGACCAGAACCAAGCGGACGTCGCCTCGGGGTTTCCCAGCAATGCCATGCTCCCCCCGAGCGCGGTCCAGGGAAACAACTCGATGCTCGCGCCCAACGCCGAGCAGGGCAAGGCCATCTCGAGGCCCACCAGCGTCATACCCACGGACAAGACCCGCGCATACTACCTCCAAGCGGCAGATCCAACGGGCAACGCTGCGCCCGAGGAGCGCATGCGCCAGGTTCTGCAGGCCAAGTACGAGGCCGGGATGCTCAAGCCCTTCAACTACGTCAAGGGCTATACCCGTCTTCAGAACTACTTGGATACGCACGTCGCTGCGTCTTCGAAGCAGAAAATTCTCAGGCAGCTCGACCGCTTCCGACCAAAGTTCCGTGAAAAGATGAAGGATCTGACTGACATGGACCTGGTCCTCGTCGAGATGTGGTTCGAGAGGACGCTCATGGATTACGACCGCGTGTTTGCCAGTATGGCCGTGCCGGCGTGTTGCTGGAGGCGCACGGGAGAGATTTTTAGGGGAAACAAGGAGATGGCCGAGCTCATCAAAGTGCCGGTCGAGGATTTACGAGGTGTAAGTCAACGATCCTGGCGAGTCGCAATGTGCGTCTGCTGACCCTTCCACCAGGGCAAAATCGCCCTCCACGAGATTCTAACCGAGGAATCGAACGTGCGGTACTGGGAGGAGTTCGGAACCATTGCATTCGATCCGGCGCACGACACGCTCCTCACGGCCTGCTCGCTCAAAAGCCCCATTGACGGAGTGAAACACGTCGTCAACTGCTGTTTCTCCTTCAGAATTCGCAGGGATGACCACAAAGTGTACGTGTGGCTCCTCTTCTGCTTGTGTGGTACCCATGGCTGACCCTTGCAGGCCGAGTCTGATTGTTGGGAATTTCCTCCCCCACGATCCCGAGCCCGAGCAATAAAGTATACCCGTCGTTATCACACGACTCTATCATTGCCTCGCATGTTGATACGCATTTAACCTATTTACCCTCATTCTCTGGGGCTCTGCATTGCGGCGAACATTCAGAAACCTGTCTGTATTTTTGTTACTTGGGAACGCTGGTGTCTGTACATTTGATTTGGTTTTTGCTGGTGGCTCGAGGATACCATTCTCACACATACAGCTTTTGGGACACAAAAAAAGGATGGATTGCATTCATGGGCCGGAGATGGAATTCAAGATAAGAGAAGTGGTTGCAAGGCCATTATTCGGTGGAGGAGGTGCCAGCGTTTGCACCTTCCTCGGGATGGGTTTGGTTGTTACTTATTCAGGGCAGGCACTATCAGGCAGAAATCAACCCTCTGCAACCATTTCCCAGGTTCCCTTTGGGTTCCATTCATTCCATTTGATCTTAAGTTCCTTGCGAGCCATCATTTCTTCAGTTGTTCCATTTTCCAACACACAGATTATCCTTCACCCAGGCTGTGACACCACACATTCGAAACCAAACAAACAGTGACCCCTTTTCCTGTTGAGACGAACACGCGGTTCCGTTTCGCGATGCCCACATCACGGACACCCAAACATGCCTCCTCCCAACCAACCACCAAATCCGAAAAGCGGATCGAGGCAGCCGTCGGTACGTTGCAGCCTCACCCCCTTTCCTCCTACCCCTTCCTCCCACTCCGCCTGAAGCATTTCCCCTGTTTTTCCCCTGATACCGTCCTCACGATCACACATCTCCCACCTCAACCAACCAACCACCCAACACTTTACCCAACTTGAGTTTCCAACAAATATACCACACTGATGCAAACAACAAAACAGAGTTCGCCACAACCCTCTGCAACATCCTCTCACAAGCCACGTCTCCAAGAATACAACGACTACGACGACCACCACCACTCCAGACAGAAGTCCCTGATCACCGACACCACCAAGCACATTGACAAACTGCACGTATGCCAACAGACCTACGTCCCGGGCCTGAGCGGCGATCCCGAGATTGACGCGCTGGCCACGGGGCTGTGGAATGTGTGTACGAGGCTGGGAAGAAGTTTATAAGGAGCAGATGGGGGAAGAGGAGGGGGGTGATGATGGCGGGAGGGGTGAGTGGGAGTGCAAGTGCGAGTGGGGATCGGCATAGGGGTGGAGGGGTTGGAAAAGGGGCAGGGCAGTGGGAAGCCGAGAGGAAAGAGAAGGGAGGAGTTGGAAAAGCGCGGGGCAGGATTGGGCTGGGGAGATTGTATCTGCATGGGAGGGTGCTCGCGTTCCATTTGCTGGGGATTGCAAGGCCAAAGGAGAATGGGAGGGTGGGGGTTGTAGTGCGGTTGATGAGGTTGGGGTTGAAGGTCGTGAGGGATTGTGTTGGTGAGTTTGTCACAGTTTGGGGAAGGGCTGGAAAGTGGCTGACGCGAGAGAGATGCCGGGGAGGTTGAGCTGGCCGCGCCGGTGATGCAGCTCGCGGCGAATCACAAGACATGGTTGCAGACCATGGCGAAGGATCTTCCCGAGGATGAAGCCAAGGAGTGCCGGTGTTTGGAGGTGGAGTACTTCATCATGCGGACAGCACTGGTACGCATTCGTGGTGCCGATCTTGGGACAAAACTGACCATCGCAGTGTTGGGTGGAAAACAGGCTCGACGTCGCTGAACATATGTACACCAAGGCCGAGCCCCTGAGCCAGCTCCTGACCTCCGAGTATGCGGAGCGCCTGGCCGATGTGCTGTTCGAAATTGGCAAGTCGATGTCTACTCGGGGTGACTTTTCAGTAGCAGTCAAGTGGTTTGAACGGGCCAACGAGGTCATCAACGGCCAGGAGCTTGAACAGCTCTCTCGGGAGGGGCTGGAGTTACGACTTGCAATCCTCCAAGCCCTGGTTACTGCCTTGTTAGGAAACGGCACCCCAGAAGGTCTCGACAAAGCCAAGAAATACGTCGACTTTATCGAGGCAGAAGCGGGCAACAAGTTTGTCGTCTCGCTGCTCAAACTTGAGCTCCTTCAGAAAACACCCGCCGAGGTCTTTGACAGCGAAGCTTACGGAGACGTGTTGAGACACATCATCCGAAACTTTACCTGCTCAGACTCAGGGTTCAAGCTTGTCATGCACCACGTACGGAAGCTGCATGACAAGAGCCCTGGCGCTGGCTGTGCCATATTGGACGACTTCATATTGGCTCTGAGCCGAGCGGAAAGGGACGGTTGGATGGAAAAGGCCGTGGTAACACGCATGTGGATGATCACAAACCAGCGGGACTCGGTTGAGACGATCAACGCGGCTCAGGCCATACTCGGGTATCTTGCAACGCCGCTGAGTGCGGAGGCCGCCGTGGCCGCACAGGCGGTAGGTCAACAACCATTCTATTTCAGATTCTGGACTGACACTTGACAAGTTGCTTTGGAAGCAGTTGGAGTCAAACTACAGCAAGGGGCAGTACGATCTCGCAGAGAGCTGGTGTCATCTCGCGCTGCACAGTGTCTTCCAAAACTGCGGATCTGCTAACTTGTCGAAGCTGGAGAGGTAGGTCAATCCCAATATCGATGGAGCACAGACTGACACAGGAAAGAAAGCTGCTCATGTGTGCTCTTGCAAGAAACAGCCTAGAATCTGCAGCATCCATTGTACACAAGTTGTCGCCGCAAAGCTTTAAAGAGCCTATGACAGCCTACCTCGCCTTCAAGGTCGCCGTTCGTGTTGAAGACCGGGCTCTCGCCGAGAAGTGCCTCGAGAGCGTTGCTCAAGCCCCAGATAATGTGGATTATCTGGGAGCCTGTATCGCAGAATCACAAAAGGCTGGCGACATCATGTGCGCCATTGCCGCACTCAAGAAGCTTCAGGAGAAGTACGAGTACAACAAGCCAAATTCCATCCACTTGCCGGCCCTATTTCGATGCACCATCCGCTTGTTAACCTTGATGGCTGACAGGCCAGGTGCGGAGATAAGTAACATCGTGAATGATCTCTGCAAGGAGTTTGATGCTGGTCAGTGTCTTCTGACTGCACATCCCTGGCCTCGCTGACTCTGGCAGTGGTGCTGGCACTTAAACTACAAGATGAAGAGAGCTCCTCAAGGCAAAAGCTATTCACCGTTGACGAGCTCGAATGGTTCAGCAGAAACGCTTACAACCTTGCCCTCAAGAACAGCGCCGCCTGGGAGCTCCGCTGCGTTGTCCGAATGCTCACGGCATGCGTCGAAATCATCGGCCGCTTTCCCTCAGACTCTGGGTCCAAGGCGGACCGGTCCCTGAGAAAACTCTTCTCCCATTTTGTCGTCTCTTCTGCCTTAATATCCCTGGCAAGAACGCACGACCACATCGAAAAGCAGCGTCAAGACTACGCCGCCATGCGAAAACATGTCGTGGCCTTTGACCAGGAGCTTCCCGAGTACTTGCCCCAACTGGACGAAACGTCACGGGAAGACATGCTACGGAAGCACGCCACACTACTCGCCTTTGATTTTGAGGCTGCCATTGCCCTGCAGCAGTGGGAAGACCTGAGCAGTATCGTCCAGAGGGCAATGCCCTGCAAGAATATCACGGCGTTCCAGGCCATGGCAGACAGCCTGCTGCGAGCGCAAGCTCCAGGGCAAGGTATGTCGTCTTCTGTCCAGCACACATTCTGGACGTCTGGGTTCTAAACATCTCCAGTCTTGTACTCGATCATGCGAAAGATAGTCAATGAGATCTGGGTGCTTGAGAGCTTCGACGCCGTCAAGCTGGCCAAGTACACGCGCTGTCTGTTCCAGGCCACGCTGCCGCTGGATGACGGGCTGGCGATGAGGTTGTTGGACGAAGCGTGCAGTAAGGCCAGGGAACTCCGCGAGGTGAGTCCAGCCTTTTAACCCTTCCCTATCTCTTTCGCTGCTCTCCCGTATCTTCCATGGGAACTGACGACTTTCCTGCTTCGTACACTCACAGAGCCAAGCTGCTTGGCCTGAAGAAGAGCTGGAGTGGATGGCCACGACGTCTTTCAACCACGCGATCGACTGCTACAGCGCGCACGAGACGGAGCGAGCCAAGGACTGGGCCACAAAGGCGATCAACCTGGCGCATTATTGCAACGACGGGAGGCTGGAGGAGATCTTGCAGAGCAAATACCTGCGGCTGAGCTTTGATGGGGGTTCCGGGTAAGGCTGGCTGATTTGCTGGTTGGATGTAAGGGTGTGGTCTGCATCTGAAGCTGCATGCGGTCGGTCTGAGAAAATGTCAGGAGTTAGCGTAGAGGACTTCAGTGAATGGTGGCTGAGAGCTGTTGCCATATTGTGTGTGCTATGAGAGATGCGCACAGCAGAATCAAAACAGAGTCCCCAAAGAAAGGCATGGTACTGATCATAAAAGTTAGATATTGATCATGAAAACTCGAGCCTGTCAACCTATGACCTGTAGATACACATTATCCAACCCACACCAGAAAAGCAGCCAAACCACCGCCGAATATCGACCCCCTTTCCCCGAGCCAAATCCAACCCTAAATAGCAATAAAGAAGCTCTTCTCCCCCTCCTTCTGCGCCACCCTCGCCCGCTCCATGATAGGGTCCACACACGCCAACCTGATCCTCTCGGGCGTGGCCGGGCTCTCGAGCCTCAGCAGCCCATCCCCAGCATCATCCACGCCGACCGTCGCCTCGACGCCGTACCCCTTTCTCGCCGCCTTGAGCGCGTCGCGAATGGCGAAGAAGACGGCGCTGCCCATAAACAGCGGCGGCTCGCCGACGCCCCTGCTCCGCTGGATCGTGCGCAGGTCCTTCCACTCGACGTCCTTGAGCAGGCTCACGTTCCACACCTGGGGGATGTCGCGGAACGAGGGGATCTTGTAGGCGCCCGGCCCGCGCGTGGCCAGGTTGCCCTTCATGGGCCCGTTGCGCAGCCACAGCGACTCTTCCATGGTGAAGAGGCCCAGGCCCTGGACGAAGGCGCCCTGGATCTGGCCGTAGTCGATGGCCGGGTTGATGGACTGCCCGACGTCCATCTTGATGTCGGCGCGGAGGCAGGTCCAGGAGCCGGTCAGCGTGTCGAGCTCGACCTCGGCGGCGGCCACGCCCTGCGTGAAGTAGAAGAACATCTTGCCCGTGTTGGCGCCCCAGGTGTAGCCGATCTCGGGAGTCTTGTAGAACCCTTGCGCGGAGAGGTTGACGCGGTCAAAGTAGGCGGCGTGGGCGATCTCTTTGAGCGTGGCGGACGGGCCAAGCTTGGCGCGGTAGGGCGCCAGCCGCTCGTTGAGCTGCTGGCAGGCGTTGTGGATGGCGTAGCCGTTGAGGTCGGAGGAGGCCGAGGCAGCCGTGGCGGAGGCGTTGGCCACGGTGTTGGTGGCGGTTTCGGAGATGTAGACGTCTTCCATGGGAACGTTGAGGGCTTGCGCGGCGATCATGGTCATCTTTGTGTGTAGACCTTGGCCCATTTCCGTGCCGCCGTGAGCGACGAGGACGGAGCCGTCGTGGTAGATGTGGACAAGCGCGCCGGCTTGGTTGAACCAGAGCGCCGTAAAGGAAATGCCGAATTTGGTGGGGATCAGGGCGAGGCCGCGCTTGCGCCACTTGTGCTCGGCGTTGAACTTGGTAATGGCCTCGCGGCGGGCGGCGTAGTCAGACTCGTCCTGGACCTGCTGGTACATGAGCGGAACATGCCAGTCCGTCAGGGCTTGGTTGAAGTGGGTGATCTCCAACGGCTTGTACATGTTGATCTCGCGGAACTTCTCGACGGGCATTCCCAGGCGATCAGCCACTTCCTCCATGTAGGACTCGGCGATGAACATGCCCTGGGGCCCACCAAACCCTCGGAAAGCCGTGTTGGACATGGTGTTGGTCTTGCAGATGCGACCGCGCACATGCATGTTGGGGATGAGATAGCAGCCGTCCGAGTGCGACATGGAACGCTCGCACACGGCAGCGCTGAGATCCCAGCACCAGCCGCCGTTGTTGAAGATGTCGAGGTCAAGCGCCTGGATCTTGCCGTCCTTGTTGACACCCACCTTCCACCTCCCCATGAACGGATGTCGTTGGCCAGTGGTGACCATGTCCTCCTCGCGCGTGAGCATACAACGGACCGGCCTGCGCGTCTTCTGTGCTGCCAACGCGAGGATTGAGCTGAGCTGCACCGATCTGGACTCCTTGCCACCGAAACCTCCACCCATGCGCTTGACCTTGACAACAACCTTGTTGCTCTGGACGTTGAGAACCTGTGCCGCATATGCTTGGCTGCAAGGGGTCAGCAAGTGACTCGAAAGCATTTCAAAGAAGAAGGGGCACCCACGCTTCGTTTGGATTCTGCGTACTCGACCAGATCTCCATCTCACCATCCTCGGGCTTTGGAATCACCACCGACGCATTCGTCTCCAGGTAGAAATGCTCCTGCCCGCCCATCCTTGCCGTGCCCGTAAACACATAGTCGCATTTCTTGAACGTTTCCTCGGGCTCGCCCTTCTTGATCTCCCTGAAGAAGTCGAAGAAACTCTCTTTCTCGATGGCCTCTTCAATCGTGAAGACAGCCGGTAATTCCTCATACTCAACTTTCACCGCACGAGCACCTTCCGTCGCGCGTGCTGCCGAAGTAGCAAGGATGAGACCGATCGGTTGGCCAGCCGTGTACACCTCATCCTCAGCAAAGAACGTCTCCTGGAAATGCGGCGCACCCCAACGATTGGCTCGCGCGCTCGGCATGTCGTTCTTGTCGACGTAGTCTACCACACCCGGGATGTCGAGCGCTGCGGAGTAATCAACCGACAACAGCTTCGCGTGAGCTTTTGTCGAGAGAACCAGGCAGCCGTAAAGCTCGTTCTTCATGGGCGGGATGTCGTCCGTGTATTGCGCCTCGCCCGTGACCTGCTTGAGCGCGGCCACATGGGGGTTCGACTTTCCTAGCGTCTCTTGCATGTACGCTGCCGCCGCGTCCCTGTCCTCTTTGCCGGTGGAGATCTCCCGCTCGAGCTCTTCCACCGCTTCCTCGTCGGCTTTCCCGCCGAGGGTCTGCATGACCTCGTGATAGAAGCGGTAAAAGAAACCCAGGGCCAACGATTTCCTGTATGAGGCCATGCCACCAGGTACACCGAATGGCAGGTCGAAATCCTGCCCCAGAGCATTCATGACGCCTTCGAGGGTTTCCAGCTCAGCAAACTTCTTCCCGACAAGGAACGCATTCGCCTTCTTTGCTGCCACCGTGGTCGGGGCCATGCCGCCGTAGACAAGGTTCGCTTCCTCGACAACTCCATCATCGCTGAGTCGCAGCTTCAAGGCCGACGTGACGATCGCAATGTCGTCGTCCTTCCGCTTCGCCTGTTTGTAGGCCCGAAAGAACTCGTTCTTTTCCCGAGTCAGAGGAATGCGAATTGAAGCGAGGACCGCTTCAGCGGGCAGTGCCGTCCGGCGATAGCCCGTGAAAAAGTCGGCCATCGGAATCTCAATCTCCTTCGTCAATGTCTTCGCGACCAAAACCGCATCTGCGGCCATGAACACGGGGTTCAAGTCTGAAATGGGCGAGGCCGTAACCAGGTTGCCGGCTGGTGTGCCAACGTTCCTGATCTGCCTCCCCGCAAAGTACTTGAGCTGTTTGTGAATGGCAGTGAATATCTGGCCACGAGCCGGCCCGTAATGCTTGAGAGCCTCCTGGCAGACGCTTTCGAGGTCAGTAAGTGTGATGTTGCCCCCGATATCAAGATGGTCCTCCTTCAGCGAGTACTGCCTCAGCTCCGCAATGTCCCCAACAAAGACCGAGACGGGGTACTGCAGGGCCTTGAACTTGATCTCGATCTGTGTCTCGGTGCTGCCGCCTATTATCTTGGCGCTAGGGTACTCGCTCTTGATCTCGAGTAGCTGCTCCAGAGTCACCGGTCGGAACCACTTCTTGCGCTTGTTGCCAAAGGCCAGTGGCTTAAAGTCGTGTTTCTTCAACGCCGGCGGGAAAATGAGCTCCGTGTCGGGCTTGTACTCGATGAAACCCGGTGGCGTAAACCGCTTGATCGGCTGGTCGCCGAGGCCGTCTGCCTTGCCACCGTTGCACCCACCACCGCCCCCATTCTCCATGCAGCACCCGCTTCCCCCGTTCGCCCTGGCATTGCCGCACCCATTCGCCCCCGAGGCCTCCTTCTGAACGCTAAACGTCTGCGCAGCATCCAGAATCGGCCGGTACCCCGTACAGCGACACAGGTTGCCATCAAACGCCTCCTCGATGTCGTGCTCGGTCGGCGCCTGGTTGTTCCTGAGCAGGGCATACAGGCTCATGACGATGCCCGGAGTGCAGAAACCGCACTGGGATCCATTGCTCTTCGCAACGCGCTCCTGGGCTGGGTGGGGCTGCTTGACGTTGCCGATGCCCTCGACGGTGATGACGTGCTTGCCGTCGACTGAGGCGAGGGGTGCGAGGCAGGCATTGACGCTGGCGTGGTAGATTTGCTTCGTGGTGGGGTTGTATTGGGAGACGACGACGGTGCAGGCACCGCAACCGCCTTCACCGCAACCACTGGAAATGGGTTGTCAGCGTCATGTGCTAGGGGTTGAAGGGGGGTGAGGTAAGGTCATACAGCTTGGTGCCTGTCAGGCCGATACCGCGGAGGTATTCTAGGAGGGTGACCTCTGGGTCGATTTCATCAAGCACGACACGGGTGCCATTAAGGTAGAATCGGAGGGTGTCATCGAAGGTTGTGGTCATCGGCCCGGTCGGGAGCTTGGTGGGTGATGGTGGAACCGCCGAGGGAGACATTGTGCAAGCAGGTTCCCGAGTCGGGTGCGCCCGAGTTAGTTCAGGTCGACCGAGAAGCTGGAGGTAAGTGCGGCCTTGTGCGATGTTATCACCGCAGCATTTCTAGCACGGCCCACGATGCAATAGCTTAAGGATGCTGTTGGCAAGAACTATGGGAATCGGTGACAAGTGTGCCCGTTGGTATTGTTGTACCAGTTCCGTTGTTGGTTTGCAGAGTGGCCCCGTCCAGCGAGGTAGGCAAGGCGGTGCGTGAGATGAGATGAAGATGGAATGCCAAAGTGGAAAGTACCAGATAGGCAATGTGTAATAGAGGTTGGGTGGCAAGCTCCTTTAAAGGAGAGGACGCCACCTGCCTTGTGTCGGTTTAACTACCTACCTGGATGTCTCACTGCCCAAGAGCGGCACGCGCGCACAGGATGCCCCGCATACCCTCCGCTCGGTGCCTGCCTCAACGAGTAGTAATTGGGGTAGGCAGGGATACCGGTTCAGCACGGAACCTGGATCCCATCTCCACTGCCAGCTTTCTTCTCTCAATAGTTGTACAGTAATAGCAAGATAGGCGCACGCTCTGCACCACACGGAACGAATAAGGTTCCCGGTTGCTTGCTTCGACCCGACTCCCTGCAGCACAGTTGTGGAGGTTATCAAGAGAGTGGGGTGTCCCGTTATCAGCCCCGCTCTTCAAAGGGTCCATGCAGGGCGTGCAGCGATTGGCGTCGGCCGGCTCCGGCAAACGCCTGCCGCTGCTGGAGAAGCGGGCTGTCGGCGGTTTCCATACCCTAACCCGAAAGCCGTCTCTCCTGGCAATGCAACCCGACTGAACCCCTGAGCTTCCCCCTTTTCCACCAATACGCGATTTGGGACGTTGCCGGAATCTGGTCTCTGATACAGTAGAGAACTCGCTGTACAAGAAATGGGAAAAGTGACACAACTGGAAACTTGCTTGCTGCGACTTGTGTGTCTTGCCTCATGGGCGCCGTTGAATTAGAACAAGCGATCGAGTAAGACCCGAATGGGTATCCACAGATCCCGTTTGTATATAAGTATGTACATGGAACGAACCAGCGGCACCCCTCCGGGCCTCCACTAACGACTGTTGAAGTCTCTCGCCATTCTTCTCTCCAGATTGGCAACCTTATCCAACACCGTTTGTCTGCTCGCCTCCTGCTGTTGGTCGGCTCCGTGTAAGGAGACTCGCGCCGAGAGTGATGCGGGTTCTTGGAGGTATCGCGAAATGGAATATGGGTTGCCTGCAGCGCTGCGCCATTAAGCTACTGATCAGCAAATAATCGGAATCGAAGATTTCAGCCCAGCCCGCTTACCCTGTACGAGAAGCGCCTGGACAGCCACACATGGGCGCCAAGGAGTCGCCCGAAACGGCTGATACGCTGGCACGCCCGTAGCTTAGGAGTCCGACATTCTGCCAGCTCGAGCCACTCGGCGTGAGACTGAGTCCGGTCATATTGGCCATTTCTGTCACAAAAAGCGTACCATAATGGACAAGGCTCCAGAGGCCCATGGGAAAACGCTCTTCTTATGGACTCTTTCTCTTGCTCCTCGTAGGGGGTTTCATGCCCGCGTGTTTTCGCATCATGGATTGCTCGTCGAGTTCCCTCGAGCGCACTTTGTGTCTTCGCACATACAAGCAGCGCGTTAACTATCGCAGCACCTGTGGGTTGTTCCGAAGTGCGTAATGCGCAATGCGCAAAAACACCATGAGATCTGGTGTTGATTGGTAGCCTTGCGCCTGCCAAGACGTGCGGACGGGGGCAAAGTGTTGGCCACCGAGAACTAGATTCTTGGAGCCCTCACTGGGCACCACTTCTTCCGCTTGCACTTGTCTGACAGATCGTGCTCGTTTATTTATCTCGTTAAGACATCGTGGAATCAGACTTGCACCACCGCGGACAGCCGTCGAAATCTGCGACAAAGCCGGTGAGAGGACCGACCGTCTGAGCAGTCAAGCTGCTTTGCTGTCGCCGTAGGTATAATGGCCAAATTTCGCCGGCTCACCAGGCTCTCGCAGATGGTCCAATTGCGCCGTCCCGAGAGCCTGTCCCTCTTCCCGAAAAGGCTTGCTGCTAGCTTTCGGTCCAAAATAACGCGGAAGACAAATCAGCACGACCTGGACATGTCACAGTCCGAAGATGCGGTTGATGAAGAGCTGCACGAAGCTAATCCTCGGCTTGCCTTGGACGCAAATATTATCTGCAAAACACCCGGAACTGGCGAGAACTTTGAGGTTGGTGATGACGACGAAACTAGCGATGACTACGAATCGGTTCGTCACGTCAACACCAAAAAACCAGCCACCGCGATATCGGTGCCAACATCCTCGGCACAAGAGAGACGGAAGCGGTCCGGAGAGCATGATGCCTCGACCCCGGAGAGTGCATGCCATGGGCTGGAGAACAAGACTTCTGGACCACCAGACATTTCTCGAAAGTCGTCAACAAAAAAGGCACAGGAGATCATCAATTGGGTGAATCAACAGCCAAGAACGCCGCGCCTCTCTTGTCACGATGCCGAGCAGGCTCCAGAGTTCTCACCGTCACTTCCAGACAACAGTGATCTCGGTGTATCAGGCGAAACATTTGACGTGTCCAAGGAAGGGGAACCACAGCCGATGGAGTTCACACAGCCATGGTCTTCTTCCCCCAAACGATTTCACGCTCCCCAGCCTCCTCATGCCAGAACCGCTTCTCAAGATCCAAAAACAAGAGGTACAGTCCGCCTTACACTTAATCGACCTTAGAATGGACCTCCGACGTGCTAATTAGGAGCAGTGCTTCGAGAATCGCAACAGGATCAGTTCGCCTCGGTATCACGTCGGGGGACATTCGAGTCCCAATACCGTGGCGTTTATGCATTCCGAATCCCGTCAAACCCCTCCGTTCCGGACCAATTCTCTCTCTTGAGGAGAGACTCGGAGGCGACGGTCGGCACCACAATCTCTGGGACCGTCTCCGACGGCCCAAGCACCAAGAGATGGTCAGCCTCTACGATATCGACAACACTGACGCTGGCAGCAAGCTCCGAGATGTTGCATGCGCAGTTCAAGCGGCTTCGACCCGACTCTCGAGCGAGTTCGTCCCGATCAAAGCCCACCCCTTCTGTTCGCCCGTCCTCCCACTCCTCAATGACCAACGCGCCGCGGCCCAAAGCTCCATCGCCGATGCCGCGGGACTGGACTCCGCAACCTCCACCGATACCCGTGATGCCGGCCAGCATTCGTCCTAGCCATGACTTGTCAAGTTACATGCAGTCATCCCTTCCTCCCGAAATCGTCCTGCAAGCCGGCACAGCGGCCCAAGAGCGGCGCGGCAAGCATGCTAAGGGTGTTGATGATGTCGGCCAACCAAGTCTGTGTGTCTCGTGCGAGACAGATAACGATTTCTTGAGTGTTATCAACGAGCATTCATCGGATGCCGGTTCAGCAAAGCTTTCTTCATCCCCTCCATCGGTCGATCTACGCTTAGCGGTCCATGAGCTCACGACTGAAAGCTGTACCGCTGATGGGCAGGTCACGCATTCCCAGCTCTCTGAGATCGCCTCCGTGTTTTCCAGAGAGACATCTCCCCAGGAGTCCGACACCTCAGTCACGACACTGGGTGACCTTACGGAGTCTGATCAAACAGCCCAGGATATCAGCGATGACGAGGATTCGATGTCGGACGTCACAGACCACACAGACCTGTCACTGAGAGAGGCATTTGATGCCTCGCCGACACCATTCGATCCCATCCTGTTATCGGTTCTTCTATCGGTGAAGGAAAAAGTGGTCGACCGCATCAGACAGAGGCTGCAAACGATGATGCTCCAGAGTGCCGGAACCCAACAGCGCCCAATGCAGGATAACAACTCCGGTCCCTCATCTTCTGAATCTCCATCGGGAAATACAGACAAAATCTCCGTCACCACAAGCCTACCGGCTCGCAGGAAACGCGCGCTTGATGAGGCTGAGGGTCGTAACCCCGGGCGGGGGGGCGGTGATGACGGCGAAAAGAGAAAGCGGATAGATTCCACATCCAGGACTCAGCTGGAAGAATGTCTCAGGAAGTTTGCTTGTCCGTTCTACAAGAGATATCCCAATAGCGAAAACCTGCAGAAGTCGTGCCATGGGCCCGGCTGGGTTTCTGTGCACAGAACAAAGTAGGTCCCCCGTCTGCAATACCGCGACCGTGGTTGGGCTCCAGGCTGTCTAGGCGCTAACCATTGGCTTCAACAGAGAGCACATTTATCGGCGCCACAGACCAACAATCCAGTGCACCAGATGCCTAGTCTCATTTTCCAACGACGGAATGCTCGCTGAACACCTCCGAGCCGAACGCAGATGCGAGAACAAAACGCCATCGCCCGATGAGGAGATCATGTACATCACCCAGTCCCAGGAGCGAGAGCTGAGAAAGAGGAGGAAAAACGTCCTCGAGGAGAAGCGATGGATCAACTGTTTCCAGGTCATTTTCCCTGATGTCGCGGACGACCAGCTTCCATCACCATGTAAGCCAAAGACAATCAAAAGAGCCACGGTGAAAATGAGTACTGACGACCGAGACGGAAAGATCATGACTCCTATCAGGATCCACTGCCCGATTCGACGATAATCAGCGAGTTTCGCGCATTCATGGTGCAAGAACTTCCGTCCCGTATTACCGCCGACGTGAACAACCACCTCCGTGTCCGGCCAGAGGGGGTCTCGATTCATGGCGACCTGACGGAGGTATTCCGGAGTACCATCCTGGAGGTCATGGAGGAGTTCTCGGGTATACTCGACTCCTCCGCCGCCGACCATAATGATGCAAGCGGGGACATGGGGTTGACCGATTCGGATTGGCCTCTCCGAGGAACCACGATACGAGCGGAAGCGTCTTCCACCCCCCTTACAAACACGCACACCATTTACGCGCCGCCGCCGCCTGCGCCTGCACCTGCCCCGACCCCTTGGAATGCCGGATGGCCTTGTTCCAATCTCTCCGTCCCCCCTGCGAACACTCATCCCATTCCACCGTCGCCGCAGCGGGCACCTCCACCTCTCCCGGCCACTTGGAATTTTGGCCCGGTCTTCGCCTCGCCAGCTTCTTCCACTCTTGACTTTGGTTTCCACCACCATAACACAGCGACCGACAGTGTCCCAGCGCATGTGCCCAGTTCCTCGGCCGCCACATTGCCGGGCTCTTGGTCTGATCCCGGCGGTTGGGACGGTTTCGATCCCTTTCCATCCGGCGCAGAGTTTGGTGCCGGGTTTCATCATGATAATGGTACGAGCACTTAGTGTACTTTTCTGCTTTTCCTGTATTGAAATGCCGCCTGTAGAGTACCTAATGTAAGCTGAAGGGCCGCAAAAGTGGTTCCAGGCAAAAACCAGATTGAGACTGTCTGGCAGAGATGTGTGCTTCCATAAAACAGACTCATTACAAATGCAACCTGCTTCATGGATTCTCGATCAGATTCTCAATGAGGACGGTAATGTGAAACCCCATGAACCGGGAAAAAAAGGAGAGAAAGAAAAAGGAAGATAGACCGAGACCAGTACACCACAGGAAGTCTCAGCATGTCCATGTTAAGCCATCGACGCGCGCCGAAACGAAACTGGGGGAAGCAAGCGTCCCCGACATTTGGCAATCCGTGGCGCAAAAACCACACGACAAGTGGTTGGCTGGGCCAGCAACTGGACGGTACAGGCGATTTTCAGTGCCGTGCAGAGGAAACTTAACCACGTCAACTCGCAGCTCTTCGAACAGTGTCAACAGGACATGACCGTTAGGTCCACGGACATTGGACACGGCATCGTTGTGGCGTCGGCGATGGCTTTCCCAAAAAGCAAATTAGCCAATGAGAAGCAGCTAATAAATGGGGCAGCATTTCCAATTGGGCAAGTGACGACTTAGAGCCAAGACCCAGCCCGGTGAGAAGCGAGCTGAGAGCCGCCAGAGCCTTTCATTGCCATGCTGACCACAAGTCAACCTTGCAGCTTAGGTCAGGTACCCAAGTGGTCCCAAGGCTTCACTTGCTCGCGGGAGGATCTGAAATATGGCCAGCCACCGGAAGGAGGATCAACCCTTTTTCCGGTGGGGTGTCATTCGTAGGGTGCCTCTCTCAGATGTTCGGTCAGTTACTTACACGGGATGTTTGCGTGCCCCTTCCCCAGATTACCACCAGTCTTCAGGTCGAGCCATTTTGTGTTTTCCCACCCGACTCTGGCATCTCCTGCCAATTCAGGGCACGCTTTTCTCACATTTCCCTACCGATTCAATTCACGAGCTTGTAATCCTTTGAACCGCTCATTGCCCCTTTCGGAAGGCACAGGTCAAGGTGGCGGGCCTGGCTCACCGGCTACACCCCCGATACCATCATGCCCGCCAACCATGATGCTCGCGGGAGCCCGCTTGAGAAGGAGTCACCCGGGAGTCTTGGATTGCCCGATCCGAAGCCGGCAAGATTTCACTGTGTGACCGAGTACGTGAAGGCCGAGCACATCTTCTCCGCACGTGCCGGCCACGCCGGTAATTGCCTACCGCGATGGAAGCCAGGATCGGTTGTCACTTATACCGTTGTCGAGGAGAGCTTCCCATCCAGCAAGTGGGCAATTTTTGCACAGGATGCCCTTGTTGAGGCAGCTCAAGACTGGACCAACCGGCATGTCGGCGTCCAGTTCCGTCTGGTGGAACAGGGCGAGCGCGCCGTCTTCGCCCTCAAGTACCGTGACTTCCGCGCGCCGTCCCAGTTCCTCGCCGAGTCCTTCTTCCCCGACTTCAAGTACCGCATCATGTACGTCTTCCGGGTGGCCTTTCACAGGGAGTACCGCCGCTACATGGCCAACGTCTTCCGCCACGAACTCGGACATGTCTTGGGCCTCCGCCACGAGGGCGCCGCAATCCACGAGCCAGAAGTTCCTTCAGTTGAGCTAGGGCTAGGAAACGGCCTATCTATCATGAATTACTTCACCGACGTCAGCAACATTCACCCTATCCACGAATCAGATGTTTTGGCCGTGCGAAAGCTGTGCTCGTTGAACGAAGAGACCTTCGACGGTTTTGAAGTTGTCACCGTCGACCCTGACGCCTTGGGCCACACCAACTTCAACGATTCTGACCAGTCCAGCTTCATGAGCTCAGACCTCGTGAGCAACAAGGATTCGGACTGTGCGAGCTCCGAGGAGCTGCCAGATCCCAGCTCTGAGGAGCTAGACACTAACCTCGAAATGTTGTACACCAACCCCATGGAGCCGGGCACGAATCATGCGGAGCCAAGAGTCAACCACAAGCGGCCAGAAACCAGCACCGACGAGCCAAGCAATGCCGACCCTCGGGACACCAACCTAGCCAGTCCCATAAACCAACCCACGGTTTCCCCCAGTGACCTCCATCGGCTCAGCTCGGAGCAGACGATCCCAACTACTTCCGAGGACGGGGGCGCTCCAAACCCCAACACGCTTGAATTCGATCTGAGCGACGCTCTTATCCCCGAGGCCGCCACCGAGGATATGTTTTGCGTTCAGAACAACCCATTTGCCTTTTCGCCTGGCCAGCTATCCAAGTTGTTGAATCCCATTAGCCACCGCGCCTTCCAGGCTCTCGGCGGTCTTGCTGGTTTGGAGAGAGGCCTAAGAACCGACAGAAAAGCCGGCTTGAGTGTGGACGAGACCCATCTGGATGGGTCCATCTCCTTTGAGATTGCAACGAATCAAGGCGTCCCGAGGCATGGCGACCTAAGCAAAAACGCTTCCTTGCATAGCGGTGACGGCCAGATACCAGCACTGGGCCTTGGCTCAGTACACGACGCAAGCGGCTTCGCTGACCGGAAACGTATTTTCAAAGACAACCGCATCCCAGAACGGAAGGGAAAGTCGGCGCTCAAGCTGGCGTGGGGTGTGTACCAGGGGAGGGTGTTCTTGATTCTTCTCACATTGGCTGCCATTGTCTCGATCGCTTGGGACGTGCGCGAGGCGCTCCTTGCATCACGGCGGGGTGATGAACCTAAGACAAGCTGGGCCGAGGGGGTTGCCATTCTGGTTTGCGTCATCCTCGTCGTCACCGCTGAGACATTTAACCAATGTACGCTCATCCGCCGTAGGAAGTGGCGGGGGCACTGCAAGAAAGCTGACAGTTCTACCAGGGACCAAAGAGCGCCGATTAGCCCGCCTGAACGAGATCCGGAACTTCCGCCTTGTCAAAGTCATCCGGTCGGGAAGAACTACTGAAATCCCCGTTCTTGACGTGCTCGTAGGCGACGTGGTCTTGATCTCAGCCGGAGACATCATCCCGGCAGACGGCGTCCTGATCGAGGGTTATGGCGTCACATGCGACGAATCTCACTGCACCGGGGAGAGTGATTTGATGCCTAAGGTCTCTGGAGACGAAGTCTTTACTATTCTCGACGATGCCGCTCGCAACCGGACACCGGTCGGTCGCGAGGTTCTCCGTTTGATGGATCCATTTCTCCACCACGGAGCTAGGGTCACAGAAGGATGCGGCTCTTTTCTCGCCACCGCTGTCGGTATCTACTCCAGCTATGGTCGCCTGATGATGTCTATCATGGCTGATCCAGATGACGATGGCCCTCAGACCCGGAGGCTTCACCACTTGGTCTTGTCTGCGTGCAAGCTCGGCACTGGCGCCGCGCTTCTTCTCCTGACCGCCTCCGTCATAAAGTTCCTCGCCGGCCTACCCTATAGCACCCTGACGCCGGAGGAGAAGGGTCGAAGCTTTTTTGCCCTGCTGGTAACAGGTATCGCAGTGAGCGTCATCGCTGGCCCGCTGTTTCTTTCCCAAGTTGGCCCGATCGTCATGGCTTTTGCACGGACCAGAATGGTGCGAGATAACAGTTTGGTACTGAGCGGCAAGGCCGGTGAAGTCGTGGGCAACGTGACTTCGATCTGCACTGGTGTAACCGGCATCTTGACGCAGAACAAAATGACGGTCGTTGCCGCCATGCTCGGGGCGACGATGGGTTTTGGCAATGCCGATTTTCCCCCGGATGATGATGCCAGCACGCTCGGGTCGGCACACCAACATGCAGAGACGATGCCCGACTTGGTTCCAAAACTGAGCTGCGAGACAAAGCAGTTGCTGATCCAATCCATCGTCATCAATTCGACTGCCTTCGAGGGCGATCTCGATGGCGAAGTCACCTTCATTGGGCCCAAGACCGAGGTCGCCCTCATGACGTTCAGCCGGAACTTCTTAGGAGCTGGGCCTGTCTCAGAGGAGAGACACAACGCACTCGTATCTCGGCAGGTCCCATTCACGTCCCAGGCCAAGTTCATGGCAACGACGGTAAGACTTCCTTGCGGGGGGGTTCGGGTTTATGTCAAGGGCGCTGCGGATATCGTTCTCGAGCGGTGTGCCAGAATCATCGCAGACCCGGCCGGCGATGACCTACACTCAGTCCATCTAGGGGACGGAGACCGCACGCAGCTGGTGGAAAGAATCGCTTCGTATGGTCAGCAACGTCTTCACCCTATCGCTCTATCATTCCGCGACTTTACTTCTTGCCCCCAGGACGATCAGATTGCGTGTCGAGATATGACCCTTCTCGCCATCTTCGGTATCCGAGATCCCATCCGCGCGGGTGTTTCTAATGCAGTCATGGATTGTCGCCGAGCCGGCATTACGGTACGCATGGTCACGGGCGACAACCTGGTTACGGCGTTGGCTATTGCCAGAGACATCGGTTTATACAGATCAGACTCTCCTGGTCTTTTCCTAGAAGGGCCCATCTTCAGGAGACTGGACGAGCCAATGCGCCGAGAGGTGGTCCCTCGTCTCGTGGTTCTAGCTCGTGCTAGTGGTGAGGACAAACGTATCCTCATCCAGACCCTTCGCGAGCTCGGTGAAACCGCGGCGGTAATTGGCGGTGATAGTGACGACGGCCCTGCTCTGAAGATGGCCGACATCGGTTTCGCAAAAGGCATTGACGGTACCGAGGTTGCGAGGATGGCTGCGGATGTCATTGTGATGGACGATAACTTTTGTTCCATTGTCAAGTGTATTAGCTGGGGCCGCGCCGCAAAAGACGGCGTCCAAAAGTTCCTCCAGGTAAGAGACCCCTACTTCTCCCTCATCACTTGATTGCTTCGATAGCGGCGCCGACAGGCGGGATATATGAATCCAGCCCTGCTAACACTTGCGTACAGTTCAAACTAACCGCGATCATCACTGCGGTGTGTCTGACCTTTGTCTCAGCCATGGCATCCGATACGGGCGAGACCCCGGTGCTCAACGCTGCCCAGCTTCTCTGGGCAACCCTGCTGACCGATCTTGCCGTTCTCGCACTCGCCACGGATCCCCCAACTAAAATGACTCTCGACCGGAAGCCCGATCGCAGGTCTTCGCCAATCATCACATGTCACATGGCCAAGATGATATTGGGTCAAACCATCTGCCAGCTGGTCATTACCCTTGTGCTCTACTTTGGATGGTTTAGCTTGCCTAGTTATCACCAGGACACATTGAACGTGGCCGAGGCCAAGCTCCGCCGCAACACTTTTGTGTTTAATACTTTCATTTGGCTACAGATCTTCAACGCGCTCAACAGCCGGCGTCTCGATAACCGGCTCAATGTATTTAAGGACATCATGGGCAACTGGCGCTTCTTTTTTATCGGGTTTGTCGGAATAGGCGGACAGCTACTCATTGTGTTTACAGGAAACAGGGCGTTCAAGGTTGTGCCTCTTGACGGGATGGAGTGGGGTGTTTCGATCTGCGTTGGCTGTTTGTCTCTTTTGTGTGGTGCCTTGTTGCGTCTGGCTCCGGATGCCTGGTGCTATGGGGGGTTTGACGCTGCGCATCGGGTATCTCGGAGGCTCGGACGGGTGGATGAGGAGCGGCGGGCGGAGTTGGACGACTTTCACACCGAAGGCAAACAGTTGGACGATGTTTGATGATTGAAACGAGGTAGGGTGCATTGGGAACGCGGTATGGCATCACTAACGAGAATCTAAGGCGGGTTGGGTATGCATTTGCTTTTTGCGAGGCGTCTCATTGCAGGTACCAGTACAATGCTAGGTCTATAGACGCTTACAACACTCCTTCCCTATCTCAATATAAGAGCTTTCCGACTTGTGGGTTTAGGGTCCTCCAACACCACCTGGCCAGTTTCTACCGTCTTAACTGCCCGCCGACACGACTGCGGACAAATCGACTCTTGCACATTGCCTGGGCTTGCTTCCTCTGGGCGGTAAAGCCATGTCTAGTCGAGGATATGGGCCCTCGCTACCCTCTCTCTCTCTGGGGAAAGAAGAAAGAAAAGTAAAAAAAAAAGGCCGGACACCTAAACTGACCTTTCTCCTTTCCTTGTACGGGATCGAAATCTATCTTCAAGAAACCAGAGAGAAGAAACAAGAGACGAAAAACAAGAGAAAAACGACAACACAAAAGAAAAAAAAAAGGATTTGGAATTACAACTCGTTCTGTTTCGTCAGAAACTGGGTATGTTTTGAGAAGAAATTGGTCTATCATGGTTTTGTGTGGATTGGAATACACGTTCTTTTGGCGGCAGGGAGCCTCTTCCAGCGCAGCGGCGGCGTCGTCGGCGGAGAGTGGGGCTCTCGGCCTGATCGCCCGGCGCCGTGCGGCCCCACTACCGCGTTTAATTTCATGAATGCGACATGCGCCCTCTCGAAAAGGCAGCACCAAGCCACCATATCCAACATTCTGCCGACCGGGAGCAAGATTGCCAACCTCTCTCAATCCAGCCGATTCTTGTCAAAGGCTTTGAGGAAGCCCAAACCGTTCTTCATCCAGCATCTCAGCTGCGTCCATCGACTTGAAGTTTCCCCAACAGCCAGTCAACTTTCGCAAGCCCCACCAACAAATTTGGACTTGCTCAGGCTTTTGACTGGCTCTTAGGCAGCACATCACCATCGATTCGGCCTTCCTGCGATGCCTTTACAATGTGATGCACCCGCTTTGCCAGTGCGACCACAGCTCTAGTTTCCCGGAAAGAACACTTCCTCCACGAGAAACCTGTATCCTCTCGATGTGGACCGCTTGCGACATCCTTTTTGACTCATTGTCGTCGGTAGTCTCTGTTTCCATCGCCATGCCGATACGAGTGTTTTTGATACACAATGTTGGCTTAAAGCCTAAAACTTAAGCCACCCGCCCTCCTGCTCAGGAAATGGCACCCAATCAGTAAAGAAGGACCCAGGCAGCCCCATGTTTGGTGAGCCGGAATGGAAGAATACTGTGCTCCGGGAAGGGGGCGCAGTGTTGAGGCTGAAGGAGCCTTGCGAGTGACGAACGCTTCTTGACTTGTCTTTTTCTCTCTCAACAAACTACGCTCAAATGGTGACACCACAAGCAATGGAGGCGGCCCGACAAGCTTTGTATTCGTTGCGTCCCTGGACTGGTTAGTTCTGTTTCCTGGTCAAACGTATTGTTTGCTGTCTAGATGGACCACAAGCTGATACAGGATCTTTCCAGCACCGGACCCGTGCGAGGCTCTCGACCTGCCTGTCAAAATCAGACTGAGGTGTATTGCCCGTATCTTCGACTCAATCACAGCGACACTTATTGAGGAGGATGCGTCGTTGACGGCGAATGCATTTGTGCTGTCCCAAAGAAAGGGTGCTAAAAATCCCGGACCAACTTATGGGGAGATGAAGGACGAGGTCACAGAACGGTCAATGGCGAAATGTCCTCGACTCAAGGCTGATGCAAATATGACGGAGCTATTGGCCCACATTTCCGACAATTCGACATGCGAATACTGGGAAAGTATGTGCAGAGGAAGGAATGGAATGCCAATTTCGAGGACCATCTGTCACGCCATCGCTGGCTCACGGGAAGATTGTATCGACGCATATGGATGCATCCAGGATGATCTGGAGAAGAAGGATATAGAGCTTCTACTTCTTGCATCAGACGCCATTCGGCTGAGGATAGTGGCCTTGGAGCCCGGCTTGATGCAGCATGGAATTAAATACAAGAAACTGCCAGCGAGGAGACGGAATGTTTGGGCATTTCAAACTGGCAACTCTCCAAAGGTTTGTAAATAACCACTCTTTCACAGCTTGGACAGCCGGTGCTGATTAGTCCACTGGCAGACGGGCAGCGCAGCCGCAGTCATCGGCATCACAACGATCGTGACGTTTTTGACCTTCATCCCTCTCGGCTTTGCATGGTCCTGTGCTGAAGACACAGCGGCAACCACACCGGACATGGATTTTTGGTTCCTCATCCAGAACATGGCCATGCAACTCCTCGGCATCTTCATCACCACATATCCGATCCGCAACAGCAGCAAACCGTCAAAACGGCCATGGCATTGGGCGCTGTTCTTCACGGTAGTTGGGTCGATTTGCGCAGTTGGCTCGGTATTACTATACTGGTATCTGCCGCCGTTCTGGAGCGGGTTTGCCTCCTTTGCCGGCTCAGTGGCGCAAGTTTCAACATCTGTCCAGCTGGTCCTACTAGCCACATCACAGTCTGAGCGTGTCAAGCAGGCTTAAGTCTGCAGGAGAATTGGCTTGGGGGATGCGGAAAACATGGAAGCCTCCTGCTGAACAAGAACGACAGATTAGCTTTCTTTTCTTCATTTTCATTTTCATTGTTTTTCCTTTTCGTTTTATCTGCGTCGGATTTGGAAGTTCCCTTCTTGACGACAAGCCAGGGCTGTGTTTGTGTGGTTGGGGGGAAACTCTCAACACGAAGAAGGTAACTCGAAAGTTCATAGTCCAAGTGTCAATTGACAATAGCCCCATGCCAACTTATGACAAAAAGATGCCAAGTTCCGTTTATCGTGTCGTACATTTCTTTTTTTCTTTTTTTCTCCCTTTTTAACATGGACCGCTGGACGGCAACGTCGGTCGTCAACAAACGCAACATGAGGTGCACAAATCGATGCTTCGACCTTGACCCATCCACCCCCGGCCCGGGCCAGTCGGGCCGCGTACCAACCGAACCCCTGAGGCAACCCCTCCTTCTCCGCATCCGGACGCAGGCTGCTGCTGTTGGTTGTTTGTTGGTTGCATCACGGGCACGGCCAGCCGTTTTTGGGAGATGCACGGCGGGTTTTAACAAATGCCGCCGGCAAACTCACCAAGGTGGAGTTCTCAGGAACAATACCACCCTGGTTGACTGCGGTATAGAATGGCATGAGACGTCGCCCGCTGTTGGTCGACAGTGGATTCCCCTCTTCTCTCTCACAGTGGCCAGACGCAACCCCGATCGACCCAACTAACCCCCAGCGCACACCACCAAGATGCAGCCCGAACCCCAGTTCTACAACATCATCAACGATGAGCTGCGGGGTAGCGAGTCGACGCACCGGGTGACCGACCCGCGGACGGGAGACGAGCTCTGGCCCTGCCCCGTCGCCACCACCCAGGACTTTGAAGATGCCGTCGCCGCCGCCCAAAAGGCCTTCACCACCTGGTCGCAGACCACGGTCCCCGAGCGCCAGGCGCTCCTCCTCAGGCTCACCGGCGTGCTCGCTGCCCACGCCGACGAGCTGGCCAGCATCCTCATGAAGGAAACGGGCAAGTCCAAAATCATGGCCGACATCGACGTCCAGGCCAGCATGGGGCAGTGCATGTACTACGCGCACAACGCACTCCAGGACGAGGTGCAGCACGAGGACGAGCACTCGCGCGTCGTCGCCACGCACATCCCCCTCGGCACCGTCGGCGCCATCTGCCCGTGGAACTTCCCGCTCATCCTCTCCAACATCAAGGTCGTCTCGGCCCTCGTCACGGGCAACTGCGTCATCGTCAAGCCGTCCCCCTTCACCCCCTACGCCGTCATGAAGTGGGTCGAGCTCAGCCGCGGCATCCTCCCGCCCGGCGTCTTCCAGGTGCTCAACGGCGGGGCCGACCTCGGCGCCGCCATGACGGAGCACCCGGGCATCGCCAAGATCAGCTTCACCGGCACCATCGCCACGGGCAAGCGGGTCATGGCGGCGTGCGCGCGCACGCTCAAGAAGGTGACGCTCGAGCTGGCGGGCAACGACGCCTGCGTGGTGTGCGCCGACGTCGACCTGGACCGGGTGGTGCCGGCCGTCGCGAGCGGCGGCTTCTTCAACGCCGGCCAGGTGTGCGTCGCGAGCAAGCGCATCTACGTGCACGAGAGCATCTACGACGAGTTCCTCAAGAGGCTGGTCAGGGAGGTGGACGGCAAGTTTGGCATCCAGGAGGACGGGTATGCGCCGAGTGTGTTCGGCCCGGTGGACAACAAGGTGCAGTTTGATGTGGTCAAGGGGATCGTCGAGGACTGTAAGAACAAGGGGTATGATATCGTGCTGGGGGGCAAGACGGAGGGTCTGGGCAAGGGGTTCTGGCTGCCGCCGACGATTGTGTCGAAGCCGCCCGAGGACTCGGTGCTCGTGCAGGAGGAGCAGTTTGGTGAGTCTCTCTGCATCCTTTTCTTTTTTAGAGTTCTAGACTGACTTTAGAATCAGGCCCCGTTCTCCCGATCCTCTCCTGGTCCGATGAAGACGACGTCATCCGGCGCTCCAACCTGGCCAACGCCGGCCTGGGCGCGTCGGTCTACTCGTCGGATCTGGCACAGGCGGAGCGTATTGCCCGGCGGCTCGAGGCCGGCGGTGTCTGGATCAACCAGCCAGAGAGGCCCAACGCGAGGGCCTACTTCTCGGGCATCAAGGACAGCGGGTTCGGCGGCGAGATGGGCAAGCAGGGGCTGCTGTCCTACACGTACACCAAGTGCCTGCACTTCCCAAAGTGAGCTCAGTGGCAGCAGGGCGTGTTGGGCGTTAGCGGTTCCTTTTCTTATGCCCCTTTCCCAGTTTCCCTGGCCTTGGCCAGGTTATCAGACCACCATTTGATACAGCCAGAGCTGAAATGACATTTGGGACACTGCTGCTCCCAATCAGTCCCAAAAAGTAACACCAGTATGAGTTGGGCCCGTGCCAGAGCTGGAAAGCAACAGCGTAGTTGGCGTTATTGACCTCTCTGTTCGTGCTCCCCCTGACCACCCCGCTCTTCAATCGATCCTCGGCTCCACCAGAATCGGTGCCCTTGGCGGTGCGGAGAGCCGAGTGCCCCACCTTGCCGGGCGGGAGGGGCCCTTCGCCTTTTGCCAAGCCCCGATGGCCCCGAAATCCAGAAAGAAAGACAGAGGGATAGTTGTTGCTTGACATATAGATCAAGATATGGCAGTTAAGCTGCCGGGATTTCAGTTCTCTGAGAGCCCAGTCAGATCCAAATATTGAAATGCCATATCTCGACGGATCAAGGCTGTGTGCCTCATGAGGTTGTTGGCTGAACTGGTTGGTCCCAACTCGAGTCAAGCCATGTGAGTTCTTCTCCCCTCTGACAAATCCAGACATTACTGATGGCACGCACGGCTTGCACGGCTTGCACGGGAAGGGATAGCCGTAGAGATCAGAAATCATGATTTCCACCTGGTTTCCCCTTTGGACAGAAGTCTCGGGCAGTGGCAAGGGGCTGTTCAGAGCTGCCTCGGCATCTTGAGGCATCCCCGCATCTGCATCTGGGGTAAATGTGGAGAGACAACGCCGTCCTGACAGGGGTTCGAAGTTCCAAGCACATGAGACGAGATCCATATAAGACGGATCTCGTTCTTTCACCTTGACCAATTCAACTTTTGTACTCACTGCCACGTCCTCACTCCTCACTCCTCACTCTTCACCCCTCATCCGTCACTCACCTTTGATACCCATTCCCTTTAATACTACTCAGTAAATCACAACACCATGGCACCCAAACAGAAGCAGCCGTGCTACGTCCTGGGCGTGGGCATGACCAAGTTCATCAAGCCCCGCGGCAAGGTCGACTACACCGAGCTTGGCTATGAGGCCGGTATCAAGGCGATGTTGGATGCCCAGATCTCGTACGACGACGTCGAGCAGGGTATCGCGTGCTACTGCTACGGCGACTCGACCTGCGGGCAGCGCGTCTTCTACCAGTTCGGCATGACCCAGATCCCCATCTACAACGTCAACAACAACTGCTCGACGGGGTCGACCGGCCTGGCCATGGGCCGCAACATGATCGCCGCGGGCGCCGCCGACTGCGTGCTGGTCGTCGGCTTTGAGAAGATGATGCCCGGCAGCCTGCAGAGCTTCTTCAACGACCGCGAGTCGCCCATCGGCACAACCTACGCCATGATGGCGTCGACGCGGGGCCTGTCCAAGGCGCCGGGCGCGGCGCAAATCTTTGGCAATGCCGGGCGGGAGTACATGGAGAAGTCAGTTTCGCTCCTTTTCACACCTCTATCCTCAAAAGTTTAAACCATACTAACACCGCCGCCTCAGATACGGCGCCAAACCTGAAGACTTTGGCGAGATTGCGCGCATCAACCACGCCCACAGCGTCAACAACCCCTACTCGCAGTTCCACGACGTCTACACGCTCGAGCAGATCATGGCCTCCCCGCAGATCCACACCCCGCTCACCAAGCTCCAATGCTGCCCGACCTCCGACGGCGGCGCTGCGGCCGTGCTCGTCTCCCAGGAGTTCCTCGACGCCCGCCCGCACCTCAAGGACCAGGCCGTCCTCATCGCGGGCCAGTGCCTGGCGACCGATGCCCCCTCCCTCTTCTCGCAGAGCGCCATCGACCTGGTCGGGCGCGAGATGACGCAGCGGGCCGCGGGCGTGGCCATGGCCGAGGCGGGCGTCACGCCCGACGACTTTTCCGTGTGCGAGCTGCACGACTGTTTCAGCGCCAACGAGATGTGCCTGCTGGACGCGCTGGGCCTGGCGGCGCCCGGCAAGGCGCACGAGCTGGTGCGCGCGGGCGGCATCACGTACGGCGGCAAGGTGGTGGTCAACCCGAGCGGCGGGCTCATCTCCAAGGGCCACCCGCTGGGCGCGACGGGCATCGCGCAGTGCGCCGAGCTGGTGTGGCACCTGCGCGGGTGGGCCAACAACAGGGCCGTGGAGCACACCAAGTGGGCGCTGCAGCACAACCTGGGGTTGGGCGGCGCGGCGGTCGTGACGGTGTACAGGCGGGCGGACGGGAAGGAGGCCAAGGTGGTGGACTCGGCCACCGTGGGCAAGGTCAACAAGCAGGGGTACAATCCGGCGGTGGAGGCCAAGGGGTTCACCGAGGAGCAGGCCAAGCGGGTGAGGAGTAAGGACAAGACGCACGACTTTGCCATGACGGCGACGCTGCCCATGATGAAGGCTGCGCAGGCCAAGGTGTAAGCTTTGAAGTTGGGTCATCTGTATAGTTGCTTGGTACCTTAATAGGATGTTAGCGTAGTCCAAGATACTTGGAGTGAGATTCATAAACTGAGTCTTTGGTAGTGTCCCCCTGAAACTCGAATATACCGGAGTAGTGCCAGCGTATGAATCACTGAGCCTGCATGGGTATAATATGAACGGTTTGACATTGCCTGTTTTTTAAAAGACATGTCCATTTAGATTCAACTAGTTGACGTTGATTGAGGATATAATAGAGGAGCCTATCAAACTACCTACTTGAAACGAACCTGGTGATTGAGCCTCACAAAGACACCGCACCCGAAAGTTATTGCAGGGCCAACAGGCAGCGACAACTGTTGCAAATGTTCGTCAACCCAAAGTTGGCAAGGCTACCCCACCTCATCACAACAATTGATCAACCCATCTGCCACAACATTGATTCTGGCCCGACCCGAAGAAGCAGAGACAATAAGGGGGTAAAAGCAAACAGCGTAAAAGATGGGCCTAACCACCATCCTACGCGGATTTAAAGTCCCCATCACCATCCTCGACCGCTTTTACGAGTCCAACGGCGTGACGCCGACCTTTGGCTACCCTCCCACTTACAACCGCGTCCTCCTCCTCCCAGGCGACGTCGACGACTTCTCCATCCAGGACCCGCACTCGGCGTTCCTCCGCGCCAAACTCACCGCCGCCGCCGCCGACACCCGCAGCCAAAACACGCTCGTCTTCATCCCCAACAGACAGAGCATGGCCATGTCGACACACGCCTACGTGTCGTACGCCTACGTCATGGTTTTTGCGCAGCGCCAGATCGACGTCGCCGGAGAGTTGCCGGATAAGGCCCCGGCGGGCTTCGCCGAGCTGCGGAAGGAGATCCTGGGGTTTGCTACGGAGGAAGAGGCAGAGCTGCTGCGCGTTGCCGGGATGCAGCCCGCTGGCGAGACAGAGGGCCAGGACCCGGCGAGTATGCTGTTTATCGTCGTTACCGATGAGCGTGAGTTTCCGTGGAAGGGTGCTTTTCTTCGAGAGGTAAGTTTTCTTCCCCCCCCCCCCCCCCCCCCCCCCTCCCACCTTCTTTGCGGTGTGCAGATTGGATGGTTTAATGTGTTTTAGTCCGACCGACGCTGCGACCAGTGCCAGGAGGAGCTGGAGAGTTGGCTCGCTTTGCGCGAACATCGGAAAGAGGCACATGGGATTGTCCACAAGGAAACGGCCTTACCTGATGATCTTTAGTTGCGAATGTTTAGATCTATCTTAACATTGTCCTTGGATGGCCGCAGTGCTCGAGCCTCCGTTCACCGAGGTGTGTGCGACGATGTTGGTCACCATGGACTGTCGTGAGCTAACATAAGCATATCGGGTTCCCGTTCTGGGCGACGAATCGTAATGTGGCGGTTTGAGATGGACTTGCGTGTTGATTCCTAGCCCCAAAACAGCCCAGAAGGGACTAAAGTGAAGGGAAGGAAGTGCTGTGTGTAAGTCCAGAGGGAGGCAGGAAGCTGGTGTCCCGGCTTGGCAGGCGTTCCAGGCAGTTGTGGGGCCGTGCGCTGTCAGAGGTTGTTCCATGAAGCTTCGATCCGCAGATCACACACTCCGAACACCAACACGGCAGGAACCCGCCCGGAACATTTATGCGCGGCTGCGGGGACCCCGAGAGATCGAGGTGGTGAGTGGTGGTGCCGGTGGTGGTTCTTGCCCGGTGCAGCCTCGACTTGGCTTTTCAGCTGCCACTGCAGCAGGCGCAAACGTAAGTCAGTTTGCCTCGGCCAACTCTGCCTCCTGAGACCAGCTTCTGCAAGCTTCTGCACGCAGCGCTCCTTCATCTCATCTCATCTTCTTCCTCCAATCTCATCTCGCATCTCGCATCTCCCCCCTCAGCTCCCGTTAAGCTTTGCTTTAGGCTCTCTGGCGATCAGCCCTAGCTCCACGTTTCACGCCCGGCTCCGTCTCCAATGAGAAGGCATTCCAAACAACTGCCAGCGACGCCAGCTGTTTGCTGTCGCCGACCAGCTCTCTCGCATGAACCAAGCACGCATTTACACGGAGCCGCCGGGCCTGTGTCGCGTGCGCTGTCCAACCGCCATCCACTCGTTGATGGTTATCCTCCGATCTGAATCTCATGATCGTCCTCTTTGTTTGCCCATTAGCCTATTTCTCCGTCATCTGTTTGATTGCATCTGCTGGACCAGAGAAGTGCCGTCTCAGATCTGCCCTTTGACGGACAAGGGAACCCCTTGCTCTGTTGCTACCCTCCGCCGTCCACACCTGGTTGTCGGTGCTTCTTGTTCCCTGACTGGCTATAGTAGACACCGTTTTCTATACTCCTGGGCATTGCCGTCTCTACCCCCACGGTCTCGCCCTCAGATTGCTCGCTCCGTGACTGGCCCAGAGTTTAGCAGCCACACATTTCCCCGGAACCAGACTCCCCTGCTTCTGGTATGAACTCCGTAGTTTCGGACCCTTTCTGATCAGCCATGCTTCCCGCTCGCAACCTTAGCCGCGAATCTCGGCGAGGCCGTCCTCCCAGCTGTCCGCCCTGCCGGGCCAGCCTTAAGATCTAAGGAGGGGGCCCTCCCCCCCACACTGGATCCTTCCCTGTCCCCTGTTTAGTTTATTCATCCTTCTTGCTCGGTGACCTGGTGTGTCGAGGAATCGTCGAGCCTTGATGTCGTAGTCCACCGCTTCCACCATGGCTGATGATCTGTCAGCCGACCTCTCCCGAGGGCCGGTCCTTCTCTCCTTCTCGCTCGCCACCGCGAGCTTTGCCCTTGCAACCACCTTCGTTCGCTTCTACGTCCGGCGGGGGATCAATGGCGGGTTCGGGGCCGACGACTACACCAGCGGGGCGGCCACAGTGAGTTGGACGAGGCCCCATGAGGCGGACTAAGACAGTATCTGACTTGGGGGACTAGGTAATAGCACTGCTCGGGACCATCTTCGGCATCCTCGAGAGCACCACACCCGATCCGACGCGAGCCGTGCAGTTCTTTGTCATTGGGCAGCCGTGGTATCTCATCAGCGCCACACTCAGCAAGGTGTCGATATGCCTCTTCTTTATGGGCCTGTTGAGGAGGGCGCGGCAGTGGAGGATCTTGCTGGCCGGGTTGATCGTAGTCATGGCCATCATCAACCTGGCCTTTGCGCTCGCCGTGTATCTCCAGTGCCGGCCGTTGGAAAAGGTGTGGAATCCATCGGTGGCCGGCGGCTGCTCCGATCCGAGCATCCAGATGAACTTTGGGTATGCTCAGGGCGGTATGTTCTCCTCTCCTTCGGTGCTCTAATCCGCCAGCACTAACACCTCCAGCCTTTTCTGTGTTTTCTTGGGTCTTCCTCGCTCTCTTCCCCATGTTGATAATCCGCGACATCTCCCGCGGCGGCGAACCGACCTGGCCGTTCTACGCAACCGCCTCCCTCAGCTTCGTGTAAGTCCCGTTCTCCCCCTCAAAATGACACTCTCGTCTCAAACCCTCTAAACTAATGCACCTTCCCAAACAGCTCCGGCATTTTCGTCATCGTCCGCACCGCCCAAACCTCCCAAACAACCAACACCAACATCTACACCATCCACTTCTTCTACGCCTCCCTCATGGCCAAGTCCGTCCCCCGCCCCTTTTCTTTTCTCCACAACTGTCAATCCTAACTTTTTCCCTCCCAGCCTCGAACAAAACCTCTCCCTCACCACCTCCAACCTCCTCACCCTCGGCCCCCTGTTTTCCTCCTCCACCACCACAACCGGCACTTCCACAACCACCACCAACACAACAACAACGACGACGTCAACATCCCGCTCCACCCAGCGCCGCCGCCGCCGCCGCCGCCGCGACGGCCGTGGTGCTGGCCCCCGCCGAGACCCGTACAGCTCCTCCTCCTCGTCCGGCACCCGCAAGTCCAAGCGCGGCGGCGGCGGGATTACACCAAACGTCCCCTCGCGCGCGGGCAGCAGCCGGAGCATCACGCGGCCGGACACGCGGGAGAGTTCGCGGGCGAGTCTGCACCGTTCCCATTCCCAGACGCGCGGCGGCAGCAGTGAGGATGGTGGTGGTGATGTTATTGTCGGCGGCGGGGGGGAGATTGAGCGCAAGCGGACGACGCATCTCATCATTGAAGGCCCCGGCGTCGATACGTACGATCGGGATCTGGAGCGCGCGGAAGGGCAAGGGGGGGAGGGGCAGGAGCAGGGGTATGATCTCGGTGTGCGGCAGCCTTCGCGGCAAACTAATCGAAATAACTACTACTCCGAAGACGACGGCGACGACCACGACGAAGACGACGACAACTCGGAAGGAGAAGGATACAGCGACGACGACGACGAGGGGGATGACGGGTACGACAGCAGCGGGAGCGACATCGACCTGGGGGCGTGGCCGCGGGGGATCATCAAGACTGTGAGCGTGGAGGTGGTGGAGGAGGTTAATGAAGAGTATGTGGCTGCTGCTGCGGCGGCGGCAGCGGCAGCGGCGGCAGGGGCAAAGACGGCGGCGGCCGCGGGTAATGATAATACTAGGGGCAATCTGGCGGGAGGGGCCACTAATAGCAGGAAGGGCATCGGGAGGAATAGTGTGTCGATTGTGCCTGGGGTGGTGGGCTCCGGGTTGAGACAGCCGAGGGCGGCGCCAGGGATGATGGGTGGTGATAATGTGGACAGGGTCAGTGGGGGGAGCGTGGTTGAGCAGGACTGGGAGGCGATGTTGAGGGCTGGGCCGCCGAGGTGATGACCTTCTCCTTTCCTGTCCTTTTCTTTTGGTTATGATGTCTTGGTGGCACCGAGTGCATGGGAACCGGCGCTCCGAGGGGCTTTCACTCGTTCTAGACTGGTGTTTTGGGGGTTGGTTGATATGTTTAAGCGATGGCGTTGGGAGAGGTTGTTTGGCTCACTGGACGGGCACTGCTTTGGCTCGCGCAAAAGAGGGAGAAGGTGTTTTCGTTCGTTTAGGGAGGCTCAGGTCATTTACGCCCGCTATGGAGGGCTGCTCGTGCGATAGACGATACCCCGTGTACAGTAATGTTGTTTTGTTCACTCTATTTCGGATCCTGTGACATTCTGGCTGGAGTCCGTCCAGCTCAAGGGTTGACAAGCATAGACATAAACTTCTGGAGTCAAGGCATTTAACAGAATGGTATCAGATTCCAACTTCCCAGTCTCAAGTTCTCACGGCGCCTCAGCCGGGCTGCCCATCTATGGTACACTCATATGCAGGGATATCGACACAGTATTATACAAACCCACCGGCCTTCCAGTCCATCATCTCGTGAGATGCCCACCACTCCTTTTAAGTTTGCGTCGTAACACCCCTTCCGATGCTCCGCTGGCCCCATCTATTTATTAACAAGACTGCTCAGAAAATCAATCATGAACTGCTCATCCGCATAATTCAGACTCCATCGCGCCTTCAACGCATCGTACACATCCAGCACCCTCTCCCGCGTCGAGCAGCGCTTGAACGCCCGGAGCGCCCACACGGCCAGCCAAGTCTTGACCTCAAGCGCCGCGCCGTCCGCGTCGAGGGCGTCGAGCAGGGCGTTCCAGATGCCCGTCAAGCGGCGCTCGCTCCAGGCCGAGCGTGGGTAGCCCCCGTGGGTGGCGAAGCCCTTGAACAGCGCCAGGAAGATGGCATGGTGCAGCGGGATCTTGAAGTACTTCATCTCGTCGATGTAGGCGGCCGTCTTGGCCAGATCGCCCCGCTTGACGGCATAGTGGTTGACCAGGATGCGGTACGTCTGCAGGTCCGGCGAGAGGGGCGTCATGCGCTGGAGGGACGGCCGGAGATGGCGGTGACGCCGGCCAATCTTGGCGTACATGATGAGCGCCTGCGTGATGGCGCGGTCCGAGACGGGAGAGCGCATGGGGATGGTGCCTTCGTCGTCGCTGTCGCCGAGGCTAGATTCCTTCATGCGCGCGTAGAGGCGCTCGGCGGGCACTTCCTCGCCGGCCCGCAGCAGGCCCCCGATCATGGCGTTCATGACAACCGTGTCGATCATCTCGCCCGCGTTGACCATCTCTTTGTAGGCAGCGCGCATGCCGCTGGTTTCCTGCTTGAGGCCGAAGAAGTGGATCAGGCTGGTATAGTGGTAGCGGTTGTAGCAGTGGCCACGCGCTTCCATTTCGCGGTAGATCATCTCGGCGAGGGCAAAGTTGCCGGCCTTACAGACGACGTCAAAGAGAATGTTGAAGGTCACATTGTTGGCCTTGATGCCGGCATCGCATTCCATCTCGCGCCAGAGCTTCAAGGCGGCCTCGACTTCAGTCTCGGTCACGACGCTTGCGTACTTGCTGGCAAACGAGATGGCGCAATTCCATTCGGCAGTGGTCAGCGGGATGCCCGTGTTCTTGACGTCGGCGATGATGTCAAAGTACCGCAGCATCGACCCGGCGTCGCGTTCGTCGGGCTGGCCAAAGGCGCGCAGCAGCTGGTGGCGGAAGCGGGCGTGGATGTAGAGCATGCGTGGCTCGGGGAGGCGCTGGTAAATCTCGTAGATGTGGTCGAGGTCGATCTTGTGGGGGCTCCGGAGGCGGGAAAGCACGGCGAAGCGGAGCTCCCAGAGGGTTTTCTGCTCCTCTGCGCCAGCCTCGATCACCTGCTCGAGGCTTGGGTATTCAAAATCCTCCTCGGTGCGCGCAAAGGCAACCGCCTGGGTGTCTGGCTGGGCATAACCACGCATGTAGGGGTCGCGGAGGTACTTGAGGTAATCCTCGACGGCACCGATATCTTCGCCATCGTCGTAGGGTTCAATAAGAGAAAGGAGCTCCTTCTTGGAGAAGGTCCGCAGCTGTTTTGTTTTGCGGGAGCGGGGGGAGTCTGGTGGAGGGTCATGGTCACCGTACTCTGGGTCGGAGGGCGGTTCCGCAGCCGCAGCCGAGTGGTTCACGCGGGACGCGGGGACGGAGGGCCGGAGAGAGGTAGCAAGGCGAGTGCTCGAGGTTCGGAGGGCCGGGAGGGTCAGCAGCGGGCGGCGGGGGGGCAGCGAGGGAGAGGGTGTCCCGGTGCTGATGGATCGTCGGGCAGTGCAGCCGCCGTGCAGACTCTGCGCAGGCCCTCCGCCGGGACTATACGCCGCAGACGGAAGGGGAGCGGCGGCGGCAGACCGGTTCGACGACAGCGACGGGCGGTGCAGGAAGAGGATGGCGCCGCATATCGACCCGTCAATTCGGCTGGAGACTCTCATGAGCTGTCGTCCAACATGGTGGCCTGCCGTCAGCCCAGCCTCTCGCCCCGGGGGGTATTGCAGTCGACGTGCGCGGACTCGGAGGTTGGAGTTTGAGGGTCGGGGCTCGGAGGTTGAGAGGCGTCGTGGTGTAGTCGTTCTGGGCCGCGTTTTCACTCTCCATTGATACCGCGAGAAAAAGTCAAGTCCAGGAAGCTTATCGCAGCAGCCACGGGGCGCTGGGCGCACCCACTCTCCACAGTGCCAGGGTGCTAAGGGCAAGCGGGTCTTGGCTTGGCATTCGGTGAGGGGACAAGTTTTGGCCGGGACCAGCTCTGAGTGGCAGGCGCGTGTGGGGTGGTTCGTCCATCGGAGAGGCAGTGGATCCACTGGACGCGGCCCGAGCTGGAAATTTTGGGACCTTTGCAGTGGAAGAAGCCGCAGAGGTCCACATTTGCTCTACAATTCGACGACCAGCAAGCCTCGAACGACGCCGGTATCTCTGGGGAACGGGTGCCGCGTGAAGGAGGACGAACACCAATGGTCCCGCCATAGACGACTCGCGATCCTCAATTGACCCGATTGGGGCCTTCCGACTGCCACTCCTGTCCGCCGGCTCCTTCGAACACCGTCCGACTCCAAAAGCATCGACAGTACCTCGAAGCATAAAAAAAAATCACAAAATGGTCCGCGGCCGCCAATTCCTCGCGGCGCGCGTCCACGAGACCGCCCTCGCCCAGAGGGGGGCCACAATTCTTCCCGAAATCAACTTCGCCAAATCGCCCTGGGTAAAAGCCGTAGCACACATCCCCCCCGCCGAGACGCTCACACGGCCGTACCCGATCCAACACACGGAGCGCCACGACCGCGGGCGGGCCCTACAGCGGCCACGCAATCTGTTCCGCCCGACGAGCATCGTGCACCCGGAAGACCAACTGCGGCAGGACTTCTTCCGCGACCACCCGTGGGAGCTGGCGCGGCCGAAGCTGGTGCTCGAGCTGGACGGCAAGGACGCGCGGTACCGGGACTGGAGCAAGGGGCTGCGGCAGCCGGGGATGGCGCTGAGTGGTGAGAGGTAAGGCGGCTCACCTTCCCCTTTCTTGTTGGCAAGAGCAAAGAACAACAAACATACTAAAAAAATTCCAGCGTCGTCCAGCGCCAGCTCTGGCTGATGGAGGTCAAGGGCCTGTCGAAGCAGCGGGCGTACGACATTGCCCGCAAGGAGTTCTACAAGCTGCGCCAGCAGGAGGAGATTGAGCGCAGGATAGCCGCCGAGGAGGCGCGCATGTACGGCGCCTACTTTGGCAAGACCAACATGCAGGTCGGCATGGAGCTCGAGGACGCCATGTACGACAAGTGGAAGAAGTGGGCAACCAACGAGATTGCCAGGCTCGAGTCCCAGCGGACCGCCGCGTACTCCAACGTGGTGGATGCCACGGAGGAGAAGCTGGATGAAGAGGAGGAGCTGGATCTTTAGAAGGGAGAGGGAGATGGGGGTGTTGGGGTCTCGTGCTGGGCTGGGATGGGCTGGGGTGCCGCGGCCCGTGTATACTTGTATAAAACTGCTCACGATAAAATAGAACCTTGTACACAATTTTGAAGTTGCAAATGTGGAGCATCAGATGATTTTTCATTTTGGACGCCGGAGCCTGACTGGGCGCCATCCGCATTTCGAGCACTTTCTAACAAAAAAACATCTTGGCCATCACGGCCTCTATCCCTAAACCGCCAAGGGGGCCCCGTCCCTCACCGAACCAACCCTGCCCGCGCCGCCTACTCCTCGCCCTTATGGCGCTCCGCCTCCCACCTCTGCCCTCCCTGGGGAGGCTCCCTCAGTCCCAACCGGTCCAGCACCGACTGCATCGGCGGCCAGTACACCTCGGGCTGCTAGCCCGGGGGCGCCAGCCTCGCCGCCACGATGCCCACGTACACGGTGCCGTGGTACCGCCGGGCGAGCGCCTCGTGCTGCACGCAAAACATGTCGGCGATGCCGCTCCACAGGAACAGGCGGCCGGTGAGGCTCAGCGAGCGGGACCGGGCCCACGACTCGACGTACACCATCTTAAGGCGGCCCTGCGGCGCGAGGTAGAAGAGCTTGAGCGCGTGCGCGACCAGGCAGACGACGAAGCCCGTGGCGGGCCCGTTGGTGACGACCACGTGCGGGTACTTGAACTGGTTGCCGTGGGCGGTGGTGGGGCGGGCGTCGGGCTCGCGCGTCAGGGCGTTGACGGCGTGGACGGCGGTGCTGAGGCAGGTGAAGGGGGCGGTCCAGAAGGGCTGGTGGACGCGGCGGGCGCGCGGGACGCGGAAGGTGTCGAGCGTGCCGGCGCGGGAGTCGGGGAAGCAGTGGCGGATGAGGGCCTCGAGCTTGGTCACGCGCGCGAGGGAGTCGGTGTCGCCCGTGGTGACGAGGTAGCGGCGGTGGGCGTTAGTCTGGGGGACGAACTTGCGCTTGATGGTTTCGAGCATCTCCGAGGTGTGGCCGCCCGAGCCGAGGATGTAGAGAAAGTAGACGGCGGGGAGGCCGGCTGTGGACGGGGTGGACGGGTCGCGGCGGCTGATCCAGTGGCGGCCCGTCTGTGGGCGTGGGTGCTCGCGCTTGAGGGAGATGTGGCGCCACTGCGAGGTCGGTCAGTCCCCGGGAGGCGATACATGCCAAGGCAGCCGGACTTACGACGACGAAACCGATCAAGACGCAGATGATGGCCGTGATCCAGGACCAGGAGAGGAGAAAGAAACCGATAATGGAGATAATGGCAAGGCCAATCAGACCAAGGTAGACGAAAAAGGCGAAGCGATCGGGACCAAAATCCTCGACTATCTCGCGGATGCACTCCATCTCTGCGTCGGTTGGTGTATTTGAGACTGAAGCTGGTATTGGAGCTGGCCCTGTTGCCTCAGTTTTGGGTTCGAGTCTCGCACTCGGGGGTAGGTTGTTTAACCTGGTCTTGTCGTCGGGTTTGTGATCGGAAGTTCGCCGCAGACCACGCCGCTCGCCATTTCTATTGTTTTGGCGCGGGTCCCTCGCATCAATGGGTGTGCTATTGCGCGGGTCCATCGTGATGATGTCGTCGCCGCTTAGTCGGCGAGGATGAAGACGGCTTTTGAGGAGAAAAGGGTTCAAACCGCAGCGCCTGAGTGGCCGCGTCGAACGGGGGCTCGGCGTTCAGGGGCCGCTGAGCTGCTCAGGGGTAACCACCATCAACGGGCAGAGGGGTTTGCTTGGGTAATCTTCAACCAAACGGAACCAAGGCCGTAATCACTGAAGACACGGAAAGAAAACCCAGGCTCCAAGCTGATTCGGGTTGACGAGAGATGCCAGACGAGCTGTAATGAGACCAGGGGGCGTTCCCCAAGGTGTCTGAGAGTCCCGTATGTCAACAAGAGCATATTTGGCAGCGCCAGTCAGGCGACCTTACCTTCGGATAAGATGGTTTTGGTGTCGACAAACAATCACATGTGCTGGCGAGTTGTATGGTTCAAGCTGTCAACCTTGGCGTGCAAGACGGATCACATTTGACTTGCTTGGTTGTGATGTGGTGAATGTATTTGATGTGGTGAATGTATTGTGTGACAAAGAGTTGAGTAGAACGAAGCAGTGTCTGAGTACACTCTGTGGAAGATTGGGGTATTTCCAAATTGGAATCAATGTCTCTTTTCGGAAGTTGAGAACTGTGTGTCGGTTTCAAATCTGTGTGTGAGGGATGGGAACAGCAGGGTGAGGTTGAGATGAGAGTGTGAGGAGGGCCAGCAATGCGGTAACGGTAAGTATTGGATAACACGATACGTACGGAGTACGGCATGCCTTCTTCTGTCGGGTGTTCTGTCCAAGAAGGCCCGTGCTCACCCTCCCCAGCTTCAGGGTCTCATCGCTGAGGCAGCTGAAGTCGCCCTGCCCAGCCAAGAACCAATGGGAACAGTGAATGACGCAGCAGGAACGGTCTGGAAAACACGACCGCCCGGCAGAATGCTGCCAGGAACCAGTTGAAGACAACAGCAGTGGGAACAACAACAGGGCAACGCCCGCCTTGCCGCGCATTTAAATAGCATTGTCGCGGGCACTCGCTGCATTTTGCACTGCATCTTGTACTGCATCTTTCATTGTGTTTTCTGCAGCCGCCCTGGCAATGCCCGTCGTCTCTCCTCGGGCACGAGCACACGCACGAGCAGACGCACGAGCACACGCACCAGCACGCGCACAAGCAAGATGCCGCGCCTCCATCGCACCCGCTACCTGACTTGCTTCTACTGCGGCCGCCGGAACTCGACCCTCTACGACGGCGCTACCCGCCGCTTCGAGTGCCCCTTCTGCGATGCCACCAACTACCTCGACGAGAACGGCGACATCACCGACCCGCCCGTCGCAACCGACAAGGAGGCCACCCCGCGCCAGTACGCCGTCTCGCGCGCCGTCTCCCCGCCCTCGAGCCCCTCCAGCAACCCCATCTTCTGCGCCACATGCCTCAAGAACCAGCACCTGCTGAGCGCATCGCTCGCCCAGTACCTGCCCGACCCCGACGACCCCGACTACGCTGAGCGCGAGAAGGGGCTCTACCGCTTCCGCAAGAACCAGGAGCGTCTGTACCCGCAGATCTGCGCCGACTGCGAGCCGAGGGTGCGCCGCCAGCTCGAGCAGGCCGCCTACACCGCCAAGACAGACCTGCTGCGGCGCATGCTCGACCGCAGCGCGAGCGCGAGGAAGAGCGTCAAGACACACGGCTGGCTGGACACGGTCGATGCCGCGGGGAGGTGGCTGTGGATCGCCGGGTTTGTGCTGCAGTTGGCGTGGCATGCGGTTGTGGTGCACAGTCTGCTCTCCCAGTACCTGATGTGGGCTGGCGTGGATGAGACTCTGTTTACTTTTCGGATGCTGAGGATATGCGGGCCCTTCGTCGGCCGTCTTCCTTCTGCCGAACGGCTGCTCGGCTGGAGCTCTCTTGCCAGTATCGTAGGCGTGTGGTGGAATCCGCGATTTGTCCAGATATTTAGGGGCTTCACCAGACACATCAGCGGAGTCTCGAAATGGTACTTCTTCCAAGCCGTGGCCCTTAGCCTCCGCATCTGCTTGCAGAGGTGGGACCTGACAACGCCCGATCCGGTGCTGCTGGGCAAACAGACAGCCGGCCACGGCTTTGCGGCCGCATTTGCCATTCTTGTAAGCCAACCCGCCGAGCCCACCCTAGCAACGCTTTACTAACCCTCCAGATCATCCTCCTCGCGCCACGCGCAATCCACATCAACATGGCCCCGCTCTTCAGCGCCTCATCCACCCAACCCCCCCTCCAACTCCAAGAGCCCCCAAGCCCCTCCCCGGCCTCGCGCCTCGACGAAACGAAATCCATCGCCGACCTCCTCGACGAAATCTCCCGCTCCCCGACCTCCCCGACCCCGCCCTCCCCACCGACAACCTCCCCCCGTCCCCCTTACAACAACGCCGCACCAACCCCCTCCCGATGGGCCACGCCCACACCCAAGCCGCGCAGGCCCTGACCGCCAACCTCTCCCAGATCAACCACCTCAACCTCTCCCACCACCAACCCCGCCCGTCTCCGTCTCTGTACTCTAACCACCCCTCCGCCGACGAAATGGACTGGTCCCCGACCCCGTCCTCCTCTTTTACTTCTACCACCACCGCCACACCCAACGGGATGGGCACGGGCACGGCCATGGGCACGGGCACGGGCACGGAAATGGGAACGGGGGGCATATCCCGCCACCGCGCCTTCAACACCCAAAACCAGCGCCCGCCCACCTCCCAGTCCTTTGGCTCCGCGCCCACCGAGCCCCGCAAGGGGCCCTTCTGGTACCGCGTGCCGCCCGCGCCCACCACGCCCGCGCAGCGCGTGTTCAACCCGCCCAACCAGCCGCGGTTGCGGCCCAGCCCTGTGGACTCGGGGACGCAGGTCGGGTTCCGGTTCGGTAAGACCGGTACTGGGGGAGAGACACGGCCTGGTGGTGTTGGTGGTGTTGGTGGTGGTGGGGAGCAGAGGCAGGTGGTGGCGTTTGCGGAGCCGACGTTTTTTGCTGCGGATTTGGAGAGGAAGAGGGGCGGTAGAGATGGGAGGAGTGGGGGTGGGAGTGGAGGGGGGATCCGAGGGATGGGCTGTCGGGCATGTTTGGGGAAGGGTTTAGTTTGGATGGAGACGGGGATGGGGATGGGGGCGGGAAGGAGGGGGTCAGGAGGGAGTGGGGTGGGTGGTTGGGTTTGGCGGTTCGGCAAGGAAGGGAGGGAAGAAGAAGGCTTGATTTTGATTAGTGGGAGGGCTGTTTTGTGGGAGTGCATTTTACGGGTTGGATGTCTGGATTTGCATTGCATTGAGGGTGGGCGGTTGGTTGGTTGGTTTGTTCAGGTCAGGATTGGCATGGCGGGTAGCTGCACATCATCATCCGCAGCAGCATTTACATACACCATTTTTACGCACTCAACTGATACCCTCCCAATAAAACTCTCTCTACCAATACCCCCTCTCCAACTCCCTCCTCTACCCATCATCCCGCTTTCTGCTCTCCCAACCCCTCCCTCGTTTCCTCTCCGTCCCCTCCGCCCCGCTCACCAACACCACCCCTTTCCTCCCCATCCCCATCCCATTCCTCTCCACCTCTTCCATCCCGCCCTCCCCCTCCCTCCCATCTCTCCCATCCCGGTCCCGATCCCGATCCCGATCCCTCAGAATCCCAAACCGATCCAGCCCACCACCCCGACCCCAACACCAGCCCCCTCAGCCGCGCGACCTCCTTGACGTGGTCATAGTCGTCCAGCGTGGGGAACGTGCGCCCCACGCCCTTTGCCCTGTCGCCCCGCCCGCCGTTGTCCAGCACCCCCGCGAGACGCGCGGCGATGGCCTGGTTGAGGTGGGCGACCGTCTCGTCGAAGGAGAGGGATTGGGAGATGGGGAGGAGGTCTGGAAACATGGTGATGGTGGCATGAGCACGGCTCTCTTGGAGGACCATGGCAGGATGGGAGGAACACGGAAGAAAGTAGGCAGTTTGAACTTACGGGAGGTGAGAAAATGGGTGTTGTGTGTGCGCGGTGGACATATGCGTGCGCGGCACAGCAGCGGGGGCATGAGGCAGGGGAGGAGGGGGTGTTGGGGTGAGGGGTGGGAAGGGCCGGGTGGCAGAGGGTGCAGTTGCGGTTGAAGTTTGCGGTGATTTGCTGGCGGAGGGGGATGGCAGGAGAGGGAGGATTTGGGGCTGGGCTGGGCCGGAGACGAACGGAGAGCTGGTTGTGTTCGGGGTTGTATACGAATTCTGTTTAGGGATTGGGTCTGGCTTTGAGTATGATTTTTGTTTAGGGGTTGGAGACGGCTTTGCGATCAAGTCCGACTTCTGGGCTAAGGGCTGTCGAGGGGACTGTGGCTTTGCAGGCGGAACCTGGTCTTTCCGTTGACGGGGAGAGGACTGTTGGTAGACGGATGGAGCAGCCAGAGTTGCTTCGCTGCCGCCTCCTGCGTCGGAAGGAATCTCGTGCAGCCAGGACGAGATGATCCTGGTGCTGGTGTGCTTGTGGGCGTTGAAGTTGGTTTCCATGTTGTAAGGCCCCCGAACTGAGTCGGGCCGGAGGGGTGTTCCAACAATGCTTGATCAGGGCTGGCGGTATGGCCCGAGTCTAGAGATATCACAAAAGATGCAGTTGAGGCTGAGCTTTATTTGGTCGATTTCCTAATTGGGCAGTTGCCCGAGGAACCCACACAGTTGACTTTCGAATCAACGACTCGGCGAGTCTGGTATCGTCATTCATTACGCGCATTCACTTCACCTTGCTCATTATCGTCTCGGGCCCTCTCACCATCTCCATCTGCGCGGCCCGCGCCTTGACAGCGTTCAGCATGCTGCGCTCAAAGTCGTCTCTCGACCGCAGCACCGCCTCGACCCAGCTGATCTGCAGATCCCAGTACGCCGTCTTGAAGGCCGCAAACGTGTCCGGCACGGCCTCCTTCTCGACCGACAGCAGCTGCAGGAACGGCTCGGTGACGCGCCACGTCTCCTTGATGGAGTGGCCCACCGCCGGGTTCGGCAGGCTGTTGAAAAAGTCAAACGCCGTCTTGAGGTCGTCAAAGATCTTGTCCTGGAACTGGTCCGACCGGCGGAAGCGGGCGCCCTTGTTGCGCACCGACGACAGGTACCGGATCAGCAGCTCGTCGGCAAAGATCTCGATAAAGATGTCGACCAGCGAGTGGTGCAGCACCTGGCGGTAGTCGCCAACGTACTCCTCGAACGTGGCGATCATGCGCGCCATGGCGGTGCTGGTGTACCAGCGCGGCGTGAAAAAGTCGGGCATCACCGTTCTGAAGTCGACCGAGAAGACGAGTTGCGCGAACCGGGTGATGCACCACGTGCTGAGATCGAGGTAGCCGTCGCGCAGCGCGGCGATCTCGACCTCGGCGCGGTCCATGTACTGCGGCGTGACGATGGCGCTGAACTTCTTTTTGAAGTCGGTCAGGTACGCGACGCGGCCCTCGTCCTCGTTGTCGTCGACGCAGGCAATCTGGTCGTTGGCCGTCGCCACAAGCCAGTCCTGAAGTGGCTGGAACCCCTCCATATCTACCACCTTGTCCGACTCGTACCGCGCCGCCTCGTCCTCGAGCATCTTCTGCCACGACTGCTGCCGCTGCCGCAACCGCTGGAACATGGCGTCCACGACGCCCTCGGCCACGTCGGCCCGCTTTGAGTTGGCGGCGGCATCGAGCTGGCCGCGCAACATGCTCCACAAATCCACCAGATTCTTGTTCCGGAAATAGCCATACTCGTCCTGATCCAGGTTGCCGCCCTCGACGTTGCGGTCGGCAAAGTCTTTGGTCTCCTGGGTCCAGATGCGCCCAATCCACTCGTCGAGATACTTGATGATGAGCGCGCGGAAGTCGCGCACGAGCTCCGTCTCGCGGTTGCCAATGACGTGCGGTGTGAGCTCTTCCTGCTTGAAGCCGAGCTTGTTCATTTTGCGGTAGTACTTCTCGGGCCAGCCGACAATCTCAAGGGCGTGGGCCGAGCTGGCCTGGGGATCGTCGATGATGCCGATCAGGAAATCGTGCATCATGCCGTGGTAAATGTCTGTCCACGTCTTGAAAATCTTCCACTTTTTGGGCATCAGCTGCACCATGCCCAGCCTGACCGTGTTCAAGTCGTTGAAGTACCACCGCAGGCTCTTTTCCAGTTCCGCCGGGTCCTCCATAAACTCACCCCGGCTCTGCTCAAACTGCCCCTCGCCAATCTTTCGTATGCACTCGAGGAACTTGTTCTTGTATCCGCGGACCGTCTTTGCGCCGTCGGTGATGCTCTGGAACCGCGTGGCGATCTCCTTGTGATCCTTGAGCGCCTCCTGCAGGGCGAGCACCCGCTGGTCGCTCTTCTCCTCGGCCTCGATTATGAGCGCAAAGCGCACCACCAAGCTCGTGTTGTCGGCGATGACGAGGTTGATCAGGCTCCTCGCAATCAGGGTGATGTGCTCGTCGAACCACTCGATGGCCTGGTCGAGGCGCTCGAAGTAGTCCTCGAGGGTCGACTGCAGGCCCGGGTCGTCGGCGCGCTGGCTCTGCTCGATGGCGTCGTCGCGGATGTTGCGCAGCTGGGTCAGCTCGTAGTGGACGGCCAGCAGGTTGGGCATGTTCTCGGCGTCCTCATCGTCCTGGCGCAGCATCTCCTGGATGGCAGCGAGGCGGTCGTTGAAGGTCTCGAGGTTGCGGCGCATGGTCTCGACGGCGCCAAAGTTGCGGTGGGCCTGCGAGACGAGGTTGATGGTCGCAAAGTCGGTGATCATGTTCTGCGACTCGGAGCAGATCTTGTCGATCTTGATCATCTCGTCCTTGATCTGCTGGACCGTCTTCTGGCCGTCGGTCAGGCCGTTCATGCCGGCCTGTGTGGTCTCGAGCTGCTCGCGCAGGCCGCCGCGCAGCTGCGAGTCGACGGCGGCCTTCTTGCGGGCGAACTCGGCCTTGAGCGCCGCGATCTTGTCGAGGTCGTCCGGGTGCCGGAGCAGCTCCGACAGCTTGACCGGCGGCACGTCCATGCTGTGTGGCTGTGGCTTTCGTCTCTGTGTCAGACCATTTCGGGTTGGGGCGGCGCGCGTCCTCGGCAGGAAGCGTGGTGTTGTTGGGTCCGGCTGTGGCTTCGCGAAGGGTTGCGATGTGTTGCAGTTGCAGTTGCAGGTCGCTGGCGGCAGCGGACAGGCCCCCAAGCCTGCCCCTGGAATGATGCGGGTTGCTGAGTGGTCTGTGCGGATGTTCGTGTCTGCCCCACAACAGCTCTACATCAAGCAGTCTGACCTGACCTGAGGAATTGGATGCTATGTCGTGGAGCTGCACTTGGAGCTCATTCCCGGAACATACCGAAAACTCAATCCAAAGAATCCGTGGGAATGTAATTTAGGGGTGAAATGGCAATTGATTGGTTCCCGAGTCCATTACGAGGATGAACCCGCTCCAAGAAGGATTGGATTTGTTTCATTTGTGTCTGTGGCTTCTCGTGATGCTCTTGTTTCCGGATCACCCAGATTCTGAATAGGACATTCATGACATCAAGGGGGGAATCGTCAAGCTAAATGTGATTCCGCAGCTGCCAGCAACCTCACCCTATCCCCCGCTCAACACAGGAGGTTCTCAAGCCATCCTCCAATATCCAATCTGGCCACAGCAAAGTAGACCCATCCTACAGCACATCTCCCACCCCAACCAGATAAACACACACTTGACATCCACAGCATAGCCGACCCAAAGAAACAGTTCGTCTTGATGTCTACTCTATCGGCCCTTATCATATACACAGCCCCCTCCACATCCGCCGGCCACCACCTGTATATCCCCCAACCCCTTGCAAAGCCGAGAGCATCACCCAACCCCCCTTCCCTCATCCCATCTAAACCCCGGCCATGGCGAATTTACTTGGCAGGGTGGTAAGTCTGCCAGACTGCATCACAAAAACCCACGTCAGCACAGGTTCATCCTCTCAAACCATTCCCCCTCCCCTCAATCCCCTCCTCAATCACCAACCCCCTCCCCTCCACCGTCACCACCACCCCCCAATCCCATCAGACAGACATGAAAAAGAAAAGTATGTTACGTACCGGCAATGCCGAACGGCGCGCCGAACCCGACGGCGCAAAAGGTCCAGTACCCGACGCCGAAGCCCTTCTTGCGCGGGTTGAAGGGCAGGTTGGACAGCGGGCCCTCCGGGTAGTGGTACGGCGACGAGAGGCGGGCGCGCGTGGTCGTGAAGGCGCGGCGGCCGGCCACGCGGGCGGCGGCGGAAGCGGCGGTGCTGGCGAGCATCTGTTTTCAGTTCCCAATCCCAATTCGTCAGTCCTGTTGGTTCAGACAACGTCGGTTTGTGCTGTGTTCTGTTTGGGCGGGGTGAGGAGGGAAGGGAAGGGTCAATTGGCACAGCGATTGGGTTGGGTAGAGCGGAGAGGGAGCGTACCTTGAATGAGTGAGTGGGGATTGACGTTTGTGGTGGTGGTGGTTTGGACTCTGCGAGGAGGGAGAAAGCGAGGTGGTGAGGTGAATTCGAGAGCTTGGTTTCCGGGTTGTGACGCTAGCGATCGGGAAACTCAGCGCGCGGATTGGAGGAGCTCGGCTGAGGTGGTGTGACTTTTTGCGCCCGGGGTGGAATTGGCATGCCGGATTGCAGGGGTAGCTTACCGAGTTAGTCAGCTTCGAAACCATGTCGTCTGGGTTAGGGTTAGAAGGGGCACATGAGTGAAAGACCATGAGTTGATGCTTTCCAAACAACATCTTGTTGGATTTGTGTGGCTGTTTCATGCTGGGCATGCTTCTACTTGAAACCCAAAAGCGGTGTCACATTTCAAGCCATAACAAAAACATAGTGTAAAGTACAACCAATCCAAGATTCTATACGCTGGTATCTATCCCACATCTAACTCTCTGGTCTACCTCAACGTCACCAACTCCTCAGCACTCGTCGGGTGAATGGCAACACAGCTATCAAAATCAGCCTTGGTGGCGCCCATCTTGACGGCGACGCCAAAGCCTTGCAGCATCTCGCCGCTGCCAAGACCCATGATGTGTAGCCCGACCACCTTCTCTTCCGGGCCCGCGCAGATCAGCTTGTACGCGGTAGGGCCCTTCTGGTCGGGATCCATCATGGCGTAGTACATGGCCGTGAAGTTGGTCTTGTAGATCTTCAGGTTCTCGCGGCCGTACTTCTCGACCGCCTCCGGCTCAGTGAGCCCTATCGAGCCGACCTCGGGGTGCGCGAAGACGACCGAGGGGATGTTCCCGTAGTCAAGCTTGGCTGTCTTGAACTGCTCCGGACCAAACAACCGCGCCGCCAGCTTGCGGCCCGCGGCAATGGCCACCGGCGTGAGTTCAACCCGGCCCGTGACGTCGCCGAGCGCATAGATGTTGTCGACGTTGGTGTTTTGGTAGTCGTCCACAACGACGTACCCCTTCTCATTCACCTTCACGCCGGCCGTCTCCAATCCGAGACCCTCGGTCGCGGGCGTGCGCCCAACGGCCCAGATGAGGTGGTCCACGTCCGAAACCGACCCCTCGCTGTCTCCCTTCTTGTAGTGAACCGTGAGCTTGCCCGTGGCCTCGTCCTTCTCCACCTTGGTGGCCTCGCTCCGCCTGTGCAACTTGACGCCCAGCCGCTCATATTCATTGGACACGCCCTCCTGGATCATGGGGTCGAAGTGGCGCAAGAAGGTATTGTGGCGGATAAACAGGTGCGTCTCAACGCCGAGCGCATTGAACATGCCCGCAAACTCGACCGCAATGTAGCCGGCGCCAACGAGGGCCACCTTCTTGGGCAACTTGTCAATGTCGAAAAAGCCGTCGCTATTGGTGCCGAGCTCAGAGCCGGGGATCTGGGGCGGGATGGTCGGGTTGCCGCCGACGGCGATGAGGATCTTCTTGGCGTTGACCACCGTCTTGGTGCCGTCGTCGAGCGTCACCTCGACCTGGTTGCGCGAGATGACCTTGGCCCAGCCGTGCACGTACTCGACCTTGTCGTTGTTGAGGTTGCGCTCGTAGATGCCGTTGAGGCGGTGGATGTAGCGTCGCGCTTGTGCTTTGTCGTCCAGTCGAAGGGGGCCGTCTCTGGGCTGAAGCCATACGACTTGGCTTGGTGGATCGTCTCGGCGATGGCGGGAAGGTGGGGACGCAGCTGGAGGCAGGGCAACCTGTTAGTTCTCAAGTAGAAGGGTTCCGGCAGAAATGTATGTACGCACCCCACGTTGACGCATGTGCCTCCTAGCCGCTTGCCCTCAATGACCATGGCCTTGGTTCCGTACCGGGCGCTGGCGGCGCGGGCCGCGCCCAGCCCTCCGCTGCCGCCGCCGATGACGAGGAAGTCGGTCTCCTTGGAAATGGGCGCCATGGCGAGGGATGTCTGGGAAAAGTGGCGGGAGATGGTGCTGATCCGACTTGCAGCAGGTACCGACGATAGCAAAGGGCGCCTCGCTAGGAGTGAAAGGGGTTGCATGGAAATGTGTGTTGTCTCTTGCGCGAGACAGCAGGGTATCGCGGGGTGGAGGGGTTATATACAAAAGTGGGTGACAAATCCGATGGCGTGCAGGGAAGCGCGGTTTGCGACTGCACGACAGTGTGCCGACTCCAGTCCAGTGGATGCCGAGGGTAGGTACGTAAGGTACCTCTGCAGCGTGCGCTATGCAAGTGCGTTTGCGTATTCCAAATCCTGCTGCACCAGTGGATGATTCAGCGCTGGATGGGTCAATTAGAAAACGGGTTCGCTCAGTAAGCAGTCCGGCCGGCCAAAGAGGAAGTCGCCGATTTTCGAGACAAAAGCCCGGGTTCGGCATGAACGGGTCCCACTTCTCCGGCACAAGACGGCGACCAGAAGGTAGCAGGGGGTTCTGAGATCGGCGATTCGATTGGCCAGTGTCGGTTGCTTCCGAGATCCAAAAGTGACTTGTTTACTTTCGGCTCCTGATGACAAAATCAAACCCCATAATGTCCGGACTGGAACATGAAGAGCAAGGTGCTGTACTCACGCTGCCCATTGTACATTAGCTATCTCATGATAGTGGTTTTGAAGTATTCCTATCTTCACAAAAACGACCTTTATTACTTGACCTCCATACCCATATCCATACCCATATCCATACCCATCCCCTCCGCACATTCTCTCATCCACACCATGCCACGATGACCACACAACCACTTCTCAAGGAGAGCGCAGCCACCCTCAAAGCTCTCTGCGCCTCTTGCGGCCTCCCCAAAACCGGCGCCAAGCGCGTCCTCCTCGACCGCCTCCGCCACGCGGCCCGACACTTCCATCCCATTCCCTCTACCGCCCGCATCCTCAGCATCGACCTCGGCCTCAAAAACTTTGCCTTTAGCCTCCTCACCCCGGTCAAACCGCCCAAACACCCCGCAGCCGCCAGCAACAACAGCCCCATCACCTTCCCTGTTCACCTCCACGCGTGGCAGCGCCTCGACCTCACACTCCCCTCCGGATCCCAGCCAGCCAACATCACCACCACTTCAAAGAAGCCCACCAAGCCCAGCAAAAGCAGCCTCACAACACCACCACCACCACCACCGCCATCACCGCCAGAAGATGCAACCCAACGCACGACCGACCCCTTCTCCCCCACCGCCCTCTCCCAGCTCACCCTCAACCTCATCCGCACCCACCTCCTCCCGCTGCGCCCGACCCACGTCCTGATCGAGCGCCAGCGCTTCCGCACCGGCGGGGCCGCCGCCATCTTCGAGTGGACGCTGCGCGTCAACACCCTCGAGGCGATGCTCCACGCCGCGTTCGCGGCTCTCAATCATCACCACGGCGGCGGCGGGGCCGGGAACGGGATTGGGACCGTGAGCCGGTGATTCGGTGCTACCGAGGGGCGTTGTGGGGTTTTTGTTTCCCGAGAGTGGAGTGGGATTAGAGTAAGGGCGGTTCTGCTGGGGCTGGGGGGAAAAGAAGAAGAAGAGGAAAAGTTGCGGCGAGCACGGCGTACAAGATGCTGAAGAAGGAAAAGGTGGAGTTGCTGGGGAGGTTCTTGAAGGAGGACGTGCCGATGGTGGTGGTTCCGGAGAAAGGGGAGGCGAATGAGATGGTGAGGTTGTTTTTGGGGGGGCTGGAGGAGAAGGAGAAGAAAGGTGGAAGGGGTGGGAGAAGGAAAGCGGAGGGTAAAAAAGAGGTGGACGAGCTTATGACCAAGATGGACGACCTCTCGGATGCGGTATTGCAGGGGATGGTGTGGTTGCAGTGGCAAAGGAATTTGGAGACATTGATCCAAGAGAGGCCGGAACTGCTCGACGGCGAGTGAGGCATAGCGTGGCGTTCGGGAGTTCTGTGGGCGGCGAATGGATAGTCGAATAAGGAGTTTTGATCTTGGTATCATTCGATAATACGCTCAAAAATATGAAATCTAACAGCTGTTTCCATGATCCAAATCTCTAAATACAGTCCCCAATCCCTTGCTCTTAATGCACCATGCTCTTGCCAATCTCGCTCTCCCACCCGTCGGCCCTCTCAAACCCGTTCGAGTGCGTCTGGTAGTCCATAAACGCCTGATACACCTCCTCCTGGCTGGTCAGCACAAACGGGCCGTACTGCACCACCTTCTGATCCAGCGGCGTGCCGGCCACCAGCACGAACCGCGCGCTCTTCTCCGCGCCCTCCTCCACCTCGGCATACACCGCCTGGCCGCCGTCGCCAAACACCACGTTGTGAAACTGCTCCACCTTCTTCCTCTCCCCGCCCTCCTGCCCAAACACCACATCCCCCTCCAGCGTGTACGCGAACGCGTTCCACCCCTCCGGCAGCGGCTGCACGATCTTGCCGCCGGGCCGCACCTCCACGTCCAGCAACCACACGGGCGTGTACGCGAGGTCCTTGACCGAGTCCACCCCGTGGCTCTCCCCGCTGATCACTTTCACCTTGACCTTCCCGCCATCCACCTCCACGACGGGCACCTCCTCCGCCTTGAGGTCCCGGTACCGCGGCTCGCACCCCTTCAGCCTCTTCGGCAGGTCCACCCACAGCTGCAGCCCGACATTCACCCCCTCGCCCTGCGCCGGCATCTCGGCGTGCACGATGCCGCGCCCGGCCGTCATGAACTGCAGGTCGCCCGGCCCCAGCCGGCCGCGGTTGCCCGCAAAGTCCTCGTGGTCCATGCCGCCCTCGATGAGGTAGGTGATGGTCTCCTGGCCGCGGTGCGGGTGGTCGGGGAACCCCGCGCCGGGCGACACGAAGAAGTGGTCGAGCATGAGGAAGGGGGAGAAGTTGCGGAGCTTGGGGGTGCCGATGGAGCGGCGGACGCGGGCGCCGGCGCCTTCAGACTGCTCGATGGCGAGGAAGGTCTGGCGGATGAGGCGCGGGAGGAGCTTGGTTGTTGGGGACGACATGGCGGCCGTGGTGCTTGTGGTGGTTGGCGCTGCTATCGTCGTTGTTGTTGAGGTTGAGATTGAAGCTGCTGAAGTTGACAGCGAGTTGTTCTTGAGAATGGCTGCTGGTATGATCTGGGTGATGATCGAGTTCGCTGTAGTATAGTCGAGAATGTCTTGTCTGTAGATGAGAGCTAGCACAGAGCAGATGCCCACGATGACAGAGGTTGCGATGGTGACTGGAGAAAAGGTCCTCATCGGATTGACTGAGGGGACGACTCCTTTTATAGAAAGTAGCGTACACGGGATACGATGGTGGAATTTCACATCCACGACAAAGAAACACCAGGCTCTTATAAACAGGAACAGAAATATCACGAACGTTCCCATCCCCAACCCTGCCCCTCATTACTAAGGCTAAGGTAAGAAATGTACCAGCGGCACTTTTTGGCGGGGTGAACTCAGAGCTCGTTTCCCGATCCGGCTAGCCGCAGGTGCTTACCTCATGTGTCAGTAATCGACGATGGGGCAGACCAAAATGCTGAGGGATGCTGATTCACAAAAAGACAGCCTCTGAGAGGGGTCTCATCAACTCGACATCAGTCTCCGCTCAGTTCCTCTGGCCGCCGAGATGAGAGATGATGACGAACATGTTTGCGAGAATTGGCTACCTATCAATTGATTGGCACTGTTCTTTTACTGTTTCGTTCACTCCCCAAAAAGGTAGTTATCGGCGCCCTTTGGAAAGCACGTCTGCAGTCTCTCTCCGACATATCTGCCACAACAAATGGTTGCATTCGTCCTAGAAAGTCTATTCCTATTTCCCTGACACGGCCAGCCCAGCATTTTAATTCTTCCAAACGCAATCCGAACCGAAACACAAGGAAAAAAGCCAGCCCGAAGTCACGGCTATGGCTCCTTCGCCATCGAGGCACAGAATCTTAATCGTCCCCCTTTCCCCACCCCCCTTTCACCCATTACATTGAATGTGTTCCATTTCGCGTCATTGACTGGAACCCCGCCGCGATCGTCTCCATCGACAACCTTGTAGTGCAGTGAAGACCACTCAGCTGCCGGTCGTCCTGCTTAGGTGCTGGAGGTCTTAGCTCCAGACCCGTTCTGGTCACTCGCGCCCGTGTTGTTCTGACGGTCAAAGGTGTCCTCCAGCTGTTTCAACGCCGACTTGAGGGAGTCGTGCATCGGGAGACCCTCGGTAAACTTGATGGCCTCACGAATGGCGATAATGCTGCCTTCGACTCCGACCACAACCGCCGTCCTGACGGCGGCCTTGCCGGTGGCGATCGTGGGCCCGCCAGTCACCTTCTGAAGGGAGACATTGTAGACATCAGACAGGTGCTTAACCGGTGCGTAGGCGGCCTTCTTCGCCTCCTCCAAGAGCTCGGGCGACGGCTTCTTGACGACGGGGTACTTCTCCTCCACCTTGGACAGCGTCTGGTCGCCGAACTGGTCGACGCGCTGGGCGTAGGGCGACACGTATGAAAGCGGCTTGTAGAAGAGAGAGAGTATCGGAGCGCCGACCAGCTGATAGGCCGAGTTGCTCAGCTGGATCGACATCTTGCCGAGCGGGTTGGCCTGGAAAGCGCGGACACCATCTTGGACGACAGGAAGGGTCAGGAGGTGCTGCGAGTTCGTGTCAGTTGCAGTGCACACCGTGTTGAGAGGACATTCGAAAGGTGACGACATACGCGGAGAGTCGTCGAGTGCGGCGAGTCGCCGTTGACCACGACCGTTGTCCCGGACTGCGACATGTTGGGTTGTGTGCGGTTCTGTATTCCGTTGGCCATGTTAGAAAATCGCCGAACGGATGGACACCGTGCAAACTGCCAGTAAAGGGAGCAAGAAAGAAAGCGGATGTGATGGTTGACTGACTGGACTGGGCAATGCTGAGTTTGAGTCTGGTAGTTTGATGGTCGAATGGGGGTGAGTTGTGGCCGTTGGAGTACGTATGCGAAGCTGACTTCAATTGTCGACAAGAGCAGGAGCAGTAAGGGAGAGGGGAAGGGATGGAACTGGGAGAGGAAGGGCCTGGAATGTCTATTAAGGACGGCAGCTGCCACCGGAGGAAATCGAGATACAGCAGGTACAACGCCACGCCTCGCCAATGCGGATTTCATGTGCTTCTCCCAGGGAAGCTGCGCATGCGGACAGCCAACCAGCGGCCGCTGGCGGCACTCGCTCTTTCACCCGACAGCAGACGGAACAGTCGTAATGGCACTTTTCAAGTTATCGCCATGCCGCCCGCTGCATGCGAAGGTGGGGTGCTCCGTCACTGACAACAGCCACTTAAAACGGCGAGCCACCCCTGTCTGCTAGAGATAAGCTCGCCGCTGGCATGTGAAAAGTGGCCAAGCTCTCAGCCCTGGAATCGGGCAGCAACCTCGAGCTTCCTTTCAGTTCTTTCAAATTGTCACTTGTGGCACGCCCAAGTTGCTAGTATGGCAGCATCTGCGCATACCTAATGTAGAAAAGTGATTGACGGAAGTCAATTCAGAACAAATATGCCTTCGGGACTGAGACGCCTTGGGGAGGTTCATACGGGATTTATTGTCGATTTGGTGCCAAGATGAGGTAGCCTCACTCCTGCAGCTCGAGTTGTGGAGCGCCGCAGGATGCAGCAAACACGAGACTGCCACACCTGCGTCTTGCTTCTTGCGGACATGTTCCAGGTTGTTGGCGCGATCATTCGGCGAGATGTCCTCACCGGTGCGTGCAGAGAGGTGTACCAGACCTCATACACAGCAGCGATCTGCTGCAACACCAGGGGGCAAAATCAAGCCCTCCGGGAATTAGTCGTCCAGCTTGCAGGTCAACAACCATCTCGACAACGGCGGAGGGGATCGTTTGGTGTGTGAGCGATCGGAGAGAACCGCCAATTGACAGCCCCCACTCAGGCACGGATACCGGTTCCGTATGCCCCGCATCCGATGCAACCTGCGAGCCTCAACGAGGTTGGCGCTTCACATGTCAAAGAAAAATGCACTGATTCGTCGAGGGAGCCAGAAGGGTTCTTGTCTGGGCTTGTGCTGGAACAATGGGAGCCGCAGAGTCGGGTGTGTGTTGCGTCCGTTGCCACTATCATGCGCAAAGCCCATGACGTCTAGCCACGAGAGCCATTGAGTCTCGCTGAGGTCACATCACTTCGATCACCGCCAGTCTCGAGTCGGAGAAAGACGGCTTCGTTGACAAGATGCAAGTTCAATGCTAGCAGCTGCGGAATATCGAGGATATGAAAGGGACAGCAACAGCCACTTTCCCGAATCTTCGGCCCGAAACTTACCTTTTGCACAAAGCGCAACCATCAAAATCGTGCCCCACACAAAGCATGGTCCTGTCGCCACCCCCAGCTCCTTCGCTCGTGGAACCCTGAGCAAAAGGAACGGATTATGGATAGATTTGCTAATAGCAAGGGCTTGGCCTCGCGTCTATTGAATCTTTCTTACACATGGCGGCATCCAAACAAACAGCGTCAACCAACGAATTGGCGAACCCGACCTTGACAGCCTGAGCGCTGTGACACACCAACCGGTTTCGTCAGTGTCAGTGCCGAGGCCACGCTTTCTTGTCTCAAAAGTCCCAGACTCGATTTGCCACTATACACGTACGCGCACACCATCACCAACTAAAACCTCGGTTGTAAATCTTTCAAAATCGGTTTCTCGCTTTTTGGCTTGTGAGTCAATGGCAAGGTGTCATTGAGGGTGAAAAAGTGATGTAAACTCAGCGTCAGCATTTTGGTGCAAGACATTTTGGTCAACGATGTCCCTGTCACGAAACACGCTTCTCTTCACTGACCAAACACAAAAGTGACAACAAAACCACCAGAGAAAGCATGTTCCCTGACCCGCCAGACGAGATATGATATAGGGATGAATGCACGATATACCTATAAATAGAGGCTGTCACATGCAACCGCTGCACACTTCTCAGCGTTCCATCTGGGGTTCCGACTTTCCAACCTCTGACGGACAAACTGGACCCAACTCAAAACATTTTCTCACTGAACGGCAGAAAGTGATCATGAGATCTTACAAGAGCTTCACCCAAAAAGTAGAGACGTACAGGCTAAGGGTGAGCCAACACTAGACTGTCCTGCCCTCATGGAGGCAATGTCACACTGCACATCCATCATCGCAGAGCCACTGATAGGGGTACTTCTTGTAAATTCAAGTCGGTAGTCAAACAGCCCTTAGCAATACGACTCAAATGACAGCTGCTTGTTCATCCCATCCGGCACATAACTGAGCCGGATGTGTCCTTGCCTCTGGACCACAACTAACCTCAACGGCTGGCTGCCTGCCATTCAGGTCACAGAGGCATCAGCCACCCAACAAACTCACAGATCACCATCAGTCAGACTCATCCGACCCATAATCCACCAGGCCCCCACCGCGCGCCGTCCCTCCACCACCACCACCATCTCGAACCTCCCCATCCTCCCCATCCTCCCCATCCTCCTCATCGCCAAGCGTGGCCGTCTCATCCCCACGATCGTCCATCTCATCCACATCCATCACCTCACCTGCCTCATCCATGGCGTAGTCTCCGTCACTGTTCACCTCCCCTTCCTCCGCCTGCGCCTCAACCTGATCCTCAACCTGTTGCGCACCAGCAACCTGACCCGTGCGCGTGAGAGAGGGGGCATCAAACCGAGCCCTCTTCCCTCCCCTGCCCTGCCGCGCACCACCACCACCCCCCCTCCTCTGACCACGATCCCAACCCCGAGATTCATCTCCCCCGCCCTCTTCCTCCCCTTCCGACCACCCGCCTCATCACCCCCTCTATTCCTGCCGCCGTACCCACCACCACCTCTCCCACTCTCTTTCCCTTCTCCCCGTCCCTCAGATGCCCCGCGGACAGCCGCGTCCTCACCAGGCCTCGCCCTCCCACCCTCCCTCCGCTTCGCCTCCCGACAACCCACCCCTTCGGCGGAGCCGCCGCCGCCCCAGCATCGCCGGCGGCGGCAGGACCACCACGGTGGGGAACTCGACCACCGTCCGCCCGGCCAGCGCGCTCGTCAGGGTTTCCGACACGCCCGGGCCGAGGGGGATGAGGGTCCTGTCTCTGCCGTGGCTCCTACTCCTCTCCTTGTTGTTTTCACCACCCGCGCTGGCCTTCGACGGGCCCGCCGCATCCACCAGATAGAAAGACCACCTCCCCAGGCGCTCCTCCAGCGTCGTCTCTGCGTGCGGCGCGGTGGTCGTCTGGCTCCAGGCGGTGGTGACGGGGGATTGGGCGGTGTGCGGCTGGCTGGGCCAGGCGGCGGATTCTGGGTTTTGGGTCGGGACTTGGGGTGGTTGTTTCTTCTTCTTGTTGTTGTTGTAACCATTAGCAGCATGTGGTTTGCGCTTCTTCGCCGTCCCGTCGCCGTCGCCGTCGTCGTCGTTATCCGTGTCCGGTTGTTGTTGTTGTTGTTGCTGCTGTTGTGATTCGCGGGCTTGGCGGTCGAGTTGGCCGCGATGCCAGTCGAGCGTGGAAGCGAGAGCGGCGGCGAGGGGGGTGCCCTCGAGGGATTTGTAGAGGATGCGGAGGGGCTGCTGCTGGTCGTCGTCGTCGTCGTGGACGAAGCCGAGGTCGGCCGCGTTGTACACGAGCCACTCCACCTGCCAGTTAATCGTCTGTGTCCGCCGGTTCCATGCCGTCTTGTTGTCTCGCTGCCGCGCCATGCCCTTGGGCATCGTGACGGCTTCGATGTCGAGGTACCGCAGGCGGCGGCGGACGTGCTTGTCGAAGCCGTCGATCAGTGGTGGGCCCGGCGCGGGCGCCCTGCCATGTCTGTTGCCGTATGACTGGGATTGTTGGGCCGGGATGTGGTGTAGCTCGTCGCCGTACCAGACCTTCTGGAACAGCTTGTCGTCGTTGGGCGGGCGCAGCTCCTTGTCGCTGAGCAGCTGGCGGACTTCGACGACGTCCTTCTCGGCGCGCTGGCGGGCGCGCTCGATCGAGGTGAGGAAGTTGAAGTCGTGGTCGATTCCGGCGTCGGTCTTAAGCTGGGCGAGGGGAAGAAAGGCCCGGGGGTTGCGGACGCCATCGCAGTCGGCGCGGGCCTTGTGTTTCTGGATGCAGCCCACCGAGCAGGTGCGCGCGCCGCATCGTGGACACCGGTACTTGGGCGGCTCGGTGTGACAGATGCTGCACAGGGTGCTGAGAACCGTCTCAGACATGACGAGGGCGTTCACGAATCCCGAATGTCAGTTTGAGTTGTGCAAATTCGCATGGTTCAGCAACCCGGGAGCTTTTGGCGGTTCTTGTGTCGACCGCAACTGATAACGCTTATCGCAGTTTTTCGGACGGCAGAATGGATCCACCCAAAGTCAATCGACCTCACACCGCCTTCCTAAATCAGGGAGCAGTCTCCTCAGGGATCCTCCCTCTTGCTCTGAGCCAGGGAGAATGCCGGAGTGAACTGAGCCATGGATATCCTTCAAGCAACTCATACATGATCAGCCGGGTGGCGGGGTGACCTCCACTACATTAGATCCACAGTGGCAAGATCCAGCTGAATCGGCATCTGGACGTCTAGCAAAGGAATCTGTCTTGTGTGTGTGTTGTTGATGAAGCAGATAGCTTCTAAGTTCAACGAGTGCGGGTAATGTGGTAAACGGCAGGAGACCACATGAGATCAGGATCGTGAGGCACGTCAGACAACTCGGTTGATCAAGTCCAACACCAACAGTCTTCAGGAGCACATCCCGAACTAAACTCAATAAAAACGATAATAAACCTAAAGCTAGGGGAATACTACTCGACATGTGAGAATAAGAAACCAAGATACTAAGACATCTCACACGCCCGAGCAAAAGCTGCAAAGCAGGTCCGTCGTCGTCAAAGTAACCGACCAGCACGGACGACGCCCCAAAGGAGAAACAGCCCGAAAAAGAAAAGGTTCCCCTCCCCGCGAAAGTGGTATAAGAACAAGAATATACAAATCCACACACACACATGTAACACACCACAAAAATCCCGACAACATAAACCTCTCCATCCCACACACTCACTTTGCTCGCTCGCTCGCTTGCTTGCTTGATTGCTTGCTAGGCCCCCGAAAATCGATATCAAGAAATATCAAGACTCCCTTCATCAGAGGTTTAGGAAAAAGAAAGAATCTAGCGCGAGCCGCCGAGCGCGCTGATCCGCGCGCCCGAGGGCCGGTGGATTAGGCTCTCCGCATGCTTACCCACGACTCCCGGTTCCTGCGGGGGGCCGGGGATGGGGTTGCTCTCGGACTCGGCGACGATGCGCTCATCACCGGCGAGGTCATCGACGTCCTCGTCGTCCTCGACGATCTTGGTGGGGATGTCATGCCCGCCCACGTGTCCGGCGGCCCTCCGATGAGGTACTGCTGAGAGCCTCGCTCAGGGGTCGTGATGGTGGTGCTCGCGAAAGACATGCTAGTGCTGCTGCGGTTGGGAATGAGATCCGGTGTGGGTGGGATGCTAGAGATCCGCCCGCTATTCGTCGGAGGAGGGGACTATCGTCACCGACATCGGACGTCGCCGCCGATGACCCGTTGCCGTCGTCGCTGGCTGTGGTGGAGAGGGAACTCGCTCTCCTGCTTTTTGAAAAATCCCGAACTCGTGAAGCCGCAGACTGCGGCCTCCCGAGCTCGGCATCGTGTGCGAGTTGCAGGCCCTCTACGGCGGCCTGGCATTGTTCCGCAATGTTGCGGATGATGTGGGCGATGGCGTCCGTCTTGTCCTTGAGGTGGCGGTCCGCCACGTCAATGAACGTCTGCGTCGAGATGCGCCTGCTCGCGAGAGCGAGGTTCTTGATGAACCGGGCGTCGTTCTCGTCCACCTCCACGCCTTGTTCTGTCACAGCATCGTTAGAATCGCGCAAGCACTGGCTGCTTCGTCTTGGACATGTCTCACCTTCAGCAACAGCGGCAGCTGTGAGCTCCTCCTGGGCAGCGAACCCGGCCTCGATCTCAGCAGCGAGCTCCTCGGGAGACGTCAGCGTCTTGACGAGATGCTCCATGTGGTGGTGCTGGCCCGAGATCAAACTGCGTAGGTGCAGCACGACCCGGCGGGCCTCGTCGCGTTGCCGGGCAATCGTCATGTTGGTGTGCTGAAGGGCGTTGAGTTCCTTCCTGTTCCTCTTGCGCTCCCGCTCCAGCTCCTCGGCAATCTCTTGCTGCAGGACAAGGGCCTCGAGGGCATCATCACGCTGCTTCTCCGTGCCAGCGAGGCGGACCGACAGCCTGGCGGCGTCGTCCTTCTGTTGGTCGAGGAGACCAGCCAGACGGCGATTCTCGCGCTTGTGACCCTCGATCTTGACCTTGAGGTCCTGGGTCTCCTTGTTGAGAGTGTCGGCAAAGGCTTGGAATTTGAGGAACTGCGTTTCTCGTCAGCAAGGAATAAGCGCACCATCCGAAGGCCATGCCCACTCACCTGTTGCTTCCAGCTCTCCAACTCCTCGATGAGGTAGTTGTTGCGCTTGCTGACCTTGCTGAGCTCCGTGTCCATGCGGCCCTTGAGGTTGATGAAATCCTGCCAAGCCTCCAAGGCGTCTCTCGAATACTGGTTCCGCTCACGGACAATCTCATTAAGATGTCTCATGGAAACCTTGGTCATCAGAGGCTTCTTGACCGACCCGCCAAAAACAGCCTTCAGACCGGTGTTGCGGCCCTAGTAACTGTTAGCAATTTATCATTCTCCCAGCTTCGGCGGGATTGCGGCTCACCATCTTCTCGCAGACATGATCCATGACGGCCATGACGGCATCCTGGTTCCACCACTCAGGATCCTGGATCGACTCGACCTCGCCGCGCATAACAATAATCTGGCCAGCCGGCACCAGCTTTCCGCCGCCATACGCCGACCGCAGGTGCTGGGGCACTCCAGAGGGCGTAACATCTCCGTTCAGAGCCTGAGTGAGTCTCGTCACGAACTTGTTGCGCTGACTGGGCTGGAGGGCAGTGGGCGGGTTGGAGGTGAGAACAAAGTTGCGGTCGAGGTCGACCACCAGAGCATCCGTGGGCGCGCTGAACAGGGATCGGCACTCAGCCGTGATGCCCAGAATGTACGGGCCCGGCTCCTCAACCAGGTCCTTGGCATGGCGGGCGTGTACGACTGGGACGTAGAGGCCGCTCCACTCGTAGACACGCACACAGAACCGGACGGCTTCGGCAGCCATCGTCAGCATGGCGGGGTAGTGGCTGACGAAGATGATGCGGCGAGTTGGCGAGATGGCGGCCTCGATGACGCCGACAATGTTGGGAATCGAAAGACAACAAAACAGCGGCCACATGGCGAAGTTCTGGAAGCCGGTTGGCGAGGATGGGAACTGGTAGCAGAGGGCGTAGTCCTTCATGTCGATGCGAACGAGATCGTTCAGGCGAGGAGCAGGGAAGCTCAGGATCCGCGACACCTCCTCGGCGTGGAAGAGGTTCGTCGCCTTGTTCCAGTGGATCCACATGCCACGAAGATAGTCGCCAAGCAGGTTGTAGAGCGGGTACCGGGAGAGGAATGACAGGCAGTAGGGGATCCAGTACTGCTCTTCCGGGTTGTCGTAGAAGTCGGGCTCCGTCCTCTTCCTCAGCTCGCGGATCGTCTCGGCTCGCTTCTCATCGGCACGAGACCAGACGCGCAGGCAAATGCCGTAGAGTGTGTGGGACGAGTCTTGCTGGAGAACGAAAGCGTGATGAACGCAGTGCGGCTGGCTGCGCCCAGTGCAGATCTCGACATCGTGGGGGAAACAGGCCTGTCCAAAGTTAGTCCACGATTTCTGAATGGTCGTCCTCGGGACCTACCCTCATGGCAGAGTGCAGAGCGCGGGCAATCTCATTGTCCTGCTCCAGCCTCGGGCTGCTCCCCAAGATCTCAGGAAGCCAGAACTGAGGCACCGCGCCCTTCATGTGTCCAATCTTGCCCTGCACAGGAGTCGGGGCCTTCACCCACTGCGAGGGCTCCCGGCCGACGCCGCACACCATGTAGGCGTGGGTGAGGGTCTTGGGAGTTCTCTGCTGAGGCTTCATGTTGAGGGTGGACGGGATCGGCTGCGTGATGCGCGAGTGGAGGGACGAGGTCCGGCTCGGAATGATGAGGTTGCTGTCCGCCTCGCGGGTGACGGGGCGGGTTTCGCGGTCGCCGGTCCGCGGGCGGGTGAACGAAGCATGTGCGTTGAGTGAGGGCGGCATGTTTGCGTTTTGGGTGCCGGCCGGCGCCCAGCAAAGTGTTTTGATGAGATGAGGTTCGTCGGCAGCGAGAGGACGGGCTCCGCCGGTGGGAGATTTCGATAGTGGCAACTCGCCCGGGCCAGCTCAATTAGTGAAAGACGGGCACGGCCGGCAAGCGGCGATCGGCCGGGTGGTCCTGGAAACAGGCGCCTGGCGTGTTTCGATGTTTCAACTCGACGTCGACGACGAGGGAAAGAGGGCCCGACACGGCGAAAGCGACAAAGGTCGCTTGCGGTGTTTGTGAGGGGACTGTGCAGACAACGCAGATGGTCGCCGCCTCCTGAGACAAACGAAGGCTGCGGGGGGAGAGACAGACAGGCTCGCTGTTGATGCTCCCGGTGCTCAGTGCTGCCGCTACCCACGCGCTGCTGGGTTGTCCCTGGGAGGAAGGAGACAAGCGCGAAATTGGGTGCAGGAGCCAAGGTTGGAGCGAGAGGCACGAAGGAACAGGAAAAGAAGGCTCGGAGGAAAGAGAAGGACCGAGCGCCGTGGAGAAACAGTGCCTTGGTAATGTGGAGGACGGGAGTCTGGCACACAACAACAGATGGAGAGCGGGAAGGTGGTCCAGGCGTGGCCCCGGGCGCGGTCCAGGTCCCGGATGAGGCAGGATGTGACGAAGAAACGGCAACAAATGAGGACTCTTGAGGTGCGCCGCGCTCAGCTCGACGGATTCGCCAATTCGTCGCAACAAGAGAGAAGACCCCAGGAAGCAAAAGCAGGCTGCAGGTGCAGACCCTCAGAGACCCAACAGCAGCCAAGCAGCGTGAGGCAATTGGGGCCTGCGACGGGGAATTGGGAAATAAGGTGGAGGGCGCTAGGCCACGATGATGCTGGATGCAGGAGGACCCTGCAAGGGGGAAGCAGGGGGCACCAACAAGGGGTCCGCGCACGCCAAGACGGGGAGGGTCGTTTCGGCCATCGGGCTTGTATTCGGTACTTGCAGCTTCGAATGGAAGTTTCAAAGTGCAGACTTTGAGTGGCAGAAGCTGTGGGAAATGCTGCGAATGCAACCAAGTCTGGTCCGGATGTGGCACCATTCAAAGTCACCAATACCTACATAGAAACCTGCCCCTGCTCCTTCCTCAAGCGTTTTCCAGGTTGCCGACCGAGCCTTCGCTGCCTTTGGCAAATCCTCGCAGCTCGTGGGATTTTGTTCTGCACATCTTTTCCCACTGCAACGCAACGCACCTGCAATGCTTGGGTTTGTGCATGCAGGAAACGCCGGCTTCTCGCATCTTGCATCGATAGCGCTGTCACGGATAGCTGCGCTCACTCTCTCCAACTGCCCAGACATTGGACGAAGAATGGGCATGACAACAGTGTTTGTTTGTCGCGCAACATTGGCAGTTCTGGCGCTGCTGCTGCAACGTGGGTTACCTTAGGTTAGCTGCCGAGTGACCGAGTGTGACGGTGATGGTGGGCTCAGCGTGGAAGCACATCTCAGGGGCTTCTTGTGATGGTGCAACTTCGTGTTCCTGCCCTTGCACAGCGCCACTCCCCTTGCTCGCCCTGGTCAAGACGCGCCAGTCCAGTCTGCCGGGTCAACCAAGGCCGCCAGGCGTCGTCCGAGCTCTGGGCTCGTCACCATTGTTGCGTCTTCGAGAAGACGGAATCGGGGGCGGGTTTCCCATGCTCGCCATGCTCTCACGAACCCAGTCCGAGCAAACGGCGCACAGGCGCACAGACATCGTGGATCTGCCGGTGGAGGTCTCGTTTGACGAGCCCGGTCTCGATGTCCAGAACGGGGCAAAGGTGAAGAGGGATCGGCAAGGAGCGGCGTGCCCCGGCCCATCCGGCATTGCTCAAGGGGAGGTTGCCAGACATTTTGCCCGTCACACGATGCAAAGGGCACAAAGTGGGAGAGTGCGATGCGAAGGCATTGAGATTTGACCAAGCAGGGATGACCCCCACCACAGCCCGCTTCGGGTTTGAGTCCATATTGAGAACTTTTGTGACAGAACACCAGACATCGTTGGTTTGCACTATATCTGAAGCCCTCACCGCGCCAAACACGGAGAGCTTGAAACGGTGGCAAGCCGTGGTGGGGATTTCAGACTCTGCCGGTCCCTTAGTGTTGTGCTCTGGCCCCGATCGCTGTGGTCGGGTCCCTCCTTCAGCTCCGATCTTCTGCAGAGCGTCCTCCAGTGCGGGGCAGAACCTTTCAAACCTCGTGGGGTTCGGTCAGCTCCCGCATTTTGGTGGTTGGGGACGGGGTGGCAGCGGGAGCATGGTGGAGCTCGTCCCAATGCTGTATTCTGTACATACGGCAGCTACCCTACCTTACTGTGTTACACGACATAGATGGGATTAACAAACGAACAAGAGTTCGTTCGTCGATGTGGCACGAAAACGCTGGCTAATGCACGGCATTGATGCCATGTTCGCTCTCACTCTCACTGTAGCCACAACTCCCCCCCCTCCCCCCCGGATTCAAGACATTTGATGGTAGTCAACTACCTTCACACACTGGCCCTGCTGTCTTGGGGTTGACCAGTTTTATCAGCAAACTCACACTGGCGGGCGCTGGTCCAAAGAAAAGAGAGAGAAATCAAACACCTCATGATGTTCCATTTGTTTAGACAGCATAAACTACGTACTAATAAGTTGCCTGATCATGCTCTATACTGGTCGTCTTCGCAGGTTGACTCGAGCCTCAAAACCAGAGACCAGAAACCAGAGACCAGAGAGACCATCAGCAATATCGATCTCACCGCATCACAATATATGGCCATCTCCCATCTCTCATCCTGAAATGGGTTGCCAAGGCCGGGTAAGAGAAGGGGTGACACGGGATGCCCAGCAGGTTAAAACAACATAATCTCAGCGGCAGACACAGACACACACAGACATAACGTATCCCGCAGAGGAACCAAGCAGTCCGCCGGGAAATAGTTTCATTGATTATCATCATCATTCCCCCAGATCCCCCCGGCAAGCGCCAAAGACACCTGCTCCGCTGGCTGGCTGGCTGCCAAATATGCCCGGACCAGACCAAGCAAGACCTGATCTCAAAGCCATACCACACTGCAGCGGGCATCCACCCAGTGATTGGCCAAGTGTCCCAGTGCAGTGCAGTCCACGTCCTGTTCCCCGGCCCCCCACCAACGGCATTATGCATGCCCATGCACCCCAGGCCAGGTGCCTGTCCCATCGTCCCTGCGCCACCAAGATCATGCGAAGCGCAACTGTGCGTCAAACTCCAAAGATTCGCCAATCGTCAAAAGCCATCAATGTTTTCCTCTTTCGTAGCGTCATCGTTCCCCCCAAACTCCCGCCCCGCCCCGAAAACAAACGATGCTGGGAGCCAAATGCCGCCGCCATAAAATAGAAAAAAGCAATCCGCAGTCCCAAATCCAGAGGTAATGACTAATGGTACAGAAAAATGCCGGCGCCTCACGTCAGGGTGAGGGCCGCGAGGATGGAGTGGCGGCAGACGCTCATTGAGGCGCCGCCTGGGTCTCGCGCGGGGGACGGAACCCGCCGTTACCGCCCCGGCCGCCACGATAGCCGCGACCGCGACCGCCACGGCCACGGCCCCGTCCACCGCGGAAACCGCGGTAGCCCCCATCGACGCTGCCCTGACCAAAGGTCTCAATGTTCTTGCGAGTTTCTTCGCCGCGCCAATGGGGTCCACCAAGCTTCTGCGTGGCGTTCTCCCGGTCCTTCATCTCGCTCGAGATGTTGTCGAAGAACGACTTCGTCTTGTTGTACGCCGCCTCAACAGGGGCGGGCGCATCGGCCGCGACCGCAGGGCTGATGGGCTCTGTGTTGGGCGCCTCATTGAGTGGGGAGCCCGCGACGGCCTCCTTGACAACGTCTTGCTTGTTGAACTTTGCGTTGGCCGATTCAAAGTCGAAGTCGGCGTCGGGAACCTCAACCTTGGCAGGACGGGGACCGCGGCCACGGGCGGGCCGGTTGGTCTGCCCAGTGCGAGCAGCGTTGATCCGCATCTCGTCCACCTTCTTAGTCAAGTTGTCCATGCCGTTGGCCTCAGCCTGCAGCGAGGCAGCCGAGCCGTCAAGCTTCGCCATAGCGACTGCGACTGCCTCCTTGGCAGCCTGGGTGGCGTTCCTCAACGCCGCAGCCGCTGCAGACGCGCTGGGTTGCTCCGTGACCGGCTTGGGCGCAGCCTGAGTCTGCTGAGAGACCTTGGCGGTAAGCGCAGCTGGCAGAGGAACTGCAGGGAGGATCTGGGTCGGGCGATTGTTCTTAGGTCCCGTAGGAATATTCACGCCCGACGGCGCAGGAGCGGGGGCAGTATTGGCGAGAGAAGCAGCTGTCGCCTTTACCTCCTCCACTGACGGCTTCGATTCCACCGGCGGCGGGGGTGCAGCTGCCGCAGCCGGGTGCCTCGGTGCTTGGCTCAAGGCTTTGGGTTCAGTCGGAGGGCCACCCTGCTGACCTGGACTCGTGGGCTTCCTGTCGGCAGCAGGGCCAATCGGAGCGGGCTTCTGTGTTGGTCCTTGGTTGCTGGGGGTCTGGTTTGCCGACTGACGACCCTGCCCAGGAGCTCCTGGTGCACCTGGCGCGCCGGGAGCTACTGGGCCACCCGGGGGACCACCGGGACCCGGCGGGAACTGATAGGGGTTCCACGGACCATGACCCATGGGCGGAAATTCCTGGCCTGGCGGAAACCACCCGGGAGGCGGGTACGGCATGCCGCCGAACGGACCAGGGCCAGGGGCAGGGCCCGGTCCAGGTCCAGGTCCAGGTCCTCCGGCGCGCCCCCAGCCGCCCATGTGCGGAGGGAAGTAACCATAGCCCGGCGCGCCGGGGGGCGGGCCCTGCTGATTCTGAGGACCCGGGTGACCGATGGGACCTTGGGGTCCAGGAGGACCGGGAGGGCCAGGAGCGACATTGCCGGGTCGAGGCCGAGCCTTAAGCGGGGTTGGTCAGCCGAGTCTCCACCACGATGAGGGTTTTGTGCTTCAAGAATGGGTTTTGTGGCCACAGATCAGAAGGAAGGCAACGGAAATCTCAACATTGTTTGTTTGCGCATTTCAGACAGGTTAAGTTTTTCATCCGGAATGGTTCATCATGGAAAGGCCGGGACGGGACAGCGAAGAGCAGAGAGTCACTTACACCAAGAATCGCAGGGTCATTAGGCACCGCGGGCGGCTTCTCCTCCTTGGCGGGCGAGGGCCCTTCCTCAATCCTCAAATCCTTGACATCGGTGCCGCGGAAGACGATGTACTCGTAGAGCTGCTCGGACGCCGGGACGTACTCGTCGGGGCTGTTCTTCCGATTTTCGGTGCCGTATGACCTCACGTTCTCAAGCGAGACGGTCGAGTCCTCCGAGTTGATGCTGTGTAGGGTGCCCGAGTAGCGAATATCGCTCTTGGATATGAGGGAGATTCTGGCTCTGTAGGGTCAAGGTCAGCAGGCGGCGGTCGATGAATGGGGTGGCAGGCTAATGGACTAACCCGATAAATTCGGACATCTTGAAGGGAAGAGAAACGGCAGTAACGAAATGCAAACGTGGTTACGCCGAGACGCGCGATGTGGGAAGTAACGCAGGGTATCGAAAGTGAAGGGAAGAAAAATCAAAATTGTCGCTGCCTCCTTGGGGATGAAGGGGGCTAGGAAGGAATTTCGCGAGGCGCGCTGCGCACCATGGTTTGTGGTTGTGTGCTTGTTGCTTGGAGGTTGGAGAGGGAAGAGGCGAAAAGGTTGCACAAGTCGATTGAGCCTATGAAAAATCAGCTGAGTTCAGCCTCCTGCTTTCTGCCTGGCGCTAAACTTGATCCGTGCCCTACTCCAGTCCTGCGCCGCCACAACACAGCACAGTGTTTGCCCAGCTGCCCAGCAGTGGATTCTGAGTGCTCAAGGATGTCCACCCCTAACCCTTGTGGACAAACATCCTCCCCTGAGCTCCCTTTCTGACCATGCTGGGACGTTGCGAAGTCGAGGAACGTCTCTTCTCATCATCTATATGCCAAACTGATACAGTGTGGGAATATCTACAATATTTAAACACACCCGACGCCTCTCAATGCTAGCATTACCAGTCCCAAACTCCCAAAATGCCCGACGTCCCTCGTCTGTCAACCCCGATAACCAGAAAGAAACGGCTGAGTGCTGTGAGTGCTGTAGCCCGAGTAGCCCGAGTAGCCGGAATACCCCGAATGGCCTGACATGCCCGAGTAAGCACTGTTCAAGCTGTTGTGGCTCGGGCGGCCTTGTGCCTGGTGCAGTTGCTGACTCCACTGGGGGAAACCGTTATTCTGCACATATGGTGGTGGTGTTGGAGTGTACGGCGGAGGTGTCGGAAAACCGGGGAACGGTGTCTGGGGTGTGGCGGGTGATGGCTGAAGGTTATGCAGTTCCGTCGGAACCCCGCTGACTCGGACCCTGGAGTGTCGGTGGTCGTTCTGGCCGCCGTACAGCATTCTTTGGTCTGGCTGCTTGAGCCGGTGGGTGCTCGTTCCGGTATAGCCAGGATACTTCTCGCCCCAAAACATGCACCCAGAGTCGGCCCACTCGTCGACGACATCGGCGATCGTTTGGATGTGGCCCCATGAGGCGGGCAAGAAACCTTTGGGCCGCCACACCGAGAGGAGCAGCCCAAAGACGGCAGCCGCGAGGGTAAAGGCTCCGAAGTAGAAGATCTGCGGCGGATGCATGTTTACACCGAGTTGGAACTGCAGGTTGATGGCGAGACCAAACATCCAGTGGACCCCCGCCTTGAGGGCAAACAAGAAGAGCGTCTGCCACGATGTGAAGACGGCGAGGATCGAGTTGTAATGGCCGTTGGTGCCTCTTGGGCCGATAAGTGTGCGGTACACCTTCTCGTCCCGAGACAAGTTGACGATTAGCTCAGCACAGTGCAGAGACAAGGTGACGACAGACTGGAGGCCCATGATGAGGAAGACGGCGCCGACAGTCCCTGCTGCGCCGTTGGAGGCCGTCCAGCCCACATTGAGTACCGAGGTGCCGTCAGTACATTGGCCGGTGCGGCAATCTGAATCGGTACTGCCGGTGAAGATGGGGAGTAGCGACCAGGACCTTCCAAACACGCCGTTTCGGTTGGGTTTTAAAAGATAACCATACACGCCACCGCCCCAGATCCCGCTCAGGATCGGAAGAATCCAGAGGAGAATCAAGATCCGTCTCACATGGACATGCCCTGTAATCATTGGCCTTTGTTTCGGCGTCGGTTTGTAAGGTCTGGCGTCTTGCTTGGCCAGATGGACACTCATCATACACCTCCCGATGCGCGGTTCGACGCGGTGCCCATCGTGCTCGTCAACGGTGCAGGCTCGAGCAACGTCGAGAGGGTTGGAGCTCCAGGTTGGTATGTTCGTCTCGACCAGGGCCCAGTTTGTGATGATGGCTTGCAGCACGAAGCCAGCGCCGAGCGTGATGAGTGCGACGGCATTGATGTGCACACCGTCGGCGTCGTCGTCCTCAACGGGCTTGCCCAGCAGCCGAGCCAGTTCGGGGTTCAGGCTCAAGAAGATGAGCGAGGTGGATCCGTACGAGAGGACGATGCCGGCAAGATAAATGGCATTCGGGATCAGGCCGTTGGGGCGACTGTGTTTTGGCGCGGTGAGGAGACGCAGGTTCGAGTTGAAGTCGAGTTTTCCTTCCCGTTGCAACGACCAGCGGAGGGAGCATGTATGGACATAGCCCATACTGTCGTTGAGCAGGGTGACTGTGCCAGGGATTAATCTGCAGCTCTCACGAAGGAGTAAACAGAGTAAACAGGGTGATGAGGAGTGACATACCAACGATATTGAGTCCCAGCGGCAACACCTCCCTCCATGTATGCGACATGACGATATGGGCAGGTTTTCCATCCCGGGTCTCGAGGTATACGCAGATCCCACCTGCGAGGAGGGTGCCAATTCCTATTATCCAGCTCACCACGAGCCCACACACACACCACGTCCTCGTGAAAACGCTGTCATCGTGCTTCTGGGGCGCCATGGTAGGCCTATCCGGCCCATCTCAAGCGGTTTAGAGAGGAGAAAAAAAAAACAAGATTGGGCCACACGCCGCGAAAAGGAGGGGACGCGCGAACGGAGAGCCTCGCCGTCATTTTGAATGTGCCTGCCGAAGGGGACGGGGGGATGCAGGGGTCCCGTTCAGCCTCTCGAGGCTCTGTCTCGCTAGCGGGAGCTGGAGAAGGCCTAGACAACCCCATCCTGATGCCACATCAAACCTGGAACTAGTGGCCGCCATGCAGGGTCTATCGGGCTCGCGCGATCCAGTCACAGTGCCTTGCCCCTGGCTGGACCAAACAGGTGGTTCATGGCTGGAGAATGGCGTTTGGCGTCGAGGAAATTCAGCCATCACTTGATGGGATTCCTTCAGCTGGCTCGAATACTGAAAGGAGATGCAAAGGTGGCCTGAGAAGAAAGGATTCTGCCGTTTCAGAAGTGATCGCCAGCTATGCGAAGTACATGCTGCTAAGCGCGCGGCTCTCCTGAGCGGATGGGATGGAAACATTGTTGACACAGGAATCCATTCAGCAAGACCTGACGGGCTTGAGCGGATGTCGCCTTGGCCAAACGCAGCCACGTTGGGCGCTTCTCTGGTCCCACTCTTCATGTACCCGCTCCCGACTCGATGGAGAGGTAATGTGTCAGCGAATCCGTCGAGATGAGGGACTTCAAGAATACCTCAGGTAGGTAAGTATTTCAGAAGGGTTGTGCTTATGCTCAAAGAGAAAAACGAAGAGCGACCTGGGCAGCTCAAGCTTTGGGAGGCAGCTTCAAGTTGGCATGGTTGGCTGGAGCTCTTGTTCGATTGCATGGTCTGTGCTCTTTTTTCCTGGAGCAGACGCTGGAGGCAAATCCCGGTTGACTCGATCGGCGAGATCAAGGAACACAGTATGAATTCTCTCAACTTCCCTGATGACACAGGCTCAAGCCGTTCATATCAACTCGAGTAAAGCAGCCATCTCACGATCACTTGACCTCCCGACTATCTCACAAGCGGGAACAAACACAAACACACGCCCCACAAGATTGGAAGCCAACTGAAAGCAGCCTGCCTTGGGCAGCCCCTCCACAATTCACAACCCCTCCAACCCCACCAAAAACAACCTGGAAGGTGGGAGCTCTGGCCGTGGAAAGAGCCAACACCTAAAGCAGCCAAACCCGGACGAGAGCCACATGGCTAGCAGACAGCTGCGCAAGCTGCGAAAGCAGCAAGAGCTGCTCAATCTTCAAACTGAGACTGCAGACAAGAGCGAGGAATCCGAGGACGAGCCCATTGTGGTCAAGCCCCGCGCCAACATGTTCTCAGGCTTTGCCGCGCTCGGAGATGCCGGCGATGAAGCCGATGATGACGATGAGGAGGACCAAAAAAGTGAGGCCGAAGACGCACAGCCAGCAGCACCGCGGGATGACCAGCCAGACGTGCAGCCTGAGCCCGCCAAGAAATCCAAAAAGAAGTCGAAGAAGAAGAAAAAGAAGGGCATGCAGCCGGAGCAGCCGGCGCCAGCTCAAGACGACCACGAGTCCATCGATGAGATTGACCGGGTGCTCGAAGAACTCAAACTGGAGCGCCAGCAGCCTGGCGGTGGTGACATGATCCCGCCCAAGGCAGGTGAATCGGCTGCGGGGCTCGATGAGCTCCTGCGCATCAACTTCCAGCACCTCAAGGCCATGAACGAGATGCGTCGGGTCTTTGGGAGGGCAATGGATGTGGCCGAGGTTGAGGAACGGGCACAAGGTACCAGGACGCAACCGTTACTCGACAACATGGACCTCGAGACTTTCCTGAGTGCCCGGGCTGCCCGTCCCGGCCAAGGGCCCCAAGGCAACAAGAGCATGTTCGACACCATCCTGCGCACGAATCCCTTCATCGATGGCAAGAAGACATGGCCCCGGGGCACTGCTCAGGGGCTCAAGATGATTCGTCTCACCGAATCGCCAGGGGGAGAAGTCGAGTTCTCTTTTGCCCACGACAACGCCTACGATGCCCTGGAGGGCAGTTTCTTTGGCCTGGTCCAGATGTACGATCCCATGCAGATCGTCTACTTCTTGCACAAGCACCCATACCACATCTCCTCGCTCATCCAAGTCGGCAAGGTCGCCTTGCAGGACCAGAACTCGGCACTAGCTGCCGACCTCATCGAGCGTGCCCTCTTCACATTTGGCAGGGCCACTCTTAGCGAGTTCCGCAAGAAGCTCGAGAAGGGCCAGGCAAGAATGAGCTTTGCGCGCCCCGAGAACCGCCAGTTTTACCTCGCCGGCTACAACCTGATCCAGAAGCTGGTTCTCAAGGGAACCTACCGCACCGCACTGGAGTGGGCCAAGCTCTTTCTGAGCATCAACCACAGCGACCCCTACGACATGCTCAACTGGATCCACGTCCTCGCCATCCGTGCCCGTGAGGCGCAGTGGTTCGTCGATTTATGCAACTCGGACCTCTTCCACAATGCCGAACTTTCCACCCGCATCTACCCCTACCAAACCTTGCCCCTCGCCCACTTCCAACTCAACAACCACGATGCCGCCCAGTCCGCCCTCGTCAAAGGCATGGAGACCCTCCCGTGGCTCTTCTGCGCCCTCTTCAGCGCCCTCAACATCGACACCCCAAAGTCCCTCTGGGCCGTCCAACCCCGCGACGACGACGAGGCCCTCCGCACCCAGCTCTACCTGCATATGGCCAAGGACCTGTGGAACACGCCCCAGCACATCACCCTCCTCAAGTCCGCCGCCGCCGCCGCAACCCGCGTCGACGACCCGTCCACCGCCCTCCCGCGGGGCCCGCCCGTCGCCCTCCCCACCGCCCGGTTCATCTATCTCGACAACAACCCGGCTCTCATGTCGGCCGTGCCCCGCGGCATGCTGCACGCCGCGTCGCCCAACTTTGATTTTGACCCGCTGCCGCCGCCCAAGGGCGACAACGTCTTCTCGAGCCAGACGCAGCAGCTGCCGTGGACGACGGTCGAGGCGACGCGCGCGGCGGCCCGCGGCGGCGGCGCCGGCGGTGGGGCTGGGGCGGTGGTGCGCGGGGCGAGCAGATGGAGGCTGCGGTGGCGAGGCTGCAGGCGGAGATCCAGCGCGAGGTGGAGGAGCGGATCGTGCAGCGGAGGCGGGAGGTGAGGCAGATACTTGGGGAGGAGAGGGCCAGGGACCAGGGGTGGGGGTGGAGCGATGAGGATGGTGAAGGGGAGGGTGAGGGTCAGGGTGCAGGGCAGGAAGGGGAGGGGGGAGCGCAGCCGCAGCAGCAGGAGGAGCAGGAGCAGGAGCAGAGGGAGAGGAGGTTCTTACCTGGCCCGCCTGCCCCGGGTATTATGAACTACTTGAGGTATCTCATGGAGGATCGGTTGGAGGTGGTGGATCAGCTGGAGGAGTTTGAGGCGCCTACGGGTATGCCCGGGGGTTGGGGACAGGGGGAAGGGTGGGAGGAGGAGGTGGATGATTGGGGCCAGGATGATTTCGAGGGGCAGGACGCCTTTGAGGGGGCCGATGATTTTGAGGGTGGTGAGCGCGAGGGGGAGGAGCCTGAGAGGCGGTAGTCAGGGACTTTTGTGTGCTGCGATCGCTTGCTTGGCTGTTGAAGTACAAGACTCTGGGGAGGGAGCCAGGCCCGGAGTCCGGTCGGAGGAGACTGAAGACTGGCTCTAGAACGGGTAGGGTAAAATTGCACTCCCACACACACTTATGTACCATTGATAGGAACATTGCATGGACGGCAGGCTCTAGCCCGTAGTGAAAAGGCTACTTGCACTCCCAGTAACCATCACCAGTCTTGGCAGGCGTTGAGCAAAGCCCTTATTGTATACAAGATGCAGCAGCAGCTTGCCGTGCTTCCGAGTGCCCACGGAGTGTCTGTGTCCGGGCATGCTCGGCATTCGCGCCAACGCGACCTGGAGGGCCCGAAACTGGGCCAGCGCAATGGTGTAACCGGAGTCAGATTGTGAGCACGTTTCATGTTCAGGGGCGCAAACACCAGGTTTGTCTGGAATCAACGGATCTAGGTTTGCTATGTCGCCAATGCCACGATGCAAGCTTGGGAGAGGCCTCACACGAGCACCTTCTTGGTTTTGTGATCTCCAGGGCTGCATGTAAGTACCTACTGAGGTTGCGTGGTGGGATGCGGGAAAGCTGAGATCTGAGATACCCAGGGACAGCGGGTAATGGGTATGGTAAGGTTCCCGAAGAAACGGAGGCTTGGAAATCCAGAGCCACGCCAGCAAAATAGCATTATTAATAACCCGTCGATCTCTTTCCATGGCACAATTCCCGCAATGCCTCGATGGCACAATCCTCGCGGCTGCTTTTTGATTATTACCTGGTATGGCACAATTGTCGCAATCTCGCAGCTTCCGTCATTGCCTTAAAAGGGCCCCTCCCCCGCCCCCTCCTGCATGGCGGGGCAGCTCCATCCTAAAACCAACACCACCCACCCGGCAACAGCCATCTTCCCCCTGAGCAAGTTATCTTGCAGCTTATATACTGTCTCCCCGGCGACCACCATTTCCGAAGGACACTTTGCCCAACTTTTACGAAATCCAAGGCACCCACCCGACGAACCCACAGATCCCGCCCAAACGATACCGCATCGTCATCGTGCGAAGCTCCAAGCTCCTCAACTGAAAAAGCAAACCACAACCACAAACCTCCACCACAACTCTCTAGACACAATGGCCGACGCCGGTGCCTCCGCCCCCGCTCCCGACGCTGTCGGCGAGCACAACTACGTCTTCAACGTCAGCATGTCGTGCGGCGGCTGCTCGGGCGCCGTCGAGCGCGTGCTCAAGAAGCTGGAGGGTACGTGTCCCGCGACCCCCTCCTCCAACTTCCCATTACCTCACTCACCCACCTCTTACTACCCACTGCCCTCCATTCCTCGGCTCGGACATACTTCCCCCAAAAACAATACCCAAGCGGCCACCAGTGGCCAGTCCATCCCCAGTCCGCATCACATCACATCGCATCACATCCCACCAGGCAAGCAGGCCGAGCTAACTCGCAAACCCTACAGGCGTCAAGTCGTACGAGGTCTCGCTCGACACGCAGACGGCCAAGGTGGTGGCCGACGACTCGCTGCCCTACGAGAAGGTGCTCAAGACGATTGCCAAGACGGGCAAGAAGGTCAACAGCGGCGAGGCGGACGGCATCGCGCAGAGCGTCGAGGTGCCGGCTGAGTAAAACAAAAACAACAAAACAGGGCAACGCCCCCGCTTTCTGCCGTTTCTCCGCTTCCGCTTCCGCTTCCGCTTGGGGGTGGTTGTTGAGTGAGGGATGAGACCTGAGCGTGGGGATCTGAGTGTTTTTTCCTCTTTGGGTTTGGGATGGGGCGGGTTAGCATTGGCCGGCGGTTTTGCGCGCTTGTGTTTGTATCTTTCTTTTTTGGCTTTGGCTAAACGGGTTGTTGATAGATAATGTGGGTTCGTGCCTGCTCAGCTGCTGTGCTTGATGGGTGAGGTGTGGGATAATGTGCCGTTAGGGGGTAAGTGCTCTGGTGTCTGCTGAGGTGGATGGGACGTCAGAGTCTCCCTGGACGGTCGTGCCTTTCTACGGAGTATCGATTTGTCAACATGTCACGACGACCCGAGCCAAAGCCTGAGATGCATGCATGCGCATATCAAAATGTCCATCGATTCCACAGATCTTGCGGTTTGCAGCTGCGCCTGGCCCAAGTGATCGGACAAGGTCTGATCCCTCCAACGTGTGCCCATGACGTGCAGCTGGGCATTCGGTCTGGGTCGGCGCCTTCTCCTCTTTTCTCTTTTGAGATGTGTCTGCGGATGCGGGCTTGATCTTGTCTCTCAGCTTCCCCTGGATTGGCTGGGCACGATTCGGAGGCCGACCGAGAGATGGAGATGCAGCTCGGCTCCGAAGACGGGTATTCCTCCCCCCAGTGAAGTTCTTCAGGCCCCCGGATCTTCCGGGCGGCCGTGCAACAGCCAGGCCCCCCTGTCCTTGCAATGGTTGCTCTTGCCTGTATGTACTGCATACAGTAACACATACTTTCTCGTTGAGCAGGAGCTGTCCAAGTACTTAAGCGGCGTGTTCGCTGCGCTCTGCTACCTTCCATCTCACTGTTGTGCTGCGCCTTTTCTCTTTTCAACTGGGTCCAAGTTCATGCGTGCGGCACATCGGGCGCTGCCCGCCATGGCCTCACCTCAGCGTTGCGTCAACTGTTTACTTCAAAGAGGCAGGCGTGCCGCACAGCATTTCAAGATGGGGGTGGCCAACAGAGGCGTGTTGTGGCACATTGCCCGAAATCGATGTTTCGGGTGAGCTCGACGTCTGTCCCAGACTCTGTGTTCCCATCGAGATATTTGGGGTTTAAGGAAAAAGAAAGGAAGAAAGGAAGAAAGGGAAGGAAAGCTCGATCGTCAAAACGCAGCTTCGCTTTGGAGCAACACTCCATTCTTACTTCCTGCATCTCAGTGCATGGGAGTGGACCACGACCCGAGTCTGGCTGCCATGGATCCCGACCCGGAACCCGGAGCATCCAAGCCCTGGACGCCCTCGGCACTGTCAATCAAGGGCTCCGAAGGTTCAAGTCAACCAAGAAGCGTGAAGCGGCCGCGGCCAGTCAAATCCTGTGTCGAATGCCGGTGAGAGGAGGTGCCTGACTTTACCCCGAACCTGCTTGCTGCTAACACGCCCAAACAGGAAACGAAAGCTCAAGTGTGACCGACTGGTCCCGTGTCACCAGTGCCAGAAGTCGACAAGAGCATGCCACTACGCCGACGTTGAAAACGGCCACGACTCGGAACCTTCAGATCTTGAGTCCCCCCGCGCGAGTTGCCAAGCGCCCTCACCTGCAAATGGGGGAAGGCCATCTTCGTCGCCCCTCGGGCCAGGCGGAGCAGCCTCGACAGCCTCTGCCCGCGGCCGCACCCGGGCTTGATGATATCTGCCCGCCTGGGCCGACTCGAGACCTTCGTAACGGAGCAGGCACTGCCGGTTCGTCACCATGTCGCGGACCAAGCTGCTCATCAGACACCCCGCGCACATACCGTCAGCGGCGGAGCGCCACCACCGCGAGACCCTGGGCGCCCAGATCTCCAAACTTTGGCCGGTCTCATAGCAATGGTGGGAGTTGAGCTGCGTGTTCTTTCCAAAACGTGAGAGACTAACCGGCTTGCCAGTTCGGTGGCGCCAGCGAAGTGATGGAGAGAAATCCCCGGGCAGACGCCTTGTTCGAACTGGTGGCAGCGTTGGCCAACGTCCACGCTGACCTCCAACACGAGCACCAAAAGGCCCTCGAGCCCATCACAGTTTTCGTCGACTCCTTGCTGCCTTTGAAATTGCGCATGGTGGACATCCTTCCAGCTCGGTCGGTGTGCGATAAGCTGGTCGAACTTTACTTCGTTGTGTCGGACTATCAAATGCTACACGTCCCGTCCTTTAAACACGAGTATTCCGAGTACTGGGAAGGCCGCGGCTGCCGTGACAGCTTCCTCCCTCAGCTCCTTTGCGTCTTGTGCATCGCCGCTCCGTTTGGCTCCGAACCCCGAGGGCTCGGTCACGACCGCAATGCCACCATCCACGTTCCCACAGCTTGTATTCTTGTCCGGGATTGGCTGGATGAGTTGAGGAAGAAGCACATGGTCGATCCGGCCGCGCTGCATACCGAGCTCATGCTCATCGCAGCGCTGAGGTCCATTGGTGCTTCAAAGCATGGCCCATGGGCCCAGATGGGTTATGTGACCCGCACAGCCCTGACTCTGGGGCTCCAAGACGACCCGTCTGAGATTCCCACTCTGACAGAGTTCAATCGAGAATGTCGACGCCGGCTGTGGTACGCCATCATGGAGATGGACCTCCGCCTCGCTTTGGTTGCCAACTTTCCCTCGGTTCTTCGGCATGGCACGTATACTTGCAGACCTCCCAGCAACTTGGACGATGCGGATCTCTTCCCAGATATGAAGGTTCTGGCGGAGCAGAAACCCCTCGACCAAATCACCGACAGCCAGGTCCGAGCGTATACGGCCATGACTCTCCCTGTCCGCCTGGAGGCGGCAACTCTGGCCAGTCGACTCGGCGGGGAATTGGATTACAACAGTATTTTAGCGGTCGGCGCCAAACTGGAGAGGATTCTCGACGACATCAAACATCTCTTTCCTCGCCATGGCTCGCTCAGCACGGCAAACAAGCACAAGGAGTGGCGGCTCCGCGTCTTCCTCGGCATGCATGTCCGGCTCACTCTCATCGCCGTGTACCGCCCCTTTATCATCAACTTCGTCGAAGTGCCCCCGCAGATGTCGCTGAGCTTTCTCAAGGCGTGCATGACGGTGCTGACATACATTGATGAGATTGATCCGAATCATCCCGACCACGAAGATGTCGTGGTCCTGTACCAGTTCGGCATGCGGCACTGCATTATGGGGGCAGCGTTTAGCGTGTGCTGGTTCCTCAAGATGAGGGCGATGAATGGAGGAGGGATCCCTTGGACCCCGACTTGGAATGAGGGGGACCATGTCCTCCAACGGATCCCGTGGTCGGACGCGGCAATGGTGCAGGCAGTGGAACGGTCGCTCGACAGGCTGGTCCGTCTCACCAGCCAGGGGCCGGACAGCTACATCCAGGGTCTCGTCGCGCTGACCATCGTGCTTCACTCCGTGCAGCCCGGCACGGTGGATGAGAAGGTCTACAGGATCGACATGAGGCTGAGGCAGATCTGGGCCGTCTGTTCGCACATGGCTCAGGGTTTGCAGGTAGGTTCTTGCTGTTGCATGGGACGGGACCTTGCAGAGTGCGGCTAACGATGGTCTCAGACTGCCACGCCAACACAATCGATCCGCCCCTCATTGGCGAACGGAATATCGCAGAAACCGGATTTCATCTTTGGGGCCACGGCGCCTGCGAGCGTACTCACGGCGAACGGGGTAAGAATTAGCTTGATTGGGTTTGCTTTTTATGGACTCAGTTCTGACAATCATCAACTTTGCAGAGCCGTCCGCCAGACACCGCCACCTTTACCTGGACTGATCTGCTTCTCTTCTGGGAGCGCCACGCCGCTGAGCGCGATGCGCTGTGTGGCAACACCTACTAGCTGCTGCCCAACTTGTGTATTTCGTAGAGTACATCATCAATGGTATGGGTCTGGGCTGCAGCTACTTCAAAATTATAGGATACGGAGGGAGCGGGAATCCACGTTTATTGACGGGGGGCGTCGCGGGTATTGCTGTAATGAGTATAAGGCTGCACAACGGTGGGCGGAGAAACATGGGCATACGCGCACTTTGGAAATAGAAGTTCACTTGAATCACTTCTTTCTTGCTAGTCGACCATCTTCCACACTCGCCTTTGTCGGCCAAGCTGTGAGTTTATTTGAAGAAACAAAGACGGGCACCACTCCACTACAACTCCAGATTGACTTGTAGCGCAATCTATTGAACCGAAACTCCTCAAATCATCACCGTGATATCTCTCTTGCGTCGTTCATCAATCAACCAACCAACCCAACAACAACAACAACACATCTCCCCTTACCCCACTACTCCTTCTTCAAAAACTTCCTCAGCCCCCTCAACCTCTCCTTGGCATCCTCCAGCACCTCATCCGGCTTGCACACCGCGAACCGCAGATAGTCCTCCACGATGTGGCTGTTGGCGTCCGTGTAGAACTCGCTGGGCGGGATGGCCGCCACGCCGAGCTCCTGGATCAGGAACCACGCGAGCTTGAAGTCGCGGGGCCGGTGGGCCACGTGGGGGGGGAAAGGGTAGTCGGCGGGGATCTGGACGGCGGACAGGTTCACCATGACGAAGTAGCCGCCCTGCGGGATCGAGTAGGGGATGGCGAGCTCGTCCCAGACGGCGTTGAAGAGGGACATTTTGTGGGGTCATGGAGGCGATGGAGGTGGTCCAGAAGGAGTGGGCGTCGGCTTGTTCGAAGCCTAGAGGGGGGGTTGTTAGAGGGAGGGGGGAAAGGGTTGGAAGGGGTGGGGGGAAGGGGGAGAGAAATGGGGGAGAGGGAGGGAAGGGGGGGCCGTACCGATGGCGCAGGCTTCTTGAAGGGGCGAGACGGACGAGTAGCAGATGCGGGGGTGTGCTGCCGAGACGTATTGGATGAGGTGGGGCGGGCCGAGGAGCCAGCCTGTTTACACTCAGTGTTAGTTCCATACTGTCAGGCTTTTTGTGACGGAAGAAAGGGGGAAGAAAACGGACCAACTCGCCAGCCGGTGGCGTAAAAGTTCTTGCCGGCCGACCCGACCGTCAGGGTGATCTGCTCGACCTCCGGGGAGAGGGTCGCGATGCGGGTAAAGGGGACGTAGAACAGGCGGTCGTAGACCTCGTCCGACAGGATGATGATCTGGTGCTTCAGGCAGAGGTCGGCGATTCGTTGCAGCTCCTCGCGCGAGAAGACCTTGCCGACGGGGTTGTCTTGGGGCTTGTTAGTGATGGGCCATGTTGGGGAGGGGAAAATAAGAAGGCTTACCGCGGGTGTTGAGGACCAGCATCTTCGTCTTGGGCGTGATGGCGCGCTCGAGCTCGTCAAAGTCAATGGTCCACTCGCCTGCCGAGAGGGTCTTGACGGCGCCTTCTTTGGGCGGGTGCATTGGCACGTAGACGATCTTGCCGCCGGGCATCTCGATGTTGCTGACATACCTGTCGAGGGTGAGCATCCGTCTCAGAAGCGCCACAAGGAAACCTACTGGTCGAAGAAAGGCTCAAATACAATGACCTCATCCCCGGGCTCAATGAAAGCCATGAAGGCGCTCAGCATGCCTGTGGCAAGTCAACAAGCTGCCAATTTGGTTCTTTGAGCCGAGAGATACAAACCCTCGTTCGCGCCGGTGGTGATGGTGATCTCGGTCTCCGGGTCAAGCGTGCGCCCCCAGAATGGGGAGTAGGCATCGGAGAGCGCCTTCTTCAAGCGGGGACGCCCCTTGGTGGGCGAGTACTGATTGCATTCGACCCTGTCGAGAGCCTGCTTGGCGGCATCGAGAACGAAGTCTGGGGGGTTGTAGCCGAAGAAGCCCTGGCCCATGTTGACGATGGGCTGCTTGGGCGAAGCGGCAGCAGCCTCGTTGATGATGGACCTGGGGCGTGTTAGTCATCCAGTCCCTCTGGGTTTGGTAAAAAGCAAAACAAAACTTACCACACATCCTGGCGGTTGCCAGTGACGCGGGCGGCGGGCTTCAGCTTCTCACTCATGGCGCTGGATCTGTGGAAATGCCTGGTCGGAGTGAGGTTGTGTGCAACTGTCAGCGGCCGCCGGAGGAGTGGTGCAAAGCCGGAAAATGGCGACTTCATGAGACCGATTTACGAGAGAAATGCCCCTCAAGCCAATCAACAACAGTCTGTGAAATGCGAAACAGTCATTCGACCATCCGACCGCCTCCAGTCCTGCAGTGGACGACCCCGTTTCTTCGCTTTGTCACGGCCACTGCCGGGAATGGTGCCCTTCTCGAACAGAGGCACAGCCGGGCTGGTCCGTAATCGGCATGCGACGGTTTCCACAACACCCGGTGTTGTGGATTCCAGTGCGATGGTGCAATCCCGCCAGCGGAGAACCGCACTGGCAGGGGTCCAGCGTGCAGAGCCGGAAGGGACCGTGCTTGGCACTTCAGTCGGGTGGCTTGGATGGGTGTGTCTGTCTTATATGCATCAAGCCGAGGACCAACCCGATAGATCAATATCACACAACCACTCTCCTAGACCTTGAGAAGGATAATGGGAGTTGACAGAAGCACGAATTAGTATTTCAGACACGTGCGTGCTGAAATAAAGACCCCAATGCTCCAGACCATGGACGGTGTTCAACACAACATGCTGCTTCGCACAACACTCTGACCCAGAACCATTCAGTTCTCGGATGCATTTTTGTCTTCAAAGCAGCAAGGTGTCGGCAGTATTTTGCCATTGTTGCCATCTGACAAGATTTAAATGGCCTATGTTTGTTGAATGCTGCCAGTCCCTTTTCAAACTCTTACGCAAACAGCAGCCGCCCCTGAATGACTAAAGTGTTGAGTGATCATGGACTAGTAACTCATGAAGACTCAAGAGCTGAGACATGATCCCCAACCCAGACGAGTGCTATTCTTATATACTCGTTCAATCAAGACTTTGACTTTCAATCAATCTCATCCCAACATGCATCGGGCAGACAACCCACCCAGTAAAGGACAGTGCCTTGAATACAACACAGTGGGCTGGAGAAGGACAGAATCCAGAACAGTGAACGGAGCTTATGGTTGAGAATTCAAGGTGGTAGGCAGCCCGTGGAGCTAAGTTTCTCAGGAGATTCAAGATGGGACCGGGGTGCAAGGCACTGACGCCAGTAAGCGGATCATGCTGGTGTTCTCGGCGCAGTCCGCAGTCGTCAACACCGAGAAGGGCCCGCCGAAGCTGCCAACACCCTGACCAACCAAAACACCGAAGGCATCACCAGTCTAGCCAGCACAATGTCACCACATCCGACAAAAGAGGCGCTTGGGCCATCTTTCACACCTTCCTCCATCACTGTTTTGACTAGATCACAGATATCTTCGCGCCAGCGAGCCCGACCTTCTCTTTTCTTCTCTCCAGACCGACCGCCACATCTTCTTCTTTTTTTTTTCTTCTCTCGACCAGACCCCGCCGCTTTCTTCCCGCCGCCGCCGACCCTCTCTCGACCTTTTTTTTTCTCTTGAGAAAAAAAAATAAAAAATAAATAAATCAAAAAGAAGATGTCGCCGCCCGTCCGCCCGCCGATCCCGCTGGCCATGGCCGGAGGACGCCCGCAGCCGGGAAACCGCATGGGCCGGGAGGAGCCCGTCGCCGGGGACGCGCCCGCCGCTCTCGCTGCCGTGGCCGCCGTCGCGGTCGAAAACGCACCCCGCGTTTTCGACTTCACCTTCGACAGCGCGGTGAGGCCGGGGACCATCGCGCCCCCGACCACGCCCGCTGCCTCGGAGGACGGTGGTCCGGTGGCGTCGGCGGCGGCTGCTGTTGCTGTGGCTGCTGTTGCTGCTGTGGACCCCTCCGCGCCTGGCCGGCGTCGTTTGGTTGCGCCCCCCGCTGCTGGTTTGGGTGGTGGTGGTGGTGGTGGTGCGTCTGCTCCCCGCTGGCTGCCGGCCAGCCCGGTCCCGGGCACCGGTGGCCTGTGGGGGCAGGCGTACCTCGTTGGGCAGGGAAACCTGCACTGGGAGACGTCTCCGCGGATGGAGACCTGGTGAGTCCCGTTCTTGCGATTGTTTGTGCTTATGCCCCGTTGTGAGGGGATCGGGGACGTGAAAGTCGTCGAGGCGGCGACTTCGATCTCAAACTTCTCCAATGACCGTCAGAGAATAATCCTGATGGGACAGCCTCAATGGCTTCAGACGGAGCGAAGTGCGTTCAGATGTCCTCAAAAGCCCCAACACTCGATCAGATGCTCTTGAAGAGCGGTTTCTCTCAAATTCTGGCCCAGCTGACATTGTTGATAGGCTCGAGAGACTCCAGGCCTTGTCCCTCGAGCGAGAGGAGGAGGAAGCCGCTGCCCGGGGCGGCGAGGAGGGTGAGGCGACCGCCCACCATGTGGAGGATCGCGCCCGCACCGGTGACAAGCGCAGCGCCGTAAGTCCCTTCCTTGTCTTTGCTTTGGCTCTCCAACAACACCACCGGAAACAAGGAAGCTTTGCTGGCTTACCTTGGGATGCGCTGTTTTGACATTTGATTGAGAGGATGCCCGGTGCTGCTGATGTTGGCACTGGCTCCTGGCTGAATTGACATTCAGCTGGGATCTCCAGGTCGTACTGATGACGGTATGGGGGTACTCTCAACTGGTCGTCAGTTTCCAAAGAACTCGTCACTCACCGAGACCTCACTGAAAATCCCAACTGACAACCCTCTAGCCGACCGACAACGACGAAGACGACGACGGCGGCGGCGATGCCCCCGACCAGCCCGCCCCCAAGAGAAGCCGTGTGGGTGCCGCCATCCAGCGCACCTTGTCGCGGGTGAGCCGCCGCCGTGCCGGCACCACCAGTGCCGCCCCTGCCCCCTCCACCTCCGCCTTTTCTTCTTCCGCTGCGGCGGGCAACCTCACGGCCAGCAACATTGCGGCCAGAGATGCCGGCGCCAGCTCCCCCGTTCCCCGGCCCTTCTCTCCTTCTCCCTTCGGTCTTCTCTCCCGCGTCGGCTCGTCGGTTGCGACTGCGGGTGCGCCCTCGTCTCTTGTGGCCTCGCGCAACATCAAGATCTGCCTGGTTGGTGACGTTGGGGCTGGCAAGACGGCCCTCTTCAAGTGGGTCACCAGTTGTTGGTAGAGTCTGTGTAGCAGTGCTAACATCGTGCCCTTTCCAGCCGTCTCGTCGACAACTCCTTCGTTTCGGTAAGCTTCACGCCGCTCTTCAAAGCCCTGTCGGATTTCCGCTGACAATCTGCAGACCTCCCCCTCGCTCGTCCCTAATTTCAAGACCGTCAGGGTCCGCACCTCCGGTGACAACATCGTCAATGTCGAGCTCTGGGACTTCCCGGGCGTTGTCGCCGGCGAGAACGGCGGGCCCCTCCTCACGACCTTCTTCCACGCCGCCATCATCTGCTTCGGCCTGGAGAACAAGGACAACCTGGCGAGTCTGTCCCAAGTGGTATGTTGAACCTTGTACGACTCGATCGGAAATGGGACTGACACGATGGGCGCCGCAGTGGAAGCCGAAGCTCAACGCCTCCCTCCACGACCAGCACGTCTTCGTGCTCGGTCTGAAGCGCGACCTCCGCCCGGCGTTTCCGACCCTGGCGCTGTCCTTCCTGCCGACCGCTGAGCCGGCGACGAGCGAGATGGTGAGTCTTCCCCAAATGCCCTCCCTCAGTTTGCATGTGGCTGACACATCCCCACCAGGGCCGCCAAGCCGCCACCGCCATCAATGCAAGCGGCTACGGCGAGTGTTCGGCCCTCACCAACGATAACGTCCAAGCCGCATGGGAGGGCATCATCAACCACGTTGTCGCCGGCCTCGAGGAGCATGAGCGCACCATCAGAGGCGAGCGCAGGCGGGACCGCATGAGGGAGTTTGTCGCCGAGATGATCCAAAGACTCGGTCGGCTCCGGAGACGACACCGGTAAGCTCACTCTTGGGCTCGACGCCTGCCCTTTCTCCCATTTTCCCATCCTTCCTACTGTGAAAGGGGCCAAACGGATTCTCGTGGGGGTTTCGCCTTCTTTATTCACCTCTTCTTCCTTCGGATGACCTTCGCCGCGGAGCAGTCAGGCTTTTCGCCCATAGGTCTTCTCTTCTTGTTTCAAAGTGGCGGCATACAATTGGTACCGCCCGAACTGCCTTCGGTCAAAGGATTTCTGTGGAGAGAACATGGCACGGGAGATGGGACCGGAGATGAATCATGAGACGGAAGGCGGAAAATGGAGGCAATGGTGATACCCAGGTAGCATGGCCATGGGAGTGTTTAAGAATGATTGAATTTGCTCTTGCTTTATTTGAACCAATGGTTGGTTTCGCAGTTGATGTTAACAAGGTCCATGGCATAATTTAGTAAACGGACCACAGTACCTAATCACCTAACCAGTTTTTTGACCTCGAGTGTAATGTCGTTCAGGTTGTTGCATGCCACGGCCCCGCGAAATGCATGCCAAGTCGTGAATGCGGGGGAAAATTGGAGAAGCTCCGTCGGCCTTGGCTGATGCTTGACGGACAGGGGATCATCACGCAACCCTGCAACCCGGAATCTGCAACCTGCAACGTGCGACCTGCACCTGCAACCTTGAAAGCCTCGTTGTTGGTCCATCAAGACCATCCACGTCAACACCACATCTTGGTCTGGCCCTGACAAATGAATATTCCCCTTCTCGAGAGGTGACCCTTACGGTCCTCTCGACCCTCACTCGACTCTCACCATGGCCAGCACCAACAGGGTCGGCGGCGGCGGCAGCGGCAGCACCCCGTCCTCCTCAACCTCTTCCCCGACAAGAGCTCCCCGCGACACCCGTCCTCTGCTCCCGCGCAACCCGTCCGCCCTGCTCTTCCCGCCTGCGCCGCCACCCCTCCACATCACCATTCGCTTCAGCACCGCTCTCCCCGACCTCCACCTCGACATCCCTTCCCCCCAACAAACAACTGTCGTCGCTCTGAAGCACCTCATACGAGGTCGCCTCGCCGCCGACGCCGAAGCCGAAGCCAACAGCACAGAGTCCCCCCCGTCTTCCTCAAACCAACCCACACCGGCCGCGCAAGCCGCTCTCGCCCGCCTCCGCTTCATCCACAATGGCCGTATCCTCCCCGACGCCTCGGTCCTCAGCTCCGTCCTCAAAGCCCCACCACCACCACCCATCTCCCACCACGCCGACCCCAAGGGCAAATCCCGCGCCGACGCCCCCCCCCACCCCCAACAGCGCGTCTTTATAAACTGCAGCATTGGCGACGCCCTCTCCGCGGCCGCCCTCGCCGACGAAGCCACCCTTGCCTCCGCCCCGCCACCAGCACCGCCATCCCCCTCCCACTCTCCCTCCCCGCTCCCCTCGGGGCCACGCACCCCGCCTCCCGCCTCCAAGTAACCACCACGAACCTCCCCCACCCTCAAGCCACCACCACCACCACCACCGACAACACCACCACAGCAACGGGCACAGCCGCAGCCGCAGCCGCCCGCCCCATCGGCTTCGACCGCCTCCTCGCGGCAGGCCTCACCCCGCCCGAGATCTCCACCCTCCGCTCCCACTTCCGCGCCATCCACACCGCCCGCTTCACCCCGGACGCCATGCCCTCGCCCGACACCCTGCGCCGCATGGAGGACGCCTGGCTGGACAATGACTCGCAGCACCTCCCCACCACCACGTTCCAAGATCACAGTGGTGCCGGCGGCGCGGGCGGGGACGGCGACGCAGAAGGCGCAGAGGCGGTGGACGACGTGTACGGCCTGAGCGCGGTGGCGGGCCCGCTGATCAAGGGCATGCTGATCGGGTTCGTGTTCCCGCTGGGCGTGGTGGGGTGGCTGGGCAAGGAGGACGGGGTGTGGTCGCGGCGGATGCAGGTGTTTGTCGTGTTTGGGGTGCTGTTGAGCGTGTCGGTGGGGTTGGTGAGGGGGTTGACGGGGGGGGGGTGAACCTTTGGTGGATGATTTGATATGGGAAGGGGATGAGGGGTGTGGACAGGGCGGAGGAATGGTGATGGGTGACAAGAGGGTTGGAATGAGAAGGGTTGGTTGCACTCTGTGTGGTGTGTTCTGCTCGCGCGAGGTCAAGAGGAAGAAGGGTGGAACTCGGCTCGAGACATGATTGTGTAGTGAGTTGTAAAGAGAAGGTGGCCGGATGAAGCTGCGTTGGATCGTATGATACCCCGAATCACAAAACACAAACGTAAACACCAAAAACAAACAATGGGTGATGGCGCGCTGTGTCCAGCGGCCGTGTTGATTCCAGGAGAGGCACGACGGCGAAACCAGCTGCTGCCCTCAACAAAGACCAAACAGGGCCTCAACAAACCTCTCTCTCTCTCTGTCCACATCATCACAGCCCACAAAGTCCCACAGCTAGACTACACCCAAAATCTATCTAGATAACAGACATGAAACTGACCAGTCCATGGTATTCTCTTTTTTCCCCAACCACCAAACCACAACCACCACCACCCAGAAAACGCCAAACAGAACAAAAAAAGAAAAGATGCAATGCCATCCCCTCCCCTCCCAAGCCGCGCGAATTACAGATACAAACTGTTGAACGAGACAATATCCCGCCGGATCTTGAGCAGGCTCTCCTCGAACTTGTCCTTGAGCTCCTCGCTGCCCATGACCTTGGCCGCCTCGGCCATCTGGCGGAGCAGCTCCTCGAGGCGGCGGAACAGCCGGATCAGCGAGCCCTCGTAGGCATTCGTCATTTTGCTATACGCAACGCACACGCATAATTTGTCAGTAAAGGTCACAAAACAACGTTTACAAAAAGCGGAAGGAGAGTGAATAAAAAAAAAAAATAAAAAAAAAATAAAAAAAAAAACACGTACCAAATCTCGGCAAACGGCTTCCCGTTCGCCCACGCCAGCACCGTCTCCATGAGCTGCCACTTGAGGCTCTGCACGTACTCGTCCTCGTTGACCTCCATCTTGCTCTCGGCGCTGACTTTGGCGATGACGCGCGCCTGCGCCTGGATCTCGCGGAACGGCTTGGCCAGCTCCTCCTTGAGCTCGGCCGTCTCGACCTTCTCGTCAAAGATGAACACGCTGAGGACCGACGCGCACAGCTCGGGCGACAGCTCGTTGAAGAAGCGGTTGAAGAGCAGCTCGGCGAGCAGCAGCTCGTGGCCCTCGGTCGACGAGATCTCGCACGCCACGCGCGCCTTCATCTGCACCACCTCGGTCTCGTTGATGAAGCCGAGCCGGCGGAGCACGCGCTTGCGCGCCTTGAGCTCGTCGAGCTGCGCAATGCTGTGCGCCTTCATGATGGCGCGCTTCTTCTCCTTGATCTTCTCGCCGAGGGCGAGCTTGGTCTCGAATTTGGCCCAGAGCTCGTCGAGCAGCGGCGAGCTGTGCAGCGGGTTGGCGACGAGGCGCGATTCGAGGACTTCGATCTTGCGGAGGAGCTTCTTGAACGAGTCGTCGGTGATGTTCATGTTTTCGAGCGGGTCGACCAGGGGGAGACCGTCGGGGAACCGCCGCTGGGCTTCCTCAAAGGCCTTACCGGCCGTCTCGCGTTGTTCCTGCGACGTGAGCTTCTTGGACACGTGCAGGCGGATCTGGCTGAGCGCTTTCATGCAGTTCAGCAGGCAGGGGACGACTTCCCACCTGCCCTTCTCGCCGGGCTTGACGGGAGAAATGCCCTCCGGCACGGCCCGGTCTCCCTTGGGCTCGGAGTGGACTTCTGGGCCGTCTGATGAGATCCTGAGCAGTACGTCCATAAAGTAGGATTCTTGCGCCGGCCAATCGGGCTGTCCCATCTTGGGGGCCTTGCGCGCGACGAAATCGAGCACAACGCCCCAGCCGAAGTCGGTCCCGTTCGGCGTGACAATGTGCACGGGTCGGCCGGTTTTCATAAACTTGATGCAGTAGGTCGGGTGTTGCATGACTGCAATCATGTCCTTCTGGTACCCTTCGAGTTGCTGGCGGATGCTGTGGTAGTCCTTGATGGTGGCCTCGTCGGGAATGATCATGTTGTCCCGCTCTTGCTGCAGGCTGGCGAGATCGCGCTCGAGCTGCGGCACACTGGAGGCGTTCTGGAACTGAAAGAAGCACCGTTCGAGCATGAACTCGGGCGAGATGGCCTCGATGCGGAGCAGGTTCAAAATCATGTTGTACCCAAGGTGGAAAGCCGAGTTCAGTCGGTCCTGGTGGCCGACAACGACGCTCCTTGCCACGTCGGGCTCAAGCTTGTCGTCGACCATCATGATAACGATACCGCGATCGTCGAGACCACGACGGCCGGCTCTGCCGGCCATCTGGATGTATTCGGACGAGGTCAGCGGCCGCCGCTGGACGCCGTCCCATTTTGTGACCTGCGTGAAGACGACCGTCCTCGCAGGCATGTTGAGGCCGATAGAGAAAGTCTCGGTCGCAAACAAGACCTTGATCAAGCCTTCCTGGAACAGAATCTCGATGGTCTCCTTGAGGATGGGCAGCAGCCCCGAGTGATGGACACCGATGCCCTTCCGCAGCAGGGGCAGAATGTTTGAGATCTGAGGCAGGTTCTTGTCCTCGTCCGACAGCTGCTTCAGCGCGTTGTTGAACACTTGGTTGACCATCTCCTCCTCGTCTGGGGCGTTGAACTTCATGATGGACGTCTTGAGGGCCATCTGCTCGCACTCGCGCTTGGCAAAGTTGAAGACGATGACGGGCTGGAAGCTCTTTTTGATGATCATCTTGATGACCTTGGCAATGTCGGACTTCTCATCTGGCGCGTCGCCTCCCTTGTTCGTCTTCTTGTTCTTCCCCCGGCCCTTCTGCTTCGCACCCCAGTCGGCCGGATCGGAACCCTTCTTGCTCTCGATGGCGGCCATGGCCTCGTTGAAGTTGTGCTCCTTGAAGTTGCCCTTCTCGTCGACAATGAGGTAGATTCCGTTGCCGCCGGCGGGGAAGAAGTAGTTTTGCAGCGGTGTCGGACGGAAATCGGTGTAGACAACGTGGCAGGCCTGTCGGTGGATCTTGGCGATCCATTCGGCAAACTGGAAGGCGTTGGGGATGGTGGCCGAGAGGAAGACATATCTAACCTTGTCCGGGAGCAGGATGAGGGTCTCCTCCCAGACGACACCGCGCGTCTTGTCGCGCATGTAGTGGATCTCGTCGAAGATGACCCAGCCCACCTCGCGCATGATCTCGGAGCCGCGGTACAACATGGATCGCAGAATCTCTGTCGTCATGACCAGGCAGCTGGCGGTCGGGTTGATGGTGACATCGCCCGTCATCAGGCCGACATCGCCAAAATCGGCCTGGAAGTCGCGGTACTTTTGGTTGCTGAGCGCCTTGATGGGACTCGTGTAGATGACTCTCTGGTTCTGCTTGAGACACTGGGCAATGGCGTATTCGGCAACGACCGTCTTGCCGGCACTCGTGTGGGCCGAGACGAGCACACTCTCTCCGCGCTCAATCGAGGCCACCGACATGGCCTGGAAGGGATCAAGCCTGAAAGGGTAACTCCTCGCGGGCTCGGCCGGGGGCTTGTGCTCTGAAAGGGGAATGTATTCATAGTCGAGGTCTGGCGGCAGCGCAACCTGATGTTGGATGTTGTGCGACAGGACGAGCGAGCCTTCGTCTGTTGAAGGCGCGAAGCCCTGGGCAGCCGTGACTTCTCTCGACTCGGCCGTCTCGAAGGTGTCGGTGATGATGGGCTCGGCCTCGTCCTCCATCTTCCGCCTCTTGCTGTCGCTCTGCTCTTGAGCATCTCCGTCCGCCGCCCCAACCGCGGCCGCCTCCTCCCCTTTGGTCACAGCCTGTCCGTTGGCGACGGTGTCGGTCATTTCCACGTCGACATCGGCTTTGCGCTTTGGAGCGCGCGGCTGCTCCTCGAACACCGCAAAAAGGTCATCCATCTTGACGGTTGGCAACCATGCGCGGGTTGTGTATCGAGAATTAACCACGTTAAAAGTGTTGTGTGCCTGAATCAGTGTTGATAAATGCGCTTCTCGTGGTTCACAGTGCGCGGCTGCTGGTGGGCAGGAGCAATTGCTTCCCGACAAAAAAAAGTCCACGAAAGGACGGATTCCCCACTTTTCTGCCACTGCCTGCTGGGCCCGCTCCGGCATGTCCAAAGGCGGTGAGAAGCATGCAAGCAACCGGGGATCTGATCAACCGTCCCGGCCCGTTAAGTGAATATCTTCCTGCCTTAACCAAACAACCGTGATAAACATTCTCGCCCAAACTCTCTCGTTTAGCTCGCGCTCAAGGATCAAGAGAAGCAGACTGCCAACATGACCTACCGTCTTTTCAGCAATCTTCTCTAGATTAAGGTTGACTCAAAAATTCCCGTTGACTCTGAAGGGATGAGTCGAGACAAAGATGCTGGATCTGAAGAGAACGAAGTATCTTTGTCGCCTGCGAACTGTTAGCCGAAAGAACATACGGAAAGACGAATGATTCAGCAGATCCTAACACAGAAAAAGTAGAGACCGGATTCAGTGTCCAAAACTCTAAGCTCGAAAAATCTTGCGACTGTTGACACCATTTCTGGCCCACTTTGTTAATTTCGTTTCCCTCCAACGATATGATCACTCCGAAATGGATCTCAACGAGCACCTCTTTTCGTCATTTGAGTCAGGATACGCAGGAGCCAAGCATGCTCCTCCGCTCTCAATCATTCGCAGACCCGACGCTCAGCCTGCTGCAGCCGCAGCGCGAAATCCCGTGAGCGAGAGAGTGCCTTTTACCCCGCCTCGAGTGACAAGGCTCTGGCCGACAATGGAGAGATCATGACACTTGTCTCCCACCAACCGGCCGTACAACCTCATCGAACTGCCGCAAACTGACATACGTATGGCCGACCCATTTGGGATCGTCGGCGTTATCGGCGTCATTGGCCAGATCGCCCAAGTCGCCGTCAAACTGGGGCTGGACTGGAAAGACGCGCCAGTGGACGCGAAACGCTTCATTTCCGAGCTGCAAACACTCAAGACAGTTCTGTCCGAGACGCACACGAACATTCTCGTCAACGATGACTTCAAAAATGCATTTGATGGCCGGCATTCCACATTCCTGACACAATTGGGGGACCCGGCAAACCCCACAAATCCCCCTACAAACACCTCTGCGATGGTGTCAGCCTGCAAGCAAGAGCTGGACAGTCTTCTCGACGACTTGACGAAGCGAACCCAAGGCCACCGAGCTGGTTGGGAGCGGCTCAAAGGTGCCTTTCTGGCAAGGAAGACAAGGGAGGCCGTCGAGAACCTTCAGCGTCAGTGCGGGACGTTGAACAGCTTGATGGCTGTGGACGCCCTTGCTCTCGGCGCCCGCATTCACAAAGAAGTCACAGACGCAAGGAGAGAGCAGAAGCTCTGGCAGGCGGACCGAGAGAACAAGGCCGTCCTTGACTGGGTCACGACGGTTGACTACAGTAGCCAGCAGAGCGATTTCATCAGACGTCGACAACCGGGCACAGGGCAGTGGCTGCTGGACTCGACGGAATATCAGCAGTGGTCCGAGAACGCGAAGCAGACCCTTTTCTGTCCAGGCATCCCAGGAGCTGGCAAGACGATCCTGACGTCCATTGTCGTGGACGACCTCCATGCGCGGTTTCAGGATGATGTGCATATCGGCATCGCATACCTGTACTGCAACTTCCGACGCCAGGACCAGAAAGTTGAAGATCTTTTGTCAAATCTGATAAGGCAACTGTCGCAAGACCAGCCATCTTTACCAGAGTGCCTGAGGATTCTCTATGACAAGTACAAGGGTAGGACCCGGCCACCACTTGACGAGCTATCCAGGGCCCTGCAGACCGTGGCGAATCTCTTTTCGAAGATCTTCATCGTCATCGATGCTCTTGACGAATGCCGGCTATCCGATGGCAGTCGATCTAATCTTCTGACGGAGATCTTCGCCCTGCAGAGCAAATCCGGAGCAAACATCTTTGCAACATCGAGGTTTATTCTAAATGTTACTGAGAGATTCAAGAACAGCGTAGTACTAGAGATCCGAGCGCACCCGGGAGACATCCAGCGGTACATCGAGGGCAATATCGCTCATCTTCCTTCATGTGTTGCGCGGCGTCCGGATTTGCAGAGGGAGGTCATGACCAAGATCATACGGGCAGTTGATGGAATGTATGTTGAGCTACGTTCTTCTCCTGGGGTCGCGCTAACTGAACAAGGTTCCTTCTTGCGCAACTCCATCTGGACTCCTTGAAGGGGAAAAGATCCGTCAAGGCCATACGAGCGGCTTTGGAAACATTGCATACAGGCTCCCAAGCATACGATCATGCATACGATGATGCGATGGGTCGGATTGAAAGCCAACTCAAGGACCAAGAAGAGCTTGCGAAGCAAGTCCTATCGTGGATCACCTGCGCAAAGCGGCCGCTCTCCACCACTGAACTGCAGCACGCCCTTGGTGTTGAAGTGGGCGAGACTGAGCTGGACCCGGACAACATCCCGCTGGTGGAGGACATGGTTTCTGTTTGTGCAGGGCTGGTCACAGTGGATGAGGAGAGCAGCATCATCCGCTTGGTGCACTACACAGCGCAGGAATACTTTGCACGCACATGGAAGCGATGGTTCCCAAATGCACAGGCCGACATCACGGAGATTTGCGCCACATACCTGTCGTTCAGCTGCTTCGAGAGCGACCCTTACCTCACAGCTGCCGCGGTCTGGAACCGGCTGCATCGGAACCAGCTCTACAGATACGCTGCCTGCCACTGGGGTGAGCATGCTCGTGAGGCGGGAGGAACTTCTCGGGCAGCTCTAAACCTTCTCAAGAGCGACCCTCTAGTTGAAGCACACATGCAGGCGATGATGGCAATCAATTCGGAATGGCTTTTCGAGTTACTCAGTCAGTCTCCGAAGCGAATGCATGGGTTGCTTGTCGCGGCATATTTCGGAATATTAGAAGCAGTGGAGAGCTTGTTGGAAAGCAGCAACAACAACAATTGCGAAGATAGTTTCGGCCGGACGCCACTGTGGTGGGCCGCTAGGAATGGTCACGAGGCAGTCGTCGAGATGCTTCTCAGGGTAGGAAACGCCGATATCAACTCGAAGGATGACAATGGCTGGACGGCTCTATCGAGGGCGGCTTGGTATGGACACGAGAAGGTGGTCAAGATGCTTCTTGAGACAGGAAAGGCCGATGTTAATTCGAGGGATAAGAACGACTGGACGCCTCTATCGAGGGCGGCTTGGAATGGACACGAGGCGGTGGTTAAGATGCTTCTCGAGATAGGAAACGCCGATGTCAACTCGAAGGATAACGATGGCCAGACGCCGCTATCTCGAGCTCTGAAACCGATATTGTCGGTCGCCGTGGACGGAAATGATCGAGTCTCCGAGCTATCTCTCGAGATAGAAAGGTTTTGGGATGGACACGTGGCAGTGGTCAAGATGCTTATCGAGATGGGAAAGGCCGATGTCGACTTGAAGGATAACGACGGCCGAACGGTGCTGTCTCTGGCGGCAGGGGAGGGGAACGAGGCGCTAGTCAAGTTGCTTCTCGAGACGGGAAGAGCCAATATCGAGTCAAAGGACAGCAACGGCTGGACACCGCTGTGTGGGGCGGCTTGGAAGGGACGCGAGGGGGTAGTCAAGATGCTTCTTGACATACCAAATATCGATGCTGCCGCAGAAGATGTATGCGGGCTAACGGCACTACAACTGGCCGCTTTCAATCATCACGGGGATGTCGAGAGATTGCTATTGGCACACAACGTTCCGATCGCGTCAGACTTTTACGGTCTGCAGAATCTGTTTCACGTGACAACAACATAGATAGAGTCATAACTAGTTTCTTCTAACTTACCTTAGTAACCAATCCACGTTCTCTTCCTGAATGACTAGTATCGCGACGTCATAGGGTGTGGGATGGCCGCATGGTCGCCAGCCTGATTTACGGCGATGCTGTCAAATGGGATCAACTAGTGCGCGAGTATGGGGAGACAGAAATGTGCTAGATCCCCTCGAGAGCGGACCATGTCGATGTTCATTCCAATACCAGTTGCTTGCCCTTCTATTCCGCCGACGCCGTGTGTTCTTAACAACAAGTGTGTGATTCCTGCTTTTCCCTGTAAATGTGGCCCTGGCCTAAGCAAATCAATATGGCAGCAAGAGAGGAATGCTAGAAAACATGAAAGGTGTGCCGGGCGAGTCGCCCTCAAACAAATCCCTCTCTTCATCCCTGGGACCATTGGGCCGCACCGACTTCCCCCCAGCATCCCACTCTATGTTGTTGTCCAGTTGGAACCGCTTTCCCGAGATGGCGTCAAATGCAATGATATCAAGAGACGGAAGGGTATGCGATATGACCCTCACCATCCGAGGATTGCACAGTCGCGCCGACAGCGTTGTCGCCCGTCTCTCCATGGCCTCCTTCAACTGCAGAGAATCGCTACCGGATGGGGACCGGCAGCTTCTGGAGTGGCGGTACGACGTGGACGTGTCCGATAGCTCCGAGAGACTCAAATTGATGGTGACCTCCTTGAGAGCAAGCGGCTTCTCGCCCGCGGTTTCTCCTAGTACCACTTCGCACACATGCTCCATCCGGCAACGGAGTCTATGAAGCGACGGAAGCAAACCATTGATTGAGCGGCAGAGATGCAGTCCAGGATCGTCAGCCGGCTTCTTGAGAGGGCAGCTTGCGGTGTCGATTTCCAACGTGGTTAGACGCCAGACGGACAGCACATCAGCCAAAGGCTTGGCCACCAGACAGTGCCGGCGCTCCATACCGGGGGCTCTCGCCTTGAGATCAAGAGACTGTAGGCCAGGGCACCGCCGCAGGGTGTCAGCCAGCTTGGCTAGCGACGCGTTCGGCTGCAGAGCCGGTTCGTCATCGCCAGATACCGGTGAGGGCTCATTGACATCAACTGACGGCGGCTGTGTGAGTTTCCCATATTCGAGACAGAGACTGACGGCGGCAATATGGGGCTGACTCCGAGAGAGAAGTGCGTCGTCATTAGTGAACTTTGTCAGCGACGTTGTTGTCAGCTGGAGCTGCCGGACGAGGACCTTCCACGCGAAGTCAAACCAATCCCTCGACACTGTCAGGCGTCGAACATCCTGGGCAAAGAACTCGGGGCCTAGGTGCTTGAAAATCAAGAGCAGGAGCTCTGGCGGGAGCTGAAGGAGAGCCATTGAGCGTTCACGACAGACCGTGCAGAATCCAGGTGAAATGGCGATGGTTTGAGCGAGTGCAGCATCCAAGTACAAGTAATGTCTTGGTGGGTCTTCCATGCATGTGGAGGTGGAGGCACAGCCCAACTAGCCCCGTTTGCCTTTTGTGTATTCCGGTCTCTCGGCAAAGGGAAAGCCTCCCTAGCTCACAGGTTTGGTTTACACCCGCGTGTTTTTAACTCAGTAACGACGAGAATGTCAGGTAACCAACGGGAATTCTGCACAGTCTAGAGGGGATTGCAAGAAACAACTTGAAAGCCGATAGCCTTTCAACGCAAAACTGCCCGGTCATGAAAACCACGGTTGGTTTCGACAGATGATGACATTGCAACAGAAAGTTATGGTGGCCACTTTCCTGTTATAGTGGGAAATGGAAGACTGCGACTGCAACTGCCCCTCAACTGTGACTGACTTCCCACTCCCTCCTCCCATCCACTCACCCCAACCACAGACATCGAAAACCTAATAATTCAAATCTCCTCAAACTCCTCCACCTCGTCCTCCAGCTCCGCCACATCCTCCTCCTCCCACACCTCCCCCTCCGCCGCCCAATCCCGCCCATCATAAAACGGCAGCTCCACCCGCCTCCCCTCGACCGCATCAAACGCAAACACCTCCCGGCGGCAGCCGGTGCGACAGCACCCTCACCATCTTCACACCCCTACTCCTTCCTACCTTCTCCACAAACACCGTCGCCGCCTCGCTCATGGCCTTCCGCAGCTGCGCGATCCCTAACCTTTTCTCATTCTCATCCCCCTCCGCCCCGCCGCTACGGTGATGATGATGATGCTGCTGACGACGACGACGACGACGACACCCCCTAGCGTGCCGCCACGAGACGACCGTCTCGGAGTTCTCGGCCAGGCTGAGGTTGACGATGACCTCCTCCAGGTGATGATGGAGCGGCGCGCCAGCGGAGGCGGGGGGTGCGAGGAGGGCGGGGCAGACGGATTCCATGCGGCAGCGCAGGCGGCGGAGGGACGGGGAGGAGACGAGGAGGGTGTTGATGGCGTGGCAGAGGTGGGTATCGCCGTCGTTGCTGCCGTCGTCGTCTTCTAAGGGAGAGGAGGACTGGTGGATGTGACTTGTGGCGGTGTCGATGTCGAGGGTGGTGAGGTGGAAAACTGAAGCCGGGGGGAAGCAAAGGAGTGTGCAGAGAGAGGTGGCGGTCAGGTATTCGCGGTGCTGGGGCAGGTCGAGGGCGCGGGCGCGGAGGGTGAGGGAGCGCAGGGCGGGGCCACGGTGCAAGGTGGTGGAGAGCCGGGTGAGGGATGTGGCGGTTTGAGACCATTCGTCGGAGGGGCTGGGGTTGGTGATTTGGTCGGTGCGTGACTGGGCTGGGCTGCGAGGCGTGGCTTCCAGGTAGATCTTGACTGTGGTAATGTAGGGCTGGCTTTGGGTAAGGAGAGCGTGGTCATGAGTGAACTGTCTGAGCGACCGAGCGGTGAACTGCAGGTCCCGCAACAACACCTTCCAGGCTAGGCCATACCATGATTTCGAAACGGTCAGACGCCGGGTGTCCTGGCGGAAGAATTGTGCCCCCAGGTAATTGAGAATGTGGAACAAGAGCTCTACGGGCAGCTGAAAGATACCCATGGTGTGTTGGGGCTCGAGGCTGTGTCAAAGGGAAGAAGTGAGACCGGCGGCTTAAGACCTGACTTGGTTGATGCAACAAGTGAGGCATCCGACCTTGGCATCACTGAGCAAGATTTTTTTGAGAGAATTGTAACTGGGGAAGCAGAAACGGGAATGCATTCCGTTTGTTCTACGGCACAGCTTGAAAAATCCCATCGGACAGGTTGTCCATGATTGCGAGTGACAAGACGGCCCAGCACTGGAGAAACCGAAGGGAAAGAGACTCCGTCCGCGGACTCCGCGGACAGATCACTTAAGTAAGTCGGACCACACTCGCACTTGTGACTTGTTGGCGTTCCTCATACAGAACCACGGGATGGTCAAGTGCTGAGACACATTCCGCCATCCATAAATATAACTGCGTCGTGGAGACTTTGATGTTGTATTCGAGGTTTAGTCTTCGGTGGTGGGCATCTAGCTGACCCCTGCCCGTTCGGCCCCACACCACGGTCACGGCCCGCAGCGTGTGGATCAAAACCGCCGGTTCCGAGGCAACCGCCCGGACGCGACCCACATGAAAATTGATTTGCTGGGGATGCAAGCTCAACACTCTCCTCGGACCTTCCCAAAAAGTTTATAGGCCCCGTGTCTCCCGAACAGCACACCCACAACGATTCCTCCCAGGATTGCTCGCCATCGCAAGTGGGAAACACCGACAATGGCAACCAAGCTCTCGCTCAAACTCAGCAACCGGGCGCCCAAAAAGCCCATCAAGAAGCTGCCGCCCTCGGTCGACCTGCCCCACGATGCCACCGTCGAGGACGCCAAGGTGCTGATTGCCCGTCAGTCGGGCTTCACCGACTTCAACCGCATCGGCCTGTTCGACCCGACCACCAAGCAGATCCTCAAGAACCGCAGGGCCCTCGTCCGCGATGAGCCTGGTGTTGTCTCGGCCGGCGAGCTGGTCGTCAAGGACCTGGGTACGACCTCCTCCGCGAGTCTGCTGGCAATACTACTACAACTTACTAACCTCCTCCCGCTGCAGGCCCCCAGGTCGCCTGGCGCACCGTCTTCGTCATCGAGTACTTCGGCCCCATCCTGTTCCACGTCCTGATCCTGCTCGTGCGCCCCTACATCTACCGCATCCCGCCCTTCGTCTACAAGAGCGAGGCCGAGACGCCCATGACGCAGGTGCAGTGGCTGCTCTTCGGCCTCTTCAACCTGCACTTCCTCAAGCGCGAGTACGAGACCGTCTTCGTGCACAAGTTCTCGGCCAACACCATGCCCGCCCGCAACATTGTCCGCAACTCGGCCTTTTACTGGCTCATGGCCGGCCTGCTGTGCGCCCTCGACATCTACGCGCCCGGCAACCTGTCGGCCCGCGACGGGCTGGTGCCCCTCGACTACGTGGGCCTCGCCCTGTTCGCCGTGGGCGAGACGTGCAACTGGATCGTGCACCAGCACCTGGCCAGCCTGCGCAAGCCCGGCGGCACCGAGAAGGGCATCCCGAACTGCATCGGCAGCAGCCTCGTCACGAGCCCCAACTACATGTTCGAGGTGCTCGCGTGGGTCGGCGTGATCCTGGTGAGCCGCAGCTGGGCCGTCGTGCTCTTCATCTGCACCGGCATCGTCTACATGCGCAGCTGGTCGCGCGGCAAGGAGAAGGCGCTGCGCAACGAGTTTGGCGACCGTTACAAGAAGAAGCGGTACACGATGCTGCCGGGCCTGATTTAAGGGGTGGGAGTTGGGGTGGCGGAAGTGTATGATACCCGTCGGCGTTGTAACGGGTCAGGGGTGGCAGCGATTCCACTGCCGAGTTGATGTTGTATTTAGGTGCTCAAAAAAAAAAAAAATTCCGTTTCAAAACTTCTGTCCAGTGTCATCATCATGCCCTGTCATATCTCATAGCCTCGTGCCTCGTAAAACCGCGATTCCTTCAAGCCGCACCCAAACCTTCCCGTGGCGGCGACGCAGGCAACGGCACCGTCTCGGCGCCCCCATCCCCCATCACCACATCCCCATCCCCGTCCCTGTCCCTCCCTCCCTCACCACCACCACCTCCTCCCCCTCCCATCCCCCCTCCCATCCTCCTCCCATCCTCCTCCTCCTCCTCCCCCTCCCAATCACTCCCACTCCCACTCCCACTCCCACTCCACTCACTCCCCGTCCCATCCCCCTCCCCTCCCCCTCTCCCCATCCCCCTCCCTCACGATCCTCAACGTCTCCTCGAGAATCACAAACTCCCTCTCCAGCATCTCAGCCCAGTTCTGCACATTCCCAATCTCCTTCACCTTCTTCGCGTGCGCGTCCGCCAACTTCCCCAATTTATCATTCTCCCTCCGGAGCGCGTCCGTCGCTTTCACGATATCCCTTTCTTGTTTTTCAATGGCCGCGTTGTTGGCGTGCAGCAGCGCCGCGCGCGTCGTCAGCTCGCGGTCGACGAGGTTGGAGATGGAGGCCAGCACGGCGGAGCGGGCCTGGGCGATTTCGGAGGGGGAGGAGGGGGAGGACGGGGAGAGGGGGAGGAGGAGTGCGGCGGGAGGGTCGTGGATGGGGAGGGAGGGAGGTGGTTGTGGTTGTGGTTGTGGGGAGGGTTGTTTGGGAGAGTGCGGGGTGGGGGAGGGTGGTGGTGGTTGTGGTGGTGGTGGTGGTTGCTGTTGATGATGATGAAGAAGAAGGGTGGGAAGTCGACACAGACACGGAGACGGACGAGGCGGCGACAGAGGGGGCGCCTGCAGCAGCAGAGGGGCTAGAGGCGGGTGGTTTCGGTTTCGGTTTCGAGGCCGAAGCGACGGAGAGCAGAGACGAAAAGATGCTGGCGGGTCTGGAGGAGGAGGCGCCGGATGGGTTGGCGGGCCCGGCGCTGGTGGACGGGGAGGACGCCGTCGCTGTCGCGCTGGTCACAGAGGGCGCCGAGGGTTGGGCCCGGCCGATGGACGCAGGTGTGAGCCGCATCGGCGCCGCTGAAGACGGCATCTTTCTTGCCGGCACGTGTAAAGAACGCTCAGGGAGTAGATGTAAAAGTCAAGCACTCAAGGAGAAAACCGTGCATAAGCGCGCGTTAGAGCCGGATTATGCATTCGTCACGCGGGCACTTTGCGTTTCGCAGCATGGCGGGATGAATGGGGAGAAATGGTGCGGGGATGTTTGACATGTCTGGAGTGGTTCGAGTGGGTGAGTGAGGTTGCAGCACCCCATGTGACGGAAAAAGAAACTAGAAACGGGATACACCACTACAGTCCGTCCAGTAACACCATGTCAGGAGCACAGTCACTCGTCCAGCCCTCGCAATTGTCAAGCAGCGCTCGTTTTCTATGAGAAGTGCTCGCTTGCGATACGGCTTTGCCTGCCTTTGTAGACCCCCCGACCCAACCCAGCCAACCCAACCAATATGCATCCAACTGACCAGACATTATGGATATCCCATGAGCCCAAACCCGCCATGCCTCCGACGCCATGCAACCGCAATGAACCAGACCGCGCAGGAACTCAACTGTCCCCCAAACCACATCCCCCAGCCACATATGCCAGAAATGCGCCCGATCCCTTTCTCCCAAAATATCCCAAACTTCCCCTATCCCTCTAGAACCCGCCCACCTTCATATTCCCCGGGCCCCCATTCAATCGAAACGGCAACGGCCCCAACGAGCCTCCCGGGCTCAGCGCCGACGACGGCGTAACCACCCCGTCATGTGACGATCCGATACTGCTCATCGAATTGAGACTCGCGGTGGTCAAGCTCGCCGTCGAGTTCGAATACATGGTCCCCGTGCGCGACATGCCGCCCCCGCCCCCAAACGGACCGCCGCCTCCCACGCCGCCACCACCACCCATGCCCATGCCCATGCCCATGCCCATCCCCATACCCGCCACGCTCATCCCCATCGACGACAGCATCGTGTCCGACCGGTCGCGGTCAAACACCCCCGTGAACGCCATCGTAAACGACGCGCTCTGCGGCGTGCTCGGCACCGTCGCCTGGACCGCGGGGCCCAGCGCCGCGCTCTGCGGCGTCATCGGCAGCGCGACCTGCGAGGCGGACGACTGATGCGCGCTCCCGCCGCCGCCCGCGCTGCCGCCAAAGGGGCTCGTCACGCCCCCGCTCCCGCTCCCGCCCCCGCCCCCGCTGCCGCCGTCCGCCCCGGGCTGGCGCAAAAAGTACGACCACGGCGACGACATCATCAGGTCGCACGTCTCCTTCATGCTCTGCTGGATGGGGCGGAGGCGCGCCTTGGTGTCGAGGGGCAGCTGGACGTCGGCCTGCAGCTGCATGATCTTCTTGATGAGCACGTACCACGAGTCGACGAAGCTGTTGCAGAGGCGCCAGAAGGACGCCTGCGTGCGGATCCCCGGCTCCTTCAGTTTGATGGACGAGAGGCGCGTCTTGAGCATCTCGGTCTGGTGGATCGACGTGCTGCACTTGGTGTAGAGCGCGCGCCACGCCTGCAGGACGTGGTCGGGGGCGCGGTGGTCGGCAGCGGTGCGCATCGAGGCCACGAACTGCGTGTTCATGGTCGGGAGGATGCGCATGACGAGCTCGGTGGTCTTTTGCAGCGAGAGGAAGATCCTCTCGAACATGCGGTCCTCCTCGGTGAAGTCGGCCGACAGGTTGCGCGTGGCCGTCGTGCTCGTCGAGGCAAAGGACTCGCCAGACGCCGGCGTGGCAGCGCTCACCATGGCCGACCGGCCGGAGCCGCTAATGTATGGCATCGAGACGTCTGTGGCAACCCGCAGGTTACTCGGGTTGTAGACAAACGTCCCGTTCCTTGGCCTGCCGCTCGCGAGGACCCGGTCGCCCGTCGGGGTGACTGAGCTCTCGCGCGAGCGTGGCCGGATCGTCTCGCCGAGGTCAGGCCGGCTAAACGAGGGAGCTGCCCGGTGATTGCCCTCCGGGCCGACCTGGGAGCAAGTTACCCGCAACTCCATGATGCTATTATAGAGCTGCGTCAGCAGCGTCCGGATGTACCGCGGATCGCCGTTGTCCAGGAAGAGGTCGACGTTGCTCATCAGGAGCGAACACACGTGCGTGTAGGCGTTGATCAGCGTGAGGCAGGCGCGCTGCACGTTTTCGTTTTCTTTCTGGCCGAAGCCGTCGTCTGCCGCTTGGTCGTGCTTTTGGATCTCTAGCTCGAGCTGCTCGACGTGGGCGTTCGTGTTGTAGACCACAAGCTCGAGGTTTGACCGCCGCGACGTGCCGTCGTTGGTCAGGCTGACGAGCGACTGGATCATGGGGTGGATCTGGAATATCGAATAGAGAATGCCCTTGGCAGCCTCCAACACAGGGTCTGCCACTTTGGACTCGCGCCGCCGCTCGGGGAGGACCGAGAGCCTGCGGATGTAGACGGGCCGTTGCAGTGCTGGTTCGGCCGGGCTCGCGAGGTTCGGGCTCTTCCCCTGCATGGATGCTCCGTTGCCCTGTATGGCCGAGCCGTGGCTGAGACCGCGGTAGTGGCTGAACCGGTTATTGACCTCGATTTCCTCCAGTGTGCTCAGCTCGGACCTCTTGGACACGATGCCCATGCGCCGCGACCTGCTCTCGGATCGCTCTCTGCTCGACGTCTGGATGATGGTCTCCGAGTTACTACGGACCCGCTCGTTGGGGTTGCCAATGGTCAATGGCATGACCCCTGGCCTGCGTTGCGCCGTGTTTTGTTGCGAGAGCCCGCGGTAGTGAGAGCGGGATGGGATCGGGGGAGGCCGGGGGAGAGCAGGGGAGCGGAGATCGGTAATGTCGCTGCCGTTGACCTTGATCGGGAACCTGCCACTAAAGACTCGCTTGATCGTTGGTCGCGGTGTTTCCGTGCCCTCGGACGAGCCGTCGCCTGGCGAATCCGCCCGTCCGCTGGCCTCTTGCTTCAGGAACTTTTTGATGAGGGCCGTCGCAGCGACCTCCGTCAGCTCGCTCTCCTTCCCAGGCCCGTCGTTTTGCCCGCTCGTCCCCTGCACCTGTAATATCTCGGGCGGCGGATATCTGAGCGGGTTGCCCTCCAGTTTCACCACGGATAGCGATGGCATGTCGGCCATGCACAACGGCAAGTGGGTTATTTTGTTCTTGGGTATCGACAGCACTTTGAGCGACGAGAGCTTCACGATCTCGGGCGGAAGGACCTGCAGCATGTTTCGCCCTAGATCGAGAATCTCGAGCGATTTCAGGTCGCAGAGCTGGAAACCGCCGGGTCAGCGTCTTTTGCAAGTGGACACGCTGGAGCCGTTCATGCTCACCGCAAGGGAAAGTCCTTTATCCTGTTCTGCCTCACGTTCAGGTACCGCAGCGATGTGCATTCCGAGAACCTAGCCGGGAAGGTCTGCAGGTAGTTGTGTGACAAGGCAAGACTGTCGGGAGGTTAGAGAATCCTCGGCAATCGGGGGTACGAGGTGGCCTACCGCTCCAATTCGTCCTTTATTATGTCGACAATCTCCTCGGGCAGCGTCTGAATCTTCTTCCTGCTCAGGTCGATGGTAAGACCGGGCTTCAGCGTATTGCTAACCCCGCTAGCCTCGGCGGCCTTGGCCTCGTTCTCGTGTGCCACGCGCATGGCCTCTCTTGCCATGGCCAGCACCTGGTTTGGCGAGACGGGCTGGCCAGCCGAGAGGTTCGACGACGACGGCACATCTCGCAGGCTCGGGACGGGGGGCGGAGGAGTGGGATTCGCGAGGGCGGCGGCCGCGATCGCCCGACGGGCCTGCGCCGGATTATCGGGCAACCCCCGGGGGAAGTCCATCGAATCGGGATCGGCCTCAATCGATCCCCTTTTGGTTTTTGTCCAGACAACCAGACAACCAGACCACCTTGTGGCGCGACGGGGATAAATTCGTATTGCAGAGATCACCGTACGTCGATGTTCGTCGAGACAGCAGGCGTCGAGGTTTATTTAGGCCGGTGGGCGAAGGGGGGAGAGCCGGTCGGATGGGTTCATGGCGGACCAACCTCCTACGGTCGGCGCACGCACAGGGGGTCGAGGGAGCGACCTAGGCGGTGAGGATCAAGTCAACCGCCAGGGGCACAGCACGCGGCACGTCTGTATTTTTTTCGACGTCCAGAGGCGGCGATGTCGATAGTGTCGATGGAGGATGGCAGGATGGCGGCGGGAAGCCCACGGGTCAAAAATTGCCTGCTCTGTCTGGACTGCTGGGTTGCCGTCTCGGGCCCTTGTCAGGTAGCAAAATGGCAGCAAAACGCCCAACATAGGGGTTAGCGTAGGGGCACTGGTTGGGGTGCATGTCGCAAATAGACAAGGGTCTGCAGGCTGCACGCCGGGCACGAGGTGGGATGGGTGGCACCCCGCTTTTTGTGGCCCGTGTTGCCATTTCTCGCCTCTGCACTGGCGTGCACCTAGCGCGGGTCTGGGCCAAACCCGTACCAAGTGCATCCCTCGCAACGGCTCGGGCGCCGCAATGCTGCAAGCCTGCAAGGGACAAGGCACGCTTCCCAATCGAGCATCAGCGCATCACCATCAGCAAGCACCGTGACCATGACACCATGCCGCAGTCGCAGTGATTGGCTCCGACCGCGTCACCATCTGAGCGCGCAGACAACCACACGAGCCACAAAACGCACAGAAACGCACAGGTTTCCCATGTGAAACGAAACGACGCGTCGCTGGGTGGCCATGGGGCATTCTCGATGTTTCTCGCCTTCGGTCCACCGATCCGAGTTCTGTGGTCACGGAATCTTGGCACTTCAGCCGTTGTTTCTCGGTGCCCTTCCGTCGACCAGCCGCAAAGAGAATCGAGACAAAAATACGAACAAGGCCGCTTTTAGACGCCGTCATCACACTGCTCACACCCTCATAGGCAAGATTGACTGCCGAAGTGATTTAGGAGTTTGCAGTGCCTGAGGAGCACGTCTCTTGGCAGGGGTAAGGGGCTCGACTTAGAATCTGACGGCCTCAAGGTGTGTGTCACAAAACGACCATTCAAGCACCAGACATCGGACGGTTTTGACACTCCAACCCTAACCCTAACCCAGCCTGCTGTTGTGAAGAGTGGAACTTCAGCTTGCCCTCCTGCAACTGCAGACAGGTTCGAACTTCGAAGTCGGTTGCCGAATCCAAGTGTTTATGGCAGCAAATTTCAGTCGACTAAGACTTTCCTCCAGACCTTGAACTGTCAGGTCAATACACTCATTTATTTCCGTTCAGGGTTTTTTCCGACTCCACCACAAACAAACTCTCAGGCATCTCCCTTGTCGACCTCGTCTTTGGCAGCAGGGAAGAAACAGGCATCAGGCATCCGTGTTAGCCTTCCGAGCAACGCCTCAAGAAATGCATCCCGAGTCTAGCCAAAATACCACCGGGTAGCCATGCCTCTTGCGAGGAGCGACTCGCTGCAAGACATTGACTTTACCCTCCGCCGGCAGTTTAACAAGGCAACCTTCAGGTACTCTTTCTCAGACACCAGATTTCCGAGTGACTATCACTAACACCTCGCCAGGCCATACCAGCGCGAGATCATCTCCGCCGCTCTCGATGGCCAAGATGTCTTTGTGCAGGCTGCCACCTCGTTTGGCAAGAGTCTCTGTTTCCAACTGCCCGCCGTGATCGACCGAGGAAGTAGGTTCCCAGGGCTTCACCACCTCGAGCTGCTGGGCAACGGGTGGCTGACGCTTGCGCAGTCACGATTGTCATCTCTCCGCTGTTGAGCCTGATGGTAAGTCGGCTCTGTCTTGTCTCTGTCTCATACAGCTTTTGACTAACGGCGATCAGATGAACCAAGTCGAGGCCCTGCGAGCAGCCAACGTCGATGCCCGCACACTCAACAGCAACACCCCGCTGTCTGAGCGGGACTGCATCTACCAGGACCTCGCCACCGGCCATCCCCGCACCCGCCTTCTCTACGTGACTCCCGAGCTCTGCTCCATCGACCGCTTCCGCAACCGCCTCAAGCTGGTGTACCAGCAAAAAGAGCTCGCCCGCATCGCCGTCGACGAAGCCCACTGCATCTCAGAATGGGGTCACGACTTCCGCAAGGACTTCAAACGCCTTTCGTGGTTCCGCGAGACCTTCCCGGACGTGCCCATCATGTGTCTGACGGCGACTGCCAACGAACAAGTCCGCCGGGACATCCTCGCGACCCTCGGCCTCGACAAGACACCGGGCAGACTACGAAGCTTTACCATGACCGCCTACCGCCCGAACCTCCATCTCGAAGTGTAAGCAGGAAACCAGCTCTCCATGACCGGTTCAAAACCATACCATACCCCAACATTCCTTCCTTCCCCCTACCCCCAAGTCAAAGAACCCAGCTGACCCTCGTACCAGCCGCTTTACAAGCGACGAAGCCAACGACCGCTACGACGACTTTGTCACCTGGCTCAAGGGCGTCTACGACCGCCGCTCCGACCCGTCCCGCAAGCCCGAGCTCGACGCGGCGCGTGAGCGCGTCTCCAACGTCCCCGGCATCATCTACACCATCTCGCGCGACGAGTGCGAGTCGCTGGCCGCGGCGCTGCGGTGCGACGACATTGGCGCCCGCCCCTTTCACGCCAAGCTGTCCAAGGAGGTCAAAGAGGAAACCCTCGCGCGCTGGATTGCCAACGAGCCCGGCTGGGACATCATCGTGGCCACGACGGCGTTCGGCATGGGCATCGACAAGGACAACGTCCGCTTCGTCGTGCACTGGCGCCTGCCCAAGAGCTTTGAGGGGTATTACCAGGAGGCCGGGCGGGCCGGGCGGGACGGCAAGGCGAGCTATTGTTTCTTGTACTATGCGCGCGAGGACCGGGACCGCGTGTGTAACATGCTGATGAGGGACGGGCAGGGGCTGGGGAAAGTACAAGGAGAGAGCAACCGGCAGGCGAGGTTGCAGAGCCTGGACCGGCTGGTGGGGTATTGCGAGGATACCAGCGCCTGCCGGCATGCGGCGATCTGCAAGTACTTTGGCGAGGAGAAGGTGCCCGAGTGTGACTACGCTTGTGATTGGCACAAGGATCCGGCCGGGCTGAAGAGGCGGATGAGGGCGGGTCTCGCGAGCGAGGAGTGGGTGAGTACCCAGAGGGAGGAAGGCATGTATGACGATTACTATTATAGTGATTAGGGATGCCTCTTGGAGACGATAGGTGATGTCCTTCACCTCTGTGTTGCCTCTATGCGCCCCGTGGTTCTGTCAGAAAGTTCCAGAGTCTGGTTGATCGCGATTTACGTCGTGGCGTTAGGGTCAAAAGCTGTTTCGAATCGAACGGGTTCGACTGTGACGGTTGGCTGGGTCACAGAGTCGCTTGGTGTAGAAGTCGACGAGGCAGCGAGTGTTCAAGAGCGCAGCAAAGAGGCGAGAGGAGTTATGGATTCGCAACACACACATAGCAGTGTGTGAGACTTTGTATATTTGCCTTCCCTAGTGACCTCGCCGTCAAACCCTTCTCTCCAGCGATACCCAATCAATCTCGCCCGTTCTTCCGGTAACTCTCAACTTTATTCAACCCTCCCGTATTTCCCATCCTCCGCTGTTCCCCGTCCTCCGCTGTCCCCCGTCCTCCGCTGTTCCCGGTCCTCCGCTGTTTCCCATACAACCATATCGTACGCCGCCGCCAACTGGATCCTTCGCCCGCTACCGCCCTTTGCTCCCCCCCACTTCACCCCTCCCTAAGGCCCCAGCACCCGCCCATCTCTACGCCGCCTCCCTCCCCCCTCGCAGCTCACCACCGCGACCCAGTCCGCCCAAACCCCCCTTTTCTCTTCATATCCCTCATCTTGATCCTTCCTGAACCCGACAACCCCCCAGCTCCCCTCCCCTAGATCCACCCCTTAAAGTCTCCTCCGACCGCCCACAGCGAAACCTATTCCCGCATCCCTCCCATCCCGCCATCCCATTCCCACGATCCCCATCCCCGTTCGTATCATCACCCTCGTCACTCTTACCCGCTGCCCACCCTCCCACACCTGCTCTCCCTCGCCCCATCCATGCCCATACGTATAGGGAGAAGCACACTAACACCGGTTAGATCAGAGAGGGCTAGCAAGTTGGAAGTGTGCCCTTCCTTGCGCGGACAGCGGGAAGCGGGGCCTTGTTGGTGAGGGATTGGGTGAGGGGAGGGGGGGTGCGTTGGGTATGGGGGAGAGAGGTGAGTGCGAATGGGGCTGGGCTGGGCTAGGATAGGCTGGGTTAGGCTGGGTTATCCGCACCTTCACCGGTCGGTTATCCAACACTCCTTCTCTCCCTCCTCTCTGCCCAACCCCCTCGACCCGGTCATGCAAGGAGGGTATCTATGCTTCGACGGCTGCCGGCCCGGCGAGGGTGGGGGGCGTTGGCAGGCCGGCAGGTAAGCGCATACCCTCTACTTGCGTGTGGGAATGGGGGGGGGGGGGGGGGGGCGGCGGGGGGGGGAAGAGGGGGGTGAAAAAGGAGGTTGGGTGACGGCGGGTGAAGGAGAAACACGCGAGTCACGATGCGGATTGGGGCTGAGGATGGGGCCGGGGCTGGTCCGCATCTCCCCTTATCCCCCTCACCCGGGCTTTCGAGCCCATCCCCTCCCCCTGGCGCACACCCCAAACCGGTGCGTGTAAGCAGGGTAATAAGCTCCACCCGCAAGCCCGGCAGTGGTGCGCCGCACGGAAGGGCGCTGCTTGCCGGGCCGGGGGATGGAGCATACCCTGCTTTGCGTGCGCGGGTAAGGGATGTGCGTGGGGAGGGGGGTGAATGACCCGGGCGGGGGGATAAGAGGAGATGCGGATAGGGGAGGGGGATGGTTTCTCCTGCGGGCGTGGTGGTTAGATTTAAGGGGGGAACTGGGGAGGGGAGGGGGCGGGGTTAGGTGAGGATAAGATGAGGGGGTAGAGGAAGGGGGGAAGGGTGGACTGGTCAGCCGCGGTGATGAGCTGGGGAGGCGGCGGAGCTTGGCCGGTGCTTCGGGGCCCGATGTGGGAAGGAGAAGGGCGAGGGGAAAGCCCCCTGGGGGCAAAGGTTCCTTAGGTGAAAGAAGGGGGCCAACCGGCGCGGTCGCCTCGGCGGGCGAGGATCTCGCTGGTGTAGGTAGCGGGCGATATGATTGTCATGTCCCATCTCGGGGATGCGCCGGCGTTGGGTTGCAAGTCATAATCTTGGGCCGGCGGCCTATGGATCTCAGTTACTCGATCATTGTGATTAGGTCGACAGTTGTTAAGGTCTGCGAGCAAAGAAACGTAGGGGGGTAGAGGGCGGTTTAGTCGAGAGAGAGGGAAAAAATGAAAAATGAGAAAAGGAAAAAGAAGAAGGAAGCGCGGGAGACTGGGGGTGCCTTCTACTTATACCCAGAAACCAAGGCTGGCTGATTTGGAAGATGCACGCCGTCTGCGAGGAAGCGCGATGATGACGCAAAACAAGAGGCGAGTGATACACATTGATGCAGGTTTCTGTCCAAGCCGTTTCAGATTCCTACACGGCCACACATGACGGTGCAGGTCAAGGTTCATAGTGGCTCGAGGATCGCATAGTGGATGGCAAAAGTACACAGGTGCCTGTTCATTGTGAGTCTATCGCGTCCCTGACGCTTACGGCAAGCCAGACATACTGTCTTTGAACGGCTCTCCCGGGCGTTGAATATTGATTCAGACGGAGCGGTGCTCAAGGTGCTGCAGAGGATCATGGGGCCTGGAGCTTCGGGTCTCGTGAACAACCCGGACCGTGGAAGCAATGCATGACTAGACATTCCTCATGTAAACGACGACGTCGTTAAACAGCGAGAGCATGCATGTGGAAAAGATGACGAGCGCATCTGGCGGCGCGTAAACATAGCAGGAAGAAACAAACAAAAGATATGCCGCCTGGGCAGGGGTGTTCTAGATAACACGCTATGGCCGACTAGCTGATGGCGAACTATACACGGGCAGGTTCTTGTCCCCGTCAAAAATCTTTCCACTGCCGTCGTAGGGTGTCTGCCACTTCGGTCCTCCTGACCAGGCTGCCTCGATTGAAGGCAGGATGGGAAGCCTTCCTGCGCCGGTAAGATGGAGGTTGGGCACCGGAATAGGCAGCCGCTTCGAGGTGTCGTTGTTGAGCATGCCCGGGTATGACACTGAGTTGTCGACGGTTGCCGCATTCGGTGGTTCCTTGTTTCCGTCGTATCCAGCAATGTCGGCCACGTACTGGAAAACATTGGCGCCGACGTCGTACCTGCCGAGGTTGTGCAAGCCCCAGTTCGCCTGAAGCGTCGACAGGATGCTGTAATGCGTATAAAACGTATCATCCGTGGTTCCCTTGAGCGCTGGGGGGATGGCGTTGCCGAGGAGCAGGGTGACGATGTGGTTCGGCTCGCCATACGTCTCCGACTCGTCATACGTAAGGGCGATCAGCGTCCGCTCGTCGAATGCCTTGTCCGTTATCAGTGGCTCGAGGAACCGATGCGACCACTGTGTGGCGGTCTCGAGACTCGAGTTGTGGCCGTCATTCATCATGTTGGGCGACATGAAGACAAACTGCGGGACCTTCTTTGCGGCAAAGGCCCGCTGGAAGGTAGCAAACGAGTCAATGTTGAGCAGCCGCTCTCCTTTGGAGGTGATGCTGTCGTAGGACACAAAGGGGCTGTCTGAGGTTAGTAGATCGTCCCTTACTCAAGGAGGGAGTGAGAACGGACTTGTGCTTCCTGACATAGTCCCAGCCGCCATTCCCGGTTGCTCCGTCGCTGTAGTTGCCCATGTAGCCCGGGCTGGGCATGTCCTCGAAGTAGCCGGCCCATGTCACGTCCTTGGCCTCCAGCAGATCGACGACGGTCGCGACATTCTCGGGGATGCGCACCCACTCGTCGTGGTTGAGGCCAAAGTAGTCACCCGCGACGGCGGCCAAATAGTTTGGCTGGCTGGGGTGGGTGTGGGCGTAGTACCTGGTCAACAGGATGCCCTGCCTCTTCAGATCGGCGATTCTGCTGTCGGCAGCGACCTTGGAGTAGTCCTGGGGCCGTGGTTAGTTGACTCAACTTGACTGTGGAACCCCTGTTTTGGCTCTGCATCCAACTGAGTCCTGAGAAAATCGAGGCAATCAATTACCTGGTTCTCGAGCCAAATCGTGATGAAGCGCTCAAAGGCTTTTCCCTCAACCAAGTCTGCAGCGGCCGCAGCCTGAATGCAAGCCCACCCTACGAGACATGTGAGTAGGCGCCGCATGGTATCTTTCGCTCATAGCATCGTCATTCGTCAAGAGTCCAGAGATGGGATGAGGCGACGTTGGGATGCCAAGCCGTCACAGGGGCCATGGTGTCCTGTCCTCCCGCTGTCCAATGCCCTGTACTTGGTAGCGCCACAGAACCCTGCCAAGGCCGTCGGAACGAGCCGAGCGCATGACAAAAAGAAAGGAAAATTGAAGACGGGAAGCCGAGAAGGGGCTCTTGGTGGCCAGGCCGGAATGATGCTGGATCGCCCAGCTTTATGTCAGGGCCTCGAGCTATCTTCGACAGACTGTGTAACTATTCAGGGAGTTTATCAACCTAAGGTAGTTGGTTGTCAATGGAAGGATGAGGAACTGGCATGTCCACTGTCCACTGCAGCTGCAGGCCAATTTGAAGTCGGCGAACAGGGGTTGCTTCTTAATTTAGGGTTAGGGTCGCCGAATTGTACTGAACATTTCGTGGCTGCCTGCCACAATCCGGACCCTGAAGAGTGCCTTCCTCTGCACCCAAATCCGACAATATTGTCTGAAAGGAAAACCAAACTCATTTCTGTCCTGTCCTCGAAGATCCACGCGTGTTTTCGGTCCGCAATTGTATGCTCGGCGATGTTCGGATTTAGTTACCCAGCCTGAAGTCAGCCCAACCCGCGCGTCCTGACAAGCTCTCGGCAATTGCTCGGAGCTCCGAAACGAGGCCTTGCCTCAACAGTGAAAAAACCCTGCTGCCAAAACTGCACACAGAGAGAGCATCCGTCAACCTTGATCCGCAGGCATCTGATTCCGAGGCCCGTCGAGTCATCGTTTTAGTAATTTGTCATCCCCGTGCGACGCTGGCGGCAGGTTGATGCAGAGGGGACGTGGTTTTCCATTTCTAGTTTCGATGGCGCCAAGTGATGGGGAGTGCAGCCATCATCGTTATTATCAGATCGATTGATAAACCCTCGGCGCCCAAGCTCGATCGTTCTCGGCCCCGAGATTCGTCTCTGTCTTGTCTCGGAGACCCTACCCCTAGACAGCTCTCCCTTGCCACTGCCAGTGGCGTGCTTGTGTTTCGTCCGACCCGTACGGAATTGTCCGGCGCGTAGCCCGATAGCTCCGCTGAGCACCATGTCGGAGCCGAGCGAGCGCAGCAACAGCCCCGCGGCCACTGAGTCGCACCACGACGGCGGGGATCATCACGACGACGACGGCCGCCCGCCCCCGCGCAAGCGCCAGCGGGTCCGCCTGTCGTGTCTGGAGTGCCGCCGCCGGAAGCTGTCGTGCGACCGCGAGTTCCCCTGCTCGCGCTGTCTGCAGTCGGGCACCCCGGAGCGCTGCGAGTATGAGACCCGGCCCGGCTTGGCACCCCCGAACAAGCTCGGCCTCCCGCCGACCGCCCTGGCCGGCCTCGATGCCCGCCTGTCGCTGCCGAGCACCGGCGGGGAGTCCCCCTACTTCCGTAAGGATGCCCGCGAGTCGGACCGCATCCGCCGCCTCGAGCTCGAGGTCGCCCAGCTCAAGAGCCTCCTGGTGAAGCAGGTCTCGTACGACGGCAGCACCATCCAGGAACGCTCGCCGCCCGACCATGCCAAGTCGGACGCCGGCGCCGAGCCCGACGTGGACGTCCCGCCCTTCTTGCAGACCCAGCAGACGTGTGCCGACAAGGACGAGCTCCGCTTCTTCAAGGGCGCCGAGTTCAAGACCCGGTACTTTGGGCCCCACAGTGCATTCCTGGCCTTCCAAGAGGTATGCTCGACCCGTGCTTTGTGCCCAAGACCTCCGACGGCCGCTAACATCCGCACAGCTCACTGGATTGTGTCCCTTCATGAAGGAGACCTCAAAGGAGTGGCTCCGGCCGCTGCACATCCACCAGACCAAGGACCGCCGCAAGGACGCCGAGGAGAGGGATCTCAGGTTCCGCGAGCCCGACCTCGCCCTCGAGGCCCTCCTCCCTTCCAAGGAGGAGACAGACAACCTGGTCAACATCTACCTGGACCAGTTCGAGCAGGTCCACCGCATTGTCCACATCCCCAGCTTCCGGCGGGACTATGCCAAGTTCTGGCTGCCGTCGGAAACCCGCAATGCCGCCTTCACTGCCATGGTCTTGGCCATCATGGGCATCTCGAGCTGTCTCGGAGCCCAGATGCCGCCCAGGTTCGAAAAGATGATGTCGTGCTCGCACGCCAACGCCATCCGGTGGATCGAAGCGGTCGATCGGTGGCAGGAGCGGCAGAGCCAGAAGCACCGCCGTTTGATCCACTACCAGATCGCCTGCCTCGTCTACCTCGCCAAGCGCATCAACACGATGAAGAAGAAGCGCTTCTGGAAGACGGCCGGCGCCATGACCCAGGACGCCATATGCGTCGGCCTCCACCGCGAGCCCAGCCACATGAGCGACAAGATCTCGCCCTTCAACCAGGAGATGCGCCGCCGTCTCTGGGCGACCATCCAGAGCTACGACCTCCAGGCCTCGTTCGACCACGGCCTGACGTCCATTCAATGCTCGCTCCACTACGACGTGAACCCGCCCCGCAACATCGACGACGACGAATTCGACGAAGACACCAAGGAACTGCCCCCGTCCCGTCCCGCCAACGAATACACCTTCTCCTCCTACCAACAGCTCAGCCGCCGCAGTCTCCCCCTCCGCCTCGAGCTCAGCCGCGTCCTCACGGGCCCGCGCGACAGCCTCGACTATGACAGCGTGATCCGGTACACCAACGAGATCAACCAAGAAATCGACTCCCTCCCATCGTGGGATGTCGCCGACACGTCATCCGACCAGGGCGTCCTTAAGAAGCCCCTCCTCGCCTACACCCTCCTGCACATCCAGCTCCGCCAGTACATCATCCCTCTCCACCAGCCCTTCCTGCGCCTGCGCAAGGCCAACTCCAAATACCAATACTCTGAAATTATCTACTACAACGCGGCGCGCGACATGGTTCTGCTCAACGACCGGCTTGCGCAGCAGGGGATCCGCACGCTCAACTTCCTCCGCGAAGACGCGCTGACGCTGGCCATCAACCTCGCCAGCGTCACCATGCTGCAGCCGCGCGGGAGCACCAACATGATCATGATCAACTCGCAGCACACGCTGCAGCTGCTCGAGAAGTGCCTCGCCATGAAGGAGGACCGGATCCTGCGCTGCGGCAACAACGAGCCCTGGGGGTACAGCATCATGTGCGCCGCGTTTGGCCTCGTCGAGGCTCACCTCGGCACCAAGTCGCCCGAGGCGGCCAAGGCGGCGAGCGCGGAGCGGTTCGTGCATTTGCATTATAAGCTGTTTGCGGGGCAGGACCCGCCCGGGAGCCAGCAGTCTGTTGCGGCGGGGTCGGCGTCCGCTGCTGCTGCTGCCGCTGGTGGTAGTAGTAGTAGTGGGGTGGGCGTGTGCCCGGTAGGGACTGGTGCGGTTGGGGATCAAACAGGGAGCCGGGCGGTGGTTGCGACACCGTCATATGGGGCGTTTGCGCCGGCGCCGTCGCAGGAGGGGTTTGTGAGGTCAAAGGTTGGTGTCCTGCCGTATGCGGATATGGGGTCTGAGCTGGGCATGCTGACAGCGAAACAGTCGGTCACGCCCTTTGCGCCATCGTCCTCGCAGCAGGGCGCGGGACAGGTGGAGGTGCCCGGGACGCCGTGGTGGCTGCCGAACGCAGCGGATCCGTCGTCCATTCCACAGGTCGGTTTGGTTTCTCATGATTTGAACCCTCTTCGAGCTAACGCCCCTCAGATGCCTCCCCTGCACCCGGATTTTTCTCTCGAGACGCTGGGGTACAATCTCAACGAGCTGTGGGGGACTGGCACCTTTGACTGGGAAGCCATGATGCCGTGATTCACGGATTGTAGGTTCTACCGCCCACACGGCGTGGCGTTCTAATCGAGGCGATCTCTTGTTGGAAACGGAAAGAAAAGCAAGGCGTTGCAACGTGTATACCCAAATCCTCACTTAATCTAGTCATGGTCAGGAAATAGCATGCATTTTTTTTTGGCTCTTGTGGCCCGCCATTTTTATGATAGAGACAACGATTATTTGAGCTAATATGGCCGTGTCCCAGCACAAGACTTGGGAGCTGCAATCTGCCATCTTGAAAGGGCCACACAACGAGCCCTGGATGTCGGGGCCAGTGTCAGGTGAAAGGGGGTCAGGTGAAAGGGGGCTGCCCCAGCAACATGCCAAGCAGGGGACAGTCCATTTCCATACTCAACCCCGACGCTCTTGACCGCCTGCTTCAATCTACCTCAAACCCTAGGTAACCACTCAATCCCTTTTGTGGTTCCCCAACAGAAGCCGGCAGAAGCGGCCCACGGGAGGTTGCCAGAGCAACACTCCTTCGATCAGGGTTAGGGTCATCAATCCCACTGCGGGGCACGTTTGGATGAGTTGCTGCCCCACCACTGATTGGCTCAGTGTCACTTGCAACTCACTCACTCACTCACGGCAACCCGCGTCGCGTCTCAATTAAACCACCACCCACTTCACCACCACCATCCGACCCAACCAACAAGACACCCAGTCACAAAAAAATGGCATCCCAACAACACCAACGCTCAACCTCCTCCGCCCCGGCCCCCCAGCGAGAAAAAACTTACTTTGAACAACAACGCCAGGAACTCATGGGAGAAATCGCCATGGTACGTCCACCAGCAGCAGCATTCAGCAGCAGTCAGCAGAACCAGGGCAGATTTGGTGCCGATCCTCCCGCCCCTCCTCACCCCGCCCCCGGTCCCGCCCCGGTCCCGCAACACACTTGAGAGAAAGAGAGGGGGCATAATAAGCACTAGAAAAGACGAAGTCCAACGCTGACGTTCTGCCGGGGAACAGAGCTTTGAGCACGTCCTGGCCAACATCAACAAGCTGAATCGGTCGCTTGAGGCGGTCGTTGCCGTACGTCTCTTCTCCTCTAATGTTTCTTTCCCCTTCTTTTTGTCCTTGCTAGGACGACCAGTGGATGGGTTGGTGGGGCGTTGTATCGTGTTTTTTACTCTGTTGTCTGACGCGGGGTGGGGTGTGTGCGCAGGTGGGCAACGAGTTCTCGTCGGTGGAGGCGCTGTGGTCGCAGTTTGAGAATGTCATGGCCAAGGATGCGGAGGAGGGCGGTGGTGGCAATGCTGGGAAAGGGGAGGGGCAGGAGGAGGGTGAAGGGGTCAAGAATGAGAGGATCGAGTGAGTGAGTGGCTACAATCTAAATCATGAAATAGGACGGATAGGGATGGTGAAGGTTAGACAATGATACCCCATAACATGAATTTCAACGCTCGGGAATACATAAGAGAGTCGCGATGGTTGTTGCGCACAGAGTTGAGGTTTTAAGTTTGTTTCTTCTTATATTCCCTAGCCCCCTATCCCGAATCAACAAACAAGAAGATGGATATCCTTTGTTAGACACAAAAATGTTGGAAAAAGCCCCGGACTCGAGCCTCAGTTCTCCTGCTCAAAACTCCCCACACCCCCAACTTGGCGTGGGCAAGAGAGGAGACAGTGACCAGCAACGGCCTCGTCCGCAGAGCCCATCCCCATTCCTTCCCTTCCCGTCCTTCCCATCCTATCCTCAAGTGGTATCGCATCCCTTCTAAAACCCTATTGCAGCGTTCACGAAGAGAACGGATACTCGCCAGTAAAACACCGGTGTCCGGTGCCCATATATAACCAACAACAGCAACAACAGCCCGTCATCATCCATCCATCCCGTCCATCCCTCGTCCCCCGTTCAGCAAACAAAAGATAGAAGAATGAACAGAGAGCAAAAATAAAAAAAAAATCCCAGAAAGTCAGTCGCCCGCTTTGTATGCCTCGCCGTTGCCATCGGTAAGGTCGTGACAGAAGAAAGGAAAACAGAAAATGAGGTGTCAGAAGGATAAGTAGAAAAAGAATGCCCTATAGGGCATGAGAAAAGAAAACAGAAGCAACAACAGCGCATGTCGTGTCGGCATCATGCATGCAGTTAGTAAGTCGTCGTCATCAACCTTCTCGCCAACCCTCCTCAACTCAACTCTCCTCTCCTCAACCCCTTTTCCCCTATCCCCTCATCTGGCCGCCATCCCGGCGCTCTCTTTCCCCTTCTCACACCAGCGCGCACTTTCTCTTCTTCTTCTTAACAATGGGAATCTGCACGCCATCGCTCCCGTACGTTATCCCACCACCACCACCGCCGCTCCCCGACTTGCCCCCCAGCCCGACGGCCGTGCTCCCCCTCCTCGCCGCGAAACCCGAACTGTTGCCGCCCGAGCCCGACCCCGCGGCGGCCTCGGCCTCGAGCGTCTTGCGGTCGTTGGCGACGACCGTCAGCAGAGCGCGCTCAAAGATCTCCTCGACGCCCGTCATCTCCTTGCTGCTGCACTCCATGTACTGCGCGCCCATCTTCTTGGCGACCGCGAGCCCCTGCTCCGTGGTCACCGGCGTGAGCCCTTGCGTCTTGAGCATGTCGATGCACGTCTTCTTGTAGCGGAGGTCCGACTTGAGACCGACCAGAATCAGGGGAGTGTAGGGGCAGAAGTGCAGGACTTCGGGGTACCACTAAGAGTGGGGGAGAGATGGGTTAGTTACTTCGAGGAAGCGAGACCGTGGGAGTAGGGAAAACAAACCTTGTCCATTACGTTTTCGAGAGAGTTGGGGCAGTCGATGGCGAAGCAGACAAAGATGAGGTCGGTTTCGGGGTACGAGAGCGGGCGGAGTCGGTCGTACTCCTCTTGCCCGGCCGTGTCCCAGAGCGCCAGCTCCACCGTCTTACCGGTTGGCGGGTGTACGGGGTAGGTGATGTAGTTTTCGAAGACGGTTGGGACATATTTCTGGGAACAGGGTTAGGACGTGGTCGTGCGCAAAGGCGGCGAGTGAGGAGTGGAATGCAGCGCATCATGCGGGAGTCGAGATGCTATGCGACCGAGCGAATCGATCGCAGTAAGGCCTTGAGTGCACGCACCTCTGGAAAGTATCCTTGACTGTAGCTAATGAGCAGGCAGGTCTTGCCGCAGCCGCCGTCGCCGACGACGACGATCTTCTTGGAGTAGGCGGGGCCCTCCGTCATGGCCGTGCCCGAGGATTCCCTGCCGGTCGAGCTGCTCATCATTGTGCTGACTGTCCCGTCACTCGACCGCGTGCCGCGTGTGTCTCGCCGCCGCGACTCGGGCCTTGGTGAGGCGTTGCTGTCGCGCCGGTCTTGCAAGTAGGAGGAGTTGCGGTACTGGTATGACGCCATGGCGTGTAAGGGGTGTGTGATCGGGTGATGGTGGTTGTGTCAGGGTGTTTTAGTGGTGGAATGTGTCCAAGCCACCGAGGTCTGAGGCGCTGTCTGTTTGCGTTGTTGAGCAAAAGAAAAGGCACGCCCGAGGAATCTGTGCTTGGGAACGCAAATGCTGGGTCTGATCGTCGTCGTCCCCACCCCGCCCGGATGAAAATGTCGAGTAGTCTGTGTCCTCGAGTCAAGGTGGTTGTGCGATGATGCGAGCGGTGATGCAAGGTGTTGCTGGACTCGAGGGCTTTTTTTTTTTTCTTCGGGTGATTGATGCGTTGGTCGAAGGGACCAGGACTGGGACGGGAATCGTGTGGATGAAGGGAGCAGACAGCTTGCACCCTGCGGGAAGTAAACAGTCGACCGGGCAACCATTCCTGCAATTGGTTTGATGACACAACCGCGGGGCTAAAAATGGCAGGGGACCCACTGCAGGGAATCGCAATCTGGAACAAGGCAGGAACTTGGGGACAAGCACTGTACAAGGCGGGGTAGCTTCCCCTGGTGCAACTGCTTCATTTTCCTGGTGCTACAATCGCCCCATCAACAATGCACACTTTACCAACCTCGTAAATTCAAGTTTCGATCCCTTTTCTTCTGAATGTCTTGTGTGCTTAACCCTTCCCCTTTGGCCATCTCCAGCCCTACGTAGTGAGCATGTACCCGTCCAGACCCCGCTGTGGAGTTTTCAGCTGCCTTGTTTGTCGTGCTAGTGCGGTTTCGGGTGTTTATCGGCTCGGCGAGAGCCAGGCCATCTTTTGCGCGTGCTCTTCAATTTCAAGTTTCTTTCAACCTGTTTGGCGCATTTGCGAGGTCCAAGGAAGCAACCTCCCAACCACCAAGATTCTGGGATCGTGGCTGGGCTCTGTCCTAAGATGACGAAGCTCTAACCGCGCAACCCACGAAATCCTGTGCCAGTCAGGATTTTTCGCATCCCCCTCTTCGCATTGCAGGTGGGCCATCGGCAGAGTTTTCACCGTGAAGCAACCAGGCTTCAACCTCTTCACCAACCTCCTTTTTTCTTGAGACAAGAGCCATGGCGGAGAGCAAGTACATCACACTTGTTTCAAGGGAGGGCTTCGAGTTCGTTGCCCTCCGCGAAGCGACCCTGGTTAGCCCGACGATGAAGGGCATGCTGCGGAGTCAATTCAGTGAAGCACGGACCGGCCGATGCGTTTTTCCCGAGATCAGGTATGGTTTTTTTTTTCTCTTGTCCTTCTCTCTCTCATCATCCTCTCTCTGCAATGATGACACACGCTGTGTCTCTCGCAACAGACCGCTCCTCCCACTGGCCCTCGCTGCCGTCGGGAGTTTGAGACCGGACTGCATGAGCGTCGTCTACACTTGATCTGACCGCACAGCCCGTCCCCCTTTCCACAGTCGCCCTACATGGACGGAAGACAAAACAACCAGGTTGTACTAACCGACATCGACAGCGCCGTCGTGCTCGAGAAGGTGGTAGAGTACTTCCACTACTGGTACCGCAACCGGGACCGGGAGGACGTGCCCGACATGGACATTCCCGTCGAGCTGTGCCTGCAGCTGCTGGAGGCGGCCGAGTATTTCAACCTGGACGCCAAACCCGCCCTGAGGGACCTGGCATGAACAGTGTTTATTTCGCTCGATCTTCCTCGGCTTCAACAGCATCGTTCACACGGCGTTGGTATGGTATGGCGTTACGGAGCACAATCTCACAAACTAGAGGGCATAGCATCAACCGAGTCACAAAGCTGACGTTGACGTCCCGGAACTGGTCAAGGCGCTTCAAGGAACTGGTCCTGTATACCCCTATTGCCCTTGCGTGCCGTTGCTGCTGCGTCCGCCTCGTACCCCATCTTAGCATATGCGTCTGGCCCTCCCTCCTCCATGGGCACGTCGTCTAAAATAGATGGAAGATGGACCCTAGTCCTCCACGATCTGCTTGGCTCACCACTTCCGTTGGGCACACGCTTTATTAGAGAGGAGACATATCATGGTAGCAAACAAATGTTATTCTTTTGCACTGCCGTACTCGACAGCATTAAACTACATGCTCACACTTTGTGCCCTGCCTTGCCTTCTGTCCTTGATAAGCCAGATGCCACTCTCCAAAAAAGGGAAAAAGGAATCCTATGAAATCCCACATGACAGATACAAGAGAACAAAAACACTCACCCCCTTCCACGGCCCCTCCCACCCCATCCTCTACCGCCTCCACCACCTCCTCCTCGTCCACCCCCCCTTCCACCCCTCCCAAACCTCCCCGCCCCCCTCCCCTACCCCGTCCTCCACCAAACCCGCCCCCGCGATGGCCCCCAAACTCGACTGGCGCAGGTCCCATCTCCCGCCTCACCTTCCTCTCCTCCTCGCTCGCATCCCAGTAATTCACCACGCCGAGCATCTCGCAGAACGCCGTCGTCTGCGGGTTCGTCCACTCCACGGGCTGGTCGCCCGTCACCTCGGGATCGCCGGGCGCGTGGGGCGGCGCGGTGTGCGCAAAGTTGAGGGGCACGTCCAGCTTCCCCGCGGCGACGATGTGCTCGTCGACCCAGGCCTGCTGGTCGCGGATGAGGGGCAGGTAGTGGGCTTCGCCCTCGTCGGGTGGGGTGGTGGCGGTGCGGTCGCCAATCTGGAGGAGGGGGTGGAACACGCGGAGGATGGCGAGCCATTCAGGGTCGTATTGCAGGCGTAAGGGGGTGGTGTTGTTGGCTTGCGGGGTAGTGGAGTTGGAGGAGGGCGGGATTTCCATGAGTTGGAGGAATTTGCGTCCTGGGAGGCACTTGTCGAGGGCGAGGAAGCGGGTGGTGGTGTTGGTTATGCCGGTGGGCACGGGTTGGCCTGGGACGGGCCGAGTGGAGGGTGTGACTTGGGCGGGTTTGGCGAAGGAGGCGGGGAGTTGGGCGCGGAGGTCTTCGGTAGTCGTTGCTGTGGTGTCTTCGGTGGCGGGTTGGGCTGAGGTGGAGGGTTCGGCTGCTGCTGTCGCGGGAGCCTCGTCGTCGTCTTCCAGATCAAGTTCGATCTCATCCGGATTGGTAGCCGGGGCTGGCTCTGCGGCCGGCTCAGCGACTACTTGTGCGGCCTTTGCATTCTCCTCCTGGCCCTGCGTTGGCGGCTCAAATTGCTTGATAGCGGCAAACTTGCAGTGCATATGGGCCGAGAACCAGTACGGCGGGCGCAGTCTGTCGAGCACATACTCGGCCGCAGGATTCCCCAGTGACCCATCGCGCGACTCGCGCTCAAAATCGGGCTTCATCTGCCACAGGCGCTTTTGGTTCCCGTGCTTCTCAATCGCCCGTGGCCAGTCGTGACTGATGCCAATGTCCACTTGCGTGCGCAGCTGCAGCAGCTTGCGGACATCAATCTCCCGCACGTGGTAGAAACTCTTGACGTCGTCGGTGTTGAAGGGCAGACGCTCATGGTGCTGCTTCCTGTAGTCGAACCCCTTCCAGATGCCGCTCATGCCGGCGATGCGCAGGGGGCCCAGGCGGAGGACATTGGCAGCGCCCATGTAATAGATGTTGGGTGCCACCCAGCCGCCGTAGTAGAGCTCCCAAAGATGCGAAGATGCTTCGTGGTTACCAGCCACAAAGATGGTCAAATAAGGGGCCTCGCGGGCGCCGCTGTAATACTCGGGAAAGTCGCCCAGCTCCCGGTACTTGGGCGGCACTGACATGGCGTTGAGGTCAGCGGCATTGCGGACGGCCTGGAAGTCGCCGCCGATAATGAGCAGGTCGACGCCATCCCACCCGCGCTCTGTGCATGACCTCTCTACAGCGGCGTAGATGGCGTTGAGTGTGCCATGTCCCTGGCCAAGGTCAGCATCTGGTTACAGGCCGATGCGATGGGTGAAGTTGCTGCTCACACAACCCTCAACTGCGATGCGGACACCATTGGTCTCCAGCGTGCCGCTCGACATCCTGGACTGGTGATAAGGCTTGTTTTCGACGCCTTTCTTAACGAGAAATATGTCGGCTCATTTATCGCCCCTCGGGAGCTTGCAGATGGCGATAACGGTGGCAGCGCTCAGACGGTTGTTGAAGGATAAGCCAAGCAGCGAGAGTGCTTGAGCTGTGCTCCATTTTTTGATGCTGCGACTGGAGCACTGCATTTGCACCCCTTTGACCAAGCAACTTCCCGCAACCAATTCTGAGCCTTTGTCTGACTCATTTGCCGACCACAAAGCACTGTGCCCTCAATCGGACACCTGCCGACTCAAGTTTGCTCTTTCCTCGCAGTCAATGCCTCATGCGCGAAGCCAAGGGCGCCACCCACGAAATGTGCCTGCCGTTTGCGGTGTGACCTGGTTTCTGTTACGAGCCGCTCCCTAAATCTCCCGCCTCAGCGCGGCCCAACCCGGAAGCATGCGAACAGCCCTGCGAACCATGTTTGCGCCGTCGAGTATAAAGAAAAGAACAATGGTCATCCGGAATTGGCATTTCTGTCTCTGAGTATCGTGCAGAGTCATTTCGTGAAGGAGCACACCATCGTGTCCCCGGTTTATGCCACTCCACAGACCACCAACACCAGCTCAACATCACAACAATGTTTGAGAACTTTACCTTCAAATGGCTTCGTTGGCGCCGCCCAACCGCTCCTCTTCTTCCTCTCCCCTCCGGCGTCGAGCGTTTCTTCCTCGATACCCCCGGCGGCAAGATCGAGGTTCTCTACGCAGCGCCCCAGCCGCCCTCGCAAACAACACCAACCTCAACAACGCCCCGCAGCCATGCATCGCCCCTCTTCTTTGTCCACGGCGGCATGGGCGGCGCCTGGGTCTGGCTCGAGTACCTGCAGTACTGTGCCGCCCGCGGCGTCCCCTGCTACGCGGTCTCGATGCGCGGTCACGGCGGCAGCTACTACCCGTCGTTCCTGCGCATGGTGTACTGGACTACGAAGCGCATGCTGGCCGACGATGTGCTCGCTGGACTGCGGTGGGCGCAGGAGCGGGAGGGCGGGAGAGAGGTGGTGCTGGTGGGCCATTCGAGCGGGGGCGGGCTGTCGCAGCTGATCTTGTCGGAGAAGGAGGCGAGGGTGAAGGCGCTGGTGCTCGTGGGCGCGGTGCCAGGGTTTGGGTCGTGAGTTCTGATCTGTTAGCTGATGGCGTGGGACGGTCGCTGATCATCATCATAGGGAGCGTGTCTACGAGAGTTGGGCAAAGCTAGACCCGTGGTTCATCCCCAGGATGATTCTGCACCTCTGGCACCCCAACTCGCCCCTCTCACACCCAGCGCTGACAAGGAGGGCATTCTTCAGCAACGAGCAAACTGATGCCTACGTCAAGGCATTCCAGGACAAGGCCAGTCCCTACGAGAGCTTTATCTGGGCGCTGGGCATGATGAAGCCGTTTGTTGATGGGGAGAAGATCCTCGGGCAGATCTCCGGTTGGGGGAGCGGCCAAAGGATCATGGTGCTCGCTGGCGAACTCGACAAGATCATGAGACTGCCCATCATGGAAGATCTCGCGCAGTCGTACCGCACAAGGTACAGCACCATGGTCCAGCAGGGGACTCTTGAGGGTACAGACGCTGAAGTTGTGCCACTCTCTGGAGAGGGTGGCCGAGACAACAACGGCCATGGCGTGCGGTACTGCGTTGTCCCTGGGGCAGGACACCACCTCCAGAATGACGTGCCCTGGGAAGTTGGCGCGCAGAAGTTGCTGTCATTTTATGAGCAGCTTTGACGGCCCAGAATTTTGAGGTAGGAGTTCTTAGCAAGCCATGTGTATCTCTCTGTACGGAAACATCTCTACTTCATGTTGATTTTGGCGTTGGGGCTCAGAGATACCACTTCACAGCGATCAAAAAAAGAACAGGCGTGGCAACCCCACGCCGAGTCAAAAGTGAATGCCCAATAACAGGATTGAACTGTTGACCTTCGCATACCATATACAGGTGGAACCGGTATTAGTACGACGCTCTAACCAGCTGAGCTAATCGGGCTGTGATTTGATGAGTGGGCGGTTAAAGTAAAGTCTCTATCAGATTGAGAGCCGTTTATGTGAAGGAACAGGTGGAGAAGCCCAGGAAGTTTGAAGCTCTGAGTGACTCGGCGATTGCGAAACGGTTTTCCTTTCTTCAACACAACGAATAGGTGCGTTGTGAGAGCTCACTCCTCGAACTTGAATCTTGCGAAGACAAGTCGTGACTGGAAGGGAGGTTGCATGCTGTTCAGCCGCCAAAGTGATTGCGTTGGCTTCTCAACTGCTTCTCACCTCTCACCTCCCCCTTTTCGGTCTTGCCCGGCCTGTGGTTCCGACTTCAGAACTGGACCACCGGCGAAGCCGGCCCCACTATCCCGATCTGCGGACCCAAGTCTCACCGATCGGTGTCTTTGACTCGGTGCCCCTACCACTCAGCATCCTCCCCTCGACTTCGTCTTCGCTCCTAGTCCAGGCAACATGGCACGACCTCCAAAGCCAAAGCAGAACCCGGTCCAAACCGCCGTCAGAATATGGCTGGACTCGCTCCCCGCTGCACTCCTCGAGTCCCTCAACGAGCAACTCGGGCCCTCTGACGCCAACAAAACCGGCATGGACATCAATGGCATGAAACAAACCCTCCTCGACCGCGCCCCGAAGCGCTGGGTCGTCTACGAACCCATGGTCCTCCTCCCCAGTGGCAGCTTCTCATCAGCCCCCTGGCCTTCCCTCTTATCCTCTCTTACCCCGTCCCAAAAAGAACCTCTCTGGACGGCCGTCCTCCACCACATCTCCCCATCCCCTTCCAAACCCCCTCTCACTCACCTTGCCATCAACGAAGGCATCCCCCTCCACCTCTCCAAGCCCCCACTACCACCATCACCACCACCACCACCAACAACAACAACACCTCATGACAACAATGAAGAAGAACACCAACAAGCAACCCGCCTTGAAGAAAACCTTCTCCGCGCCCCAACCTCCCTCCACCCCCTCCACGGCGCATTCGGCCCCTCCGTCTCATCCTCCTCCTCCGCCTCCTCCTCCTCCTCGCCACCAACCCCATCCGACTTCGCCGCCGCCCTCTGGGTGACAACCAAGCAAAACGGCCTCCACCAGACCTGGGCCCCGCTGCACACCATGTTCAGCCGCGGCAACGTCAAGGAGAAGGCCCGCCTGCTCGCCTTCCATTCCTCCGCCCCCCCGTCCCCGTCCCAGCAGCAGCATCCTCGGCACCCCCGGCACCCCCGCCGCCTCCTCCCCGCGCGAGCCCTCCGTGGGAAGTGGGCCGTCGACCTCTACGCCGGCATCGGCTACTTCACCCTCTCGTACGCGGCGCTGGGCCTGCGCGTGCTCTGCTGGGAGCTGAACCCGTGGAGCGTGGAGGGCCTGCGGCGCGGGGCGCGGATGAACGGGTTTGAGGTGCGGGTCGTGACGCCGCGCGCGGCATCGCCGGGGGAGGAGGAGGCGGAGATGGACATGGAAGCTTTGTTCAGCGACGGCGCGCAGATCGTGGTGTTTCTGGAGGACAACGCGTTTGCGGCGCGCCGGGTGCGGGAGGCGCACGCGCGGGGGTTGGTCAAGAGGGACGAGGTGGTGCATGTGAACTGCGGGTTTCTGCCCAGCAGCGAGGGGGTGTGGAGGGATGCGTTTGGGATGGTTGGGGGGGAGGGGTGGTTGCATTTGCATGAGAATGTCGGGGTGGGAGAGATAGAGGGGAGGAAGGGCGCCGTGCAGGGGTTGTTTGATGGGTGGGCGAGGGAAGATGGAGAGGAGAAGGGGAAGGAGGCGACGGTGGAACATGTCGAGCTGGTGAAGACGTACGCGCCGGACGTGTGGCATTGCGTGTTTGATGTGTTTATTACAAGGTCTAGTGCTGAATAAGGGGTTCGTTGCCGTCGTCTCGCCGTCTTATGTTCCCAGTCATATTACCATTATCAAGTACTGTTGGGCACGCCGAGGTGCTTGTTGGTTGGTTCTGCCGCTGAGGTTTTTACTCCCGCCGGAACTTGGCCGGGATGTTCGCCTCGATGATGGACTGCTTGCTGAGCTGCTCTAACCGCTCCTGCTCGGCCTCCATTTCCTCATGCTTCCTGAAGTGCTCGATGTCCTCGGGATGTGTAAGGTCTTCGAGCTTGGTGTTCTCGTCATGGTATCTTGCGCCTGTCAGTTCCCGTCCCCATGACCGGACAGACAAACGGCGTTGTACTCACTTCTCCCAATGGTGGATCTCGTACTCGTACTCGTCGTCGCCGTGATGACCGGGCCCGGTGCCCATATCCGGAAGGGTCTTCCCTTCGACCTCGATGAACTGGACAAACTCGTCGCGGCTGATGCGACCGTCGTGGTTCTTGTCGAGCAGCCCCAGGATCGTTTGCACAATCTCGGCCTTGCGGGCATCGGTGACGTGCTTGTTCGACTCGTCCATCAGACCATATGTCCGCAGGATCTCGGCGGGCTCCCAGTTGCCGTCGGCATCGAAGTCGTGGAGGGCGAAGAACGAAGCGGCGTCGAAGCCTGTGGTGTGGTGCTCCTCTACAGCAGGCAATGCAGGTTAGTGGGAATGTCCGGCTGGCGCAACGTGCATTGTCGATGAGGTGAGGCATACCGGCCATGTGCTTCTCCATCCAGCTGGCACTCTCGCTGACTTCGGGCTTCTGCGATCCGCCGCGGTCTCCGTGGTCCCCGTGGGCGAGGACGCACCCTGCTATCCCCGCGAGGACGAGACCCGAGAGGCGCATCTTGTTTTGCAGTCGTGAGGGAGTAGGTGCTGCGGTGTGTTGTCGACAATCAGACAACGCGAGCAAGGAGGTTTGTGGCGGAGTTTCGTTTCTCAACCGTTCGTTCCATGTTGACGATCGCCGATCGCCGATGTTGTTTGTCCGGTGCCAAGGCCCGTCGACGTAGGTGATACGGGGTCGTGACTGGGGCATCGGTGCTCGGACCAACAGGGCCGTTCCAGGCGCCCCAGGGGTTCGGGCTGGTGTGCGCCATACCCTCCAGAACAACAACTGCTGGGAACACCAACAAGTTGCAACCCCGAATGGCAGAGACGCCCGACAGGAACGTCGAACAACGCTTGTGTCAGGAGGTTCAGTGATAAGCTGACTTTCTGAGGCCGCCGGATCAAGTGAGTTGAGGATTGACCGAATCGGAATCCTCTCGGCGCTGTTGGTCGATCTGTCTAAATGCAATAGAGTTCTAACGACTCCATTGGACCGGGAACAACTGCGCCAACACCATGATGCGACGGTAGGCTGGCGGATGACGGATTTGGAAGGTCAACAGGTGGAAACCGTTTTTACAACTCATCTGCCTAACATGTCCGCCTTGCCAACACCGGGACAAACTATAGACAATATCCATATCTTCACTACCTTAGATACATTATCCCTTGTTGTCCCATGGAGCATCGGGAGTTCTCCCCATTTTCTTTTTCTGGTCAGTAATTCATCCTTTTCTCGCGGCAATTGCCCGTCCACCCCGACCCTCAACGCCAGATCCTCCGTCCGACACTCCGGTAAAGACACCCGCAGACATCAGCATGGCAACCAACACGCCAAACGCTGGATGCGGCCCACCCAGCGAGATGCCGGATTTTATCAACCTTCCCATCCCTCAAAACATCAACGTCGTGGCAACCCCTGGCAACGACACCTCGTACCCCCCGATGAAGGCCTGCTGCGAGCCCAACCGCGTCCAGATCGTCGACGGGTGCTACTTGTGGTGCGAGATACCCAAGCGGTACTTCAACGGCACAGACAAGGACGGTGCGAGAAGCGCGCTTGGGTCCTGCCTAATGAGTCACAAAGTCCGGGGGAACAACACGGGGGGCGAGCTTAGAATTACTGGTTACCAGTTCAACGCCGCGGCTCGGCCCGGAATGGGCTCAGCAAAGCAACTCGGGCTCTGGGTGTTGGCCTTGACTGGCTTGATTTATGTGTTGTAGCCCGTTTTGGAAATGACAGTATGTGCTTCATGTAGCTCAACAGTCGGTACATTTTGCTGAGAAAGACACTAAACAAGAGGTTTCAGTACCGTTGTGAAAAGATTCGGTAACAGAGAGCTTGATGAAATGTTCTTACAAAAAGACAGCTTCGGACGATAAGCCCTCGTGGACTTGTCTCACTCAGCTTTGATGGCAGGAATTCCGTCATTGGACACTGGAAGGATCGTTCAATGCTACGTTACCCGTTCATTTGGCCTGTTGGTCTCGAGTCTGTGCGAGGTTTCGCGAAAAGAACGGTGTGGTATTTGGTCGTCTGCTCACGCACCGTGGATGGTTACCCTACGCAATTGGAGACAACTCTCTGGGGAAAGTTCATTGGGTCAGTATTGTGACTGTGCTGCTCAACGTCATTAATCTTCATCACGTCTCTGCAGACGGGGAAGAGTGGGAGAATGAGGCAAGTGGAAATGGATGAGGAGCTGCGTACCAGGGTTAGGGTTATGTAAGGTTGGTGATCGCACGGGACATGCCTCCACAGTTCCCGTGGACCCGACTCTGCGGATATGGTCCGGGCTTCCAAGATAAGGTTTGACCAAAATGTGGGAATCGAGAATCTGGAATCTGGGCCGCTTGATCAACCGTGGGTTCGGGGAGCCGCCGACGGTTGTTCCCCTGACTCGACTCGAGATTCCCTTCTTTTTAGATGTTTCTCCTTAGATCCTCGCACCGCCACGACCTGGGGTCAGCCTGACTAATCACAGTGTTCCCCGTGTTTGTTGCAGAAGCGCAAACTTGAGGCAGCTTGGGCAGGTGTGCAAGGCCTGTCGTGACAGCGGGGCTCCGCGCACAAATTCAAGACCTCCGCAGTGTGTTTGCCCCGCCGGCTCGGCTCCCGCTGTCAAGATCATCAACGCTTGGGGCATGGCGGCATCAACCCACCAATCACAGGCGGCGTGGAAGAGCAGCAGCCGACGCTAATTGCATGTGGCACGCCATTTCGAGATCTTTTGGTCTGTGGCCGAGTCGGTTGCTGTCCTTGCCGGCGACGAAGAGGGCAAGTGGAAGAAGCAGGAAAAGCCGCAACTCTGCTAGCACCTTGCTTCTCGCTCCTGACGTTGACCTCAAGCGTCCGCTGCCTCCACTATGACAAGTAGCCCAGTAGCCCCGACTCTATTCCGTAATTGTTATTTGTTGCGAGCCACATGTCTCGTGTGCGAGTCTTGGACCTGCCTGGCCGAGGCAGTGATGCAGTTCGTCTCGATCTTGCACTGTGCCCAAACGGATTCGGATGCTCCTGCCAAGTTCATTTTGAGCTCCTTTCATTTTCTTCAGGGCTCAAGGACTCGAGGACTCGCTCCTTCCCTTCCAGCTGCCCTCCCAACATTTCTCCCAGCTCCCTTCCTTCCAGCACTTCAACCTCGCCCTCGACGACCCCCTCTGCCCTTCCTACCCTTCCGGCAGCGGCATCCTGCAGCGGCACCATGCGAACCGCAACGCCACAACCTCACATTGCACCATTACCCAAGATTGGCTCCGTCCCGTGAAGCCGCGCGCCAGAACTCTTCCAGAAGGAAACCCGGAGGGAAGACAGACGCCCGTCCCAAGCGAGCCTTCTGATCTGCAGTTGCATCGGCGTCTGCGTCTGCGGCTTGGTCGCCCATTGAGCCGGAAGTCTCCACGGCTGCCGCCTTTGACTCGGCGCTTTAACGAGATGCCGCGTCGATTGGCCAATCTACGCCGAGGGTCAGCACCGCCGTGCAGCCGCCTTGCAGGAACAGCAGGAAGGGCAGGTTGACGCAGGCAGTCAGGCAGTCAGGCAGCGGCATGGACGGCAGGTTGCGGAATCGCCGACTCCACGAATCTGCGGGTCGACGGGACGGACTCGTGACGGATTCATATATCAGCTCGACGCCTCGTCTGCATGCAGCGCCTGGCGTCATTCTCTCGTTCTGGGTCGACTTCCGTCCGGATGCCCTCCTTTCACAGCTCACAGCCATCGGCGAACCAACCGTCTCTTGTCATTATTCTTCCCAGCTGCATCAAACTCATCTCACCTCATCTCCCGCACGCCTTGTTGGTTCAGACGGCTAAAAGGCTGTTGTTACGAGTGCAACGCGCAGGGCTGACTTACACCAATCGATCCGTTCCATGCATCCGGACCCGATAGTGTGGGTGGCGGTCGGTCTCGAACCAGTCAAGCCATGCCATGTACGCATCCGATGACAGAGAGAAAAGGGCAAGCGCCAAATGCAGTTTGCATGTCAGAAACTCGTAAACTCCACCTCATATTCTCTCTCACCCTTTCGATCCCTCTAAATCACCTGTCTTCTTTGCTCGCCCCCTCCTGCACTTCCACCCGGGTTGGGAAGTCTTCCCGTCCTTGCCATACGTGTCGAGAGACCGAGTGTAAGACACAGCGGCAACCACGTGTCGTTTACCAGATTATTGCTGGACACGACAGTCTTGGACCGTTCCCCGTTTGGCTACACAACAGGAAGCGACCAGGACTCCCCCGCTCTTCAATGAGCCGCCCACCACCCCGCCGCCTCGCCCTCCCCTGGAGTTCACTAGTCACAGCGATCAAGTCGGTTATGGGTTCAATGGAAACGATTATAGATGACTATGGGGATATGGAACTACATATACAAGGGGACGAGAAGGAACTCCGGGACCGCCCGCCCTCAACGACGACGACGACGACGACAACAACATCGACGACGACAACAACATCGACGTCAGTACCCGCGAGCTAATCCACCGAGTGTCCCTCCGATCGACCAACAGATTAACTGCCGACTGAACTCCACTCGACATCGCATGACCCGATGAGCTCCTCCACCGCCCTTTGGACAACACAGACAGGCGTCATCCCTGGAGGTGAGGGAGGACCTGAACCGTCCCCTCGGTCATCACTCCTCTCGCTGTTTTTGGCTTTTGTACTTTGTTCTTCCATTTTCCGCATTTCCAACAAGAAATCAGCCAGCCATCCCATATGTCCACTTTCCTCCCTCGATCACCTATTTCGAGTCAAATCCACGCGAAACCACACACAACCCCCAACTCCCAACCATTTCCTTTCGTTCACAGAGGAGGAAACTGACAGAACAAGCCACCAAACACCGTCATCAGAAAGGCATGAAACAAAAAAAACGGAGAGAGGGAAAAACACCACGGCCGTTCACTTCCAAACATCGTTAACCGATCCTTCCGCCAACCGCCCACCCCTCTCATGCTTTTGCTTTACGCACAGCCAGGCGGCCAAACACACCAAGACGACTGAATAAATGCCGACTGGACCATCAAAGGAACAAAACAAACACAACGGCCGCCCTCATTTTCCACTAGCCTCCGCCACATGACCACCCATCGCGGGACCCGAAGGTGACTGTGATTCCCACTGAACAACTTTGCCCAGCCGAGTCCCCGGAGCTCTTGTGGGGGGGATGTCGAGACGCTGCGCCTCGCACGCCCCGGCACCTCTACACGGCAGCCTTGGTTGGTTTTGGTGGCTACCATTTCGAGATACGGACAAGCGAGCACACAACACCGACCAGGAAACGAAACGATCGGGGGAAAGAGGTGGAAAACAGGTCATCGCTCGTGCCAACAACGCAGTAACGGTCGCAAGAAAAACCAGGCCAGCCAGCCAGACGTTGATGAATCAGGAAGTCTCTTTTGTTCTGGTCTCCCAGGGAAGAAGGAGGAGATAGATATCCTGCTGACCGATCCCGGCATCGACACGATCCCGACATGGCACGAAAACCGAGTTCTCTTTTCCCACCCAAACGGCCGTTCAATCGTTTCCGAGTCGTCCGAATCCCCCAGATCGCCGCCACCGTCAACTCATAACCCGACCGATAAAAAAACATAACCCATGATATGATACGATGACAATATGAAACAAGAGGAAGGAAAGAGGAAAAAAGTTGGTGGTACACAGGGAAAATCTGCGCGCAAAGTGCACCGCAGCCCTGACAAGAAAGAAAAGGGGGTATTTGATGCTGAAGGGGAATAACATGGGGAGAGACAAAAACACCAGCCAACCACCGGGACCGCCACCATACCGCGACGACGACTACGATGCACCCCAAGTGTGAAGGGAAGGGAAAATTAGGAAGAGTAAAGAGGAAAGCATGGAGACCCATCCCGAGGCGACAATCCCCGGGAAGATCAACAATCAACAACAACCACGACAAGGCAGTGCGCACACGTTGGAATGATCCGCCTACATGCTCTCGACCCGCGCGCTCGGCAGTTGCATGGACGGGTCCTCGAACTCGAGCTTTTGGCCCCACGGATCATACAGACCGCCCGAGCCAAACGGCGGCAGCGAGCCAATGGTCGTGACCTCAACGGGCGACTGGTACTGCGCGCTGTCGTACCACTGCTGCGGCGGCTGCGGCACCGCCTGCGGCTGCTGGTACTGGGGCTCCACCACGGCCGACTGTGGGGTTGCCGCTTGGGGATTCTGTGGTTGCTGTTGTTGCGCCTGCTGCTGTTGTTGCACAGGCTGTTGTTGTTGCGCCATGACCTGCGCGGCGGTCACAGCGCCCTGCGAGAAGGTCATCATTTGCGGAGTCTGTTGCGTCACGGGGCTGAGCGTGTACGCGGCCGTCTGGCCTGGAGGCACGTGCGTGTAGAACCCGTCTTGGGCCGAGGGGCTGCGACCGGACGCGGCGGAGAAGCTGCCGGGGCTGTTGTTGGGCATGCTGTTGGCCAGGTCCTGCGCATTGGGGTAGGCCGGGATCTCAAGTGGGAGTCGCTCGACGCCTTGCCGCGGGACGTGGGGTTGGTAGTGCGGGTGTTGTGCCGCGGGATGCTGAGTGGTGTTCATGGTGGCCACGCCGGGGTTGTTCTGGTCGGGGACGAAGTAGTTGTGGTGGTGGGGCATGCTTCCTGTCCTCTGGAGGATTTGCACGCCGGGATGTTGCTGCTGCTGCGGGTGTCCATGATGGAGTGGCGGCTGGCCGAGGGAGGCAGCACCGTGGTACTCGGGCTGGCCGTTGGACGAGAGGCTGTGGCGGTGGTTATACGGCTGTTGCAAGCCGTAGCCGTTCATGTGCTGGCCGAAGTCGGCAAACGAGGCCGCTCGCTGGATTTGGTGACCGGGGTGGCCCATCAGCTGGCCGTGGTGAGCTTGCCAAGGCATCGCGGGGTGGCTGTCTGGTGTGGGCGGCGCGCTGTCACTTCCACCATCCGAGATCATGTCATCAAGCTCCGGGGAGTTGGTCCCGCGCTGATGAGTCCGCTTCCAGTGCTTTACCATGGTCGTTTTCCTACAGAAACTGTTGACGAGCCACCGCGGTTAGCGCCGTGCCGTTGAATGAATCAAAGAGACAGAGCAAGGCTTACCTCTTGGAGCAGCCGTGGTGGTCACACCGATACGGCCGCTTGCCAGTGTGTATCCGGCGATGCCGCGCCAGACTGGAGGACTGTACTGAAGTCAGTACGGAACCTAGGAGGCGACACAGGCGGCGCAGCTTACATCTGAAAACCTCTTGTTGCATCCCTGGTGCTTGCAGTGATGCGGCTTCTCGCCAGTATGTGTGCGGGTGTGTACAGTGAGGGCGCTCCGCTGGATGAAGCTCTTGCCACACTCCTGGTGATGGCATTTGTATGGCCGCTCGTTGGTGTGTATCCGATAGTGTCTCTGCAAGTCCGACTTGCGGTTGAAACCCTATGACGGCGTCAGCTATCTCGCCATCCGCCAGAGCTGGCGGGCGTACGCACCTTGCCACACGTCTCCCAGTCGCACTGGAAGGCGCGCGCCGTGGTGGGCTCGTTCTCAACAATCTCGATGACTTCCATTTCTGTCGACTTTGAGGATCCTGGTTCCGTCGTTAAGATTCCTGGCGCGCGAGGATCGGTGCGCGGGCGGGCTGGGACGGGTCGGCTGCGCACGTTCGCTTCTTATAAGAGGCGACTTCGTTTCGCCTCTTCGGGTCGCGGGGGTGTGGAGAGCTGGCGAGCAGGGAAGACCAAGCGACGAGAGGTGACCTCAACATGCGGGGGAGGGTCTGGCTCGACGACTGTCTGGACGGGGGTCCGTGAAAGGTTCGCTGGCCTCGAGCGTGGTTCGGTGGCTACCCTGGTTCGGACGTGACGCCCGAGCGTGATCTTCCTTAATGCGACCGGATTATGAGGATTTCCGCGACGTCTTCAACGGCCTGGAGCAGACGCAGATCGACTTTGAAACCCAGGGCGACGGCGAGGTGCGAGGTCGGCAGTCGTCGCAACGGCGGCAGCACAGCGAAAGGTACCGACGGCGGGGAGGACGTGAGTGCAATAGGACGATGTTGGGTGAGATGAAGGTCGTGGCGAGCCAAGGTCCTTTATTGCTCTTTGGAGGGTCGTCAGCAACCGCAGCACCAGCAACGAATTGCACCGATGGTAAACAAGTGACGAAACACCAGCATTGTCATGGCGAATGGTGACGAAGGGGGGCGGCCGTCTGGTCTTAAGGACTCGACGTGACTTCGAGGGCTGAGAAGGGCAGGGAAGCGGGCCACGACAAGGACAGGGTGGTGTGGGACTAGAACCTTGTTCGAGGTCTGGACGGAAAAGAGAAGACAGGCGGATGACGGCAACCAGGGTGGGCTAGTCAATGCATGATGAGAAAGTACCTCGTACCTTTTTGCTAACGTTATTTGGGCGTCGCCCTAATGCAGCAGTAGCGCGAGAAGGGCGGAGCTAGTCCGGCAGGTTGGCAGTCAAAGTGTCGAGCTTTGGTGTGCATCGAGTTTCAGAAGGGGGGTGTGGCGGGAGAGGAACCCAAGCAGTCTTGCAGATCGTCGAGGCGAGGGGCAGCGTCTGGCCCTGCCGGTGCCTGGATGCGGCTTCGATGCAGTGCTTGCAGATTTTTGGTCCGCTACCTCACAGGTGCGTCGCCGGCTGCCGAATGGGGCAGTCAGGGGTCGTGAGAAGGCTGGACAGACGCAGGGCAGTGCTCCAAGGTGCTGAGGACACAGACAGCGACACTCGAAAGTGCCTCGTCGGGTTTGGTGTCTTCCTTTTTTATGTCCGGAGATTCTGTCCGTCGCCAGGCTCGTCCGAGGTCTTCGCGCCGGCTGCTCTCACGAGTGTGAGGGAAAAGCAAGCGGGTCGAACACGGTTGGTCTGGTCCGCAAATGGCGAACCGTCGTTCCCTCGGGAGGCAAGGAACAGTGTCTTTGCTTCCCGTCGGAACTTGAGATGTCGTTGCTTCTGGACGGAGGTCAAGATCCGGGTATGGGACGGGGGCAGCTGGAAGAAAGCGACAAGCGTTGCTGGCCTCCGGGCTTGTTGCTGGCGCTCTTCTGGATGAGAGAATTCGAGATGCGATGGAAGCCACCTCGAATACTCAAGAGCAGACCTTGAGTCCGATTGATGGGAAGGGCCGGGATGGTGTGCGTTGTTATGTACACGCATCCGAAGGACCAAACGATCCCAACGCCCGGGTGCCGATTCTCGTGGGCGCAGGGATCCAAGAACCCCGGGGCGCTGATGAGGCTATACGAACGGGGTTACTATACCTCGGGGCCAGATCCCACGCTCGGCTGGTCGTCCGTGTGTGGTGGGGGAAAGAGGGGAGACGGTTGAGGGTACGACGGCGGGTGGTGATGGATCATGAACTGGCGGGACGATGGTCTGGAGTCTGGACTCCTGTTGCAACTCTGGCTGCGGGTTGGTATGTGCTCCTGAACGCAGCACTGCAACCTCGAACAGTTCGTCCCCTTTTCTGGGTTGCAGCTAACTACTGAGTATGGGCGGAGTCTCTCTGGCGGGTGGAACGGGTGCCCGAGCACCGAGCACTGCGTGCTGGCTGGTGCTGCAGACTCTGGACAACCCAAGAAAGCTCACGTTATGCGACAGGCCCTCGGGTTGGCTGTGGCGATCTCCTCCTGGGCCGGGTCGATGGGAGCCGGTTCTTGTTTGACAGGCACCCGCAGAGGAAGGTGACTGCTGGCAGAAGGAAAATGGCAATTAAGAGTTTAGAAAGAATTAGCTGCGCGTAAGAAGACCTCTCCCAACGGAGGAAGAGCACAGAGACTGCTGCTGCAGGAAGCCCCTGTGTACACGATCCGACCTGCAGTTCGTCCGGGCGTGAAGGTGCTGCTGGGGATGTCAGGTGTCCACGGGAACGAATGGTAGGTTTCGGGACCCTGCGTTGCAGAAGGCCTTGATGATGGTCGACCGTAGCACTGTTGGTGTGTAATTCGGGTCTGTAGTTGCTGTGCAGGTCTGAGGGTGCGTCCAAGATGGAAATACCGGCAAGGCGTCGTCCGGCGAAAGGGGAGTGTGGGGAGGATCCAAGTACTTGCTGCTGTCTGGAACGCCTGCGATGTCCCTGGAGACGGTTGTTAAACGAGAGACGTGGGCCGGCTGCCGTGGAGGCAAGAGCTAGCCAAGGGTAGGGGTTGTTGACTGAAGCGTGTTGGGGAACAACCCCGGCCGGCTGATGGCTGCTGGAAGCTGCGTTCGCCAACCCCTGTTTTCGTTACTTTTTTTGCCAATTTTATCCGAGCTTTCCTGGAAGAGGCAACATCCCAGCGCCACAGTCGACGGAACGAGGAGCCAGAAGCTCGAGGAACAGGCAAGGTCTGGCTGGCGTCAGTGTTCCACTGCGTTGCTCCTTGCTGCTGCAGTCAACACGCCCCCGGACACGCCCTGACATGCCCTGCTGTCGACGATGACAAAGGAACGAATGCCTTCGGCCATCTCCACAGCCCTCGCTTCCCATCACCGCCGTTGGCATGGCTCTCACTCGCCCACCTGGGGTGTTCCCTCCTCGCTCCACCAGCACCGGAGAGCCTGTCCATGGCGGGGCACCTCTAAACCTAACCACGGGTCGTGACAGGATGTTTCTGTGCCAGGCAGATTACACATTACCACACAGAATATGACCGCCCTTCCCGCGCCGGGAGCAAGCTTAAAACGTGATGTATATGGATGAATTGGGGCAAGGGGGCGGGACGGCTGGCTGCCGTGGCTTGCTGTGCCTTTGGAGCGACTCGCGCAACAGACCCGGACAGAAACAGAAAGCTTGGGAGCAGGAAGGGAGGTGCGAGCCGCCCCCGGATCGCCAGAAAGGGACGGGAAGCAGACAGGAGTTCGTCCCTTCCAGCGGCGGTCAAGCAGGCCGAACTGCAAGGACGGGGTGGGCAAGAGCAGCAGCAGCAGCAGCAGCAGCAGCCCGTGGGCCGGTGGCAGTCCCTTGTCTGCAAATGCGAGGCAGGAAGTCAGGCAGGCAGACAGACAGGCGGGAAGGAGCGAGAGAGCCACCCACACCTCACACGGCTCATCCTCCGCGGGCTGCCCACTGCCAATTGGCGAATGGGCGGCTTGCCTCAGCAGAGGGGTCCTCGCCCCCTCTCTGTCCAGTCGGGTGGAGCCCATCGAAATCTGGTTGCGCGCCCCATTCGCTGCAAGGCTGCTTGAGGGCTGCTCGCACGGACGTCGCTGGCACTTGCACGCAGGCCCCACCTGCTGTACCCCAGGTACCGACCGGGGTTGGTGGAGGGTACCTGCAACAGCGAGACCCCTGCTCCTGAGGCCGCAGCTCCGCCCGGCTTCGAGGTCACCCTGAAGACAAGGGATCCCAGCCCGGCGACCAGGGCTCGAGTTGCTGCAAGGGTGACCAACAGTTCCCCGCGACAGAGTGGAAGCGAGGCGCAAGGGGTGAGACGGGGGAGGGCGAACCCATGTCATGCCAAGTCAAATAGCACGGAAAGATCGGAGTGACGGCGTGCCAGGGAACGTTGGTCACGATGCAGCACGAAGACAACAGGACAATCAACTGACAGCGGAAGGGAGAAGATATTGGTTGTGAGGTCGCGGGTGTTTCTTACCCGAAACCGTGTTTTGTGTATACCCCCGTCGGCATAGGCGGAAGAGAGCAAAAAGAAAAAAAAGAAAAATGGAAGAAAAGAGACAGAAGACGTCGGCGGCGGGCATTGAGAGGCGGAAACAAATACATTGCCCCCTGATTCTCCGATGCTGCCCACAAACCCAACCCGCGGGACCCAGCCACGGAGACTTGAGGATGTTACACCCGTTGCCTCCCCCGGCAGCAAGTGTCGTTCCAAGTGGGGAGGGAGGATCGCGTAAGTGATATCACGCGCAGCAGCAGATCGAGGGGCGTTCAAGGCAAGATACATCCAGTGTCCGACGACGAGATGCGGGCGTGGTGCGGTCATCACTGACGAGAAACCGCCATTTCACCATGCAGCGGCTCATGGTCGCTAGCGATGCAAGGGATGGCTGTGACGGTGCAACAAGCATCGTGACCAACTCCGAGCCGCCATCGAAACAAGACGTTTTCTTCTTCCAAGGTACGGTACCCAAGTGGCCCCAACGGCGTCCAATTGCCGGACGCCAGATCGGAATTTAACAGAGACAAAAAAGAAAACCAGAGACCCGCCTGCGACCCGCAAAATAAAAAGAGACATGTAAAATGTGAAAAATAATAAAAAAAGAAGATACACCTCTCAGCTGCGGCGAGCTCCGCTGTGTGTCTCCGATGTGAGGGGCACAATGTCTGACAAAGGGGATCCGCTGCCGTGGGTTGCTGGCCCGCCACCGGAGCTCGCTAAGACAGTGCGGTGTTGCGGCTTTCCCAAGGCCGGCTCGCTGGGCCAGTCCAAACCACCGGAAAGGCAGGATCTCCCGGTACCACCAAGCCACCGCGACCTCGAATCCCCGGGCATCCGTCGGCTGGCTGCCTTCAAACAACCAACTGCGTCATGTTACTGGGCTTTCGACGAGGCCGATGACCTCGAGCTGATCAGTGGTTTCCTTTGTTTTGGCGAGAATGGGTTCCCGCAGTCAGCTCAATGACCCGCAGCTGAAGGCCTGACTGGGTTAGGGAGGACAAAGAACAAAGCAACAACTACCAGAGCTGGGTGCGGGAAAAATAGCCACGAAAATTTCAGAAAATGTCACAGATCAAAAATATCTCACAACGGAAAAGGAGCATGAACGGGAGGGAGCAGGCGTGTGGCGCTCCGCCCGTGATCCGATCGTTCAGACCTTTTGTGTCGTGAGCGACAGCAGGGATCACTCCAGTAGACAGCACCTCGATCGTTGTTTTTTGCTGGCCACCTTCCGCCAACACATTTTCCGGGCGCCAAAGCGACCGTGCCGTCTTTTGTTTTATCGAGTTAATACCGATCGTCATATTCTGCCAGTGTTTCAACCACCACCAAAACCATTAGCCAGATGGTGATATTAGCCCCGCGACAAGCGATTGCCGCCACACACGGCCGAACAGATCGCAGCTGCCACGCCTCGACTGTCTCGGGAAAAAGCCAAGATGTTTTCCCCTCGGGCTGGCTTGTCTGATCCATACTACGGCGCTTGCCCGGTTGCCTTGTTGTCTTGGACTGTCTTTTGTCTTTTTCCCAAGACGGGACGGCATGGCGCTGATACTGATCCGAGTAAGTACCTACATCCGTATCGTGAAGTCAATGACCTGGAAGGAAGCCTGTACCTGTCGGCGTCTCTGCAGACACAGTCCTCTGCGGTCAGGCGGTGAGGTCCTTTGGAGCAGGCCATCTCAGCCTTCCCTTTGCCAACGTTCCATGCAACGCGGCAAGGCACACCGTTCGCCAGTCACTTCAGCAGATGGATCAGAGATTGCTGCACGTCTTGCAGTGTGGTCCAAATCTCGACTCCCCGCCCAAACTCATGCGGTTCTGGGCCAGGGGGGGCGGACTCACAGAGCAGAGCGAGGAACCAGCCAATCATCCTCGCCCTGACCTGTTGAGCCTCGTCCTGCAATTGGGCGGCGTGGGCCCCAAAACCCAACGAACTGCCTGCCGCGGTCAGCCGAACTATCGCTATTCTTATTTCGCGAACCAAGTTTGGAGGTTGAAGGGATCGGATATCGTAATCTTGGTAAAGGTACCGCTTCTCCACAAGAGATCAACAGGGTCGTTCCGAACTCCAGCTCGGCATGGCGCGGTTATCAAGTGTAATGAAGGAAAGCATTTGGTACACTGGATGGAGGCGAGATCGGAAATAACACCATGGGCGTTGAGACAGAAATAACCCCATAACATCGACTGAGCTGTGTGTCAAACGAGATGAGGGCTCCATGAACCATTCACGTAAGCTCGGTTCCTCCGAGTCGGAGGGCCATCGAACGGCATTTCCGTAGCGCAGATTCGCTTTTCTCAACCTCCTGATTACTCCGCAGTGCACCATGAGACAACTTGGAGCGACCGAGGCCACGATCGACCATCACCCTCTGACCTCGATGAACCCGCCTCCTGTTGCATGCGACAAGGATTCCCCAGATTCGAGCCTTCCAGATGGGGATGCCAGACGGCCTGGGCAGGCGGGTTAGAACGCTTGCTATAGCCTCGAAAGGGACGTGTGCTTCTTGCGTTCCTCGAAACGCTCATCTGAGGTCGAGTCGGCCGTCAGCGTGGCATAAACCAGCCGTCCCTCTTCCGACTGCGATTTGACAGATAAGAAGTGTGCGTTGCGTTACCAGGACGCCGCGGCAAGCGGTTCCTCCAATGCCAGTGTGGCGTGCTTGTTACCACGGGTGGCTGAATGAGGATTTGCATGAAAGTCTGGGGTAATTACCTTAGAACCCTGGCAGCCCCGACGCGTGCGGGGCGGGTCGGCTGTCAAGCTGATCTCGCTCTGGTGGAAACATCAGGGCCTCTGTCTGCACATTCTCGAGATGAGCTGGCCTGAATGCCGAGCGGAAGCGGGACGACGGACAGCGCGGATACTAACTAGGGCGCATCGCAAATTTCACCAGACTCACCGCGCGGTTTTGACCGGGATTTTCTTACCCGGCAGGGCACTAACACAATAGTAACGAGGCCGTCGTCACATCGCGTTGTTCGAGCCTCTCTCCATGGCAGCGCACCCGCCCAAGGGCACCAGTTATTGGGCGGAGGTGCACATATGATGGGGTAGCGGCAGAGAATGGCAGGCCAAAAAGCTGCAGAGCAAAGCGAACGTGTTCAACAGAGCGCTGCAGCGTCGAACCGCTCCGGCCCTCGTGGGAGGCCGGCCGTTGGAGGTTGCAATTGCGGATGCGGGAAAAATGCGGGGTGCTTGCCAAAGCAGCATGTCCAGATGTTGATCGATGTCGTTTCTTCGCCTGGCGAGGAGGCCAGACGGCTGGGGGAGCTTCATGTGGGCAAGTGCCAATGCAGACACGGCTCGTAGCGCGGCCCAGCCGTAAAACTCTTCACCGCATCCGTGGACTCCACGCGAGACGGAGGGCTCTAAGTGTCGAATGCCGGTCTCAGCTGCAACGATGGAAACGGCCCCTTGCCGCGTGAGAAAGGGGGCAAAATGAAGGGGTCCCAGAAAGAGTTGAAAGTGGACTCTCTCCAGCTCCAGCCAAAGCGGCAGAAAGGGCGTCTACCAGCGCTTATTCAACAAAGGTTTTGGGCTAGCAATAGCGGCTGTTTGGATGAGAGAGCTCGGCAGTTCGAGGTTAACGATCGGTCGCAAGGGGGTTCAAGTTGTGGATCCTTCACCCTTTGTCGAGTCAACATCCAAGGAGCTTGATTGATCTCGAGTGATCTTCGAGTCGAGAGATGGAAGCAGCCGTTGGAGATCAAAGCTCCAAGATCCTGATGATGAATGTCTGTGCGCAACAGAGTGGGTGCCCTCCCAGAGCTGCTGATAGGCTGCGAAGATTAGATCCACCCAATCAAGCTCCTCCCCCCACACACAACCCCGCCATTGCCGGAGCGGGGGCTCCACCCATTTCTCCCTGATCCTCTCTTCCACGTCGCTCACAGCGTTCAAAATGTCGACATCAGAGAGCGCTGGTGTCATGCAGACTTCGGTCTCATGGCCTCAATGATATCACCGGAAAATTACCTCTCCCGGCACGGCAGTTGCGCCGTAAATCTACGGTGTGACGGCGTTGCACAATGCATTTACCGCCCACAGGGCAGAGCGGAGAATAGGCGGAGGTACAGCAACCCCCAATGCAGGTGCTCTGCCGTCCTTGCAGGTCCAGGCGTCCGCTTGTCTACATTGGGAGGACCAATGCCTCTTTTGGCTTGCTGAGCTCCAGGGACGTTATGCTCTTCTCTGGTGGTGACACCAGCTCAACCTTGTGCGCCTCTGCGACAGGGACGGGAAGGGAAGGGTCTTACGCGGGGTCGGCCGCTTGTGTAGGTAGACGGAGACAAGAGGGTCCCTCTGATCGCTTGTCGTCGCCGGCCGCGCTAACTTAGCTTTCTAATGTCTGACACACACCTGGCAGCCTCCCTCCATCTCCTCCCATGGTGAGCTCGTGAGGGGATATCCCGCCCTGATGGTTGCATTTTCATGTGCCTCTTGTATCTACAACCATCCCCACTGGTCCCTGGGCGGTGTAGTTGGGTGTGTCAGGGGCTGGAAGCTCAGAACTCCGATGCACAGCTCGGTCCCTGCCGCTGTGATGGAGCCGTCTACAAGAAGAAGGAGGGCAGCCCTCGCCAAAGGCGCACGGTGGTTGCTCCGGGACGAGAAAACGTGGAGGCAAAGATCATGGACTCCCTGACGCTGATCAGCAGCCGAAGGCAGGGGTTTGCCGCAATGCGGGAGGGAATCAAGCGGCTCGTTGTTCAACCGACTCGAACCTCAAGGAAACTTGAATGCCTGAGAAGACAAGGCACGCCTGCAAGCACTTGCTCGTCCTGAGACACACCCTTGAAAGCTGACCTTGGCCACCCCACTCCGAGAAGGCTTGGTGCCCCACTTACCCCTCCCCCACATTTTAAGCATCCTCGAGGCATCCCGTCCCCACCCATGAGAGTCATCTTCGTCTCGGCGTGACCCCGCTCAACCAACAAACCTCTTGCTCCCAAAGTTTGGTTCTCGACAACTCTCGAACACAGCGCTGTTGCTGCTTCTCAACACCGCCGCGCCGCAACACATCTTGGCTGCAGACCTAGACCGTAGGATTCTTCACACACCCCTCAGGCGCCGATGCAATCACCTCCTGACTCGTTTCGGCCCTACCGCACAGACCAGACACTGGCTGGGACAGGCACCGTTCGAGTATTCTCGGGCTCTTGACTTTTGGACGCCAGCTCTAACGACATGATGAGAAAAGGCATCTCTTGTTACACTTGTACCTCATTGGAGAGCACCCAGATGGCTTAATTGACACCGTTCCTAGGAGCGATTTGTTTTGGCTTCTTAGGTGCGCCAAGGACGGCAGCGCAAGCCGATACAAGACCCATGATCCAAAAGCAGGTTGTCAGTACAGAACCGATGCAACTAGCTCCGCGAGCAAGCCTAGCGTGTGTGATACAGCCCTTTCTGGCCATCAGGCACATCTGCGAGCATGTCCTGCATGCCGATTCTGTCACAGCGAGCACGCCACGGATCTAATCCGTCCTGCGCCCTGAACCAGTTGGTCCTTTGCTGCCAAATCCCAGGCTTGATGTTGCAATCAGTACGGGAGCTCTGTGCTTTCCAGAGTGCATTCCAACCCTACGACATCCTTGATGTGGTACATCTCGACTTCAATCGGCCAAGGGCGGGATGGTGAAGACTTCTCGTGGTCACCTGGGGCCTCCGAAACTGCACAAGGTCCCTTTGCTCCGTACATTGCTGTTGACACCCCCGCGGTGTACCGCCGAGCCGTGGGAGCATCGAGACGGGATGACAAGCTGCTTCACCACATCCGGTCCCATGCCAACACTTGCAGGGATAAAACGTGGTGCACGTGGGAGAGTTATTCTTACACAAATCGGGTTCTGGGACCAGATGCCGCCAGCCAATGGGTGGTGTTGGTTTGCGTCACTTGATCTGAAACGGGGTCGAAACAGAAACATCCTACCCCACCTCTCCGTGAGAGCAGCCCCCTCTTTCTGGTGGTGCTCGTCTGAGCGTCTGCATCTGATAGAGGCGAAGTGCAGGTCATTGTTCGCGGCGAGCGTTACCCTGGCATACACTTACCTGCCCCTTGACAATCGTCACCAAGCCGGCGACTCATGCTGTCTGAGCACATCCAAGGGACGCAACGGTTTCCGCCCCCAGATCCCGCGGCGATCTGGTGGAAGAAGCACCCTGCCGGACACGGACCAGGCGTTCGGCGGCCCCGCAAACCATTGAACCAATGGCTCGCTTCCAGGACACGGAACAGGCAAGGGACGGCAGGTCGTTGGGCGCTGGGAGGAGCCAAGCTGCATCCGCAGACAATCAAACGAGACTGCCAAGTGAAGCCGGCCCTTCTGCCTTTACACTTACATACTCGGTGCATGCAGTTGGCACTCTAGTTCGCACAAGTTTGGAGACACAACAGACTCTCAGATCGATTTGTAAGCCCAAGACTGGAAGCCATATGCAGGTACGGAACTGGAGCACAGCACCCACGGCGTATTGTCCCACTTTCACTTGGCCAAAAGTCAAAGACTGCGTTTCCCAGCCAAGCCCAGGCTAATTGACGATGGCACTCGCTTGTCAATTATCCAATGTCTCCAACCTGGTCAGGCCGAACTATGGCCTCGGGATCGCTTCCCTGGCAAACAAGACGGAAGCCATGTACGTACCGTCTAAATCCCGCACGATACGGGTCCTCAACCCCCCCTCCGGAACTCGGAATCGGCGCGGGCCAGCTCGAGCGCACAGACGACCAGAACCCTCTGCCCTGCAATTGCCCGTCTCTGATTTGTGGGCTGTTTCCGGATCCGGCAATGTCTCCGGATGGTTTGCTGCAACATCATGCCGTTGATATTGCGAGCACTCAGCACGCTGCAGAATCCGCCCGTCGATACCACGGTATGAGACTCGGGTGCCAAAGCCGCGCAACTCGCCTCTTTTGCGGGTACCAGTTACACCGTTGCAGAGCATCAGTAAACAATCTTTACAACGGCCCAAGTGCAGGTTCCCGGAGTCAGCGGTGCATTCGCTTATCGAGAGGGAGCGAGAGGGAGGGAAACGGGGCGGCTTCCCTAAATCGGAAATTTGCTGGCCAGATCACATTGCGCTGGGCGTGTGTGGAGAGGAAAAGGGATAAGTTACCAATATGAGAATGCCGTGGCCAAGGCAGCCGGGTTCATCAACCGACGGCCGGCGGCAGAGGTCGCCCTCAGAGGCCGCACCGAACGGCCTCGATATACGAGGCCAACATCACCAGCCGCACCGGTCCGGGTACCTTATGGAACAAAACCGACATGGAACCCCCGGCTTCGACCGGGTGACACAACCAGCGCGGCTTCCTGCCGGCACTCGACGAGATGACCTCTTTCTCAATGACCTTTCCGGCATCCGCGAGTAGCACAGCGGCAACCTAGCGTTCCAATAGAGAAGGCGGTGTGCTGGTTTGACCATCTGCAGTTGGATTTACTGTCACAGCAGACACTAACCCCGACCTGATGATGCACCGGGGATTTGAGAATCGAGAACCCCCCTGGTCCGCACCGCGACAGATGAGGCGGGTCGAGATGGAACCGGTTACACTAGTTCGCTCGCCAACAATGAGGCATATTGTACTGTGTACGCGAAAGGGACGGGGTTGCATCCCTCGCGAATTCCTCTTTTTCTTTTCCGTCCATGATACATTTCATCCCAAGGTCCTTCATGATCCTTACCCCGTCCCATCGAGGTGTGGATGTCATGTGGGACGGTGGGAGGGCGAAATGCTCCGATTCACCACAGCGACAGCCCTGCGGAGCGACTTGCAAGACACCAAATGTCCGGTTTCACACGAGTCTCATCGGCGGACTGCTTCACTTTTGACATTCATTCAAGACGCAAAGTCAACACATTTGGCTTTCTGTCACCCCAGAACCCCTGCTCCTTCGATCTACCATCGCTCGGCAGGTTCTTTCCGGACGAAGCCAGGGCCATCCAGCACGTGACGACCTTGCCTTCCATCCTTTTTGCCTTCGTCGCAATTGCGAGCGTGACATGGGTTGTGTATGAAAATGGAAGGAGCGGTTCCAGCAGTCCTTGGCAACAAAGTGAAGGACCTCAGGCTGCGTTGATAAGGATTAGTCAGGGCTCGGAGGGCAACCGGTGAGACACACGGGATGCAGGAACGACTAACTCTATCACGCGCATGCAAGACGCCCGGGCTGCCTGCAGCGCTGACTCGGAGTTTTGTTGTGGGAGCGTCCGTCCTGAGAAGGAACAACTTCCTCAAGCGGACCCCTCCCCCTAATCCCGGGCACCCGAATTCCGGGCTCCTTGCAACCGAGCCGGGTCACAACGGCCGCTAGCTGCCAGTCTCGCCCCCCGCAGCCGGCCTGCCCAGCTGCGGCCGAGAACGGAAACATTCCCAGCCAAGCTTGGAAACACCTCTCCACTCACAAGACGCTCTTGGCTTCATCAGTGACGGATCGTCTCCAAGGGTGCTCTATGCCATTACTCGTGGCTCGGAACGCATGAACCCATCCGGCTGCCGAACAAGCGAGTTCGCCGAGATGGCTCTCCGTGGACAAACCTGTCCCGGCAGTTGCACGAGATCCTCGCCTCGCGTTCCTGGTTTGGCTTCCTCCCGGTCTTGAGTCCGTCTTTCAGCTCCGGTGCCAGCTGGCGCTGACCTTTCCGTTCCCAGAGCTGCGGTCGATTTCACAGCAGAAAACCAGCAGCTCCCTCACCTGGGAATCAAACGCAGATCCGAAGCATCCCACCAACCAGAAAGGCGGGCTCCGAAATCAAGCCCTTCTGCTCCGAAGGTTTGCGTGAGAGTCCCGTCAAACACCCATTTGTTTATCGAGGCTCTGCTTCGTCGAGGAAGACGCACATGCAACGCACGCTACACACTTGCTGTCCTGTTTCCAGGGCAGAAGACCAAGACAACCCTTTCAGCTTGAGATTTCCCCGCGTCAGTGCGAGCGACCATCTCTGGTGTATGCATGTACCCTTCGAGTCTCGTCACACCCGCTCCGCAGATTTCGTCAACGCTCTGCAGAATCATCGACAGCGCATCCTTCGAACGGCCCAATGAGCACCGGGGCCTGAAATCACCAAACCTATCGGAGCGTAGCGCCAACATCAGGCACAGGAGACGGCCACTCAGGCCTGAAGAGCCGCCTCCATCCCCTGCAGCAGTTCGCCGCGAACAGACCTAATATTCCGGCTAAGACACACCAGCGAGAGGACTCCATCTGCAACACGCAAGCTGGAGACTGAGGCTTTGCAGGTAGCTGACGTTACCGGTCACCCTATCCCACTTCCTCGATATCTCGCTTAGGCGTTCTATTGATCCCCAACTACTGTTGGGGGTGTCTACTTCAGTGGGCACTGGGTGAAGGAGGTAGGCTGAGGGTGTCTGAGCACCTCACGCAACCAGATCAGGTCGGGCTGCTTGATTGAGGGGATGGTCCTGACCCCTGGGTTGGTTACTCAGACGTCAACATCCAGTTCATCAACGCCACGATCGCGGCGGTCGAGCCTGCAAGACGGGGAAGTTCGTGATGAAGTCACCACGAGCTCGGCTACTCGCATTTTGAATCGATAAATGGTTCTACGCTTGGGCAAGTCCAAGCCCATGGATCGGGTTGCGAACGCAGCTGGCCGACATGTTCGGCATCTTGCAGAGAATAGGCCTGATGCTGTGTTGACTACCCGTCCGCCGATCTCCTTCTTCTCCTTAGCTCGGCGCGGTGGAACATGGAGTCAACAGGCCTGATCTGTCAGTTCTCAAGCGCCAGACCAGTCATTCTCTCTTGAATCTCTGCTGCTCGCAGCCAACCGAAGACGCCGTCAAGTTTGGAGGCCATGTGGCGCTCTCGCCTGTCGAAGAGACTTATCCGTCCGGCGACAATAGAATCCGAGACGATACCAGGTATGAGGGTAAACGGTCTTCCCGGTTGGACTATTTGGAACCAGTACCCTGTAGGTACGCGTCCAAGCATCGGCTGAGATGATGAGGCTGGTCCAGCTTTGAGCGCCCACCAACCCAATCCCGGAGGAAACCCCTGGTGGCTAGCCGCATCATCGAGATGCACAGGCTTTGAGCTGACAGTCTCCATCGATGCCGACGCCTTGGCCATCTGGCGGGGGACTTTGAGCTCTCGTTGGACTCCGCAGCCTTTCTCGCAAGCATGTTACGAATCTGGGCAGCTGAAGAGACCAGGTGGGCGCCACAGGCCCCAGAACTGTCTCGGTGTGCGGCCTCACCTGAGAAGTCGGCTCAGATGGAGCTGAGGATTCCCCGTAGCTCGGAGAAGCAGATGATGATCCTTGATTCCCCAAGACTTCCTTTTCTCCAGTGGCAGCATCAGCCCACCTTCCCCGGGATCCCGATCCTGCGACGATGGCGATTGTTCCAACGGCAGCGCTCCAAAACCAGTCTGGAGACGGAGTCCACAGGTGGATATATCGCCAACTAGTCGATAACTCATCTCCGTGTTTGCATGGCCGGAGATCGTGAACAGACGCTGCTCGGCTTCTGGAAGGATGCGGGGAGAACTCCACCTCCTTGGAGACAAGCAATCCCTGGAAAGCTAAAACAGCCTGGTCAGCAGCCTTCTCGATTGATGATGACGATAGACTCACACTAGTTCTCAGTTCACCGAAGACTGCCGTGATCCGTGGCTGGGTTTCGAAAGGGGCCTTTCCAGCACGGTCAAGCCGAAACAAGATCCATGCCATTGATGTCAGCTCTCTCGTTGACCGCCATGACGAGGACGATCGCCAGTCTGCAATGACGAGGCGGCCTTGATTGGGGATTTGTGAGCCCGAGAAGGAATGGCTCGCTCAGCTTGGCGACGGCCCACACAACGCTAACAAGGAGGTTGTCTGCGAGTTTCCCATTTTTGTTAGTGGACGTTTGGGAGTTCCAGGTTTTTCGACCCAATGCCGACGGGATCCTAACCGACCTGAGACATGCATGATCGCTATGCCGGATCTGTTCGTATCGCGAAACAGACGCCATCCCAGGTTGACAGGACAGGGCATCGGATTTGCACCCATCAATCCTCTCCAGTCAGCTGTGTGATGAAGTGAGGTGAGGGCCGCCACCGTCATGCAACTCGAGAATCTGAAGACTAACACGGGTGGATCCCGTCTTGAAGGGCTCCGCACGTGTCCGGGGTTCATTCCCGGCCCCCGGAACCCTGGATTCGCTTCCTCTGACAGGGGGTTGGCCGGGCATTTCAGTCCCGGGATTGGCTGGCCTTATCCTGAAGGTTCACCGGTCTGTCCAGGATGACTACCAACAGTACCAACAGCACGGCATCTTTGATTGATAAGGATGCTGTCACTGTTGATGGGTGCGTCCATAGTTCGATGGCGGCATGTCCTTGTGGTTAGGCTTTTGACCAACCGTGTATCTGCTGACCGCCAGAGTCGTGTCGATCATGAGGAACTTCATGACGGCGCTAGCAGGGCAACATCTCAGGCACATCACACCTCCGGCACTAAGGCGTTGATCCTGGTCAGCCTGGGCTTCTAGAAATTCCACCATCGTTGGAGCGGCGCTAATGGAGGGGGGCGAGGGGACCGATGAGGGGAATCGTCATGGACCAGGCATCGAGTCGCTGTGGCCCTCGTCCTCAAGCCGTTCAATAATAATAGGTAATACCCAACCAACTGGTTCGCCCGTTTTAGGATTCCGCAGCTCGAGGCGAAGGGACGGGGCTGAAGGAGGCCGGGAAGACCCTGCGACAAGCCCCATCGCGACAATTCTGGATTTGGCAACCAGCACGTATGTTCACGTGAAGTTCCTGCTGTCGGGATGAGGCGCGGAACGGCAGGCCAAGGTCCCATCACTCCCGGCCCCTTTGCTCCCCAGTCCCGGCCCGCGACTCACTTCGGAGGGCGGCTCGCGGATTTCATTTGCCAGGAGCACGCTCACTGCTGCCAGACAAGTCCTCGGCATGGAATGCACGAGCGCGGCTGCATGGAGGTTGCCAACCATGGCCAGCAAGCGAGCCATCGCACCTCGACGCCAACAGCTCGGTCACGTTCTTTGCTTTTTGCACGGGCCGACCCCTCGACTGCAGGCCACGGACAGGGTCAAGCTGTTCCCTTGCCCTGGCTGCTCTGGGGAGGATCTCCAACGGCCAGAAAGCACGGCGCTTTGCCTGCTTTTCGTTGTTCAATGTTACACAAGGGTACAGCTCCCCTCTCAACACGATGTTACTGCGTCTTGACTAATGGCATCACAGGGTCTCCCCGCCTTTCTGAGGTGAATGAACGCGCTTGCCTGCCGGATTCGCATCGCATTGCAACGTCTCTCGATCCCTGCCCGTCACCACCGCCTTGTGACTTGAGCGAAGGGCTGGGATGGCTCCCAGGGACCAGCCCACCACACCACACCTGCCCTCCCACCCCGAGCACCCCACCCCGCGTCCCCAAGAATGGAAAGGTGAAGGCGGGGTCTTGACCTTGGCCCCCTGTTCGTGAATCCATGATGACCTGCAGCAAGGGTACAGGATAAATCCAAAAAGGGTTAGGGTTCAGCCAGCAAGCCCAGCTCCGAATCCAGGTACCTGGCCTCGAGCTAGCCAATGGCTGGTGGAGATTCTTTAGCCTGAGTTGCTAGCGTTGTTCGAGAACCATGGAACGAAGGCTTCGGGCTCACCTAGGGCCTTGGCGGCTGTCAAGACATTGAGAGAGCGCTGCCAAGATTGTCTGTGCGAGTGATCATCCCCCTGATGAGGACAAGGCCGGCATGGCTCCCTGCCTCCTGGCCAGTGGTGAGCGTTGGAGGGAGCAAGGGACATGGGGAACTGGGGGGTCGCTCTGTTGGTGGACTGCCCGCGATTGTACTTGTTGGTACAGAGGACTGCGTCCAGGTTGGCGAGGTGGAGTAGAGTGAGATCGCTGCGAAACCACGTACATACACAGTAGGTGAGTTGATCCTTCTGGTTTCTCGAGATTGCTTGAGGCAATAGTCGTCGGAGGATAACCAACAATAGCGATCTGGGGAAGGCTGGATCGGAAATGAGACAGGCCACCAACGGAACTGATAGCGGGTTTTCTCAGCCTCATCGCGTCTCCGCTAACGCCAGCTAGTGTATCAACAACTCAGAGCACACCCCGATTCACATGATGCCCGCGCTACACCTCACTAACAGCCGGCTAGACCAAACAGGGCAGCAGATCCCCACCACCCAGACGAAAGAGCGCGGAATTCCGCTCGTCGTTCCGGGCCAGGGCCATCGCATGAAGCATGAATGCTGACTACGCCCGAACGAGAACGCGACGATGGACGCTAGAGCATGCCTGGACGCCACGCAGAGCCTGTTGACAGGTTTTGGGGGGTGGTTGGGCAAGCCTGACTGATGGGGGCTTGAACAACTGCCCTGAGTGCATTGCATCATCTGCTTGGCCAAAGCCAAGCTTGGATCAGGAACAAAGGAGGAGAGCGGACGCACGCCTTCTGCTCTGGAGTTTCTTGGGAAAGTTGCTGTGGTACGGAGTATGGGGGTTCCCGGTTAACTCAGGTATGTATCAGATGACAAAGGCGCAACCAGCGGACCGGGCCGGGAAGGGGGCGCGTTGCAAGCCGGGAGTGAACGGCGGCGCAGGCACGCGCTCTTTTGTTCGGCGGAACTGGTCTGTCTGTCTGTAACACACCCGAGTTTCTACATACCTGCCTGCGTTGTCTTGTCTTTCTCTTTCCTCTGGTTTCCTCTTCACCGCGCGCGCGCAAGCCTCCAGCCAGCCCTGGTCTTCTTCATCACGAACGGTGGTCGCAGGGGGGGCTGTCTGTCATCACCGCAAGCAAGATGCAGATCACAGATTTGGTTTCGGCGCAGCCGCGCTCACATCCATCCCCCGGCTGCACCTCGGGCCCGTAACTCCCGGTTTTCGCGTCTAATTAGCCCGGGGATTTTTGGGCGGGAGGAGTCAAGTCTCCGAGTCGACGAGCGAGTTGAGTACGTGAGATGAGTGAGTTGAGTGGCAGTTCTGGTGGTGTGGGTGCTCTGCAACCCGGATTCGGACGTTGCATGCGAGGCAGTGGCTGGTCCTTTTCCTGATCGGATCTCGACTTGTCCTGTTTTGGGCGCTGGGAGGTCCTCACTTGACTTGATTCCTGCAGGTGCAGCCTGCAGGAGGATGCAGAGGCAGGAGGAGGAGAAGAGGGGGGTGAAACTCTTGGTGTTCGTGTGCGTGTTCGTCTGGTCTTTTTTGCTGTTGCATCTGCTTATGGGGTGTGGTGGTGGTGGAGGTGGTGGTGCCCACCACCCCCTGGTTTTGCTGCTGCTGCTGCGTGTTGTAACTCCCCTTGGGGGAACGGGCGGCGTTTCAGGAGGGGGTTATGGACGGGAAGGGGGGGGAACAATGGTCTTGTCGCTTTTGATGTGCGTGTGTGTGTTGGTGAGCATGTCAGACTGCAGCAGGCTACTGGAGGTTGATTGCGTTAGCTGCCGTTGCTGCAGCGCGCTAGGTGAGGTTTGGGCGTTGGTGGAGGCGGTACTGTGTATGGGCTGGCGAGTTGCAGATGGGACGATGTTACATGGCATGCGTGTGCTCTGACCTGTGGGCCTAGTTGGGGTGCGTTGCGCCTTGCATGAACTGAAGTGAGCGAAGGAAGGAGAAGCCTCGACAAGCACAGGCACCAGGCGGTGGCCATGGTTCATTTCATTCACCTGTCGTGTTCTCCTTGGAGGGGGGACCGGTGTGATGGGTGGCTGTTGCGGGGAGGGCAGACGAGACGGGAGACGGGACGAGGATGGGTTGAGGTCGAGGTTGCATCACCACCACCACGATGTTGCCGTTCCCCCTGGCAAGAGCCACGTGAGACCAGCTGAGCCGGGGGGTGGATGATCTGGCTAACCCTGCCTTGTCTCTTTTTTCCCTGCCTGCCTGTCCCTGTCTCGCGCACGCCGGAGCGACAAGAGACGAGACAGCGACCTTGACTAATTAGCGTCAGATAGCGTTGCGGAGAAGGACGAAGCTAAGTTAGCCCCAGCCACCTCCTCCCCCCCTCTCGGCCCTGTGCTAGTGGTGTCTCGAGTTGTTCGACGGCCAGGGGCAGCAGGGCTTCTAGAAGGGGGTTGACATGCATCTGCTCGTCATGTGGATGGGTTGAGGCGGACCGAGGGGTGTTTGTAGTGATGGGAGGCCAGCTTCAGCTCGAAGGGGTGGTGAGATCGGCTTGGTTTGGGGGAGAGAGAGGTGATGGAGACAAAGTTCCTGGAATGACGTGGATGATGACTTGGCTGTGGCCGGCGCGGTTGGAAACATGCAGACGCAGGAGCTTGTTGGCGAGTTTCGCTGGGTTTGGGCTGCGACGTAGGCGAAGGACGCTGCCATGTTCTGGAGTCTTTGCAGGAGTGGATGGGTAGTGTCTCAGCTGGCTCTCCTTGTTGCCGGAAGAGTTGATGTCCGGATTCCATGATGGCTGGACATGTGTTGAAGAATGTTTGGTCTTCGTAGATGCTGAATGCCTGTAATGGTGACTCTTCGCGAGGCTCTAAGTCTCCCCGGAACTGCAAAGAATTTGGAATAGGGCAACTGCTGGAGAGGCATCCGCTCGTTTCTGAAGGGGCTGTGAGTTCAGGTTTGTTTTCAGTTTGGGGGCGTTCTCCAGAGATAGGGGCATCAACACTTGACCATCACCTCCAGCCATCATCATTGCTGAGTCCTCGCAATATCTCCCTCGAGAGCAAGATCTTAATGCACTGTCCAGTTTGCCTCCTCATGCCCCGGGGCTCATTGTAGACTGAACATCGTCCTTGTCATTCCCACGGCCGGACGGATGACCAGAGCTTCCCGTCCTCGTCCCATGACTGCAGATAAGCTCATCCCGCAGCCTTCCCGCGTTCTTTCCGACCCGAATCCCAAAGACTCAAAGACTGGTTCGGTAACCGCATATGCAGCCCGCCCGTAAACTCGGCAGTCTGTCCCCAAGATCTCGGGATATATCTGGATCACGAGTCAGGATCATCCTCGTCGGACACGCGGAGCGGGAGACACTCACTCACTACTGCAGCAACCTGCAGGCTGAAAGCGCGGTAACATGGCGTTCCTCGCGTAGTTGCCGACGTTGACTTGGCTACATCGAAGCGATGTTGAGAAGTTTATAGCCTCAAGGGCTATAATATGCGTATTAAGAACTCAGGGGTACCGTCAAACTATCGAACTGGGCTGCCGCCATGCAGCAGATTCTTCGCCCTTCAATCCACAATGAGGAGAAAACTGCATTTGGCGTGGGGTTGGTGCCTGAGCTGGGTGCAGGATCTTTGGTTCCGGGACGGCAGAGATGTCGGTTCGATGCAGGTACGGTCTTGTTGGGAGAGAAAGATGCATCAGGTATCAGCCCCTGACAGCTGCATCTTCTCCGAAAGGGTGAGCCGGCATGGCGGTGTAAAGACAGAAAGTTTGACATTGAGACCTGGGTTGGTGTTACCTTCTCACAAGCTTTCTTTGCCCAAGAAGCCGTCCAGTATCCAGGGACAAGAATCAACTCAGCGAGTGAAGATCCTCGTCGCTGTGCGTTCTCAGCGCCAACTCAAGGACAATGTTCTCTCTACGGACAGAGTAGCTACATGGGATCGATTGTAAAGAAATCCATGAGAGATTGCTGTGTTGTTTTCTGTCAAACTCAAGCGTCGGTGTGATGAGGTCTCAGAATCCCCTGACACACCTTGCGGTGTGATAGTATGATCCTCAAGGGCATCCCGCCGATCACACAGTGCTCCATACAACCACTCGGAGCCATATCTGGTTGTAAGCGGGTGCTCACGCTGTCACGCTGCAGGTAATCCGCACCAGAATATCGGGTGGACGAATCTATTTTGGTGACAGAGTAACATTGAGCGAGAGGCACAGCTGCGCCACTCGGGAGTGAGAGGAAGGTCTTGACTGTACACAAGTAATGTTCTGGAGAAGGCATTAACATTGTTACTCTATAATTCAAGAAATGTATCGGCAAATAAAGCAACCAGACGGCAGTGAGGAAGCTCTGTCGGGAAAATAAACCTCCTTTTCGTGTCGCCTCGGGAACTCGCCACTGAAGCACCACCACCTGAACCAAGCCCAGACTGTAAAGGCAGGGGAATTTCGGCAGTTGAGGCGGCGTCAAGGAGCCATGTGTAATGTCATCACCAACAGCACTCTCACATTGCAGACATCAACAACTTTCAGGACATTGAGTGCGTTGAAGCACTCTTCTCCCAGGTTCATGGTCAGCATGTCCTTCCCTCACATTCAGCACCGCATCTCTTACCAGCGGCGCGCTTTGGTACAGGCCTTTGCATTAGCCATAGTGTAGTACCATCTCGCTTCCCTTTAGGTACACTTAAGGGGTAAAGAGCCGGTCCTTCTGGCTACGATGATGGTTTATAGCTCGGGGGAACACAAATTGACGCGGAGAGGAGCTTTCGTAGTGGAAGCAGACTCCAGACTCCAATATTTAGAAGAAACAATAAGGGCCTCAAAGTTTTCTACCGAGGCATGAATCCATGTTTACAGGCCAGTCTCTTTTCCAGACAACTTCATCACAGAACATCAATGCCTTGCTATCAGGACCAACTCTTCTTCTGTAAGTTTTGTAGTTAATAAGTTGAGCGTATGGTCTCAGTGAGTCTCTGCCATAACCGTTCTTCTTGAAGGCGACGAGGACTTCTGAAGTCGGTGGGCATTGAGCCTTGGGGGGGATCCTCTGTATTTTCATGAATCACAGTTGTTAGAAGGGTCGGATGGTGATGAGTGCTCTTCTAGCACTTCCTTCGCGGTCAAGTCCGTTGAGAGATACTTAGTTGTTGTGATGGGCTCGCAGGTTCATGGAATGGGAATGGGGAGAGTGCATTTGGTGTTCCCCAGGCTGTCGTAGACAACTGTAACAAAGCTGAGCAGATTTGAACAGGAATAAACAAATGAATCCACAGAACTGGTCTATTAGTCTAATATATGTTCTGTTACCGGCGTCCTGTGAGAGTGACTTGACTGCCGCGGCTTGGTATAAAAGCTTTGACCGCGCTTGTCCGTCCCTGAGGCAGAATGTGGAACCGTACTTCTGACGCTTCTTTCCTTCCCAGTTAACACGGGAAAACCTCGTGAACGGCGTGGTGTGATGGTACCCTTAGAACGGCCAGCGGCAGCGGAAGAAAATGCCACTCTTCCCAAGGTCTGGCTTCGAGTGCTCGTGAACTCGAAAAGCGGGGGGCTTGCACCCTTCTTTCATCACACACCCACCACGTCAACTCGTTGACCGCCGGCGCCCCCTTACCGCTTCTTCTTCCCCTCCGCCTTCAACCTTTCCACGACGATATCAAACCTCTTGAACGCCATCGCCCCCTCCACAAACACACTCCCCACCCACAACCACCACACCCGGCTCCCCCTTCTGACCCCAAACTTCCTCAGCCGGGTCCGCTCCAGCAACCACGTCTCAAACACGTGGATCCCCAGCACCGGCACAAAAATCGTCCTCACCAGCCACGTGAACCCGGCCACTCCGCCGGGGAACCGCACCCCCTCCACCACCCTCGCGGCCGCGCCCCCCGCGCCCAGCCCGCCCGCCTGCACCAGCACCCACGTGGAGTAGTAAAACAGCACCGCCAGGAAGATGGTCAGGTCGTACGGCACGCGCGGAGGCATGTACTCGTTCACCACCGCCGCCGCCATCACATTGCCCTTCCCACCATTCTCCTCCTCGGTAGAGGAAACGACGCCCAACGCCTCCCGCGCCACGCGCGTCATCTCCACCAGCCGCGCCCGCCGCTCCTCCCAGCTCGCGAGCGGGGGGTCGAGCGCGACGGCGTGGAGCGTGTCGGTCGCCGGCAGGCGGAGGGTGAGGGCGGTGAGGGAGATGTCGTGCATGAGCGGGTTGGTGTCGTCGGCCTCGGCGGCGGTGAGATTCAGATTGGCTTTTGTGGCGGCGGCGGCGGTATAAGCGGAAGGCGGGGGCGGGACGGCGCCGTAGTGGGCGAGGATGTGGCGCATGTCGAGGCGGTGGTCCTTGTTCATGTGCGCGATCGTGCGGGCTTTTTGGGCCGGGGGATGGGTGGTGATGGGGATGGTTCGGTGGCCTTTGTTGTGGTTGGTGGTGGGATGGGATGGGGTGGGTTTGGATTTGAGTTGCTGGGTTGTTTGTGTTGGTGGGGTTTGGGGATGGCTCTGTCATTCAGCACTTTGACCAGGTTAAACTACAAATCTTGGTGTCAAGGGGTTTCTTCTTCTTCTTCTTTTATAGGTGAACAATTTGAGCTGTCGGCAAAGTTCAGACGCGTTACTGGGAGAAGCCTTAACATCTGAAAACTGATAAATCAAGTACCTATCTCGTTGGGAAAAGTCAACGGGGTGCTACCCAACAAGTTATCGTTTATGAAGGCTGAGCCCATAGGAGAGTTGTAGTTCAAGTTTGTGCTGAGACTGTTACTCTCGCTGATATGCTCGTGTTTAGTTAGCTTTCAAGATCACTCGCTATCCAGCGAAATGAACCTGTGCATCTCAACTGCGGTTGAGGCGTTTTCATTCTCTGTTCATATCTTCAGATCCAATCCTGGACAACGGAGTGAAGAAAGGAACAAAAACAAAAAGAAGAAGAAAAAGACGAGGGAGAGGAGGAGAGCGAGATGAGAAGGAGCAGGAAGAGAAAGAAGGAGGAGAACAGGAGGAAGAAGAGGAAGAGGAAGAAGAACAAGAGGAAGAGAAAGAAGAAGAAGGTGGAGGAGGAAAAACCTCAAATATAGTTTGTTCCCAACCTCTAGAGAGTCTCGTCGTGGTTTGCTCTTCAAGGTTGTCCTTACTGAAAAATTGGTGGTGCCCGTCCCGCCCGAACCCCCTTTACTAGTCCATCAACCTTAGCCAAGCTCTCTGCCCATTTCATCTCATTACCGTGATTGCAGCCTTCTCATCACGAACTAAAATGCCAGCAATGCCATGTCTTCATCCGTCGTCAACACTCAACCAGCCGATAGGTTGGAACAAACAGCGAGCATGGTCCGAAGTCCTGCTGTCTTCGAAGCTGAATCCCAGTAGAAAGCCAGCAGAGCGTGCTCGTTGCAGTCACTTGATGCATATGCCGTCACTAGGCGGTAAGTCAGATAACACAGAGGTCAGCGTTTGGTTGTGCATATGCTCACTGCACGGGGCGCGTCATCTTGCGACAGACGGGCAGTCGTCGCAGTCCGAGGCGCGCCGCCACCCGAGTGTAAGTTTCGTCGTCAAGCACAAGCTCTGGGCATATATTCCCCGTCCCAATCGCTGTTCAATCTTTGTCAAGTTGGACAAGTCGAGCCATTTAGGATGCATTGCAACATCATGAACCAGGAACTACGCGTAGACCAGGAGCTCCTGCGCCGCCTCAGCCGGTGGTGTCGCGGGGAGGTCGACCGTCGCTGGGAAATCATGTAGGCTGCTAATAGACAAGCATAGCGTTCAAGGGGCCGAGACTTGTATGCTAACAAGTCTTCGCCAACAGGGGCATGAACGCAGCACTCCGGAATCGGAACTACGACGCGGCCATCATGCAGGCCGATCGTGTCTTTTACCCGCTCCGCTCCCTCATCACCGGTGAGGTGATACCCGGCTTCCCCCAAACCATCCGGGCAATCTCGCTCCTTGACGGTATGTGTCGTTAGGAGCGGTGCCGATGTGTCGTTGGGGAGCGCTGACTTGTGAGCAGAAGATATGGCGAACCTCATCCTCGTGCACTTGGGCGCGCAGATAAGGGGTACGCTTGAGGAAAAGCGTGATATAATCTGCGGCTGCTGCGGGCTGTTGCCTACCTGCTTCCTGAGCGAGTTTATGGCAATGGAGGCTGCGGAGGCTGAGGAGGCCACGGACGTGAGAGAGGGATTGCGCTGGGAGAGGTGCCGGTGCAGCAGGGTGACTAGAATCGTGCGGGAAGGCTATACCGATGAGGAGCTGGGAGCACGGTTGCAAAAGAGGGACATCGAGTTTAGGTGTCGGTGTCCTAATCCGGTCCGCCGCTAGAGCTTGAGCAATGTGGGTAGTGACGCGAAGAAAAAGAAAACGCAGTATCGCTCGGCGCATTTCCCGTGTGCCATCTCCTGGGTTGTTAGAGTGTCGTGAAGTTGTCTTGTCACTGAACAGAGGTTTGCCAGCGCGGTTGATCAGCACACTCTCGCAGGACCGCCAGCGCTTGTCAAGGTGGGAAGGACGATGGATTGGTGTGTCATGTCTCGAGGTTGATGGTCTTCCCAAATCTCGCGTACAGCTCCACTTTCAACTGGGTCATCTCGTCGCGGATGTGGCCCAGCTTCTCCTCGAGTTCCTCAATCTCTTCGTCGAGCTTCGCCGTCGAGAGGCCGAGCATTTCCTGTGCCTGTGGGAGCGGGAGATGGAAGAAGGCGTCCCCAATTTTGTAGCTGCCCCATGATCAGCCCGCGTGCCTTCAACTTCCCCCTTCAATACTGGCAAGACTCACGGAACGGTATCCTCCTCGTCGGCAAGCTCCAGCTCGGTTGTGATGTCGTCGAGCTCTTCCTTTTCTTTCTGCGAGGCGTGTGAAGGCGTGTGAGCGGGGTCGTGTTTTGGAGGGGTTCCCACCCCTTCGGGGGCCTCTCAGGGGCCTGTCGGGGTCCTCACGTTCTTTGTGCTCAATTCCTCCTCTATTGACAGCTCGTGCTGGTGCAGGCGGCTGAACTTGTTGATCTTGTCCTGGTCCTCGCGGCGCACCTCGACCTCGTCGCCCATTGCATCCTCCTCCTCCTTCGTCAACTGTGCCGCAACTGTCAGCTGGGATGCAAAGTTGATTGTCAAGAAGAGTGAAATACCATGCGCCGGCTCATCATTTTGCCTGCTTTCGTGGAGGACTGGGGAATACCGAGAAGTTACGGTGCCTTCGCTTCTTCTTCAGTGCTGCCCGGATGCCTGAAGCTCCACCGATTTGGCTTTGGCGGGGCAGTTTGGAGCTCGCCTTCCTTTGCCCAGCTTTAACCCTAACCCTACTTGACAGGCCAGGGGCGACATGTGGGGGTTACAGTTTTATTTTCCGATTGGCTGCTCGCTCTTCAAGCTTCCCTCAAGTCAACAAACCGCGAAGCTTGGGGCCACAGGCAAACACGGTCAACGCTTGCGCATACACTAGAAAAACCATCATCGTGCCCGTTGCTCAACACCCTTCCCGGCTCTCAATTGTCAGCATTCTTTAGTATCAAAATGCCTGGGCAAAAGCTGTATCCCCGCGCGACGGTCAAGAAGATTGTCAAGGCTCACTCGAACTGCAGCGTGAGCAAGAACGCTGATGTCATGGTACCCATAACCTGAACCCCGAACGCGTTCAGCGGACATGCTCACTCATATGGGTCTAGATTTTCTTGGATTATATGCTGTTCATGCAAACGTAGGACGCACAGCCAGCCGGCAACCCTCTGGGGTTTCAATGCTGACATCAAGCCAGTCTCATGAAGGAGGCAACGATCGAGGCCAAACAGGGGGGCGAGCGAGGGATTACCGCCCGGAGCGTCAAGAAGGTGACAGCGGTGAGTGCTGGCTTTCCTGGTCTTCGGTATTTACGCCTGTGTCCCTCGCGCTGACAGCCTGCGACACCATGAAATAGGACTCTCTTGCAAAGTTCCGGGGATGAGCTCCCTCGTTGGGAGGCGGGTTGAAGAGCGAGTGGAAACATAGGCTCCAGGGGCCACTACTTAGTACCTGATGACAGGCGACCGAGCCCACCAGCGCCGCGCCAGGCTCGATTCGAATGAAGCTTGCGCTGCAGGGGCTGTGCTTTGCAGCTCCCCGGCCCGGAAGGTGGAGACCGAGATGGTCAGTTGGCGCACGCGACACCAAGCTCTGAGGCGGGGAGCAGCATCACATGGACATCGATGATGAAGATAGTTGGAGAAGTCTTGGGCGTTACGGAGACGATACGGAGAACAGTAGTGGAGAGGTTTTAGTATTGCAAATGGTCGCAGCTGCCTCTGTAGGAAATACATTGACTGCACTGCAGAAGCTGTGTTCCGCCTGTTTCTGTGTCTTTCTGTGTGAGCTTCACTGTTGCGGCCAATCGGCGAAGGCAGCTGCAGAGTGGCCCGTGAGGCAGAAGAAGCACCTCCCAGGCACACCTCCCAAAATTTCCAGACCAAACACTCGACCAAACTCCGCAACAACCTCTGCATCTCTCCGCATCACCGATCAAACCCCCCAAACTTGGCAATTAGGTTTTGTTGCCAGTCCGCGCTGTAATCCATCCAACCACTACCTCCCCAACATCCATCGCCGTCCCCGACCGACCAAGGAAGCTTGGCCACTCGCTCGACGCAAACAGGAACGCCATTCCCATTCCGACCGCAATCACTTGAACCAAGCTTTTCCTACAAGTTCGACATGGCGGCCTCAGACATCCAGAACCCCCCGGCTCCGGTCGAGTCCAAGTCGGCTCGGAAGAAGAAGGCGAAGGCTGAGCGCACCCTGCACCCGTTGCCTCGACCCCCGAGAGGGCCGGCTCCGTTGCGGCTGGCGAGGAGGATTCCGACAATGCCTACATCCGCGACATGCAGAAGTAAGTTTTCTGCGGGATGCGAGTCTCTGTCACATCGCTAACCCGTTCCCGCAGGAGCATCCGCAACATCACCAAAAAGATCGTGAGTGGCTGCCTGCCAAGCTGCTGTTGAGCGGAGAAAGTGCTGACAGTTCGTCTTGCAGACCAACACCGCCAAGATCGACGCCATCATCGCCGAGCACAGCAACAAGTCGCTTGACGATCTTGTGGCTGCCAAGATTATCAATGCCGACCAGAAGGCCGCCCACCTGAAGAAGCCTGCGCTGCAGGCCCAGCTGTTCCAGCTCGAGGAGCAGCTCGCCCAGCACAAAAAGATCGACCAGGAATACCGCGCTCGGCTCGCAGAGCAGGAGAAGGCCCTGACGGAGAAGTTCGAGAAAGAGAAGGCCGACGTGGTTGCCGAGCTCACAGAGAAGGCCAAGGCCGATTCCAACCAGTCCCTCCGCGACAACCTCCTCATCCTCTCTCAGTTCCTTCGCCTCGCGGCCGCTCGCCGTGCCGAGGATGCTGATAGCTCATCTGACGAGAGCATGGCTCTGGAGGGCGTCCTGCTTCACATCTACTCTGGCGACGATAATGCCGTTGCCACCATGCTGAAGCTGGTCAACGGCGAGGATGAGCAGACCCGCAGCACCAGCGGCGAGACGCTGCAGACGACCTGTACGTGCTTTCCCCACTCAGGCTCTCTGTTTGCCCCATTACTGACTGCCTCTAGTCGCCCAGGTCAAGAAGGTTGCCGTCGCCCACGGCACTCCGCTCGCCCAGACCGAAACCGCTTCGCAGTCGACCGACACCGAGGCTGCCGTCGAGTCCAAGCAGGAGCCCGAAACCGACCCGACCGTCGCCAACGCCGGCCTGACCGAGGTTGACGATGGTTCTGCGGCCGTCCTAATTAATGGCCACGCCGCCCAGGAGGCGCCCCTGAGCAACGCTGCTCCCAGCAACGCCGACGTCGCCGACGACGCCGCCAACGCTGCCGGCGAGAGCCAGTGGGATACTGGCACCCAGATGTCTGCGTCGCAGGAGTGGGTGGACGTTAAGATTCCGCGCGAGCCTAGCGAGACGGAGACGGGCATCGCCGCCACCCCGGCTGCGCCCCACAACACCCAGTCCTGGGCTGACGACCACCCGGAGACGGCCGAGGCTGCCCCGGCTGCCTCTGCCGACGACGGCTTCCAGTCTGTGCCAGGCCGCAACCGCGGCAACCGCGAGGGTGGCTACCGCGGTCGCGGCGGTTACCGTGGCCGGGGTGGCTTCCGTGGTGAGGGTCGCGGTCGCGGCCGTGGCGGCCCGCGCGGCATGGCCTCGCGCCCCCGCCGTGGTGGTGATGAGCTCCAGGCTTAGTAATCCACTTCTCTCATCACCTTCCGAGGGAGGACACGCGCACAGGGAAGGTATTTCTCGCTTGATCTTGTCTCCCATCTGGTTTGTCGGCCGGGGTCGTCATTGCTTTTGCACTCATCATTGGCGTTGAAAAAGAGAAAGCGCATATGCTATCACATGAAATTTTGTTTGCTTTTTGAGCCACTCAGAGCGGTTAAAAAGCTACACTTGTATGTAACATTATGGGGGAAACAACAGGAGTAGGCAGGGCGGCCGGCCTTGCTTGATCATGAGAGGGGGCGACGGTCCTGAGCATTCATGGAAGGGGAGCATATGGAGAACGAAAACGAGACGATATTTTGCTGGCGTTCGGGATGTCAGGGACGGACTTTTGCGAGGAGGGCTGGTGCGCGGTCAACCGGGATAATGGTGTATCATAGGAGCCAATTGACATGTTCGTGGCTATTCTTGGGGGTGTCGGATGTCAAATGGCCTGTCTGGTCTGTGTGTGTCTGGGTGTCTTGACTTCAAGTCCTCACCCTCGGTCCTATCCCTCGTGAGTTGACCTCATACGAGCAAACTCGAGATCTCAATCTGGCTGAGAAGACCTTGTATCGAAGGAGAAAGAACGAAAGTGGAAAATAGAAGGGAAGAAGATGGAGAAGAAGAGGAAGCCACTTCGTCTCACCGAGTTTGGTATTATTGTCATTAAGAAGTGTGAATATTACGATTGCGTTGGTCATTTGGTTTGGAGTTACGCCGTTTTTTTTTTTTTTTTTGACCCTGAACAAGACAATCCAAGATACCTCCTGCCTTACACTGTAGCCACCCTGCACCGGAACGCCAGATCCAAATTTCCATTCCCATCCCCAATCGATGTCCATCATCCTCACTCCTTTCTCTCCTCCCTCATCCCCTCACCACCCCCCTCACCCCCTCCCCCCACCCTACCCATTTCAGTCACTATATTTTTTTCGTGTATACACAACCCCAGAGCCCAAAGGATAGACGCGGGGGGTCATGGACGGGGGCTCCCTTCGGATTCAGAAAAATCAGTTGTCACAGAAACCCGCAAACCGACCCGAGGACCCGGGCCCCGGCCAGTCAAACTTGACCCTTCCCTGCGCAGCAGCGCCTTCTCGCCAGCGTGATGCCCTCGCCGTCGCGCCGCGCGATCTTGCCCTTGAAGCCGCCGAGCGCGCCGCCTGTTGCTAACGCGGTGACTGTTTTTTTTATTCGAGTTTGTGGTTAGCAAGTGTGGAATAATTTATTATGTATGAGTTGGGGAGGATGTTGGGGTGGAGATGGATGTATGTATGTGCATACCATGGGATCTCGGGCGCAAAGGGGTTGCGGAGGCGTTGCCGACGGCGCGCGCGAGGACTTGAGGTGGGCGGCGAGAGAGCGTAGGTGCTGAAGGAGCCGGCGGGGATTTGGTAGGTGAGAGACCACACGGCGCGCTCGAACGGGGTGCCGCGCGGGAGGCGGCGAGGGGTGGGGAGGAGTGCTTTGGTAAGGGCCTTGGTGGTGCTGGTGGTGGTGGTTTTGTGACTTTGGTTGTGGTTGTGGTTTTGGCGGTTTTGGTTACTGTGATGGTCGCCATTTTGGATTGAGTTGCTGTGGATGGTTGGGAGCTATCGCGGGTTGAGGAGGGGTGGTCTTCTCTGCTGGGGACAAATCCAGGCTGTTTGGGACTGGCTGACGGTTAACTATATGGCCGCTCGTTGGAGGTTTGTTTGCCAGAAATCAGAGATCTGGAGCTGATGTCAAGTGGCAAGATTAGACTGGAGAAGTGGGCGCGATGTCAGGACAAGGGCGCGCTTCGTATGACAGGGGCTTGTCGAGGCGCGTGTGTGGTGCGCTATCACGTGCCCCCATTTAGCAGGCGGGTCTGTGACTCTCTTGACGACGACCGGGACCTCATCCTGGACAACCTCGAAACAACTTCAACGACTAAGGTAGGTACCTAGGCAACTCTGGACGCGTTATGTGGGACCTGTTCTGTAACTGTTGGCAGCTGGCAGTGACAAGATATCCATGGAATCATACCTCACTCAACCCAACTGTTTCATGGAAGGTGCAACTGCCAGAGCGGCAGGCTGCAGCTCATGCCTCACAAACCGGGCGTCACCCCGCACCACGAGAGCTTCGCTCCAGCCTCTGTCTCAAGTCCCAACCAACCACGGCGTTGGCCGCGATGGGAGGCACCAATAGGGGCAGCAAGCTCATACCGCGGCGCGAAGCGTGGAGGCTGGCTGTTCTGCATGACGCCCAGCTGCTGTGGTGACCTTTGGCCTGCTGACCTTGTGTCTTGTAGATCGTCGATAGTAAATTGACCGTCTCTCTCCTTCATTTTCTCCATGCGCTCTTGCCAGTGTTAGATATCCTGCTTTAGTCTCACTCGAAACCACCTATGACAATGAGCAGGAGAATCGAATGCAGGAGTGAAGGCTGCGCCAACGAGGTCTTGTTCAAGACTTTCGACGGCGCCTTCGATGACCGCAGAGGCAGCGGCGGCAGGTCCCCTTTGTCGGATCCGACCGGTCGTGGATCGCCTTCGGGCCCGCATCACAGACACTCCAGCTCGATCCAGGTGTCTCCCTACTGCAAACTGCGTACGAACCCATCTCATGACCCCAGCATTCGTGGCTTACGTTGCTGCAGACACTTGCATCCACTTCCACGGCGACGAGCGCTGTGTCTACCAGAAGCCGCCCCATGACACCGTCTGCGCTATCCGTAAGACAATAAAGATTCCCGGAGTGCTAGGTTTCAGCTGATAGTATCCAGATGCGAGGTGCCCCGTCCCAAACTGCACCCAGGCCCGCGCTCAGTTCCTCGAACCAAACTTTGACCCTCTGTCCAATGCTGTCCCGAGATATGCCCGCTTCGACGTTTGCTCAGATCGTGCGTCACAGGCCCTTATTTTATGTTTCAGTTATGCTTACAAGGATAGACAAATGCGCTCTGCAACGATGCCCCTCAAGACGAGCATCGTCGAGGACGACCTTCTGCCAAGCTCGTAAGTTGCGGTTGTCATCTTGATTAGACTGCACTTCTGACAACCCATAGACGCCTGTCAAGCCGACGGCTGTGCAAACTTGCGTCAAGAACAGCGGAGCTGCTGTGAAGAGCGTGAGTTTTGAGCTTCGACCTTGAGTCCAAAAGTCTGACGCGGCCAAGACCAATGCAAAACCAGAGGCTGCCGGACGACCGTTGAGGGCGAGTTCCCCTACTGCGCACTACGTAAGCCCAAAGCTCTGCCCATACATTTGGGATTGCCGGCCAACCCATCACAGACATCAAGTGCCAGGCAACCGGCTGCGGCCAGGCGAGACACCTGTCGACCAAGACCAACGAGTACCTTGCATTCTGCACCAACCGTCAGTCCTGCACCAGACAAACCACCCTGAACGAAGCCTGACGTTCCTAGACGTGACTTGCCCTGTGCGGCAATGCGCTGCCCTCAAGATGGACCGCTCGTCCTTTTGCGATGAACACACCTGCCGGGGGCGGGACTGCCCAAAGGCCACCAATATCCAGCCCTACTGCGAAGACCGTGAGTCCATGGTACGGGTTTTCATTTCATCTACTTTATCTGACGACGCCAGATCGCTGTGCCGAGTCAACGTGCCGGAATGGCCGTAGCTGGGCGGCCGACCCAAAATATGCAGGAACATTTTGCGCCCTGCGTGAGTGAACACTCTGCCGTGGACTATCCCACCCACCTGTTCCACATCTCTAACACCAGAGCTGCCAGACACCTGCCGTTATGAAGGATGCCGCGACTACGTCGACAGCCTCGCCATGTTCTGCAGCGCCCGTGAGAAAACCCCAACAGCTCCTTAACCACTCGACAGAACTAACCAACCCCTCACAGACGGCTGCTCCACCCCCCGATGCCACGACAGAGCCATCGCCGAGCAGCTCTGCGAACACCGTAAGCCACCACCCCCGAATCCCACCACCACCACCACCTCCTCCCTCCCCATCACTAACCCCGCTCCCCTCCCCGCAGACTTCCGGGAACATTATATAGCCCAAGGCAAACACCAAGCCCGATCCGCCCGACCGAGAAACAACCCCTTCAAACCGACCAAGCCACACAAGATCGCGGCACCCGACCAGCATGCGAACCGCGGAGACACCGCCAGCGAGTCGAGCGACAACGAACTCGAGCTGGAGGGGGTCCGTCCGCGGGGGACCCCAGCCAACATGGCCCAGCGTCCGAGTCCGAGACAGCAGCAGCAGCTGCCGCCGAGCTACACGGAGCCGGGGCCAAAGGTTGAGTTTTTCAGCTCGCCGAGGACGAGGAGTGTGGGGAGCAACGGTGGTGGTGGTGGTGGTGGTGGTGGTGGTGGAGGCCGGATGTGTTCCTGCAGATGCCGCAGGCGGAGGGGGCTGAGGGCGAGGGTGGTGTCGCGGCGGGTAGAAGGCGGCCGCATGTTGAGGACGCGGACGAGGACAGTGAGGGTGGGGAGGGGATAATTGAGTCGTTTGTTGAGGAGAGAAATGGGGTGTGATGGGTCCTTGATTCATGCCCCTGCCTGTATAAGGTTGTTTTCCTCGTAACAAAGTCATGGGGCTGTAATGCGGTACACACTCCATGCTGTCACGACTCTCTGGTCTGTGTGCTCGTTCTGATTTTTGGTATCGACCGCCGCCAACCTAGCCAGCTGATTTCTCTGCCTTCTTCCCAACTCGATCACTCGGCCTCTACACACCCCGGCCCCCATCCTCCACGCAACGTTTCCCAAACAAGAAAACGAAGCAGTGACACACACCCCCCCCTTCCCTCAGAGCATCCTCTCTTCCCCCATCCTTGGCCCCTCCCTTCTCCTTCTCCCCCTCCCCCCCACCACCACACATGTCCCAAGTTTAATCGCCCGTATCAACCTCCAAATCCAACTGCACCCCATTCGACACGCCATAGTCCCCGAGCGTAATCTGGTCCTTGAACGGCCTCTCTCCCTGCCTCTTGAGCAGGATCTCATGCGGCTCCCGTCCCACGCGCATCGCGACCATGATCTTGAACTGGCCGACCGTGTCGCTGGGGAACGCCGGGATCTGGGCCTTGGTGCCCAGGCGGTCGTTGACCGTCACGATGATCATTTCCTCGCCTCCACCTCCGCCTCCCTGCGGTCCTGCTGCGGACGGTTGGGGTTTGTCGCGCTTGGGCGGTTTGGATTGGGAGGTTTGGTCTGCGGGACGGGGGGAGCGGGTTCGTTGGTGTCGGCGTGGGGAGTGGTCCCGGTCTTGGTCTCTGTCTCGGTCGCGGTCGCGGTCGCGGTCGTTGCCGCGGCGGTATCTGTCGCCTCCTTCCCTGTCTCTCTCCCTGTCTCTTCGGGGGGAGCGATCCCGCCTGGGTGACCGGTCACGAGCCCCGTCTCTGTCCCTCTCCCTCTCCCTTTCTTTCCGAGGGGAGCGATCCCGTCTGGGCGAGCGGTCGCGGTACCCGCGCTGCAGGCCGCGGTCGTCGCGCCTGTCGTCTGCATCGGCGGAGCGCTTGTCCTTCCATTTAAAGCCGCCCCCAGCCTTTGGGCGGCGTGGTGGTGACCGCGATCGCGATCGCGATCGTCGGCGGGGTGAGTCTGGCATGGCTGATGTGCTGGTTTGGTTTGTTCGAAAGGCAAAGTGACCACCTGCCGCAGGCTTGAGGCGGCTCCTGCGATAAGATATGATGGAATCTAAGTGGGGCGAACACTTCGATTCCACCAGAGGTCTTGGTTTACATAAGCAGCGGAGACATATCAAGCACACGAACGTCCAAAGGCATGATGGATCAGGTCAAACTGTTAAACTGCGACAGTAGCTAGTCTCGCTCTACCGCGATTAGGGACATCAGCAACTTGCCGCCATCCCTGCCTTTTCATGTCCCGAGCTGGAGTGCGGCCCGAATACACACAACCAAACCCCCAAAAACGCCGTCCTCTTGCCCATCCAAACGCCAAAAACCACCAGCCGGTACGCCAGAAGGTGTATCATACAGAGAAGCAAGCCAACGAGAGAAACCCAGAGCGAAGAGCTGCCTACTCCTTGCTGGACTTCTTCTTCTTCTTCTTGGGCTTCTCCTCCTTGGCCGGCGTCTCGACTTCCTCGTCGTGCTTGCGCTTGGAGCTCTTGGCCTTGACCGGTGTCTCGACCTGCTCAGCCTTGGACTCCTTCTTGTCGAGAACCTCCACCGAACCATCGGCGTTCACCTTGATCTGGCCCTTCTCGAACCGGCGAGCGAACTTGGACACCGACATGCCAGCCTTCTCAGCCAGGCGCTCGTAGTCCTTCTCTGTAATCTTGGCCGGAGCCTCGGACTCCTTGGACTTCTTCGACTTCTCCTTCTTCTCCTTCTTGTCCTTCTTGTCCTTCTTGGCAGGAGCATCCTGCATCTCCTCATCCGAAGATGCGGCGACGTCGAGCTCAGCCATCTCCTCATCGACCTCCTCGATGAGAGGCCTCTTGGGCGCCTCCGCGCCGTCAAGGCCATCGGCGTCAATGTTGTACTTGCGGGCCTCCTTGATGTCCCACTTGGAAGGAGCACCAAGCGGCATGCCGTTAGGACCAACAGCAACGCCCTTGGAGAGCGGCTTGCCCTCCAGCAACCGCAGGTTGTTCTCAAGCTTGGCCTTGGCCCGGATGCCCAGGCTGGCACGCGTCTCATCATCGGCGTCGTCATCGAACTCGGCAAGAGCGTCGGTGCGGACACCAAGGGCGACCTTGGCAGCGAGCTGACGAGCCATCTTGCCCTTGTTCGCGCCAGAAGCCTGGCCGACGAGGGAAGCATGGTAGATAAGACCGTACTTGGGGGTCGCGTGCTTGGTCTTGAGCGCACGGAAGAGCGCCTTCTCGGCGCCGAGAATCTGGATGGTGGAACCGGGGTTCTTGGCGAGGCTGATGAGGGAGCCGGCATGGGCGATGAGCCGGGCGCCAACGAGAGCGCCGACAAGCTCGGTCATGTTGGGCGAGATGGCCTTCATGCGGTTCTCCAGGTACTCGGCGAGCTGTCTCCTGTATTCGGAGTAGCTGATGACCTGCTCGGCAAGAAGCTTGATGTTCTCGAGATCCTCGTCGGTGATCTCGGTACCCATGCTGATATCGGCAGCGGCCTTGACAGCCGTCTCAATCTCGTGGGGGAGAATCTCAGAGAGGTCGGCATCAACGGCGTTGCCACGCATGCCCAGGGTGACAATGACCTTGGCATACGACAGGTTGTCGGGCAGGATCTTGCCCAGCTCGGGGAAATGCCAGCCGTACCACTCCTTGACACGCATGGCATACGTGTTGAGCTCCTTGTCCAAGTCGTCCAACAGCGAGACGGCGTGGACAATCATGACATCCACCTTGTCGGGCGAGAACTTGAGCCTGTGGCGCGACAGCGAGTGCGACAGACCCAGAGACATCTCCTGGAAGTTCTCGGGGAGCATGCCGGGGACGAGGTCGGGCAGATGCTGGCGGATGGCGCGGAACAAGTCGGTGGTCGACGAGTCGGAGATGGGCTTAATGTTCAGGTCGGGGAGCTTGACGATCGAGCTGCCAAGCTTGCTCTCGGCCACGGCCAGAGTGACCTTCTTCTCATCCTTGAACTCATTGAGCAGGCTGGCCAGCTTCGGGGTGACCTTGCCTCAAATCACGCCGGCAATTTCCTCGAGCGCGCTCGCGGCACTGTCGAACTTGGCGAACTCCTTGTACTTGATTCTGTGGGCGAATTGGCATTGGCACTTGGGATACCAACAGGGACAGGAACAGATGCACTTACTCCTTGACAATCTTGTCAACCGTGGACAGACGCTCCGAGAGGTTGTCGGCATCCAGCAGCTTCTTGTCGGCTGCCTTGAAAAGGCCATAGCTGCAAAAGACGGTCAGATCAACCGGCTGGACAATCTCCAAGACACAAGCAGGTAGGTGCAACAGCACCGCGCCTCGCAGACTTGTTCCTGCAATTGGCCGAGATGCACTTACCCGGCGCTGGTCTCTGTAAGAATAAAAAGAGGCATGATGGCGGATTATGTCGTGTGCCCCAGCCGCGCTTGCTGTTGTCGATGGAAGCGTGGGAAGGCGGCTCGATGGCGGCTGTGCTTGCACTTTTATCGAGGGCTCCAAGCAGAAAAAAGTTGAGCGAAGAACAATTTTTTACCACCAGTCTGGAGTTCAGGTGGGGCATTCTGGTCCAAGCTCAGGCTCGCAGTCCGGGCAGGCAGAGGGTACGTACCGCCACAGCAGTCTTGGCGGATCTGTCTGTCTTCCCGGCTGCGCCATGCACGCAAAGCAGCAGCACGGTCCAAGTCCCAGGCCAACCACAGCAAGCAACGCCGTCTCGGGCCGCATCATCTGGAAGCTCCAACAGCGGACGAGTGAGAGAGGCCGTCATCTCAAACCTCAAAAGCATACGCCAGCGCCAGCGCAAGATGGAGGGCCTACTATTCAACGTCAACAATGGGTATGTTGTTTGCCGCAATGCGCAACGTCGCAGCCGTGTTGAATATCCAGATCCATCTGCTAACTTGGGCTTCCTCCCCGCAGCTACATCGAGGGCATCGTCCGCGGCTACCGCAACGGACTGCTCACCGGCACCAACTACACCAACATGACACAATGCGAGACCATCGATGGTACCCGAACCCTCCCTCAGCCAACGCACTTGGCAGACTCCTGACACCATACCCCGTCTCTAGATCTCAAGCTCCAACTCGGTCCCGCCTATGGCGACTTCCTCGCCTCCCTCCCGCCCAACCCCTCCACCTCCAGCCTCGCCTCCAAGACCACAGACAAGCTCGTCTCCGAGTTTCGCTACGTGCGCGCCAACGCCGTCGGCTCGCTCGCCAAGTTCATGGACTACGTCACGTACGGCTACATGATCGACAACGTCGCCCTGCTCATCACGGGCACGCTGCACGAGCGCGACACGCGCGAGCTGCTGGAGCGGTGCCACCCGCTCGGCTGGTTCGAGACGATGCCCGTGCTCTGCGTCGCGACCAACATCGAGGAGCTGTACAACAGCGTGCTGATCGAGACCCCGCTCGCCCCCTACTTCAAGGGCAGCCTGAGCCACCAGGACCTCGACGAGCTCAACATCGAGATTGTGCGCAACACGCTCTACAAGAACTACCTCGAGGACTTTTACCATTTCGTCAACTCCCACCCGGACATGGCCGGCACCCCGACCGCCGACGTCATGTCGGAGCTGCTCGAGTTCGAGGCCGACCGCCGCGCCATCAACATCACGCTCAACTCTTTCGGGACGGAGCTGTCCAAGGCCGACCGTAAGAAGCTGTATCCCAGCTTTGGCAGGCTGTACCCCGAGGGCACGCTGATGCTGTCGCGGGCCGACGATTTCGAGGGCGTCCGCCTGGCGGTGGAGGGCGTGGCTGACTACAAGGCCTTCTTCGAGGCAGCGGGTCTCGGTGGCGGCCCCGGCGGGCCGGGCAACATGGCCGGCGGCACGGGGTCGGAGGGGCGGAGCTTGGAGGATATGTTCTACCAGAAGGAGATGGAGATCGCCAAGGGCGCGTTCACGCGGCAGTTTACCTTTGCGATTGTGTATGCGTGGGTCAAGCTGAGGGAGCAGGTGAGTTCTTCCGTCTTTTCACCCTTTTTTCGGTTTCGGCATGGACTAACGGGGCGCCAGGAAACCCGCAACATCACATGGATTGCCGAGTGCATAGCGCAAAACCAAAAGGAGCGCATCGGGAATTACATCAGTGTTTTCTGATGTCAGCCGGGTTGTGTTGTGTTGTGTTGTGTTGTGTTGTGTTGTAGAGTTGTAGAATTTTGGGAACCCCTTAGCATGATTTTGAGTTACGGCGTATGGCGAAGGACTGTTCTAGCGGCGACGTGGGCTTTGCAAGATGCGGGAATCTCTCTGCGCGCTCCTGTCTATTTCTGTCGGTATTGTACATAGAGAGTTACACATCTTCTTGGGTTTTACACAGCTCTCTCACTCCTTTCCTCAGTCACCCATCATTAAATCGAGATCTGGTCCTTGTACGTTGCCGGCGTGAGACCAAGCGTCGCGATCAGGTGCTGCCACCTCCCACTCCCCCTCTCCTTCTTCTCCAGATACCGCAGCAGCTTCTGCCGCTTGTGGCACAGCAGCCGCAGACTCCTCTTGTTGTTCTTGTCCCGATGCCCCTTGGGGCCCTCGAGCGCGTTGGCGAGCGCCCTGATCTTGGACGTCAGGATGGCGATCTGCACCTCGCTGCTCCCCGTGTCGGGGCCGGCGCGGATGGGCCGCGGCTGCAGCTCCTGCCCGCGCCCCGGCGGCGCCGTCGGGTTCTCGAGCGAGTGGTCCGTTACGTGCCGGCCGAACGTCTCGATGCACCGCCGGATGTTGGCGTGCTTGCGGTCCTTGGCGCTGCCGTTCTGGAGGTCCGTAATGCGCCGCAGCGCCTCCACCGCCTTGGCGTGCTTCTCCGCGTGCTCCCGCAGCTCCTGCTCCTCCACCGTCGGGTCCGACGCCGTCCGCTCGGCGCCCACCAGCGGCTGCGTCACCCGCTGCGAGTGCCCGATCGCCTGCTCCAGCTCTTCCTTCGTGAGCAGGTGGTTGATGATGTGCGGCGAGGTCGGGAGGGGCCCCGTTGTGCTGGCTTCGGTGGCTGCGGCTTCATGGCCGGCCGTGTCGAACGACTCGATAAAGGGCGTCGTGACGCCGCGGACGGGGTCACCGTAGCTGGCCTTGCGCTCCTTTTCCAGCTCCTCCCGGCGCTTGAGGTTGGCGTTCTTGCGCTGCTGTGCCTGGGCCCAGCCGTAAGGGTCCTGCTTCATGCGCTTCTTCTTCTCCTTCATCGAGATGTTCGCCGTCTGGGCCCGGGGCAGCAGACCCGCGGTCGGAGTCGGAGTCGGACGAATGCATACTACAGTGGCAGGCAAGCATTAGCCGAGAACTGGGTTAGGGACCCAGAAGTGGTCAGTCTCACACGTCAGGCTTCGCAGCCCCTGCGGGGCGGGTATCCGGGGAGGCATCGCGGATATGTCGTCTGCGTTCTGGAGTCGACTCGTGCTCTCTCTCGGGCGTCTCGCGGCTCACAACTTTCTCGCTGCAGCAGCCCATGCGACCCAGATTTTGGATCCAAGCGCGCTAGGCCTGTTGGGTGCTAGCGTCACTCCGACTCCCCCCAGGATCATCCGCCGGCAAAACGGCGGCCAAAAGATCCGTTCCTGAACAGAGCACAGGCCGCTTTGACACTGCGCAGCTGCCACCGGCCGGCCGTTGGATTTCCGGTTGCCAAAATGCCAATCGCTCAACCCTGGCGGGGCTCTCCACAAAATTGAATTTGTGTGCCAAAATCGCAGAGCTCCGCCTGCCGCAGCTCGCTCGACCCAGAAAAAATATCCCACCTCAACGCCAGCCTCGACCTCTTTCTCCGTCGTTTCGTCACGTCACGTCCAACGAGAAAGCACAGTCAAGATGGCGCCCGCTAACCTCCCCTCGATCTTCAATGCCACGAGCACCGACATTGAGCAGCTGCTCTGCTCTCAGTGCCACATCGGCTCCAAGAAGTGCGTTCCCTCGAGAGTTTCTGGTGCCCGCGATTCTGGCGCAATGCTGACATTTTCGCGATAGCCTGGGCGTCAACATGCAGCGTAAATACACCCGATCGAGGCGTTGATCCAAAGACGAGATATCTGACAGCTCTCCATGTGCAGCCTACCTCTGGAAGACCCGTGCCGATGGTGTGAACGTCATCAACATTGGCAAGACCTGGTACGTGGGCTGTTTGGGGCAGGAGGAGAGAAGCCTGGGAAATACGCGGCAGGCAGTCGGCTGACGATTCATTGTCCACAGGGAGAAGGTCTGCTTCGCCGCCCGCATCATCGCTGCCATTGACAACCCGAGCGATGTTTGCGTTATCTCTGCCCGTCCCTACGGTCAGCGTGCCGTCCTCAAGTTCGCCGCCCACACCGGCGCCCAGGCCATCGCTGGTCGCTTCACCCCCGGTTCCTTCACCAACTACATCACCCGTTCGTTCAAGGAGCCCCGCCTGATCATCGTCACCGACCCCCGCACCGACGCCCAGGCCATCAAGGAGGCCTCGTACGTCAACATCCCCGTCATCGCCCTCTGCGACACCGACTCGCCGACCGAGTACGTCGATGTTGCCATCCCCACCAACAACAAGGGTCGCCACTCCATCGGCCTGATCTGGTGGATGCTCGCCCGTGAGGTCCTCCGCCTCCGTGGCACCATCTACAACCGCGAGACCGCCTGGGACGTCATGCCCGATCTCTACTTCTGTATGTTGCTCGACCCCTAGGTCCCGCTCGACGCCCAAAACTGACTTGCTTTAGACCGCGACCCTGAGGCCGAGGCTGAGGAGAAGGTCGAGGAGGAGAAGCTCCCCGGTGTTGATGAGGAGGGTGTTGTCGCCATCGAGTCCGGCTTCGCTACTGGTGGCGGTGACTGGGAGGCTGCTGCTGCCCCTGCTGCCTTCCCTGCTGCTACCTCTGGCGACTGGGCCGAGACTCAGCCCGCCACCTGGGAGTCTGGCGCTGCCGCGGCCACTGCCCCCACGACCGAGTGGGCCGAGACTAAGGAGTCCGGCTGGTAGACAAGAGACGGCGCGAAATAAAAAGGCAATTTTTGGGGTCAGGCGTAACGGCGCGGACACAACGGGCATTGGCTCTCTTCCGGTCCCTTCCCACTCGCAATGGCTTTCTTGTCTCGATCGGATACCCGATGCACAGTATCGTCCCTTTGGCCAGGGTAACACATGACCGCACTAATGAGGGAAAGATATCCTCTCTGGTGATTCTGCTGGAGAGGGGGAATGCCCTGTGGGGTCATGAGGGATGGACTTGATCGTTATCCCGCCTTGCCATAGGAATTTCACTTTGCATGTTTCCGGGTTGAGATGTGGTTGTATCTTTTTCTGCACGGAATGGGACGAGCTTGACCCCGACCAACTGCTTGATCGCCAGTGCTTGACTCGATGATGAATTGAGCAGCTGTTATGTTGCCTCCCTTGCCAAGTTGTCTCGCTCTAATAGTTGACCCAGCCAAGTTGTTTGAGTGTCGTCAGCAGTCAAACCTTCATTCGTAACCTGAACGCTTTCTCATCGGAATGCATTCATTACCGCATGGCGAGGTGCTCGAGATCGAAAGCGCTGTACTCTTTCTCGACCGGATCTTGGTCTAGACCTGGTGAACGAGCATTATGGTATGCCGGCATGTCAGGCAGCGAGGGAGCGAGTCAGTTGGTGGCTGAGTTGTTCACTCTGACCAAGATCGTCAGCAGGCAGAGCAGGAGCGTATCGACTGTTCAGTTTAGCTTGCCATTTGATTATGAAAGAGGGATGTTGTATTGTTTGGAGTGACGCATTGGTCATTGGATGTGATGGCGATCGCTTGGGCATGGGGGTAGTGCGGAGGGTGGTGGGTGAAAGTTGAGACAAGAGGATAAATCGATTCATGTGGTTGATTTCAGACTCGCACAGTAATTTGATTGACACAATCGTGAGTTGCCCACTTCTTAATCGAATCACACCCACACTTTTAATGAATTCAACCGGTTTGTCATTCCAGCTTGTCATTGATTCTCTAGCCCAGCGAGACCATGAAACGCACTCTCTGCACACATAGCCCAAGATTTTACAGGATATGTTGGTCCTGTTGATATCTAAGAGGTAACACCGACCAAGTCGCGGACCTCAGAGAGGTCTTCGGCTGAGCGAAGACAGGACGCGACGTTGCCGGTCAGCTGGGGTCTCAGCGGCCATGCGAGGCCTCAGAGCTAGGGATATTCTCCTGGTCCTTCCATCCAAGGTCAGATATTCCCCCATTCCTTCAAGGACGCTCAGTACCAGCCAGGTGGAGCCAGAGCCATGTGCCGTCCCTTGCCATTGTAATTCACCGTCTGTGACAGGGCGACTCTCTCCTTTGAAGCCTGGCGCACTCTCAAAGCCCAGGCGGGTGACATTCGGTTTCTATAGTGAGACCACAGCCGAGGCAGGATCCGCACGTCCTGGGCGCAGTACAGCCTGATGGCGTCGCTGAGCGGGCGCTTTGCAAAGACGCTGTAGCTGCCGCCGTACTCGGGCGCGAACAGCTTGACGCCGGCGTCCTTGACGGCCTTCCAGGCGGCCAATTCCTGCGCGGGCAGGCGCACGTCTCGCTCGATGCATTTCGACAGTCCGTTGACGCATCGCTTGGAGAAGGTGCGCGTCGCAAGCTCCATCAGCTGAAGGTCCTGGACGCCGGCAAGGCTGATGTCGAAGTGGCTGTACAATGCGTCCGAGTCGTTCCGGACGTCGAAAAAGACCTTTGGGGTCCCATCACATTCGAGGACCTCCTTGAGGGTGCGGCCGGTTTTTCCGCGCGTGGAGAAGGCCGTGTGCTGGAGAGTAACGATGTCGACAAGGTATGTGCGCTTGCTGGGCAGGACATAGAGCTGGAGAATCGAGATGCTCCCGTGCCTCGAGAGGCTCTCGCCTTCGAGGTCGAAGTAGAGCGAAGGCGGTTGAGTCGGCAGCCCGTCTAGGCCGTCCATCATGTTGGAGAGCGCGGCCGCCGTGTCGACCATCTCGATCATGTCGTCAGCTGCATCGTCATTGACACTGATGGCCCCGAGAGACTGGGTGACAGTAGCCAGCAGATGGTCTGTGGCCTTGTTTGCCTCAGCTACAACGGACTCTGCCATTGTCAGACCCTTTGACTCATGATGCTCCTTACGGACGGTCTCACAGGTAGTAGAGAGACTTACGACTCGCGGAAGATGACATGGAAGGCGCTGGGAATGTCCTAGTGGTTCCTCTGCTTGGTTGTACTTTTGGTGAACAGTAGTGAGGAAAACCCCAAGGTCACCCCCTGAAGGGCAACAACACCCTGCCCCTGAGTATATAGGCACACTTCCAGGTCCAGACTCTTGGGGCAGGCTTCATGGATGCGGAGCGAAGAAGAGATCGGTCGTGACGAGCACTGCCGCGTCCTGCATCAAACCCAAAGCGTTATAGCTGGCTGCCACACCTGCCCGCACCCTTCATCCATACAGCTCGCGAAGGCAAGGATGTGAAGGATCTCTACAGGCGCCTTCCACGCCGCCAAGTTATCCGCAGAGCGGCATTGGCCAGCTTGGCCCCGGGATGGTGTGTGAGACAACATACGGAGGCCACTTCAGGCCACAAGGCTCTCGCTTCAGGCGCACGAGGAACGCGGAGGGCCACGGACTCCTCTCCAGTAGAGATGTATGGGCGGTCTGTCAAGATTTGCTCATTGTCCCTCAGCTCAAGCACATCCTGCACAGGTAAGATGGCGAGGATGGTAGCCTTGAAATCTGATGGCTGCTGGGAGTCTAATAGTCACGATCTCACGGTTACAGGCTCGGGCGTGGGGGGCGGTCACGGAAGGAAGTCTTTGGAATATCTCCCCTCCCCCCGTTTTTTCTGTTCAAGTTTGGTGGTACTCGTAGAGGCAAGGCTCGTGGGAGAACACCATGTCACGCTGTTTGCGCGTGGTGTCCGGATCCGTAGGCGTGCAGCAGGTTTGACGTGCACAGCATCAAGCAGCCGGGCTGACTGCTTAAGGCGTTGTCCGATGGTGGTGTGAAGCAGAGTCATGCCCCAAGTATTCCCTGGTAGGAAACCTCGGATGCTGTCCATGGTCGCACTGTTGCCGAACGCACTATTACCTAGTGGCTACCTAGTTATCGGTGTTTCTAGCGGATAACGATTGAAAGATCTCATGCCTTCGCGAACCTACAACCGCCCCTCTATTAAGGGCAAAACGAGCCCGACGTTGAAGCCTCGAATTCAGTCTGCCGGGGAACCGGGTCAGGCTCGATAGCGTTGCTCGCCTCTCTCTCCCCTCGGCTCACCGGTTTCGTTGTCTGGCGCATCCGCGGCATAATTACTCTCTTGGCGCACTTGTGACGTGTAGACTTTCCCCATGCAGCTGCAGAGGGAGGCACCACCACAAGGCGCACCTATGGCCAGTAATACACCCTCTGAGTTGCGTGTGGTTGGTTTCGGCGCATTCCTGGTATGCAGTGAGGCCGACAATGCCCGCCCCCTTTGACGTGTGAAGTGGCAACATCAGCTCAATGTATGTACTAGCCCATGAAACAACCAATCAAAAGACAACACCGTGCATAGGTATCTTGATTGGAATGTTGTGGCACCCCAGGCTCAGATGCTCGGTTGACGGTGCTCGACTTTTGAATTGATAGGCATTCAAGAGGAATGGCTCTGAGTTGATTGATCTTGGTGCATGCATGGCTGCTAATTTCCCAACAATATTGGAACGAAGCGGACTTGTGACTGAAGACGAGGGTAGCATTCAAAGAAGCCTGCAAGCAGAAAGTATCAACTTATCCCAATTTGTTCAGGAGTCGATCCAATCGACCACGTTCGCTTGGAGTTTAGCTGCCCCGACGCTGCGGCCGTGAGAGAAGCGCGTACTGGCCATCACAGACGAGTCGACTGCTAAGCGGCGCGATAGATAACTTACTTCACCGTACATCATCAACAGCTAAGCATATGCCTACCTGACCTGACACGCGCAACTTCAATGAGCCTCTCGAGTTCCTTGTCGTTGTTGTGTTCTCCTCGCTACGTTAGGCGGCATCCAATCTAGGGCTGCACACGGCTTGCTACTGATGGATTAATGATAATCAAAATGCTTCTCCCAAGGACGGCTGACACTGGATATAGACTTTAAACCGCCCATAGACTGATGACGAGTATCAACAGGCAGAGAGAGGACAAATACTAGTCTTACCAAGAACAACTGGCCCGGGCGAGGAGAGCAGATTGGCTTGCGCAATCTCATGTCGTGTCCTCCGCGGATCATGACTCAAGTTCAGGGGTAACACAACAATGGCATCCATGAGCGGCATCATCAAATCACATCAGCCACACATATACACACGCACGCACACAAAAAATACACAAACAGTGGAGTCAACCTCTTCAATTGCTACTAGACCACCATTCCCATCAGCTCTCCACCCAGGCTTTTCACACCGTCTATCAGTCAAGCAGGTCAAAATCCCACAACCCGAATTCTATCTCGAACCCTCCCATCTCCCTCTCATAGGTATCACACACTCCCGACAAGCCACCAACAACTACCCTTTCCCCAAACCATAAAGTTGGCCTGAGTTCAACCCCCAACACCCCCTTCTTCGCAACACCTCACCCCACCCCCATAACCCCCACACAACAACCAACCGCCATCGGCACAGCCACCTCAATAGGGGAAAAAAAAAAAAAAATCGAGGGAAACAAGGTATCCATCCCACCTAACCCGGTATCAATAATAAGAATATATGGTATATCAGAACCCAAACAGAAACGCCACCCAATGATCTTTAAAAACTCCCAGACTATGACAGAACTCGCCATGCACCAGACACCATGACACCATGACACCTTGCCGCGCCGCGCCGCGCCATACAATACAAGGGCGGGCGGACATAGTCCCAAATCCCAGGCCAAGTAAGCCAGATGATGTTGAAAACACAAAAACATGGGACAACAAAACCTCAACAAAATCAGAGACGATATGATAAGATGATAGACGTAAAAAACCGCATAACTCCAGAAAAGCAAGACGAGATAGGAGACGGACAGAGTGTTTGAGGATATGGAATGCACGGTGAGATTAGAAGAGGGATGGTTAGTGGTAATGCGAGTCGGGTGGTAAGCAAGGGTGGTATCATTGGCGTTGGAACAGCAAAAGAAAGAAAGAATAGAAAAAAAAAATGCGGTGATGAACCGAGATGATGAACTGAGTCGATGATGATGATAGCGGGAGTGTCCGGTGGTGGATTGTAGCGTGGTGCGTGGCGGCCGATACACTGCGCGAAGCAGATCGGTCGACTATGGCCAGTCGATGATGATGACGATGGTGTTGAGCAATTTTGTGTTGACCAGGCAGGCTACTCCAACGCGTCACTCAGCCGCCGAATCTCCTCATCAGCGAGCGCGCCCATCCACAAGCACCGCTCCGTAATCCCTTCAATCGGCTGAAACGCGTACAGCGTGCTCGCCTCGAGCAGTCTCAACAGCGTCTTGACCACGCCGGCCGCGGTCCGGCACCGCTCAAAGTTGACCAGCGGCGCCGTCGTGGGCGAGCTCGCAATCTCGCTCGGCTTCTGCGCATTGAACAGCAGATCGTGCGTGTAGATGCCCACAAACGGGATGCACCCCATGTCGGCGACCGCGACGCCCCCCCCCCCCATCTCGGCGCGCATATTGTAAAAGTTCCTCGTCGGCGACAGCAGTGCCTCGAGCTCCCTCAGCGTCCGGCGATCGCCCGCCGGCACCATCGCCCACGTCTTGTTCAGCCTCCCAATCTCGTTGCTGGTCAGCGCAATGGTGATCTGGCTCATGGTGGCAAAGTTGCGGTACCGCCTGCAGTGCGCGGCGATGTGAATGTACTTGATGAGGCACCGCGCGCGCTCCTCTATGTCCTGCGTGAGCACAATCTCCGAGATGGCCCACTTCACCATGATGTTGAAGCGCGCAATCACGACCTCGACGCCGCGCGCGTCCGTCTCGCGCAGAAACGACACCCAGCTGCGCACGTTGATGCCGTTCTGCTCGGCATTCTTCCAGCGCATGTCGATGAGCTCTTTCCAGTCGATCTCGTTGAGGGCATCCTTCTCGACAAGCGTGAACTGTTGCGCGAGTATGTCGCTGTCAAAGGCCAGGATGAAGGGCAGATGCGCAGAGTATTTGTTGTGCTGCGGCGGCGGCGAGCTGACCGGGCTGGCGACTGGGTCGGGGATTTCGAGCGTTGGCGCATTGCGCAGCGCCTCCTTCGTGCCGGTCGGGTCACTGGGTGACGAGAGCGGGGTCGGAGAGAATGGTATGCCTGCTGCGGCCGGTGTGGTGGCGGGGGTGGGCGGCAGAGGCTTCTCCCAGACTTGGTGATCCTGGAGCGTCGGGACAAAAGCGGTCTCGGGGGACATGTGCAGGGCTTGCATGAGCGTCATGGTCGAGGATGGCGGCCTCGGGCTTGGCGGGTTCGCGGCAAGGGGGTTAGCTGGCAGGGTGGAGATGGCCACGCCGATGTCCGAGGGAGAGAAGACATCTCCCTGGTCCTGAATCAGCGCCTCTGCAGACATGTCGGAGGAGATGTCACTCTCATTGTCACTGTCCACATCCAGGAACGAGTGCTCCTCGAGACTGTCGCGTAGCGGCTCAGCTACCGGTGCAGTGGCCCCCTGCTGAATCCGGTCCATGCTATCCGTCTTCTTGACAAAGTCATATGAAGGATGCTGAGAGTCGTGGATGCTGTGATCGTCGTCTGGCGTCTCCGGGCCCTCGTCGGGTCCCTGCAGGATCGAACGATCGGTCCACTCCCGCGTTGCCGTCCGGCTGCGCCCATCATCAGTAAGACCGCGCTGGAGTAGCGGTATCGACGAGTACGAAGCCCTCGAATCGTCGGAAAGAAAGGACTGCACGCCACTTTGGCGATCCAGTGGATCGGCCACGTCCAAAAGACCGCCTCGAGGCGTGATTGTGGAGGGTGCGGTCGACGAGGACGGAAGCGGTTCCTCGACGAGCTGCGCGTTGCGATGTTCTTTCTTTTCTTCTTCTGTAGCAACATGCACCTCCTCAACTCCCTCGAGGACTTCAAGTTCATATCCATCCTCCTCCATTTTCGGAGGTCCGCCGAGATCCATGGACAGCTTGAGGCCAGGCCTTTTTGCCGGGAACTTTCCCTCTAGCTTCAGCAGCGCAGACTCGACTCCTCCGTCATCGTCCATGTCGTCGGGGATGAGCGCGAGCTTCTGTGCCTCGGCCTCGAACGAGGGCCGCATGACTGGCTTGGACGAGTGGGTGCTGAAGAGGGACAGATTCCGCTTCGGGTTTTGTTCCGCAATGGCGCCGAGAGAAAACCTTTCGACGTTGCCTGTCGAGTAATCACTCGTGACTACATTGACATAGCCACTCGAGTCTGCAACAGCGCTCTGGAGATACGAGCTGCGGATGGACTCGCTATACGTCGTCAGTGACGCAGCGGACCGAGACCTCCTGAGGGGCGTGAAGTCCAGGTCGCCCACATTGGAGACGGCGCGGAGGTCACCACCGGGCCTTCTCCGGAGAACGCGAAGCGGCTGGGGAACCATGACGGGGGAGTCATCCACGGACTGCCCCGAGACCGTGGTCGCGTCAAAGCTGCGAATCGTCGGCTGGCGGAAGCTTCCACTTGCAAAGGACGCGCGGCGGGTGAGGCCCCTCGAGCGATTTGACATGTACGACCGGCTGGAAGACTGCCTCGTGTGTCCTCTCGCATGGCTGAGTGGAGGCCGGCGAGGGTCCTGGTTTAAGAAGTCGAGCGAAGGGCGTACTTGCTCTTCGGAAGGCCGTGGGTTGACCCCGAGGGTGTCCAAGTCGGGAATGAATGGTGGCAGAGGATCGGCGGACATCGAATGGCGCAGCATATGCTGGCCAAGAATATATGACGACCGCCTGGGCGTCCCCATGGGGCGACCAGGGGGCGTGTTTGGAGGTGTCGGGTCTGCGCCGTTGGGCGCGAATGCTTCGGCAAAGGCCTCTACCGACGAGTTGACAGCCGGGAGGGCACCGGTCATGATGGGGTAGTCGTCCGGCAGCGAGGTGTCATCAACAATAACAATGGACTTGCTGCCAGTGGTAATGCCCATGTCGCTTGTTGGTCGGTTCAGGACGTGGTCGTTCGAGAAACTATAGGGTGACGTGTTGAGGTACGAATTCGAGGACCCCGCAGGCTCATTGGGAGCCTGCATTTCGACAGTTGGGGGAGAAACCTGTTCGGATTTCTCCGACTGGCCCATAGAGTCTTCTCGGACAGCCTTCTTGAAGTCCTCGGCCACTTCGGCGCCGAGGAGATCGATCCGGACTGGAGGTCGGCCCCACGTTTGACGGGCCCGTGCCTGCGGCACAATCGCGGTACCGGGCAGTCTGTTGGTGGTCGCACCCCTAGGACCAATGGGCGAGATATTGATGTATTGCCCCTGAGCGGAAGACCCGTTCTGGCCCTTAGTGCTCAACGCGCGTCGCACGCTGCCCAGAAGCCTCTTCATACCCGGCCCAGACATAGCGGATGCCATGGTGGCCCCCTTGGTCAACTCAACAGCGGCGGGCTTCAAGATGGTGGTTTGTCTCACGTTCGTGTTCGGCGGGTGGACTTCGACGAACGCCTGAGGAGGCGGCAGGAAATTACCCCGGACCAGACTTCCAGCGTAGGGAAGTGCCAAGAGGAACTCGGCATTCTTGTAGAGACCTCTCTCTGTCGTGGTCGGGTGCTCGCGCAAAGAATCACTCAGGCTGCCGTTCCGTTTGTGAGACGTCTGGGCGCGGGCGCGCTTGCCGACAAGAGCGCGAGGAGTGATGGCAACGGCGTCTGAGTTGTGGATAGCGCTGGGATCAACAGGGTGTGCGGCTGGGTAACCAGCGGCAGGTCGCGCAGGCCGCATGCTCTTCGTCGGGAACGAGCACGACACTACATCCACGCTCATCATACTCGTCGGCGAGATAGCGCCGTTCCGGTCCGGCCCCTCGTTGTCGGCGGCATTCTCGGGGGTAGCGGGGCGGTCTCCAGCCACAACGGCATCGATGTGGCCCGCCGTCGCCACGCCAGAAAACAAGAAGCTCGTGCGGTCGCGAGGACTGGCCGAAACTATTTGTATATCGTCAAGCTGAGGCGGCTCGCTGCTGCTGACCTGGAGCCAAAGGGCCGGGTCCAGCTTTGAGTCGCGCTGGCCGGCGATTCCGCCCGGTGAAACCGGGACATCGGGTCCAAGTGAGGCATCGAATTCGGGCCCGTCCCAGAACTGGGCGCAGACTCTTCGCCAGCACTTCTTGAGCTCAGCCAGGATCTTGAGCGGCACTTTGCGTGCGCTCGATTCCTGCGAGAACTCGTCGATAAGCTCGTTGAGGAGGCGGCAGAATGTGACTCGGATGTTGTAGTCAACGAGAAAGTCGTCGATGAAGTAATTGAGGATCCAATGGCGCAGGGCGACAAAGGTGCGGACCCGTACTACCTGGCCAATCTCGTCGAGCCTGCTCAAGGCCCAGCGAAGCCGGGCAACCAGCATGCGGACAAGGTCGATTGGCTCGAGGAAGCAGCGGTAGGTCAGGAAGAAATCGGAGAGCAGCTCGTAATCGACGAAGCTCGGCGACGTGATCTCGGCAACCAGGCGGGGCGGAGTGGCGGCCGTCACGGCGCCGGAAGCAGAGTAGCGGACGATAGCGCGGTCATCGCAAGCGGGTTTCAAGGTCAGGGCGTCGAACATGGAGGGCTCGATGACGAGGTGCGTAGACAAGTATGTTGCTCGGAGCCGGGGCGGAAGACGAGACGAGGCGGAGCTGAGACGGCGAGAGGGATCGGCCATGGGAGACAGCATCCCGGACATGCGGAATAAGCTCGGCCTCCCAGAGTTGTTCGAGATGCCATCTTGTGGCGTGAGGCGCAGAAACGAAGCACTGCTCGAGCGGATCTCCTCGGTCGGGGCATACGAGGAGCCGCGGATGAAGGGCGTCCCTCGTATGCTGAAACGAGGGGTGCCTATCTTCCACGAGGGAATCGCCACTTCCAACAATGGCGCGTGATGCAGGTCCATGTCCTCGACGCTCCTCGGTCGCTGCTCTTCCCCCGGCTGGGTAATGACGACTTTGAAACCCCCGGGCTCTGATTCTCGCGCGATGCTCGTCTCGGGCAGGGTGGAGTCGGACATGGCCCGACGATGGCGTTGCCGGATCTTGATTTGCTTCTCGCCCGAGTTCGCATACGCCAGGCTGGGTGACGAAGACGGCGGGTGCGACGGTGTCCAGTCGCGGGGGGGCAGCTGCGCGTGCGCGTCCAACCCCAGGCGTTGCTCCGGTGCTATGGTCTCCAGTCCGGCGGTGCTCGGGGGCGTCATGGGGAACACAAAGTGTGGCTGGGGGTACCGCTGATTTGCGGGGCGGACAGTCGGCCTGAGAGTCATTAGAATTGGTGCTTCGGCCGACTGACGTCGAGCATGCATGGGATGGGGTGTTGTGGGTGCAGCTTGCACGCGCATGTTTGCCCTACCTCAGATATATGCGGCCATTGTTTCCGACGTTTGCAACCGCAAACTGTCTCCCTTCGCGACCGGCCGAGCCTCCATCGGGAGCGATTTCCCACCTGTCGTCATCCTGGCTGGGCTTCTTTGCGCGGCGCCCCGCTAGGATCTCCTCGTGCGACCTGCGTTCGGTAACGGGTAACAGGGGCTTCGTTTGCGAACTGGCGGAAACCCAAGGCTTCGTCTTGCCCAGCCCGATGCCCGGCACGCCGCGTCCCGTCTTTGCCCATCTGCTGTCCTTTCCAGGCCTCGGCGGTGGTTGGATCAGGACTCTTTCCGGGGATGCTGGGAGCCGTAATGGGGGTTCCGTTGCTGAGAGTGGTTGCCCAAGGGGCCGTGTCGACGACCCCGTCGCGATGGACGACGGGGACAAATCGGGGTCCATTGCGCAGGGACCAGTCGTGACTCGCGGGAGCCGACCGTTATGTCCCAGTGGTGCTGCTCCTGCTGCCGTTGCCGAGACTGGCGGGGATCGGAGACATTGAGGGTTAGGACCAGCGCATTGGCAATTCCTTGTCGGCGTTCATATGCGGCGCGGCGACGAAGTCGAGAGAGAGTTTGCGAGAGGGCGGCCGTCGAGTTGGTCAAGTTGGTCGGGCTGGTTCCTGTTGGCCGTGTTTACCCAGGCGTGCTGCACGGGCGGGCGAGCACAGAGAGCAGGCGGGCCGAGCAAGCAAACGAGCGACAAGGGTTGGTGCGCGTTGCAACAACAGCCACAAATACTTGAACAGGTCGGCGCCGTAAAGCAAAGGCAGGCCCAAAAGAGAGAAAAAAAAAGAACAAACACAGAGTTGTCGTTGCTGGGAAGCTTCCAGGTTGGTATTGGCCGAGAGAGTGTTCTCGCGAGCAGGTATCAACCTTGGAATGGCGCTGCGAATCCGAGAACAGAGAGGTCGAGTGCGGTTGAGTGCAGTCGTCGAACGGGAGAGCAACCCTTTGATCGGCGAGTGGGGAAAGCAAGGAAAGCAACAGCATCGAGCCTGCTGTTCGGTACCCTGGCTCGACCTGGTCACTGCAGGAGCAGGGTCACCCCTCCGCTCCAGCGCGTGATAAGGCCTAGGTGGGAAATTTGCAGAGTGGGGCGTGCTGAGAGTTGGGGACGGAGGAGCCGGGGCTTGCAGGCGGAAGAGAGCCGAGAGCAGGAGCACTGCCCGAAATCAAAGTGCTAGTGAAGTGTTGGAATTGACGAATTACTCTCAAAGTGCTGTGAACGCAGCACAGTCTACACAGTACCTTTACTTTAGTTCCATACCTTACACTCCAGCTCGGTTCTGCTTCTTCCACCGCCAAGCCCCCTCCTCTCGCAAACTATTGCTGCATGTGCAATCCCAATCCAGCATCGGGACGAGACGGATTTCTGGGGGAACGCACCCGGCCGCCGGGCTGTGGCCCAGCACAGCAGATGGACCAGTGAACGCGACCAGACGACCACAGAGATTGGACGGACGAATCTGCATCATGGGCGAAAAGTACCGCGCGCACGGTTCCGCCAACCTTAGCGCACCCGGTGGAGCGGGGCACACTGGGTCCATGATGCGCGTTCGGGTTGACCCTGCGGGGATGACGAGATGAATGAGAGATGAGCGAGACTTGTGTCTTGCGTCTCTGTCTTGTGTCTCTCCTCTCGTCGAGATGCAAAAGTGAGCCGCAATCTGCTTCCCGTCTCGTCCTCCCAGCGGTACCAGGAAATGGCCCAACGCCCAATTTGCCGTTTCCTGGCCGTTGCCCGGAACCAGAGAGAGCATCAACCTGCCGCGGTTGGGGGCTGGGCCACACGTGGGTGCTTGCTGCGGTACCTTTGCTGGGCTTGCTGTGGTGGAGCTCGGGGTTGGCGCGGGTTCCAGTTCTGGGAAGCTCCCCCGGTCGTGGCTTCGCGGGACCAGCTTCCGGTCCTCGCTTGGCCGTTGCCCTCATTTCCCAGACGGCCGGATTCGTTTGAGCTGAACGCCAGAAGCTTCACAAGCCTTCCACCAAGGCAGACGGTCAACCTCAAACAGCCCGTCTGGCCAGACAACAGGGTCATTCCTGGTATCGCCATCGGACTTGGAGTGGAGAGCACTCTTCAGCCTGACGCCTTGGGACGAATGACGCTGCGCTGAACGGCGAACATTGCATCAGGGGGCCGAGCCAGATCCTGCCAGATCTCGCCTGCCCCGAGACCCCTTTTCCCCTTCGGTGACCCGTCGTGTTGGGCAACAACCCCAGTTGCGGAACTGTGGAGAAATCGTCATTTCAGGGACAGGCACAATCAACCCATTTGCAAGCACAGGCCAACCCCCACGTCACCCGTTCCTGCGGTGCCGAATGGCGGGTGTGGCGTCTGGGGTCTCTGCCAATTCCAAGGACGGCAAACTCCCGTGGGAGAGCAACTCCTGCGTCATGCAGCATTTGCGCCGCCCCATTCACGTCACACAGCAGATAGTTAGCAAGCAGAGGAGCGAGAGCGAGCGAGCGAGGCTCACAATGCCGCAAGCGAGGATAGCGAGCAAAAAGACGGCAAACAATGGGGCACACCGCCTGGCACTTGCATCTCGGGTTCCGCCTCAACAAGCCTCGACGTCAATGACTTGCGCCTCTTCTCAGCCCTGGCCAGTTGCCGACGCGGCCCCAACGGTGGGTGCCACGCCAACCTTGTGCCGTGCCTGATCGCCACCAAGCTAGTGTAAACCCTCCGGTTCGTGGCACATGTCCGTCATGCCGACAGAAACTCGTGGCCGATCACCCAAACGGCCGTCTTCCGGCACGAGATTTCGCCGAATGGAGATCGACAGGTCGGCTTGGCGACTTGCCCTATCCAGAGACGAATGGCATCGTCAACCCACGAGCCGCGAACGGGCGGCGGTGTGTCCAAGTTGTCTCGAACCATCAAGGTGCTCTGTCTGTCATCTTGCACAATTCAACCCAGCCCCAGCCCAGCCGAGCCCAGCCCAGCCCGCCCCTCTTGTGAATGCTGGCGCATGTCAAACACCAACTTTTTCTTCTTTTCTCATTCCGTGATGAGATGGGGTCGATTAATATCTCTCATGTCATGCCAGCCCCTGCCTGCCCCAATGGCCAAGCCCAACCTCATCTCTCCCCAATCCCATCGATCCATCTCGAGCACCTGGAGGCAATGGGTCCAGAACAGCATCTCCTTCCGTCTCCGAACCCACCAAACTATAGGTTGTATCGCACAGCAGCGGAGTCCAATGCCTAATGTCGTCATAAAAACCCACCCACACATCTCCTTTCCCCAATGCACCCCAAACCAGGAACCAACGTGCATCTTGCATCTTACATCTTGCATCTTTGCATCCAACGCGCGCAACCCACCCACTTGGCATTTCATAATCCCACCGCAATCTGCCGTGCATCAGTGGAGCGGCAGTGGATAATCCATGATGACACGATCTGACGATGTCTCGAGCCGATCCCCAGTCCACGTGTGCGATGTGGATCGTTGATCTGTCGCGGCCCCTTGCCCAGACTGACCTGAGCCAGGAACTGTCTAGATAGAGATGATCGGCAGGTCCAAAGGACGCTTGAGGCTAGGTTATAAACGGTGGAGGGTCGTTGCGGTGGTGGAGTTTAGGGTTTGGAGGGGATTGGGCACGCTGATCGACGTTGTTGGTTCCTGTTGTGGAAGTATTCTTCAACGTCCTTCTGCTTTTGGATTAGGGAATGGGCCACTGACCCTTTCGGGGTCGATTGGTATGCTTGGCTAAGTTGCTCGTTAACAATGTATTGTCGTTTCTTGCTTGACAGCTTAGAGTCAATGTTGAAGAAGAGACTTAAGCTTTGTCTCTCAACGCGAAGCTACTCATACAGCCCTCTTCGAGTCCTCCTGGACATGTTGCACACAGCTCCTGCATAAGGTAGCTCGTCTTATTAAACGTTTGAAGAGATCAGAGACATGCCTGACATTGTCATTTAGGATTGACTTAAACTTAAAAAAAAGGCAAAAGCTCACCGGTCACCCCCCTCACGCGGGGAGTTGACCGGCTACGAAAACCCTCTGACGAGTTTTACTAGTTGTAGTAGTCGGAGCATCCTCCCACCACCGCAGATTCCGCTGCTCGAGTCCTGTCGGACCAGGGACTCCTCCTTGCGGAGGAGTGTCGGTGTTGCTCACTGTGGAGCGGTTGTGCATCTCTTCTCTTTTTTAGAAGACCTATGTTATCGGTGTGACCACCTTGCAGGCCCAGCAGGAGAACCCTTTGACTCTGTTCTTTTCTTTTTTTTTTTGGTCAGGGTGCTCCTGTTGGGAATCGAACGGGCGAGTGCCCCGTCTGGGGAGAGAGCTCTGGCTCTCCCATCGGTATTTGCAGAGAATTTCTGCAAGTCTATGTTCCCCCCGCTCGGCCACGGCCGGTTTTTTTTGGTATTTTTGCGGGGGGACATTTGGGTGCCTGCGGGAAGTTGTATATATACCCTGGCGAGGGGTTCCTTCCTTTACTCTTGGGGTGGCGATGCGGAAGGGCGTGCGAGGCAGGCACCCATGAGGCCGGGGCCATGGCAACGAAGGGAGCTTAGGTTTGACGGTTTGGAGATCGAACACCAACAATGCGACTGTCACATTCTCAAACTCTCCTCATCATCAAGAACTGGATATTTACGTTGACATGTCACATCAAGACACACGTCAATAACAGATCCCATCCATATATTCTATCACCGCAAACTACAATATCTACCACCACCCAAATTAGTTGCCCCCCGGATACGGATTGGCCTTCGCAATCTGCCCGGCAATCTGCTCAGCAAACCACTCGGCGGGCTCTGCACTCAGCCGCGCCGTCTCGGCCGTCGTCAGGATGGTCTTGATGCCGACCCCGACCCGGTCCGAGCTGCTGTACTCCCTCAGCCTGTTGAGCACCTCGTTCACGTCGGCGGGGCCCTCGAATGCGCCCGACTCGGTCAACACATTGGCCATCTCGCGCGTGTCCTGGACGGCGGGCACGCGGATCTGGCGGTCAAACGCCGTGGTGATGTCGAGCTGCTCCATGACGGGCAGCTGGGAGGTGGTGGCGAGAATGAGGAGGCGGTGGCCCTTGGGCGGCGGCGTCTGTAGGAGCGTGACGAGCGCCTGGAGGATGCTGTTGGAGAGGCGCAGGCCGACGGGGTTCCATTCGATGAGACGCTCGATGTTGTCTAGAGAGTGTTAGTGGTTTGAGAGAGAAAAGAAAAATGTGTAGGGGAGAACATACCAATGATGAGCATGCTCAGGGGCGACTTGTAGGCGTCGGTAAAGATCTTGTGAAGGTGGTCCTTCTTGGCAAGCTCGTCTCGGAAGCCGACCATGGACGCAGGGGTGATAATCTTGATGAAGGGGTAGTCCGACTTCATGGCGATGTGGGCGGCCAATGCAGTCTTGCCGCTTGCCGGGGGGCCATGCAGCAACACGGCGGTATGCCGCAGCCGCTCCTGTTGCCTGACGTTCTCCACATAGAGCATGCCGTCGTTGACGATGGCGGAGATGCTCTGCGAGAAGTTGATGATGCCGTAGGGAATGGCATCATCGAGCTCCGACTCGTCGGCGCCAAAGGCAGGCTTGACTTCGTTCAGCGCGTTGAGGAAGTCTTGCCGGACAACCTTCATGTTGACCACATCCTCGCTGACGCTGGCCATAGTGCCAACCTTGATGTTCCGCGAGAACGCAAAAGACGTGGCCGATTTGACGAGACCGCTCAGCTCGGCACCCGAAAAGTTCTTGGTCAGGGCCGCCAGTTCGGGGAGGTCAACGTCGGTGCCCATGACGTTGTTCTCCTTCATCTTGGCGGTATGGATCTTGAGAATCTGGGACCGGCCGAACTCGTCGGGCAGCGAGATCTCGATTTGCACCTCGAGACGGCCCGGACGCAGTAGGGCGTCATCGATCATGTCCTTGCGGTTGGTCATTCCGATGAGGAGAATGTTGTTGAGCTGGTCGACACCGTCCAGCTTGGACAGCAGCTGGTTGACGACGCTGTCGCCCACACCCGTGCCGCCGCCGGCTCCCGAACCTCTCTGCTTGCACACGGCGTCCAGCTCGTCAAAAATGATGATATGCAGGCCGGACTCGTCGCCCTTCTCCTTGTACTCCTTCTCGGCATCGGCGAACAGCTTCCGGATGTTTTCTTCGCTTTGGCCGACATACTTGTTCAGGACCTCGGGACCGTTGATGATCTTGGGCTCTCTGGCGTTCAGCATCTTGCCGATCTGCCGGGCGATGAGTGTCTTTCCTGTTCCCGGAGGGCCGTAGAGCAGCATGCCCTTCACGTGCATGATGCCGAGCTTGTCGATGAGACCTGGCGGGAAGATGCGCGAGGCAAAGGCACGGCGGAAGATGGTGGAGAACTCGGTATCCAGACCACCGATGCCCATGTCCTCAAATTTGAAGTCGGGGCTGATGATGGCGTTGGCGGCGGGCCGCTTGTTGGAGCCTTTGAGCTTGATGGGCGACCTGGCATCCTTGTAGAAGCCGATGCTGGACTGGTTGGTGAGGATGCCGCGTGCTCCAGGGTCGCTGCGTGTGGGGGGTTCGTTGGTCTGCTTTTGCTGCATGGTGAGGTCGATCAGGGTCACCGTCTTGACCATGATGGCCAGCGGGACATTTTGAACGTCCAGAAGCAGTCTCTGTCCGGGCGAGAAGACCTGGTTCTGGAAGCTCTTGACGAACATGGCGGCCAGCTCATCCTGGTCGTACGGAGCGTCCACAATTTTCCTGGCCGACGCAAACCCAATCTCGACGTCGATGGAGCCAACATATGCGGGACCCCCCTGGCTAAACGGGTCGTAGAGCTCTCCGACCACCTCATCCATCATGCCGATGCTGCACCATGTTCGCTGCGGATCTGACAAGCTGATGCAGCCGTCGGGGAAACCGGGGGTGGGGCGTGCCGTGACGACATAATCGCCCCTGAGTTGGTTGCCAGTCAGGCGGATGTACAGATCGGAGCCGTCGCGGTTCGGCGGGAAGTCGTTGGGCGATACGGCGCAACTGTGTCCAGGTCAGCGACTGCTCCCAGGCGCACGGCGACAAAGTCTCCGACTCACATGTTTCCAAAGATGTACTGCGACTGCAGCGTCTTGTCCTCGACCTTCGCAATCCTGAGCCGCACCTGTCGGCTCCTCGACTGCGGCTGATATGAGCCCGGCGCATTGGCGTATCCGCCACCGTATCCAGCACCTCCGTAGCTCTCCTTCGCGTAGCCATCCCCGCCGTAGCCCCCGCCAGGAGGGTTTTGGGGTCGCTGAGGTGCGGGCGCGGGCGCGGGCGAACGCCCGGCGGGAGATCCGTAACCACCGGGGGCTGGGGAGCCATAACCACTAGGCGCAGGCGAGTAGCCACCAGAGTCGCCTCCTGGTGGCCGCTGCACCTGGCGTCCAGGCAAACCGGGAGCCCCGCCGCGGGCGGCGGGTTTGCTGAAGAGATTGTTTCGCAGATCCATGGCGATGGCTTGCGAGTTATGAAAGAGCGATGTGTGTCGAAGAGAGAGGTTTCGTGGTCCGGAACGGGGGATGGAAGCTTGAAAACAGCTGCGTCAACCCGGGCGAGGCCGTTAGGCGGGGTTTCGAGATGTCGAGGTCACGAGTGAATTCTCGAGACGTGGCCTTTGTTGGCTTCGACCTGTTTTATTCGTCTTTCGTTATCGAGGCCTGGTCTATGCCACACTCGCTTGGTTTTGTGCGGACCAACAAACAGAAAGTCTATAAAAAGGGAGTGTCGTTGGCGACGTGGGCCGGGTTAGAGCTCGAGGTGTTGGGACAGGCGGCGTTTCAGCGAACGCCCCACGAGGACATCAAGAGGGACATAAAATACGAGATGGGGCCCACAGTTTTGGTGAGAGAAAGGATGGTTTACTGTGGCGACCAGACCACTCTGCTTCTTGGCATCTATCATCCAGTGGGGCGTGCTAGTGGGGAAGCCTGGCCCCACCATCCGTCTTGGCGACCTGCGAAGCTCAGTTAACCATCAAGGTGCATAAAAGCTACCCTTAACATTCCCAAATCCCCGTTCTCTCTCGAGCACCGCCATCATGCCGCTGTAAGTCACACCCCAACACGTCACAGCAAACAATATATCTGACTTCCCACCAGACATCTCCTCGGCAAAAAGTCATGGAATCCCTACAACCCCGCCGCCATCGCCCGCGTGCGCCGCGATGAAGCGGCGGCACAGGCCCAGGAAGAAGCCGAGGAACAGCGCATGCAAGAAGTCGACGCCGCCCGCCGTCTGGCCATTCTGCGCGGCGAAGTTCCGCCTCCCCTCGAGCCGCCTTCCGAGCCCCATGGGCCCCCCACCTCCCGCAGCCATGACCGGGATCCCTACGGCGGCGGCAGCCGCAAGCGCAAGCGCCACGGCGAAGACGACACCGACTTTGAGATGCGCCTAGCCCGCGAGCGCGCCACTCTGGGGGCCCAGGCAACGCGCGAGCTGGCTACTGCTGCCAGACCCGCACCGACCATCACCACCGCGCCCGCGTCGCTGGTCGACAGCAAGGGGCACATCTCGCTGTTCTCCGAAGCCGAGACCGCACGGCCGCGGGAGGGAAACAAGGAGGCCACGGAGGAAGCGGCGCGCAAGGAGCGCGAGCTCAAGGATCAATACAAGATGCGGCTGGTCAACGCCGCGGGCAAGGACGGGCAGGGTCTGACGGACGGCGGGCCGTGGTATGCTTCCGCCGACGGGGAGGCGTCGGGGGCGCTGGTGCCGAGCAAGAACGTCTTTGGGAGGGATGACCCGAAGAGGAAGGTCAGGGAGGCGGTGAGGTTGGGCGCGAGTGATCCGCTTGCGATGATGAAGAGGGGCGCGAAGATGGTCAGGGAATTGGGGAAGGATAGGAAGAGGGAGGCAGAGGAGCGGGAGAGAGACTTGAAGGCGTTGGAGAGAGAGGAGAGGAGGGAGGAAAAGAGGAGGGAGAGGAGGAGAAGGAAAGAGGATGACGCTGATAGGAAGGACAGGGGTTCAAGTGGGGTAGTGAGGGATAGCAAGACAGAGCGACGTGAGCGCTCTCATCGGGACCACGAAGACCGGCGTCGGTCTCGAAGTGGCGAGCGGAGCAGGCATGGTCGGGAAAGGAGGCAGAGTCTGGACAGAGACGGTGGCTCCAAGGCACGGGAGAGCTCTCGCCCAGATGATGGAGACAGGTATAGAGACCGGAGTCGAGACTGGGAAAGACGACGCTTTGATGGACATGAAAAACACCACGATAGGGATCACGATCGACATCACCGCTCACATAGATCAGAGCACGACAGGGAAAGGGACAGAGATAGAGATCGACGTAGGAGCGACCAGCGCTAACAGCCAAATCTCAACCCTCCTAACCGTCTCAGTCCCACCGATCAGCCCCCCCCTACCTCACTCCCACTTATGCCTCCTTCCAAGGCAACTCAATCTTGACCTCTCTCATGTCCCTCTCGACCATCTCCCCCAGCTTCCCCTGCCCTTTACACACCCTCCCCAGCTCAGCCAACACCTCCTCTACCAAGCCCTCACTAGCCCCCTCCTTCCGATCGCTATACACATCCAGCCCCTCGGCCGTAAAAACCGTTGGCGCGAACCACGTCACGACCCACCTCTCCACCAGCTCCCCGTCCGGCCCCGCCCGCTCGCCGTACCCCAGCACCTCCCAGTGGCTGCCCACAAAGAACAGCAGCCCGCTGCCGCGCCAGTCCCACACGCCCGTGTCGCCCGCGGACGAGGCCGTGTCGACGCCCGCGATGCGCTTGAGGCTGCCCGCGCCGGAGAGGGATTCGTACTCGACGAGGTCGGAGACGCGCTCTCGAGACGGAGATGAAGAAGAGGAGGAGGTGGAGGAGGAGGAAGAGGGGAGGGGTCCGTAGGTGATGCGCACGTTGCGGGCGGAGCGCCACATTTTCAGGGTGGAGTGGGTGACGGACCAGGTGCGGTGGAGGAAGGCGAGGGTGGGTGGGGTGAAGGGCGGGTCGGGGTTGGGGGAGGAGGCGTACTTGGAGGGCAGGCGGATGGTGATGGGGTTTGACATGGTGGTGGCTGGCGGTTTTGGGGGCCTTTGTGTGTGTGTTTAGGTCTGATTGGCGTGGTGATGAGACGTTGGATGAGGCTTTGTGAGCTGTTGAGGATGAGAGATGTTTGATGATGAGAAGTTGGCGGTTAACGTTGGTGTAAACTTGGTCGAGGGAAGTCGTTGGGCATGACAGGGGTTCGATCAGGGATGCCTGCAGCCCGTGCGCACGACCGAGACACAGTGCACGAGAGTTGAGTCTCCAGGGGTCTCATCGTCTCACCATCAAATGCATGGGATTCTTCTTCTGTGGCACTCTTGCCATTCGTTTACATATCTTGCTCTGTGATTTGACGAAACGAGATGCCGGAGCGTGATTCAAAACAACCGATCACATGACTGGATGCAACTGCAGCTCAAATCGACTCTTTCCCCTCCGACAACCCTGGCCGTGTTTATCACGCCAACCAAACCGCAGATGCCGCGAGCAATGAGAAGTGACAGAGGCACACTGGCCGCATACTGTGCAGCCTCCCCTGTTCATGGAGTTGCGGCTCCAACCTCATTTTAGCGAGCCCCACAAGGCTGAGAACGACAACAGCTCAGATTTCGTCTGAATCCGTCGTTTTTCCGCGGTTGGTTTGCCGAGACCTCATTCCTGATCACATCCGTCTTTTGTTTTCCTGACTTAATTGAACCAGGCTCAGAGCTAGAGCAAGCCCACTCAAGATTCCCAACTGAGCCGCAAACGGACATCTCAAACAAAGAACAGCATTCCCGAGTTCGGGTGAAAGCTCATTCATCAACTGCTCCCGTATTCAGAGCTGCATATCTGAGCATCCCTCCGCTTCAACTCTCTCTTTTACAACTCTGCACCTCTCAACACCACCACACTCGCAATCCTCACTCAAAACACTCACAATGGCCAACCCCAACCCAGACGAAATCGCCCTCTCCGACGAGGACATCCAGGACGCCGGCGACTACGAAGTCGATTACGACCCCGCCATGGCCGCCGCCCTCGGCTTCACCAGCTTCGGCGCACAAGACGACAGCTCCCGCCCCTCCAAAAAGCGGCGCTTCAACGCGCAGTCCGACGCCGCCGTCATCGCAACAGCCCCCTTTACGGCCCACAAGGCCCAGCAGCGGCAGCGGGCCAAATCCAAACCCAAGGCCCAATCCAAGTCCGCTCCCAAGGATGAAATCACATATTCCTCCTCCGACGACAATGACGCCAAGAACAACAATGACAACAACAACAACAACGATGATAATGACGACGACGACTTTGGCCTCGACACCGCCGCCGACCTAGAAGAACCCCCAACCCCAGCCCCAACCCCAACCCCAGCTCATCCCTCCCCACCCCCAACCTCACCCTCCCCGCCCGGCCCCATCCACAACCACCCCTGCAGCAGCCCGCAACACCGGCACGGGCACCGGTGCCGGTCACGCCCGAGGCGAGAACAGCCACCGAGGCGGCAGGGCGGGCGGCAAGGGCGGCGGCCACAACCCGCTCTGGTACGTCGGCTACTACGACGCGAGCAGCAACGAGAACCCCTGGGAGGGCATGGAGAAGTTCAAGGGCCTGGCGCCCGTGGGGACGTGGGTGCCGCGGTACTGGAATCGGGTCGCCGCTGCTGCTGCTGGTGGCGGCGGCGCTGGCGGTGGTGATGGAGGTGATGAAGGTGATGAAGGTGATGGAGATGCTGGGTACGCCGGGGGTTCTGGGGACGCTGCTGGCGACGATGCCGGGTGGGACGTCGGAGCTGAGGAGACAGGTGCCTATGGAGAGGAGGAGGGGGCCGCTGTTCCAGCCGGTTGAGCAAGGACGGAGGAGGAGCTGCGGTCACTGCCGACAGCGACCGACACCCCTCGTCAAAGACAAGCACGACCGTCCAACCCAATCACAAGTGGAACGAGACAGGAGAAGGCAGAGGGCCATGGAGATAACCCTCTTAGATCATCACGTGACCCCATGGGGTTTGGTATCCGCAGAGCAACAGCCCCTTCCGGGCCCAGGTTGGGCACAACCACGTCACATGACAGACCGGTGAAGATCACGCTGGGCAAAAGACGGAGACACACAGTGCCGCAGGAGGTGTGGCTCGCCGGAGGGGAGGCGGAGGAGGCACTTGTACTTGAGGCCAGGTCACGAGAAGCGTCACGCTGCCCACCTACGGGCACACACGCACACAGAGAGAGAGAGAGACAGGAACAGAGATCTACCGCGTGATTGCCAGCTACGGAATAGAACACGATCAAAGGAACAAAGACAGCAGGGAAACACGTGAAATCCACCTGACCCAGCTCCCAAGACCCCCACTCACCCATGTCATACAATCCCAGCCTTCCCCTCCCAGAAAGAGCAGCATCCCTCCCTCCCCGAGCGCCCGAAACGGGAAAGAACACCCCCCTCCGTTTTTCATCCCCCAGGAACAGTCAGCACGTCCTCCTCACGTGCCAGACAAGCTGACCGGCTGTCCCCCTCCCCGCCACCGCCGCCGCCGGCTCTCCAAAGCTTGGTTCTGTGCTCCCAAGCAAGGCACGAGCAGGCGAGGAAGGGCTTTCCTCCTCCCAAACAGCCGGGTCCGCCAGAACTAGCCCCTGGTCCCCCATCATCCGCAGGGAAAGCCCACCTGCAGCCCACGCGAGTGCCCACCCACCGTCCCGATCTTCCCGCCCTGCCGGGATAACCCGCCCCGGCGTGCGTCCAAAAAAGGCGGGGGAGGGGGTGATGGTGGAGCACGCGCTGTACCGGTACTTTTGAAACCCCCCAAAACCCGCAACAAAAACGCTGCCCGCCCTCCCTCCGTTCCCGGTACCCAAAACAAGACAACAAAAGAAGAACCCTGCCCGGCCCGTCCAATCATAAGTCATAAACGTCGTGAAACAGCCGCCCAGATGTGCAGATTGCGCAGGAAAAGGGGGGGTGGAGCGCGGGTCGCCCCGTCGCGCGAACGCGTGTGGGAGGGGGCGTGAGATCTCGAAAGAGCTGCAGATGCTGCATAAACTGCAAAGTTGCCCGACGCATTTCACACACCCCCCCGTTTCCGCCGCGCCGCCGCCCGTCGTAGAATGACGGCCATAAAGCAGCGAGGGGTGGAAAATGCGCGAGCGGCTCCGCAGCCTCGCCTCTCGTCTCAACGTCACCTCTCCCGCAAGGCTCCTCGCCGCACACCCCCTTTGCTGATCAGAACATGAAAGTGGGTATGGGTACCTGCAGATGCTCCCGTCTGCAAGATCTGTCGATAAAGATGAGGCTCAAAACGCCAGATCGCCCGCAACGCCAGGCAAAACAAAGATGAGACTGCCAGATTAGTACATATCCGGGGACGGGTACCGCGCCCGCGCCTTTGCGTACTCCTTGGAGTGCTTTTTTGACGCCTTCGCCTTCAGAGACCTGGCCGTGCTTTTTGTCAGCTTCTGTTTTCTAGAGGGCAGTCTCCGCGATTTGAGCTGTCGTCCTCGCGGATCGCGAGCGGCTCGAATCCAGTTTTGTATTACTGGGAAGCAAATCCGCTACTTACGAGACTTTCTTCTGCGTCCACTCGAGATCGTTGCGCACCTCGCGCGCATCCTCGAGCCCCTGCGCAAACCGCGCGCGGGTCTTTGCCAGGCGCGCTTGCGCCTTTGCCTGCAGCTCGAGCAGCTCTCGGTGCTTGGCGTTCAAGTGGCCAGATCTGTTTCGATTTCGCGTTAGCCAACAGTTCCAGTCCTGACCACCGGGCTCTCGCCAGCTCGCAGCGAACGCTTCCTGGGCGCTGCTCAAAGCCGCCATTTCGGGAACGCAACTTACGTCTGCGCCTGCTTGGCGGTGCACTTGTCAAGAGCAAGCGGGTCGAAAGTGGCCGCAAACCGCTCCTGCATGTATTCGTTGAGGTCGATGCCGCCCGCGGAACAAGCAGTGTCGTACTCGCCCTGGCTGCTACCGGCGTAGCTGGTGGTCACAGAGTAGCTGTTTCCATAGCCAGACGCGGAGCTGACAGAGGCATCCAGATCCTCGGGAGGCGAAACCGAGTAGGTGCTGTCACCGCTTGTGTAGTAGCTCGGGCTCTGGTATTGACCCTTGCTGGGAATGGGGAGGGCGCCAGTGGCGTAATATTGAGGAGAGTAAGAAGTAGACATGATGAAGAATGCGGGTGGGCAAACAGACGCTTGTGAGTTTGAGAGGTGTGACGAAGCTTGTGGCCGGTGTAGGCTCTCAAGAGTGTGTGTTTGTTTGTGAAGATGGTGTCACTTGGGACAGAACTATGTCGGATGTGGGAGAATGTGTCTTGTGCTCTTGAATGTGATCCTGGGGAGCAGAGAAAGTGAAGAGAAAGGAGAAAGAAGATCTTACCTCGACCCCGTCAAACTTGACCCTTTTTATACCCGTCTGAAGCCCCCCTGGCTCGCGGCATGCCGCCATCGCGACTTGAGCAGGATAAGAGCAGAAGACTCTATTCGTCAAGGACCCCTCTAACCCCGCTTGAAGCCAGGGAGAGGTAGGATGCGATGAGGGTCATGGTGACGATGAGGGCCCGGTCTTCATCGAGACACGCCTCTCGGGCCGTCTGCCCTCCACGGGGACAAGCCAACCAGAGGAGGCATGGTATAGCGGATGGGGTGATCCCTGAGCAGTTGGCCGAGCAGGCCATCCCGGATTGGCTTGGGGACGAGTTTCGATTGATCAGAGAAAGGAGTGAGCAAAACAGGATGCATATGCCGGGGGGCGACTATCACCGTTTGTATTGGTGGAGCCGGCATCAAAGAGGGGGAAACGGGACAGAGGATCCTGTCCCCAACAAGAAAGTCCGGCTGTTCCATAGTTCTAGGCTCCGGGGACCAAGTCAAGCATGGTCAACAAGAGGCGAGGGGGGGGATCGGGTGGGCCTGAAGAGCAGGAGGCTCAACGGCCAAGATCCAGAAGGGGGGTGACAAGGAGGGGTGAGCGTAGCAGCGCCGGCCGAGGGAGGGAATGGAAGGCGAGAAGAGGTGCCGGAGGCATGGGCAGGGGTAGTTCGTGCCGGAGACTAGGCCGAGATGGCGAGATGGGGGACGGGGTGACAGCGAATGACAGGCTGGAACCCGCAAGCGGAGGTCTGGGAACGAACTGTTCGGCTCGTCGAAATTTGGAGGTCATGAGGCATGTGTCCAGAGACTGGCCGGGAACAGGCAAGGCCAAACGGTGGGCAGGATTGAACGAACGGCGGGCCGAAAGACGGAGAGACGAACAAATCGGCGAAGGGCCGTCGACGGATGCACCATGACCTTTGACTGACGGGGATCGACCACCCAGGATGGACCCTCGAAGAGCAGCGAACGGGGAACGACAAACAGGCGTGCCGTGATGACGCTAAGCAGAATGGACAAAAGCAGCGTGGAATCCTGATTTCCCAGAGCTGACGTCTCGTTGGTCCGGGACGGGAAATGGCGACGTCAAACAGATGTTGCAAAGTCGGGTTAGGCAGAGATGCATCAGGTCGGGCAATGTGTTGTCCAAAAGGGCTGCAGGTGGGATTTGTTTTTTGGAGGGGTCTTACACAGGCAGCTCTGAGCACCATGGCCTGTGCGTTCTCGGATGGACTGCACTTGCCTCCTGAGCGACCCCGAGTGACGAGAAATAGGACTGAACACGGCAGGCACGGTGGAATTGCGATGCCCTAACACACAATTCGGAAAGAAAAAGGGATTATTCAATTGGCTAGAGGGCAAAGAAAACGAAACGGGCCCTCAAGCGTTCACTTACTCGTCGGCGAAGATCGGTACGGCGAGCGAGGGGTGGGCAGGCTCTGCACACACTTGCCGACCAGAAAAGCCTTGGAGAGGAATTAACCACGGCCCGGATCCACGGGTGCGTCCAGGTTGATAAGCTACCGGTATGGGGGCTCCTTGGATGGATGTACTGTGTAGCGGGCGACGTGCAGTTTCTCTGCTGCGTTTCAGGGTACTAGTATGCCTCGGCGCCGGCTGCCAGCGGCCCATGCCAGGGTACTGTGTATGCACGTCTGAGACCTTGTGTTTTTATTCCGCCCTGCCGAGATAGGGTGCAGAAAGAGTCTCGGGATCTGGAGCATGGCCGCTTGCTGCCAAAGGCGCCGTGAATGTTCCGAGTACTACGCCTGCCGGGCTTCGGCCAACCGGTGGACGGAGGACATAGGACAAGACACGCCTTGGCCGTCTCGGTAATGCGGGCTGCGCAAGGTAACGAGCCGGTGTAGCCTGCGGCAAGTCATGTACGTCAAAGGGGCAACCGAAAACGTGGAGGTCCACAGAAGACGGCTGCAAAGTCTCAGACAATCCGGCTGAGTGAAGCGTACATCGTCGTCCCGGTGTTCCGGCTTGAAATTGCGGCCTGCCCATCGGTTTTGCCCGTGATGAGAGCCGCTTCCTGCCTCGCCCCACGCTGCGGGCTTTCGAGAAGCTCGGGCATAAGGGAGGATGCCTGGATGCAGTGCATGATATCCCCGCGAAGATAGGTAGGTTCCGGGTCCTGCCCACCAACAGCACCCATGGGTACATGACAGATCGTACATTTCCTGCCGCTCCGGAAGGCTGACTCTGGGGTTGAGTGGCCATGTAGCAATGGCAGGGCAGAGGCGGGGGAGGGGCATGACTTGGGAACCATGCGAAGGTAAGGAGGCCGGTCCCCTTTCGTTCGTCCAACAAGATCCCCAGTGGCTCCATCAGTCGGCCGTCATTGGGCCGTTCGCCAACAGAACCGGAGACCCGGGGCACGCCGGGATGGGGAGCTAAGGTTGGCTCGTTAAGAACTCTGCATGGCTGACAACGCCTCAGTGGGCTGTAACTTGGCTCCGTTCGCGCGCTAATGGCGTCCAACATGCGGGAGCGGGCATTGCGTCAGTGAGGTCGGCAAGGGGGGGGTGCCTCACAGCAGGCCCACGGGTGGGACGACAGACGGAGGGACTGTAGGCAGAAGTGAAGCAGTTAACAGCTTGTTATCTAACCGGCGCGAACGGGCGAGATGCAGGCTCGGGTCAGCGTCGAAAGACAACGCATCAAGCCCTCCTGCAGGTTGGGGGGCAGTTGCAGGCTGCGGCACCCCCGTCTTTCCATGATCCGCTGGGATCGCGGGCTTCGAGAAGGAACGGGCAGAGAGATCAAGTGTGGGTACCGCGAAAATGTAACATAAGGGCTCGAGTGGAATTAGGAGATGCAGTCAAACCAGACTTGTGCTGCCGATTGATGACTGGGCACGATCTTATAGGACGGAGGCGCCACAGCCGGGTCTCGACGGTGCCTCCTGAGAGGTCCAGGGCGAAAAACGTACATGAACATACAGATGCCCGCTCCGCCCTCGAGCGTGGCGGAGACTTTTGGCGTTCTTAGGAGAGCAGGGAAGAAACGAGGTAGAACGGGAAAGTCTCACATACCAAGTGCCATGTCGTTCCGAGACGTGGTGCCCGTGCCCCCGGCGGCTTGTCCGCGCCGCAACGACATCAAACAGCGGGCGATTTCGGACATTTCGGGCATTTTGTGGACGGCGACTTTTGTTTGTGTGTGCAAGGGCCAAGAGTTCGCGAGGAGGATGCGGCGAGAGCTCTCGTGGCACGTTGCTCTGCGAATCAAGACATGCGTGCTGCGGTGGGAGGAACTGCTCGTAGGACAGAGAATTCTCGCGTCGAAAGTGCAGCGAGGTACATCTTCATTTTTTCCCGCTGTTGAGGACCGGGACACAAACGACGGGAAGCAGCGAAGACGGCGGGCAGTGAAGACGGGACTTGTGTCTCCACTTTTGTTTTTCGGTCTCGTCACCCCTGTCGGGTGGATTCCTTCCTCTTTTGTGGTGATCCCCGCGGCCCCAAGCAACCCCCCCAGACGCAGAGAGCAGATGCACGACATTTGTACTTGCGTGGCAGCTGCATAGCCAACGGAAGGCCTGAAAATCACTGGGGTCCCGTGTCGTTCAACTCTTTGCCGTATATCATGACACCACAAGCAGTCAGACCAGCGGCAAGACCACAACCCCGCACCGCTGCCTCCAGCGCCTCCAGCGCCTCCAGGCAACGCGGGGTAAGCCAAACACCACATGCCTCGACGTCTCAAACGGTGGCGGTGAAGAATGAGAAAGGAGATTCGAGATGGCCTCTAGGTCCGGAAAGACGACAATACTGCAGTGTGTGCTTGCGTGCAAACCCAATCGTCCCCCTGCCCAGTATCCAAACGCCGCCCCATGCATCTGATAAACATACACGTCTAAGCCATGCCAGTCATAACGTTGTGGCCGCGACCAGACAGATAGACAGGTCCCCCGTCAATGTGTACCACCGTCACCCAAACACCTTCAAGAAACCCCAAATCCCCAGGCCACTCAGAACGGGTATCGTCAGGTTGTCATCCCACCCGAAAATGTCCACCACCTCGCTGGCCGCCGCCACAAACCCAGACCACAGGCTCATGACCCCCAGCGCAAGGCCGCCCGAGATCGTAGCCTTGGCCGGCTCCAGCCCCACCGCGTCAGCCAGCACCCGCGGCAGGCTCAGCGTCCCGGTAAACATGAAGTTCTCGTCGCCTGGAAATGGCCCCTTCGTCGGCGCCAGCCACCCCCAGAAAAACACCGACGTGCCCACGCCCACGACGAACGCGGCCAGCGAGCCCGCCAGGGACTTGCCCCTGCGGATGCGCGGCGTGTACCGCCCGTACAGCCTGCCAAAGGTGCTCGCGGCCGTGTCGCACCAGCTGAGCAGCAGGGTGCCCATGACGCCCACGTCCTTGGGGAACGAGTACAGCACGGCCCAGGCGCCCAGCAGGTAAAAGATGACGCCGTTGTAGCCCGAGAACTCGCTCTCGCGCATCAGCGCGCCGAGGGCCTTCACGTAGAAGCGGTTGAAGGGCGCGTGGTGGTGGCGCAGCACGTCGACGGCCGCGATGGGCACCAGCGCGCTCATCAGGTAGGGGCACACGGCGCGCGTCTGCGTGCCGGACAGGTAGAGCCACACGACGAAGAAGCCGATCGAGACGTGCAGCGCCTTGCGCGGGACCTCGTGCTTGTGCACAAACGTGCGCCAGTGCCGGTGGATCGGGATGAGGCCGAGGGGACTTGGGCTGCGGCTGAAGTCGCGCCAGCTCCAGCCCGTGTAGGACGCGGGCGTCGGCGGGGAGAGGTGGCCGTTTGTGGTCCCGGGATGGGAAGCGGGGTGGCCGTTGGTCGGCACCCCGGTGGTCTTGATGCCATTTGCGGCGTTTGATGATTTTCGCGGTGTCAATCTGCGGAGCTTTCGCGTGTCGATCGGGCTGCGGCTCCGACTCCTCGCTCTCTGGAGGTCGGGGCTCTCATCCTCGTCGAGTTCTTCTGGAGCGGGTTGAGGGTAGCCAGCCGCCTCCGAGCCGCTGAGCGGGTCGGGCCAAAGTATGACGATGATTCTGTACCGCTGCCTTCTCTTTCCGAGGGCGTTGGGCTCGGAGAAATGACTCGCGGCGTCCCGGGGACGTTCCGTGTCCCCCGGGTCGACATCTTGTCGTAGGGAAAGGGGTTGAGTGCGGGGAGCGAGATGGCACCGGCCAGAAGTCGTCGGAAATCAAAGTAGGATAGGGGCCAGGGCGTGGTGGCGCTGTTGTGCCTGTCTCGTCTCGAGTCGCGTGTCCCGGCGGAGGGGCAGCTCAAGGCGCTAAAGACAGTCTGGTGGTATTGGCAAAAGGCAGAAATGTCGTGTGCGATCGGATCCAGGATGCTGAAGGATATGCGGAGGAGCGTCAAGACTCCACCGCATGGCTGGATCGAAGTGCGCGAATCCCGAGTCGTCGGTGGCGGCGGGCGGTTGCGAGTGCGGCGTGAGGTAGGCCTCTTTATCGAACGAGGAAAGAATGGTCGGTCGGGGGTCGGAGGCGGATAGGCCGGGCAGCGGTGCGCGGGATGCTTGGGCTGTGCGAAAGAAATTTCGGCTGCGGCGGGCGACCAACGTCACCAGGCCCTTGCAAGTTGCATGTGACACAATAAGAGGGAGCCCAAGAGACCCCGAGAAAACTCTAAATCTCTCTCGCAGAGATGGCTTTGTTTTTGGGGGACCGTAAACGAAGGAGTACACCTCCAGATGCGATCGAGAGCAAATGAGACCAGAATGCAGCCGTTTGTTCGTGTTGCGTTGGAGACGACCGCTGACGTCTGAAAATGACAATGACGCAAATCCCAACCAGCCAGAAGTCGCGGCATGAACTGCATTACCTCACCTTACGCCCTCTGAGGCCCCTACCCCAACACACTCCCAGAAGCATGGTTCAAACCACTTGACATATCCCTCCTTTTTGCCTTGACGATGCATTCGATGCAAACAGTTCCAGGTGTCGACATCATGTGTTCCAGATGGTCCCGTGTCCATGTTAGCAACACGGACTCATGTTTTTCCGCTCCGCCTCTCTTTGGCTGCGGGAATCAATGGACACAGCTCCCCACCCGACGTTGGCTGAATTGGGTTGAGGCTGGTGGAACTCCGCTGTTTGTAATGGAACTCGACACCCCGACCACTCCAAGCCGCAGCGGCATCGAAGTGACCGAACTCCGTTTTCTCCACTCGCTCCCGTTCCTATGGATTTGGCCCAGAGAGGTACGAGATACCGGGCCCCGGCATCGTTGCCCGAGCTTCCCACATGTTAATGAGCTTGAATTTAGAGTTAAACTTTTTGGGGGTTTTCAGTGGCTCCTCCGCTGGTGGCTAAAACTGCATAGTCTCTGCTGAGGTTTTCTACCCGGGTTTGCCATTCCCAATGGCCGACATCGAGGGCGAGGTCAAGTACCCTGCTGGGTTTGGCATGAAAGATGTCGTGGCGTGGGGTTCCACGGGGCTTGTTGTTCACGATGAGGCCTCGCAGACGGTCATCAAGACCCCTTGCTGGGACGATAACGAACTTCGCCTGGTCCGGGAACGTGAGATTTACGAGCGACTGAGTCAACGGGGCGGTCATCCAAGAATCCTCCGTTACTACGGAACTGTCGAAGATGGTATCCGGTTGGAGTACGTGTCCAACGGCAACATACGCATGTTTTACCATGCGCATGATCAAGCCGAAATCAGCTTCGAGCGCCGTGTGCGATGAGCTCTCCAGATTGCTGAAGGGCTCGAGTTTCTCCATTCGGTTGGAGTGATTCACGGGGACCTCACATGCCACAATGTATTTCTGGACGAGGGTCTCGATGCAAAGGTTGCCGACTTTGCTGGATCTTCATTAGATGGCTCAGAGCTCCTCATATGTATCATGCCCAGCCATGAGTACCCGGGTCCTATCTTGTCGACCCAGGGAGATATGTTTGCGTTGGGGTCCGTTCTCTACGAGATTGTAACAGGAACCCCCCCTTACGAATCCTTGTCAGATACCGAGATTGAAACTCGCTACAAGAGCGGCAAGTTTGCCGAAACAGCTTCACTCGGGGCAATGGGAGCCATCATCAGGAAGTGCTGGCTGGGAGAATACGAAGGAGTTGAACCGCTTGCTCGGGACCTAAGAAGTGGTATGTACAACATGCCTACACCCTCCAAGTTCATATCCTATCTAACACGTCGCAGTACAAGACAACACATCAACGACAGTTGGTGTGCCAGAAGTGGCATCTGCTCCGTGTAAGCGATAAGTGAAAATTACCGCCATTACGAATACATACGCACAGAAACCTGCATCGGTTTCATGCCAAGGCTGCCGGGGGTGAGCAACGGCTCTCGCAAGGATCCCTAAGCCAAGGCTGGGGCTGATAAGATAAGGAATTGATTCCTGGGAACTTTTTCCACATTCAAACCATCCCACCTTGACACCGAGGGGCTTGACTGCGAACTAGAGACAATGGCGCCTGAACAGACGCGCACCCGGAAGCCGCCCAGGTCATGGGACGCCCTCACCCCAAGCCTGGCGCAATGGGTTCTCGACTACCTCTCGTCAATGGGCTTTGAGCAGCCCACGCCAGTCCAGAAGTCGTGCCTCGAGATCTTCGCGGGAACAAGGACGTCGTCGTCGAGGCTGACAGCGGAAAGACTCTTGCCTTTTTGATCCCCGTGGTTGAGTGCGTCTTTCTTCTGATGGTATGCGGCCTTGCTGTTGCTGCCCCGGTGACAGAAAATCCTCCGCAGCGAAGAGCCAGCCAAGCGACACGTTCAGGCCATCGTCATTTCACCCACTCGGGAGCTTGCCTCCCAGATCTACAATGTCCTCTCTCATCAAGTTCCACCCGCAGTCATCCGAACTCCTGCAGTATGCCAAGGGCGACGAGAAGCGGCCTGCTACAACAGAGCCGGTGGTGGTCCCGCAGCTCTTGGTCGGAGGCACAACAAAAGCCGCCGAGGACCTGAGCGCATTCCTCAGGCTGTCGCCAAACCTTCTCATCGGCACACCTGGGCGACTCGCGGAGCTTCTCTCGAGCCCCTATGTCAAGGCGCCTTCATCCTCCTTTGAGGTCCTCGTCATGGACGAGGCCGACCGCTTGCTGGATCTCGGTTTCTCTCAGGAGCTCACACGCATCCTCGGCTACCTCCCGAAACAACGGCGTACCGGACTGTTCAGCGCCTCATTGAGCGAAGCCGTGGAAAGGCTGATTACGGTCGGCCTGCTGTACCCACACAAGATCACTGTGCGGGTGAAGAGTTTGAAAGATGGCGGCATCATCCAGGAGAGGAAGACGCCTATGTCCTTACAGATGTCCTACCTCGTAACCCCAGCAAGCCACAAAATCGCCGCCTTATGCCAGCTGCTAGAGAAGCTTGAGCCTCGCCCGTCTCGCTCCATCGTCTTCTTTTCGACCTGTTACGCCGTCAAGTACTTCGCCCGCGTCTTGCACGGTATTCTCCCCGGCTTTTCTACCGTCTCCCTCCACGGCAAGCTCGAGCCCCAAGTCCGCGAAAAGAACTTTGAGCGCTTCGTCAATGCCACCTCACCGACTGTCCTCCTCACAACCGATATCGCCGCCCGGGGTCTTGATATCCCGCAAGTAGACCTCGTCGTCCAGCACGACCCCCCCACCGACACGAAAGTCTTCATCCATCGCTGTGGGCGCGCCGGTCGCGCCGGCCGCCGCGGTATGGCAGTCGTCATGCTCCAGCCCGGCCGCGAAGAAGGCTACGTGCAGCTCCTGGACGTGCGCCAGACCCCCATCACCCCTCTGGAGAAGCCGGCCATCTCGGTCACCGACGCCGAGGCCGAGGCCGTCTCGGCGAAGATCCGCGCCCAAGCCCAAGCCGACCGCGAGATCTTCCAGCTCGCACAGCGCGCCTTTGTCAGCTGGGCTCGCAGCTACATCGAGCATCAGGCGACCTCCATCTTCCGCGTGTCTGATCTCGACTGGGTGGACTTGGCGAAGGGGTACGGTTTGGTAGAGCTGCCCAAGATGCCTGAAGTGAAGGGGATCGATCGTTCCTTGGGGTTGGGGATCGATACCGAGAGCATCCCGTTCAAGGACAAGGTCCGCGAGAAGAAGCGGCTGGCGGAACTAGAGAAGTGGAAACAGGAGAAGGCCGCGCGGGATGCGGCACGGGCGAATGGCGATTCTGCCTCGACGAAGCGGAAGAGCAATGAGGCGTGGAGCGGGAAGCAGGAGCAGGAGGACACCAAGGTCGCGAGGCGGGAGAAGAAGCGCAGGAAGAGGGAGGCGCAGCGGCTGGGGCAGATGACGGAGAAGGAGAGGGAGGAGCAGCGGAAGCTAGAGGACCTGATTGAGGAAGTGAGGAAACGGAATGCCGCGGAGGCGTCAACAGCGGCGAAGGCGGGTGGCGGGGGTGACGATGACTTTGAGGGGTTTGATGATTGAAAGGGCTTACTCCCATACTCTGCTAGCGAAGAAAGACCCGATAATACTGAGATACCCTGTCCTTCCATGAGTCCTTCACCACATGCTCAGCTGCCCGTGCTCTCCTTCCATGAGTCCTTCACCACATGCTCACCTGCCAGTGCTCTCCCTCCCTACCTATCTTATCGGAGTTCACTTCCGTCCCATCCTACACAGTATCCCAATCCTCCCTGGCCGTCCTTTCCCACACCCTCCGCCCACCCACCCACCCTTCATAAACCAATTTCGGTCTCCCAACATTCACCCCCAGCAAGGCGATTTCGCCTTGTTGGGGGCGTGTAGGCTGTTCTGTCTCTCCCCGGAGGTGCTTGACCGGTGTGACCATGAGGTCGCCGGTTCGAGTACTGCCTGCTACACACACACAAAAAAAAAAAAAAAAAAAAAGAGCGTTGCTTTCTTTCCTTGCCTCTCAGTAAAACCCCATCTGGGTTTTCGTAGCCGGTCGACTCTAGCGTGATAGAGGAACCCGGTGAGCTTTTTTGTCTTTTTTTTTGTTTTATCCATTGGCCCGTGGACGATGCAGTTCCAGGAGGTTTAGTTGAGGACTTTGCGAGGCCTCCTCATAACCACAACCATCAGCCATTATCATCTGAGCACCGACACCATCATAACAACAACACAACACCAACCTCAGCGGAACAACAGAACTGCATTTCATATCGCAGCCTCACCCTGCCATTGCCGAACATAAAAGTTGAGATGCGGAACTTGCAGATCAAAAACACAAAACGAAGGTGGTATCATTGCAAAGACTAACTAACAAAACCAAAAATTCAACCTTTGCCACCCTTCAACTTTCCTTCAACGCGTCGTACATACGAAGTCTGATTTGTAAACAAGGGTATTCCTCCTCTTACACCGCAAGTCCCCTTTCGTGTCGTGAGTTTCATTAGGGTCAATCCATCATCTTGGGTTTTAGGGTGTGGTATAACGAGAAAAGGCAACGAAGCAGCTGATACCACAGAGTAAATGAGTGTCATCCATCACGTCAGCCCCTCAGATATTCTCAATCACGCGCGCGTTGAGGGCCTGCTGGAACCCCCCGTCGTGGCCAAAGTCCGACTCGTGGGCCTTGTTGGCCGAGCTGCCCTCCTCTCCAAAAGGGTTGCTGCTGTTGGCGTTGCTGAGCGCGGCGTTGAAGGCCGGGGAGCCGGGCATGGTCTGGTTGGCGGCGGGCAGGAAGATGACCTTGCTGTTGGCGCTCTTGGCCATGGCCTGCATGGCCTCGAGGTAGCGGATCTGCATGGCGGGGGCGGACGAGAGGATGTCGGCGGCCTGGCGCATCAGCTTGGCGGCCTCGACCTCGGCCTTGGCGGCGATGATCTTGCTCTCGCCGATGCGCTTGCTCTGCGCGGCCATGGAGAGCGACTCCTGCAGCTCCTGGCTGAAGATGATGTCCTTGATGAGCATGCTCTCGACCTGCACGCCCCAGCCGGCCGCGACGTCCTCGATGATCTCGCCGATGCTCTGGGCCACCTCCTCGCGGCGCTCGATCACGTCCTGCAGCACGCGCGCGCCCACGACGTGGCGGAGCGTGGTCTGCGTCCGCTCGATCAGGGCCTGCCGGACGTTGGTGATGCCGAAGGCGGCCTTGTGGGGCGAGACGATGTGGTAGTAGATGACGCCTGGACACAAATGTCAGCCGAATGTTTTGTTCCTGTCTGTGGTTAGTTGTTTTTTGGCGACGACTTACTGGTGAGCTGGAGGTTGACGTTGTCCTTGGTCATGCACACTTGCTTGGGGACCTCGACGATCTGGATCTTGACATCGACCTGGGTCAGGTTCTCGCTCAGGGGGTTGACCTTGACGAGACCCGGGTCGACGGCCTTGTAGAAGCGGCCAAACTTGGTGATCAGGCCGACATTGCCCTGGTTGACCCTCTTGAAGGGGTTCGGGCAGCAGACGCAGCAGGGCACGGCGCCGAGGGTGCCAATGACCTCACCCAGGCAGTTGATCATGGCGCCGTACCAGCCCGGGAAGTGGACATCATCGACGATGGAGGCGTAGCTCCGCTGGAGATCTTCGCGCTTGGGCGGCTCGACGCGCATCTGGCCCTGGGACTGGAAACCACCGTTGGTGGCGGCATTGTCGGTGGCCTTGCCCTTGGACGAGCCGTGGTCCGAAGTGTCCATGTTGAGTGGGATTGCCGTGAGAGGACAGAGAGGCGCGGTCGAGTTCGAATCCTGGTTGAATGACGAGGAGCGAGATGGCGCAGATGGAGGAGTTGCAGGCGGAGGTGACGGCGCTTGCATATCAGGTGAGAAGGAGTATGAAACAATGGGGTGAGGTCGGGTTTTTATGGTGTTCGAGCCCCGAAACAAGCTGCAAGTCCTGGGTGCACAGTACCTTACTGTGTAAGTCAGGCGGGAGCTTGAGTGGGGCAGCCACAGCGTGCTCAGAGCATGGAAGTCTCCATTGCAAGGGTCTGTGGGGCCCTGGGCTTGCGGGGTGTGGGGCCCGGGGGCGGTTCGCTTCGCTTGAATTGGTCAGGCGTGCTGCCAAGTGCCCCACTGAGCCAGCGCCCCGAAGAATACGGTGGATACGATCTGTGAGTTATCCCCGAAGGCATCTGATCGCGTGTGAAAACAGTTCAGCATTTCCGCTCGCAGAGGTGTTTGTTTGGCAAGCTGCCAGGGCGAAGCAACGGCTTACACACGGCGGATTATTCCGGGGAAGAAACGGCTCGGTGACGAAAATGCCTCTGCGTGTAAAAACCGATGAGCCGTCAAATGAAGGCACACTCCATGTCAGCAGCGGATGCGCCACTCGATCAGTCAGTCGCTGTTTATTGTTGAAACCCTTTGGGGGCGATGCCAGAATTGCCGGCTTCCGGCGTGGCATTCTCCACCCGAGCTTCCTTCTCTGGCTGCAATTCCTGTTACACAGCAGCATTCCAGGTTGCAGCTCCTGCATCGAACCATCGAGCCACATTGATGAAAACAACCTGCACCCAAAGCTCACTTTAGCACAGCCACAGAGGAACCACAAACGTGATCGCAAAACCCATCTCCCAACCATCGCCCAACCATTCCTGACGTAATAGGATGCTCCTCCAAGACGGGATCAACGGCCATCTTTTCCGGATACAACCGGAAACAAAACGGCTTTCCAACCCGCCAAACCTCGTGAAAAGAGCAGCTGCAGATCGCAGCTCTGCCTTCGTTCCCCTTCCTCGCCTTCCAGAATCCTTCCTCATGTGGGTGACAGTGGCTGTGTCGTCAATAACTGCCCGAGATTGGCGAGAACTGGCAAGGCCAACCCCCAGGCGGACTCGCAATTACTTTGGTATGAACCGTTTGGGGGCCCAGCCTCCATATCAACCAACCAACACCGCGCTTTGAGACCTGGGCATACTCGGCAATGTTAAAATCCCGCCCGCCGCGCCCATCCGCAACGGGCCAGACAGAGAGAGCACAAGATCTCTGCGGCGTAGGATTGCGCGCCGTTTCATGCCTGGCTTGTCAGGTGGTGCTCACACAGCCCGCCCCTGTTTAGGAGGAGGCATTTCTTGTCTTTTTCTTTGCCTCCCCGACTGGCTCGCGTGACACAGCTGCTGGGTACCTACCTAGGTTGCTGTAGACATGAGATAGATATGGGGTGCGCCAAGGATCAGTGTCTGTCCGAGTCTTTGTTGAAGAGGGGCTCAGGAAGCGAAGTGATTAGGCAGTTTTCAAGGCGGTCACTTGCGAGGAAGTTTCGGGCGTGGTAAGCTGAGGTAGGTCAAGTTTGGACATGGCGTAGAGCCCCAACATTGTCTTAATTTTGTTGGCGGCTGTGCCCGAGTGCTGGCTCTTGTGTATTTGTTCTATCTTGGTTACATGGCCGCCCACCGAGAAGAAGAAAAAAGAAATCGCCATCCCTCCTCAAGCAGCACTCGGCGCTGTCAAGGAGAGATCATCCACGTAATACGTCCTGGCCGACGAGCCCGAGCAGGTCCAGCGGACGTTGAAGGTGAGGTCGGTTATCGTCGTGGCGTCGTAGAAGCCCGTGGACAGGGCCCAGGTGGGCTTGAGATTCGCAGAAGTGATGGTAGCCAGCGTCTTGAGGTTCTGGTTGCCGTTGTTGGTGCCGATGTAGTAGGTGATGCTGCAGCCCGGGTTGGCGCTGTTGGCCTTGGACCAGCCGCTGAAGAGGAACCGTGTGTTGGCCTTCAGCGTGATGGGCTGGCTGATCCACGCCTGGTACGCGCCAGCTCCTGCGGTGTATGAGACCGAGGCCGAGCGGAGGCCGCCGTGGGGGTCGTTGGGGTTGACAAAGCTGTAGCTGAGCGCGCCCGGAGCGGCTGTCCTGATCGTCCACCCGCCGTCAGCTTCGAAGCCGCCGTTGGTGATTGCATTAACGATGGGGGGCGGTGAGTTTGTGGTGGCAGCAGCAGCTGAGGAAGTCGTCGTTGAGGTTGTAGCTTCCTGGGCCACTGTCGTCGAGGTGGTCGTGGACTCGGCAGCCGGCGAGGTTGTAGTGGGCTCGGCAGCCGGCAAGGTGGTCGTGGACTCGGCAGCCGACGAGGTGGTCGTGGACTCGGCAGCCGACGAGGTTGTAGTGGGCTCGGCAGCCGACGAGGTGGTCGTGGACTCGGCAGCCGACGAGGTGGTCGTAGACTCGGCAGCCGGCAAGGTCGGAGTAGGTTCAGGGGCTGTGGTCGAAACGATTGCTTCCGAAGTTGTGGATGTCTCCAAAACCGCAGGCTCCGTCGTCGATGTGGCCTCGTCTGCTGCCGTGCTGGTCGACGTCTCCGCAGGAGCTTCGCTTGAGGTCGAGGTCGAGACCGACGAAGAGATGAACCGATACATGTTGAGCCTGTCCCCAGCTCCGCACTTCTGCGTCGGGTTGCCCGGGCACGGGAAGCTGCACTCGGCGAGGCTGGTGGGCGCGCTCCCTTCGGCCGAGTGGATGGTGTTGCCGCCGTAGCATTCCCGCCCGTACTCGACGCCGAACCAGGTGTAGCCGGCACAAGCGGCGGCGCACTTCTCCACGGTCATGGCATCGTCATAGTAGGCAACGTCACTGAGGGCTCGGATGCCCTTGGCCTCGGTGTAGCAGCCTTCGCTGGTGTAAGTGGCGGGGCCCGAAGTCGCAGCAGGCAAGGCCGACGTCGTCGTCGAGGTCTCATCATCCTCCTCCGGGTCGCAGTCATCGTCAAACTCGTACAAGTTGAAGCGCCAGTCACCACCGCAGAGTTCGGCAGAGTTGCCAGCGCAGGGGAACTTGCAGTCCGCTGCGTCGGCAGGCACGGCACCAGGTGTCAGATAGTGACCGCAGTAGCACTGTGAGGCGTGGTTAGCAGGAACACTTTGACCACCGAGCTCCCCCAAGTTGACCTTGGATGCTTACCTCGTTGTAGTACTCCAGTCCAAAGAGAGTGTACCCGGCATCGCCGCAGAAGGAGGCACACTTGTCGATCGTCATATCGTCAGCCCTGGTCATTGTCGCCGCCAGAGCGCGAGCGCCGGACGGCTCGGCGTAGCAACCGCGGGAGACGTAATCAGTGAGGGTCGGCACTTCGGGGTCGGTAGTGCGGGTGAACAGGTCGAGCCGATTGCCGGCACCGCATGTCTCGGTCGAGTCTCCGGGGCAGGCGAACGAGCAGTCGGCCAGCGCGGCCTCAACGCTGCCGTCGTTGATGTTGTTACCGCAGTAGCACTCCCTCCCATACTCGACACCAAAATACTTGAAGCCAACACAGGCGTTGGCGCACTTCTCGACCGTCATCAAATCGTCAAAGTAGGAGGATCCCGTGAGGGCCCGCATGTTGGTGGCTTCCGTGTAGCAACCAGTGAAGTCGTAGCCGGGGATCTGGGCAGCCGCGCGGCGGGTGAAGGCCAAAGGAGAGGCGCCGGCGCCGACCCAGGAGAGGGCGGCCGAAGCGGCAATGAGTGTAAGTGAGCGTGACATCTTTTCCGTTCAAAGGCGAAAGATGCTATCAAGCGAAGGGACACCGCGGGGGCGGAAGTAGCGAGCTGGCTGGCGGGATCAAGCCACTCACTCGAGTGTAGAGCGGGATCCCGGCCATCTTTATTGACAAGAACCTTGTGTCCCCGTCTCTCTGCCCCATCGTTGGCTCTCTCTTGCCGCGCGTTCTGGATCCCAGCTGTCCGGGCACGCTGGCCGCCGAGAGGCACTAAACAGACGTTTGTCGTTAGTCCAGGAACTTGACGGCCGGGCCAGCCCCTGAAAGCTCTTGAGCCTTGCCAGGAACGGATCGCCAATTGTGGGGGTGCTGAGTCGCCACCTGGGCATAAAGTTTTAGCGCCAATATATTGCCAGACGGCCCTGCTTGAGCCCTGCAATCAGGCGAGGCCAGCTCGAGGCTAGGACGGCCCAGAGCGCAAATCCCACCGATAACTCCACTGGTGCCAGCCAAGCATCCCTGACAGCTGGGATCGCCAAACCTGGCTGGATCTGCAACCGCAATCGCTCGTTGCTGAGAAATACCCTCTCGCCTCTCCGATTGAATATCTTTCTTGACAGCCAGGGCTTTTGGTCATCGTCGAACTTGGTGCCAAAATCAAAGTCAACACAAGGATTTCTGTGATAGTTGATGAGGTGAGTAACAAAAGGGGTTAAGTTACCTAACCTCAGCTAAATGCCGATGAGATTGATCTTTAATTACCTACTGTATTATGTATGCCCATCCGTCTTGACACATGATTTCCATTGAACTCGACAACACGGCCCCAAGATTTTACATGTGTCCCTATCAACACAGCTTAATAGGTGATCAGATACACAAGGCATCTCAGCAAGTCCCAATTGATCGACCGCACCCTTCTCCCTTCAGCCAGACGAATCAAACATCGTTCATCAACCCAGGTCCGCACTCTTCGCTTTGGAACTCCGAAGGCCTCTTCATGATACCTTTGTAAGGTACAACGTTGCCATACCACCCAAGCCAACATTTGTCTGTGATTACGGGCCGAGTGCCGCCTCTCAGCAACCAACCAACGTCTATTCATTCCAGCGTGGAGTCTACGACTCTCTTCATGTTGAAGCCGGCGCCTCGTTGAAGCATAAGTAGACGTCTTTTGAGGGAATCAAGAGATATTAAACCTGATCAAAACATATACATTGATTGTGGTGGTTCCGGACACGAAGCCGACTCCACGGGGATTTGCGTGTTTTCCGTCATGTCTTCTCATTCATCCCAAACTACGTCCATCGCCGCGTTAACTTGACTTTGATTCTCTGTCAGTCTCACTCATTTACGTGGTAACTGACACAAACCGCCATGTTGACAAGCAAAGGACACTGCCTCGACCCATTGACGCCCCGATGTGTCAAGCTTACCTCTCACAACCTCGGTATATGCCAAACCTGATGGTCGTCTGGATTAGGGGCCGAAACTCGCGTGCTGTCAGAGCTGACCTCTGCAGGGGAGGAGTTAAGGACTCGAAAATGGTGAATAAGAATGGAGTCTTCATTTTTCTTGGCCTAAACTTGACGCTTTTGTCGTACATACAAGTGACATTTCTCGTTATCATCATAGCCCTCCTCCACAAACTCGACACGGCAGCCTCCTCCGAACTCAACAATCCAACACTACCGGTCCAACATGGTATGGTATATCGCCCGACAATCTCGAAACCAACCTCGCGGGCCCTTCAATCACAACAAACGGCCTCCCCTATTCTCTCCCAAAGACCACCAGCTCCTGACCACGCAGAGCCCGACACAACAGGTGGCTAGCCCGCCCGTCCTAGGACTTGTGCACCCTAAGCCTCGTCCCCGGCGGATGGTCCTCCTTGCCAAACTTGCAAAACGGGTGCGTGCACACCCCGTCCCTCACACTCGGACACTGCCCTCCCAAACCAGTCAGCAAAAGGACGTTCATTCTCTCCTCCAACCCCTACTCCCTTCTCCCCTTCTCTCTTCCCTCTCCCTTGACTGGTCCACCCAAACCACCCTCCCCCAACCCTCCAACCAAATTCAACAAGTCACAACAGAGAGAAAAGAAAAGAGAGAAAAAAACGTACGTGATGCCCGTAAATACAATCCTCCACCTCGCACCCCTGCCCGTTCGAGCACGGGTTCAGCCGCGTCAGGAACGCGATGGCGACCAGCTCGTCCTTGGTCGGGCGGTACTTGTGCTCGAAGGCGCACGCGGACCCCTTGGCGCAGGGCCCGCGCAGGTAGTGGTTGTTGCACAGCTTGTTGTGGTCGCGCCGCTTCTTGATGGTGTCGAGGGCCGTCTGGGACACCTGGAGCGGGGTGTCGAGGCCGCGGGGGCCGGGGTTCCTTTTTTTTTTTTCAAGCTCCTGCGTTAGTGGTTTCTTTTTTGGGAGAAGAGTGGTGGGATGGGGGAAGATAGGGCAGGGGCAGGGCAGGGGCAGGGGGGGGGTACCAAGGGGAGGGTTTTGCTTGGGCTGCTGGGCGGGTCGCGGGCGCCGTGGTGGCAGAGACGGGTCTGGGCTGCTGGGTTGGCGGGGTGGGTTGAGGGGGAGGGGTGGCAATCTTGACGGCGCGGGCGTAGGTGGTGGCCGGGGCTTGGGCGGGTGTCGAGGCCGCTGACGTGGCGGGCGTGGGCGTGCCGGCGCTGGTGATGCTCCCGGTCGCGGGTTTGACTTCAAATGTGGCGGGCGCCGGGATGAGTGGCTCGGGGAGGGCCCTCTCCACCAGCTTCTCGGAACGGAAGAGCCGGTCGTTCAAGTTGAGAATGTTCACCCCCGTGGCCTTCAGCTCGCGGACCGTGGGGATGCCCTCGAGGACTGTGACGCGGAGCTGCAGCGAGGCGTCCTGAAACAGCTCGTCGAGAAAGGGAGCGTAGCCGGCATCGTGGGAGATGCCGAGGATTACCTGTTTACAATTGGTGTTCCGGAGGTGCCATTTCGTGGATTCTGAAGGATATTCGCGTAAACATCGTGGGAGACCGGTCGGCTTTTGGGCCAAGGACACCTACCCTTTATTTTGTTGTCGGCCCTCTCCTTGCCGTGGCCGACATCGACAAAGTCAAAACTGGCCTTGGCCTGGGTAAATCCCAGCGAGAAATCCTTGAGGTCGCTCTCGCTGCTCAAACTGCCATCGCCGGGCATGGCCTTGCAGAGACCGGCCAGGTTGGCATACACTTTTGCGACAACTTCGATATCATTGGCATGGCTGCCGCATTGCTCGAGAATGGCCGAACGCAGGGCATATGCTGCTTTCTTGCCGCCATCGACGCCTTTCCCGATAAAGCTCTCTTTGAACTGGAGATGGGATGTTAGTCGAGGACGGAAGCCTCAGGGGGATGAGAGTGTCCTACTAGAAGACAGTCGCCGTCGATGAGAACGACAACGTAAGGATTGCTGTTCTATCAAGAGAGTGAGCAGTGTCCAATGACCTCGGCCAGTTACGCTACCTTCAAAAAGTTGTTGTCTTGTAATACAGCCTCCCGGTAAACCTCCAGTTGCTGGACCTGCTGCTGCAGGTCTCGTCTTGACCGGGTGGCATCTTCAAGGTCTAGCTCTGTGTCCCTCAGCTTGCTGAGCACATTGGCGAGCTCTGCACGCAGTGTGGACTCGATCGATTCCGAGTACACGATAAGATCCTGCGTTGAACCATGTTAGACAAGGGGTTCAAATGGTCGCAAGACGCCCTGGAGGGCCCTGGGGGTATACCTTGATCAAACTTTCTTGAGAATCCCGCTGGACAGAGAGGTCCCGAAACCGGCGAACGAACTCGGCGATGCTAGCACTGGGGTCGATCAGAGCCGCTGTTTGGGACGGCCTCTGGCCGTTTCGTAACCCGTCCATGGCGGATGAGAATTTCTCGGAACAAATATGAGCCACGGCTGCTGGTGGAGCCTGTACTTTATATTTCTGTTCTTTATGAACCTCTGTTCCCAACCTTGATATCGATGAAACGAAAAGTATGTCGAAGTTGAGGCCGGGATTGATGAAGGCGATGTGAAAGGATGAAACCGCAAGGCGGCCGGTGCTGGGCGTTTAAATCAGGCCAGCCGCAGAGCTGCAAATAAGTCGGATCGATTTGATGGATTTATTTAAGGATGAAACAAGCTTGAGGGATGGAGGAGCAAGATGCAGACCGGCGGAAGGAGATGAGAAGCTGGGATGTCTTCTGTTCCTGAGACATGAGGCGGAAATGAAGATGAGGGGAGTTGTCAGAAACACTGAAGGAGGTCGCGAGCTTGTCGCTGGCGGCACTGCAGTGGCTCGGAGCTTGCCTTGTGACGCCTCAGCGTCTGGTTGCGATTCGTCAAGTTCTGGTGCGCAGCGCGTATCAGATCCTCCGCAGTGTTGCACGCGGCAGAGGAAACCGAATCTGACTCTTCGACCTGGACTGGGCATTAAAACCATGGTTTCTGACAAAACCAAGGGTCATGTTTGCACGGATTGACTGCTACAGGTATCTAATAACCAACACGGCCAGCATACTCTGGCATATGTCTCACGCAAGCCAGTTGGAAGAAGACACTACAATGATGCAGGAACGGTTCCGGGGGAATTACAGTAGTCAGTTCAAGTGTTGCTGAAGAGAAGTGCTGTTGAAACAGAACCAGCGAGAAGTGGGATTGTTCTCCCAAAAGGTCAGAATAAACTGTAACACGACAAGCATCAGACGGCTCACAACACTAGCTGTGCACAAAATATCCTGCCCCCAAACCCCACCATTTCTGCATGCACAGACCACACCTTAAACTCGCCCAAGCACCCCACTATTGACCTCTCTTCTCCAGGCGCAAGCTCCCCACGTTGCGTCTTCCCGCAAAACCACCGCCACATCCATAACCGCCCGCCATGTCGCACCCCCGGGTAGAAGAGGTTTCCGACAGCGATGTCGACATGTCTGACCCCTCCGAGGGCGACATTGACGACTTTGTCGACTCGGACATCATGCGCCGCGTCGACACTCAGAGCAGCAAGCCGACTCCCCAAGCGCAACACCCACAGTCCCGCCCACCACCCCAACAACAACAACAACAGGCCTCCCGCCAACTGCCCCCCGGCTTCCCCCAGATGCAGACCACGACCGACGAAAAAGCCTACAAGACCTTCCAGTGCCTCTACCCCGTCTACTTCGACAGCACCCGCACCCGCGCCGAGGGCCGCCGCGTGCCCCGCTCCCTCGCCGTCGCCAACCCGCTCGCCATCGACATCGTGCAGGCCTGCGCCAACCTGCGCCTGCAGACCGTCCTCGAGGCCGGCAAGCTGCACCCCAAGGACTGGGCCAACCCGGGCCGTGTCAAGGTCAACCTGCGCCAGCCGCCCGCCCCCAACGCCCCCGTCACCGTCAAGAACAAGCACCACCTCTACGTGCTGGTCGCCAAGCACCTGCGCGCGAACCCCACCACGGAGCAGTCCCGCTCGCTGCGCATGGAGGTGCGCGGCGCGCCCATGCCGCCCCAGGCCCTCGAGCCGGGCAAGCCCTGGCCCCGGCCCGCGGTGCCGCGCGGGTGGAAGATGGGCGAGCTGCTGCCGTACTACAGCCCGGCCATGACGGGCGGCGGGGTCAGCGAGAACTTCTTGAAGGATATGATGAAGGAGATGCAGCAGGGCGGAGGGGCAGGGCCGGGCGGGATGCCGGATATGGCGAGCCTGCTGGCCGCGGCGGGCGGTGCGGGTGGGGCGAGCGGGAGTGGGAGTGGAGGGGGAGGGAAGAAGGATAAGAAGGGGAAGGGGAAATAGAGTCAGTAAAGGGGTGGAATTGAGATGTTGTCTGCTGTCTGCTCGGGGTGTGCGTAAATGGCTACGCATCTGTTTGCGTGCCTGGCTGCATGCCTTTTGCGTGTCAGTCTGCTGTGTCCCTATTCCACTCGAGAGCCCATGCCCCTCTGTCGTCTTTCCGGGGAGATTGAGATGGCAACTTGCCCAAGATACTGAAGCTTGTGACAACGCAAGACTTACAGCGCTGGCAACACGGCTAAAAGACAGTCCCAAACCCCCTTTAACGCTCGGTCTCTCACTAGCAGCTTGTAGATGGAGGTGTTGTTGGCTGTGTCATCCCTCTCCTAGAGTTTGTGATAACCAATCTCCCTCTGGAGATCTTTCTTCTCCTCCCACGCTTCGTGGTTTAAATGCTTCAAACTTCGAGGACCCGGCTCTTCTCCGTCTGCTTTTCTGTGCCTCCTTCCAGCTGGAAGACGACATCTTGCTCCTTCCTTCTTGGAATCAGACTGCCTAAAGCTGATGCTGCTCCGATGAAATGAACGAGATCCACCAGCTCCCTTCTTTTCAAACATACTGCGCCTTCCCGGCTTTGGAGAACAGATTGGTGGCTTCCAGTTTCCTGGCAACAGGATGTTGCACGTAGCTTCCTGCCATTCAGGGTCTGAGACGATTTCCTGATTTGCCTCAAGACTCTGGCAGTTGCGTCTTAAGCATTTGACAGTCGCAAGATATGATCGCACCCGGCTCCTCTCAAAGCAATCATGAGGCGACCCTTCCAATCACCCTGGCCTCTCTCTTTCTCTGGCAATCCCCGAGTCGTGGAACAGCCTGACAGCTCAACCGGGTGGGGCTACTGAACGCTGTTTCCACATCTGCTCGACTTTGGCATGACAGTTTGACACCCCCCGCCCCTCCTTTTCGAGTCGTCTGTTCTGTTGCATGTGGTGTCCTCTAAGGTATCTGGCCTTTCCTGCCGTTCTAAACTGTGACCTCCTGCCACACCTGATCTGTTTACCCTTGGTCCTTGCCGGCCTCTCCATGTCCTAAGCTCCTCTTGCCATTCGGATCCGAGCAGAGAGGAGCTGCTTGTCCTCTTATTTATTCCCCTCCTTGTCCATCCATCAGTCTCCCGTCCAATTCTTCAACTGTCATCTTGAACAACACGCACAACACCCATCAGGTCTCGCACTCTAACTCTTGCTCTCGGATTACACCGAGGACTTATTTTTATTTATCTTACCCATTTTTACCGCCAATGCCTTTTCATCGCACCGAAAAGAGGAGCATAAATGCCACCATCGACTGGCTCCTCGAAGGGGCCAGCACAAACGTGGCAAGTCCCACGCCGGGAACAAGGCCTACGCAGACGCGTTTTCCACCTTTGTAGACGCGTCTCAACTAGCTCCAACGTGTTCAAAGAAGCTGACGTATTCTTGTAGCTGCCGACTCGATCGCCGACCAAGCAGCTGGGCACGATCCCGCCGAATTCCAAAGTCAGTCTTCTTTGCCGGTCGAAATGAAGAAGCTGACATGTCATCAGGCGCCGGCAAGGAGAATACCACTCCGGCATCCTTGGCTCACTATAGGAGAGGGTGGAAGATGGCATGGTAAAGTGAGCCAAGGGTGAAAGGCTTCCGTTCCGAAAGGAGGATTGTGATGAGAGGAGAACCACGGCGGTTCCTGGGGGCGGGAGGGAGCTCGGGAGGGAGCTCGGGAGGGAGCTCGAGGAGGAAGCATCAGAGTGCAGAGTGTCCAATAAACATAACATGTATCTTAGTGGCATTGCTGTTTAACTACTGTACCTGCCTTATCTTAACTCGCCGCCTGCCCAAGTGTTTCCTCTTCAATTTCTGCTCTCGCTGACGTCCCCTTGTTCCTTGTCAGTCCCCCTCAACCCGCCTCGGTCTCCTCAGTCTCCTCCTCAGTCTTCTCCTCAGTCACTTCCCTTCCGTCTCTCTTTACCTTCACCCTCATGACTTCTCCATCAGCTGCCCTCTGTCATCGAGCACCGCTTGCAAGGTATCAATCACAATCACTCATCAGTCACAGGGCACAATCACAATCATCCAAGGGACAAGTCTGGGTGAAACAAATTCCATTCGCTTCCAGGGTATCTCAAGCCAACGCTATCCAAAACCAACCAAACACCGCTAACCACACCACAACCAACCCAAACACATCTCCACCTCCTCAAGACCCCCCAAAAACCGCTCTCCCTCTCTATCCCCCTTAACACCATAAAGCCAAACGCTGTCTCTCTCCTGTCTCTCTCTCAACCTAACAAAACAAAACGCTAGCCCTCTTTCTCAATACCAAAAGCCAAACGCTCTCTCTCTCGACACCACGAAAAAAACAACAACGCTGTCTCTCTCAACATCGCAAGACAAAACATTCCCACTCAGAAAGAAAAGAAAGAAAAAACAAAAACATGACTCTTCGTCCCCCCCTCTAATCCCTCAATGGGGCTTTCCCCTTCCCCTTGCCAGCCTTTACGGCTGCATCCACCCTCCCCTTCCATGCTCCAAACTCTTCAAGTTGATATGCAGTGTGCCATTGTGGCGTCGTTGTTGCGGGTTTCCACCCGACTTTGTTGGGCGGTAGGGTTCCGAGGTCGAAAACCTGTGCTTGGCTGGCGAGGTTTACTACTTCACGCAGCATGTCCCTAGTCTCCGTGAAAGTTGCCACCTCCTTGGTTTCCGAGAACCGGACCGTCTTCGTCAAAGGCTGCGCAAGCCATTCGTGATCCCGTTGTTCCGACGACCGAGCCCTGTGGTTGTCAGCACGCAGGTAACGAACTGAGTCTTGCAAGCTGGTGATCTCCAGCCTAAGGAGGTCCATCTCGCGGGCAGTTGCGACGGCCTGCTCTTGGTTGGCTTTGGTCGGTTCGTCGTCGTTTGCGATGTGGTTCGGGACCGCGCGATGGGTTTTGGCGAGTCGCTTCCACTCGTCGCGGGAGATGGTGACATGCTTGAGTTCCTGGGTCTGCTCCTTGAGGGTGTCGTTGAGAGCGGCGACCTGTTTGGTTGCGGAGTCGACCTCGGATTCAAGTTCGGAGATGCGCAAGGCCTTAGCTTTCGCGTCACGCATACGAGACTCAAGGGTTTCAATCTTGAGCTGCGCGGTGCTGAAGTCTTCTTCGCGAGTGGCGAGCGTCCGTCGGATGGTGGTGAGTTCGTCCTTGAGACGGCGGGTCTCGGCCTCGGCCTTGATCGGGATGTCCTTGAGCAACTTAAGCTCGACGCTTCGAGCGACCCAGGGAGGTGAGAGGCGTTCGAACTCCTGTGTGTAGGAAAGGTCGGTGCTCATTGCGGCGAGGTCCGAGAGCTGTGATGTTACGGCACGCAGCTTGTTAGTGTAGACGGAGAAGAAATCGGCGTCGGTTAGGTTGAAGGTGTCGCTGGCCGTCTTCTGGATGCGGGACTCGATTTCGGTGTGGGTAAATGGGTCGGTCCGGCCTTCCTGGTGCAAGAGTTGGTGCAGATCGAGGCCGATGGCTCGCGACATGTTGGCCAATTCGGAGGTCGCGGTCTCGCACTGCTCGAACGTCTCGAGGGTGTCGGGCGAAAGAGCGAGCGATCGTGTCTTGAGCGACTCCAAAGCGCGGGCGGTTTTCGTGGCGAGGACCTTCGCACTGCGTGTTTGAGTGATGACAGTCTCGGTCTTCTTGGCAAAGTGTTGGGCGAGTTCGTCGTCGTCGTTGCGCGGAAGGATGGTCTGGACCATGGTCGCCGTGGTGGTCAACGCGACAGCGGCCGATTCGAGGTGGCGTTGCATGAGGACGGTCTTCATGTGAACGTCGTCAGCAAAACTCCCCAGATCGTTGGACATGTGGACCTCGCCAAGGTGTGTCATGAGCGAGATGGTCCGTTGAAGCTCGTCGGAGCAGCGCTCCTCCTTCAGCTCGTCCCGCTTGAGGTCGTCGATCCAGGCGTTGAGGGTCCTCTCGACGGGGTCGAGTTCGTACAAGGTGAAGTTGTAGCCGTGGAACTGGTCGACCGTGCAATGGCTGATCGCGTTGACGAATCGGTCGCACATGGACGTCACCCATGTAAGCTTGTCGATGGTGGCGCACCCGTAGAAGATGCCGTCCTGGTGTCCTGGGTGAGGCTGGCCGTTGACGCGCTCCTTGACAAAGTCGTTGATCAGATTGGCCTTGAAAGCTACCCTCTTGAACGCCAGTAGAGTGAGGATCGGGTTCTTGTCGTTTTGGTACGAATCCGGAAGGAACATGTTGCAAATCGAGAGGAGCTGCTTGGCCTCCTGGGCTTCCATCTGGTGGAGTGCGAAGTCGATGGCCTTGACCTGTGTTTTGGCAGCCGAGATCTGGAGCTTCTGGTTAAGGTCAAGCATGGCTCTGGAGCGATTGTTGAGTTGTTCCGATTCGGTTTCCGTCACGGCCTGGGAGGCGCGCATGTCGGCGAGGTCGACTTGAAGGCTCGTAACTAACTCGCGGAAACGGGACAAGGTGTACTCCATCTCTTCCATCGACTTCCTGTCGGCAGCAGCTTGGCGGACTTGTTCAGCGATGAGGTCGTTGCGGTCGTCGATGTCCTGCTGAAGCTGCTTAGCCTCCTGACCATGAACAATTTCCATTTCATCGGCAATGTCCTTGAGTTCAGTCAGCTCCGTGATGGTGGCCGTCAGCTCCTCGATCTTGTCGGCCTGGAGGCGAGTCTGGTCGACTAGGGATTCCACCATGGCCTCGGATCCCAATGCGCCGTCCAGCTGGTCCCGAAGGTGCTCCACGGTCGCGTCTCGCTGGGCCAGAGTCTCCTCGGAGGTACGAAGCTGCTCTTTGAGGGTGTCAATCTCGCAGAGGTCCGCGCGGAGTTCCTTGATCTGGTTCTGGTAGTCCTCCTCGGTCTCGTGGGCAAGGTCGCGGAGCGCGGTCAAGGCCTGGCGTAGACGCTCGTTCTGTTTCTCCATTTGTAACCATCCGACGCTGGCGACTTCGTCCGGTGCCATGCCCTTGGTGAATTCGGCGTTTTCCTCGCGCAGGATTTCGACTTCGAGGTCCAGCTCCTCCGCTTTGTGCCTAAGAGCGTCGAGCTCGGTTTTGTAGACCTCGGCCATTTCCTCGGCGACCTCCTTGTCAAGGGTGGCAAGCTCCAGAGCCGCGTCATGGTCCTCCTGGATCTTCTCTACGTTCTGGAACGTAGCCTCGGCCTCCTTGAGTTGTCGTTTAAGGTCGGCCAGCTCCTGTTGCTGTGGCTGGAATTTTGTCTGCAGAGTCTGGATGATCCTTTCGAAACGGTCCCGCTCGGCCTGGATCTTGTCGAAGGAAGACAGCTCTCCCCGGTCCTCGGCCCGTTTCCGTTCCAGGATCCGGAGCTTGGCCTTGAGGTCATCTACTTCCTTGTTAGCTGCGGCGGCGTTGGGAGCGGGACGCGAGACGGTTGCGGTCGGAGCAGGCGGCTTGGCGGATAGGGCTCTCTTGGCGAACGGTTTCGTGGCCGAACCTGTGCTATTAGTGCTTGACGTGCTAGCAGAACGAGAAGGCCCGACAGTCGGAGGTGCGGTGCCCTGTTGCTGGGCCGGCGGTTTGATGTGAGGCTGGAATGCTTAGTCATCTTGTTTGGATTCGGGAAGATCGCCTGGGCAGACTTACTTTAAGGGCGGTGGTGCTACTAGCTCGAACCCCCAGAGAAGGTCTTGACGGTGCCTGATGGCGTGTCAGCTTATTCATTTTGGCTGCCAAGGATACTTACTTTGGTACTTGACGGTATCGTCCCTAGCTGCTTCGTCGGTGATCGGGTTGGCAGCTAAAATAACACGTCAGCTCTTCTGAACGCGTCTGAGCTCGTTGGAAACGCGTCCGAAAAGGCAGAAAACGCGTCGAGAAAGATACAAAATCGCAAAATGCACTTACTCTTGGGGTCGGACGTATAGTCCGGGTAGGAGGCGTCGGGCTTGGGGCATTGACACTAATTCGCCGTGTTAGACCCGGGTCCATCGGAGCAGGGCCTTTCGATGAGCCGGTCGAAATGGCGCTAGACGGTCGAGGTTTCTTGGTTGCTTGCGGCAGGAACGGCGCGGGAGGTCCGGCGAGGAGCTTCAGAGTGTTGGGTCGAACGAACATGCCGTGGCCCATGGGGCACTCGAAGTAGCGGTGGTCCTGGACGCTGCCATCGTTCTTGCCGGTCGCGTCGTCGAGCTCGATGCCGACCCAGAGGCCGGGGGCGAATTGGGTGTGGCCCGAGAAGCGAATGATGCCGGTGCGCTGGTCGGCCAGCTGGACCTTGCGGCCCTCGTACAGCTCGGACTGCGACATGTTATCAAAGACGGATACCTAATGCTGAGACATGGTCGCGTCCGGTTGCAGTTGACTGACAGAAGTGCAAATTGAGTGTGGAAAGTGTGATTGTGTGGTTGATTGATTGCTTTGAACTGATTGCTTTGCTTGCTTGAACGTTGAACGTGCTTGCTGTGCGTTGGTAACTCTCGTTGTCAAGAATCGATTCCTGCTCTGAAAGTTGTTGGGAAAGAAGAAGAGAGGAGGAGGAAGCAACGTGGGACGCGGTTTTGTGACCAACTCTGGGGATGTGGGGCCTCTACAAGGCACCCCCGGGCGTGGACTTGGAGAGCAATGTTCTCGGCCGTTACCCCGCGCAAGATACGTCAGGGCTCGGCGATACTCTGATGGATGAAACAGGATCCTCTGGGCCAGAACGAATCTCATTTTGAACAGGTTGAAGTGGGAAGGTGCGAGGGAGAAACTGCTCCGGCCACTGCCTTCCACGTTGACCCACCGAGGCATCGTGGAGTTTGGCAGGATCCCGAGATCTCTCGTCTTGCATACCAGGCTGAATGCAAGGGGCTTCCCGCAAGCCACGATTATTGCTAGCGTTTCCCAAACCTGGAAACGTTACATTGCTTTCCCGAGGGCCTGGGTCAAGATATCCCCCAGATTTTACATTGAACCACCAAGGCATGCCTGATCCGCGCCTTACTGCGCTTGCCATGGTTGGACAAGCAATGTATGGCACGGGACAAGTGTTTGACGGTGTAATCTAGTAAAACAACAACAAATTGAACTCAAAGACGTCCCAGGATGTGCGGTTCGCCCTTCGTCTGGCCGGGATCAGGCACAGCGGACGCAAGGTACAAGCACAGAAGCAGACGCAGGGACATTCCCGTAGGGTACAGATCAGATCAATTGCCAACCACATCAACACCAGATCTCAGAGATCATACAATCTGCCTTCCATCCCTTCTCATCAGAAAACAAAAATGAAGCAAAGACCCCGATCACAATCCATCCCATGTGCAAGCATCCCATCCATCTCGTCCGATCTTGAATCTTCAACCTACCGGAACGCGTACCCTAGCTCCCCCTCCCCACCGCGTCCAGCCCCCACCCATCCCGCACCCCGTACCCACTCCACCACCTCGAATCCCAACCGCCTCTCCATCTTTTCATCCACCACCACCTCCCTCTCCGTCTCCTTGTCTCCCTCCCCATCCCCATCCCCATCCTTACCCCGATATCCCATACAAACGGGCACCTTCACAACAATCAACCCTCCCCCTCTCACCTCCACCGTCGCACCTTCTTCTCCTGCTCCCCCTCCTCCCGAGTGTCCACCACCACTACCATTGTTCCCACTCACATTCCCATTATTGCCCGCAAAGGGAACCGCCCGGGGAGCGACATACACCACCAGATCCGCCCCGACCACGCCGCGCCACAGCGTCGCCATCCACTGCCAGTGGTCGACAGGCGCGTAGGCGTCGGCGATGGGCACGGCGCAGGCGAAGCGGTCCGACAGCGTGAGGGCGTAGCCGGCGGGGAGGAGGGCGATGGGCAGCAGGCGGTTTGGGTGGGTTGTGTCTTGTGTAGACGTTGATGTGTCGTGTTCTTGTTTGTGGCTCTGGCTCTGCTGGTGGTCTTTTTGGGTTTGGGTTTGGTTGCGGGGGGGTTCCGAGGGGAGGGGATGGCGTTGGCGCTGGCGGTGGGAGTGGCGTGCGCGAGGAGTGGTGGAGGTTTCGGACTCTTTCGGTTCGAGATCGGTGGTGTTGTGATCGGTGGTGGTGGTGGTGGTGGTTGTTGACATTGCGGAGCACGAGGTTGATGACGAGGTTGAGAGACGTGGCTGGTTCTGGCGGTTGGTGGTGCCGGTGACGAATCTGACCATCTCAGCCGACTTGGCGTGCCAGTCGGTGATGGTGCGGAGGTATGCCGTGAAGGCGTTGCTATCCCCACCACCACCACCACCGCTGCTGGCACTGGCGACACTCGCCTGGCTTCCATGTCGCGACCCCGACCCCATCCCACCCATAACCACATCATCCCCCCTCGGCACCCCGGCACCCTCCCCATCCTCCCAACACCTCACCTCCCACCCCTTCACCCCCCTCACCGCCCGCTCCACCACCCCAGCCACAACCCTCACGGCCCCAACGTCCGGCCCCTCCACCGCAATCACAGGCCCCCTCTTCCCCGCACCGCTACTGATCCTCTCAAAACCGCTCCCCAGCGGCGGACTGATCCTCTCCAACACCTTCAGCTTGTTCACATACGAAATGCTCATCACCATCGCCTCGACGCTCCGCGCCTGCGCATCTCGCTCCCTCTCTCTCTCCCTCTCCCTCTCCCACTTGACACCACCACCACCAGCAGCATACAACTCCCCCGCCGCCGCCCCCGACGACGACGACGACGACGGGCCATGCATACCCGACCCCGGGTTCAGGATCCCCAACCCCAACCCCAATCCCCCGCCCGTGCTCGGCGTCTCGCCGCTATTGTTATTGTTATTGTTGTTGTTATTGCCGTGGTACGGCTCAGGCGACGCCGACGACGCGGGGAGGAGGTGGTGTGTCTGCAGCGGCGGGAGGCGGAGGGACTCGTCAAAGTCGTTACCGCCGCCGCCGCCGTTGCGCGGGTGGTGCATATGAATTGCGGGGTAGTGTGCTGCTGCTGCTGCTGCTGCTGCTCCTCCTGCGGCGTTGCCGCTGCCGCTGTCGATGGGGACGGGGATGGAGTGTGAGGGGCGGGGAGGGGGCGGCATCGGTCCGTGGTTGTAGCCGTGGCCGTGGCCGTGGTCGTGGCTGGGACTGGTTCGCTGGAGAACCATGGCAGAAGGGCCGGGCAGAGGGTTCGGGGACTGGGCGGCGTAGGCTGCGGATGTCGCGGGGTTGGCGGGAATGGTGCTGGTACCGGTGCCGCTGCCGCTGAAGGAGGGTTGGCGGGGGTGGGGGTGAGGGTGGTGGGTGAAAAGGGAAGGGGGGGAAGGGAGGGCGTGGAAGTTGTGGTAGGTCCCTGCCGCGTTGTAGCGGCGGCGCTTGGCCTCGTTGGGCGAGACGGTGCTGTCGTAGTCCTCGCGGATGTCGTACAGGCTGGGCCCCGGGCCGGGTTGGGGGACGCCCCATTGGGGGTGGATGCTGCGGCCGTACCGGCTCATGTCGGCGCGCGAGGCGAGGCTTTGGTGCTGGCTCACCTGAGGCGGACCGTATGGGTTGCTCCCTGGCTTTGAGCTTGTGGGCGTCATGAAGGGCGTCGACGGGGTTCGGGGCGTGGCGATGAAGCGTCCGCCGCATGTAGTGCAGCGGTGGGGGTCTTCGCCCGGCGCGGCGGCGGGGCGTGTCGACTGCGAGCCGCCCGACTTGTTTCCGCGCCGCGGCTGGTAGCGGTAGTCGGGATACGTGCGCTGGTGACGCTGCTTCTCCTCCTCGGCGAGCCGCTTCCACTGGTTCTTGCGCTCTTCGGGTTCCTGGCGCCACTGCTCGCCGATGATCTTGGAGATCTCGGGATTTGCAAGTCCTGGATTATCCTGGACCACCTGGGCTTGGTGGTGCTGGCGGTATAGAATGAAGGCTAACAAGTGATTGTGTTAGCGGCTGCTTTTGACATTGGAGTATATATCTCCCCCCTTTTGCGTTCCACCACTCCACTTCAAGCGACAAAAAAGGAGCAGATGTTGTAAGTGACCAAACAAAGTGGGAGAGACAGGTGAGTGGACGTGAAAGCTGCCTTTTCAGGGAGCAGCGACAACTTTCTCAACGAACAAAACGTACCGTTTCTCGGTCGGGGACCTTTGGCGCGGGGTGCAGAGGCAGATCAAGTCCCTGCCGGCATCAAACGGCCTCGAGCCCGCGGTGCTCGGCGTGCTCAAGCTCAGGTTCTCGATCTTGGGCCGGTTGGCCTCCTCGGTGTTGATGGAGGCGGCACGCTTCCGAGTTATAGGCCGCCGGGGTGGCTCTCCAGGGGGCAGATCTGCGGGTGTTGGGGGTCGCTGCGGACCAGAGGAGGATAAAGGAGCTGTCGGGGGGGTCTCGGATCCGGGATGTCTCGCAGCTGCCGCTGTCGGCGCTGCTCCGGTGGTCGGTTTTGCAGCCATGGCTGAGCGGGTAAGAGGCCCGGTCGGCGCAGAGTGGTGCTGCTGGCGCTGGGAAGACGAGGCCACTACGTCTGTCATTTTTCTGGGTCGTGGACCGGGGCGATAGGTTGCGGTGGACAAACAAATGGGGACGGGGAGAGGAGGAGCCCTGGGCCTGTGCCTGAGCCAGATCCAGATCCACGCTCGCTTTGGCTTTGAAGTGCGTGTTCCAGATGAATGGGAGCCGTGGAGCCGTGGAGCTGTATGTCTCTGCTTACACGGACGGCGAGGGCAGAGGTTGAAAGGAAAGAGCCCGTCTTGGGGAGAAGGAAGGAAGCAAAAGAGATGGCCCGTTCCACTTGCCCTTCCAATAGAATAATAATAAGTTTGAGCTGGGTGGGGTGTTGCGAGTTGGAGGGGCGCTGTTCTGGTTGGATTGTCTTCTTTGTGAGCTATCCCTCCCATCAACACTCACCGGCCGGACAATGACCCCGGCCAACACAACGGGAATGGCCCTATCCCATTGGCACCCACACTTGCTATTATGACGGGCACGCGGCAACAGACCGGCCCCAGCGGCCCCATGGGCAGGAGTGGAGGGCTTCTCTCAGATTGTCTCGGGAATGCGCCGCTGGGCAGTGGAGAGCCCATCCCATGGTTCTTTGTCCACGGCGTTTGCAGATTTCCGTTCGCAGTCCGCAGCACCGGGGTGAGGGGGGAGAAGAACTCTGGCGGGCCACTGGCGGGCAACGATCAACCTTCAGTCCAAAGTCCAGCCCCCCTCAGCCATGGGACAATGCCAAAGGAATTTCGCTGAATGCCGCCCTCTGGAATGCGCAGCCCCGAACAAAGACCATGTCAGCCGAATCGGGCCTAGCCACCGTCCATTTGCTTGCTCCCGACTTTGTTCGTTTCCAATTGAGTGCCCAGGCCAGCCAGAAGGGCGAATCACGCGCGGGAAAACAGTCAGTTGCGTTGTTTGGAGGACGTGGTTTTGGGGATATCAACCGTCTCTTTGAAAGCAGAGCAACTTGCCCCCCGCGCACGCAACCAACCGCCAGCCAGCTCCCGCAGAAAACGGCCGGCAACAAAACAACAAAACAAGGAAAAAGAGAGAGAAAAAAAAAACAGAGGATCCGCGCGCCAACTCCAACCTGCAACGCAGTTTTCCCAGCCTGCCAGTGCCCTCCTTCTATCATACATGCAAAAATCAGAAATGTGACTAGTTGCGCCCCTAACCCCTGTCTGCCGACCCGCCCCCGAAAATACCCACCCGCCGTCTGCCTGGATGTGTCGCTCGGAGCCAATGCAATTATGAGAGATAGCCCTGGCCGGCCTCGCTCGCCCACACGCTGGCACTCCGCCGGGCGTCCAAGAAGAGGTCCTCGCACTCTGCGACGTCCTGCACTTCGATCTGGGGACGGCCATTGACCCGCGCGAGGATGCTGTCGTCGAACGGGTTTTGTCAGCACACATGCACATCACATAGACAGTGTTGGTTTCCCCAATCTCCACAGCCCTCTCTGCACACACACTCGGCGGGCACCCGAGACAAAACGTACCTCGCAGGGGTCAGCAGCTGGAGGCAGTACCGCAGGCTGATGCGCACGCCGTGCTCGGCGATCTTGTCGATGGCGGCATCCGCAATCTTGACGCCCTCGGTCGTCGCCCGGATGCGCACAATCCGCTTGATCTCGTCGCCGTCGTACGGGTGGGTGGGGATGATCAGGAGACGGGTCAGGAAGTCGGGGGGCACGCCGTGCGCCGCGACGAGGTCGTCGGCCCCGCGGATGGCGGCCATGCCCCGGTTGGAGGCCAGCACGACGATGGGCGAGATGGGCGACTCCAGCGCCTTGTTCAGGTAGGTGAAGCACTCGACGTCTAGCATGTGTGCCTAGCGAGGGGGGAAGAGGGAGGGGGGCCCAGGTCAGCTCTCCACAGCTCCCCACCGCCCGTCACATTTCCGGGTGAGACATACCTCGTCAATAAAAAGCACGCCTGGCACGAGCTCGGCGACACCCTGGTTGATGTACTTGCTGACCACCTTGTTGATCTCGCCGCGCAGCTTGTCGGTGATCTCGGTCATCTTGGGCTTCATCAGCTGGCCCATCATGGACATGATGTCCTGGCCGCCCTGGGGCCGGGCGTTGGCCACGTCGAGGTCGTGCAGCGACACGTCCTGCACAATCTCCTTCTTCTTGTGCACCTCGCCCTTGGGGATGGGCACGTACTCCTCGGCCTCGAGGTCGAACTCAGTCGCGTAGGCGTCGGACCGGCCCACGCGCTTGCAGGCGCCCGTGTTGGTCTCGATGTAGATGACGTCGCCGACTTGGACCCTCTCCTTCTGGATGGCCTCGTATATACTGGGGTCGAGGCGCAGCTTCTTTTGGCCGCGGGCGCTCTTGAGCCCGATCAGCAGGGTGCTGATGGTCTTGCCGTAGCCGCCGAGCGGGTTCTCGGCCTCCTCCGGAGTCAGCTCCGTCACCTCGCCCTCGTAGACGTCCTTGGTCTCGCGGACCTTGAGGCCGATGGCGCGGCGGAAGTTCTCCATGAGCACCTCGGTCTTCTTGACTTCGGTCGAGTAGATTTCGCTGCCGGTGATGGGGCAGAAGGGGATCTTGGTGCCGAGCTCCTGGCTGATGGCGAGGGCCAGCGCCGTCTTGCCCGTGCCAGGGCCGCCCGCCAGCAGCACGCCCCGCCCAGCCATCTTGTGTGCCTTGATCAGATCGACGACGACTCCGCAGGCCTGTGAACCAAACAAGAAAAGAAGCATGTCAGCGGCGCATCACAAATGCATGGTGTATATATAGCCCAATGCGTACCTCGCGGGCCGTAGTCTGCCCGACAAAACCAGCAGCCTGCTTCTCGGCGACGCCCTGGGAGTTGAGGCCGAGACCCTTGATGTGTGTGTGCGCCGCGGTGCGGTTGTCGCGACTGTTGCCGCGCACTTCGCTGATCTGGACCATCGTTGCGTTTTCTTGGTTGTCGACTCGGGGATGGGTGAGTTTGTCGTCGGACGGAAGTTGAGGTCGAGGGAACTGGAAGGTCGGGGTGGAGTCGGCGTCCCTTGAGAAAACAACGAGGCTGACCAAGATGCAGATGCAGATGGATGCAGGGGCACCACTGACAGTGGGAACTTGACGCGAGCTCAGAAGCTCCAACGCTAAATTTCCAGACGCGGCAGGCTGTGTGCAGATGGTCCGTGCACATCGGTGTGTGCATCCCTCACCTAGGTGTGCCCTGATGAGAACCAGGTCGACCAACACATCTCCAACATCCTTGGTCTACAGAAAACAAAAAATTCTTAATGAAAATAATAGAAACTTTATTGAGATTAAATCAAGTTCAAAAACGTATTGTCTTCTCCAATCACCCTTCATCGAGGCAGTACAATGTTCTCTCTGGCACACTCAGTCCTGAACCAAAAACCGAAGCCTTACTGTGTAGATTCTGTATCTACCTGTTTATCCTGGCCCCGAACGTCACCCCCCTATCCTCCTCACAATCACTCCCATCCTCCGCATCAACATCCAACATAGGCGTCCCCTCTTCCCCTCCCCGCCCACCCTCAACATCATCCCCTTCCTCCCTGCTCCCCTTCCCCCTCCCCGTCTCCTCCTTCTTCCACAACACCACCCACAGCGCGCTCCCTACGATCACCCCGCACCCCACCAGGCTCGCCACCCCCATGCTGTGCCCAAACACCCACCGGTCGAACCCGGCCGCGAACACCATCTGCGTGTACGCCATCGCCGCCGCCCGGTTCGACCGCTCCTTGCCCAGGCCCAGCGTCACCATGAACTGCATCACGAACCCGCACAGCCCGACCGTGCCCAGCAGGAACCACCCGTACGCCGACGCGGGCAGCACACCGCTGAAGCTGAGCCTGCTGCTGCTGCTGCTGACGGCACCATCTGTTCCAGGATCCGGAGTCTGCCCGATGCTCTGGAACAGGAGCGGGGCCAGGAGCAGGGCGGCGGCGCTGGCGAGCGTGCTGCAGATAGTAAAGTATGTCACGGTGATCAGGGCGTGGGCCCGCGTGCCGATGTAGCGGATGCTGGAGAGGGCGGCGGCGCCGCCGAGGACGCCGAGGAGGGCGACGAGGATGGCGAGGAGGCGCTGCGGTGGGGTGGCTTCCTCCGGTGTGGTTGTGGCTGTGGTCGAGGTGGTGGTTGTTGAGTTGGCAGGGAAAGAAGAGGGGTCAGGAGCAGGGGGAGGGGTGGTCGTGATGGTGGTGGTGGTGGTGGAGGGAGCGGACCCGAACAGAGAGATGGGCCTGGCGATGAGGATGACCCCTGCGAGGGCGAGCAGAAAGGCGAGCTGCTCTCTGCGGGTAAAGGGGTCTTTGAGGAGGACGTGGCAGATGTAGCCTGCCAACATCGGGGCCAGGAAGGTGATGACGGTGGCTTCGGCCAGGGGGAGGAACATCATGGAATACCACATTCCGTAAATGCCAAACTGTGCTTTCGTGTTGGTAACAGACTCGAGAGGCAAACACCAATGGGGCACTTACGAATCCGGTGACGCCTCTGACAACCAACGCGAACCTCATGGCTTTGGCGCCGAGAGGGAAATCAGGCACTTTGTACCACCACATGTAGAGACAGGCCAAAAGCGTCGTCATGATCATGCGGGAAAAGAGAATCTGCAGGGGGTGCATCCCCTCCTCTTCCAACAGCCTCGCTGCCACGTTCATGACAGCGCCAAAGAACTGTGCCACGGCCACCAGGACCACCGCTCGGTTCTCTTTCCAGAAGCTGCCCAAACTTGCCGTCATTCTCCTCCACCTCTGCGCGTGATACGTTTCTATGGCCGGCGAGGGGGCTCCCGGGTGCCGTTGGGGCAGCGGATTAGATCCCGAGATGGTGTTTGGGTGAAATGGCCGAGGATTGTTCTTGGAATCCCCTAGCTCTTCGAGAGACACGGACTCGACAACATCCCCGTCGTAGTCGGTTTTGAATGACATCGCTGCCCCGGACACACGCTGTGGTTCCTTGATGCCAGGCATCGCTGTCGCTTGAAATGATGAGGGCCACCAAGTCGAAGAAGGATACGGTAATGGCGAGTGCGGCGAGCGGGTGTTTGTCCAATGCAGAGACCCAAGCCACACCAGCAGTCAACTGTCACCATCGGTTTTGAGAGGGACGGAGCAGATTATCTGCGGCTTCCCGCTGCGCGGGCATGGGGGCACCTATGTAAGTGCGTTATTCCCGACCCCCATCCTGCCGACATCTAGGATTGCAACAGACCGGTCAAGAGTGCGAGCAATGGACCAGTGGGAAGGCTTCCATGAGTTCCTATCCGCCACCGGGTCATGGTCCCGAAGCACCGGCGCCAGACCATCGGATGGAGACCCGACGGCGGAACGCAAGCCGCGTGCAAAGGTACCCGGCTTAGCGCGTCCCAGAACCCGGTCTTTGTGCACCGCGTGCTCTGGGATCGGCAGGTGGTCCACTTCCAAGTCGACTTTGCGATGCACCGCTCGGAATCGGGAGTCTCGATGTGCTTCTGCACTTGGCGTGAGGTTGAAGGACCACCCGGACCAGTGAACCAGGGGTGAGCTTGGTCGGTGTCAGCCTGCATGCAGTGATGGGTCGGGTGTGATGTGCGAACATGTTCAGCCTTGCAAGTTCGGGAAAGTTGGCGACTCCATCTGGCTTTCTGCATGCGCCATCTATGACAGGGATGACTAGGCGACCGGGATGTGTGACAAGTGTTGTTGAACTTGTCGGTGACGGGGATCGAGGGGCTTAGGTTCCAAATTCCAGGTTCACAGCCTGACAGCCTGCCTCGCCGGTGGGCACCAGTGACTGACTGGGCAGAGAGGCCGTTGAGATGCAGAAACGGCGTGTCTTGAGACGAGCGATTCGAAATGCCGATCCACCGAGTCTGGGTTGAGACCCAACGGTCAGGTCGGCTGGGGCAAAGAAACAAAATCGCACCAGGTGCAGGAACCAAAAGTTGCAGCTTCAAAGCTGAAAATACTTGGCATCAGCTTCCAGGTGTGACTTGCAGATCCAAACCCCTGCACTTCACCCAAATCATCACAAACGAAGCAACCCACAGAGCTACCGTCGTGTACTCCATACTGCGTACTGCCCCGAACCACAAACCTGAAGCCATGTCTGGCAAACGCCCCGCGGACACGAGCGGAACTGCAGGGGGCCGTCGCCAGTTCAAGCAGACCAAGCTCTCCTTCTTCACACCGGCTTCAGCAAGCCAGCCGAAGGGGCCAAAGACAAGAGCAGAGCAGCCCCAAGAGGCCCAGGCTGCAACAACAGAGAAGCCGAGTCCACGTGCCACCACCGACTCGGACGGGCAGCAGCAACCCGAGAAAGCCCAATCTCGAGAAACAACAACCACCACCACCACCACCACTGCGAAAACCCAACCCCCACCCCCACCCCCATCCCCATCCACGTCCCTCACACTCACACTCCCCCCTTCCCCGTCTCCCCTCCCCATCCCCCACACCTCCCTTCCCTCCACCGCCACCGTCACCGCAAAAATCCACATCACCGACCGCTTCGGCGACCTCTTCGCCGCGCCCCCGCAGACCCTCCTCATCCACGCGTGCAACGCCCTCGGCTCCTGGGGCGGCGGCATCGCGCTGGCCTTTCGCGCGCGCTACCCGGCCGCCTTCGCCGTCTACCGCGCCCACTGCGCGCGCTCCTCCTCCTCTGGCGGCAGTCGCAGTCCGGACCACCGGCTGGTCGGCACCGCGCTGCTCATCCCGCCCCAGGCGCAGAGCAGGGACGGGAAGGAGAGGGGCAGGGGCCATTATGTCGGGTGTCTGTTTACCAGTCGCGGGTATGGCCGGGCGCGGGACGGGCCCGAGGAGATTTTGAGGGCGACGGGCCCGGCGATGAGGGATCTGATGAGGCTGGTTGCGGAGGAGGAAGAGAGGACGGGAAGGGGGGTTGGGGAGGTGAGGATGTGTAGGATCAATTCGGGGCTGTTTGGGGTGCCGTGGGAGAGGAGTAAGGCGGTGATGGAGGAGATGGGGCTGGGGGAGGGGGAGGTGCCGGGGTGTGCGGAGGGAGGCGTGGTGGAGGTTGTGGCTTATGAGAGGGAGTAGGGAATGATACCCGGTAACTATAGCGATAAGGGGATTGAGAATAGGAGTTGGAAGGCTTGGGGAGTTGGCAATTCTTTGTTATCTGGAGCGAGACCAGCCGTGAATTTTGCCTGCGTCTAACTTGTATGGCTTCTTTGTCAGACCATGTTGAGCAGGCGTGCTACCACCAGACGCAACAGTCAAGCATGCTGAGCTCGCCTCCCATCGCCATATGTAGCCTTGCCAAACCACCAGAAGCAGCTTCTTGCCATCGAAAACAACACCGCCAAACCATGCTGAGCAGGCCGCTTCCGCCAAACGCCAGCCCATAACCCACCCCATAAGGAAACCCAACCGACAATCCCAACCCAACGCCATCGCTATATGCAACGCCAGTCCCCAAACCAGATCCACACCCCCTACCTTCTCTGCACCGCGCTCCCCCCATCAAGCTCCATGTCCAAATCATCGCCCTCGTCCTCCAAATCCTCCTCACCAACCTGCATCTGCGCCGCCGGCTTCCGCCCCCTCTTGCTGGCCCCCTTCTCCGCGGCCTTCTCCTCCTTGTCCGCGTCCTTCATCAGCTGGTCCTCGATGTTGAACCCCTTGCGCGCCGCCTCGATCTCCTTCTTCTTCTCAAACATCTCCTGGATCTTGCCCATGTAGTAGGGGTTGCGGCGCATGGCGAACTCAAAGTCCTCGAACTTGACCTTTTGGCGCCCCGCGTGCTGCGCGGCGCGCGTCGCCTCGAAGCTGACGCCCTGGATGAACTCGGTCAGGATCTCGTCGAGCACGCGGACCGTGTCGTTGAGCGGCGCGCGGACGTCGCCGTGGCCGTACAGGAGCTGGGCGACTGCGGGTGGGGTTTGTCAGATGGGAGTTAAGAGAGGGTAAGGGTGGGAAAGGGAAAGGAAAAAGGTGGGGGGGAGCCGTACGCTCGTTGTGGCCAAAGTTCATCTTGCCGACATTCTTGCCGGCGCGCGCACGAGGTTCCATCTTGACGATCAGGGTCTCGGTGGTATTTAAAGGGTGCAACTGTTCGGCTTGGGTTCGACTTCGCCTCGAGAACACCTCGAGAAGAGACGCGACGAAGTATTATAGTTATGATAGAATGGCGGTTTAAAAGTCGAAACGCAAGAGGAACTGGGGAGTGTCTCGGGTTGTATTGCAGGCGCTACTCGAGATGAGAAGAAACCGAATCTTCGGAGTCAAAAGAGTTAAGAGAACTCGACTGCATGTTACAGAAGGCTGAAGGTGAGGCTGTTCGCCCAAGAACAGCTGTGTTTCTTCCCCACAGTTGCTGCGGGTCCGGCAGCTGGATGGGTCCCAGCCGCAGGGCCCACCTCGAAATGTGCCCCACTGATTTCTCTTGGCCGGCCTGTCACAAGCAGGAAATGGTGTTCTTGCCAGGAACATCTCTCTGAAGCCTGGCGACAGCTCTGCGATATCCAGCATTGAACCGCCGCAACCCCCGGCCTTGACAATTTAGTCCGCTTCTTTCTTACTGCATACCACGACAAAGCAGCAAACATGGTGTGTTTCCGCAGCCGTCCCAAGACCAGCATCTGGACAGACCACAGTCGCTAACACCTCCCCCTTATCAGACCGCGCTCTTCAACTTCACGAGTCTGCTACTCGTCATCCTCCTGCTCGTCTGGTACGATCCTCAACCGAGTCGCCCTCTTTTGCGCATCAGCGCTCGAGCCTCGCATAGGAGAGAGAAGAAGACTGACGAGCCCCCGCAGCACCTGTGCCTACGTCCACCAGCTCTTCCCCGCCATCCTCGACCGGAACAAGACAGGGTCAGTCTGCTACGCAACTCTGGGCTACGGGTTCTCCCAGCATGTTGCTGACACGGGTTTTGGCATAACAGAATCACAGGTATCTTCTGGAAGTGCGCGCGGATAGGGGAGCGGCTGAGCCCCTACATGAGCTTATGTTGCGGCGTCATGGCGGTAAGGACGCCCTTTGGGGAAAGGGAGGTGTGACGAGGGCTGACAACGGCAGATCTCGATGTTCCTGGGCATGTAAACACCGTGGATATCTATCGAAGCACCGTCGATTTCGCGGCTACCGGCACGGATGGGCAAGGAGTTTAGGAGCGTACCCCATAGGAGGCTGGGATTGGATGTTTATACGGCGTCATGACGGTTCACTTGTCATTCATACAATAATACCAATCGAATGATCCAGGATGGCGCGGATGTGTTCCACGCAGAGACAAAGCACCGAAGCCGAAGTCGAGCACCACTTACCCCGCGACGTCAAGCGCCTCTCCGGCATGAAACTTGATTTGACTTGCGGACGCCCGCTTCCAACGGGTGCACACCTCTCTCCAACACACAACCCGATGCAGCAATCCGGTCCACACTTGCGGAGGAAACCCCCTCGTGCTTCTCCCCGCAGTCCATATACCATGGTCATGGCAGCCTGCTGGCTAGCTACGCTACGCACGAGGTGGCAGACCGGTCGGGTATGACAGCCTCGAAGGCAGAGAGGATGGTGGTCGGGGCGAAAATGGGGCTGGACGCGGATGAGCTGCCCTTCAGCGGAGGAGATGCACATGCGGCTGGCCGGATCAGGCCACACGGACATGTGCGCGTGCAGTTTGCTCTTGCGACGGTCAATAGATGCGCTCGCCCGGCGGGGGAAATTGACTGAGTATTGAAAAGCATTAACCTCTGCTCTGTGGGTTTCCTTGGGTTTCGTTGCCTCGATTCATCTCATGAAGCTGTCATGTATGGGAATCCTGGAGATTGCGGCAAAGAAGACAGGGCTGCTTGGGTTCATTTCACCAAATTTCAAGCCGAAGCCAACGTCTTGCGATTGTCTGTCTGTCTGCGACGGACATCCCATGGCACAACCAACCCACTTGCAAGACAGGGCTCGCCCAATAAATCAGCCATCTCAGGTTCGCTTTTCCTCCAGATCACTCCGACCCAAAAACGCGTCCGTCAGGAAGCGGCGACCGCGCTCGTCATGTAACTGCGCGTCAATGAGGTATGTAGATAGATGCACCCGCCCGCTCAGCGGCACGCCGCAGTTCTCCCCTCCACTCCCCCCGCGCCGAAAACGCCCCAATCCAGTAATCATCACATCACAGACATATATGTACGTTCATCACAGACAGACCAGGGCGATATCACAGGCAGCCCGCCGCAAGCCCGGCATGACCGGTGAGAGACACCTAACTACCGCAAAATGACAGACAGACAGACAGATACCACGCAGCAGGAGGGAGCATACTGTGGCTTGAAACCATTTCATTTCGGTATCCAAGGGCTGCAGCTCTCTCACCAGACGCCTGGGGTTGGGGTTGGGGTTGGGGGGAACACGGGCTGCTCATGGCGCTGATGAGCGAGTGCTGAACTGACCTTGTTGTTTTTGAATCTTTCTAGGCACCTCTTCCATCATTGCGTCCTGGTGCCTGCTTGGCTGCTTACCTTTGCCTGAGCCGCTTATTAGGCGCGTTGTTGAGGGGGGTTATGTTACGCTCCTACGCTCGGGGTGTCTGGTTTGGGCGTTGGTGTCAGTTTGGGAAAATCATTCTGATTTGAGTGGTCGTTGAGTTGATGGAGCCCAGAAATTGTTATTATTAGCCTCTCTGCCTCTCTCTTGTGGTCGAGTGCAACGTTTGCCGTTCTTTGGGCGCGGGGTGCAGCGTTGGAGACAATTGAGCTGCAGCCGCAGCAATGCGCAGCAACAAGAAAGCATGATGGATTGGTCGAAAGGATCTTTTGGCGTGCGTCGGTTGGGCTCGGTGATGTACGCGTGTGGCGCGCTTGCGAGGTCCAGTTGCCAGGGGAGGGGAAATAACGTTCAACTGTTAAGTTACCTTATCCTGGAACTACGCAGCATTGGTGCTGCTGCCTTCATGTTCTCGCTCCCATACTTGGGTGGCTTCGAAAGTGCACAAATCGGCGTGGGAATAACCGGAATGGGACAATTAGCATGATGCTGCTAGGTGTCAGTGACCCGTTTTCTTCTAGAAGGGAGTGAATGGTCTGTTTGTTTTCGCTGTTCCCTGCAAGGAGTGCTGAGTCCTTGAATCTGGTTGGACAGCTTTGAAACGGGCAACTGACAGGACAAAGCCGGGATTAACATGAAACAGGCGCTGGAGCCCTGCAGCAGCATTTGGAAGCCGAGGAACAACTTTGCGCGACTGCGGGAGGACGGGGGTGTGTGGCCTCTCTCTCCTCGGAGACGGCACCCCAAGGCTGCCTTGCTTCCGTGGGATTCATGCAGTGAGGAACTGTTCTGGCGAGTTTCAACCCAAACACTGTGCCTCTCGACCAGCCACTCTGCCGATCCCCCGGCGGGCGACTCCACCGCCGGGGGTTTTGGAGGCAAAAGCGCGCTTGCGTTTGAGAGGACTCGCTGGATGACAAAGAGTCAGATCTGACGTTGGGATCAACTCGGTGATCGGGCGCGGGTGGCAACGGGATCGGCCCGGACGAGTCCTGGCCAAACGGTGGATGAGACGGAGACGGCCTCAGGGGGCGACAACACAGACGCCCCGCCGGCATTGCTGTCTAATGCAAAGGCACCGTGCGGCACCAAAGGCGGCTGCTGGCCTGGGCTGGGCGATATCGTGATGCAGGCGAGCGTCTTGCCTGTCGGTGTCCGCAAACTGAAGTAGTCGGGACCCCGTGAGTGCACACTCTGAGCACATGTGAAGTCGTGGCCCCGCGTAATCGGCGTTGAGCGTTCAGCGCCCTCGGGCCGCATTGATGGCTGTTGTCATCCGGTATCAGAAACAACCACACCATGACTCGCGGCGGTTTCTGTGCAACCTTGACAGCGAGGGCCCGGCGTGTGCTTTGGGCGCCAGCATTGTACTGTACAACTGCGGGTGGAAGCTTTGACACAAGCGGGACAAGGCATCGCGAGAGAGACGGACACGAGCAGCCCAAACCCTGGCAGCGGTCCATGGCTTGCGAAAAAGGCCCGCGGTCCGAGGTCTTTGGTCGTCTAGGGTCGCCCGCGGGAAGACGACGCGAAGGGCGTATCGGCTGCGATACGCCCGAGCATACGGACATGACATGGTCAAGTGCAGACCCGACTGGCCCGTAGTAGCTGTTCGCTGAGTTGGGTGGTGTGTCGGCGGCGGCGGCTAGACGGCAAACAAGTGGAGAGCGACAGCGGATGAAAAGCAGTGCTGATTGTCGATGTGCTGCCGGAAAAAGCAAGCATCGGCCGCCACCGCCGCTCCGAGTTCGTCTCCGAGTTTGTGGACCTCTCGCCCGGGTGAGCGGCGGCGGTCACTAACGTTAGCGCGGTGAGTCGAGACGGCACGTTTCGAATGGCAAGTCTGGGCGGGAAAGGAGAGGCTCTCGGCCCATTCTGTCGCTGCCATCGCTTCACCGCTCTTGTCCAGATGGGACGATCAATGCAGGTGTGGATCGCGTGTTGGAGCAGGTAACTTTTGTAACTACCGGGTCTTGCGGGTGTGGGGGTTCCAACTCTCGCTTCGTGCACTATCCGAGTCGGTCTGCGCAGGTGACCGTATCTCGTTGGAGAGTCGCAGGACGGCGCACATACATAGTCTCACCAACCTCGCACACCCACCCCAAAAATCCCGAACCCAAGCCCAGGACACATGATGGCAATCTTAGCATGCAGATGCGCGTGCCCTCCTGGGAGGAGTCGTCTGAGCAGATGGAGCCATGCTCAGCCATGGAATGACCCCGGCAGGCTCGGGAAAGCTGAGAGAGCTGGGAATGCCGGGAAGTGGAAATCGCTAATAAATGGCCGCCAATCTCGCAACTTGGCACCCCACGGCCACATGGCCGCTGCTGGGATCAGGATCCGCCCGCCTGGGAATCGAAATCACCCCAGGCCGGGTCGGTCTGTGGTTAACGGCTTTGGCATTTCGCGATGCCGTCAGGAACAGAGCCCAGTGCGTGTTGCCCGTCTCGGTCTGCTGCTGTGGCGGTTGTCCTGTGAGGTGGGGTTTCCGTGTTGGAAATTGTTGCCCGTTTCGGGTTCCAGATGTTGCGGCTGAGCTGGGGGAGGGGGCGACTGGTGAAGACCTGCAAGAGCAGCTCAGTCCGTCCTGACTCGCCTGCGAGCCTGGGCAGACGAGGCAGAGCTGCGCAAATATGTCCGGAAGTCTTGCCGAGCAACGCGTGACTGCTGGCGATGGGCAGCGCTAGTTCCAGGTTGTCCTGGGCTCTCTTGTCCCATACCGCGGCGCGCTGGCGATCTGCAATGCCAACCAGAGCAACAGGACGGTCCCAAGGCGTGACAGTGAGCACAGCTGAGATTGTGCCTGGGCCGAGAGACAGGCGGCGTGGGGCGAGGCTTGCAGTGGCTGGAGAAAAGCGTGCGGGATGGATCCAGTGACCCGGAACCGCAAACCCAATCTGGGCAGCCATTTCGACATGGGGGCTTCGACATGGGCTGATCGGGCCTAGCGTCGCGTCGCCCTGGCCCAAGTGTCACCGTGGTCCGCAATGGGAATTCCTCCGCGGTCGCACGTCCGCTGTGGTCCGCTGTGGTCCTGCAAGCCGCAAGCCGCATTAATGAGGCCCCATTCCCCGGCGGCTTGGTAATTGCGATGTTGCTTCTCGGTCGAAGAGTCTCAACCTAGACGGCGCGGACCAGCTCCGACGTGCATGATTAGCCAGTGGCCATCTGCAGCTCTTCATTCGGCGTGCATGTCCAAGCGGGCCAGACTCTCCACAAGGACGTGATGGAGAGGGTGCCAGAGGGTGTCTCGAGGGTGTGCACAGCTGCGAATTGTTTCTTCTCCTCGTCTACGGCCACACCGGCGGCAACATGGATACGAGCCGCGAGACCCGCCAACCCCGAACAGCCAAGGGAGGAGCCAGCGATGCCGATTTGGGACGAATTGGGGCTTTCAAAATGGACGATCGCCTTCTGTGAAGATCAGGCGAGCCCGATTCCCCTCGTCCAAGGATCCAGGCTCATGCTCGACTACGGGGAGCGGCAGCGGCAAGCGTCACCACCACCAAGCAGCGCTTCTCCGCACCCCGTTTTTTCCTTGCTTCGCTTTTGAGATGCAGGGCGACTGGCCGGCAAGGAGCTCCCGAGGGTCGGATCGGATCGGCGGCGAGAGCGAAGCTGATCCAAGGACTCACCGTGCGAAGCGTGCTCACCCTGTCCGCGGGCAGTGCCCCAGGGCGACTTCGTTTCCGTTCCAAAAATGCTCCGAGGATGATGACATGAGCCTGAGCAGCAGCCCGAGCGTGGCACTTCGACTCGCCGTCGACCTACAGGCTGAAGTCAGCGTACCTTGTGGTGGTGGGTAAATGGAGAGTAAGAAAAAAAAACGAAGGGCGTTTCAAAACGCCGGCCAGGAAGCAGTGTTGCCGCGCTGCGGATGCAACCCTGTCGCCGCCCATCAGGCGTTTCCACCCAAGGGGCGAGAGCCAGACGAGCCAGGCAGGGCAATGAATCATGCTCCTGCTCCGACAGCGCATAGCCCAGCAAAGGCCAAAACGGACCCCATCCGTGGATGCCCAGATGCCCAGATGCCCAGATGCCCATCCAGCGACGTGGGTGCGCAGCAGGCGTCTGGTTTCTTATGGTCTTGGGTGTTTGCCCCTCCAGTTGGCTGCCCTGGCGCATGCGACCCAACTCGGCCGGTGAGGTGAGGTGAGTGTGTGTGCGCGTGTGAGGTGTCGCCCTTGGTTTCCACTCCCAAGCATGAGGCGGCCACGCAGCGCAAGGGCACGCTGTCGGGTATCCGTCTCGCCTTACTGTGCGAGTGCCTGAGAAACTCTGCATGGCAACCTTGAAGCCCGGGTTGACTTGTTGTCCTCCTCGAGACAAGATGGGTTTGGAATGCCGATTGCGGTGACATCCAGCAGAAGCCATCACAGGTTCCCAATTTACCATTACCTTCAGTACCAGCCAAGTGCCGGTACCGGTACAAAGGCACAGTACCTTTTTGCGTTGGTGCCCACTGCCCAGAAGAGGCAGGCTGCATCTGCCTCTTGGGGCGAGGGCGGTGTCTGGTGTGAATTGCGCGTGCTCAGGAACAGGCGAACAGCCCGCGGCGACCCCCAGTATGGGGGCGCAGGGGCGTGTCTGTATCCATGCTTGCCCTGGCTGGGGAGCCCAGAATCCTTCCATTGCCTGGTGTGTGAGCGTGCGTGTGTGACTGTGTGTGTGCGCTGGCTCAGGCAACTGAAAAGCCACAGCCCAAAGCTGCGGTGGACGCACCCAAGCACCGCAGCTGGGGGATGCTGGAAAGCCCTGGACCCAATGCATGCCGCTAGCGTTGCCTCCCCATCGCTGTTGCCGCATCGGTTCTGAGAAACGACTGCAGGCAAGTCCAGCACGACCCAGCCCCACAAATCCGTGTCCCAGACTGCCCGTCCCCATCCACGTCCAGAGGTGCCAGGCGAGCCAGGCGAGCCAGGTGATGCTGGCCCACACTCACCTGGGGCCATTCGGCGTGGCACACCCCCTTTCCTTTGATTCTCATCTCCCCTTTCACGATCCCGGTCGGTCCTCTCCTTTTTTTTGCCATCCATCCCTCGTTCCTGTCTCTGCCGTGTAATAAATAATATTGCAGACGCCGCACCCTCGGGGCCGACACTCGTTTGTTTCCCTTTCTCGCTCCTTCTGTCCTATTTCCTGTTCCTGTTTGTCGCTGTTTGCCTCGATCCGCCTTCCAGGCTCTCACCACCACACACACCCTTTCACTCCACTGCCTCATCTGGCTGCCATTGAGTCTGCCTCTCACCGACTCGCCGACTGAGTGCTTCTTCCACGCATCGGTCCCCATCCCTCTCACCGCCCGCCGCCCACGCCCTCGCGCCTGCGGTGTACTGCGGTGTACTTCACTGTCGTTCCTTTTTGACGATCAGTCGTTGCTTCTGGAAGGGCACACTCCCTCGACACTCGGCCTCCCGCCGGATTCCCGTATTAGAGAACATCGACACATTCCTTCAGCTCGACGCTCTGTTCGACACTGCTGCTGCGTGCTGCGTGCTGCACTGTTTGCTCCGTCTGCACTCCAGCCAACAGCAGACACATCCAAGCCGACCAGGAACCCTGCAGGTGAGTCGACCGCTCCGGCTCCAGAAACGGATCTTTACACGAGTGCCCTCCACCGTCCCCTTTCGAGTACCTATCCCCTCCCACCTAGGGCCACAGCCCGCCACATCGACAGTGCTTCATGCAGCCTGCCGTTCTCACGAGACCTTGTCGCCGCGTTGTGTTGCCCTCTGTGTTGCTTGCCCCTGCACCTTTCCTGCTCTTTTCCTGTTCAAGCACGACGTTGCATTGGTGCTGATTCGGACGCTCAGGTGCCGTATTCTTTTATATTGCGCCAGAGGAGCCAGCTCGTACTGTGATTCCGTCGCAGTTAGCGATCTACTCTGCTCCAGACCGGAAAATCCGCTCTCATCGTCCCACACACCCGATCTCCGGTAACCGACCAGGGAGTCCTCTTGCTCCCTTGACATGAGCGACCAAGGCGCTGGTGGAGGAATCGAAAGCCACATGTCGACCCACAGGAGACAAGACTCCGGGGAGGAGCCGATCCCGACCGATGCTGCCCCGGAGACGAGGAACCCACCATCCGAATCCGACCCCCAAGCTCTCTCACCGCTTCCACAAGATTTGCCCCGAGTGTCGCGAAAGCTAAGCCAGAGCGCTTCAGAGCGGAGTGCGCGGATCAACCCACCGCAGCCGCTATCAAGAAACCCGTCCACATGCTCGACGAGCTCGAACGCGAGGCCGCAAGCCGAGTACCTGCCAGCACGCACACCAGGCCTGGACCAGCGGCCATCGCCGCCGACACGCCATTCCACCCCCGCTACCAACCCGCAGTTAGAACCGCCAGTCACCAAGGCGACCCTCAGCGAGCTCGACGTGCAAAAGATTGTCCACAACCCGAAGCTTCGCCATGACATCAACTTCGACCCTGAGCTGCACTTCAGGCCGAATCTTGACGGCGACAAGGGCAAGAGGAAGCAGGACAAGGCCAACCAGTTTTGGAACGCCCTGTTTGAGCAACTCGTGCTCTTCGTCATGGACAGGGAGACATTCCATGCAAGGTACGGTCATGGGGATTGGTGCCTCCCGGTGCTCTTGCGGGCGGTCCGGGATATCATCGAGACACTGGTACCACAGCGGGACCGGGAACTTCTCAACGAAGGACTCAACGTGGATCTCTTGATGCAGCAGTTCAACCGCGGCGTTGCCGATCTCGAGAAGCTGGCGTCGTGGCTGGCGAGCGTTCTCAAGCTCCACTGCGCTCCGATGCGCGACGAATGGGTCGACGACATGTACCAGGAGCTGAGCAACGGGAACCGCAACAACGACATGACGGAGCTCGTCAAGGGAATGCGCAGCCTCCTCAGCGTGTTGGAGGCTATGAAGCTCGACGTGGCAAACCACCAGATCCGGTGCCTGCGTCCGGTGCTCATCGAGGATACTGTTCATTTTGAGCAGCGATTCTTTGTGAGGAGGATGGAGTCGAGACGGCACAACTTCGGCGACGCGCGAACGTGGTATCGGGCCGCGCAGGAATACACGAGCCGACTGTACGCGGGCTCGTCTATGCCGCACGCCAGCGCATTTGGCGAGATGTCAGTGTTCTTCGAGGCCCTCTCACGACTTGTCCTCCCGTCCACCTACCTCCCGGCTATGCTTCCGACATTCTCGTTTGACGAGGACCGGATCTTGAAGCTCCGGTCAGACATGCACGACAGCATCTGCCTCGAAATCTGCATGCGGAAGTTTGAGGACTTGGAGCGCCTGTCGAGGGTGACACAACTCTGCGCCAGGGTTCCGTCCTATGTCAACGGAGATGCTGCCAACAATCGCCTTTCGGCCGACTTCAACTTCATGGCCGCTGGCTCCCGCCCATCGAGCCTGGCCTTCAGCGACCGCAGCTCCAACTTCTCGTCGCCCCGGACGTCGGGCATCTTCTTCGCCCAACCCGCCGCCGACTCAGCGGACTCGCGCTCCCGGACGGCCGAGCTCTACGACTCGCTCCTCGCGCTTCTTCAGACAGCCCCGGCAACCAACAACCCCGCTGAACGGTGGAAGGGCCTGGCGGGCCCGATGGCCCTGCAGATCCTGCGCTACGCCAACGCCCCCACCTCGCTCTCTGGGTTTGAGAAGCAGCTCGGCGCGTTGCTTGACGATGTCAACAGCGACGCCTTCCGCGAAGTTGAGTCGCACTTCCAGCAGCGGTTGATGGCCGAGATGGCCAAGCGGGTCGCCGAATACAAGAACCTCTCGGGCGTTGCCCTCTTCTCGGCCGCTACTGGCGGACGGGTCAACGGGCAGAGCCGGTCTCGGGACCAGAGCGCGCGCTTGAGCGGCCTCTTTGGCGAGCAGCCGCGCGACCCCCGGGACGATGCCGGCGTCGATGACATGGCGTCTCGCCTGGCGCATCTCGGCGTGCTGCACTGGCGCGTCTGGGCCCCGCTCGTGTACGAGGGCGACATTGAGAGCGAGCTGAACAGCCTCCACAACCAGATGGTCTGAACCGGGACACATCCTCGGATTTTCACTACTATGCTTCGACCACCGGCAAACACGCCTTTACCACTACCATTTTAATCAACCCCTCTTTTGCGCCCGCGGAAAGCTGGGTTACCGCGTGGAAATTGGGGCTATCGCTCTATCAGAGTCCTTCTCTCTGTCTCTCTCTCTCTTTCTCTCTCATCTCTCTCACACAACAATCGTCGTCACCATCAAAATACCCAAACTTCATCTACGAAGTCTAATCTGCATCTCTTTTCTCGAGGCCCCACAACCCAATGGCTTCTTATCCGCGTTCTTGTCATGTCGCTCAGTTTTGCACATTTTTTTGCCAGAGGGGAAGGCGAGCCAGAGATAGACCGGGAGTTTCTTTTCTTCTGCAGTCCTTGAGTCCTTTTTGCGAGCACACACACATACAGCATGGCGTTCTCTGATTTTTCTTTTTTGTTTGCGCGTTTGTGCTTTCGGGATTGCAGAGGAGATGGGGTGGTGGATTACATTTTTGGGGGGAGGTTTGCGTTGGGATCGTATGCTATGTTTTTTTGCGCCGGGGAACTAGACAGACAGACAGTTGGATGGACTTGGGGTTTGTGTGTTTGTTTGGTGGACTGCTATGGTATGCTGCTATATTAGAGACAGACAGACAGACGGGTGAAGAAGGGGCGAGAAGGGGGAATATATGACCCCCCGTGCATGGGGTGGTGACTTGAATTCAATGGATTATGGGAAGCGCTCTTGCTCTTTATGTGCTACTTGCTCTGGGTTGTGTGTCGGTGATTTGACATCGGGTTCTTGTGATCTTGGCCTCTATGCTAGTTTTCATCCGAGGTCGCAATGGTGAAATTGGGGTCCCTCCCTTGGCATTCAAGTTATTGCCTCGAGTCTTCAGGTACAAGAACACTGGGTTATTGAGCCGCGGCGCCGTGGGTGGGGGGAGGGCATGGCTGTCGAGTATACACTATGGGTGGTCGATGCTGCCGTGGGACAGCTCGGCCTGTCTGATGCAATCCTGTCCCATTCCACCCACCCCATCCCATTTCGTCTATTCTTGACACCTCTGTTGGTTAGCAACAGGGACAGCGGATGTTGCTGCTTTGCCTTGCCTTGCCTTGTGTTCGTACGGGAAGTGGTAGTTCTGGTTCGGTTAGGACCAGGTTTCTCTGTTGAAACGAGGCTGTGGTTGTGGGAGGTGATGCTGCTGTGCGGCGTTGTGTGGGGGAGGTTGCTTTATGGGGGGTTGGGGGCTATTTCTGGATGGTTAACCATGGACATGGATGGGGGGAGTATTTATTGGGAATGCTTGTTCTTGTCTGCCTGGTTTTTGCAAGGGGCGGTGGCTATGTGAGAATGTCCATGTTGTGATTCGGGGTTGTGGGATTCGTGGGTGGCGTGGTTGTGTGTTTTGGAGGTGGGAGGTTGGACGGACTAAGTGGGCGGTGTCCAGTGAGATGCTGTCCCCTGGATAACTTGGTGTCCGGTTTTCGATTGAGGGCAATTGGGGTATGTCTGCTCCGTCTCTTGAATGTCATTCTGGGCAGGGAAGAAAAGATTCAGACACAAAAGGAAGTCCAGTCCGAGGTGAGGCTGCTGATAGGCTGACCCCTGAGCGGAAGTTTGGCAAGCTCGCGCCGGGGTCCAAGGCTCGGGTTACACGGCATGCAAGCGCCGGACCGGCCGAGACGGGGCAGTGAGTGCCGAGATCCAGGAGGGGTGGTGTAACGGGGTGGCCGTATCAGACCGACTCGGGCATTCAACAGCAACTCGAGAATATCACTCACTCCATGTTGGAAAGACCACGACGCCTTCACGCCCGGCTTCTTCTCTCTCTCTTCATGTACCGGTACCCTGATAGCAGGGAGCTCCGGTATCTGCGCCAGGCGTCGTCAAAAGACACAAGATCCTTACCCCAAATTGGCGGCGCACGAAGTGCGGTGACACCAGATCAGGAACCCTCCCTCCCACGTTGTCGAGTGGAGATAGCGACGCCGGTAATAATATCGAATGGTAATCCTGGTCCGTACCTTACTTCCAGTTGTGCACATGTCAGCCCTCTCCCCCACACCGACCGAACCTATCAGTCAGCCATATCTCAGCTCGGCCATAGTACCCGGGCGTAGATACGTTACTCAGGGCACGCTATCGAACCCGATGCCGGCATGGTCAGGGGCTCAGGGGCATCCGAGACGAAGAAGTTCGATGCCACACACCAAAACCCCCATCCCTCATCTCCCCGCGGCATGCTGCCGAGGACAAGGCTGCGCGTTCGAAAGCATCACTTTTCCCCACGAACTCCCTTCCAGAAGCCTCCGCGGAACAAGCCACAAGCTGCAGATGATCGTGCGGGATTTATTCCGACACATCACCCACACTCCACACCCCACGCACCCAGACAAAACACAAACTCCCTCACCACCACCACCACCACCACCACCACCCGCCGCCGCCGCCGCCGCCAAGCTTCCGTGAGACAGACACCCTCCCTCCCTCCCTGCCAACCTTACTCCCTTGCTCCCAACCCTTCCTTAATCTCCCTCGTCCGCCTCACTCCCCCCTACCCAAAACCTCTCGCCCCGGCCCATCCGAACAAACAAAGCCACCCACAATCACGCACAGCACAGCCAGCAATCTTTTCAGCTTGGTCAAGATCTTTCCCCCTCGCCCGACCACCGAGCTCTCTGCCAGGGCGGGCTGCGGTAATTAGACGGGCGCCACCAACAACCAGTCAGTCCCCACGGAAAAACGGCAACAGAGAAGAAGGAAAGGTAAGGTATGTACTGTGTGTGTGGAAAACGGAGAGACAGACAAGGGCATCTCGCAACAAAACGGAGCGGGACTTGAGGGTCAGGTAGCTGGTGAATGGACCCATGAGCTGGGCAGAAAGAACCCTGGCTGTTCTTCAGACCACCCATCAGTCCCAAGGGGGAAGAAAGGGGGGGAGGGCGGGGGGTGGTCTCAAAGACGCGGTGTCTAGGGTTGTCGTCGGTGAGGGTGTTGATGACCACCTTCCATCTCACACTCGATACACCCCGGGTCAGATTGTTCATGCGGATACCTAGGTAGTTAGCACTGGACGGGAGAACGACTACCCACAACTACCCATGGCAAGACGCAGTTTTGCAGACTCAACCAAACCAAACAAAACAGGACAGGACAGAACAAGACAAGACAAGAAAAAAACCCAAAATCCGCCATTCACTTGATCTATGCATGCATGCTAATACTATACACCCCATCATCACCACCACCACTACTTTCACCACCGCACCCTCACCCGCTCTCCTTTCCGCCCCCTCCACGCAACCTCAGTACACACACACACGCACATACAGAAAAAAAAAAAAAAAAAAAAAAAGATAACCCTTTACCCATATACTCCTTCAACTCCTCCGACTCCTCCAGCTGCTGCTTAAACGAGAAGGGCGCAAACGGCCACCCGCCAAACTCGGCAAACTTGGAGAAGGACTCGACCCACGCCAGACGCAGCGAGTGCAACTAGACAGACACATTTCAGTCAGCAAAAGCACTAATTACGATACCAGCATCCCCTCACTGGATCATTCCCGAACAACCCCAACACACCACACGCTAGAGGGAGAAGGGAAAAAAAAAACACGACTCACCATAGCCGAAACACCCTCCATGATGATCAAAATGATGCAGCTCAGACAAAAGAAGGCGGCAAAGACGACGACCAAAAAGATGGCGCCGCCGATGCCCGACTTGCCCAGGGCCGGGCCCATGGTCATGGACCACAGCACGGCCGAGAGCTGCTGGTGGGCGAGCGACAGGGCCCAGAGGCGGAGGTACGAGGCCGTGTGCGAGACGCAGTTGAGGCAGAACTCTTATACATGGAAAAAAACGTTAGAACGGTGGAGGACAAAAAGGGGGGGAGAGGGGGAAGGAACGTACCGATCGTGTGAATAACCTGATGAATCATGACCTCGCCAAACTCAAACTCCTCGTGGCCCTCTCCGTGCTCATCATCGTCCAGGTCCTGCGCGATCATAGCGACGCCCTCCCCGGCGCTGTCGGTACTATGCCGCCCATTCCCTTGCTGCAACCCCGCATCGTCATCCTCATCCAGTGCGCTGACCCTCGAACGCTCGCCGATCCCGCGATAGCCCTTTGCGCGGGCGCGGTTGTGCTCCCAGCGCAGGTAGAACGGCTTGAGGAACAAGAGAATGGGCACCTGGACGAGGGCGAGGAGCAGCAGGGCGACCTGGACGTACTTTTGCCCGCGGTAGAGCGGGGCGTCGATGAAGCCCGGCTGGAGGAACATGTAGATGAGCATGTTGAGCAGGCCCGGCGGCTGCTGGCCCGTGCCGATCCAGTCGACGGTCCACTTGTAGATGATGCAGATGACGAGGTAGCCGAAGATGGACTGGAAGAAGATCATGCCCGGCACAAAGTTGCCCCAGATGTCGACGGGCCGCTTGAAGTGGCGCGCGTTGATGTACGAGAAGCAGAGCGAGTACGTCATGTGCGCCCAGCCGAGGATGATGCTCATCTTCATCTTGTAGCTGTTGGTGAAGAGCAGGTCGTTCTCGGTGCCGTGCCACCGCCAGTCCAGGCCGAACGGGTAGCGGTAGTTGGGGTCCCGGATCCGCGCTGTGAGCGTTTGGCCTGGTTGATAGTTCGGCGGCACGTCCCACTCCCACGAGCTCTTGAACAGCGTCATCGACTTGGAGAAGATGTCGTTGTAGATGAGGCCGGTGTAGATGGAGAAGACGGCCATGACGAGGGCGATGTACCGGCCGTAGTAGACCATGGCAAAGAGCTCGAACGTCACCTTCTTCAGCGGCTTCTCCCAGTAGATCATGGCCAGCGCGGCGCACAGCATGATGGTGGCGTGGCCGAGATCGCCAAACATGACGGCAAACAGGAACGGGAACGTGACGATGACGGGGATGGCCGGGTTGACCTCCTGGTACGTGGCGGTGCCGTAGGCGTTGACGATGGTCTGGAAAGCCTCGGTAAACTTGTTGGTCTTGAGGTACGTTGGCGGCTTCTTGTTGGTCCGGATCTCGTTGATGATGGACGGCACTGACAAGCCGGCCCGGTTGGTCACGTCCTGCAGGGTGGACCGGATGAGCGGGAGATCGTTGGTCGGGCACCAGCCCTCGGCGATCAGGGTCCGGCGGGCGCGGTCGTATGAAAAGAGGTTGAGCGTGTTGTAGACGGCCTTCTCCTTGCTCACGAGGATCATCCAGGCCGACAGCGAGCGCGAGATCTGGGTGAGCTCGGCCTCGAGGGTCTGCTGGGTGTTGCGGAGGACGCTCTGGACGTCGTTGAGCCGGGCGTTGACCTCGTGCACCTGGTCTCTCCGCAGATCGCTGTTCTCGTCGACGTTGTACACCTCGGCGCCCATGGACTCGGAGATCTTCCGGATCTTGGCCAGGATCTCCTTGCCGTGCGCAAAGATGACAAAGACGTTCTTCTGGACGGGCTCGTTGTTGGTGGGGTCGATCAGCGGCTCGGGGATCTCGGCCTGGTTCATGTAGAGGTTGCCGCGGAGGGTGCGCCACAAGATGCGCTCAAACGCAGCGACGCGGTCCCGGGCAATCACACCGGCCACAAACCCAATATTCATGCCGGAGAAGGACCGTTCGACCTCGGGTGCCGAGATGTGGTGTTCCACGTCCTGCAGAAGCGGAGCATCGTCGTTGTCGGTCGACGCCCGGATCTCGTCGACATTGCCGTGGGCGCGGTCGAAGAAACCGCCGGCCTCCCGCAGGACCCAGCGCCACTCCGTCAGCTCAACCTCGCGCTTCTTCAGGGTCTCGTAGCTCTCATTCAGGGACGACACCCGCTGCTCCAGGCTCTGGCTGCGCTCGGCGAGCTCGTCAATCTCGGTTGTCGTCGGGGGAGCGAGAGTGTCGACGTCCAGATCGAGCTTGCGGAGGGGGATGCCGGCCTTTTCCATCTGGGCGTGGAAGTAGCCTGACGTAGGTTAGCAGGGGTGTGAGGTTGGAGGTGGAGGTTGGAGGTGGCGACGACATACGAAGCTGGCGCTCGACATTGTCGAGACGGCGGATGTCCTGGGTAAAAGCCCTCTGGAAGGCACTCAGGTCGGCATTGAGATCGCGGAACTGGATGAGGCCGAGCTCGCCGAGGGCGTTGACGACTTCGCGGCCGATTTCGTTGGAAATGTACAGCTGGGCCATGCTCATGTCCGCCGAGCGGAATGGCGTGTCCCGTGCCGGAGCCATCGCGACGGTCTGGCAGGGGATGCGATGGCCAGGGCGATGGTAGTGATGATTTGGCGGGGGCCCGTGGTGTGGTGACGGTTTGGTGGTTGATGGTTGACAGTTGATGCACGGAGGCTCCGACCAACCAACAGCTGCTCGCGGCGCTGCAGCAGGTCAGAGCTCACTCGGTGTGCTGGCCCGCACTGCCACTGCCTTGCTTGAGCCGCGCGTCGGCAAAGCTTCGGGCCTCAGCCTTGGACCCACTGGTGACTTGGCAAAAGGTAGACCGGACCAAGCTGCAAAGTGTGCTTACAGTGTACGCACTGTCTAGACTGAGCGACGGCAACAACAACCACCCCTGAACCCCTGAGTCCACCCAACCCCTCGACACACACAAAAAGGTGCGACTGCCACTTCCGTCTAATACAGAGCAATTGATTTCAGTGTCTCTAAATACAAAAGAACAACTGAACTGTATCCGCTATCCATCAAATCTATCCAGCCGCTGGTTGTCCCTTCAGGGCGTTGATGGCCTTCTTCCCTGCCACACCTTCTGCTCCATTTCATCTCCGAGTCTACTCACAACCCAAAATGCTCCCGCACAATCTGCGCCTCTGATCCCGCGTCCAAGACCGGTATCTTGAGCCCCAGCTGCCGTATTGCATGCCCATGCGACCATAAGAGTGCCTGCACCAGAGCCCGCGACACAGCCGTGAACTCCCGTGCGCCCATGTCGCGCGCCGCTGCTTCCCAGGCCTCGACCACCTCGTCTTGCAACTCGACTTGCGGGGCGCACTTCCATGTGACAGCGGCAGTGCCATTGTCCAGCTCGTACCGAAACAGGCTCGCGCGCGCCTCCCCGCCGTCCCAGATCTCCAGGATCTTGAGTTTCGGCATCCTCCTGACCACGGCGCTTGCATCGAGCAGCATCTTGTTCATTCTTTTGTATATTCTTTTATGACCAGGGGTGTAGTGTTGCCATGTGCCACGATACAGGCCGAACCCGAGCACCCCAAACGTCAGAGACAGCGACTCGAGCTCGGTCCACGCCCACTCAGGGTGGGACACGCATTCTTCGAAGAAGTCTTTGGCATCGACCACGAATGAAACGGCGACTCGCTCGAGCTTGAGACTCCTCTTGGCCAGCGCTTTGCCGACTTCCGGGTCGGCCACCCTGACCGTGTCCACGTCGCCCACATGCTCCGACCTTTCTGCCAAAACATCCATTAGTTCCTCGCCGAAATCCTCAAACAGCGTTAGTCTCTTCAGAGACTGCGGCAAGACACGATCGAGGATAAACTTGTGACCTGCAAACGCTGTCAGTGGCGGGCCGCCGTATACTGCGCTAAAGGGTCCAGTACTGACCCCGGTCGGCCCTTGCCTGCTCAAAAACCGAGAACTCCCTCCAAAACTCGACCGCCACCTCCTCGAGGTTGGGGAGCGCCTTCAGGATGAGACAGGCTGCGGGCGGTGTGAGCCGGCGACGTGTCTGTCGTCGGACAACGAGGCGCGTGATGAAGCGGAGAACAGGCAGCCGCCCGTTCAGCTGTACGTCCAACGCACTGTGCCCGAAGAGCCTGAGGAAGGGTACAATCGCGTTTTCCCGGTCGTACTGAGCTCCCCCAAAGGGGTAGTCTGGCGCATCAAACGGGTCCGACAGCCACGGACGAGTCGGATCAGGCTCGGCATCAAAGTCGTAGAGGTTCCTGAAGTGGTGCTGGCGGTCGCTCGGTGAGTGGATGCTGATCTCGAGCGTCATGCCGCCGGAGCTCTCGTCTGGCTCGCTGACGAGCCAACTGCCGTGCCAGGCCATCTGGCAGAAGAATTCCACGAGGGTGCCTGTGGCAATGCCGATGTTCGTCCCGTGCCACACCGCGTCCTCCGTCTCCCAGCACTGTTCGTAGGGGTACATGGCAAGGTCGATCCGGAGCCAGATGTGCTTGATAAACTTCTTTTGGTTGAAGCTGAGTTGCCGGAGCTGCATGAACTCGAGGTCCTTGCTGACCGTCAGCTTGCGGAACAGCCGGCTTGCGAAGAACTCGTGCCATTCCCGGGCGACGAGACAGTATGTCGACAGGCGCCTCTTGACGCCGCCATGGTTGATGTTGGCGCCCCACTCCGTCTTGGGGTCATCGGCAACATACTCCCAGATTGACAGCCTCAGCTCGGCTGGCAAGTCCGCCTAGCTTGCCATGGCCGAGGCCGGTAGCGATGCGGCTCTCAGAGGGGAAGGAGGGGCTACCTTATGTATGGGGTAGGTATATTTTGGGACTGGGATGGAGGGATAATGACAGATAGTAGCAAGGTGCCTCAGATACGACAAAGGATGTAGGGCACGATACAAACGAGAAGGAAAATGGACATTAAACTGTGAAGGATACCAGTTGTTTAGCGTCACAGCTCCTTCCCCGGTCAACATTGCCCAACAACGACCGCCCCTTCCTGCCTTTTCAACACTCTATTCTGTTCTGAAAGCAGGTTAGGTGCCTCTCATTTGCCTAGATTTCAACTGAACATAATGTTTTCACTGGAAAGACTCTGTCTTTTGCCTTTGGATTGATTGTAGGGTGTGTAACATCATACTTGCTTTCCATCGAGCCCCATTCCACATTTCCACGCATGAGAGAGGCAACCCACCCACTGTAAGCTGCATGCCGTTCTGTTCCGCCCTGTCCAGAAGCCCCAAGCAAACAACCTCCCTCCCATTTCCAACCAAACCTAACCAAGCAACTCAACAGCGAGTAAAACCATCTAACCTTAATAACCCCCCATAAAGACAATCCAGTGACAGCAACCCCATGTCTGCATCATGCCACCACCTTCCCCGACCAGAAGTTTACTTGCAGTTGAAATGCCATCCCGCGCGGGCGGGCATGCAAGCCGCAATTGCATTGGGAAACTGGACCTGCGCGCCGAGACCCCCTAAATGCAGCCCTGCATCACCGGCGTGGGGGGCAATTCCGTAATCTGACATTTACCGCACAACGGCAGGCAACGCTCGGCACTCACTCACATAAGATACAGTACACACGCCTTATCATATCTGCTCACAAGCGGCGTGCGCCCCAACCCCAGATCCCGAGATGCGGGATATAAAGTGAACTTGACTTGCACTGGCCCGTTCGCTCCCAGCATCCCACTTACACACTCTCTCATGCTCTACTTTCTCTCAAGTTAAGCTCACAGCACAACAAGAGATACTGAGATGAGATTCAAAACCCATGGCTGGTTTTGGGCTATGGCAGCAGACTATCTTTAATGATTATCAACTATTAACCGACTCTTTCTCCCTCTCTCATACAACACAGCATAACAGCAGCAACAAAAACACAACAACCCTCTTTTCTCTCATACCACCCACCCGTCTTGAGCGGGTTCACTCCCGGCTCAAACCTCTCAATCAGGACAACAAAACCACAATAATCAGACACTCTTGACAAGGAAAAAAGAAAAGACCACTCAAACTTTCACCCTTCATGTCCCCTCTGCACGTCCAGTCCAGTCCAGACAAGTCCAATCCCGCCGTCCCTTCCCTTGCGCCCAACTGTTTTTTCAAGCGTTTTGTGCACCATGATATTTTCCCCTTTGACCCGGTATTCCACAAACTCCATGCAAATGCCCGAAACAAAAAAAGACAAAAACAGTAACAGTAGCAGGGAAAAAGGCGCGCCAGATATGAGAAGAGACGAAAACCGCGCAGCGGCAGGGACCGAACCACTCAAAGCTCCCTCACAAACGCCGTCCCGTAGGTTTCCGTCCGTCTGTCCCGACTCGCTCAGAAACGCCAAAACGGATCGAAAACAAAACGCCAGAAAAAGAAACTCAAAGACGCCTGCCCGCTTCGCTTGCCATGGTATCGAAAAAGAATCCCGAACAATGACGCACAACGCAGAGGGAAAACGCCCCAGGAAAAATGCAGAACCACGAACAGAAAGAAAAAAGGAACAAGACTCAGAGCTTGCGCCCAAACATAAACGAGCCATACATCCCGCCCACCTCGGCATGGGCAACGGGTATCTTCCGCATCCCCCACGACTCGGCGCCCATCTTCCAGCTCCGGCGCCCGTCGTCGCGCACGCCAGTGGTCTTCTTCGCCGGCTCCCGGACCATCCACCCGCGGCTGCCGCACTCGGACAGGCGCCAGCCGATGCGCTGCAGGGCCGTCGCCGACTTGCTGACGCGGCGCGACACGTCCTCGGCCAGCTCCACCACCTCGAGCGGGTCCGAGTAGGGCTTCAGGATGGCGCACGCGCTGCCAAACAGGTAGACCAGGTCGAGCTCGGTGCCCCAAAAGTCCGACAGGTCAATGTACCGCAGGCTGTGCGGCACCCAGTCGACCTGCATGGCCAGGTCGCTGTCCTCGTCGGGCACGAAGAGCCTGTTGACGTCCTGCAGGGTCAGCGAGCGGCCGACCGCCAGTTCCTCCAGGTGCTTGGTCAGCGGCCGGAGCAGGTCGATGTGGGACGCCGCCATCTTGCTGCCCTTGAGGCTGAGCGACTTGAGCGTCTTCGGGAGGATGGGAAGGAGCTCGGTGATGTTCTCAGCGTCGAAGGACTGGTGGCTTCGGGCATCCGTGGCGAGGCTCAAAAACTGCAGCTCTTTCACGGCCGGATGGTTCGCCAGGAAATCAATCACGCCCCGCGCCCGACAGCAGCGTGCACTTGGCCAGTTCAGGTGCGTGATCCGGGCGGTTGGCGGGATCGAGGCCAGCGCGGCGTCCGTGATGCGCGTGCCGGCGACATCGAGGTGCGTGAGCCGCGTCAGGCGGGGAGGATCGCCTCGAAGACCGACGACGGGAGCGTAAGGCACTTGTGCAGCGAGAGCCGGCGCACCGACAGCTCCCTGGGCCAGTTGGGCGAGATGATGGCCAGGAACGACTCCTTGAACGAGTTGGAAGTGCAGCCGCAAAAGTCGATGGCCTTCAGCTGGGGAAGCCCCAGAAACAGCTTCTGCAGCACCGCCGCGTCGAGGTCATCGTCGATGTACTCCTGGCCAAGAAACTCCTGCAGGTACGGGGTGAGTTCGAGACACTGGAGGAGTGTCTCGGACGTCAGGTTGCGTGCCTTGGAGCGCTCGGCGGCCGTCGAGAAGAGTTGCGAGGGGTTGAAGTGGCAGAAGTCGAGTCGCCGCACAATGGTGCCCAGGTTAGGGTGCGCCGAAATGTGGGCGAGGAACTTTTGAAAAATTCGAGAGTGGGGAATCGTGATTTTGCTGTACAGGGTGCTGAGGGTCGCGACATGCAGCGTCCTAGACGTCAGCAGCAACGACATCAAGTCGACATTGCGTCTCGTGAGGCCATTGGGCGGCACGTCCAGAGCAAGGAGGCTGATGATATCGGCTGGTCTCAGGGTCAGCGGCCGTCACACCGTCGTCGGGACATGAGATGCAAAAGAAAAACACTTACTGAGAATCTCGGTCGGCAATCTCTCGATGGGGGCGTGGCCGGGTCTGTTCTGGCCGCGTTTAGCCGGACGGGGTGGCGGCGTGCTGAAGACGTGGTGCAGGACCTGGAGGTCGCCAAAGCTCTTGCTGGCGAGCTTGCCCTTGACCTGGATGCCCTTCCAGCCCTGGAAGCTGTCGGCGGGGGTCCAGTAGCCGAGGAGTCTGCTGTTGGGGTGCGTGACGGGAGGTTGGAACTGGGTCTGGATCATGTTGAGGGCCCGGGCCGGAGGGTTGGGTGTGGCGGGCGTGGCGGGCGGGCTGGACGGGGTGACGGGGGTGGACGGGGAGTCGTCGATGGCCTCGTCAGCGTCGGCGCCAAAATAGGACGACACTTTGGAGTGGGAGAAGGTTTGGGGCAGCGTGCTCTCGTGTTCGCGGATGGACGAGAAGGAAGAGCGAGAGACCCGGTCCGGGGTCGAAGGCCGGGAATGCTCGTCGGCGGCCATGGCTTTGTACTTGAGGTCCGGGGACCGAAGGGGTTGCAGATGGTCTGCTCCTAGTCTTGGCTTGGAGCCCGCCATCGGGGAGGGGACCAGGGGGTGCTGGCGAGCGGACGGGGGCTTGGCGCTGGCTCCGGGCAAAATTGCAGGGCGGTCAGGTGCGCGATGCAGCGATGCAGCAATGGGATGGCTCAGATGGCGACAAGCTGCGCCGGAAGGGAAGGAGCACACGGACAACACTGGGTCCGTGATTCGATGCGGAGCCCAGGGCCCGGGGGGTTTTGGGCTGGGTTGGTCTGGTTTGGACTGCTGGAGCCACTCGGCAGGTGCGCTGGCTGACGGGACCCAGGCAATGGTCTGGTCTCACAAGGAGGCGGAAGGCAGGCGGAAGGCGGCCAGAGCCTTTCTATTAGTCAACGCACCAGCGTGTTAGGTAACAGGAAGGTTCGCGACGCAGCGTGTGCGGGGAAGGTGCGCGCTGCTGCTAATTCGGATCCGCAAACCGTGAACCTCTGTCTCGGATGCACCAGTTCGGGATTGCTGGAGCGGATTCGAAAAAGAAAGCCAACGGATCCAGGCAAAATGCGAGCTTCTGCAGGGATCGCGGAGTGCAAGCCGTTGAAGCTGTCAAATTCTAAGCGTCGCGGTTGGCTGCGGGCTGGTCCGTCGTGGGCGGGACAGTAAGAAAATACAGAGAATGGCGGCTGGGGTTTGATGTCGAGTCGATGGCGAGCAGGAGCGCCGCGGAGAACAATGGAATGTCGAAATCCGCGATGGCGTTGTCGTTGTTGCACGAAACCACAATGTTCAGGCGGCAGATGCAGGACACTTTGGGGCGGTAGGGCAGCATGGCTCAAACGGGGTCTGGAAATAAATACGTCAGACGCAACTCCGACGCAGGCCGAGAAACAAGCTCTCGGATGGCGCAAATCGCACCCAAGTTGCGATGACACAGCCTGTGCTGGCAAAATTCGAGCTCAGCCTTCGTCACATGAACATCTGAGACCGGCGGCTCGACAGTTGCAAACCCTTCTGCAATGCACATCTGGCCGCCTCCCGCGGGCGGCACCGCTAAACCCTCGACGCCCAGGCGGGCATATCCCAGTGCGACAGAGCCAGCTTCATCAGAGTGGAGACGGGCATGGCAAGGTCAGCCTGGATGGAAAATTTTGCCCCAAGACCGGGAAGCTGTCTGTTGAATTTGTTGTCAATTCGGTGCAGCCCATAAAAGGCCCCGGATCTACCCCGACCGGCCCATGAACGCTCCCAGGTTGCGCAGCTCCAGCTGCTGGTGGAAGCACAAAGCTCCAGAACAAAGCAGCAACCACGGAACACGCGAAGCGGCGAGGAATTGACGAATTCGGCGCCAAGCACGATTGGTCTCAGCCGGACCAGACGCTCAAAAGAACGACCCCTTGCCACTCGCCAAAAGGTCGAACGCCGAGTTTTTATGACATGCCATAACATCATGCTGCATGGCATCCGGTGAGCCAGAGCGGAAGCTTCAGGGTACGTAATGGTTTGGATCTCTCCACCAACAAACAACACATCTCGACACCCACCGAAAATCCCATATACCCCCGACCACATTTGTGCGACTCCAGCTTGCACGTTGTGCGAAATGATGCAGCAATGGAGTGAGCGAACCGCTGCGTCCGGACTAGTCACCGCCGTTCCGCAGCCGGTGCGGTGCGTTTGCCAGCCTGAGCCATACCAGGCCAAGCTGCTGGCATCAGAATCTCGGTTGGCCAATGCATCAGACGTTGCCAGGCCTCATGACCCTAGTCTGGCGTGACGTTGCTGCTGCGTCTTGAGTGGTGATAGGCCCAGTAACGTTTATCTTACCTAATCATTGAACCACAACCCCTTGAGTTGCTGCTCGTTTTCTTTGTCTGGTCGGTCGACCACGACCTCTGCGCAACACTGGGAACGAAGTCTTGGAGATGAGCTCTCTTACAAACCATTTCGGAGCGCCTGATCGCAAATTGCGTGCGAACACTCCGGCACAGCCGAGCGGAGCCCGGAAGGACATGGACAGAGCGCACAGAAACAACATCAAATGTTTCTGATGGGATGACGATGGGCTGTCTTACTGGCCTCCCAGCTCAGCTCCCGTTGAAGCTCAGCTCTCCAACTTTGTAGCTCTGTCATCTCGGTCTCGCCCAGACTGCATTCCCTGTGCCGTCGAGCCAAGACGAAGATCGAAGCAGCCTGGACCAGGTCCTTTCCCACCGGCGAGTTCACGTGGTGTCTGGATCACCTGGGCATTGGGCTCGGCCCAACCGCGTCGACGCCAATGCGGCCAGGGGTCAGCGAGTCCGGGGAGCCGCTTGCAGCCGCGCTGCGCTAGCGACCTTGCCCCTGCTGCATGTTCCTCGCTGACTCCCCAGCCCTGCACTCGGTTTTTCCTTTTTCGCTCGTGTTTGTCAGGTTGCCCCTGGCTCTGCTGCGCATGACAGATTCTTTCAACCAATCCCGACTCGGACTTTCATCGACTCGGGTCGGGGTCTAAAGCCCGCCGACCCCGATCTCCGACTCCGGCCTGGGCCGTCAACTTTATCTGATCGTGTGGCGTGGGAGGTCGAGGTCTTCAACGACCTGAGGGCAACGACAGGTCTGACGTACACATGAACCAGTGCAATTCACACTTGTACATACTTGGCGTGTCTCTTCCACGGCTTGCCGACCGCAATTCACCTCCAACACGTTCCTCGGCAGTGGACGTGGAGCCTGCAACGTGGTATCTAAACGAGCTCACATGACCACCTTTTTCGCATGCCACTCGAGTGGACGATATTTCGGCAGCATGCAGCCCAGCAACAAACACGAATCTCATCTGTGTTGCCGCCAAGACAAACTATCTGGTCCAGATGGAGCCCCTGACGCAGATCTGCATTTCTGAAGCACAGACTTGCACTCACGACAGGAGCTGAGGCCGAGGGTTGGGAGCCAGTTGAGCTCTTTGGAAAAACAACGCCAAGCAGCTGCCGTAGTGTAGTCCTCACACCGCAATGCAATCGACGGTCCGACGACCCATTGAAAAGCGATAGAACGGGGACACGGCTGCATCTCACTGCATCGCTGCAAGCTGCAAGCCGCTGCAAGATGCGAAGCAACCCAATATCAGAAACACAGCGTGAGACCAGTAAGGCACCTTACCTTACCTTAGTGATGTACTCCCGTAAAAGCCCACCCAACCCAGGCAGAGAACGGAGGAGACAGACGGGTCGAACTAAGACCCATCCACACCCAAAGCCGACCAACCCTCTTTCTGACAACTGGCTGCCGTGCTGATGTGTCACCAAGAGCTATCCGATGTCCCAGGCACGCCATCTCGGTCCGTTCCTGTCACACAATTCAGACGAACGTTGAAGTCCCTTCCATGTCCAACCAACCCTACTCTGCCTCCGCCTGGCATTAGACCAAACACAGACGACGGGCCTCCATTATCGGACCCGCGCCGTTAGCAATCTGAACCAAATACCGTTTTGCTCTCACCAAGCAAAGCAGCATTCATCTTCTCCATGAACACTCTCTCCATTGTCATCAACTCTCAACCAGCCAATGTAACCCGATTCAAACTCAATAAAGGCGACCCAACTACCTCCCTCTTACCTTAGACCACACTCTCAATTCCACCATCACGATCATCAAACAAGCTCGGATAGAGCAGCACATTCTGTATGTAGCGTCCCCTCACACCATGTCACCATCCCCACGACACGACACTGAAAGGAGCCACTCTTACCTCACAGACCCGTAACCAAAGTGACCACAGCAACAACAACAAACAACAACAGAGGGAAGACCGCAGAGAAAACATCACTGACTTATTAAACCCGCTAATCACCCCATCCCAATTCCAACCCCCGAACCCAACCGGTGAGTGGCCTCTCCCCTTGGCAAGAGTATACATCCACCCATCCATCGACCCATCCATCCATAAACCCAATAAACATACAAACAACCCCCAGATGCCTTTCTTCAGGCCTTCAGGTAGGTAGCGAGGTAAAACACACAAAAACTCAACACCCCGCCCCGTTTCCCCCGCCAAAACAAAACATGCCATACGTACGCCTCTTTGTAAGATGAAAAAAAGTCCCACCGAATGGATGAAACCCACAACCAGAAAAAGAAAATGGTCAAAGAGGAGGTAACCGTGTCGTCACGGTCACCGTCACCTCCGCTCGGGGATCTTGAGCCTCTTCTTGCAGTCCTCGCAGTACCATTTCGCTGATGGGGGAAGAAAGTTAAGCGTTAGTGTGGTCTCTGGCAGGACAGGAAGATAGAATGAAGGGCAGGGTGGGAGGAGGTGGGGTTGAGGATAGGGGCAGGCGATCCCGGTTGTGGTGGTAGTTGGGGGGTGGGAGGTGGGAGGTGTCGTGCATTGTGGTTGTGGATGTGGTTGTGGTCGTTCTCATGACCTGAAATCATGGACTATCCACGGCGAGGAGATGGGGTGTTGTAGCCGCACGTTGCGTGTGGTTGTTGTTTCCGCGATGGCAACAACACACCACAGAACTGGGCAACAATCGCCCGCTCAACGCGACTCACGCTCCCAAGTCCACAACCACAACCACACCACCACCACCCCTTCCACCCCAGCAACACAAACCTAACCACCCAGCCACCCAACCCAAACCCAAAAGAAGCGCAAAAAAAAGAAGATAAAAAGATAAACTCACCATTCCCCTTGGGCGCCACCTTCAACCCCACACACTCCAAATGGAACCACTCCCTCGGGCACCCCTCGCCATCGCACGCCACCATCTCCCCGTAGCTGACCTGGTTGCAGTAGCAGTAGACGTCCTCGTCCTGCACGTCCTGCTCGTCGTCGTCGTCCTCCTCCTCGTCCTCCTCCTCGCCGCCGCCTTGCACGCCCCGCTTCGCAGCAGCATTCGCGGCGGCAGCCTCGTTCCTCGCGCGCGTCTCGGCTGCGGAGGCGGCTGCGGAGGTGGTTGCTGCGGCTGATGTGGTGGTGGTGGAGGCTGTGATGGTGGCTTTTTCTTTCCTGCTGCTGGCGGCGCTGCCGCCTCCGCTGGCGCCGCCGCCGGCGGTTGTGGACGGCTTGTCTTCTTTGTCCTTGTCCTTGTCTTTGGAGGTTGTTGAGGCCGTGCTGGAGGCGGCTGCGGCGTGTTGGGCGGCTTGCTGGGCGATCGCGGCGGCGCTGACCGAGACAGAGGCGCCCTTCTTGTGGCTCCGCTTCGCGGTGGTGGCGGTGATGGTTGTGGTCGTTGCGCTGCTGCTGGTGGCGGTGCTGGCGCCGCTGTCTGTGTTGCGCGAGGGCCGGGACCGGGAGGTTGTCGTGTGGTTGTGTGGTGGACGAGGCGGCTTCGGCAAAGGTTGCGAGGGCGGGCGTGGAGGGCTTGCTGGCGCGGCCGCTCTTGGTCTTGACCATGTTCGCTGTTGCCGGTTGGATGGCGAGGGCTGCGGCGGTCTCTTTCTTTGCTGGACCTGGCTCTTCGGTTGCTTTTGTGGCCGTCTCCTTTTTGTTGCCATTCTGTACCGGCTCTGGCGCTGGAGTTGGCTCTTCGGTCTCGGGCTTCAGCGGACTCGGCTTGTTCAGAGCGGGCACGGTCGCTTCCTTCTGGGCCTTCGCATCTGCGTTTGACTTGGCCGCGCTGCTGGGCTGGCCCGGGTCTGGTGTGCCCTGCGGGTTCCCGTTCGGCTTGTTTGACGCCACGGATGGCGGCCGTTGGCGAGCGTTTTCGACGTTTGACTGCGTCGAGTTCTGGCGCGCGCGGGACGACGCGGGTCTAGGTGCGGCAGCCGACGGGGCGGGCGAGCCCCTCCCGACTTTGACAGGATCTGGGAACGTCCCGATGACCGGTGAGGATGTGACGGACGGCGACATGGCGGCGGCGGTCCTGCTATGGGTCGGTCAGTCATCCTTGTAGACAAGAGCGAAAGTATAGAGTAGACTTGCCTTTTCTTCGCCTGGCTACTGGATGTAGGAAGCGCCTTGCGTTTCTTGGCCCCGCTCTCGGGAGCCGGCGTCTCCCTCGGGCTCGTAGTTGTGGTCCGTTGCTTCGAGGCGGCGCTGCCAAAGACGGTGCCCATCGCGCGCTCCGCCGGGGTCCCTCCATTCGACTTTGCGGGCTCGGGTTTGCGTCTCTTGTTGGCCGGGGCAGTCGCGGGAGGCGCGGGCGAGATGCCGAGTCCCACGGGCCCGGAGTCGGGGAGGGGTTTCCTCGACTTGGCACCTTGGGTCTTCTTGCCAGCCTCCTGGGCCTTGTCGCCGTCGGCGTCGGCCGCCTGGTTCTTCGCGTTCTTCTTGGCAGCCATGGCCTGCTTTCTGTCACTGCTGCGGGCGGCTGCCTCCTCGGCCAGGGCCTGAGCGGCTGCGGAGAGAGTGGCAGCACCCTCGCGGCGCGATCGCTCCGCCTGCTTATCGTTGGCCTTGGCCTGCCTGTTCTCCACATACGCCCAGTGTGTGCTGCTGCCCCATTTGGCCTCCTCGCTGAATTCGCTCTCGAGGTGCGGCCAGATGTCGTCGATGCGGGCCAGCTGCTTGTGCAAAGCATCATTGGCCGTCGCGATGACATGGTTCTTCTCCTCCAGAGACACCAGCAGTTCTTGTATCTTGAGCGCGGTATCGCGGAAGAGGGTGCGGCGCGGTATGTTGGCTGGATCGAACACGCTGCTGGCCGAAGCATCAGAGGGCGGCCCGGGAAAGCTGGCCGCTCCGGTAGTGCTGTTGTGGACGCTCATGGGCGCGGCTACCGATGCAGCGCTGCTCGACGCATCATTGTGTTGTCTGAGGAGGTCGGGGGAGGGCGTGTTGAGGGTGTCGTGGAGGAGCTGGAGGAGGGTGGCTTCGGGCGCGAAAATCTTGGCGTCGACTTCCTTGAGGAGCGTAAAGTGTCGAACTAGTTCTTTCGGAAGCGCCGTGATCGCATCGGCAAAGTGGGTGACTCCTGGGAGGATGTTGATGGGCTGCTCTGGCGCAGGGGCGCCCGCCAACGGGTTGGCGCGATTGAACGACGAGGTTCGCGGCGGGTTGACTCGTGTCTGGCGCACCGGTTGTCTGCGACTCGAACTGCTTGCGCCGTCGGGCGCTGGTGGCTTTGCTGTCTTCATGATGAAGTATGCCTTGAAAGGCTGCGCTTTGGTAAAGGGGTGACAGTCGTGGTTTGAGGGGGTTTGGTTTCAAGGCGGCGGAAGACGGAGGGCAGCGACGAGACTCGCGAGACGAGCCAGGCCAGGCCAAGAGTCGTTCGGCTTCTCGCTGGTCTGTCCGTGTCTGTCAGGCGCCGAGGGAGCTTTAGTTCGCAACAATTAAACTTGGGAGAGAGTCAAGAGTGAAGGCCGGCTGAGGAGCACACCTAGACGCTAATGGCGTGCTGTGAGGAGCAGGGAGGTGTGTTGTGCAGCGGACCAGAAAAAAGGGCGAGCCTCGAGGCGCGCGGGACCTTCCACACAAAAGCGGCCTGCGGACACCGGGGCAGCAGTGCCCGCCAGCGGCTTTCTGCCGGTTGTGGGGAGCAGAATTGTGGACCTGCAGCGGGCTGAGGTCGGTCTCTGATACGTCACTGCTTGTTGCGGTCCATTGATAAGATAAGGAAGGGGAGGAGGGAAGTTGTGAGCTATGAGGCATTCTGCAGTATTTATTGCCTTCCTGGACCTGCGTAACGAACAGATCCAGCACAGATAGAAGAGTGATTCATACAGCATCATTCTGTAAGGTAATTAACCACTTGATGGATGTGGAGCATCATCTAACAACGTTGCCGCGCCCAAATATCGGGATTTTAAGGTAGAAAAACACACCGGCTCTCTCGTCCCAAACGCCTTGCATCGCTCAATGTCTAACCCTACGCCCTTGCTGCTGCGAAAGTAAACCCAAAAACATGAGCCCGCATCACGCCTGCTTCACCCGCCGGCGCGGTCTCTCGTCCCTCGCCTTCTGCTTCTGCCTCCACTGCCACTCGACCAGCACGGGAAGGAAGTGCCAGAGGTCAAACTCGGGCCAGAAACACTTGAGGAAGAAGATGTGGGTGTCTTGGTGGCACTGCCACAGCATGAAATCGCTCAGCCTCTCCACGCCACTAGTCCGGACAAAGATGTCGAGCGGGGGGCAGCCCGCCGTGTAGAGGTGTCTGTCGATGGTCTCTGGTGTGATGGTCTCCGCGTTGGGGTATATGGCCACCGGCTCGTCAACACCGCTCTTGGCGGTTGTCGCCTCCGAGTGCAGTGTCGTCGCGGTGGACGCCGCGTCGTCGTTATCGTCTAGCTGCGTCGATGAGGGTGTGGGCGACGGCGACTCGCTGATGGGTTCAAGCGGGTCCGACTTTCCTGTCTGCGTGGACAGGATCTTCTGCGTTATTCTGTTCTGGGAAAACGGCGTGCTGTGAGGGCGCGGCGTGGTTGAGTACTCCTCCACCGTAGTCCGTATCGCCGTCGTCATCTCTTCCCTCGATGTGTATGGAAAGCATATATTGAGGACGCAGCTGGAGATCATTGTCAGCTCCGCTGGAGGCTCGTGCAATATCTGAAAGAAGGGTGCCTACTCTGTATTGTGCTGCGTAGCGGCAGCCGCCCTCTCCACGACCTCGAGAACATCTGGAGGGATCAGGTCAAGGCGCCCCAGCACCTTCACACCGGCGCCATATCGGTCCAACAGCTCTCCGTGCTGAATGAGCTGCTCGAGTTTGTGTTTCGCAAGCTGCATAAGCCCGTCGACCTCGTACTTGGGGCGGTGGAAGTTCTCGAGACTGAAGGCGTAGACCGTGACGACCTTGACGCCGCACTTGTAGCAGACCTCTAGCACCTGCAGGTTCCTGTCAGTTTGCGTGCTGCGGGGAGCAGAGGGGGTTGTGGGCAGAAGACGCACCCGAGCAAGGGCCTCGAAGCCCAGGTGATGACCCTCGATCGTCTCAATCTTGTGGCTCCGGGCGTAGCGGCGGTTGCCATCCATCTCGAAGGCGACATGGAGCGGGATGGGCCCCTGAGAGAGGGCGCCAATCAGGGTCGATCGGAGACGGTTGAGAGCCCATTCTGCAGGGGGCGAGCTGAGAAACCAGCTGCGTATCCGGGAGAGATACAGGTCTGACATTTGATGTTATCTTTTTCACCGCCGGCGCGAGCGAGGGCGAGGGCGAGGGCGAGGGATGCGCAAAGTCAGGGAGCAAAAAATCGAAGAGCTTCTCAAAGTGTCTGGTCGTCAAAGAACAGTCGCCATCGTAGATGCTTTGCGACAAAACGAAGGGACCCTGTCTCACGGGACAGGCTAGTCAGGTGGTCCGCCAAGAGGGAATCGTGGCTTTGCGAATTCGAGCTTGGAAGTTGGATTGCGTGTCGGAAGGACGCAGCACTCACCCAGAGAGGACTCGTGGTGGTGGCTCGCCTGTGAAAGAGTGGGTCACCGCGCCCTTTCCTGGCGACTTGCGCAAGGGGGTCTGCTCCACCGATGTCATGGGGAACCACTGCAGCGAGCGGGTGGGTCTTGGCTCAGGAACCGCTGAACGGCGCATGTGGCCTGCCGGGGTTCCGAACGACACCGTTACCTTACCATTCCTGTCAGCGAGGCTGAACTTGTGCCAGACGTCATTTTCAAACCTGAGGAACCCAGCACACTTTTTTCTTATTTCCCCTTTTCAGTGTTGGGCTTGTCTCGAAGTCTTCGGGCGGGCCCCATGCACAATTTGACGTCGGCTCATTCAAGACTCAAGAGTTGAGAGTCGAGAGTCGCAAGTCGAGACTCGGTCAACTCGACCCGACGCCCCCCCACCACTTCCCCTCGCCCTCCTACCTCCTACCTCCAGATAATGTCGGCATAGCAACTGTCTGGCAAGACACAACGCAGCAATGTCGTTTGCACACACGCCCGTGACGCGCACCCTGGTGCTGGGCCTGGTCGGGTCCTCGATCGCGGCCAGTCTCTTCGACGTCAAGCACTACTTCTACATCTCTGTCGGCACCCACTTTCTCGAGTACGGCCAGACATGGCGTGCTCTGATATGGCAGCTGTGCTATACCAACTCGTCCGAGGTGCTCTTTGCCGCCATGACCCTGTACAATCTCCGGATTGTTGAGCAGCTGTGGGGGTCGAGGAAATATGCCGTACGTCAGAGAGTGTCCTTTGTTGAGAACTGCCAGCTTGCCAGCTGCTGACGCTAGACAGTCGTTCATTCTCGTCTCGGGGCTTCTCACATCCATCATCCCGCCCGTCCTCCTGACGGGAATCTTCCGGCCTCTCAGCTGGGGAATCTTCGATTTCCTTCCGGCTGGCCCCACGCCCCTCATCTTTGCCATCTTGGCGCAGTACCATGACATGGTCCCGCAGATCTATCGGTACAGGATTGTGCTCTCCACGGACGGCCCGACTGACAAGCCTTTCGACGTCCCCGGGGTGACACTCTCGGACAAGACCACCAAGTACCTCATGGCACTCCAGCTGGCGCTCTTTCAGTGGCCCGGCTCCCTCCTCGGGGCAGGCGTCGGCTGGCTGGTGGGGCAAGCCTGGCGCAGCGAACTGATTCCGGGCGCCTTGATCCGTTGGCGTGTGCCGGGGTGGGTTGTGGGCATGAGGACGAAGAGGGGCAGCGAAAGGTTTGAGGGGATGCGGAGGAGGCTCGAGACCGAAGGGGCGTCGACGGGGGCTGCGTCGGGAGCTCAGCAGCAGGTTGGGGGGGAAGGAAACAGACGAAGGACTATGGGCCAGCAACTCATCGATGAAGTGCGCGGGGCGTTCTGAAAGTGTCCGGGCAGAGGACCACGGCTAATCGGTGCTCTGAGGTTGCTTGCACAAGCTCTACCAAGCAAGCACCCGCTTTTCGGCTGCGCAGGTGAGGTTGGATCTGACATTCTGGAGATACCTAATCTTAGAGAAATCAAGCAGGGCTCAGAAGACGCGCGACGCTGTTGGTGACCCAGGTCGATCATGCATCCTTTACAAGTTGCTGGTGCTTAGATGCATACCTTGGCGTGTAAGTCGTAAGTCAATGATTGGGAACAGTACAACCTTCCGACGGCCTCTGGTATGTGACCTCCTATCTGCGCCACCGCCCGTGGAACAAACAAGACGAGACGCAAGCTTCGGAGGTGTGCACCACCCGGCCTCGTGGCCCATTTCGGGTTTGAATGAGTACGCTGGTTGTTTGGGGAGGCTTGACTTCGCCGCATCATGCGCTGGCCCGCCGGGGCCGCCCTGGCCTAAAAATATGGGCGGCCCAGTTCCCCCGGATGCCAAGAACCAGCACCCGCCAGGCTCTGGATTGCCCATTGGCGGGCGCATCGGACAGCCGCAGGACTCCCAGCGCCCCGGATCGGCTTAGCCCCTGCACAATCCACCGCGCCTCCCAACGCACATTTGGGAAAACCAACCATCCTTCTTGCGCTTCACTGCCTTTTTGCAAGCGCAGGCAATCAAGGCCCATTCAAGAGGCAAACCAGACCCGACCTCCTTGGCCGACCACCTCATACCCGGTTCGCATTATCACACGCAGACCAGATTTCCAGTTTGCCACAAGAATCAAACCCCGGCTGCCTACTCACGCATACCGCTTGAAGTGTAGATTCCGAGCTCCACGTGCAGAGCTGAGACATCCCTGGCTTTGATCTGCTTTCAGGAGGTTTTGGCCGATTGAGGTCCACTTTCAGCGCTGCTTCTTCTTTGACCTCGCTGCCTCCCTGCCTCCCTCCGCTTGTGCTCTCTGGTTCCGAACGTCGCACACGATCGATTTCCCTGTTTCTGCCAACTGACAGTACCTATACGGACCGCATACGAAGCACATGCACATACGCTTACGCAGCTACGCTTCCCGCACAAACACACACACGCACACGCACACGTCGCCCCGTCATCGCGCGCCCATGGATCCGTAGTCGGAGCTGGAGCTGGACCTGCTTCGAACTGTGAAGAGAAGAAGAGCTTAGAACCGCAACGTTTGAGCGCTTGGGGTTTGCACAATGCTTCTTGGGAGGAGCTGCCCTTAATCTCGAGACTTCCACAGCCAGACGCATCCAATGAACGGCGCGACGACGAGGATAGGCGGTCCCGCGAGGGGAGCCGTCGGACAAAGGGGGGATGCCTTTCCGGGCCCAGGACGGCTGCCTCCGCCAGGACAACCGCTCGTGACGCCGACGGGAAAGGCACTGGTGGAGGGCTATAGGCAGGACATCATCAGTGGCTTCGAGAAGGAGAAGCCGCTGTTCAACCCCGTACGAGTCATGAACCCCCTGTTTGGTCCTGTCATTGAAACCGGACATTGGAGTGCCCGGCCCTGTCTAACTCGAGACTTGCCACGTAGATGAACGAGAACCGCCCCCAGAGCTCCGCTCTTGTCGACCTGAAGGACTCGGTCCAGGTGCATCTGCTGACCGAAACGGCCCTCCTCGACAGCAAGACCTTCGAGATCCTGTCGCCCGAGGAGGTCGATGGCCTCAAGAAGCAGATGCAGTCGCTGTCGATGCGCATCGACCAGGCCCGCGCGAACCTGGCCATCCAGTCAAAGTACCGCGACGCCGCGATATCCATGGCCAGGCTGTATTCGCCCTCGAAAGCAGACGGGAAGAGGAGGAGCCTGTTGGGCAACCGCATGAGCGACTCGGCCAAGGAGGCCGAGATGGAGAGACAGGCGAGCGAGCGCCGCTGCGAGGAGCTTGCCACGGAACTGTTCTCGCTCGAGAAGCGCCTGATGGAGCCACAAAGGCGCCTGCTGCAGCACACGGCCGGCATCCTGCAGATGACGCACCGTGCCTCGTCCAAAAAGTCGGGGCAAGCGCCGGTCGGGCCCATGACGAACGGCATCCCTGGCAGCCCCGAGAGCCTCTACACCTACACAAACACCCGCAACAGCATGGAGATTCCGAGCGACGACCTCGACTTTGACAAGAGCCTGTACCTGCCGTTCGACCAGGCCGGCAACCCGGCGGCCCGACCGCGCAAGAACACCATCGAGATCCCCATGAAGTCGCCGATACGGGAGCAAAACGCGCAGTTGAGGGAGCTGCGCGAGGAAGTGGACAAGGTGAAGGAGGAGAACGAGCGCATCTTGGAAGAGAACATCCAGCTCAAGACGGCAGAGCAGCAACTAAAGAAGGAGTTTGCACGGGTCCAGGACGAACGGACACGGCTCGCCGCCTCCGAGGAGCAGCTCCGGGAGGATCAGATGCGCGCCAGGGACGAGGTCGAGCGGCTCCGGTCGAGGGAGCAGCAGCTCATGGACGAACAGGCGAGAGCCTCCGAGGAGACGTCGCGAATGGCGGATGAGACCAACCGGTTCAAGGACGAGACCTCGCGGCTCAAGGAAGCCGACTCGCGTCTCAGGGCCATCGAGGAGATGATGACTGCCGAGACGGACGCTCTCCGCGCACAGAGTGCGGAGCAACTCAAGGCCATCTCGGATACCGAGGCGAAACTGGAGGGCCTGAACCGCAAGCTCCGGGATGTCATTGTGGCCTTCAACCCCGCCAAGAACAGCGGGTTCGGCAACCCGGCAGCACCCGCGGGCTCTGTCGAGACGCTGACGAGGCAGCTGGCGTACCTGGAAACAGGTCTTGCCGCAGCCGCGGAAGAGCAGAAGTCGTCTGCCGCTGAGGCATCAGCAGCGTCCGCAGAGGCTGCTGCGCTTGCATCGTCGCTCGACCAGGTCGAGGCAGCCCTCGACCAGGCGAATGGGCGGGTTCAGGCTCTGGCCCGTCAAGTCGAGTCTGTGCTGCAGCAGTCAAACTCCAGCGCACCGCCACCTCCCGGAGGCACTTTGGACGAGCAGCTTGACTATCTAGAGGATGCCTTCCAGTCTGTTGGCTCCGAGCTCTCGCGCGCGGTCGAGGCTTCGACGTCTGCCTCGGCCAAGAAGCAGAACATCGAGCAGGTCGACGCCGTCCTCATGGGCCTGTGGGAGATCATCCAGTCCGGCTACGCCGAGATCGAGCAGCAGCGTGCCGTCCGCCGGCAGAACCGCGCCATGGGCCAGGGTGGCGACGACGACGACGACCTGTCGAGCAACGAATTCGAAGGCTTCGCCAACGAGTCCTACTCTCTCCAGGCCTTTTCCACAAAGGTCCAGTGGCTCTACGCGCAAGCAACCGGCCTCCGCGAGCAGAAGTTCATCCTTCAGCGTCAAATCAAGCAACAGCGCGAGCTCAACAACCGCAGCGAGTCCGAAAAGGACCGCGAGCTGGCCGCCAAATCCGCCGAGCTCGAACAGACTCAGCACCTTCTTGATGACGCCCAGGCCGAGCTCCAACAAGCCCTCGCCGACATGGACACCCTTCAAAAGACCACGGCCGCCAACGAAGCCGCCTCGTCCTCCTCCACCAAAGCCACCCAAGACGCTCTCCAAGCCCGTGCCGCCCGCATCGCGGCCCTCGAAGAAACCATCCAGGACACCCAATCCCGCCTCGCCGCCGCCGAAGCCTCCATCACCGCCACCCAGTCCCAGCTCGACGAATCCAACACGGCCCGCGCCGCCGCCGAGTCGGAACTCGCCGCGCTCCAAACAAGACTCAATTCCGCCACCGAAGCCGCCTCCGCCGCCGCCGCCGAGGCCGCCACCCTGCAGGACCAGCTCAAGTCCAAAGACGACGAGCTTGAGCAGATGAACACGATGGTGGTCGAGCTCAAGACCGAAGTCGCCTTCGCCAAGGCCGAGCTCGACGGCGCGTACGGTTCCCGCAAGCAGCGCGCCGCCGAGGCCGCCGCGCTGTCTAACTCGTCCCACTCGGAGGAGCTCAACCTGCATCGATCGCGGCTGCGCGCCGAGCTCGAGAACGCCCTGCGCGACCTCGAGGAGATCACGCGCGAGTCCATCGCCGCGGAGCGCGAGCGGTTGGAGATTGAGGGCAAGTTGGATGAAGTGATGGGCGTCAAGGCCGAGCTGGAAGGGGAGGTGCAGGGCCTGAGGGAGAGGTTGGGACGGGTGCAGGACGAGTTGGATCGGGAGCGGTTGCGGGTGCCGACGAGCGGTGGTGGGAATGGAGCGGGTGCGGGTGCGGGCACCAGGGTGGGCGCCGGGGCGAGCATGCTGAGCGAGCAGTTTAGGGGGGTCATGAAGGAGGAGAGGAAAAAGTTCCAGGAGGAGATGAAGGTGAGTTTATCCCCCCGTTCCATCTATATGGGCTGTTTTGAGTTTGCGGGGTGCAGAGGGCTAACGGACTCGACTGCAGGAGGAACAGGCGAAACGGAGAAAGGTGGAGGAGGAGCTGCGGGCGCTCAAGAGGGCGCAGGGCATCGCTGCGTCGAGACCGTCGACGGCGAGGGATGCGCTGAGCCCGAGGTGATGCGATGTGATGTTGAATGTCGCAAGTCGGGACTGGGGAGGGGGGTAATGGATTGGACGACTTATGAGGCGGGATAGAAGGGTTTTATTTTCTTTTCTCTGTGTGGGAGCATTTTCGCGTTTCTGGCATGAGCGGAGACTGGCATATATATCTTATATTTGTCTTATCGTTGCTTGTTCTTCTTGTATTGTATCGGTGTTGCGGGCTGAACCGTTGTCGGTTCCTCTTTTGCTTTGTCCCAATATGGGCTTCTCTGAGACGGTTGTCTGGGGTGTATCTTTACGGTTTTACATTTTACCCTCCCTGCAGACGCATTGTGAAAGGACGATGAGATAGATTGATGCCTTGTGGTTCAACGAACCAGTCTTGTTCATGGCTATTGATGACCTCAAGGAGCATATAGCGAGTGCGCGTGCTGCCTGTCTGTGTGTGCCATCCCATGTACGATGAAAGGAGTTGGCGCTTTGGATCCTCGAGGTTTATTGCTCAACCCCTCCGCCCTAACTAACAAGCGTACATCCGCCTCAAACGTCGAGACTAGCAGCCAAGATCGGCATAGATAACAGAAGCTACATCACAGCAGACGGTGCTCCGACGTAGTGGAAAGGGAAAAACAAATACGCCCGACCACCTGCCTGTCATCCCATCCCATCCCACCACAACCCCCTTTCCCCCTCTTTTCGATTCACTTTCATGCCTCATCCACGCCTAACTAAATCAAACCCTCCCCGATACACCTCACCTCCCTTGCACTTTCATCCACGGAGTAGCCCCTCCTTCCCTACGCTACGCGCCTACCCCCAGAGCGGCGCCCCGACCTCGACCGCCCTCTCCACCACCGCCCGCACGCGGTCCGCAAACACGCGGTTTCCGCACTCGACCTCGAGCCCCTCGAGCCACACGCTCGCCTCCATCTTGTCCACCTTGATCCGGACGCCGGGCACGGGGATCCCCAGCTTGTGCAGCCGCGCCAGCTCGGCCTGCTGCCGCTCCCTGAGGTGCTTCTCGTCGTCGGATTCGTCTCCTCCTCCTCCTCCTCCGGACGAGGAGGGGGAGATGTCCATTGCCGTCGTCGCGCTGGCGTCGGCGCCGTCTTCCGGGAGGGTTTTGATGGTGTTGGTGGTGGGGGGTGGTGGTGTGGGTGGGAGTTTGGGGTCGGCGATCGGGGAGACGTTGGAGGCGCCGAACTGGGCTTCTAGGAACATCATGAGGCGCTCGAGGCGCTCGGTGGGGGAGAGGTTGGCGTGGAGGTTGCGGTGGGGGAGGGTGACGATGGAGGCGTCCGAGGGGGAGTGCGCGTGGGAGTGGGAGTGTTTGCTGGCGGAGCCTGGAAGGGGGAGGGCGGGAAGGTTAGTTGATTGCGGGGAAGCGGGTAGATGAGGGTAAAAGGGATGACTTACGCTTCACTGCGGCGGGGCTGCTTTCGATGCCGAGGAGGACGGCCATGACGGCGTCGGCGATGCCGTCGTTGAGCATGTTGCCCTCCCACTCTAGCTCGACCTCGCCCGAGGCGCGGTAGCGGACCGTCACGCAACCCATGACGAGGTAGGCGGCGACGACGTGGTCGATGGGGAACTCCTCGTCGGCATCGTCCTCCATTTTAGTGTCGCCGTTGCTGGTGCCGTCGCCGCCGCCGTTGGCGTCGGTCTTTGGAGGAGCCTTGGCCTCGGGCAACTCTTCGATGCTGCCAAAGGTGCCCTCGAGGCCCCATTTGATCAGGTCGATGCCGGCGGCGGTCAGCTTGAGCCGCTGTTTGCAGGCGATGGTGGTGGTCGTGAGGCCGGCGTACTCGCGCAGGTCCTCGGGCGCCATCAGGGACATTTTGAAGTCGTTTTGGACGAGCACGCCCGTGATGAGCTGCGGTTCTTCCGAGTCGTCCTTGGGCAGCTTCATGGGCTGCGGAATCGACGCGAGCTTGCCGACCACCTTGGCCGTCTTGTCCGTCTTGAAGGGGATGCGGAGCTCTTCGCAATTCCTGGGGCTGAAGACCTTGACCTTGTCTGTTTTGTTCGCATTCAGCGACAGCAGCTTGGACTTGAGACGCATCATGTTGTGCACTTCGCCGTGCACGAGGATCTGTCGCTGTTAGATGTGTTTCGGTCAATGATAATCGAATAAAACTTACCACCACCGGAGCCGCAACCTCCTCGATAAACTCTCTATTCTCAGTGCCGTCAACATGGGCGGCGAACGAGTACTCCTGGACGGTGCAGCGGCGAGGGATCATGACCTTTTCGGCATCGCCACCGGGCGCGCGTCTCCCTCCGGCCGAGCTCCTCGTCATGACGGCCTGAATCTGCTCCGGCTCCTGCATAATCTGCTTGGCCATTGTGCCCTCGACGCTGTAACCCGTGATGATGACGCCGTTCTTCTCGCTCGGCGCCCACCTCTCGAGCAGCTCTCGGCTCACGCCGTTCTGCAGCATACCTGGACTGGCAAGCATGACGCAGCCGCCGACGTCCTCAAAACGGTCGATGGTCTTGAGCGACCGGATGAACTTGAAGTCCCAAGGCCCGCCCTTGCCCGCGGCATCTCCAGCGGCCTCGGCCTCGGCCATGCGCTCCCGGAAGAGACGCTTGATGTTGTCGTTCATGGCGCCGACGTATGTCTGATACACCAACATACATTTGCGAGCGAGGTTGCTGGCATAGTAGATGGGGTATTTTTGGTATTCCTTGTGCTTGCCCCAGTATTCATCGAGAATGAGGAGCAGCTCCTGCGCACGACCGAGGGCGAAGACGGGCATCAGCACCCGGCCGCCACGGTTCAGCACGCCGGTAATCGACTTCATCAGCGCCTGCTCCCTCTCCACCCGCGGTACATGCGAGGCAATGCCATAGGTTGACTCGGTGATGAGGACGTCGACCTTGACGCCCCTGGGCACTTCGGCCGACACCAGATGCCGATCCTGCTCCCTCGAGTAGTCTCCTGTGAAGAGGATGTTGAGACCAGCAATCTCGATCAAGAACATGGCAGCGCCGAGGACGTGGCCTGCCGGATAGGGGGTGATGCGGATGGACGAGATGGTGTGGGTCGTGTGGTAGTCGATGGCCTCGATCATGGGGAAGGTGTTGAGATGGTCCTGCTCCGTGTAGACCAACTGGGTTGTCGAGTTGTGCGACGTGTTGCCGACGCGGATGCTGTCTTGGATCAGCCATTTGTAGATGGCCTTGGTGGGATGGGTCATGAAGACGCGGCCGCGGAAGTTCGTCTTGGCCAGGACGTATGGTAATGATGCCGCATGGTCGATGTGGAAACTAGCCTGGTCAGTTAAGGCGAACCTCGGAGAGGTATGGGATGGAGGATTCGTGCGAGTTGGAGAAGGGGGAGGCTTCACACGGGGGGCATGCAGAGGGGAGGCGGGCAGGCGAGGAGCAGCGGGCAATGGGCGGCAAGATATTGTATTTGGATATCTCTGAATACACACATGACGGCATGGATGGTACATGCTGCGGAGCGGCAGAGAACCTCGGGACTGCTGTGGCAGCCCCATGGGAGCTCGGCAGTCCAACTCTCGGTGAATCCGTCTCTACCCATGGTCGTTGCCCCACGCCAAACGCCGCTGGACTGGTTGCCAGGCATAGGAGGGAGATCACACGGAATACTTACTGGCTGATCAGAAGCACATCTACAGTGCTGAGGTCGAAGTCATCAAAGAAGGGGAGCGCCGCCAGTCCATCGTAGGCCGGGTGCTGTCCGGCATCAAGCTGAGGCGGGGAACAACCATGTTAGCTGCCATTCCTGGCACTGGGGTGATGGGGGTGATGGGGGGTGATGGGGGGGTGATGGCCACGCACCATGATCGTCTTGCCCTTGTATTGAATGATGTGACAGGACCGCCCGACCTCGTTGCCGCCGCCCAGACAGAGAAACATCAGCTCATCGGCCGGGTCGGCTGGCTCCTCGGGCACGGCCGATGCCATCGCGGACGCCTTCCGCTTGGAAGCCATGGCGCGCAGTCCCCAATCCTCTCCCGAGGAGGCCGAGTCAAGCTGTGTATCTGCGCGGGGCCAGGTCCAACAGATGGAAGCGATTCAATCAAGCAAAGTCCAGCAAGCAGTCGTGCTTCTTTTTACTGATTGCAACTATTTGCTTGCGCTGGTGAATCTGCTGCTGCGACCCTTTCAAGACCTGGAAGTTATTATGGCCGATCGGCAACCGCAGTGTGGAAAGCCGGGAGGTTTTATTCAGAGCGCAGCATTTGCTATTCAAATAGAAATTGAACCAGAACAATAGCAAAGGCGAGGAGGGCAAGAGCACGGTGAGTCGAGGCGCAAAAGAGTCGAGGCAGCAGCACTGTGGTTCTTTCCCTCTTTCTCTTCTCACACGCACAGGCTTCACAGTTCGCGAGTGGAGCGCGCAAGACCATAAAGAGGAGCCAAGAAGCAGCAATCGGCCAATCACGTGACCAATCCAGACGCGACAGACTCGGCAGCGAGGCAGCTCCTTCTGGTTTTGAACCCGACCGCAGCAAAAGAGACAGGCCCTGTTTCCGCCGCGCCTGCTCTCGCAAATCCATCGATCCCGCCGATTCTGCAACCGCCGCGAGAGCCGAACGATTCCGGAAAATACCGCCGAACGAATTTGCGCCAGGTCGAAAGGGAATCCCGTCGGATGGGCTGCGCGAAGGGAGGTTTGGCCGCCAAAGCAGGTGCTGGAGAAGGTGCTGGGTGCGCATAGGTCTGAGCGAGAGAGCGAGAGAGCGAGGGACAGAGGAAAAGGAAAGAGGGCGACCGTTTGCAGAAAAGTTGTCTTTTCCGCTTCGACTCTCCGACCTGCCATTTCGTCTCCTCACGTGGATTCCCATCGTTTGGCATCTTCGCCATTGCCCGCCAACCGACTTCGCCTTCTCTGCGCGCCTTTGCTTGGCTCATCAACCCACCACTTCGAATTTGAAGGAAGCGGCGAGACCAGATCGCGCTTTTCTCATCATGGCGCAACCACAGTCGCAGGTGCCCCAGGCGCCTCCCCATCAAGCTCCCCATCTGCAGCAGATGCAGCAGATGCAGCAAATGCAAATGCCCCAGATGCAGCCTCGGCCTTCCTACTCGCCGCCGCAGCACTCTCCATCGCCCGCGACCACTCCTCAACCAGGCTACGCGATGCCCCCGGTGCCGCAAATGCCACCGAATAAGCGACCGCGCACCTCGCCCAACTCCCCTCCGCCACATCCTCAGTCGCCATACGTCGCTACACCCTACGCGGGAAGCCCCCAGATGCCCGCCGGCTCTCCCGCGCCTGGAGCCTCGCCCAACTACTCGAACCTCGCTGCGCCCGCTGCTCCCCAGCAGTACAACACCCCGTATGCGAACGGCAATTCTGCGCATTCGCCAGCGCCGACGCCCGTCCTTTCCCTTCCAGAGACCCGACCGTCGTACCCGTCGTCGCCCGCACCACTGGGAACCCCATCCGCCCCGACCCCTCCCAGCTCCCAGCAGTACACGACAGCTACGATGACGCCCATCGTCCCGCCGCCTCCCCCGATCCCGGGTGCCATGGGTCCTCCGTCAAAACCTCCAGCGAAGGAAATAGAGTACGATGTGGCCGACTCGCTGGCCGGAACCGGCATCGACTTGCGCGCCGAGGAACAATACCTAGCCGAGTTTTACGCCGGCTCCTTCACCCAGGAGGCGAGGACCGGCGCGCCGGCGAATGCCCCGGGGAACAAGGGCTCATTTTACGGCGCCGGCATGGCAAACCAGCCTGGCGAATCCGTCACTTCGCTCAGCCAGGAAGCGTTTGAGGCCGAGGCGGCGCAGAGGGCCTGGGACGAAGCAGCTCATAGGTTGGCTGTGACCCGCAGTTCCGAGATTGCCAACCCCTTCCTCATAATCGCCAACTTGCATCATCGTGTCGAGAAGATTGCTCGGGAGCACGGACTTGGCTTGAACCTTGACCTCAAAAACGCAAACCCGGCGGGCAAGCTGCGGCCCCCGCAGGAATTTCCTCCCCCAAAAGTTACAGTGAGCACAAAGCTCGGCCCCGACGGTGCCATGGTGGTCACCACAGGCTCTTTCCTCCCTCACGACGCGTTCCTCGTCGATCAGCTGGCGCTCCTGTCCATCGGCACCAAGCACCGGCTCCGGGAACTCATCGAGGATGCCAACACAGTCGCCATCAATCGCCAAACAACATCCCATGGAGAGATACCCGCAGAATGGGCTGACGTCGCAGTGCCTCTCCGAACCGGTTTGGATTCTCTCCCGGATGTTGACGAGGGCGTTGCGAATGGAAACCCAAAGAAGCGTACGGTTTCACCGACTTTGCTTTGTGTATGCCCGTGTTAACATCCTCCTATAGGCTCCTTTGACGCTTTCGCATCGCAAGGCTCGGTTAAGGGCGGCAAGCATGGGCCCAGGAATCTCATGGAAGCCGTCCGCGACGGCGCCAAGGGCGACCGCGACGTGGAAGAAGCAAGACTTAGGAAGCGCCAAAAGCGGCTCAACCCAGAGACCGCCCAGACCGGATCCCGTGCCGGCTCTGCTGCCCCCGGCACTCCCAGCGCGGGAGCAGCCCCGGAGACCGAGACGGCCGCCAAGGCCCCGTCCAAGAAGGAGCTCAAGAAGGGCGCCGCCGCGGCAAGGTTAGCTGAGGCATCCAGCACAGCCAGCACCAACCAAACGCTCAATACACTCATGGGCGGTTTCGGTCGGAAGAAGAAGGAGTACTCGTGGCTGCAAAAGTCGGGCAGCGGCGCCGGCACACCAAGGGCGAGTGCAGGGGAAGCCAGCACATCTGCTGCGGGCGCGACCACGGCTGCAAAGGCGCCGGAGAAGACAACACTCACGTCGGATCCGAGGTATCCCCGGCTCGGCACCTGGCGCGAGGATAAAGAAAAAGGCAAGAACATACAGCTCAGAGACTGGGTCACTGCGCTCGAGACGGACGGCATCGAGGGCAAGGCCATCCAGGACGCGTACCTGAAGCTGGACTCGTCGGCACCCAAGGACAGGAGCTAGCGCCGCCTGTGACGTGTACCAGCTTGGTGCGTGGAGATGGGTACAACAAGAAGGATTTGTGCCGCACGTATATTACTGTTCAACCCTCGGGTCTGAGAGTCAAAACCAGTCGTGTCATCCTTGAGGGGAGAAATGGGACCACGAACAAGTCACCATTGGCACGGCACAATGGTGGGCCTCTCTCCAGCCACGAATTGATCACCAAAAAACAAAATCGAAAGCGATCTCACCCTCCACCATGGACTGGCTGGGACGCACGACAGGGAATCGAAAGGGAAATGACAGCTGGAAACGAAAACGGGAAAGAGAAACACCAACCGCCCTCCATGCATACCATACCATAAAAGGTCCGCTCACGGAGGGAATCGGACGATGAGACAGACGAACGGGACACCGACCCCGACCTGACGACATTAGATCGCCCCCGTCCGTTCCGCCCACTTCCCTCCCCTCCACGCCCTCCCGCTTCTTTTTATTCGCCTCTTGTAATTGACGTTACTACCCTCTTCTTTTATTTTCGTTTTTGTTTTTACTTGACTACTTCATCTAGCCAGGCGTTTTGACACTGGGATGGTTTCTGGGAGTGGCCGGGGTAGGGGGGGTTGCTTTGGTTTTCGGTCTGGCTTGGTTTTGGTCTGATTCCGGTTTGTCATGGAGGAAATGAGGAAATGGAGGAAATGGAGGACTGGGGAAGGTGGTGAGGATGGGCGGTTTGGTGGGTTGGTCTTTTTTTTGTCCCCCTCAGTCTTGTCTCTTACCACACCCCAGCACTTCCGGAATCTGGGACGGAGGAGGAGTGTGAGGGGATGGGGAGACGGGGCGGGAAGGGGAAGGGAAGATGTTGCGCGTGCTTGCGCTGCGGGTTGCGTGGTTTGGCGGGCGGCGATAGATAGCATTTTTATGCCATGCCATGCCATGCCCATTGATCCCATTTTCAGTGCCTTGGTGATTTGCTGCTGCTGCTGCTGCTGCTGCTGCTGCTGATTGAAGGGGTGTGTGGCGCGTGTCTTGCTTCTGACTGACTGACTGACCGACTGATGACTGACTGACTGATTGGGCTTCGTGGAGCGTGGCGGTTCAGGAGATGTGGGTGTCTCGAAGTCGATGGCCTCGGCTTGACATGGACGAGGCATCTATCTGTTTTCTCCGTGAAGTTGACTCCGGCTCTGGCAAGTAGTGCTACAACTCCCGTGGCAGTTGACATACCAATAAACCCTTCGGACAGACCGACCGAAACCCAGAGAATCTTCCAATCCACAACCAAAAGAGGTTCATCATCCAATCTCGATGCCGCCTGCTCCAGAACCCGGACAGCGAGGTCAACTAATCTCCCTATCTATCTACCTCGACGAAACCGACCGAAACCAAACCCTTGAATGCAATCCTTTCCCCGCCATACACCGTACTATTGAGAATCGAACCCAAGGCTTTAGCTGCCCATGTAAATAAATGGATATGTGACAACCTCAAAATACAACCCCACAGACATTCCTTGGAAAATACTCCATGATGAGTCGGACAGCGGAGTCCATCTTCCCAATCGGGAAACATGCTCTCCTCGAGAAACCCGCGTCAGTGGTTTAGTGGTAAAATCCATCGTTGCCATCGATGGGCCCCGCGTTCGATTCGCGGCTGACGCATTGCTTTTACATTTTTTGGTCTGGGTTTGTGACGTTCGTGCTTTTTGCACTGGGGGTGGAAGATGGGGGTGGTGGTGGGAAAAGGAGGATGTGTTGTCGGTAGGAATGACAGGAACGGGGTTGGAGGAGATGGTATGGGTTCAAGCATGGTATCAAAGAGACACCGTCTCCTCGTCTGGCATGGTGTTTTTGGAGCCTCAAGTAGAAAGAGATGTAAAGTCAGGAAGCTGCCAATATCCAGCTTGCAACTTTCTCTTGGACTTATCGTTGCCATCTAAGTCTTTTGTTGTAGCAGCTTTCAGTCGGCATGGCCACCATCAACTCCTAAGCCGGCAAGAGGAGCAAGGAGTTACAGATGCTCAAGCAAAACTTACACATCCGCGACCCAACTAGCAAATTTCTCTTTTCCTTTCTCAGCCTGAAATCCCCTGGAGACAAAGACGCACACCATTCAATATACGCAAGCACGTCCTCAGCTGCCATGCGCGGCCTCCCTCTGGACTGGACTGTGCAAGCTGCTTGTCGAACAAACTTCTCACCGCACAAACCACCGTCCGTACACACAGCATCAGTTCATCCCCCCTAACTACCTGTAGGTACCTATCTCCGCCCACCAGAGCAGCGCCCCTCACCGAAATCCCCCAAATGTCTCACCGGTGACCAGAGTTTTCACACCCCCCGGATCTGGTACCCAGGGGTCCAACGCTCGAGCGAACCGAGGAAGAGGATGCAGCGTTCCCCGACGGACCCGGCGGCCCCAACACACCCCGTCGCGTCGGTCAGCGAGCCAGTCGGCAGACCTACCGGGACCTTTTTCTCACGCCCGAGCGCCAGCCATCCCACAGAATTTTTTTTTCTTCGTCTTTTCAGCCCCGTCGACGTTCTGGTTGGCGGAACTTTCCTGCTGTGCATACGGAGCTATCTGGTTGCCAAGAGGGATGGTCTCAGTCAGCTGGTTATGTACTGGAGTTGGCTTTCGCTGGCTCGCACGGTCCGGCAGTCATCCGTTTGCCTGCCGGATTGCTTTTTGTTTCGTTGATGTGATGTGATGTGATGTGATGTCCTGCCTGTCTTGTTTGCGGTTCGGCGGCTTTGGTTTGCCGGGTCAGGAGGTCAGACACATCGTATTGCCAACTGCCAGCCAGTGTGGACGGAACACACAAGGGGAAATGTTGGCCATACAGAAGGAAGCTCACGAAGATGCGTCATCTGTCTGCCCTGTCCAGGTCCAGGTTTAGGCCCAGGTCCAGTTTCGTGGTGGGTGTGGCTGGGGGATGAAAAAAAAAAGAGATAACGAGTCTACATGATCTCATTCGGTACCGTCCCGGCCGAAACACAGGGGTGGTCGTCGTCGCGAATAGATTTCGCCAGCCGTCCGTTTTTCTTCGTGCCTGTTTTTCCCGCCCTCGCCCGGCAGCACCGGCAGCGGCAGCGGCAAGCAACGAGAGAGGATTCGGGAGATGCGCAAATCAGGCAGGTATGTAGGTACACGGGGCTGAGACTGCGGCGCTTTCTATTACTGGCTTCACATCTTTGATGAGCCGGATTTGCGAAGAACAAACAAACGGTTTCCGGGTATTGTTTCCTTCTTCCGGGGGCAAGCCAGAGATAGAAAGGCCATATCTTATGGTGTGTGCAATGGAGAATTGGTGATGAAAGGCCTTGGCAGCCGCGTCTGAATCAGCCGACCCCAGGTTTCCCGAGTATTCGGGCCTTTGCGTTATTGGGAACGCAAAACGGAGAGAGCGTGAAACGCGCGTCATGGGGTGCGGTCCAGGGAAGAGTTTGTTGGGAGGTGGTGCCCAAACCAAAACCGCCGCGCCGGGTGCTCGTCCCTGTGGCTGGCTGGCTGGGAAGTCTGCCCTGCCCAGCCAGGCAAAGAAAACATCCTTGGAAGAAATAAGAAAGAAAAATTTGATTAATGAGCAACGGGCTGTGACAGCTCGGCGCACTGTGGGTTTGCTGCAAAAGCGGAAGCCTTCCCCGGTCCCACGCGCCGCCGTTTGACGGTTGGACCACCGAGGCTGCGACGCCAAGGGGGTGTGAATGAGGTGAGGTGAAGAGGTGAGGTGAGGTGAGGGTGTCGTTGTTAGGGCCGCCCGGGAAAGGTGCCCAAAATGGAAGTGCCCTGACCGGTGAGCTCTGACACCAATCCTTATTCCTGTTTGGGGCATCCTTCCACGCAGGCTTCCAGAAGGGTTCCGTGCGTCGCTCCGGACGGAGTGCCTGCAGCTCTTGGTACCCATCCCTGCCAATTCATCTCGTCCGGGCCGTGCAGACGCTAGCGTGAACGGACCATTCGGAGACTCCCCATTGTCGCTGGAGCATGGCTTGTCAAACGCCCAGGCAGCTCTCAGTGCCGGGTTAGCCAGCACCAGGTTTGCAAAGTTTCCTCAACAACGACAAGGAGGGCTCAGGAGTCATACCCCAGGCCGGAGCCACGTTGCAGACGCCGCCAGGTTCCGCGCTCCTTGTGGGGAACTGGTCGCCGAGGGTCTGGGAGGCAGCAGCAGCCTGCTGAAATGAGCCTAGTCGCATCGCCGCGTGATGTTCCGCTGGGTCTTCTGGAAATTTGGATCTGAGTTTAGCGTGCATTTGGCGAAGCGAGCAGTGGACCTGCTCATTACCCGCTCTCCGTTTTCACAGGGCGCAGAGGGGACTCCGTAACGGCCGTTAGCCTGGACGGAAAGAACGGGAGCAGGGTCCTGCTCGGTTCTGTTGGGGGCTGCCGTGATCTGTGTTGTTTGGCTCATCTTGCCCCAAACCGGCAATGGCACTGGCGTCCGGTCATGCGCGATCTGGGTTGATTCCTGAGACTGCGATCGATCCATCACTTGCGGGCCCGTTATCACATCTGACAGCCGCGATATCAGAGACATGGCTTGCCCAAAACCCAGCACATGTGGCCGTCGTCGCATGTCGCCGGCTTCAAGCTCAGATCTGGAGACTCGCTGGCATGTTGCGGCCGCAAAGACCCAGAAGCAAGACCCTGAGACTCCCGTTGCCAGGCGAGAAACATTGGGATTTGAACAGCCAACCAGCCACGGGCGAAGACGCTGAAAGTATCTCATCACATGATGGCAGCTGGATGCGCCAGGAACGTTTCAGCTGGCTTGCATAGCGACGGACCATTGCGAGTGGTTGGCGGTGGATCAATGGGACGATCCCGTGAAGCGCCCACCATGCTTGCCGACCCGTGCAAGATGATGAGCGGGCCATGGTCTTGAGAATCTCTGCTTGGCTGTGTCTGCCGCATTGTGACAACCAACAAAATGGAGGCAACTCAGCCCCTGGCGAGTTTGCGATGCTGATTTGTGCTTTCAGAGATAAGCAAACCAGCCGGCTGCCGAAATAAAGAAACCGCCTTGCCCGTCCTTTTTCTCATGCAGCTATGCATGTACTTGGAAGTGATAAGTGATGCAAGGAGGCATGAGGTCGAAGGAAGCTTCTTTGTTTGTCGGACTTGGCGAATATCAAGGTGCAGTGTGCCTCCTGGGGGGCTAATGCAGGTACCAGAGCTCCATTCGATCGGCAATGTCGCGGCTCCGCCTGCAAGGTACCGTCATCATCTCACCTCGCCAGACGACGGCAGTGCACGTACCAGACAGACCGTTTTTGCCAAACGGAGGCGACTTGGATCCGTTGGTCAACGTCCCAGTACGGAGTACCTACTTGTATGTACGTCCATGTCAGATAACATGAGCGCCCGCCAGCTAACGACCAGCGTTGCTGCGCCCTCGCCAAAGCTTGCACGTCTGCCTCAGCTCACCTGCGGCGTCTCGCCGCACGTCGCACGAGCGCTCGAGAGTGGCACCATGACACGTGGGCCTTTCCAGGGCCGGAACTTCGACCCGTGCGCCTTGGGTCCAGGCACGTTTTCAGGTGGCATCGCCCTTAATTTACCAAGCCGCGGCCGGGCCCATCGGCGACGTGCCGGACCCGCCCCATGGGCTGGGCGAGGAGCAGCCACTCCGCAGGTGCCTCGCTTTCGCGGTTTGCCTTGTGGTTGGGTTCTCCTCCTGTTCGCTCCCGGGGTGATGGTGATGGGTAACGTGAGAGACGAAACGGGCCGCGAATAATGTGTGTACATCGCGAGGTTTGTGTCTCGTGTGGATGCCAATACAAGGCTCTGTGTGCCAATCACATGAATGACAACAGGCCACCGAGTTCCTGCTGCGTAGCATGATGTCAGCTCGGAAGCATGTCGCATCAAGCGAACATGACCTGCTTGGCCGTGCCGAAGGAAGCGAGCTCGAGCTTCATTGTGTACCATCGCACAACAGAACCTATTTTGAGAGGCCCCAGGCCGTTGTTTGAATGCAACAGAGACGCCTGGCGGCCGGCAACAAAGGTCGGCCCCTCGAGTGGAAGTTGACCAGGAGAGCCCCCGTTGCGTGTACCGTCCGTGCCGTTGTCTGCTCCCGGGTCTCGAACCCGCCACTCTGGGCGCGAGCATTCCGAAATCATGGGCGGCATGATGGTCTGGTTGATTGCATGTGGGGAGGAGATCCACCTCGGTTCCTCTGATCGACTTGGGTCCTTGTCCAGGCCAGAGATTAGGATGCTTCCAGAAGGTTTCTGGGCAAGCGGCGCCGCAGAGGATTGCCGGGGCGGAACCACCTCCGTTTGTCCTTGGCCTTGGCCATCAACGCCGCCGTCAGGTCTTTGCCAGATGAGTCTCCACCAAGCAATTCTGCGTCTGCCAGCAAGCGATGCGCGGCACCGCAGGATCGGGTTCTGGCTTGTGCTGCGCGAGGCTAGACCCTATTTTCACCTCTGCTCCGCTCGGAACCCAGCCCTGATCCATCGCCTCTGCACCACGGATACCGGCAGTCTGGGAAAGACAAGCGGTGCGTGCGCTGCGGAGATCAACGCCTATTGCGGGCTTGTCTCAAGTGCTTTTCTCTGCAGTGGCCCTGCTGTCTCGGGCATGTCCTGACGGACATGGAGCGTTTTGATGAATCCAAATGCGGTGGGCCGGTTTGCACACTGAAAGTCCGGTTCAACGGCGGGTCGGCATCGTGATACTTGACGACTCTGATCATCATCAATCACTGTGACATTCGAGTAACAAGGGACCCGCTGGTGTCCGTCCGCCGATGGTTGGACGAAACTCAGCTCGCCTGGTTTTCGTCGCTTGAACTCGGTACGGCCTCAACGTCTAGCCCTGGAAAGAGGAAGCTCGCATGGGCTGAAGGCAACGCCTATGAGCCCTGTTGTCCCCGGGGTTCCACCGTCGGCGAGTGCGTGCGTATGCCTTGTGATATTGTCGGTCTGAAACAAAGGCGCAGTGATCTCCAGTCCGTCTCCAGTCCGCCAGGCTTTCGATTTGTCAATAGTCATTCAGCATATCTTTGGGTCAGCTAAGTCGGTCTGGACTCTTTGCGAAGTTGCGGTGGGATAGCCAATATGCAGGCAGGCACTCCTGCATGCGAGAGGGAGATATTGGGCACCATCGCATCGACCTCGAGACTTAGCGTGGCTCTCCGGTACACTTGCGGCCTCTTCACCTTGCCTGGAAGGAGCCAGCAAATCAGTCGCATGCCTGGATTTTGACGGTAGTCTGTTTTTGCTCACCGCCGGCTTGTCGATGACCGTCATGTTGGCATCCGACTCGAGTATCGGATGCTCCCCCCACCCTTCGGCCGCAGCCCTACAGCAGGTTTCTGAGTTTTCGTTTGGCTCACGGTTTTCCACAGAGATGAGCCCGATGACCGCGCAAGCTCCGTTGCCGCCCCGTGTCCCTCAACGGGCTGTACGTAGCTGTGGAAACGGACTGTAACCTGCCAGAAAGCGTCAGACGGTCGAGTCTTGACGCATGCAGTCCCTTGGTCGGAAACCAACCAATACCTTTTTTTTTTCTTTTTTGGGCAGTCGTCCAGACACGGCAGAACCCGGCTGTGTAAGGAGACCCTTCCGTTCGGACCGCCCCGCAACGGCCCTTGGCCGGTGCGACTCGGAGCTCAAGTCAGCCAATGAGTATGTTTGTCCAAAGGAGACTGCGGCTTGGACTTGGAGCTGCAGATCACAGCCTCGGTTGAGTCATCAAAGTATGTGTCGCGGATGGCGCATGGCCGGCGCTGAGTGCTCGGGTATGGTCGATATTGCGGAAAGGCCGACATCGTCTGTTGCAGTCGGGTTCGACTTGTTGAAGAGCGGTGGTGATATCCGCCAACTGGACATGCAAACGCATCCATGCGAGGCGGCTGGAGGCCTACCTATCAACGATGGGGAGCAACCCATGATGCATGAAAGTCAAGTCACCCGGAAGCGCACCGATCCAGTGAAGTCCAGCATCGGCGGGCAAAGTACCCTCCTGGTGCAAGCCCAATGGCAAGCTTCAAACTTGGCCAAACCCCGCCAAGAGGGCCTGACAGGATTCGCAAAGCACATAGTGCGATGGTAAAGAGTCGTCAAATAAATGGTACTCACAGCGTCGCGGTATTTGGCGTTTGAATAATGCTTGTGGCTGTCGTCTTTCCACCGCTGAGTGCCTCCACGGAGCCACCGATCCGGAGTGCTTGGCCAAGCCTCAGCAAGGCGCGGTGAGAAGTAGGAAACGTGGACGCCAGTTAGCCAACATGGAGGCCGCCAGGCGTGCTCCCTAGCTAGGCGGGACCTAAGAATGGGAGGCGTCTTCGATGCAGTGCCACGACAACTCGCAGCGAGCCTATCTGGTGCAGTGCACAGATGCATAATGGATCATCCGGGGGATGTGCTGGGGGTGTGGGGACGGGGAGTGTCTCGAGTATCTCCCGGTGTCTCAATGTCCGGAGCTGGCAACACACCCGACTTGGCCCTCGGCTGCCATGGCTCGTCGATCCGGCCGTGAACTGGTGGTGTCTGGCATATGCTCTGACATATGGTCGACCACAGGGCTGCCAGTTGGGCGCCTAAATCAAGGAGGCGCGGGAGTTTGCAACCGGAAAAGATGTTGGGCTGAGCAAACGGACAGAATTGTCGGATGAGTGCCGAAGGAAAGAGGGAAACAGGATTTTGAAATTGTGACTCGGTTCGGGAGTGGCCTTTTTTTTTTCTTTCTGCCACGCTTGGACAGCTGGTGTTTCTGCGTTTGCTCGCTCGCTCAAATGCATGCAGAGCTCGGGATGATTGCTTCTCGAAGTGCCCTGATTTTCCGACTCGCATCGATGCACAGTGCTCTCCCGTTCGATTTCAGAACCAAGGTTTGCTGCACAGTGGTGTGCGATGTGGCTGGTGGAAGATGCCCTCTACTGCCTGGTTTAGGGTTGCAGTTCCCAGAGATCATCTGACCGATTGGGAGAGCTGTGGCTCGTGTGCCTCCAATCTTAGACTGCATGGTGGTGGTGCTTTCCCTTTTGATCGAGAGTGCGTTGCAGCGACTTCCATTTAGGAGGTTTTGGGGTCTGCCACCCGCAACCGTTGCCTGCCCGTGGTGCTTGGATCTGAGCACATCTGTCATCAGCCTGGCAGGCAGTCAATTTGCGACCTTCGTGTGTGCGTTCGGTTTGTACCCCGGCCCTCTCCCGTCCCGTCCGTCCATCCGACCTGCCAGGTCCCAAATCCAATCATGCTGATCTGTTGCAAATTTTTCTGTTCGCACCACACGGGCGACATTGCGCCGACGGCCACCTGTTCCCAAAGGAGAACCCAAGTCCCAGCGGCTTGGGCTTGCAGCAATCGATGCGCATCGACGGACCCACTGCTGCCAGGGCGGTCTCTTGAATGGGAAATCACCAAGGGACATTGCGAATGGAAACTCGCAAAAGGAGGCCGGGCACCAAGCAGCCCGGCCGCGGTCCTCTTGCAGGCTTTTGCTATCACATCCCAGCCAAGAATAACGAAGCCGTCCCGGTCGGCGACTTGGACAGCCCACCCTGGCAGGTATCACCGTTCCCTCTGGCACGGTGTGCATGCGCTGTTGCTCGGTGCCCACGTCTGGAGCTGAAGGACGTGTGCAGGGACACCCGATACCCAAGAGCTGCGTAGCTCCGTTGTGGGACAAGCAGGCACACCCAGATCCTGGTAAATCCGCCGAGCCGTCCGCTGGGATCCCAAATGGAGGGACCCAACAAGTTCTCCCAAAAAAGGAGTCTGTTTGCAATTCGTGTTCTGCGAAACGGCACGACCCCATGCTGCCAAGACTCGTAACGGAGCAGGGGGCCAGGGGTAAGTACCTGGAGGTGAGGTACCTTGCCTGGGAGGACTCGAAGCATCACCAGCGCCGGGGGGGTGCAGGGGCAGGGACTGAAAAAAAAAGAGTGACTGCCATTTCGTTTCCCTGGCGTCCCAGCAATCCCATCCCTTTCTTATAAGCCCGACGGCTCCCCTTCCCCGTGTTGTCCTCTTCCTTGGATTCCCATCTCAACTCACCCACACTCCCACACGGGTCTCTCTCTCTCCTGGCATCTGCTGGCTCTTCTTAAATCAGACCAAAGCTCACTCGACCCAATCCTCTCTCGTGACGTCGTTCTCGACTCCTGAAGCTCGACCTGAAACCACTCGCAGGACCAACAGCCACGCCGCCATTTCCGACAGTGGGAGAAGAAAAGGGCCGACCCAAGACACGCACTACAAGCAACCCGACACTTGCTTCATCACGCCAACTGCGCCTCATTTCACGGATCCCAACTGTTACAGAACTCCCTTGGACAAGTGGCCATCCCGGGACCCATAGCCCGTTGTGGTTGCGCTCGGTGTCGCCTCCAGCCCCAATCGACATAGCACGAGCAAGTCCGCGCTTATCTGGTGCTGCATACGATTCGGCAGCGCAGCCCGCTCACTTGCATCATCGCCTCAGCGCGCTCACCAATCCCGCACTTGTGCGCCTCTGATTGTCGTCCGACCAGAGTGTCCCCGATTTGTGAGTCACTTCACTGCCTTCTGAGCTGAGAGTTAATTTCGGCTTGATTGCCGGTGCCTTGGCCCTGGGAACGCGCCGAACTTAATTCTCGTGCCACTTGTCCATTTATACCCTCGCGTCGAACCCCGTCACTAACATGCATTTCTTCCCGATTCAGCTTCACCTCCCACACACCACCACCACAACATCATATCCGTCGCCATGATGGTCACAGGGTCAGAACAATTCTTCAACTTTGGCCGAGGGGCCTACGACACAACGGGAGTTCCTAAGCCGCCGCGCCCCAAGCCTCGGTAACGCATTCCATCCTCCCTGCGTCGGAGCGCGGTGACGGGCATCGGAAGGCGCATCTCGGCTTAGTCGCATGAGAGGCACCAATATCGGACAGCGCTGTTTTGCGACCGTCATGCAGCCTGGCCGGATGTTCGTATCGACCACATCTGAAAGCATGCAAGGCGCCATTTTCTTATTTTCGACGTTTTTACGATTACTCGGTTTTAATCACGCCTCTTCTCACACACCACCATTCTTCGATTCCGATCGCCGATGGCGCAGGCCATCCGCATTCCGTTACAACATTTTAATCACCATTCCTCACGCGATACACATTTTCGGCTCAGCGCCGCTTGCTTCCCAGCAGCAAGTAACGGGATCTCTCAGGGAGGCTTCATTCCGAATGTTTCATTTGTTTCGATCGCACGGCGTTAAGAGATATAGACGGGGGCGGACTTTGGGTTTTCCGGCGGCTGTGACTCGGGTCACTTGTCTTTTTTCCATCCTGTTTCTGCGCACCACAACAGCAAGGTGCTGCCAACACAGCAACCCGTTGGCACGACACTTTGGATTCAAGGCCCGACACCCTCCCTTTCCGCCGATCTCGACCACCTAATTTGCTGGGCGCGGTGCCACAGTCTCAACGAGCTGTGTTCGCTGCCGACACCCCCAGCGGCCCACCCCGGTCTCGATCACGCTGGCTAGTTTTCTTTTTGGGAGGGCGAGGGATTTCTCGGATTTGGAACAAGCGAGCGCGCGTTTTCTTTTTGCAGTTCAACGGTTATGGGATTTCCTCGGTCTGGGTAAGACTTGGATGGCGGGAAAAAAGAACTGATTTGGCTGGGCATATAGACTTGTGTTTTTTTCTGTATTTTCTTCCCCCGTGTAACACCCTTTTCTGTTTTCTTGGACGGTTCCGTCTCCTCGCGGGGACGTGCCTCCAGCACCACGGCAATGACTCTTTTTCCTTTTCCCCCCATGTTTTCATTACTTGTACACAACCTGGTCGGAGCGGAGGAGTTTCCTTTTACCATTCAGGCCACGAAGGGTGCTGGGCTGGATCCAGGTTCGACGAAGATACCCCCTGGTGTTTAGACAAGATGTACTGTACACTACCAATCAGACGCGCGGTGGCTTCGCAGCTCCTGCGCTCAACTTTGACTTTACGGGCATTTGACATTTGGTCCAACAACACGCGCGATGAGTGCTCACATGACTCACAATGACACGCCTCTCGGGCTCTCTCGCTGGAGACAAGCAGGATGAGTGGCTCGCGAATCGCCAGTGGCGCTTCTGTTGAAGCAGGTGTCACAGGCATTGAGCTGAGTCGATATCCGGGAACAACGGCAGCCACGAATGGCAAACCATGGTCTCTTGGCCTCGTGACTCCTTCCCATATGCCAGTACCACCAAACACGATCCCACCGTAATCAAGTCCCCGCATAATAAGCAAGACTCGCCCTCGGAACCCAGCAACGAGAAGAGTCATGCCGACGACAAAATACAGCCTCCCCCATTCCCGGCGTCATCGCGGTTGTACTACACGATGCCATGGGCCAAGCGTCATCATCAAGGGGGGGGCTCGCAGCGTCGTGCGTACCTGCGGTAAGCACGGCGGTAGACTGCGCCGCGCGCTGGACCAGAAAACGTGGGACGGGACGGGAGGCGCGCCGCGTCGGAGTGAGAGGGTCGATTCCGAAGATGCCCGCGCAGGATTCTGAAGTGCCGGCATTGAGGGCATGGGGGCATGGGGCCATGAGAGAATCCCAACACAGCCCTTCTGGAAGGGTCGGGAAGGCCGGAGCGCGCTCCGCGGCGTCTGGGCCGGGCCATGCTGCCGGTTTTGGGAACAGAAGCGGGCGAAGTCCACCAGGCACTGGAGAAGTTGGGAAGGGATGGTGTTACACAAGAGGCAGCGGGATAACGTAACCTGGGACCCGCCCAAAATAAATGCTCGGTGTTCGCAACCGCGATGGCACGCGGGAAGCGACCGAACCGACGTTGTTCTCTCGAGGCGACAAATGGGGGAAATGGAAATACGCCATCCTTCCCATCCCTCCCATCCCTCCCATCCCACAACACCACCCATCCCAGTCCGTCCCAACTTCTCCCCACGCAACCATCCGGCCACTGCAACTCCTGCACGTGTGCTGTCAGAAATTAGTCACTTGTCAGCCTTGTCTCGCGTCGCCAGCCTGGTCGAGGTTTGGGTTCCGTTCGCCGTCCCAGGGGCGCGGATACCGCAGATGGCGAGGAGACACTAATGCACGTTTAAAGGGGGGAAAGTTCTCGGGCTGGTGTTCCCAGCACTGCGGTTCTGGGTCCCGTGTCCTGCTGCATGGCCTTGCACCGGGAACGGCCGCCGGGCGGGGCCTGCAACTCAGGTTCCAAATCCACAGCCCACGCCAGGGCCCACCTCAAATTTCCCCCCTCCACTCGGAGCGTTGTGGGCAAGGGGGGGAAGGAGAGGGCATGGCGCCCGGGATGTTGACAGCTGGTTGGGATGGGGGCTTTTGTGAAGTGCTGCATCAGTGGCTGCACTGCTGCAAGCTGCAAGCCTCTCGATCATATCAAGGAACCTAACCACATCAACAGCCAGATAGTTAGATGTCAGCCTGTTTCCACCCCACCTTGCCCACCCAGCACCCGACACGGGCGGCTGGCTCGCTGGGCTCCCCAATCTCCCCAATCTCTTCATCCCCCCATCGCGCAACCAGGACCAGGGATGTGATCATCATGGGCGATCCGCGCGTCAGCTGGGCATCCAGCGTCGGTTTCAGGATTTACCTCAGTTACCTACCATGTACCGAATTGATCGCAGATTACGGAGGACGGGACTGTGTATGTAGAATAATCCCCTGCAGTCATGCTGCACTGCCCCTGCCGCGCCGTGCAAAGATCCAATATCGACCCGTTGTGTCGAAGCTGTGCCGCCATGTGCACCAGAAGCGCCTAGAAGGGTCAGCCCAGATTGTCCGCTCAGATTACTGTACCCGGAGGGAGTACACTGCTACTTTGTACATACAAAGAACGTAAGGTACCTAATGTATTGCTGGGGCGTTACCGACTTGAGTAGATAGGGACAGAGACGAGGCTTCCCTTTCCCTCACCGAGCGTCGCAGCATCCCCTCGGTTCATCCCATCTTTCATCCCGTTTTCGCCGCTGGCGTGTGGGGGGTTTGTCCTCCAGGGCTGTCCCAAGGCCAACCTTGCAGTTTCAAGATGACACGAACCCACTTTCACCCAAAGCTTCCAGCTTCCTTCCGTTTTGGATTTCTTTCCCTTGCTTGGCCAGGCCTTGGAAAGCCGGACGCGAAAAGAGCAACGAAAGGGAAAAAAGTCAACTATCTGAAATGACGAGTGGTTGTCCACCCATCTCCCCCTCCTCCACCGACGCTAACGTTCATAGTTCATACACACGGCGTATTCTGACGCACTGATCATCGCGCCGCCCCTGAGCGATCCTCTTCCTCCCACCCACACGCACAAACCAACTCGCGACGATCGACGCCGCGGCGCGGCCCACTTTAATCCCGAGCGAGCCATCCCATGACCTACCCCCTTCCGCCCGGACCCGCGGAGCGATCCCGGTGGGATGGGTCGTTGTCGTGTCTGGGCGCGCTAGCGAAGAACGAGACTTCGTGTTTTTGATTCCCCAAGCCCTGAAATGGAGGTAGGAAGGGGGGAAAAGCATAATCGCTTCCAAGAAATTCCCACCGGCTGGCTATGGCCGGCTGACCCCCAGTGCATGGTGGGCGATTGTCTATCCCATTTCACTTAGTTACCCTGGTATGTCCGTCGGTCGGTCGGTCAGTCGGGGGTAAAATGTGATGGTTGGTGTGTGGTAATCCTGGTCGTCATCTTGGACTGTGGCTTTTTCTCGCTTGTATGTACCGAACTGTGGAAAAGGGGAATCGAGGTCGGTGGTTTTGCATAGCGTCCGCCTAGTGTTGGCCTCACCCCGGCCAGATGCTGCGCGTTTCACCCAAAACGAGACCCTTTGCGGCTGACGCTGGGAAAGTGGACCCCCCCTCGCAAGCTCCCGGACGAACAATCTCAGCTGGAGTTGTTCTAGAAGAGACTCCACTTTCTTCCATGCCATTTCCGTCTTGGGGATTAAATTTCCCCTTTTGGGGAAGTCGCACGGTGCATCTCATTTTCATTGACCACCAGCCATCTCCACCTACACCCCCCCTCCCTCTTCGTCTTCCGTCTCACCCACCGTTTTCCCCAAAGCGGCCGGTGGGTGGTGTGCCTCCTTCGTCCCGGCGATCTGGGCAGGTGTGCTTGGCCAGATCATGGAAAGGTGACACATCGTTTTTCTCGGGTCTTCCTCTGCCTGAAATGGCCCGACGAGGAGATGGCCAGTTTCTTCTTTGGCCACTTGGCGCTGCGCAAACACCAATCGGGCCAGGAAAAGAAAGACAACACAGAGAGCTGGAAGCCCAACGCCAGAGCAAAGACAAAAAAAAGAAGACAGGATAAGACACCGAAACTGGCAGGCAGGCAGGCAGGCAGGCAGGCAGATACTCACAGCACAAGTCACCATGCTTTTCAACTCCCTAAACGGTGCACCAGCATCCACTCCCTCCGTTCAAGAGATCTCTCCTGTGGTCACTCCTTCAGCCCGCCCCCCCGTCTATCAACCCCCGTCCCCAGTGGTATTGGTATGCAAGGTACATGAGTGTTGAACTTGGTCGCAACGACACTGAACCCCAACGCCCTTCTGAACAACGCACTTACTACCACCATGCACCACGTTTTACGTAACGCTACCCTGGCATCGTCGACTCACTTCCCAAAGCACAGCACAGCACCATCCATGTGTACATACATACGTACATATCATATGTACGGATATGTACATCATCTTGCCCCAGCCCACAGACCAAAAGCCGTTACTGTGTACTCAACCCCAAATCCAGCCATCTTCTCCTCCCCTAACTAGCTTGCCTAGTTACCACCCCCTCCCCCCCTTCCCCCCGCAACCACCCCAGGTAAGCGTCCCACGTGCCGGCTCGCCTCGCCGGGCTTGGGAAAGAAACCCATCCCCCTTTCGGACGGGGTTGCAGTGCGCCTCGCCTCGCCCCGCCGGGGCAGGCAGGCAGACAGGGTCAGGGTGGAAGCGTGGTCGTGGTACACCACCGATGTGGTAGCGCAATGGAGTGCAGTGTAGGGGGGGTTTGGAGGGGTATGGGATAGGATGGGTTGGCTGGGTGTGCTGGGGAGGGATGTTGAGGAATTTTTCTTGTTCGTTTCATCAACAGGGGGAACAGAATAATGCCTGCCGCTTGAACTTGATTTGACTGGATGGATGGCGTAAGTGCTTGTCGGGATGGGGAAGGGATTGGCGTTGCGAGGTGAGGTTGGGGACGTCAAAGCGGGTTGGGTGATGCTGGCTCAAGGCTGGGTTCCTGACCCGTTGTTCGTTGTCGGCGGTGAAACCCGGGGCTGGGATATGGAAATCTTTTGGGCCTGGGTCTGGGGTTTGGAGGTCAAATCGGAAAGATGCCCGGTCCCCTTATCCTGACGTTGACGGTGGCCGGTGGACTGGAGTGGCGAGGACGGTGAGACCCGGGGCGGGGCCGGGCTTGAACTAACGTTTTCCACGTGTGCCTGTCCCTGGGGAGAAGCAAATGCTTGACAAGGGGATTGCCGTGTTGAGGTTTGTCAAAGTTCGTGAGGATGACTTCGATATCTCCGAGCAGGGACTGGGGGACGATCGGCGAGAAAAACCAAGGAACAATCGGAGGAATCGGCAGAGTTCTGGCCGGCGGGTTCGGCATGTTCATTGTTCGGCGCGAGAGGCTGCAAGAGCCTGCCTTGATTCTGGTGGAAATTGCGATAGAGTTGTTCTGCAGAGAACTTTTGCGTAGAAGCAAAACGCAGCACCTGACTTCCTTGGCTGAGTGACTTGAGGAGGCATGGGAGGGGATGAAAAAATCGACCAGTCTCGCAGGATGCTGAGAGCACCCTGTTTACTGCACTGCCCCTTCCGTTCTGAACCAGCTGAGCAGGCCTCAGGAACACTCGGAGGAGAGAATTGTGAACTGAAATATGTTTGAGTCGCTGTGGGAAAACATCCGAGTCTCCAAACTGGGACAGAACCAAGTGTAATCGGCTTCGGCATTGTCGGCATTGTTTGCACCTATCAGTTGTTCAGACTGAGCAATATGGGAGGGAATGAAATGTTGGGAAATTGGTGACCATGAAAATGCAGCATTCTAACGGGAAGAATGATAAGCCCTGGAATGTGAATCTAGTTGGTTCGCACGATCCCTCCATGACTGTTGTTCTTTCCTATCATTTGCACCCTTTTGCTGGTGGCTTCGCGGAACCAACAGGAAAGTGGGTTATGAATCAAAGTACACCCAGGCAAGAGCTAACTGAATGGTATCAGGAGGCCAGGTCGCCCTCGCATGTGAGCCCGAGTCGGCGAGACTTCGGATCCCAGCTCCGGCCCCGATCAACCTTCAACTCCGGCGTAACCCGGCTCCGTGGCGGGGTCCAACCGGCCGGCCCCACAGACAGCTGCAGTGCGGGGCTGAGCTTGCTTGCCTGCAACGTCAAGCGATCTCAGCCAGTGCAGCTGCCTTCCAAACCACAACCCAACCAGCCATCACCAAGTCGCGACAAACAAAGGCGCAATCTCGACCCCGGCACCACAGCGACGTCAAACCCACGACAGACACCCGAACAAACACCTCCCGACCCGCCGCGGACCGTTCGCACACCGGCACACCGCATCGCCCCAAAAACCAAACCCCCCCCCCTCTCCTCTCAAACGCACACCCGCCATGTCCATCATCCGCGAGCACACGTCGGCCACGCTCAGCGACGCCTGGCGCACCATCAACATCGACGCGCTGGACCCGGACTCGTCGGTCAACTTCGACACGGCGAGCCTGCACCCGCCGCAGCCCGAGATCAGCGAGGCCGACGTGCGGCAGCTGACGGCGCAGGTGCGGCAGCTGCTGCGGGGCGGCGACGCCGAGGGTGCGCTGCGGGGCTGCCTCGAGACGCCCGTCTACAACGGCAGCGAGCAGGCGCGCGAGGCGGCGCTGCAGACCGTCGTCGAGGTGCTACAGAGCATCAAGGCGAGCGAGATGACGCCCATGCTCAAGAGCGTGTACGGGAGCCCCGGGGGGAGTGAGTGTCTGGACGTGTTGATGAAGTATTTGTGGGTATTCTCCCTTTTTTTTTTGGGTCTTCCTGCTGCTGCTGCTGCTGCTGCTGCAGGATTGAGTGTGGTTGGGTTCGAGAGGGCTAACGGGTGATTGCTGTGATAGATACAAGGGCATGGCAGCCACGTCGTCCGCGTCCGGAGGCAGCGCGCCCCGGACACCGACCCGCGTGACGCCGCAGCAAACGGGCTTCAGCCAGATTGGCCCCCGGCCGGGCGCCTCCAGCGAGTCGACGGGCGCCGCCATGAGCGTGCTGCTCAGCTGGCACGAGAAGGTGGTCGAGGTCGCAGGGCTGGGGTGCATCGGCCGGGTCATGACCGACTGGCGGAGGGTGTAAAAGGTGCTTTTACGGCGTTGGGGGAAAATGCTGCTTGGTGGCGCCTGGGAGGTTTAAAGCACGTTCGTCAGCTGCTTATAGACATGGCGGCGTTTTGCTGCGAGGTACACACGTGGTTCTCGACCGACATTGTGATGACGTGGATGAAGTTGGTGCCGGACTGAGGCTATCACACAGCCAAAATTATTTTCTACACTACTCCTACACACATCTCCAAGCTGTGTGGCCTACTTTTGCTCCAAGATATCCTTCAGATTCACCTCCCCACTCCCCCGCTTCAGCGGCTTCGGCTGGTTTGCGCCCTCCTTCCACCCAATCATGTGGATGATCCTGAACGTCGCCGGCACGGTCCCGTCTTCGTTCCCGTGCAGCTCCCTGTAAATGGCCTCGTTCGCCAGCAGCACATCCTTGCCGATCGCCCCCATCTCGCGTCCCAGCACGGCATTCCCCTCCCCCATGGCCTGCAGGTCCTGCATCAGCGCGAACGTATCCGGGTAGTCGACTACGATGTCCTCCACGTCCACCGTGAGCATCTGGAACCCGGTGCGCTGCAGCAGGCCCCCGACATCCCGCACGTCGGCCAACGGCGAGACGTGCGGCGAGATGCCGCCCCGCCGCTCCTGCTCCGCCAGCTGCAGCGACGTGCGCAGCTCGAACAGCGTGTCGCCGCCCAGCATGGCGCCGATGAAGGGGCTGTCGGGCTTGAGCACGCTGTTGATCTGCGCGAGCACGCCCGGCAGATCGTTGATCCAGTGCAGCGAGAGGCTGCTGAGCACCATGTCGAAGGTGTTGGGCGCGAAGGGGAGGGACTCGTCGTCGGCGAGCACGTGGCGGGTGAGGTTGAGCGGGGTGGGGAGGGCGAGGTCGGCGTCGCGGTGGAGCAGGGTCGAGGAGGACTCGGCGGCGACGAGCTCGGTGATTTTAGATGCCAGCGGCGGGGAGACGGGGTTGGACGGGTCCGGATCGGGGTTCTCGCGGGTGAGGGCGCGGGCGATGTTGCACGAGTTGGCGCCGAGGTCCAGGACGAGGGGGAAGTGGCGCTTGACATCCTGCGGGTTGGAAGTTGGTTAGTTTTGGAGGTTGTTTTGTTGCGTGCTCAGGTTGGAGTAAAAGGGTGCTCACCAGCAGACGCTCACACACGCGCATGGCCACCTCATCTTTGAGGTAGTCGGCCTGCCTGCTGAGCTCGGTGTTCGCGGCGGCCCGTTCCTTCTGCAGCCATTTTGTGCGGCTGTTGAAGACCTTGAACACGGCGCCGCCCGAGGCCTGGAATGCGTATGTCCGTCGCGCGCCAGGTGTTGCTGTAAGTAATCGTAGGTTTTGCGGCCGGCAGACCCGGGCCACGTTCAGCCGCATTCTGCAAGTGGTGGCAGGCAATGGCCTGGCATTTCCGCAGCTGGGATGCTGAGGTGGTGATGGTCGAACTCGGAGCGGGTTTGGAGGTTGATAGCTCCAGCGATAAGCTGGCGAGCCACATCTCCAATGGACAAGCCACAGGTAGCGGGCGCCTAGTCTGGTTGCGGTTTAGCATGCCGTCATTGAAGACAACCGCTAGCCGAAAATGAGCTAGACCGCTGCTGTTTCGCTGTGAGCGTGGGCCCATGCGGGGTCCGTTATGGATGGTCAGGGATCCAGCAGCCAAATGCGACCCTCGAGCTGCTCACTCCATCTTTTTTTGGACGACCAGTCCCGGCGGCCAGTCCCACCGCAACCCCTGAACACATTCCATCGCCGCCGCCGAGCAAGTCGACGACAACCACCCGAGTCCGTTTTCGAACCCAATCCTCTTCGAACCCACGACGCGTTTCGATTTTGCCCGGTGCCAGAGGGAGATGCAGACAACCTCGCCGACGGTTTCCCCGTGACCATCCACGCGCCCTCTACCGAGAGTCAGGCCCTCCGTTCCTCCTCCGCCATCTCCGAATTCGTATCCGATGCACCCATCCCCTCGACGATGATGCATGCTTTCTAATATCTCAATACCACGTCGTCTAGTTGCGCTTGCAAGATTGACCGGACTGGTTGTGAGGGGAAATTCCGGCGGGATATTGAAAGGGAAGATTGCCCCCGCGCTGGGCTCGGCTACGGTTTCTGGACACGCCTCACCCGCAAGCTGCGAAGTGAGCTCGCTCTAGCCCTTCACCATGTCGTCTTCAGGTCCCACCGGCTTTCTGGGCCGGTCCAGCAGCAGCAACTCGAACATGCGGGGACTGGTTCAGTTCATTGCCGATCTCAGAAATGCTCGCGCACGCGAGCTGGAGGAGAAACGCATCAACAAGGAGCTGGCCAATATTCGGTGCGTCTTTCGCGCTCTTGGGGTCCGTTGGGCTTGATACTGATCCTTGGCGCGTCTAGGCAAAAGTTCAAAGGTGCGCGGCCCGTGAGTCGATCTGGAGGCCGAACTTGACACTGACGCTGCGGTGTAGATGGCAATCTGAGCGGGTATCACAAGAAGAAATACGTCTGCAAAGTGGGTGAGGATCGGCCGTGTTGGACGGGGATAGCAGGCTGACGGAGCCGCAGCTTCTCTACATCTACATACTGGGCTGGAACGTCGATTTCGGGCATCTCGAAGCCGTCAACCTCATCTCGGCGACCAAGTACTCAGAAAAGCAGATTGGCTACCTCGCCATGACGCTGTTCCTGCACGAGGGGCATGAGCTGTTACATCTGGTTGTCAACAGCATCCGGAAGGATCTGCTGGACCACAACGAGCTGTTCAACTGCCTCGCGCTGCACGCCATTGCGAACGTCGGTGGCCGTGAGATGGGAGAAGCGCTGAGCGGAGAGGTCCACAGATTGCTGATTTCGCCGTACGTTGGGACACTGGCTTGCCCTGGATGAGTTGTGGCTGACAGTCGGCAGGACTTCCAAGGCATTTGTGAAGAAGAAAGCCGCGTTAACCATGCTCCGTCTCTACCGGAAACACCCAGCCATTGTCCAGCCGCAGTGGGCGGAAAGGATAATCTCCTTGATGGACGATGTTGATCTGGGCGTGGCCTTGTCTGTGACGTCGCTAGTCATGACCTTGGCTCAAGACAATTTCGAGCAGTACAAAGGTGCATACGCCAAGGCTGCCGGCCGGCTCAAGCGGATCGTGATCGACGGCGAGTATGCGCCCGACTATCTCTACTACAAGGTTCCGTGTCCCTGGATCCAAGTCAAACTCCTTCGGCTGCTGCAATATTTCCCCCCATCAGGTACGTACTATCTGTTGAGAGACTGGGGACCGGAGATCTGACAGCCTGCAGAGGACAGCCATGTCCGAGGGATGATCCGGGAGTCCCTCCAGAAAATCCTGGACCTTGCCCTCGAGACGAATAAAAACGTGCAGCAGAACAATGCTCAAAACGCGGTGCTTTTTGAGGCTATCAACCTCATCATCCACCTCGACACGGAGCACGCCTTGATGAAGCAGATCTCGTCGAGGCTCGGCCGGTTCATCCAGTCGAGGGAGACCAATGTCCGATACCTGGGCCTGGAAGCCATGACGCATCTGGCTGCCCGGGCCGACACGCTGGATCCGATCAAGCAACACCAAGAGGTCATCATTGGGTCGCTCAAGGACAGGGACATCAGCGTCCGGCGGAAGGGCCTCGACCTGCTCTACAGCATGTGCGACTCCTCAAACGCCCGGGTCATTGTTGGCGAGCTTCTCCATTACCTGCAAAACGCGGATTTTGCGATCCGGGAAGAGATGGTGCTCAAGATTGCCATCTTGACCGAGAAATACGCCACCGACGTGCAGTGGTATGTCGACATCTCTCTCCGGCTCATCGCCATGGCGGGCGACCACGTTAGCGACGAGGTGTGGCAGCGAGTGATTCAGATCATCTCCAACAACGAGGAGTTGCAGGTTTACGCTGCTCAAAACATCCTCCAGTACTGCAAGCAGGACCACTGCCACGAGACGCTGGTCAAGATCGGTGCCTACATTCTCGGCGAGTTTGGGCATCTCATCGCCGAGGAGAGGGGATGCAGCCCGATCGAGCAGATGTTGGCGCTCCAAAACAAGTTGCCTGCATGCTCCTCGAGCACCCGGGGCATGATTCTGTCGTGCTTTGTCAAATATGTCAACCTCTTCCCCGAGATCAAGCCGCAGCTTGTCAACGTGTTCAGCGTCTACAGCCACACGCTCGACCCGGAGCTGCAGCAAAGAGCGTGCGAGTATCTCACCCTCATAAGCATGCCGACCGACGACCTCCTCCGCACCGTCTGCGACGAGATGCCGCCGTTCCCCGAACGCGAGTCGGCCTTGCTCTCCCGGCTCCACCAGAAGCACTCGCGCACGAGCGACAAGCGAACATGGGTCGTCGGCGGCAAGGACGCCAACGCGGACGCCGCCGAGCTCACCATGGCCAAGACGGGCAGTCTTAGGAGGACTTTCACCACCAACGGCCACGGCTCCGGTGTAGGCAGCAGCAGCCGAGGCGGCCCCGCCGGCGCCAACGGGCACTCGGCCGCCAACGACCTCGCCGGCCTCGACATGTCCAACCTCGGCCCGGCCGAAGCCAAGGCGCTCAAGGTGCCTAACCTGGCCAGCGCCGCGCACCTCTCACCCGGTTGGGAGCGCGGCTTCAATCGGCTCCTCGTGCGCGCTGACGGCGTGCTCTACGAGGACGGCCAGCTGCAGGTTGGCGTGCGCTCCGAGTACCGCGGCCAGATGGCTTGCCTAATCCTCTACTTCACCAACAAGACGCCGGCGCTCATCTCGTCCTTTACCACGACCCTCGACCTCGACGAGAGCGAGAAGGGCAACCTGACCTGGGACGTCAAGGGCCTGCCGGACACGACTCTCAACCAGGGCGGCCAGGCCCAGCAGGTCATTGTCTTTGAAGCCAAAAAGGTCTTTGACAAGAGCCCCACCATCCGCATCAGCTACCTCGCGGGCGCCCTGCAGGCGCTCACGCTCAAGCTGCCCGTCACGGTGCACAAGTTCATGGACCCGGCCGAGCTGTCGGCCGAGGACTTCTTCAAGCGGTGGAAGCAGATCGGGGGCGCGCCGCGCGAGGCGCAGGCCATCTTTGGGCTGGCGGCGGGCGGTAAGAGCGGGGAGAGGGAGATCACCGAGGGGTTCATCAGGGCGGTGGTCGAGGGGTTCCGGTGGGGGGTGCTCAACGGGGTCGACCCCAACGCCAAGAACTTTGTCGGCGCCAGCGTGGTGCACACGTCGGAGGGGGGCAAGTACGGGTGTCTGTTGCGGTTGGAGCCGAACTACGCGACGCAGGTGAGTTTTTTTTCAGCCCATTTCCTGTTTTGAGTCGTTTGAGAGAGTTGGGGACGTTGGTTGGCTAACGCGGTGTGGCTTAGATGGTGCGGTTGACGATCAGGGCGACGGACGACACGCTGCCGCCGCTGCTGCTCAAGATGATGCAGGAGCGGATCGCCAAGGGCGTGTCGACGGTGCAGGAGAGGCATGTAGTGCCGCCGTCCGTGAGCGAGATCTCGGACTCGTTTAGGAACATTATGGTTACGACGAGCAATAGGTGAGAGGTGGGTGTGTGTATGGTGGATTGGGGAGGAGAGAGGGAAGGGGGGAGGGAGAGAAAATGGCATACCCCAGTTGGTCAAATCAGTTTTCTGGACGGCGGTACCCGAGGAGCTGTGTCCAGTTGTTGGAACAGGAAAGGATGTGAAAAGGATGCTGAGGCTGCCTAGCTTTGTCTGTCATCTGCATGGGATGGGTTGTGGGTTGGTGTGTTAGCTAGGTGCTGTAATGGAGTGAATGGACGACGGAGACTGTTGACAATTGGCTGGTGTTGTCTGCCATCTTGACAGCGTTCTTGCTCTCTGTTTCCTTTTTTTTCTTTCCCTTTATTCATCTTCTATTTTCTTCTTTCTCTCTTTTTTTTTTTTTTCCCCCTACTTCCCACTTCCTTTCCTACTTTATTTCTTTTCCCACTTTCCCTGACATTTTCCATTTTCCTTCCTTTTCTTTCCATGTCATTTTCTTTTTGTGTCTGTTTTTGTCTTTGACCTTCTTCCCCAACAACCGTCTTCCCAATCCGTCACCATTGTGAAAAGTGGAGTCGACCCACGTTCTGGCATGTGCCTGGATGCAGTGCCCCGCAGTGACGATCATGTGGCTCGAGCTTCTTACCAGGGAGCTTCCAGGCCTGGAAGGCAGCAGAGCTCTCCTTGTGCATCCAACACCAACACCACCGCAAGCCGCACACCATCCGTCCAGGCCAGGCTGCAGAGCCCTCGGTTGACACGACTGTTCTTTTACCACTTGCAAGACGATGCGCACACTATCTGCATCCGCCCGTAGCTAGTCTATTCCCTCCCGCCCTCGGTTGTTATCGGCAGCTCTCATCCTCTCTCGTCCTCTTTCTTGGCTTTTGACTTCGTTCCCCGACAGAGAGAAGCAGCCCCGCATCGACACGCTGCGATACGACACAAGACAATCTCTTGGATCGCACTCCGACCCCTGACAGCACCGCGGAACCGACACCCACGACCGCCACCATGTCGGGCAGCACGCTCAACTTTGTCACCTTCAACCAGGACCACAGCTGTCTTGCTGTCGGCTCCAGCAAGGGCTTCCGCATCTACCACACCGACCCCTTCTCCAAGATCTTCAACAGCGATGAAGGAAATGTCACCATCATTGAGATGCTCTTCTCCACCTCGCTGGTCGCCATCGTCCGCTCGCCCCGCCACCTGGTAATACAAAACACCAAAGTGAGCCGGCATCCCACCCCCCATTTCCATGTGTCAACCCTGCTAACCCCGTGCCTGTAGCGCGCTTCCATCATCTGCGAGCTCACCTTCCCTACCGCCGTGCTCGCCGTGCGCCTGAATAGGAAACGTCTGGCTGTCGTGCTCGAGGAGGAGATCTACCTCTACGACATCTCCAACATGGCTCTTCTGTCCACTATTGCGACGTCGCCGAATCCGAACGCCATCTTTGCTCTCTCGCCGTCGTCGGACCCGTGCCATATTGTTTACCCCCTACCCAAGCCGCGCGAGGACCAAGGCGAGAGGCGGCCTGCGCACGCACCTCCTCTGTCGACCTACGTGCCGCCCACGTGCGGTGAACTTATTGTGTACAACACCGCTACCGCTAAGGCCGTCAACGTGATCGAGGCACACCGCTCGCCCCTGTCTGCCGTGGCCATGAACAGCGAGGGCACCAAGGTTGCCACGGCATCCGAAACCGGCACCATCGTGCGGGTCTTCTCGGTGCCGGACGGCAACAAGCTCTACCAGTTCCGCCGCGGAACCTACCCCTCGACCATATATAGCATGTCGTTCAACCTTAGCTCGACCTTGCTGTGCGTCTCGTCCACGTCGGAGACGGTCCATATCTTCCGCCTCGTCAATGCGCAAACTGCCCACGCAGGAGGCGGTAGCGCCGTGGCCGAGTCTGAGATGCCGGACTCCCCGCGGACGAACCGCTGGTCTCGATCTCGGAGCATCGACAGCAACGAGTACTCGCCCAGCAGCAACGCGGGCTCGTCGCCTCGCGGCGGCGAAACGCCAGAGGCCGGCAACGGGAGCAGCAGTTCTAAGAGGCCCGCCAGCGGAACCTTTGGCAGCATGCTCCGGCGGTCCTCGCAGCTCGTGGGCCGCAGCGTGGCCGGGGCCGTGGGGTCCTATCTCCCGCAGTCGGTCACCGAGATGTGGGAGCCGCAGCGCGACTTTGCGAGCATCAAAATCCCTAAGCCGAACAACGCCGCCGCGCGGGGCACCCTGATTGGCGGGTCGACGCCGCTCCGCAGCGTGGTGGCCATGTCCAGCAACTCGCCCCAGATCATGGTCGCCACGAGCGACGGCGGCTTCTACGTCTACAACATCGACATGCAAAAGGGCGGGGAGGGGTGTCTCGTGCGGCAGTACTCGTATGTTACGGACCCGCTCTCGTCGCCCGGCGGAAACTAACCCCGCACAACCCTCTAGTGTCCTGGACGGCGACGATAAGATGGATGCCTCTGGATACGGTTCATAGGCGCCGACCGACGCCGCAGAGCGCCTGCCCCTGCACGAGCCCGAGCCGGAACGGAGGTCTGCTGTCGAATCCATCGTTTCTCTTTCAGGTTTTCTCGTCAGCCCCGTGATTGGTGCCGTGGTCGCTGCTGTGAGCAGTTCGGTCGGCTCTTGGGTTCGGAATTGAAGCGACTCGGGGGAGGGGGACCTTAATGAGGCTCGGAACTATTTGACAGGTCTGGGGATATGGAACCCGACGGTACCTGAAGAGGTGCGGACCGGTGATGCCGAGGGCGATCTAGGCTCTGCTGCAGAAGAGAATGCGCTTGCGGAGGGGGAACACATGGCTGAGCAGCGTTGCGACGACGAGACAGCTGCGGCGGATGATAATCGGGGATCGCCAGATTTGGAGGAGGTTTTTTGAGCGTTAATTCTTCTTTCTCGTCATGGGTTGGAGGTTTGCATTTCACGGAGTCAAGGCGGGAGGACGGGGTTTGGCGTCACGGAACATGTACCAAGGGATACCGGCGAGGGTTTGGGGGGCCCCTCCCCTGGGCATAGCGTTTGGCGTTTGCTTTTTGTGTTTTATTTGATGCTATTTTGTTCAGCGAAGAGATGGGGAGGTTGGTAATAGCAGGGTAGCGGAGAGAAGTTGAAGTAGCGAAGAAGCCGGACAAGACACGGAACTAGTTTGATGGCAACGGGACGTTGCTGATCCACTACCGTTCATTGAGGATTAATGAGCAAGCCGCTTCCTCCGCCTTGCCCTGAGTTAATAAATGAAGGCTGGTATTGTCGATGCAAGCTGCATTTGGGCCCAATTGAAGAACCGTACGCTGCCAGGTTGTCGTTCCATCCTGCGAAGACTCTGTCCAGTTTTGAGAATAGGGGCAAGGCGAGATACAACGAACATCCCATCACAATATCAGATAGGCTGAGAAGCAACAGCGACATTTTGCACGGGTTGCGTTGCATTCAGTTCAATTCAAACCCAGTCCGGCCAGTCGTATCCAATGTAATGATATCCACGATACCAGAAGATGATATCGAGAATACCGAATATAACACACACCCCCGAAAACAGGTAATCCGGGCACACATGTTATGTATACCATGTACCCCCAAGAAGGCAATTTCGAAGCCCAAGAAGACCCGAACCAAACCAAATCAAACCAAGACATATTTCACCCAAGCAAAACCAACGCAAAAAAACAAAACCCAGACATCATCGAAAATCGAGCCTTGAATCGTAACATACCATCCATTCCCATGTCCATATCCAGATCCATATCCATATCCAGATCCATATCCATATCCAGATCCGTCCCGTGTGTCCCGATACCCGCCAAAAATATCCAAAGAGAGCGCAAGGCAAATGGAAATGGAAAAGAGGAAGAAGAAGGAGAAACCCGCCCGCTTGGAGAATGGTTGAGAATCCAACCGGAGAATAGATAAAACAGATTGTAGAGTAGGAAAATAGATATGAGTAAGGCTACTAAAAGAGCATATGGGCCCGTGGAAAGTGGAAGCTGAAAGGGAAAAAAAAGAGAGGCTAGAAAAAATGGTTCTGTTCATATCCGTCGTCAAAGGGAGGTGGGGAGGGAGGTGAGGTAGAATATGGTTTGTGAGAAGATGTGAGCGAAGAGAGTTGTAGAGGAGGTGGGAGGTTGAGGGTCGGTTGATACAGGTGTTGGTTGGTCGGCGAGGTACGGTTTGGTGGAGGTGAGATGGATGCCGCGGGCGAGGAGAGTGGGAAGATCTGAGTTAAGGGGAGTCAACTCTCGCCGGGAGAGGACTGGGCCCGCTCACCCTCACCCTTCCCCTCCCCAACACTCACACAGTCATCAAAGGACGCAAGGAAGGCGAGCCGCTCATCGAGCATAAGGCCTATTCATCAGCGCCACCTCGCGCGCGATCTCGGCCCACTCCAGCTCCCTCTTGAACGACGAGCCCCCTTGCGCTTTGCCGTCGCCATCGCCTTTCGCTTCCCAGTCAGAGTCAGACCGCAGCAGCGTCTCCTCCCACTTGAGCAGCTCGTAGGCGAAGCGCAGGTGCGGCTGGATGATGACGTTGAGGCGGCGGGCGCGCACGAAGCAGTAGGCGCGCGGGAACGACAGGCGGCGGCGGCGCATGACCTCGGCGATGCAGATGGTCGCGCTGCGCGAGACGCCCACGCGGCAGTGCACGAGCGTGGCGGTGCCGTTGGCGCGGCCGCGTTCTTTTAAATCAGTTAGCCAGTCATTCTCATCTCATGGGGGGGGTTTGTGGGAGAGGGTTGGGCTGGGTTGGGTTGGGTTGCAGGGAGGGAACGAAGAGGGCGGGGAGAAACGCACCGATAAACGCCAGACACCGCTCAAACTCGTCCGTCAGCGGATCGATCCCATTGTCCTGCACGCCCTGCACCAGACAGACATTGTCCTCGCCCCACGCCTCGAGCTCGCCGTCCCGCCACATGGCCGTCTCGCCGACGCTCAGGATCTGCCCGATGCCCATGGCCCTCAGCAAGTCCGGGTTGTTGGCGTGCCCCAGGTTGCCCAGGTACATGTACTCGAGCACGCGGCTCGGGAACGACCCGTCGAAGCCCGTGAACCACCTGGGCTCGTCGGCCTTGACCAGTTCGGCCATCTCCTCCCAGGCGGAGGAGGAGTCGGAAGAGGCGGAGGCGGAGGCGGCGCGGGCGGGGGAGGAGAGCAGCAGGCGCGGGGCGATGGCGCTGAGCAGGGCGACGTCGGAGGGGTAGGCGAAGCAGTTGCGGTGTTGCGTCGTGTGCAGGTCGAGCCAGGCGTGGGGCACGGGCAGGCCGAGGGCGAAGCTGTGGTAGGCGACGGCGAGCATGGTGGATTCGGTGTAGCCGTCGTTGCAGTGGATGAGGATTTTGCGGGGGCGGAAGGGAGGGGTGCTCGTGGATGTCTGTGGTAGTGGCGGCGGAGGTGCCGGCGACATGGGGGTGTCGCCGTCGGTGTCCGGGGTGGGCTGGAGGTGGTTGTTTTGGGTCGGGGCGTCGGTGCCGTGGGCGAGACGGTAGATCCAGGCGCACGTCTCGAGGATGCCGTCTGCTTCGGCGTGGGACCAGGTCGGGGCGAGGATGCTGCCCGAGGAGGGGAAGTCGAGGTGGTACTGCTTGGTCTCGTCGTCCGGGGCCTGCCAAACGGCCTGCAGGGCGGCGGGGTTGAGGCGGCCGAGGTCGCTGCACTCGAGCAGGATGTCGTAGGCCTGCTCCTCGTCGGACCCGGAGTCGGGCGTCGGACCCAGCCAGACGTTGTGCGAGGTCTCGGACGCGCGCGTCATCTCGTACATCTCGCGCCTCTCCTGGTGGAAGAAGTCCAGGACGTTCCCCGTGAGCAGGCCGGCCGAGTTGACGGCGACGATCTCGGGGTGCTTCTCCTCGAACTCGGCGAAGGGGCTGACGCAGATAAAGGTGTTGTACACGGGCAGGGGGTGGCGCTGGGCCTGGTGTCTCTCGCGCCACCTCTGCTGGGCGGCGGCAACGTCCCAGCCCAGCTTGCGGACGGCCACGTCGTCGTCGCCGTAGACGATGATATCCGAGGTCATGGCCGACTTGGCCGTCTGGATCTGGAAGTTGCGCACCGAGAAGCCGTCCTTGGGGTCGATGTCGAGGAACTCGGCGTCGGGGCCGCCCAGATGCAGGAACTCGTGCGGGGAGATGGCGCCCTTGAGGCGGGAGACGTTCAGCTCGCTGTCGGCCTTGACGACGGTTATCCCGCGGAGGCACGGCGGCGTCTTCCTCAGGGCTCGCTTCCGGGCCATGAAGAAGGCTTGCTGGATCTGGTTGGCCGGGTGGAGGCCGTGAAGCCAGGGAAACACCTGGGACGGTTCCGGGAGCGGCTGTCGCGCGATGTGGTCCAGGGCGGCAGCCACATCGTCGGCGTCGACCTTGAAGAGAGACAGGCGGCCCATGGCGACGCAGGGATACCTGTCCGGGGGGTACAGCAGCGAGCGGCCCAGCTGGTCCTCCTCTTTACCCGGCGATGGCGGCGGGGTGGTGGGATCTTCCTGGGGGATGGGCCCCGGGGGGCACACGGGGATGTGCTTGTTCGGGACGGGGACGGGGCATTGTGACGGGTGGTTGTCGAGGGTGATGGTCGAGGTGAGGGAGGAGGAGCGGTGCGGCGCCACGGGTCGAGACAGGGCAATGGTCGCCATGGCGGCAACGAGCAGCGGCAGCGGCAGTGGCAGTGGCAGTTCACGGAGTCGCGGGTTGGTCACGGAGCGGAATGGGCCAGCATCGACACGGGCACGACGGAGACGGAGATGGAGGCGGGGACAGAGGCCGGGACTGACTCGGACCGGGTGACTCGAGGGCCGGGGGTGGGGGGAGGAGAAGGATCGACGTCAAGACAGAAGATGCAGAGGAGCTATCAGAGCAGGGTCAAGGTCAAAGATAAAGAGAGATACGAGTGGTCTGGTTCCGGCGCAGAGAGTGTGGTCTGGTGCGGTGACCGTGGTGACTGTAGTGGCTGTGGCCTGGTCTGTCGAGACGGGAACGAGAATACGAGGGTCTGTCTGTTGAAGCAGCCCGCGAACGTTGTGTGTGTTGTCAATTCCAGCGTCGTTCTCTGCTCTTGTGCGCTGTACTGTGCTGTGCGGTGCTATGCTGTGAGGATCGAAGGATGGATGAGAGGGCAAAACTTATTGGTTCCCCCAAAGTCGAGAGATGAGGGGGAGGAGCGGCAGCCTTATCGCTGATCCCTGTTGAGAGCTCTGGACTGCGGGAAGCGAATCTGGGCGAATTGGCTGTCCGGTCATCAAACCACACACGGTGCAGAGTGCAGACAGCGCAGTGCTCGGCGGCAGATAAGACAGCTGTGCAACAGCAATGGCGTCAGTTGCCTCTCGCCTCAACCCGGGAAACGATGGCGTCTTGTGCTGGTCGGGGACAAAAAGAAGCAGTGACGCGCTTGACAATAAACCAAGAAGAGAGAATCGTTTTCTTCGAAAGAAGGTGTTCCCGGTCCTCAGAGTCCAACACGAGAGACTGTGCAATTCGACATGGCAAAAGATGTGCTGATCTCTGCTTTACTCGACACTGTCCGACAATGGGTCTTGCAGCGACAGTGCAGAGAATGTGTTTGATCGAGACGATCGTCGCTGGCGATCATCGCGATGGTGGTGGAGGCTCGAGTGAATGCCAGCCAAGGACACAGAGGTCCCCGCCCGTGCTCTCACCACGAAGCACGAGCGAAGCTCCCGGGCCTCAAGCGGGCTGTGGGCCTGCCAGAGACAGGCGCCCCCGGATCCGCAGCGGGGTCTCTTCCATGATCCAAGCCGTTGCGCTGCCCCACTGCCAAAAGACAACATCGAATTGTTGTGTGTCTGCAATTGTGAGAAGCAGAGCGAATGAGAGCATTTAATCTCCTAATAATCAGCTGGCAGTGAGCTAGTCAGACGATTCGTCTTGGCTTCCATCTGTCAAGCCATGAGCCGTGAGCATGAAGTCATGACATGACAGGAAAGAGAGAGCAAGAGGAAGCTCAGTTGTCAGTCGATTTCGTGGGATAACAGCACAGGGGTCCGGGCTGCGACTGGCGAGACAGGGGCGATCCCACTGCCCCGCCGTCATTGGCTCAGAGATCGTTTCGGGCCAGGCAGACCCACCTCCCGCTGTGGCTCCGCGTCGTGGGGCTGGCCAATCTCTCCAACGGGCCAGATGCGGTCCCACCAACTTAACTTTTTGCATCCCTGCCTGCACCTGCCTCTGCATCCCATGGAGGGCGGCCATTTGTTGCCAGTCGCCAGTCCTGTCGCACAAACTTTCTCCCCCGATGCACGTCGCAACCTCAGCGGGAGCAACGGCCAATTCCAACCGTTGTCGCCCATCCTGCTGCAAGCCAATTCTCGAAAGCGGGGGCCAGCTGTGTGCATCCGGGAATGGGACGCCCGTGACGCCGCCCATTCCGATCCTCTGGGACTGCCGCAAGTCCCGTCCCCACTATCACGTCGTGGCGTGGATTCATAGTTGGAACAAGGCCATTGACGCATCGAAGCACCGACCCAATTGTGCACGCTGACGCTGACTCTTGATGTTCAAGACTACAGGCCTGATCAGCTGATCACTGCGGTTTGGGACTCGGGTCGCGTTCCAGGCCCAAGGGTCAGCCTGGAGCGACAGGGCGATCGCGGACACCACGAGGTCACGGGGTGGCGGCGACTGCTCGTTTCCAGATCCAACTCGACCGCCCTCACCGATCCCGAGTCGCGGAGAGCGGCAGGCGCCCTGGCCCCTGGGCCCCTGAGAGCACAGCGAGGACAGGAAACCTGGAAGAGGGTGTTTTCGTTCAAACGCAAGGCGAGAGGAAGACATCAGGTCGCCAAAAATCCTCAGTGCAACCACGGAACAAGTCGACCCACAACCGCTTGTTCTTCGGGATGGCGTGCAGACCCTGCGGGAGAAGACCCTTCATCTGATCTGACAGCAGGGTCCATCAGCAATGAGCCACCCGAATTGGTGTTGATGTCTTCCAGGGGATGGAATCCGATGGTTGTCGAGGCTCTCAGTGGCATGCGTGCGATCCAGGACGTCGGATAGCAGGCGGTCTCTGCAGTCAGAATATGCATCAATTGCGTCAATTCTTTTGGGGCGGAACGTCCCCCCTGCCAATTGATGCCGCTCTGGAGAAACAGGCCCCGTTGCGCCCGACTCTCTCCCCGCAGTCTGGTTGGCGGCGTGTCAATCAGTGCGGGGCAGAGTTAGCATTTTGCGGCCCCGCTCGCCGATGCTCGGCACCACTTTCCGTCCAGCCTCTGACTCCCCTTTCACCACGCTGTTGTTTCTCTGTGTCTGCTGCGATCTGCGTCTGCGTCTGCGTCTACGTCTGCGTCTGCTCCTGACCAGCTGGGTCCAACCACAACTACCCATCACCAGCCCTCGCTCCCTCCATATTCCACCCTCCTATCCAACATGGCCACCGGCGCCGTTCCCAACGGCTCGTCCGCCCCGACGCACACCACGTCGCAGCGCTATTTGAGCACGCGGGGCAATGACAGCGGTGTAGGCAATACCCCCTCCAGTTTTTTTGTCCCAATTGTCGCGTCGTCTACCGTGCTGCGCATGCATCTGACGCCCTGAATAACAACAGCTCTCCTTTGAGGAGGTCGTCCTCAAGGGCCTCGCCTCCGACGGCGGCCTGTACATCCCGGAGGCGGTCCCCGTCGCCGAGGGGTGGGAGTCCTGGAAGGACCTCTCGTTTGTTGACCTCGCCTTCAACGTCCTGTCGCTCTACATCTCGCCCTCGGAGATCCCCGCCGACGACCTCAAGGACATCATCCGCCGCAGCTACTCGACCTTCCGCTCCGAGGAGGTCACCCCCCTGATCCACCTCCAGAACGACATCCACCTCCTGGAGCTCTTCCACGGGCCGACCTTTGCCTTCAAGGACGTGGCGCTGCAGTTCCTCGGCAACCTGTTCGAGTACTTCTTGGTGCGCCGGAACGAGGGGAAGACGGGGCGCGACAGGTACCACCTCACCGTGGTGGGCGCGACAAGCGGTGACACAGGCTCGGCCGCCATCTACGGCCTGCGCGGGAAAAAGGACGTCTCGGTCTTCATGCTCCACCCCAAGGGCCGCGTGAGCCCCATCCAGGAACTCCAGATGACGACGGTGCTGGACGCCAACGTCCACAACCTGGCCGTGACCGGCAACTTTGACAACTGCCAGGTGAGTGTACCGCTTGACCATGTCTAGAACCCAAAAGCCAACGCCACCCTCCAGGACATTGTCAAGGCGCTCTTTGCCGACCCCGACATCAACTCGAGCCACAAGCTCGGCGCCGTCAACTCGATCAACTGGGCGCGCATCCTCGCCCAGACCGTCTACTACTTCTACTCGTACTTCTCCCTCGCCCGCCAACAACCGGACTCGTTCAAGATCGGCGACAAGGTCCGCTTCTCGGTCCCCTCGGGCAACTTTGGCGACATCTTGGCCGGCTACTTTGCCCACCGCATGGGCCTGCCCGTCGACAAGTTCGTCATCGCCACCAACGAGAACGACATTCTCGACCGCTTCTGGAAGACGGGCCGGTACGAGAAGAAGCCCACCTACGGCGCCTCGGCCGAGGGCGGCCTGCCCGAGGACGGCGTCAAGGCGCACGAGGACGGCGTCAAGGAGACGCTGTCCCCGGCCATGGACATCCTCGTCTCGTCCAACTTTGAGCGCCTCCTCTGGTTCCTCGCCTACTCGTTCGCCGCGAGCGCCGGCATGGACGACGAGTGGAACAAGAAGCAGGCCAGCCAGGAGGTGTCGTCGTGGCTGAGCGACCTTAAGCACAAGGGCGGCTTCGGCCCCGTCTACCAGGACGTGCTCGAGGCGGCCCGCAAGACGTTCGAGAGCGAGCGCGTCAGCGACCAGGAGACCCTCGACACCATCCGGAGCCTGTACGCCGAGGTCGGCTACGTGCTGGACCCGCACACCGCCGTCGGCGTCGAGGCCGCCAGGCGGTCGGCCGCCCGCGAGGAGGCTGCGGGGATCCCCATCATCTCGCTGTCGACGGCGCACCCGGCCAAGTTTGCCGGCGCCGTCACGCTCGCGCTGCAGGACGAGGAAGGCTTCGAGTTCGACGCCAAGGTGCTGCCGCCCGAGTTTGTCGGGCTGGACAAGCGCGAGAAGAGGGTGCGCGAGGTTGAGAACGACTGGAAGGCGGTGCGGGCGCTGGTCAAGGAGGAGGTGGATGAGGAGCTGGGGGGGGCGAGGTGATGCAGGTTTTGCTTTGTTTTGGGCCGGGGGAAAGGGGGGAAGGTAATGTGTATGATGCGGGTTGGGGGAAAGGGGATAGGGAAGGAGGCAGGGAGGGAAGGAAGGAGGGGATGGTGGTCTATCTACAGATAATCAATCTGTTGGGTCGGTGGACCGCAGGGGTCGATCTGGTGCTGGATCTTTTTTTCATTTTTCTTTCTTTTGCATATAACACTCACACACACCCATACTTCTAGAGACGCTCGATGGCGGGCGGGACGTGAGTGAGTCTGGTACATAGACGGGCGGGCGCGATACAGGTCACCAAAAAAACTAACTCGGAGCTTTCCAATCATTCTTTCTGCTCGGTTCGACTCATCTCGTTTGAACTCTTTTGGCATGACAACATTAAATCTATCGTGACATGTCAAGTGAACGAAGAGAGGTGCTTTCATCCGCTGTGCGGGCTACGCCATCACCCCATACCTTATCCATATCGATGTCAGGCCACATTCAAGTGAGGAAAGGAAAGGCGGGCCGTGAGGTGTATGGGGGTATCAAACCAGAATATGCCGCTTCGTAATTTCCTTCCGTCTCGAATCTCGAAACCATGCGTGCGTGCGTGCGTGCGTGTGTGTGTAATATACAAAGTGCCCGCTGTCTACGTCCTGTGCAAACCCTCTCCGTCTCTTCTTTGAGCGCTGCCCATTGCTCACTCACTCACACACTCTCTCTCTACACACCGTGGTTCTCCGTCCGGTCCATTTCCGGAATGGTTCATTCATGCCAACCAGCCTCATCTTCATCTCACAAGGGGCCATACATCTAACCCAACTCACTCTCTCTAGAGAGAGGAAAAAAGCGAGGTGTGAGAGAATGATGGCAAACACCTTCCCCTTCCTTTTCCCTTCCCCTTTCCCGTTCACTCCGGTCCTCCCTCAGCACCCCCGTCCCCTTTTCATTGCTTGCTGCACTCGAGGAGGGCTGGGTCATTCGCGACCAACCTTTAGAGGAAATAATCACCAGCGCCGCGGCGGCCGCCGGGGATGTGGCGCTGGTCGTCGGGGACGGCCGAGAAGATGGAGAACTTGGTGTCGAGGTCGCCGCGGCCGACCGTCATGATGGAGGCGACGTTGCCGCAGCGGTAGCAGTAGTTGGGGGCGGACCAGACGGTGACGACGGATTTCTCGGGAAAGTGGAACTGTGGCGAGGGAGAAAAAGAGGGGGGTTGTTAGTTGAGAGGAGGATGGTTGTGCACAGGGGATGTGATGTATGTGGGAAGGAAGGAGGCGGGAAAAGAGGGGGGAGGTGTGTTTACCTTGTAGCCTTCGTTGACCAGCTGGTGGGCGCGCGCAATCGTCTTGAGCCCGTTGACGTGGTTGAACTCGTTGGCGACCTTGTACCCAAACAGCCAGCCGGCGCCGCGCGGGCTGATGGCCCACGTCTCAATGTCCTCCGGGTCGCTCCAGACGAGGTCGCAGAAGGCGCCCTCGTGGGGGATCTCCTGGGCGCGGGCGACGACGCGGATCTGGTCGATGGTGCGGATCTCGGGGCTCAGGCCGCCGTGCACGCAGAGGACGGTCCCGTCGACGATGGCGGCCAGCACGAGGAAGTCGAACACCTGGCAGCAGGCCTTCCACACCGAGGCGTTGCCGTACTTTTGCTGGCACTCTTCGTAGAACCCGTACACCTGTGTTATTTGGCGGGATTCGTGGTTGCCGCGGACGAGGACTATCCTGTCGGGGTACTTTGCTTTGAGACACATTAGGAGGGTGAACGTCTCCAAGCTGAAGTAGCCCCGGTCGACGAAATCGCCGAGGAAGACAAAGCGGGTGTCGGCCGACTGCGAGCCCGCGTCGGCGGGCGGGGCCGTGTGTGTGGATTCCTCGTGCGCTTCGGCAATCGTGTCGTCGGCGTCGGCGTCGGCGCCAGCACTGTCGTCGCCTGGGGTGCCCGCATTTTTGAGCATGCTCTTGAGCTTGGGGTTCGTGATCTCTGTGGGCGGCTCGATGTCGTCGGACGAGATGACGGTTGTGCTAGTCATGGGGGCCTGGACGTTGGACTCGCCGGGCATGCCGCCGGCGACGCGGAACAGCTCGAGCAGGTCGTAGAACTGGCCGTGGATGTCGCCACATATTGTGACGGGGGTGACGACGGGCTGGATGTTGGACTCCTCCATAAGGACCTCCTTGACCATCTCGCAGAGCTGCTTCATGACGTGCTCGGGCAGGTAGTGGCACTGCTTGGCCTCCTCGAGCCACTCGTCCAGGCCTGCGCCCGTCGTGAGGGTTGCCGGGCCCGGCTTTGGTACGCTGGCCATGATGCGGGCGGTGGGTTTGGAAGAAGAAGGGCGAAGGAGGTGATGGCGGGCGTGGTAGTTTGGGGCCGCGGGGGCTCGGTCTGGGACTTGTCGCGGGCGGATCGAGGGGTCCTGGTCTTGGTCCGGGTCTGATTTTTGAATCCAAACTCGCTGTCTTGCTGTACTAACTCAGTAGCATTGCATAAACGCAGAAGAAAACGAGAAATAAATCTAGGCTGGTCGGGGCTCTGTTGGTGTGCTTAGGTTGGGGAGTTGTTCAACCGCATCCGATCTGGTTACACTAGTCTGGGCATGGACGCAGCCGAAGAGAGGGGCTGTCGACGCTGCGAGGTCAGTTGTTGAACCGAGATTTACGCGCCCGATAGCGCCAGGTTACAGGCCTGCTAAGGTGCCCCGCCATTTGCGCCGACCAAGCTCAAGCGGGTCGGTCGCTGACATGGGATGAAGGCTGCCCCACACTCGACTCTTATCGGATTTCTCGCTGCGATTTCCTGGAGCTGCAAGTGAAGAAGGGTCCATGAGGTGCTCTGGGCAGTTCCCACCCAGCAACCTAACAAATCTCACTCTCACCAAACCGAGCACCGCGACCAGACATTCACAACTCGACCTTCGAGACGCAGCAACATCAGTGAATGGTGAGAGACTTGAGCGAGAAACTAGGCCCGAATTGTCCCATCGGATTGCAGCACACAATCACCGAATCGAGAAGCGGTGACTTTAGCGACGTTTTACGGCAACACTCGACCACGACACCCACTCCGTCCTCCGATTTCTTTCAGCTGTCGTGCTTCAATAAGCAAGCTCCGGACGGAGCACCCGACCGCCATGAGCACCCCGCAACTGCTGTCCCGGAAGCCGAACGGCTCCACGGCTGGCCAGTCCTCGGCCGATGCCGCCACAAAAGCCCCGAGGGCGAGAGCCCCTGCCCAAGGCGAGAAGGTCGTGGTCAGGCGCTTGCCGCCAGCCATGACCGAGGAGGAATTTGTCACCATACTGGGCGATGAGTGGAGGGTCGGACGCGGGAAGGTCGACTGGTTCTCTTACTGGCCGGGCAAGGTGTCGCAGCAGTCTGTAACCATCCTCCCAGCACGCGCCGTTGTTCATCTACTGACTGGAGGACCTGCAGCCCCTCGAAGCCGTCACAGCCTTCGCGCGCATATCTCCATGTCACCCGGCGGGATGAGTTGACGGCGCTGCTGCAGACGGTACAGTCGGCAAGGTGGGAGGACGCAAAGGAGACATACAATGACCCCGCCCTGGTGTCGCCGCCGACCGTCGAGTTTGCTACCTACAAGAAGATTCCCGGGGACAAGAAGCGCGTCGACGGCCGGCAAGGCACAATCGACCAGGATCCCGAGTTTATGGCCTTCCTCGAGGCCCTGGCGAACCCCGACGCGCAGAAGGAAGCCCCTGATGGTGAGCAGGGTGCGGAAGAGGCTATCAAGAGCGAAAAGACGACAACGACGCCTTTGGTCGAGTATCTCAAGGAGCGGAAGGCAGCCAAAGCCAAGGAGGCCGCTGCCGCCAAGAGCGCGAAGCATGCGAGACAGGACTCGCAGGGAGGCAAGGGCAAGGCCGCCGCCGCGCCCACCGAGGAACCGAAGAAGAAGTCTAGGGATGGCAGGGGCGAGAAGGGCCACGAAAGGGCATCTGAACGGCCGAAGGAATCCGTCAAAATCCTCACCAAAAAAGCCGCTGCTGCGGCCGAGGCTGCTGCCGAGGCGGCCAGAACCGTCGCGGCCCAGATGAAGACGTCAGCGCAGCCCAGCTCACGGTCCGGAGCCCAGGAAGCACCGCCCAAGAGCCGCAGAGCGGGCATCGCTGCCGCGGCACGGATTCTGCAACGCGACTTGGGTCTCAGTCCGGGCAACGCGCATCGCAAAGCGCGCCAGGAAGCAGCCAAGGCCGAGTCAGAGACCAAGGCTACCGCTCCCAAGGAGATCGCGAAGCCAGCCCCGCCGGCCCCTCCTGAGCCCGCACCATCCCCCATTTCGACTGCGCCCTCCACAACGTCCGGCACAACCAAGACACAACCACCCGCAACGGGGAGGTCTCGGAACAGAAAACGCGGCGCTGGCGAGGACAACACGAAGGCAAAGGCGGAACCCACTGGCGAGAAGGCGGCAGAAGCGTCAACTCCCGCACCGGCAAAGGCACCCGTCACGGTGATGAAGAAAAAGGAGAGTCAATCAGTTCCATCTCCGCCGGCGGCGTCGCCGGCGCCAGCAGGTCCTTCAAAAACAAGCCCATCATCGGCCCAAGCCGCAGCTCCTCCTTCTGGGCCCAAGTCGGCAACTCAGAAGCAGGGTGGAGGTTCCAAAAAGGCGAACGCCCCTCCCGCCCCCAGCCCGGGCGCGACCCGCGCCTTTGTCAAACATGCCAACCACTCGCAGGGCGTCACCGACGTGCTTCTCAGGGAGGTAATGCAGGCGTTTGGCGCCGTGACGAGCGTGGAGATGGACCGCAAGAAAGGATTCGCCTACGTCGACTTTGTGGACCACGCAGGCCTCGCCAAGGCCATGGCCGCTAGCCCGGTTTCCGTTGCGCAAGCCACAGTGCAGGTGCTCGAGCGGAAGGAGATGGGGAAGAAAGGGCCGGGACCCGCTCAGGGGAAGAATTCTGCTGCCCCTGCGTCTGCACCCGCGCCGGCCTCTGCTCCGGCTCCGGCGAAGGCACAGGCCACTGCGAGCGCAGAGCAGACTTCTGCGCCGCCGACGCCGGTCTCGACAGGGCCTGCCGCGGAGAAGGCCGGTGGGGAGCAGGGCAGCAAGCGTGGCGGACGGCGGCGCGGTGGGAGGGGAAGAGGGGACAAGGAATCCAAGGACAAAGACGGCGCGAAGAAGGCCGATGGAGGAAGTGCTTCTGCGGCGCCAGCGACCGCCAGCTGAGGTGTTGGTTGGTTGATAAACGAATATTGGAAGCAGGTGCACCGAAAGCTGCCACGTGCTAACAGTACCCGCCGCGTTCGCATCCCCCGTGTGTTAGTGACTACAGAAACTGAGACCTGGTCGCGGGATTTTGCTGAAGCTAAAGCGGGTTATTGACCTCGACCGTGGATCGTGCTCCTTCTTCCCGCATTCTCTTGGTCAAGGAGTCGTGAGTGTTTTTCACAACTGCCGCTGTCCTGGCTGACCCGCTGCCCAGATGTCAACCACCAGCCATGGCCCAAGGCGGGTAGAAAATCGGCGGATAAGTGCCATGGCAATCCCATCCTGTCTTAGCACGCCGAATCCAGGATGGAACTACGGAGTAGTGTCAACAGAAATTGGTGTTGAGAGCGCAGCTGCCCGCTCGTTTGTTCCGAGACTGATGCCAAGGCCTGGGGTTTTGCTCCGTCCCAAAGACATTTCTCGACGCGAAATCACAGGATCCGTCTCTTGACACTCAGCTGGACCCGTTCTGTGGGGTCACGATCCCAAGAAACAAAACAAAGATGCTCCAGACCCACGGCCAAGCATTGTTAGTGACTGGATCAGACGCAGGGGCTCGCAAGTTGAGCCGCTGGGCTCTTAGTCCAGGCCGGATCTGGCCTGACAGCTGGACTTGCCATTGGCTTGGCACGACGCTCTAGAAGCGCTATTGTCCCGAGTCGTGTAAGTCTATTGAGAAACCCACAGCTGACACCCGGCTGACGGCTCACAACCCCTGACTAACTAACTGTTGGTCAAGCTGTGCTCAAGGCGAGCAGCGAGCCGCAGCATCAACGTCGGTCACCAACTGGTGATGGGGCACGAAGAGCTTCCCAGGCTCCAACGACCTGGCCTCGGGACTTATTTAAAATAAGTTCCTGTGCCCCTTGCGGTTGACAAAATGAACGACTCTATCCGCGACACCCTTCGGTGATTCAGTCCTCCTCGAGACGGTCTTTCCTATCATTGGGCCTCGTCCCACTTACACTCTTTACAGTCATTCTTTTTCGACACTCTTTTGAGAATGCTCGGCCTCACGGCCAAGGGGCCGGCAGCCGCCGTGCTCCTGCTGGCTTTGTCCCAGACCGCAGTCGCCAAACTCGACTGCAGCGGTTCCAAGCCCAGCGACAAGACCGTCTACGAGTCCGGGCAGCATGCCTACAACATCATCTGTGGGCAAGACTACGCGGGCGCCGATATCACGGCCGCGTTTGTCGACACCTTTGAGGCCTGCATCGCCCTCTGCGACACCACCCCTGGGTGCATCGACGTGTCGTTTGCCCAGCCCGGCTGTTGGTTGAAGAACAAGCTCAACACGCCGTCCCTCGCTCGCGATCACGTCTGGACGGCCCGCCGCGCCGCGCTGCCTGCGGTGACCACTCTGTCCTGCAGCGAGCCCGGCACCGACGGGACCGTCTACACCGCGCCCGGCGGCGCCCAGTTCAAGGTCCTCTGCGGCAAGGACTATGCGGGCGGCGACATCAAGGGCTTGTGGGTTGACAGCTTTACCGCCTGCCTCAATACTTGCGAGACGACCGCGGAGTGCATCGACGTATCGTACGTCAACGGCGCCTGCTACCTCAAGAACAAGCTGAATGCCCTCCACGATGCCGGCTACGTGTGGACCGGTGTCCGCGTGGATGCGGCCACTTCCCCCGGTGCCTCGGCCAAGCCCCTTTCGTGCGATGGCAAGGCTAGCGACGGCATCGAGCACACCACCCCATCCGGTACCAAGTACGACATCATCTGCGGGAAGGAATATCCGGCCGGAGACTTGAAGACCGTCGGTGCCAGCACTTTCGAGGACTGCCTGGCTGCTTGCGATGCCGAGGCCGCCTGCATCGACGTGTCCTACCTCCCGGGATTCTGCTACCTGAAGCAAGCCAAGAACGGACACCTCATCGACGCTGCCGCTGTCTGGACCGGCGTCAAGAAGACGTCCACGGGCGGCACTATCCCTACGCCGGCGACTCCCGAGCTGTTCTGTGAAGATGGCAAGCCGACCCAGGCCACGTTCGCGACCGCCAACAACCGCCTCTACCAGATCCACTGCGGCGCCGACTTCACCGGCGGCGACCTGTCTACCACCACAGCTTCCTCCTTTGCCGGCTGCCTCAAGGCCTGCGACGAGGCCACCGGCTGCATCTCGGTCGCGTATGTGGGCAACATGTGCTATCTCAAGGACCGCCTGCGGCCCAAGGTCACTGCCGGCCACGTGTGGAGCGCCCTGTTCATCGGCGCTCCTGAACCAGTCGAGTCGTCGAGCACCGCCGCCCCGGTCGTCGAGAGCACCACAACATCCGCGCCGTCGACGCCGGAGAGCACCGCGCCGGTCTCGGTGGACCCCACGCCCACCCAAGGGCCGACCGACACCCCTCCCCTCCCGACCGACAACGTCTACATCCCCGAGTTTGACGACAGCTGGACGTCGACCTACACGTACGAGGAGGCGACGCTGCCCACGTACACGGGCGAGCCCACGCCGGACCCGATCCCCACGCCTCCCATCGTCAAGACCTGCTTCATCGAGCCCCAGTCCGATACCAAGTTTGTAGGTTTTGTCACCGACTTGCAGTCAAAGACCTGAAGCTGACTAGCTCTTTTCACAGCATCTCATCTCGCCGGATATGGGTTATGTCATTGCCAAGGGCAACGCCCCCGGCTTCTTCTCGCAGCCCGAGACCGAAGAGGAGGGCAAGGCCATGCTCGAGATGGTCGCCGACTTCAAGCCGCCCGTTTTTGCCTTTGAGACCCCCGAGGGCGCCCCCGAGGGCGTGTACGACATCACGTACGTCTCGGGCGACGTGAAGCGCTACATCGCCGTGGCCGCCAACGGCGAGATGAGCTTCGTGGCTGCGTCCACCGGCGCGGCCGGCGCCAACGGCCAGTCCACGACCGTTTTCGGCGTCAGTTGCGACGGCTACATGACCGTGACCCTCGGCGGGGCCACCAAGAACTGGCGGGCCACCGAGGCCGGCAAGACGACGCTCGAGGGCGCCGGCGAGCCCTCCAAGGACGGCATCCGGCTCCTGCCCGCCGACGCCGTGCCCGTCAACCCCAACTCGGTCGAGGCCGCCGACAAGTCGGCCGCCCGCCTGCGCCGCCGCGCCTGGGACGGCATGGGCCAGGGCGGTTACGCCCCGCGCTGCCCCAACACCCCGAACTGGGTCTGGCCGCGCGTGAAGCAGGGCGCCCGCGGCTACAACCCCAACGGCTGCGGCCCGGCCAACGGCTTCGACTTTGTGCCCGACTGGAACTTTGGCGGCTGCTGCAACAACCACGACAACTGCTTCGACGACTGCGACAACAAGACCTTTGAGCGCTGCAACCTCGAGTTCCTCGACTGCATGGTAGGCGCCTGCGTGCGCGACTACTCGCGCTGGTACAACTCGTGGCTGCAGCCCGGCTGCATCGGCATGGCCGGCTTCTACTTTGCCGCCGTCTCCTCGTGGAAGGGCAAGGAGGCCTTCTACTCGGCCAACAGCGAGCGCTGCGAGTGCTTCTGCAGCCGGCCCAACACGCTCCTCTGCAACAACAACTGCGTCTCCATCCAGAGCAACCCGGCCCACTGCGGCGGCTGCGGCCGCACCTGCCCGCGCGGCACCCACTGCGAGGGGCTCGGCTGCGTCTGCGACAAGCACCGCTGCGGCAACACCTGCCTCGACCTGAACGACAACCCGCGCAACTGCGGCCGCTGCGGCAACGTCTGCGCCAGCGGCTTCTGCTACCAGGGCCGCTGCTACGAGCCCCCCGCCAACCCGGACCGGTGCTACCCGCGCGAGGCGTTTGAGAACGGCGACTTCCAGCGCGGCAACGGCGACGCGTGGCGCCTCGAGGGCGTATCGCCCGAGCTAGAGGGCAGGATCCACCTCGGCGTCTTCGACGGCGCGGCCGCCGACAGCTACGGTGCCGTCGTGGACATCCCCCCCGGCGTCCCCTCCGTGGGGTTCTCCCTCACCCAGGACGTGTACCTGTGCCCGAACCAGAACTATGAGCTCAACTTCAAGTTCAGGAAGGTGTCGGGCCCGGCTTACTGCTTCATCACCGCGACGCTGGCGGGGCGCACCGTGTACACCACTTCCTTCGTGGGGATTCGGGTTTCCGGGCCATCGTGGACAGCCGCGGGGCCCAGGCAGCTGGGCACGTTTGCGGTCGGGGGCGCCGTGGTGCAGGGACCTAGGTTCTACTTGAAGGCGCCGTTTAGGATGACCATGGCGTGTGTTGGATCGACGACGTCTGAGTGGAGCACGATCCGCTTTGATGAGTTTACGATTGCGCCCATCTCCTAAAGGAAGGGGTAGGAGTTGGTATTGGGGGTTGGGGGAGACAAGTGGGAGAGGGGGTTGTTTCGCTTCTGCATGTACAAAGTACAATTAAAGAGTCACTGCTAGAGGTTGAGAAGATACAGGGCTGTATACCACAACCTTTGCTAGGTTTATTTTTGTTTGTCTGAACAATGTGATGTCGGATATGTGATGACGAAAAGGAAAAGGAGAAATGGAGCCGAGGGTTCTGACATGAGTGACAGCGCAGTCAGGTAGCGACAAGGCCTGCTCGGTCGTTGACAAAAAGAGACAGTTGACTCTCATCTAGCAGACACTGTCAGAGCGTGATCTGTGACTCTAGATGGAGTCATGCCTCTGACTCACAGCTCAAACTCTGATCACACTCGCACAGCTGACCCCAACTCATCAAGTTGACAAGACTCACACGGTTGACTAGGTAGACAGAGTTGGCAAGAGTCGCCGCCAATGACACAATCCTATCAGAGTCAGAGATTTGGATTGGGGTGTATTTAGGTCGTGGCCACGCGCGGTTCAGCCTCCTTTCAATGTGCATTTCCAGGCTCTATCTATACTGTCCGCCTTTTCTTCTCGTGGAGCAGTGGCTCTCAACCGCCGCTCAACGGGGCTCAGCCAAACCGGAGCTCATCTCGAGATATCGAGCTCTGGGCTCAACCCCCCAAGGAGCACCTCTACCCCTTCTTAAAGACCTATAGCCGTAAAATTCTGGGTGCAAAAGACCAAGAGGCTTCAGGCCAGTTGACAATTTGTGTTGTTGCAGAGTTCAAGCGTACCCGAGAGCCAGTGACCATTGTCAGGGGCAAGAACACTGGCCACCTTGGAACACCAATACACAGTACCGAGTCTACATCAGCGCTCCATATACGGCAACCGATACAAGACGGTAAACCGCCCAGTGCCGAACATATGCTTTTCAGATGGCAGGCTCGGTGTCACCTAGTGCATATATAGCCAGCAAGATTCCATCAATGTTGGAAATACCAAAGTCAATGTTTCGATTCCCGATCACATCCATCACCTCATCCGTACAATTCGACCAGCCATTGGACTCGAATTGGACCGCATCCGTGAGGTCATCACTGGATCTGCTCATATAAAGATCGGCGTCACCTTCCATGCTGGAGGTACTGACATCCAACTCATCCACAGGGCCTGCGTTGCGTCGGACAAAGGCGTAGCGATCGACAAGGATATATCCGACCCCGAGTATCCTTTCGAGGCGTACTTCAGGGACAACCCCTTGGCGCAACAACCCCTTCGCGCACCAACTGCATTTCCGCCAGGCCCTTGGCCCGGTAGCGAGGACTTCCCGTTCTTTGACCAAGTCCTTCCCGCCGTCGACTGCTTTGATACAGTCGAAGAGCAATTGGTTCCCCTAGTGATGGGCGTCATCTGCGACTATCACTTGGAGTGCAATCGTACGCAAGGGATCAAGTCCCTCGACTACGATGCTCGCGCTATTGAGCTGAAATACCATGGCGGACACTGTTTCCTGCTGCTCGTCAAGTCACCAGAGGAAGGAGGTATCTACCTGCCTCGGGAAGGTGAACCTTGCTACGTGTCTTTGAAGGGCATCAGGCGTGTCATGCCTTCGGCTTAGACGGTGGGCGAGACGCGGCTTAGTCCAGGGGGGATCATAGCAAGGACCTTGGAAGACGGGAAGAGACAGCAAGAGACAGCAAGAGACAGGAAAAGACAGGAAAAGACAGGAAAAGACAGGAAAAGACAAGAGAGAAGGGGAGAAGAGAAAAGATGGAAGAGTAAAAGAAGGAAGAGATGGAAGGAAATAAAAGAGGGAGGGAAAGAAGAAAACCGTTTATATATATTCCTACCCTCATTACCTTCATACCGAGATTACTAGGCTGCTAACCAAATGGCATGACTCCTTTGGTACTAAACTTCAACGCTATGGACTCGAGCTCATGACTTCCTTTATAACTTTCCAGAGTATGTACAGCATAGCTCGCACTGGTTTCTTGAACCCTCACATGAGAGGCGAGGGAAAAGCATTCCCCAGCCTGGGCGCGGAGGGGGTTATGTGTGGTGAGAATCATCTGCAGGGTATGGCGGCCCTGTAGATACAAGGCTGGGAGATGAGGACAATTCATATCGCAGGTGCTCCAAACTGTTCACTCTGTTCACGAAAGACTTAATCAGGGTACCCTGTGAAGTCGTTAAGTTGGACTGAAAGACGGCACAAAGCTGCCCGAAATGAGGAACTGCAAAAGAAGAGAAAAGGGAAGAAAAAAAAAGCTGCAAATATTGACAACCATCAGGCCACCCGCTCCGAGACCCCGAGTCTCGACCGGAGGATGCTGTGAAGCTGTGAACCAGGTCGAGCCAGTTGGTTTTGTGTATGTAGTATTCGGGGAGAGGGAAGCCGAACCCTGGGGAGTGCCGGAAGTGCGGCCGGGGCCGACCCCGGACGTCCGGATGATCAGTCAGCCGACGACCGAGGGCTCCACTCTCCGTCTGCCCCCAGGCTTGTTGCTCTGAGCAGCGCTGCACCTTGATGGCTCGCTGCAAATTACCCCGAAGCGCCCACTGCTGCTCCAGCGCCAGCGAAAAACAACCAGCGCGGCTTGTCGCTACGGGAGTAAATAACTTGGACGTCGATCCACAACACACCGAAAAGCCCGCTGTCGAGAAGCTGCACTTTATTTTGCATAGAGCAGTCCATGCGAGGAGGAGTGTGCACCCAGGCAGCCTGGCCGCATCGCCGAGAGAGAGAGGGGCTGCCAACGGAACTTTCCTTCTGACAGATGCGGGGTATCTTTTCCTGTGGCCTGACAGAGCTCGAGAAGGAATGCACAACGAATGGACACACTTACAGATTGGACCCTGGAAGTCTCAGGAGGATCAGGAGGCTCAGGTCCGGAGTAGTACGTAAATGGAAACATGTCTCCTTCGAGTGTCGAATGGACGGCGGTCGAGACCACGAGTGCCAGAGGGGCGTGCATCTGCGATGGCTCTGATGGATCGGAATCGCTTCGACACGGCTTACAGATAGCCCGTGGCAGTGGCATCCCAGTGGGGTATGTTGGCCCCACCTCGGCATGGGATGCGGGGAAGCAAACAGGGGATCGTCGCAAATTGGAGGTGACGAAACTGGGCATGGGACACGCCAAGGTGGATATCGTCGTCGGGGGGGCGTTTCCCCTCCACAGTGCATTTCGGAGTTAACAGCTTTTGAGTTCTCATTGAGGGAGCGTGGGCGGAGAGCATTGGGAGACAATTGTGAAAAGATGAACCGTGGGAAGTGCAGAATTTGTTGTCGTTGGGACTCGAGACAAGTGGGAAACAAAAAACACCTGCAGCTCGTACTGAGGCGAGGCAGGCACGCGGCCCGATGCGCGGGAGCATGGAAGAGCATGGGGAGCTTGAACGGGCTGCGAGTCAGCAGTTTGAACCTCAAGAGACTGAGGTGCGTCGGTCGAATCACACGGCTGCTTTGCCTAAGCCCCCTCCTGTGCCTCGACCATCCCAGCATCCTTGAGCCATCGTCACACCCCGTTGACCCGCCGATTGTCCATCCAACCCCGCTTGGCTGCGTGCATCTGTCCCATCACCGAGGGTTCCACTCGGCCGTTGAGGGGCAACCTGTGGATTTGCCGAGCAGCAGGTGCCCGGCCTTCCCTTGCCACGCCCCTTTGTCTCAGAGCTCACAATCCACATCACCCCTCGGCATCCCTTTTATAAAGATCGAGCGGGGAACTCGTCCAATCTCTCCCACCTGACCCTTCTCTGCCTCTCTCACTTTTTCCCCTTTTTCACATTCCTCCAACTTCATCCGCCACCATGTCCAACGTCTCCGTCGAGCTCAAGACACCCATCACGGGCGCCTTCCAGCAGCCCACTGGACTGTAAGTTCCCTTCGCGCTCGTTGCTCCGTCCTCTTGAGACTAACACACGCTCCCAGCTTCATCAAAACGAGTTCGTCGAGGGTGTCGAGAAGAAGACGTTCGAGGTCATCAACCCGTCCACAGAAGAGGTCATCTGCTCCGTGCACGAGGCCACCGAGAAGGATGTCGACATCGCCGTCGCCGCCGCGCAAGGCCTTTGATGGCGTCTGGCGCCGCACCACCCCGCAGCAGCGCAGCATCTACCTGATCAAGCTGGCTGAGCTGTGCGAGAAGAACATGGACCTCTGGCCGCCGTCGAGTCGCTCGACAACGGCAAGTCCATCACCCTGGCCCGCGGCGACGTCGGCGCCGTCGTCGGCTGCCTCCGCTACTACGGCGGCTGGGCCGACAAGATCGAGGGCAAGACCATCGATCAACCCAGACATGTTCCACTACACGAGGCGGGAGCCGGTACGCGACGCGAGAATTCGTCTTGAACATGAAAGAAAAGTTAGCTAACTTGGTGTGTCTGTCTTGCTCTAGATTGGCGTCTGCGGTCAGATCATCCCGTGGAACTTCCCCTGCTCATGCTGGCGTGGAAGGTCGGCCCTGCCCTGGCCACCGGCAACACCGTCGTCCTCAAGACGGCCGAGCAGACGCCCTCTCCGGTCTCGTGTTCGCCAGCTCATCAAGGAGGCCGGCTTCCCCCCGGCGTCGTCAACATCATCTCGGGCTTCGGCAAGGTCGCGGGCGCCGCCATCTCGTCGCACATGGACATCGACAAGGTCGCCTTCACGGGCTCGACCGCCGTCGGCCGCACCATCATGAAGGCCGCCGCGGCCTCCAACCTCAAGCGCGTGACGCTCGAGCTGGGCGGCAAGTCGCCCAACATCGTCTTCAACGACGCCGACATCGAGGAGGCCATCAGCTGGGTCAACTTTGGCATCTACTACAACCACGGCCAGTGCTGCTGCGCCGGCTCGCGCATCTACGTGCAGGAGGGCATCTACGACAAGTTCGTCGCCGCCTTCAAGGCCCGCGCCGAGAACAACAAGGTCGGCGACCCCTTCCACCCGGAGACCTTCCAGGGCCCCCAGGTCAGCCAGCTCCAGTACGACCGCATCATGGGCTACATCCAGTCGGGCAAGGAGGACGGCGCCACCGTCGTCACGGGCGGCGAGCGCCACGGCGAGCAGGGCTACTTCATCAAGCCCACCATCTTTGCCGACGTCTCGCACGACATGAAGATCATGAAGGAGGAGATTTTCGGCCCCGTCTGCGCCATCGCCAAGTTCTCGACCGAGGAGGAGGCCATCAGGCTCGGCAACGACACCGAGTACGGCCTCGCCGCCTCCGTCCACACCAAGGACCTCAACACGGCCATCCGCGTCAGCAACGGCCTCCGCGCCGGCACCGTCTGGGTCAACTGTGAGTTTTTTTCCAGTATCCTATCCCCGTCCCGCCCAAAACACCAAACGTCCCCCCCCCCCCCCCCCAAAACACAAACACAAACACAAACAAACAACACCCCCCTTAAGGGCATCTGCTAACCAACCGCTCCTCGCCTCGCAGGCCACAACATGCTCAGCCACCAGCTTCCATTCGGCGGATACAAGTCGTCTGGCATCGGCCGCGAGCTCGGCGAGGCCGCGCTGGCCAACTACACCGAGTCCAAGAGCGTCGCCATCAACATGCAGGGCAAGCTCTTCTAAAGTCCCTTTTCTGTGAAGAAGGTTTCATGGTCCGTGCGCTGCCACTGCACCGGCGGATTCAGCGCGTCGAGTTTGACCGGCGGGCGGGGATGGGCAGTTTGGAATGGTGTAGGGGGTGAAGGGGTGGTTGAGGAAGATTGAAGAGATGGGGGGAGGGAAAAGGGGTCAGGGGTTGAGGTTAGGGTTGGTTAATCGGCACCCCTAATCCTGACCTGGCCTGATCTGACCTGTCTTTACCTGACTTTTGGATGGGACATGAAGGGACATGGGAAAATGACGAGGGAAAGGGTGGGGAGTGTGTGACGAGTAATGATCTGTATTGGTGTGTTAAACTATCTTAGCGCCGGCAAAGGGAGGGGTAATATGCATTGGTTTGGTTTTGCGTTTTTGGGTGTGATGCAGATGGTTTTGATGACGAAAAGTTGTTGGCGCCCAAAATCAAACACCAGTGCAACTTTGAGTGTTGTGAATGTGCCATTGTTACCTTGGTCACTTTATGAGACCAAATGCCTGACGGTCTTCTTGTTAAGTGGTGGTGTCGAATACGCAAGATCAAGAAGAACCATGCTGGATCATACATCATAAACCATCCTCCTCACCTTCAACATACCTCGCCCCGAGACGGGAGGACTCTTTGCTGCGTTGTAAGTACGAGCCTCAGAAGTGCCATTATCCTATTTGATCCAGCATGAAGAAGTAGAGGAAGCGAGCCGTGTTGTTTATGCACCTCAATACGGCACACGGTGTCCATGAGTGTGAGCAGATCCAGGCCGTCCAGCGGAAGTACCGGGGCACTGGACATAAGCCGACGGATGGCCCGTCTCGAGTGTGTGCGTTCTGCCATGAAAGGGGCCCTTAACGCCGGCCTTAAGTTCCCCGAGAGGACGCTGATAGTGAGAGAAGCTTAGGGCAGAGATGGTGTCAAAACGCATCCATTACTTTTGGCCTTGGCAGCAGCAGTGTAGTGGCAAACCCAACAATGGTGCGAATGGTAGTGGTGGGAGTACAATATAGGGTCTGGCAATGAGACTAGCGGTGGTGTAGAAAGAGAAAAAAAAAAAGTAAAGGAAGGAGAAGGAGAAAGAAGAAAAAGAAAGAGAAAAGGAGAAGGAGAAAGAAAGGAAGAAAAAGAGAAAGAGAAAGAGAAAGAAAGGAAGAAAAAGAGAAAGAGAAAATGAAAGAAGAAGAAAGAAGAAGAAGAAGAAGAAGAGAAGAAAAGAAGAGGAAGAAGAAGAGGAAGAAGAAAAAAGAAAAGAAAAGAAGAAAAAAGAAAAGAAAGAAAGAAAGAAAGAAAGAAGAAAGAAAGAAAAAGAAAAAAAAGAAAGAAAAGAAAGAAAAGAAAGAAAAGAAGAAAGATAAAAGACAAAACGAAAAAGATAAAAGAAGAAAGAAGAGGAAGAGGAAGAGGAAGAGGAAGAGGAAGAAGAAGAGAATAGGTAAGAAAAATCGAAAACGAAAAGAAATCGAAAACGAAAAGAAATCGAAAACGAAAAGAAATCGGAATGAACGTAGATAGAAAACGAAAAGAGACAGAAAAGCCGAAAATAAAAAAAGGGGCCTTAAACATAGAAAATAAGATATAGAAGAGAGGTATAACGTGGTCCACATGCGAAAGTCCCACACGGGCGAAAGTCCCACGAAATCATACCATCGCAACAAAATCCACATTAATTCTACTTAGCTAGCTCAAAACAAATAAAACTACTCGGAATCGTCTTCCTCAGACGTTTCTACAACTATCTGACATGTACGCGCATTGTGGCCTGGTTCGCCGCAGTTGCCACAACGCCGCGCACGCGTCTCGACCCTTGGCTTCCGACCACTACCCGCCTGTGTTTCCTCCTTGATCTGCACCTCAACGTCTCTCTCTCCCTGTAAATCCTGTGCGTTCTGTACAGAAAGCGATCCTCCTTTTCGGAGCCGTTGTTTCTTAGCTCTCCGACGCTTGCTAAGTGCCTCATTTGCTGCTCGGAGGCTCTGGATCTCTGCCTTCAACAATGCCAACTGATGCATGACCCTAGACGTCCCTTTTCGCAAACATATCGACGCCCTCAAAATCTCAGTTGGAGAGCTATTTTGATGCCGAGCAATTCGATTCTTAATGAGGGTGGACTGCGAGGAGGCTTCGATTGGGTTGTTCGGGGTCTTGGAAACCCAGGCGTGCGCACTACCGGGCCGCGAGTTCGAGGGCGTTGGCGTCTTTAGACGGATGTCGAGCTGGGAGATCACCTTCTCGGGGTCAAAAGGAACAATTCCAGCACCTCGAAAACCTCCTTGAATATTTTCGGGGGTTAGGGCGGCCTGGAAAGCAGCGTAGAACGCGGGGAAGAAGTCCTCCTTGGTGATGTGGGTAATAGTTGCCCGCATCATCCCCTCGATCTGCTTGCCGTATGCCGTCTTGAGCGGGCTAAAACATCCAACATCGAGCGGCTGGAGAATGTGAGACGAGTGGGGAGGTATGTAGAGCGTAATGATATTGTTCTCCTTGTAGTAGAGCTCGAAGTCGGTCGAGTGGTGGCTGTCGTGGCCGTCGAGGATAAGGAGGCGATGAACCCCGACTGTTCGAGCTTTGGTATGCTTGTCGAAGTGCTGAATCCATTCTAGGCCTCTCTCGTTGGTTGTCCAACCGTTTTCGGATGTCGCAATGACCCAGTCGTTCGGCAATGGGCTGTTCTCGTACCAAGAGGAGAGGTGATACCTGCCCTTGACGATGATAAACGGCGGGATCGCCCAGCCAGTCGCATTGACGCCCTGAATCACCGTTGCCCATTCACGATTGCCAGGCTGCTTCAACTTTGCCCTGCCACGCCGTTCGGAGCTTGTAACAACCATTGCAGTCGAGATGACGCCCATCTGAAACCCGGTCTCGTCGAAGTTGTAGATGTCGGCCTCCTGGATGCCGTACTTCGCGATTGTGTTCCGCACAAGCGCAAACCAACCGCGAATAATCTCCGGATCTTCGCATTGGGCCCTCTGGTAGTCGTATTTCCGATTGAAACGCGTGGTGAGCTCCGGGTGCCGTTTGACGAAGGTTGAAGCCCAATTGACTCCGACGCGTCGCGCGTCGCGTTCGGCAAGTAGTCGGTTGGCCATATCTTCCACACTAGACAAGCGGGGAGGAAATCCTTTAGAATCTAGGTCGAGGATATACTGAACAATGACCGATTCCTCTAGGTCAGTTAGTTTCCGTGAGTTGGCTGGAATGTCGCGTCGCGATTGCTGACCGCGTCGACGTCGACTGAGCTTCTCGTGATTAACGGAATAGATCTTTGCTGCAGCTCTTAGGCTTAGCTTTGGGTCATTTTCTATTGCCTGGAGGGCCAAGTGCACTCGGGTTTCGTCGTTTTGTTGAGGCATATCGCGTTGCAAAGGAAAGCCTAAAAGAAGGTAGAAGACGTGGAGGTGCAATGTTGTGGGACTTTCGCCCGTGTGGGACTTTCGCATGTGGACTACGTTACTGATAACCCAGAAATCGACTTCGAAGAAAGTCACTCTACGAAGCTGTATCAACCTCGACCATACTTCAATTTCGGTGAGGTGGTTACGCTCTTTCCTCACCAGTCAAGCCCAGCACCTGCCCCAACCAACCGAGATTCCTGCCTTCTTTTTGATCTCTGCCTATTCCTAAGTACCTCGGTGGCTGTTGTCCCCCTCATCACTGCATCGACCAAGGCCAAATGCCGGCCAATGCGACAAAAGCTGAGTGTAAGACATCGGTCCCTAAAATGGAAACCTCACTGCAATGCCAAACAGGCCGACTCCAATCACGCAGCTGCGCATCATCGATAGATTTCGCTGACTCAGACGGTACATCGAATTGAGGAGAGTGTTCGGTTCATTTAAGATACCGCAGCCCTCTGGAACACAACCTCGCTACGTGTTGCCTCCTGTTTCTCTAACGCCAATCCCAGCGCTCTACAACATGCAACCCGTACACCGGCATCGATGTCACAGATCGGCATATTCTTGCGAGGCTACTCGTCAAAGTCGAAGAACAGGCACATCGAACCGAACGATGGAAGCAGTTGATGCGACTACGAGGGATGAAGAGGTGGGACCAGCCTCGTCCACCACTACAATCTCAAGGCAGCCAGCATGACGAAACCCTAATTCTCAGCGATAGGCGGACTCCATCCTTGGCTTCGCTGCCTTCAACGCGGAAACATTTCCGTCGGTCTCATCGAAGGGCTTCGGACCCGGGGTCACAGCCGAATCCTTTGAGAAGCGGCGGGTCTGTCCTGTGCGCACACCCAGCGAAGAGAGGGGGGCCCGCCATGGGTCCTCGCGTTAGTCACTCTGATGTGGTGACAGTACGTCAAGGCAGGAAGCGCCACCCACGACAGGAGGAGCCGGGACTTTATTGCACCACCTCGCGGCGACACGGCCCCATATCTCCTTGCGTGGCATTGGATCCGGCAGGCGCGTGGACATCCCAGGCAAGCCGTTTTCCTTTACGACGTTGGACAAAACGGCCATCTCATGGAACCGACTCCTCTCGCCAGTCATGGACCGTCTTCGCCACAAAAAACGGAACGGACCATCCCGCCGAACCCATGACCGAAGAGATTCCACAAGCGCCCGAGATAGGTAATACCCACAGACCAGGAGTCTGCCTCGGACATCCACAAGAGCGCGTCCTGGTGGCAAAAGTTCAAGTAGGAAACGGAACCAGGCAGCAACACTCGAATGCGTCGTCCATCGCGACCTTTGTCAACGGGAGCCACTCAACGGGAGCCACTCAACGGGAGCCACTCAACGGGAGCCACTCAACGGGAGCCACCAGTTTGGGACCGGACCTGTCCCCTGGTTGAGCCAGTCCCCCGTCCCTCTCCAAGGCCAGCCAAGTCCCTTCTGGCAAGGCAACCCCAGGGGGTGCAAGAGCAGAAGGCAGCCGAACAAAGAGTGGGTGTCGTGAGCCCCTTCGAATCCCATCTGGCCGAGCCGACATCGGAATTGTGGTTTGTTCTTCTCAGTATAGTGGCATATCCGCCAGCGGACCCTCAGGATCAAAGACTGAAGAGTGTTTGTCACAGGATGCTTCGTATGTCTGAGCATAAACTGAGCACGGGCCAAGTGAGACCATATCAAATCAAGGCTGACAGGAACATAGTTGCCTATGAGTCGACATAGGCAAAGACGCAACTAGCGTCGCCACCCATTGATGTCCCAGTGCCGACAATGGAGTGAGTCTGTGAATCAGGGATCCTTCCCGACATACAGCGGCCGTCTCACGTCAGGCCGTGACGACTGCGGGGAGAGGGGACTGTGTGGGAGAAAAACAGCTGCCTGATGGGCTGCCCGTATCACTCGTGGGGGGCAATGGTTCGCCTTTCAGGATTCCACTCACCTGGCGGGCAGCTCGTCTTAAGATGGTTCCTGCCCTGGTCGGTCTAGACCGGCTGCCTTTTTTCCTCTTGCACTCCCTGGGGTTGCCTTGCCAGAAGGGACTCGGCCAAACGGGATTTGAAGGGGCTCACGACACCCACTCTTTGTTCGGCTGCCTTCTGCTCTTGCACCCCCTGGGGTTGCCTTGCCAGAAGGGACTTGGCTGGCCTTGGAGAGGGACGGGGGACTGGCTCAACCAGGGGACAGGTCCGGTCCCAAACTGGTGGCTCCCGTTGGCGTTGACAAAGGCCGTCACGGTTGTGTGCTAGGCGGCGATCAAGAGGACCGGTACGACACAAGCTCATCCGTCGGGTGGAAAGGGCTCAGTCGTCGTATCGAGGCAGCGGGCTTGACGCCAGCGACACTGCGGCAGGTGCGAGAGAATCCAACACGTGGACCAGGTCGCACCAGCCTTGGGTTACCAATTTCCCATCCGTTTCTCCACGCCCGGCACGACTTCCACGACAGCTTTCGCACTGTCGTCGGTCAGCGCCGTTGATCCATCCACACCTGGTTTCCCAGGGTCCTCTTTCTGCCTTGCGGAAGCGGGAAGAAGAGAAGGGAACAGAATGGACTCAGCTGTCCGACGGCCAGCGAGGCGTGGGTGCCACACCAAAACGGCTCAGCGCAGCGTATTGGGAACGAGCAGTCGGAGCCTGCGAGCGGGAAATGATCTGGCGGCCGTCGACTGAGGCTCGTCGTCTTCGTAACTCAGTGTCCTAGGTTTCGTCTCGGAAAATCGCAAGGGTTCAACGGATTGCTGAGAAATGGCAGGAACTTGACAAAGTGGCGGAGCCTTGCGAAGTAAGTGCAGGGATTGAAGGGTCATCGGATCGTAAACATGAACAGAATTGTCGGACTTCGAAACAATGTTCACCAGAACAACCCGCGATCGACGTCATGCTCGTCAAAGCAAGAAACAAAAGAAGGAGGGGGGTGGACCGTGGAGCGCAAAAACCGATGAGGCGGCCTCCCTCTCTTCTATCCTGCCCTGCTCAGCTGGGGCTGATGTGTGGTGACGGCACAGTAGGACTCTGCAACCAGCCTGCTGTGTCAAAGGCGCCAAAGGCGCCAAAGGGTGGTGAACTGGGTGACGAAAGCCGAATCCTTTCTGTGCCGCAGCCTCGTGGGGTTCAAGGGTTCAAGCCAAACGCCAAAGAGAAACAAAAGAGACAATGCCCAATCGAGGAAATGCTCCCAGCCGCGGCTGAGGCTGAGCACCTTCGAGGCTCAACGACTGAGCCTCATTGAGGGTCCATGCGGGCAACCCCCCCTCGCCCCCCGACTCTTCCCGGCGAAAGACGGAATAATTGACGTCTGACGTCGATGTCGCTGCGCGGCAAGGGGAATGCCCGCAACGTGATCCTTGACGGATGACCTCGTTCGAGACGAAGAGAACAAAGAAAAGCGCCTAGGAGAGATGAGGATGGGTGCCACACAGAAGTGGCTGACGCGCGACGCGCAGTCGCAAATCCGTGGGCCCTGTGTTCCTTGCAAAAGACGCTCCCTGCAAAAACACCTGCTGCAGTTTTGACCATCCTCCTCAGCAAGGGCACAATGCCGTCCCTTGCAAATCTTGAACTGGGGCCTTTCCAGGAGCGTCCGCTGTTGTGGGTACTTAAGTGGGGACCTTTGTCTGGTGCCAGGGTGCCTGGCAAGCCTGGGGACCCAGGCAGGTCCCGGCCCAGACTGGCGAGTTTGGCGACCGGCGACTGGCCGACGAATGGCCATGTTGACTGACAGCGCCTAAATTTGTCCACCCCCCAAGCGCGCCCTCCCACCAGACCTGGCCAGGGCTGGTCCAACAAGGGAGTTACACAACCCTGTCCGATCCGCTGCCGGGGACTGCCCATGGACCCTGTCCGGTCCGCCGTGTGTCTGCGTCCCGGCGGATGCTCCTTCCCATTCCACAATACTGAACTCTCTTCCCGGCGCGGCCTCCCAGATGGGCTCGCCCTTCCGACACTTTGACACTTGCAGCCCCCCGCGTACCAGGGGCGCCCCACGGACACGGGACGAGGTTGTGGAGTCCTGCAGCGGTGGAGCGACATCATCGAGATGCCCATCTCCACAACCTGGCTGACCGTTGGGCTCCACGCAACAGGCACCGAGATAACTGAGCAGCCATGGTGGGTGGAAGCAAAGTTGCTATCCGTTTGCCGACAGGAGGCACGCCAAGCGGTGGTGTCTGTCTAGCAGCGGCCGCTCGAACTCGGTCTAGGACTGAGGTTGTGCCCTCATGACTAACCCTCGCTCGCCTCCGCCGGTCCTGTTGACGTCTTTGTGCTGAGCAATCTCAAATTCAACCCGGCGTGGCCATGCCCGGTGTGCCTCACGTGGAGGGGACCGAACCTTCACCGTGGTTTCACCACCCCCCTTGGCCCCTTCCCCATCCCCACGAAATCTGTACACACACACCCCCCTCCTCACCGAATGAGAAGCCTCATCGTACCCTGTACCTGTGTTCCTTGCTTAGAGCAAGCCTCTCCCGGCCGCTTGAGTGCTCCCCTTGCGTTCCCCCATATCGGAATGCAGGATTGCTTGCATACACAGGCCTGGATGGGTTCCCATAGGCCTCCCCACTCAGCCTTACCAGACACCTCTTACATCTTGTCTCTCTTCTACTTAAGAACCCCTCCGGGTCCCTCTCCCGTCTCTCTTGATCTCCCTTCTCATCATACAACTTACAACAACTGTTGCCGAGTCATCCTCTGAGACCATCGCCGGCACCCAAGCAACACAACAACACCAAGACCAGCCAGTTCCTGACGCACCTCCACATGCCGGGCCGCGCCCGCCACGCGTGCTTTGAAGACGAGATCCAGGGACCTGAGATCCGCCCGCGGCGCACCAGAGGCACCAGCGGCCGTCGAAGCTCAAGCGCCGACCGAGTTCACAGCATCTTCGACGAAGCCCTCAACATGCAGGGCCGCGAGCGTGTCGTCGGGCGTGACGCCTATGAGCAGCTCATGCGGGAGAACCAGTACCTCCGCATCGAGCTCCGCGGCCTCGAGGACGCCCAGACCTGGATCGCTCAACTCCAGGCCGAGAACGCCGAGCTCCAGCGTGAGAACCGCGACCTGCGGCGGATCCCCGACTACACCTCGGACAACGACGCCCGCAAGGACAACAAGCTGAGCAGCCTGCGCAAGAAGTACGCCAAGCTCGAAGTCGAACTCAGCGACCTCAAGGCCAAGCTGTCCGACTGGAAGACCAAGGCCGGCGACTGGCGCAAGCTCTACGAGGAATCCAAGCGCAGCTACGAGAGCGCCAAAACCAAGGAGGAGGCCGCCACACGCATCCAGCAGGACCTCCAGCGCCGTCTCGAAATTATCCGCAACAACTACAGCCTCGAGCAGGCCGCCCGGGGCCGCCTGGAGCAGGAGAACGCCTCCCTCCGACGCAGCCTCGAACTCGAGCGTCTCCGCCGCCGGCAGTACTGATTCATTCAGCGACGACACCGGCCGCCAACGTCGTCGATCATTCTCCTTCTCCTCGGACACTACTCTCACCCGGATCCACCTCTCCTCGGCGGACCTGTCACTTCGTATCGCCTTTGGGCTTCGTCAGCGGGGCTCAACAGCGTCAAGAATCTATCTTCTCTCAGAGACTGGATGAAAAAGTAAGGACGCACCACAAACCAAAACCCCGTCATCCCCCCGACAATCAAGACAAGATCCGATGCTAACATGGCACAAAGAACGACATTCCCTGGCCCCTCATCGCAGTCTGGGCCGGTGCACTTTAATGCTCTCTCTCTCTTCCCCTTCCCGGGTAATGAAACGAGCAAGCACCCACTTGTCAGACTCTTGGCCCCCCTCATCGAAATAAAACAACACAAAACAACACGAAAAAAAAGGGCGCCTCAATTCTTATGGGCTTGGGGCCTTGTACGATTTACGAAAGCAAACGGATACGGATACGGGGGCGGCATGCACGGCGGCATTTGGCATTTTTGGGCATTTGATACCACTTTTTTTTTTCCCACCACCGTCATTGGCACAGCAACGGGCGAATACGGCTTTTTCTTTGCGGAGGTTCAGTTTTGTCTCCTTGAGCCGGGTTGTCGAAAAAGGGTTGGACAGCTTTGGCTTTGGCTTTGGTTGAGGATCGTTTGTACTGTACAACATACCATGGGTTTGGATTGGATGGGGTTGGGTTGGGTTTCTGGGTTCACGGCATCGGCGAATGCTTGGTTGGATATCACACTGTCGAGATCTTATGGGCTGGGAATACGGGTCCGGTCTGGGACATGGCGGGGTTTGGGGGGATTCTCGTTGTGTGCTTTGGTGGGCTTGGAACAATCTGAGAATTACGTTGGGGTGTGCTACACAAATCGGCAACATGAGAACAGAAACATCATTGTTGTCAACAGCAGCAACATGTTGGAGCATGTTAAGGTACATTACAGGAGGGGGACGCTTGCACTGCCAGAAAACAAAACAAAACAAACCCCCCCCAAAACAAAGCAGTTTGAGTTGTTTCTCAGATTTACGCCCCATCATCTAATTGTGCCTTTGTGATTGTGCCTCTACTGTGAGATTGCATGCATTGTTCAAACTCTTTGTCTTCACCCGGCCGACTTTAGACTTTGGACAGCCCCAAACCGGTGCGCTTGAGTTTGGCCGGGTTGGGGGAGGACGAGAGGAGGGGCGTGTGCCAAGACAAGCCCGGGCCTGGGCCCTCTCTGGCTCGGCAGCGGGTGTGCCACTCAACTGCGCTGCAAGCAGGGGGCGTTTTTCTCCTGCCTGAACTGGATTGTGGGCCTCAATTGAGTGATAAGAGCGCGGGTGAGGACGACAGGTTACGTTTCCCAAGAATGTATGGCAAGTGCTTGAGAACGATACTTCAGCGCCTTCTGGCCAAAAATAGCCATACATCTAAATCAGGATGTGGGTGTCTTTTGTCTTTTTGCGGAATCCAGATCTTATCCTAGAAAATAGAGAGGAGAAAGAGCGGAGAGAACAACGGGATGAGGAAGAGGACGACGATTCGCTGAAATCCAGGAGCAGCCGAGGTTCTTCATTCTTCAAGGCTGCGTTGAGGACGCATAACTCCTCTCGAGCTCCTCCAATTGTTCTTAGATTCGTTGCATCTTGACAGGCATCTTACCAGACACAAACATAATCGGACCTTGATTGACCTTCTCGTAATCCAGAACTCCACAAGTCATAGAGTGTACCAAACAGAACAGAACCTACGCAGCGGCACTACTCATTTGCCACACGGATTGGGCAAGGCTGGGTGAGTTACGCGGCCGACGTGGTTTTCTTTGTTATTAGTATTGCTGATATAAGAGGATTGGAATCAGGCATGTGGCGAGACAGACCTGACCAGGCGGGTTACACACGAACGACCAGAGTGGAAGCGCTGGGTCGCTCAGGTCGGATAATCACCTGCCTGCGGTGTTGGTCTCGTTGAGGACACACACACACCCGCATCCGTTGTTTGCATTGCTTGCTTGCTTGCTAAGTTGGTAAGAGGGCAGAACTGTTGTTGCTTGTGTAAGGTGGCTGCTGTGCTCCGTCAGCGTGTCTGTGCAATGGGGCTCTTTGTTCCTTCACCGAGGTGGATGATGACGACTGCTTCATGCTGTTGTTAGTGTGGCCAAGCCGGGCCGCCTCAGGAAGGTTTCTTGGCTTTGGGACCCTTTGCAAGGCATGCGGTCCCTTCTGGGTTTGGGTCGTTGGAGCTGCCTGCGGGCCTTGGCACCGCTTCGCCGTGGGGGGTGACTGATCGGTTTGTTAGAGCATTTCCTTTCCTTTCTGGGCGACGAGATCGAGCCAGCCAAACAGATGCAGGGTTCTTGTGCCAGGCCGGGTTTGGCCGGTTTGGGAGAATCCGGTTGCCTTGCCGTCCGTCAGTCTTGTCTTGACTAGACCGAATTTCCGGGCCCCGGCCGTCCGGTTTTGCTACGGGCTACTGTGGTGCACGGCATTGCGCCGTGTCTTGTGTCGGCTCTGGCCGTCATCGGTTGTGGACGGTATGACGACAGACGGACAGATGGCGATGGCTCCTTGGCGATGGAGAGCAGGGGGTCCTACACTGTACCTAGTTTGGCCGGGTTCGAAAGACGGTGGGGTGTTCCGTTGTCAAACCCGTTGCTTTGCGCTCCGGCGCCGAGACGTGGCGATCCGGTAGCACTCGGGGATAGAACTTCCCAATGGCGATACGGTCGCCCGGCAGTGGTGCGCGCACTGCGTGCGCCGCTGCGCAGTCTCTGGACAGCCCACCCTGAAGAAGCTTGGCAGAAGGTGCAGCTGCCGGATGCCAAGACCCCTCTTGCTCTGGCCACATCCAATTGCCCCTCCCCCGCAGTTGCAATCAGTCGGGGGCTCTCGTGTGGACGAGCACCACAACAGCAACCATACGGGAGGTTTTCGTCTTCAGCCGAGCAACCGGACAGCCTACTCTCCGTGATCGGTCCTGAATGCCTGTTTCATCTCTGTTATCAGGAACTGCCATTGTCCAATAACGCACGCAGCCTGAGTATCGACTCGGCTTGTCACCCCGAGTCTGCACCAGTGCGGCGAGTTCAGGCTTGCGCAGGCGCGGAATTGGATTCCTGACTGCCTGTTGATCGACAGGACTGCCCGCCCCCAACCAAGTGCTCAACTGAGCAGAAAGCTGCTGGAAAGAGCTTGCAGCTGCCCCGCGTCTCGGAAGTTGATGCCTGCGTGGCGATTGGTTCCCGCGCCAGACAAGTGCGAACGACCAAACTTGTGTGTCTTGGCGAGCTTGGATCGTTCGGACAGCATCGTGACTCAACCGGTCGCAGCCATTGTCTTGACTGGACGGACTCGTGTCATGGGAGCAAAGTGGGCCCCTACGGGAGCACCCCACCGGCCCGCGGTGCGGAGCATCGCATGCTTCCCAAACTCCCCTTTCTCGGCGAGAATGGTGGGTTCGACTGGTTCGTCCACAGTGGGGAAGTTGGAGTGGCGATGGTTTGCTGTGGTAGGGCTGGACCCGCAGGGCTTCATCCCACTTGGGTGTTGCCTGTTCGGACCAGTGGTTGACAGACAGAGAGACATCTCATTCACTGGAACCCCAGGTAGCCGCAATGACTTGCAGCAAGCCATTGATTCTGGCAGATGCAGCTGATTACCCGCAGAGGATGTGCACAAGGCAACAGGCGGACCCAGATCAGTCTCAACAGGCCACTTGGTGTCCGAAGCGTCAAGAAGTTGCCAGAAATGAAAACTGCGCGGATGGACTGCTTGGGGGTGTCGATAGGCGCGTTTTGACGGCTTGCAGCAAGGCTGCATGATCCGGACATGACCACCACAGCTCGCCGGGAAGGATGAGACAACGTCACCAGAGGAGTCGTCTCGTGAAGGACGACGGGGAGCCAATCCCGAACGGGACAGCTTCCCCTGGGTCGAGAAGCACTTCGGTCCTTGCCTGAGGGGCCAGGACTTCCAGGACATCGGAAAATGGACAGGGGCTTGATGGGAGGGGCTGCCAGAAGGCTGCGGCACACACACATTTCGTGGATCAATGCATGCCCGGACTGGGAGTGACTCACCCTGCGGCCGCCAGCAAGCGCCAGGTGAGCAGGAGAGGGGACACGTTTATTCACCTCATCCAAGGTGGGCTTGATTCGGACCCTTTGTGTGGCCGTCTGAAATTAGCAGCATGAATTCCTCGTCGCAAAAGTCTAGCTGCCCTATGTAGTTCGTACCAGGCTCTTTGTCGCAGAATGTTGGATCGGGAAGGGAAGGTGGGCGGAAAGCCGGGCGAGCTTCCAAGATGGACTTGGCTGCCGAGACCGCAACGGCGCAATTTCCAAGCAGCCCAGTTTCCACGGCAAAACACAAAAATTTTCGGTGGAAGGAGGCCCCCGGATGGAAGCTTGGCGCTCCCGGTGGGCCCCTACCTGAGCCCCAGGACGCCTTGCGGGAGAGCCAGAGGCGTCAGGTGTCCGGGGTGGTTGCGGCACTGCCGCATTCGTCCCCCGACCTTTTGCTCTTTCTTGTCGCTGCTCAAAGTCTGGACGGCGCATCCCCGCCAGGCTCTCGGTGAGCCTTGCGGCCAGGATGCCTGGAGAACAGGATGACTCCATTTGCTCTCCGCACTTCCCACATGCCTGTGGGAAGAGCTTCCGGAAAGCTGATACCTCGACACCCCCCTCCTTCCTTCGTCTCCCCCCCAGCGGCCGCTTTGCATGGGCGCATCGCAGGCAGCCGCCGCAATCCTCGCAGTCCTTGATGAAATAAATAAATCAGATGGTGTTCTCTCCTGTCCCTTTATGTTCTGCATTCCCCCCGTCTTTCGGATTTTTGTACATTCCAGTCGCACCCCAAGCGAGATTCGTTTTCCTGCCCAAGGGGTATTACGGACCTTGTTTCTCTTTTATAGGGTGTGCGTCTTCCCTCGGTGTGATTGACGCCCAACCCGAGACGACCTAGCATTCCTCGCCAGCCTTGCTTCCCGCCCTTCCGCCCCTGTCGTCCCGTCCGCGGTGCTGCAGCCCAATTTTACCCCCTTGGCCAGCCAGCCCGCACAAGTTTTTTTCTCACTTATATACCTTTCCCTGCCAGTCGGGCACCGGTGCAGCCCGCTCGCACACCACGGTCAAATCAGCACACAACACATCTTTGCTGCTGCTTTAGCCTACATCCACCCTGAGCCTCGCGCATCGCCAGCGCCGCTCTGCCGACATGAACAGAAGCGTCAAATTCCGCAGGGCCTCGCCCTCGGGCCACTACGACCACCAACGCAGCGACTCCGGCTTCAGCGACTGCGAGAGCCGCACCTCCAACACGGAGCGCGACTACCTCGGCCCCGACTACGAGGACCACGGCCTCTACACCATCCGCCAAACACTCGAGACAACACGTCAGGAAAGCGAGAAATGGAAGGCCAAGGCCGAGGAGCTCGAGGAGAAGCTCAAGGAGCTTCGCAACGACTTTGAGCTGAGCAAGGCGCACATGCGCGCGCTCGCCAATGAGAACCAGGTGCTTGCGCAAGAAAAGGAAGCCCTCGCCAAGACCAACAAGGACCTCGTCGACCAAAATGCCCAGCTCCAGGACACGGTCAAGGAGCTGAAGAAGGCCAACCGGAAGAGCAGTGGCGGCTCATCGCCGTCGGGATCCAGCGCCACTGCCTCCGAGTCCTCAGACGAGAAGAAGGTGCGCCGCAGCTCCAGCAAGCGCCCCAAGGACAGGGCCGACAAGGAGAAGGAAAAGGAGCGCGGCCGCGAACGGGAGAAGGAGCGCGACAAGGAGCGCGAGCGCGAGCAGCGGCGCAAGGAGAAGGAGCGCCTCCAGGAACGGGAGCGTCTCCAGGAAGAGACTGAGCGGCTGCGCAAGCGCTTCGACTCGCGCGCCGACGAGAGCGACGCAAAGAGCAGCACCACATCGACCAAGAACCAACGGCACCGTGAGAGCTACATCGAGCCCATGGGCCACGGCGCGCCCAGGCCATCGGCTCCAGTGCCTCCCTCACCATCACGGCAGTACTCATCGTACCCCGCGACCAGCGCGCCGGCTTATCCAACCGCCCCCGCGTACGCCAGCATCCGCGAGCCCTTCGCCGCGACCACACCGCGGTCCCTTCATCCCGCGGTCTACGTCGCCGATGATTACGGCTCCTACGGCGCGCCGGAGGAGGAGGACTACCACTCCCGCTCGCACGCCCGGTCCACACGGCATCCGAGGTGATGCGCCAACTAACCCACTGAGCGCACGCGGCCGATTCGACGAGCAAACCTCAAACCATCATCCTCGGTTGGTCCCGGTCTTGCATTCCTGACACCAAACCAGCCGATTGGTGGTACCTGCACCACACATGGGCATTCACCCCTTCCTGCAGCCCTGCGATGCGCTGCCGCAAAGCGTCAAACGGATTCGACCAAATTCCTGGCTGCTCCCCAATCGGGCAGCATCCCTGCTCTCTCTTTTTTTTGCTCGTCGCTGCCCAACGGAGCCCCACCCCACCTCCGGAACCCCAGCGTCGCATTTGGCCCCATCTCACACACACACACAACACGCACACACACAAAACATGGAAATTCCCGAGCGGCCTCCCGTTTGGCAAATCAGCCGGATCGACCAGGGGCTTGCTTTGATTTTCCGCGCCGCACGCACTCAGCTCGGCGTCAGCCACACACACAAATCTGCTCCCCGTTGCCCAGGATGTGGACGAGGCTGGGAGGCTGAGCGGGTCATCCCTCTGCCGCAGCGGCCAGGCGCACGGGTCTCTCAATTGGACCCCATTGTCATCGCATGGCTGGCATTCTCTGGGTGCCCCTTGCCCGCCCTACTTCGGACGGGATGGTTGCCCCGGTGGATCCCGCTTATCCCACTCGACCGGGTCGGGTCGGGAGAGCTCCACCGACTCCATCCGATCGGCGACGGGGACTCCACTGTTTCCACAACGTTATTTTCTCCTCCTGCATGTTTCGTTTTGGGAAAAGAAACCGGATGGATCACATGTTTCTTTTCTTTGCTTCTCTTTCTTTTTTTGGGACAACTTTTTGAATGGTTTTTGGTAACTTCCCCGATATACCCCCTTTTGTTTTTTTCTCCATGTTTTGTGTTTGTTTGTATCAAACCACAATTACGTTGTTGTTTCTTTTTGTTTTGGCATGTCTTCTCTCTGTCCTGCATGACAGGAGATGATGGGGATGGAAGGGTTCAAACATGATTCGGATATGGTCTGGGCATGGAAGGACCAAAGCACAAAGGTGCAGGGTTGTATGGGATCATTTTTGGGCTGCATATAGACCTTAGATAGAGCTTTTCCTTGTCTTATCCCCACGGCAGTTTTTGTACCACAATGGGCTTGTTTTGTATCATGCCGTCGCTGGCATGGCATGGGAAGGATGGGATTGGAATTGGGTTGGGAATGGGATTACCACCAATAGATGCGAGGCTCGCAGGAGTTGAATTGAGGAGTTGAAACGCACACACACTGAGAGTTCGATGAGTGATCTGTTGCATGCCATTGCCCAGTTGTCAACAGCAGGACTGATAGAGTTACATGCTTTGGTTTTTTATTGCCCCAAAGTTTGACTCAGCCATATTATCTCGTAAGCACAACTTCGCTCTCGAGCACATGTCCCCAGCTTGTGGCTTGCATTTTTCAATCCTTCTATCGCAAGGTTTGCGATCCTTGTCTCAGGCAACCTGTATTTCTCCGTCTCCCACCTCACATGTCCGTCCAGTCCCTGCCCGTCCATCACACTCTCCGACGTCCCGGCGCCTTGGCCCCTCTGCTCGGATCAATCAAAGCGTCTCATCTCCGCTATCCTGCGCCTCAACTCATCATAAGCAGACGGCTTTTTGCTGCCGTCCGTGTCCGCCGTCTCGTCCTTCGCCTTCCTCGACGGTGGCAGGCCCAAAACGGTAGATGTGCTTTGGGCAGTACGCCCACCCCTCGGCGTGGGGAGGTAGCGCCGCATGCACACCAGCTTCGTGGTGGCCCCGCCGGCGGCAGAACGCGCACCGCGGGGTCGGGCAGTCGCGCGTTTTGTGGTCGTACATGGCGAACCTGTTGGCGGCAGACAGCAGGGGGTTCAGGTCGAGGCAGACGCCGGTTTTGTGATCGCCCCCGACGCAGATGCAGCAGTTGGTGCAGGCGGCGGCGGGTGGCCTGGTCGGCCGCAGTTGTGGCACTTGTTGCGGTCGGGGCATTCGCGTGCGAAGGGGCCCGTTTGGTGGCAGCTGTAGCATTTGATGGTTGCTTTCCAACCTGAATCGGGCTTGGACTGGGAGGGGACTTGGATTGGGATGTGCCAGGTAGGCCATTTCGTAAGTGTCTTTAGATTTGTTGCAAAACACACCTTGGAATCCTTGCGAACTGTCTTTGTATTGGCGGTGCCGGTGTTCGTTAGGGCGGCATTGGTGGGATGGTTATGGTAATCGGTGTTGGGTTGTTCTTCATGGGTATGATCAACAACGTGCTTGGGAACGACTTCGGGCTGGGTTCGGTGGAGTTAGTAGCAGGACGTGACTGGCCTGCGGTTCAGATGGTGGGAAACCTGCCTGAGCATACTCATGGGCTTCGGTGGAGGTGTCGTAACCGCTCTTGCTCTCTATGGTTGCGGAAGTTGAGGAATGGAAATTCTGCTGGAAACAGGCATTGTTTGGGATGAAGAAATTTGGAACGAAAAAAAGATACCAAGGTCAGGGAATTGGAGAGATCTGAAGAAGAAAATGGGAAGGTAGGTTCCTGGCAAAGGGCGGGAACAAGGGCTGCCAGGTCGCAAGTGGTGACGCTGAAACGTGGGCAGTGAGCTGATCGGAGGCGTTATATCCCTATTGTACAGTTTCCCGCACTCTGTATGAGCGGGATACGCTGTCGGGGAGGTTTTGTTCGATCATGTTCCATAACGAGAGCAAGACCGACCGACCGGGTGGACATTGGGTTGTGAAATGCGAGCAAGTTCAGCAGTCGGGAGGCGAAGTAGAGAACCTGAGCGCCTCGCAGCTGTATTTGAACTTGAAGAATCCCTTGATCATACGGATTGACTTTCCACAGCCGCCAAGACCTCGGAGCTTAGCCAAGCGCACCTGAGGTCGCTACTGCAGTGGTTGCGTCTCCCAGCCCCACTGTTGCTCCGCAACGCGTCACAACTGTTGACATCACCAGTTCAGCCCGTGGTGTTGAGGATCATTAGTGAGTTGTTTGTGGTTTGGTCAAGCAGTCGTCGTCGAAGAATCTCCCTCCCCTTCTGGCCAATCAAAGTCCTGGATTCTCGAAATTCAAACTTCTGGTATATATACCACCTTCTTTTCCCAGACCGACCAGCATTCAATTCCTAAACAACAACCACACCCACCACCAACCACAATGCCGACCACGGGGGAGAGCGCCATGCTCTCCAACAATGCTGCTTCAAAGAACGGCGGCAACGCCAGCACTGACCATGTCCATGATGACACCAATGTATGTTTCGCTCACTCTCACTAGATGTTTTGCCACTTCCATGAAGGACATGGCTAATCGTTTCTTTCTAAGCCTCCCTCCCAGACTTCACACTGGAAGCCGGGTGAGTGTTCCAGCTGCCGCAAGCCGGGACATGTTGCCCGTGACTGCCCCACGGACAAGAGAAAGTGCCGCAACTGCGGCAAACCAGGCCACCTCGCTGCCACCTGCACCAGCTGCGGCATCTGCAGCGACGCAGATCACGACACCAGCATCTGCCGCGAAAAGACGCCATGCATGTTTTGTTACAAGAAAGAACACAAGACCGGCGACTGCCCGAAGCCGCGCTGCGCATTCTGCCGCAAGGTGGACCATCATGAGCTGGTGTGCATGTCACGTTGGATCGATCCCGAGCTAAGCTATGTTCCCAAGAGCATCCCCTACCTCCCAACTGTGGACTTCAGCTACAAATACAAGTAGAACCAGACGACGAGCGCGGATGACGGCGCCAGCAAGCCTCCTCCTGTTCAGACCCCCGCGGGGACTTTTTGGCGTCAACTGGTGGCTAAGATGAACAAGCTGGTCGACCCGAGAAAGCGGCCCCAGGGTCCAAGATGGACATGGAAGTGAGGGAGATGAATGGATGGTGACATGGTGACATGGTCTCTATAAGGCGCAGAAGTGGGATGGTTGGGGAGATAGACAGCACAAGCTGCTCGCGAACAACAGAGAAAACGATGAAGACCATGATCCTGAGAGATGACTCTCACACCGCAAGTGACATTTGGTGACGAGTTGGTGTGGTTGCATGTCAGACCTGTCAACTGCAAAAACAAAGCGTCTACGACTTGGGATACATTCGCTTCATTATGCCTGCAAGCCGAAGGGAAATGGAAACGGTTCACAATTGAAGCCGAAGGCAGGTATCCAGGTATCCGTCAGCATGGACCAAAGAACAGCACATTGCTGATGAGTTGATATTTGCAGATCAGAGCACTTGAAATGATCAGATTGCATACCTAATCGGGATAACATAACAATGGGGTAAGTAACGTTGTGGACTGCAATGCCGACCTGGTCATCTCTGAATCGGAGGGTCTTTGATTCAATTGTCTAGTGCCAAGCCAAACACACCTTCCTTGCGGTTCATGTGTCGCAAGACGGAAGGGAATGTTAGGCTTGGCGAGTCACGTGTATTGCAAGGTCCATTTTTATTTTCAGACCGCCTGCCTTCTTGGACGACACGCAGGGATGCATCGAGGGAAGAACATTGCCCCGCCGCCGCGACTTGCACACTTGACGCTTTGAATCCTCTCTTGGACAAGCGGCATCGCATCTTCGCAACAGGAAGACGAATCTTGCAGCTGGAGGCACCTCAATGCCTGAGCCAAGCTAGCTTCTGCAGGTGGAATCCGTGGTTGTGTGACCCCCACCAAGACCAGAGCAGAGCTCGTTTGCGGCCGGCGCTCGAAAATTTCTCCGACTCTCTTGCGCAGGAAACCGGCAGAAACCGACGATTGACGATAAACGATTGACGATTGGCACATGGCGAGATGATAACCGCTGGCTGGATCGCAACCTCGTAGACACCATTGACCGCCGCGAAACGCACCATCACTGCCGCTGCCGCTGCCGCTTTGCAAGACTTGAGAAAGACCAACTCCCCGGGTTGTCCTGCCACTCAACCCTCCAGCGCAGACTGTCCCGCTCGCATACTCCAACTCAATGGGCCTCGCAACCCCGTCTTGTCCACTATGGCCGACACATCGCAATTAGAAGCGGAACTCCTTGCCGCCTTGGGCATGTCCGAGCCTGCCCTGGGCAATCCTCCTCCGACAGAAAACACATCCCAGACCCCGCCGCCCCAACCACCAGCCCCCGAGGCCCCGTCCGAGCCCGTTCCGACACCACCACTTCCGGCTGTTCCAGCACCCACTCTTCCTCCCACGACCCTTGTTCCGCCAACCTCAGCCGAGCCTTTGGCTTCTGCGCCGACCCCGACTCCGGCCGCCCCTGCCCCGAATGCGAGTCCCCCTCCCCCTGCGTCGAATGTCTCCGCCCCCGTCACGCTACCGGCCTCCGAGTCGATCACCAACGGTCTTAACTCTTCGGATCTACAGCTGTCACAGTCGCTTGCGGAGGCGCTTTCTGCCGCCCCAGCCCCAGCCGATGCATCCCTTCAACCTGCCCCAGTGGCCACGTCTGCTCCGCAGGAGACACTCGGGTCGCGCTCCCCGAAACGGCCCAGGAGCGCAGACGGCCCCGATGAGGGCAGCACCAAGCGACAGAAGACGGAACAGACAATGCTGAAGCAAGACATAACGTTGGGAGGGCCCAGCCTTGACCTTGCCGCCATGCTGAACAATGCGCTGGCCAGCTTCGACCAGCACACGATCCCTGGGGACAACGATCTCATCATGCCAGACGCCGACATGGCGCCACCTGCTGCCGCCGCCAGCCCGTCGCCCGAGCTGGAGAAAGCCGAGAACAAGATCATGAAGGCGTCCAGCAACCCTTTCTACGTCATGCGGTCCATGAGCCTGCCGGTTTTGGGCAACATTGCAGTTCAGATCTTGCTCAGATTGTCCCAACAGCCGCTCGCCGAGACGCAGACCCTCATGTCCGACTCCGATTCCGAGTTCTGCAAAGCCTACGATATGCTGAGAGACATCTTTCGCGCGACAAGGAGAGCTTTCTCTGATTCTCCCCTCCTCTCGCCAGACGACTTGGACATCACCGACTCTGAGGACCGTGAGACAATCCGCATGTCAAATCTAGGCGCCACCGCTGCGAGTGTGTTTGGCGCCCACGACGTGTCTCTGCATGACGTCCACGATGCCTTCTTTTCCATCTTCATCCCCGAGGATGGAGAGTACAGAGCATCCCTGACCGATCTGCTTGTTTCTCTGAAAACGCGGTTGTTGCTGGATGCGCTCAACAAGCCCGAGCAGTCCCAGCCCGTCTCCCAGCTTCTGGACTCGCTATTTCCCGTCAACTTTGACGAGACTCTCAGACAGCGGAGTGGGGATCTCCTCTTGAACACGGACGAAGAAGGGCTCGTCAGCAAAATCCGGGAGAGGAGGGAGCAGCTCGTCAAGAGCGCAGCGGATGAATCCATCAAGAGTAAGCCTCCTACTAGCCAATCCGAGAAATGTTTATTGACTCTGTGCAGAATCCCTTGAGGAGCAGTCATCCTCTGCAAAGTTTGCGGAGAGCTTGAGCACCTTTCTGCAAAGTCATCTCGGCGTTGTGGTGGACTACGCCGAAAAATACGGAGTGAATATACCCTTGAACGAGGAGGAGACCGCCACAGCCTTGGATTTGAACAACGCCCAGCAAGAAGAACACGACAGCCTGGCCGCCCTTTTGCAGTCTGCCACATCTCATCTCGCTCACACCGAAGGGTCTACTGGCGGGGACACTGGCCACGGAAAAGATGCTCTTTCTAACGGCATCATGCCCGAACAGCTCGGTTCTGACGACGACAGTCTAGACCTCAAGAAGTTGATCGAAGAATCATTGTCGAGCCATGTCCCGGAGCTGAAGGACCACTCGACGGACCAACATCTCACAGGGCTTTCCGATTTCGATTCAAAGAATCTGGCTTCTTTAATTTCCGAAAAGCTCAAGAACGATCTTGACATCCCTAGTCACGGCCTTGCAAATATGTCTGCGTCGGCGCATCCGCCCAACGTCGCGGATTCGAACAACGGTAAGCAGCCCCTCCATAGAGGCCTGATATTCCGAGACTGACCCGGGCATAGCAGTACATGCTCAATACTTGGCCCAACTGAACCACGCCCACTCGGCGCCGTATCAGGCGTACGCCCAGGGCGCGGCACCTGCAGCTCCTGTTGGGGCGAACGGCGAGCTTTTGCCGCCCAACCAATCCATGCCGACGGCGGCACTGTACGAGAAAGCCCGCCAAGCCGCTGTCGCCAAGTCTTCCAACACCACACGGCGGGAAGGCTTGCACTCTACGCGGCGGCCCTGGACCCCGGAAGAGGAAAAGGCACTCATGGCCGGTCTCGACATGGTCAAGGGGCCCCACTGGAGCCAGATCCTCTCGCTGTTTGGCCAACACGGGACCATTTCGGATATCCTGAAGGACCGGACACAAGTCCAGCTCAAGGACAAGGCCAGGAACCTGAAGCTCTTCTTCCTCAAGACGAACTCGGAGATGCCATACTACCTTCAGAGCGTAACCGGTGAGCTGAAGACGCGGGCGCCGGGCCAGGCGGCTCGCAAGGAGGCCGAGGAGAAAGCACGCATGAACCTGGAGGAGGAGCAGGCGAGGATCCAGGGCATCATGACCTTGGCGGGCGGCATGCAGAACGCTCACCACTCCGTCCCGAACCCGTCGCTCGCCGCGTCGCCCTCGAAGCGGACCAGCCCCGCAACCCCTGTATTCGGAGGGGCCATGGGTAGTGCGACGACGAATGCTCCCCACATGACAGCGAGCAATGGCACCAATCTGCCTGCGATGCCGATCCCGCCCCGCATCAAGACGGAGCTGCAAGACCAGCACGCGCTGTCCAAGGTCACGGCATTTCCTCCAATACAACCGGCCCCGGCCCACGGTTCCACCATGCAGCAAGCCAGGACCCCTCTGCCGCCGTTACAACCACAGCCGGGTCAGCACCAACAGCCAAAGCCGCACACGCCGCAGCAGTATCAGCAACCTCAACAACCTCGACCGCAGGATGCCCAGAAGGTGCCGATGCCACTCCCTCAGCAGCAGCGCCAGCCGCTCACCCAGCCCCAGTCACCAGCCCAACCGCAGCCACAGTCGCAACCCCAGACGCACCAGCAACCACAACCTCAGCAACACCAGCAACCACAGGCCCAAGCAACCCCACCGGCCGCTTCCCAGTCCCAACCCAACGGTCTTCCCCGACCACCGTCGGCGCCGCAGGCGTCCCTGCCCCAGCAATCACCGCCACAGGTACAACAGCAGCAGCAGCAACCCCGCGTTTCTCCGCCCACGACGCAGTCCCAGCCGCTGCCGACGCCGCCCATCCCGCCCAACCACCACTCGACGCCCGACCACGCGCAGGACACCAAGCTGTTTGAGACGCTGCAGGCGGCGATCGCGGCGTCGACGGCGAGCGAGAGCCAGAGCCATATCCCGCTGGCGACGGTCGTGTCGGAGGGTGGAGGGAGTTGATCAATCAGATGACGGGTATGGCTTTTGTGGTGGGGTGGTTGGGAAGAAAAGTGTGAGAGGATGGCGGCGGGAGAAGAGATAGAAGGGAGTTGATCCGGTGATGATAAGAAGATGGGAAGGAAGAATACGGCGGAGGAGGATTGTCTCACGGAAGGTAGGGCAGGAGGACGGAGCCGAGCGGGGCCCGAAAGGGGGATGGCATTTTTGCCGACTTACCGGTCTTGCCTGCCTGCCCTTGATGAACCAGGCGTTCTTGGTTTTTGAAGATTTGATTTTTTGGTTTATATAGACGCACTCGCATAGCATCTGCATACCCCCGGCGCAAGTCTGTCGTCTGGTTGGGCTTCTCTGGTCATATTGCGTGGCTGGCGCTGCTGGGATGGTGGGAATGAGGAAGGGCGACGACGGGGGATTGGTTGGGGGGGAGGGAGGCCTGTTAGGTAGTAGTCCTCAGGGGCTGCTTTTCGTTTGCTTTAGGTTAGGCTTTCCAAAAATGATACCATGGGATGGGCGATGGCCCTGGGTTTGATATTAGAGATGATGTCAGGTGGGGTGTTGTTTTTGTTTGATTCTGTGTGGAATATAGGTGAGTGGGGGAGAGTGAGGGGGGTGTGAGAGGTGGATGGGATGTGAGATGGTGCCATGTGTCTGACGCTCTGACGGGTGTTGTTCTACTGTGTGACCTTTCTATTGCCGTGCTCGAGGTGCGAAGCATAATGACAGGAGGGTCTAGTAACCATGGATGAAATGAAAGTGGTGCTGCAAAGTCGACAAGACGGCTGACTCGCGCGCCGGTGCATGCTTCTCGCTGCTTCGAGCTTTCTATCCGGTCTGATTTAACTAACGGACCTGAGGAGCGTGAACATAATCCATTGACCACCCCAGCCAGCACTTGACCCCTTGGCGAGGGGTTCAGGTTCAAACCTCTGCCAGAACCGGGGCTTGATGGACTAGGCGGGGAGCGGAATGGAGGTAGGGGAGATTGTGTGTCGGATGGCGCAAGAGAAGGTTATGGAACTCGTGGGTAACAATACGATGGTGGGTTGGCTCACAGTGCTAGAAGAGGAAAGTCCTGCGTCTACAAGGCTGTCTAGGTACTGCTGGCCATATGCGAGAAAAATGTCGGTGTGGCGAGTGAAGATAACAAGAAGGACGTGTAAAATCACTACGGCCGTCGTATGGGATTGTTCTTGATTTTAATTAGTTAATGACCTCCATCCCGGAAAACACGCCGACTCTAATCACCAGACGCCGTCGCTTCCACATTGACAACCGCCAAACATATACCTGCCATTCAACATCACCCGTACAAGTTGCGTGCCGCGAATTGGCCAACGCTGCAAGATACCATCGTCACCTCACCGCCAATTCCGAACAAACCGTAAACGCCGCCGCTTCCGTTCCGCCGAGATGGTTCCAAAAAGAGTTAAGAAGAAGAGGGAGAGCATGTAGAGAGTGCAAGTCAGCGTCAATGCCTGCTCAAGCTCGTGAGGGCCTGGTCGACCACAAACTCGGCGTCGTAGCGCTTCGGGAAGACCTTGAAGAGCTGCTCGTCAAAACCGGATCGCCAGTCCGGCACGCGGAGCGGCTTGATCAGCTCGTGATACTCCGGGTAGTAGCCGGCCAGCTCCCAGTCGACAATGGCCACGACGCCGACGCCCGGGCGGGCTATGATGTTGATGTCGTGCAGGTCGCCGTGGGTCAGGACGATCTCGTGGTCCGACCGCAGCTGCCCGCGGAGCATCTCTCGGACGCCGTCCGAGTCCCATAGGAGGTCCGAGACGAGGAAGTCGTTGTACGCGGGCTCGTCGGCAAACGGCCCGCCGCTGAGCCCGAGGAGACGGCGGGAGTCGGTGGCGGGGCCCCCATCAAACGAGCAGATGCGGCCGTCGGGGCTCTTGATGGCGCGCAGCTGGCCTACGTAGTCCCGCAGCTGGCGGATCACGAGGGCCTGGTCTTCGGCTGAGAGCTTGGTCCAAGACTTCTCGAGCGACTCGCCCTCGATGAACTCCATGGTCAGGTGTTTGTCCCCGACGTCGTAGACGCGGGGCACGGGGATGGTGGTGTGTTTGGCAACGAAGCGCATGGCTTCGGCTTCGGTGGGACGGGTCCGGATGCGATTGAACTTGGTCACCTTGGTGCCACAGGCGTGCTTGACCAGCCAGCACACAAAGGATTTCTCGTAGATGATCTTGCCGCCGGCAGCGAGTAACTCCCGGGCTAGCGGGTGGTTCAATGTCGGTGGTGGAGGTGGTGAAGGAGGGGCCGGTAGCCCTTGAGCCTGCCGTTTCTCCTGGTACATCTTCCGGAGGCGGCGCGCAAGGCTTGAGCCATCGCTGTCGCCGGCAGGTTCGTCCGGCTGGGATGACTTCTGGTGTGGTGCTATCCCAAACGGCGGCCTGGCTCCTTCTGGTTGGGCGGCTTGGGCGGTTTGGGGCTGATGTTGGTCGCCGGGATGGACTGGACGGTTCCCTCCGATTGCCTCGTCAACAGCCTCGTTGACGCTGGCCATGTTAGCTGCCTGTTCTGCCTGGACTGTTGGGTCCGCCTCGCCAATCGGGTTGGAGATGATTTGGGCTGGAACGTAAGACGGGGACGATAGAGGGCATCAGGATGATTATCAGGCAGTGTGGCGCTGAGGTTTGTGTTTGTGGCTAGTTTAATGCATGAACCCATGTGGATGCAACAGCATTGAATGATTCAACTCGGTCCAGGAAAATGGGGATTCTGTTTTGACCAAACTCAACAGGACTAGTTAGTTTCAACCAGTCAAGCCAACAAAGAGTGTGAATCAAACCTCGCAGTCACGTGCAGGACTAGGAAACAACAAGGCGGCAGTGAAATTGAGAGGTGACTCGGAATCTCGGATGAGCATGAAGCGAGGCAATTCGGCACCTGGTGAGGTCCGCGACTCACGTCGGTCCTGGCACTGGGAGCATGCCTAGCTGCAAAGGACGCCAGAGGAATGATTGGAATGATACGCAGCTTTTCAAAACAAGAGAATTACATAACGCCGATTTCCTGATTATGTCGCCAATGTTCACTGATCAAACAAGTCATTGAAGTCAATGATCCTCTCGCTGAACTGCCAAGGGTTGAGAATCTGAATCAACTGAAGTTGAGAGTTAATTAACTGGGCCTCGAGGAACTTTCCCCCCAAACTGATCAGATTCGTCGCTTTCCCAATTTGTTTTCTTCCTCTTTACTTCCCCCTGTTTTCTCTCATTTTTCTTCTCTCCTTTTTTTTTGAAGCCGTGTGTTAGCTGTCCAGGGAAGGACTAGTCTTGCAACAAGGGGGGGTCGTTGGTGGTGGCCTGTCGCGGTGGCCGCATGCATCGCTAGGCGCCCAAATGATCGGGCAACACTACGGTCTAGGCATACTATGCCAACACGCGCTGGCAATGTGCTGGCATGGTGTGCCCGATGTCCGATACTCCCTCAAGTTGGTACTTTATGGGGGGCCTGCGGTCACCCAGCTGCAGCACTCTCGTCACGAAACAACAGTCAGTGTGAACTAGAACTCCCTAGATATCTTCCAATCTTTATCGAGCGATCCGGCCACGGCAAAGAAAGCAGCCCGAGCATTCCTTTAAGCATAAAAATGCCGTCCAACCCCAAAAACCACAGCAAAAGCTCCTCCTCAGCCCACTCAAAGAGCGGCTCATCCGGAGGCTCCTCCTCCCACGGCGATAAAAAAGGCAAAAAGAAGGCATCGCCTCCGGCAGAGCATCAGCCGGAGGCTCAACCGGAGCCGCAGCCAGAATACCCCGAGTACCAGAGGCTCTTTGCTGTCGTCTTCCGCAACTCGGAGTGGGATTTGTACAACAAACGCCACTGCGCGCTCTACATTGAGCACTTCAACCAGTTCTATGACCCTTGGCGAAAGAACATGATCGACATCTTTATTGGACCCAGAGGCTGGGAGGCGCGCGAGAGCGAGGGTACGATCCCAGGCAGAGCAGGTCGTTTGCCGACATGTTCTTTGTCAAGCAATTCGAGGTCGGCGCCGGCGCGGCAGGCCAGGCCAGCAGGCACCTGGCCACCGACATCTTCAACGCCCCGATCAACAAGTCGAGCAAGGAGTGGAATTGCCAGAACTGGGTCGAGGGTGCGCTGCAGCGGCTGCAGCACGCCGGGTGGTTGACTAAGGAAGAGGCCGAGAGCGCCTTTGACAGCGTCCTCACGGTGGTGCTGCAGGCTCCATATGACCCCATTCACTATCCGATTGCTGCTGCCGACTCTGTTCAAGATGACAATTGATGTGCGCGACTCGCGTTGGTTCACGGCTGTTTTCTTGCCTTTGATTTTGTTGTCGTTGTGGGTTTTGTTCTTGTTGCCGTCGTTCTTAGCCGCCCACCCCCGAGACTGAAAAACGTACAACGGCTCACTCTGCGAGCGAAGTTATCCCCGCTTATTGTAAATAAGTGGCTTAAGGTCCTTGAGTCGTTAGGTAACGGTTGGCCTTTCGCTTACGCGCCTAGAGCGGTTGAAACTCGGGGCTGTTCCTTCCCCTGAGCCAGAGAACTACCGCTCCTGCCTTGAAGAGCCGCTACTCTACCGCTCAAGGAAAGAACAGCTCAAGACAATGACCCGCTCGTAACTAGCTCGTGAGCCGTTTCTCTTCGGTTCACAAGCGTGAGCGAATTTATCCCGGCTCGTGGACCTCCGGTATGCGCAGCTAATGGCAAAGTTCGACTCCTCTGACCGTTGGGCGCGTCTCGTTGAAACAAGGAAACATAGCCCTACTCAGTTAGATAATACATCTCTAGTCTAGAATAGTAAATATTTTACCGGGAAAGGCGTCCTCTTCAGGGTTTCAACGTGCCAGGGCCAGGACGAAGGCTTTCATTCTCAAGACAGGGACAGCGCCATTCCTAGAGCCTTCATCGCTCTACCAGCTTGGAGTCTGCCAGTGGGAGATGGTGTTACAGCTAGAACGAGTACGTTAGATTAGATTTTAGTCTAATGGTTCTCCGAAAAACAAACCCGGTGAGGTACTGGGCGTGTCAGGGTTAGGGGTCGACTCAGGGGTCTGTCTCTGCTTTCGTTACCCCTTTTCACTTCACTGCCTCCTTGACCAGCAAACCAGGGAATCAACCGACCCAACACAATGACTAAAAACATTCAGCACCCACGCCACCGTTTACAGACGCCAGAACCGACATCTCCCATGAACTCTATATACCCTACAATGAACAAGAAGACAACAACTGCCCGACAGCATTAAGTAGATCATATCTTTGCCAACCCGCCCACCAAAAACCAGGTGCAAGCAAGCCACCCCCTCACCAAGCCTCTCCCTCCCAAATCTCAAGGGTTTGCCATTCAATACACAAGCCCCCCCCACCAGTCCCTAATGCTGCCCATCTCCTCCCCACCTCCTTTACCTTGCCTGCCCGGCTGCCTGCCTTTCCGTCCGTCCGACCGACCGCCCGTCCGATAAACGCCTGAGAGACCCGACCCATGCCAAATGGATAGAATAAGGGTTTTGGGTCCGGTCCATGCATGCAACAACAACGACAACAACGACAACGACAACACCTTCCAAATCAAACCCGGCAAGCCACCCACCCACCCACTGTCCCCCGATAACGTACACTGCCGCCACCACGACAACATCCCACCACCCTATATCACCACGACACTCCTCAAGTCCTATCCTTACACACAGACTCAGACACACACATAACCTCTCCATCACATCCCATCCCCGTCCAACACCCCCCCTTTATTCCTCGAGTTTTTTACGCAGTCTTCCTCTTGCGCGGCAACCCCATCGCCCTCCGCGCCTTGAGGTCCCCCTCGGCGAGCCACTTGCACGCCTTGACCAGCTGCACGACATTGATGATCTGCTTGAGCGCCATGACGGGGAAGCTGACGCCGGCCAGCACCCAGGGCCAGAAGCTGTCCATCTTGTTGATGCGGGCGAGCTCGAGGGCGCCGGCGCTGTGCGGGTTCGCAAAGATGTGCTTCAGCAGCGACGAGTTGACCTGCGCGCCCTGGTGGATCGCCTCGGCGGCGTGGTCGGGCACGGTCTGCAGGAGGGAGGGGGAGAGTAGAGGGGAGGAGAAGGAGAGCAGGTAGAGCGCGATGAAGAAGGCTTCGTTGAGGGCGCAGGCGATAAAGAGGACGGTCTGGTAGTGGGTGGGGGGGTTAGTGAAGGTTGGAGAGACGGGGAGAAAGGGGGAGGGACGGTACCTTGTTGGTGTAGTAGAGGGAGAGGATGCGGCTGCGCGACTTGTCGACGTTCTTGTGGCTGTTCTCGGCGCCGCCCATGGCCAGCGTCGCGTACATGTGGATGTAGTGGCTCGCGAGGTCGAGCGAGATGAGGCCCTGGAAGAGGATGGCCCAGCGCGGGAAGGCCGACGACAAGAAGACGAGCAGGCACGCCGTGGTGCAGCGGTCCGTCACCATGTCGAGCACGGCGCCGAAGCGCGTCGACTGCTCAAAGTAGCGCGCCGCGTAGCCGTCGAGCGCGTCGAGCAGGCACGAGACGCTGTAGAGCAGCGAGCAGGTGCGCGGGTGCAGCGGCATGTAATAGAGCGAGGCGAAGGCGAGGATGATACGCGAGTAGCCTGCGGGGGGGAGGTGGGCTGTTAGCACCATGATTTGGGCGTCAAGCAGTTCTTGCCTTGCGACTCGTACCGATGATGTTTGGCCATAGCAAAAAGATGTTCTCGCGGGGCTCGTCGTCGGCGATGCTCCTGGCAGCCGCTGTGACGTGGGCGGTCGCATTGCCGTTGGCGCTATTGCGCTCTGGCGAGGCCGCTGCCGGGCCCTGGCGCCGATTCTTTGCTCCAGCCATTTGTTGGTTCAGTCGTCAATCATCCAACGGCGCAGAAAATGATGTGTCGTTTCGTCCCAATGGCAGGGCTCGGTGTTGTCGCAGCTCGTCGCGGATGGCGAGAAACCGAGGGATCCGGATGGCGCGGAAATGGGGAAATGCGAATTCGATCCTTGTGGATATCGAAGACAGGGAGGGTTTGCAGCCTGGGAGCTCGGTCGGCAGGGGTTGAAGGCGATGGCGGCGATGAATGAGCGTGATGGAGCGTCGTTGAAGACGGCCGTCGAGAAAAGGGGGGAGAGGACGGTGGACTGTTCGGGGTCTCGGGAAATACGGAGGTGGTGGACTGCGGCCAGGCCTGGTTGGACAACACGCGATGGTCGATGACGGTGGCCTGCCTGTGTTGGGCCCGAAATTTTGGCACTCGCCAGAGCCAAGGCTGATAACATTGGCGAGTGTTTGACAGGGATTGCGATAAGACCTCGACGCGTATTTCTGACCTGCTCAGTAAATTACGCTGTACACGTGTACAGCTTGTACTGTACAAGCATTACGGAGGAGCTTCAACAAGGTGAGGTAGGTGGGGCGAGGTGGACCAAGCTGGTGGCGCCCCGGCAATCGGCGCGCTCCAGCCCGGCGCAACAATTCCCGTCTCCAATCACAGTTGGGCGCAGCGAGGAATACCTAGAAGCCGGTGAAGTCTTCCAGAACCAGCAGAGTGGTTATTGCAACATCGACATGGCAACTGGTACTTGGCAGTTCTTACCTTGCGCATTGTTGCGGCGGCATGTCTTGGTGGCGAGAGCGATTTATTTCTTCAGACTGCATGCTTTGCAAGAGTTCAGTCGAGTTGATCGTGCCATGAACGGGCCGCTGGCTTGTTCAGTGACTTCGGGCCGCCGCGTCTCTGGCTGAGTTCTCGGAGGATTTCTCCGAAGGGCGATGCTGGCAGTGAATCTCCGGTCCTACGCGGTCATGACTGATCCGATTCCGTGCTCGGGGTTCTGGAAGGCAAAGGCAGGAATCTGCCACGGGGACGATCATGCTCACGTCCTTACTAACGGCGGCCGTTGGGTCGGCGACATGTTCCATGTCCCACCTCACGGTCTCATGCGGTCTGTGCCTGCATTGCAGCAGGCCCTGCACTTGCGAACACACGACGCCGCAGAACCAAGTTCAAGCGCAGGCGAATTGCATGCGGCACAGTGCGCCAGAGAGCAGGGTCGAGGGGCACCGGACAGGGACCCCGCCCGCCGGATTGCGCTCCGCGCTGCGAAGCAAATCAGAGAGCAGCGTTGGAGAGGGCGTCCGCCCCGGTGAGGACGCCATGACAGGATCAAGTTGCAGCATGTGCGTTCGCGGGGCTGAGATCGAAGCGAGCCGTTTGCTGCAGCCTCATCTCGCGCGAACCCACGGCTGCCCGCCCATGCAAGGTCTCGGCTGCTCGGGGCAAGATGTCGACGGCCAGAGATTGCATCGAATATCGGTACTGTGTCCCATGTACTGTGTTGGGCCGTCCGTCTCGAGGCGGTCCAGCTGCCAACACGACAGACGTTGCAGCAGCCGCATCCTGAACCCCGGAAAAGGCGATCACCCGTCCTGGCCCCCAACGATTTGCGGAATCGGCCGCACGGCCAGCGGATGCAGAGGTCTCCCGGTTCCTGTCGCACCGTGTCAGGACGAGCTGGCGCCGCCCGCGGCACGATGTGGCTACTTGAGACGGCACTGCAGCACTCCGGGGCGGAGCTCCGATCGTCTCTCTTGTTGGTCTGAAAAAGCCAGTTTCTCTCCGGAGGCTGGATCGAGTTCGCAGGTTCATGGTTGACGGCAGCGGGGATGCTTGGAGTGGAACAGTTCGTGGGGTCGAGCCAGGGCTTGAAAAAAGGGCCCTTGCGTGGACAGGGGTCCCACAAGCGGTTGTGCGCTGAGTGGGTGATGCTGCACCCGGGGAGCGGCACAGTCTGCAATTGGAAGCCGCAAAATTAGGGGTGTTCATCAACACTCGACACATGCCTCGAGTGTGCATCAGAGGGGACAAGCTTCTGCTCGCTCTTTTCTTTTTTGCCTCCCTGGCCCCTCCTGCGGCGGTCCGTCTGTTGGTTTTGGCGCTCGACTCAGCCCGCGTGCATTGCATCGTGCCATTGTCCAATTCGAGCCCCCCGCCAAGGCCCCATCGACTGGCTGGGATGTCATCCGTTTGCCGTTTGCTGGGTTCCTGCTGGGTTCTTGTGCTGGACCTGGACACACAGCTGCTCTGCTCTTGCGCCGCTGCCGGTTGAAGTCCGTGGCCTCGACCCTCGACCCTCGATCCGGACTGTCACAGCGCTCATCTAACTACTGTACCCTGCGTGCATAATTAAGCTCTCGAGGAACCCCCAACGTTAATCTGGTACCGCTTCATAAGAAGTGGCTCCCCAGGCCTGCCCATCTCTCTTTTCTATTTTAAAACTTGTTGGAGCTTCTTCTGTACGAGCCGAGTACGGATCAACATTAAGGTTTGCTGGACTTCGATTGGCGCGCCGTCCCCAGCTCCTGCTCCCGATTCCCGAAAGTACCTCTCTACCTTACCACAGATCCCCCCTCAGTCCCCAACCGGCTTCTCTCCGCCTGCGGGGTTCCAGTTGTCAAACTCAAGGTCAAGGTCTTTTTCGCATCCACAGTCGGGACCCGCCGCACCAGCACTCATCAGGATAGTAAAAGCCCTCCTCTTCGCATTTTGTCGACGCGTCCTTGGTCGTTTGATATCGCCCCCCCCTCACACTGCCCACTGCCCTCACACCCAAGCTTTCGTTTTCGAGCCGCGTCGCTGGTCTTCTGTGTCCCGGTCGTTCTTGTGCCCTGCTTTCTGCACGACCGCCCATTGGAGCTCGGCAGTGCGTCTCTTCGGCTGCATCCCATCTGCATCTGCATCGGCGTTGCTGCGTTTCTGCGCCATCACCAGGAGAAGACGCCACCGCTCGGAAAAAGCAGATTAAACTTGCGACGCTCCATCCCGTGGCGTCAACTAGCCGCCAACTCACCATCGCTTTGGGCACGCCTGCATCTCCGTGGGTCGCATCGCATCCAAGCTGCCGGTAAATACCGTCGCCTGTCGCTGTCGCCTGCCGTCTGTCGCCTGTCGCTTGTCGAGCGAGGGGAGAGAGGGGAGAAAAAAAGAGAGAGAAATCTACTCGGTACAAATTTGCCTGCCGCCTGCGACATTGCTTGATTCTGAAACCCACCTTACCTTTGCCGACTTGCTCGCTCTTTGCCGTTTCGCACTTTCGAGCTTTCACTTTCGAGCTTCGCACCTCGCACCTCGCACCGCGTTGCCGTTTCCGTTCGCATCACGCATCACATAGCACTCACCACGGTCGAGTTCACTGACGGCAACCATAAATAAAAAAAAAAATGGCGGACCGCCATGCCACTCTAGCTCTGCCCTTCGCCGAGCGGGCGAAGACGGCGACCCACCCGCTCACTCGCTACCTGTTCCGCCTGATGGACCTCAAGGCCTCCAACCTCTGCCTCAGCGCCGACGTGACCACGGCCCGCGAGCTGCTGGCGCTGGCGGACAAGGTCGGCCCGTCCATCGTGGTGCTCAAGACGCACTACGACCTGATCTCGGGCTGGGACTACAACCCGCAGACGGGCACCGGCGCCAAGCTGGCCGTGCTCGCCCGCAAGCACGGCTTCCTCATCTTTGAGGACCGCAAGTTTGTCGACATTGGCAAGACGGTGCAGATGCAGTACACGGCCGGCACCGCCCGCATCGTCGAGTGGGCGCACATCACCAACGCCAACATCGACGCCGGCAAGGACATGGTGCGCGCCCTGGCCGAGGCCGCCGCCAAGTGGAAGGAGCGCATCAACTACGAGGTCAAGACGTCGGTCACGGTCGGCACGCCCGTGTCGGACCGCTTCGACGACGCCGAGGAGCCCGAGCAGCAGCCCCGCCAGGGCGACGAAAAAGGTGAGCGCCGGCTCGAGGCCAACGACCAGAACCAGAGCAGACGAGACAGCAAAGACGTTGACGGCCGGAAAGGGAGCATCGTCTCCGTCACCACCGTGACGCAGTCGTTCGAGCCGGCCGACTCGCCCCGCCTGTCCAAGACGAACGAGCAGGGCGGCGACGACGCCGTCTTCCCGGGCATCGAGGAGGCCCCCGTCGACCGCGGCCTGCTGCTGCTGGCCCAGATGTCGTCCAAGGGCTGCCTCATGACCCGCGACTACACCGACGCCTGCGTCGAGGCCGCCCGCGAGCACAAGTCCTTCGTCATGGGCTACGTCGCCCAGGAGTCGCTCAACTCGGCCCCGGACGACAACTTTATCCACATGACCCCGGGCTGCAAGCTGCCGCCGCCAGGCGAGGAGGAGAACGGCCAGGTCGCCGGCGACGGCCTCGGCCAGCAGTACAACACGCCGAGCAAGCTCATCGGCGTGTGCGGCACCGACATTGTCATTGTCGGCCGCGGCATCATCTCCGCCGACGACCCGCCCTCCGAGGCCGAGCGCTACAGGAGGAAAGCCTGGAAGGCGTACCTGGCCCGCTTGGCGTAGAGAGAGAGTGAGAGAGTAGGGGAAAAGAAGGGGGATATCTTTCTGGTTTGTTGTGTGCCAGCTCATGCTTTTGATGATGAAATCCAGGGCGAGCAAAAAGGGTAAAAGGAAAATGCGACAAAAATGTGGAAATAGGAAGGGAGGTTCGGGCGAAAATTGCCGTGAGAGCGTTTTATGCAAAGTACTATTTTTCGAAAGGGGACGATTTGGCCAAGGGGCCAGAATCTAGGGGGGTTCTCGGGAGGGCGGGGGCGTTTTTGCTGGACAATAGACTTTGAGAAATGATGGGATGTCTTCCTGCTGTGCAATCTTGGACCGAACAGATCTTCGGTGGAACAAGGGCTTTTGTGTGTGGGCGGTTGCAGACTCCATCTTTATATACAAGGATTTTTTTATCCTTTAAGGCCTCGCGTGCTCTGTACCCGACGGCAAAGTCAGCACGGGGGGTTTGTTCTCGATCGCTGCTGACATGCGGCCCGGAGGGAGCCGCACCTTGTCTTAACAGGCCCGGTGTTAACGGACAAGGGGGGCGGAAGGGGGAGCGCACCCGTGGCCTGGAGTTAACGGCGCTACCGGGACGGCGGCGCGGGAACGCCAAATGCTTGGCGACATGGGATCGCTGTCCATTCTGGGAAGCGAGGATGCTGACCAATCCTTTCTCGACATCATCACCAGGAACAAGGAAGGGCATGTGCATCCTTCGGCGGAGTTTGGCCCGAGCATGACTGGAGGAGTCTCGAAGTCTCGAGTCTGCTCTTTGTAAACTGACCGCTTTCTACTTCTCAAACATCGGTCTTGTGTGATTCTGCCGGGCTTTGGTTGGTTCGTTCCATGTCGGACGCATCCATGTCCTCGACCAGTCCCGAAGACGGGGCGCCCGGCGCCGGCCCGGACTGGGGCGATAACTCTAAAACAAAGGAGGGAGCCCGGCCGCCGCCCCGCAAGCGGAGGAGGATAGTCATCTCGTGCACCGAGTGCCACCGGCGGAAGCAAAAGGTGCGCCACCCATGCCCACTTCCCCCCCTCAGGATAAGGGGTCATGCTGACGGACTCGCCCAGTGCGACCGCAAGTTCCCCTGCACGAACTGCGTCTCGCGCAGCAAGGAGGACGCATGCCAGTACGAGACGGGCGCCCCAACGGCCAAGAAGCACGGCCGGCTGGCCACGGGCCCGGCGTTGTTGTCCCCTGAGGAGGGCGCTGCCGCCGCCACCACCACCAAGGCGCGCGGCGAGGGGGGCGCCGCTGAGCTTGTCACCGCCACCTCCTCTTCCTCCTCCGCCCTTCCCACTAATGTAGCCACCTTTGCGGGTTACTCCCACGCCGGCGCGAACAACACGCTCAACTTTCTGCACCGCATCGAGACGGCCACCACACCCGCGGAGGACGGCGTTGCAGGGACTGCCGCGTCGGCGACTTCTGTGCAGTCGACAGATCCGCCCGCGACGCGTGATCGCTACCGCGGTCTCATTCGGCGTATGTTGATCTGCTGTTTGCTTTCTTCGGTGTGCTTGTTATCCCCCCTTGATCACCTCACTTCTGTTATTCTGTTACAGCCTTCCCTTCCCTCCCCCTTTCCTCTCCCAGCTTCCTCTCTCTGCACATTCTTTTTCTCTCCCATCCTCTTTCCATCTCCTTCTGTTCCCGCCGTTTTCCGCCCTCTCTCCTCTTTTCCTCCCCCCTTTCCCCCCATCTCAACCCCCAAGCCACCATCCCAAAACCGAAACAAGTTTCCCTAACGGAAGCACAAAAAGAACTCCCCCGCGCCCCCCTCATCACCGCCCTCGCCGCCATCTACTTCCGCGACTTCAACTGGCACTACGCCGTCCTCGACCACGACATCTTCCACGCCCAGCTCGGCAAGTGGTACTCGCTGCCCCTCGCCGGGCTCCTCCTCACCCACGGCCCCGGCGCGCTGGGCCGGGAGATGGCCGCGTTCCCCGCCGTCGTGTTCCAGCTGTGTGCCGTGGCGCTCTTGACGCTCGACGATTGTCCCGGTCAGGAGGGTTCTTCCGAGAACGGTGGAGATGGAGATGGAGACGGGGAGGGGCTGGATAGGGGCATGTTTGAGAGCCTCAAGTACGCGGGGGGCATGACGTTTGAGGATCTGGCGAGGGAGTACAGCGAGTGCGGGGTGGAGGTGGCGCAGGTGCTGGGCAAGAGGGGGATGGGGTTGAATACGGTCGTGGCGGGGTGGGTGAGGGGCGGGTGGTTGAAGTACGTGGGGTTGGTGACCGAGTCGGTAGGTTTGCGTCTATCTCTGAGGAGAGTGAGGGGATGGCTGATGAGTACCTTGTGTTTCAGTGGCACGCCATCGGCTCGGCGATACGGGACGCGCAGGAGATTGGGATGCACCGCGACAGCCTGGACCCCAAACCCGCCGGGGAGGGCGCCGAGGCGGCGCTGGAGAACCAGTGGGAGGTGCAGCGGCGCAGGAAGGTGTGGATGACGCTGGCGCTGTGGGACATCCACATGGCGTGCGTGCTGGGCCGGCCGACGACCATCAACCTCGGCATGGCGCCGCCCTCGCTGCCCGTCGATGCCCCCGACCCAAAGGACCGCGCCCGGACGCCGGTGCTGCCGAGGAGGGAGGACGACCCGCCGACGCCGCTGACGCGGGCGCTCTGGGCGTGCCATCTCATGCGCCCCCTGAAGGACATTCTCGAACTGGAAAAGGAGGGGCCGTGTCCCAAGGACTTTGAGAGGGTGGACCGGGTGCACAACGAGCTGCTGGAGCTCGACGCCAGGACGCCGGCGTACTTTAGGCTCGAGAATCCCGACACGCGGTTCGATGCGCTGCCCGAGTGCGACTGGCTTACCCTGGCCCGAGTGATCCTGCCGCAGCTGTCGACGTTTGAGCTGATGGCGCTGCATCGGCCGTACATCTTTACGCGGCCGAAGAGCAGGACAGAGGCATTAAAGGCGAGCTTGGATATGCTGCACGTACAGAGGCTGCATTTCATGGCGCTCAAGCCGCAGATGTACAAGACGTAGGTGCGTCCTCGGAGTTGTGCCAGGAACTCTACTGACAACAAGGGCCAGATTCACGCTGTTCTTTGGCACCTTTGACGCTATCGTGCTCATGGCGTCCATCTACATCCTCTTCCCCAAGGAACACCCCGACCTGGTGCGGAACGCACTCCAGCACTTCCACTGGGCCGTCGAGCGCTTCGAGGCCATGTCGGCCCGCAACTCCCTCGCAAAGGCCGCCCTGGGCGTCCTGCACGCCATCTACCTGCGGCTGAAGCGATCGTTGGGTATCTCAAGCCAAGTTGCTCAGCGCATGTTGGTGTCTGGATCGTCATCAACAAGCCCGGCAAGCGGAGCTGGCAGCGGCAGCAGCCTCCATTCTCTCCGGAAAGGCTCCAGCACCGCGGCCTCAAGCTTCAACCAGTCCCCGACAACAAGCTCAAAAGCAAGCATAGGCGCAGCCGTGCTCTCCATGACAGAAGACGAGCTCTCCCCGGCGCAGCACGCGCAGATCCCAGGGACCAGATACCCGCCTCCTCCAAGCAGCAGCGCCACGCTGACTTCGGCCTCGTCCGGCCCCACGCCCGAGTTCAACTTCAACCTCGATCCGGAACTCTTCCCCGCGGATCCCGACACCGGCGGCGGCGCGTTTGACTGGAACCCGCCAAGCGACTTTGACTGGTCCAGCCTCCAGCCCATCTATGCCACGAGCGATCTCGTGTATCACGACCTCGTCGGGACGGGGCCGAGGGTGGATAGGGGGGCTGGTCCCGCCTGGGGCTATCCGAGCCCGCAACAGCAGCAGCAGCAGCATGGCTATGGATTAAGTGCAGGCATGGGTGCGGACGGTGTAGGGCAAAAGGGAGGGATAGGCATGGGGATGACCTGTGCTGCGGCGGGCGAGGAGGAGAGGCTGCCCGGGTTTTGTCAGTTTGGCGGGGACTTTGCGGGGGATAGTGTCTGGAGTCTGTTGAACCAGTATACCCCCTTTTGAGGGCTGAGCAGCTCAGGGGTAAAGGGGTTAATTTGGTTACACCGAACAACAGACCCTTGTTCGAGTCAGCAAGCAGGGGACTGGGGTAAGCAAGGGCAAAGAATCCCGGTGGAAGCCAGAAAGCAACAGCTCTTTCAAGGTAGAGTCTGGAAGATCTAGGAGCAAAACAACTGCCTACAACTCCCAGCGGTGGATGATGGTCAACAACGGTGAACAACTGCTAGCAATACCCTTGAGAGCCGCGACTCTCCACGTACGTTGTTCAATGCTTGATCCCTACCCTTTTCCGCGCAATACAAAGTACTTCGTGACGGGTGATCATACCAGCTCCAATTACCGCACCAAACCGTTTGCTTTCTCGTTGAGTCGCGGCCTTGAGTAGTTATGCCACGGTAGAGCCTGTTTGATATTCTAAAAATAGTACATCCAAACCAGCCTCGTAGGTCATAACTGTGGCTTGGGAGCCATAGCCTAGCCCGGAGGTCACCTCCGAAACACAGTGTCGTCACGGGGGATATTGCAGAAGTGATCGGAAGGCTGAAGGCAAGCTCGAGATGGATATACGAGGTCTGGGGCTGCACCTGACGAACGAAATGCGTATTCTCAAGGGGAAGTTCAACAAGTTGTTGACAGATGGATTACGTACTGGCTCCTGAATCGAGATCGACTACAGCAATACGATGTAGTAGCCAGAGTGAGGACTGGCAGCCTTGCGCAGCCGCCTCGCGCAGCCGCCGCCAACATCTATTTATAACATTCATTCATCGGACTCGTAACAGCTGCCTCACTCTTCAGACTGCCTAGGTAGACGCAGAAAGAAGAAGGCACATGTCTCTAGTCTCAAGCTGTTTGCAGTCTATATACCGTCCCTCAGACGCTGTAACAACCGAGATTGCGGGAGTGTCACACTGCGCAGCAGACCTGCCTCTTGTTTATAGTGTTCCAATCTAGCTTTCTGACGTTCAGTACTTCCTTTCTCCTCCATCGACAGCCAGACGACCACAAGATGGCAATCATCACAATCAACGGCAACTCCCTTGACCCAAACGCGCCGACCCTCCGGACATTCAACCTCGTCAGCGAGACGGCCAAGGGGTCGAAGTACATTCTGATACAGACGAACAGTCCGTTAACCAAAGAGATCAAACAAGAGCTCAAGAACAAAAAGGTCAAGATTCACGAAAAGGTATCAGAGGACACGTACCTCTGCGGGTATGAGCCAGACGTACGACTCCTCAAGTAACACGACCAAAATGCACACTAAAGTTGACCCTTTCCAAGGACCTGTCCGAGATCCGAGCTCTCCCCTACGTTACCTACGCAAACATCTATCAGCCACATTTTGTGATTGAGTCCCGCCTCAAGGGCGTCCCTGCGGCGTCGTCGGCTACCGCTCCGCTCCTCCCTGCACCGGCGCGAACCGGCAGCCCCGTGACGGTCGACGTAGAGTTTCACAAGGATGTGTCCGAGACGCCCGAGCTGATCAAGAGCCTTGCGGAGGCGGCGCGTCTGGATCCGGACGAACTGAAGACGGACGGCTACAAAGCCCGAATCACGGTGCAGCGCCGCTACCTTGCCGACGTGGCTGAGCTCGATCCGGTCAAGAGCATCAACCAAGTGCACCCGGTGAAGCTGCACAACAATGTCGCCCGTGGCATCCTGGGTCTTGCAGGAGCCGTGGTTCCAGGCACCGCCAACACCCCGTACGAGGGCGAAGGGCAGCTCGTGGGCGTCGCCGACACTGGATTCGACCAAGGCTCCCGCACCCCGGGCAGGGTGCACGCTGCCTTTACCACCAACGGAGCCGCGCGTGTCAGGGCGCTGTACGCCCTCGGTCGCCCGAACAACGCGTCGGACCCCGAGGGCCACGGCACCCACGTCTGCGGATCGGTCCTCGGGGACGGCACATACCGCTCCACGGGAGAACGCATTCAAGGCACCGCGCCCAAGGCCACACTGGTCATGCAGTCGGTGCTTGACCGGAGAGGCAGGCTCGGCGGCATCCCCTCCGACCTACGAACCCTATTTGCCCCCCCGTACGACGAACACGACGTCCGCATTCACACCAACAGCTGGGGGGCGGCACCCGACCCCTTCTACCAGATCGAGTACAACGACTCGTCCAAGGCCATCGATGACTTTGTCGACACGCACCGAGGTATGGTGATTCTCTTTGCGGCCGGCAACGACGGCATGGACACGGCGCCCCGCGACGGCATCGTGGACCGCTCGCAGGTCGGCGCCGAGGCGGCAGCCAAGAACTGCATCTCTGTCGGCGCGTCCGAGTCGTTCCGCCCGGACATCGACCTCCGCTACTCCAGCTTCGGCTTCCCCAAGGAGCCGCTGCTCTCCGACGAGGTCGCCAACAACCCCCAGGGCATGGTGGCCTTCTCCTCGCGCGGCCCGACGCGCGAGGGCCGCATCAAGCCCGACGTGGTCGCCCCGGGCTCGTGCATCCTCTCGACGCGCAGCGCCCGCGCGCCCCTCAACACCGACTGGGGCTCCAGCTCCAGCGACGGCGACCCGACCTACATGCACCTCGGCGGCACGTCGATGGCGTGCCCGCTCGTGGCCGGGTGCTGCGCCGTGCTGCGCGAGACGCTCGTCCGGCACGGTTTAACAACACCCAGCGCGGCACTCGTCAAGGCCCTGCTCATCAACGGCGCCGTCGAGCTGCCCGGGCAGTACGTCCCCAGCGAGGCCGGCGCGAGCCCCAACAACTCGAGCGCTGGGGGCCGCGTCCACGTCGCCAACAGCATCGTCATCGGCAGCGCCACGCCGGAGAGCAAGGGCGTGGTCATGACTGACGACAAGTCGGCCGGCTTCCGGGACGAGGCCGAGCCGCTCGACACGACCGACGTGTTTGAGTTTGCGATCCCCATCCCCGCGGCGGGACATACCCTAAAAGTCACGCTGGTCTGGACGGACCCGGCCGGCGCCGCGCTGCAGAACGATCTAGACCTGGTGGTCGTCGCGACCGGCGGCGGCGGAGGCGGCAGGCGGGTCGAGCGCCACGGCAACCAGGGGGCCAACGAGTTTGCGGTGGGCGCGAGCCGGCCGTTCGACCGCAACAACAACGTGGAGCAGATCGTCTGGGGGGGGATTCCGAAGGGGGATGCCGAGGTGAGGGTCAGGGCGCAGAATGTCACGTCGCTGGAGGGGCAGACGTTCGCGCTGGCTTGGAAGGTGTTTTAGGTGAGCGAGCCGCCTTGGACCAAAAGGTCGGCCTTCACGCTGTGACCTTTATCTTGGAAGCTGAGCGTGGTAGGAAGAGACTTTTGTTCTCTTTTCCTTTCACTAAGAAAAACGAGGTCGGTGGGACAAACAGCGCTAGGAAAGGGGGGTGAAGAAGAACGAAAGGGTGAGGGAAAATGGGTAGACTGGAGAAAGCAGGTATTCTTAAAACCAAGAAAAAAAGGACAAGAAAAAAGCCGAAAGGAAAGAACTGATAAAAATGAAAAATGCCAAAAAGGGAGGGCGAAAGAGCCGAAAACCGAGGACTACTTCCCCTGACATTTTGATGTACAAGGTCGATTTGCTGCCGAGCCATACCGTAAACAACAAAGAAAAAAGGAACTGAGTGCCCATTTCTATTTTCCGCCTTCTTCTGGCTGTAAGGAGCGTGGGTGAGAGACCACTGTGATGTGGAGCCGTTTCTCACATTCCATCCGCTCTATACAAGCAAGTGCTTTCCGCCAGGGACAGTCGACTTGTGACTTCAGGCAACTCAACTCCCCTTAGTTGATGCATTATATGAACCACGTTTCCTCTGTTCTCTAACACATACGACCATACCTACCAGAGAACTTGGGATCCCGTCCGCTCTCCCTTAAATAAGCTGGTAAGGGCCAGACTAGTAGTTGGGTCGGTGACGACCAGCGAATCCCTGGTGTTGTATGTTTTTTTCTCTCTCTTTTTGAGCATGAACAAAGGCTGTATCATGGTTGTGTACTAAATCACAGTATGCCTACGTACATCGGGGTGCGAGTTTCTCGCTGGCGGAATCCAACGATTGGTTGGCACTCGTTTCTCCAAAAGGACCCTGCATGAACGTTCCCTAGCATTCCAACAAACCTCATCTTACAAACTCTTCGCGAATCGTCTACGGTCAAGAACGGCGTACCGTGACGCCTTGACATTGATGGCACCAGACAGCAAGCTTCCCGGCATTTTACGCCTCACTCCCGACATTCGACGCTGCATCTTCGTGCACGCTGGTCTCGGACTAAGACCACATTATGGCGGAACAGCGCCTGTTGTGTACGATCTAGGTCACCCAGCCAGGTGCGACACAATCAAGTCGCCGGACAACCTCGAGCAGGAATTCCAGAGATTCCACGGCCTGCTACTCTCCTGCCGCACCATTTACGCCGAAGCGTCTACCCTCCTATATTCGGCGAACTGGTTCATCGTCCGCTACCAACCTCGACGGTCTTTGGCGGCCCTGCGGGCGCTGACGCCACACGCGTTAGCATCTCTGACCAGTCTCAAAATCATCCTCAACCAGGCCTCCTGCCACGGAGAGAAAATTGGATCTGAAGGCTTAAATTGCTGCAGCAGCGGCAGACACGCCTCGGGCTGCATTGTATGGGAGCACGAATACGACCACGATCTTCCCCTGGACGGATCTGGTCCTCTGAGCGAGGCTCTTCTCGCAGAGTGGCATGCCACCGCCGCCCATCTCGCACCGCACATCGTTGCCGGGCAGCTCGAGCTGACCCTGGTTTGCGACCTTTGCCCCGACGATGTTCAAACAGCCAGGGCTGTGCTGGGCACCCTGCGTCTGCTGCCGCGGCTGAAAGACTGCCATATCCGCCTGTGCGAGACGCGCGACCCTCGGCTTCGGCAACTTGCCCAGGAAGCTGTCTTGCAGGCCCGGGGGATCGCACCCTCCCAATTCCCCGCGTCACCCGGCGCTGCCCGCCCTCGCCTCGTCAACCTTCCACGCGAGCTGCGGCTTCGCATCCTCGAGTACACCGACCTCGTCACCCCCTTCAACGAAATCACCTGGAGCCGCGCATCCCGCGGCTACCGCATCGGCCCCGACGGCTGTCCCGTCCTCGACGGCACCGGAGACTGCCCGCCGGAGTTCCACCACCACGGGTGCCAGTTCCTCCAGTGCCACCAGGCGCCCTGGCCGCAGCCCTCCATCGGCTGCCTCTGCCGCCTCCGGCACGCGGCCGCCTCGTCCCGGTGCAAGTGCTGGGCGCCGCCCACCCCGCTCTTCCTCGCCTGCCGCACCCTCCACGCCGACGCCACCCTCACCCTGTACACGCGCAACCGGCTCGTCGTCATCGACAGCCCGTCCACGAACCCCTACCACCCTGGCCGCCGGGCGACTACCGCCACGCCTCCTTCGCCGCGAGCCACTTCCTCCAGCACGTCCTCCCGCGCCCGGCGCTCCGGCACGTCCGGTGTCTGGAGTCGTCTTCGCGCCCTTTACGCACTTGTCCCGGCCGCGCGAGGGGCACCCGGCCCTGCGGGAGTGGGGGGAGAGGTGGGCGGCGGCGGGCGGGCTGAACCTGCCCGCGCTGGCGCTGCGCTGGTCGTGGCGGGGGGCGAGTACGAGCCGCGCGGCGGGGCGGACATGACGCGCGCGCAGGGCAAGGAGGTGCTGGCGGTGTAATGCTCTGTTGGCGCCGCTGCGGCTGCTGGGTTCTTCGGGTGGTGGTGGTGGTGGTGGAGGAGGGTGGCGCGGTTCTATGCCGAGCTGGCGTGGCCGCTGAAGTGGGCGCGGGGGGAGGGCGGGGGAGGGGATGGGGATGGGGAGGAGCAGCGGTGGCGGGAGCGGGTGGGGGAGAAGAATCGGGAGCTGAAGAGGAGGGCGGAGGGGTTTGTTATGGGCGAGCGGTATGCCGGACGAATCGAGGCGGCGGGTGGTGCGGAGCCGCGGAAGAGTGTTTGGACGTGGTCTTATCGGTCTGAGTATTGACGCAGTAATTCCCTACTAACTATGCGTGAAAAGCGCCTGAGGAAAAAAAAAGGAAGTAAAAGCAGCACTTCACTCGCGAGATTAACCTTCACGAAGTAAAAATTGGTACATTCAGCAGGAGCTGTGGCGCAGTTAAATGCAGTATAAACACAGCCATTTGGCAAAGGAGATCACATGTGAGAGGGTCGTCTGCCGGAACGGAGAGAACATAAAAGTCTAAAGGTCAAAAGACTAAACAAGGAGGAAGGACTTCACCCTGATTGCAGTCTCATCATACCAGCATAAAAAGATACTCGTATTGAACACACCCCTGGCATCTCTATCTATTGTGTGACATGCAGGAACACAATGTAACAGACCCAAGGCGAGTCTGACAGTTCCACAACAGCAAGCCCTACGTCTACTCCCAGTCACACAAACCCCTTTGTACCGCTAGTCAGAGCATAATGTCGCCAGGCATCGCCCGACCCGCTTGACTCCTGCCGTTCACGCCAGCCAACGGTTTTCTCGGCGACACTCTCACGGGGATCTTGCTCATCTTGTTCAGCCAGTTGCTCGTGACGGTGCACTCCATCGGACTGGCGAGCTCGAGGTCAAAGGACCGGAGCAGGTCGGGGACGAACTTGTAGATTTGGCAGAGGGCAATCTGGGCAGTTTGAGTCAGGGGTAAGTAAAGTGAGATCCATTTTCTGGTTTGGGGAGAACTCACATTTTTCCCGATGCAGGTTCGTGGACCGGAGCTGAACTATATGTTTGGCAAGAGCATCGCATCGTGTCAGTCAAATCTGTGTCTCAGCCTTCTGGTTATAATCAATGATCTCATACCTGCAATATATGCTTGTCCATCCTGGCCGCATCCCTCTCCAGCCACCTCTCCGGCCTGTACTCGTCTGCGTCGTGCCCAAAGATCTCCCTGTCGCGTGGACTGTGTTGGGTTCATGCCGAGCAGAGCCCTCCAGAAGACCGGCAATCTCCCCCGCCGGGTGGCACGTCTCGCGTTATGGACATGCCTGGAATTAGGCCTTCCCTTCCTTGCAAGAAGGTAGGAGAGTTGAGGCTTCTTGTAGGTGATGTGAGGCCAGCTCAGCTGGCCCCGCTTGGCGGCGGTATCGATTTCGTCGCGGAGTTTTTTGGTATACTTTTGGGTGCTTGAGGAGGAAGTAGAGGATGGCTGCGATTGCGGTGGAGGATGTATCGGATCCGGCAATTCTAAGCCGTAGGTACGGTTAGACGGGTAAGTGGTCTTTCAACCCAGGGCCAGTTATGAAAAGGGGGACCAACAAAGCCGTGTGAATCTCGGCCTTGACCTCGATCGGGCCATAGTCGACTTCATCGCCCTTTTCCTTCATGATCTTGACAATCCCCGCAAACATGTCCTTCCGCTCCTCGTCCACAGCGGCCGCATCCTTCTTGGTCATCCACCACTCGGTGGCCGCCTCAAACATCTGGAACGCGCTGAGCGACCGGGCCACGCTCGGGATGCACGCCGCCAGGGCCCACATGACGGGGCGTGCGTAGGACGGCGCAACAGCCAGCAGGGCCAGGCCGATACCCAGGTCGTCGATGGCGCGGATCCAGCCGTTGAAGTCGGCCTTCTTCTCGAGGAAGCCAAAGTGCTGGCTGAAGAAGAGCTCGCCGATCACGTCAAACGAGTACCACCGCACCCACTGTCCAATGTTGGTCGCCTCGCCCTCGGCGGCTACTTCTCGCATGCGCTGAAAAAAGGTGTCGGTGCACGCGTCGATCCGTTGCTCTGACCGCACCACGTTGGACATGGTGTAGATGTGGTTGACGATGCGCCGGCGGGCCGCGTGATACTCCGGGTCCTTGGCCGTAAACAGCTCGGGGAATCTGGCTGCGGCGTGTGTTAGTTAGGGGTCAAGATCCCACCTTTCGAGATCGTGGCGATTTTACGGAATGGTGGCTGAAACGCCTGAAAGAAGTCGCTCTGTGTTGATGGCACATGTTAGCATTCAATAACACAGGAAATGTCCGCTGCGACATCTTCTCACCTTTGGAAAGCCAGGCTTAAAGCCGTAGATGGTTTTGATTGCCGAAGGATCGGCAATGACGACCTCGTCAGGGGCGATGCGGACGATAGGCCCTACTCACATGTAAGGAGAAGAACATGAATTGTCAGATGAGTCCCCAGCTGGCGGTGTGTAGTAGCATCATCTTACCATATCTGCGGTGCAGCTGCGTCTGTCTTTGGTGATCCCTCGCGGCGACAATCTCTCTCATGTACCAGAGCCGAGAGATGGAGGCGAAAAAGGGGCCGGGGTACTTGGAGTAGGGATGCAGCCACCTCGCGTAGATGATCCAGGGCAGCCAGTACAAAGCCACCACGGCGATGAACCATGAGAGAATTGACATGACGGACTGTGTGTCGACTTTCAAACAGGGAGGTAGTTAGACAGGAAACCTGGGAAGCGCGTGATGCGGGGATGTCTTGCTTGTCATATTTATGGCTCTCTACTGTGTGTTTACTGCTGCTCTTAAACTGTGTGTTTGCTTCTGGCTCCCAAAAGCTGCATGGTCTCGAACGCCTCCCTACATGTACCCGGGGACATGGATAAAGCAGGGCTTGCAAGCCTGGGCCGAATAGTAGCCGTGTCACATCGCTTCAGCTGGCATCAACCGAGTGCCTAGTCGGTTGCCACCGGGCTATCTATTCCGCGAACCCGGATTTCGTGTGATGGGCGGCAAGTCTCGGAGTCCGAATGCCATTCAGAGGTCTCAAGATATTGTCTGAGACCATCACAAGGATCTCTACTGCGGCTAGGGCGGGGATCGTTGTGGTGCCAAGAGCTTCGTTCCAGCAAATTTGTCGGGAGACTGCAGGAGCTTGAGAGCCAACGGCAGATGAACCCCTTCCTCATTGGCCAGAGGTGAGCCACGGCTTGTCTCAACCAGACTGTAGAGCTCGTGTGCTTGTGAGAACAAGCATGAGGTTGAGCAGCCCGATGGAGTGCGTGACAGCTGCTCGAGTCCGAGCTCTCCACTTTGAATACCTGGTAGGTAAGTTGGATTCTGTGCTTGGCGGTTACTGTAAGGTCCTTTGAAGAGAGCTGCAACCCGATGGTTCGCTGAGCGAGCTCGGAGTACACCAAAAGGCTCTGGCTAGGCTTGCCCGAGGCATGAGTGGCAATTGTTGGTCAGCTCGCATTAAATATGGACAGTATCATCTATGCTAGGCCCGAGTGCGAACTTGCAGCTCCTGTCAAGCGTCAGCACTTGGCACTCCAAACCGACTCTCTCGTTGTACCGTCTGGCTCCCAGACCAGCTTCTGCCGTGATCTCTCTCCACAATCTTCACTATGCCTCCTTCCGCTCTTGCAGACAAGCTCGACGCACTCGTCGAGCGTCTGAGCAAAGTCGCCCAGGACGTACGGGCAGGCGTTGTCTCGCTGGAGACGGACACTCCCCGCCGGATGGGAGTGGCCCAGGTTGGCACTGAGCTGATCAACACGGTTACTCTGCCAGAGGACCAGATCCACTTGTTCCTGCCCCAGCTTGTCCATCTCACCGCTGTCCGCGTGTTTATCGAGTGGAACGGGTTCGACGCCATCCCGCAGGAGGATGGGGCAACTATCTCATACGCAGATCTCGCCGCAAAGATTGGGGGGGATCCGTCTCTGATTAGTATGACGCCTGCTCCATTCGAGTCGTATCTCAGCTCTGATTGCTCTCGTGCTTCTGCTGACTTGTCCATCTGGTTACAGCCCGTATCGCCCGGACACTCGTGGCAAACAACACGCTGAAGCAAGTCCAAACCGACCACGTCGCGCACACGGCCTACTCGAGGCTGCTCGCCACCCCGCCGCATCGCGCAGTCCTGAAACTAGAGTACCATCCCCGTTTCCTCACTCCTCTTCATCCCCAACCCAAACCTCATACCCTAGTCATCCCCTTGTCATCCCCTAGTCATCCCCTAGTCATCCCTAGCCACCCCCTAGCCACCCCCTAGCCACCCCCTAACCATCCCACCGCAACAGATTCGACGACTACCTCGCCTCCTTCCTCTCCCTGCCCCGCTACTTTGCCCGCTTCGGCCTGCGCGACCCGACCGACCGGCTCCAGACCCCGCTCGCCTTCGCGCAGGACCGCCTCGGCGCCTCGGCGTGGGACATCTGGAACAGCGACCCGGAGCGCCTGGCCGGCTTCATGATGACCATGACCGTCATGGAGGCGTGGGCGCCCGCGCGGAACCCCTACGATTTCGGCTGGGTTGCGCAGCACCCCGCCGCCGCAAAGGATGGAGCGGAGAGGGTGTTGCTCGTGGATGTGGGTGGCGGGCGGGGCCATGCGCTGGGGAGGATCTTGAGGGAGAATCCGGGGATTGAGGGGAGGAGGTGCGTGTTGGAGGATCTGAAGGAGGTGGTGGGGGAGGTGGAGAGGGAAAGGGGCGAGGGGCTGGAGGGGGTGAGGTTGGTGGGGATGGATTTCCATGCGGAGCAGCCTGTGAAGAGTGGGTACCTGATTCTTTTTTATATGCTCTTCGTGTCACTTGTCCCGTTTTGGGAGTGCTTGTTACTGACGTGTCTTACAGACGCCCTCGTCTATCACATCCGCCGCTGCCTGCACGACTACTCGGACGACGAATCAGTCGCCATCCTGCGGCGCCTCGCGGACGCCATGGCGCCTGACAGCCGGCTGCTCATTGTCGAGCTGATTATCAGCGACCCGCCGTCGGCATACCAGGCCGCGCTGGACCTGACCATGATGGTCATCTCGGGCAAGGAGCGCACGCTGGCGACGTGGCGGGACATCGTGGCTCGGGCTGGGCTGAAGATCACTCATGTCGATGTGGTCGAGGGAGGCAGTGGAGTTGTTGAGTGCATGTTGGGCGACTGAAAAAAGGCTCATATCAAGAGAAGTGGCAAAGAGCAGGTTTGGCGTTATCGTTGCAGCTTTCGTCTTTCTCATCAGACATGCCAGTTGCGCGGATTCAGATACATTGCATCATCCATCACCAACTGCTTATCCTGGGTCCCAAATTCGGCGACCCCCCTCCAAACCGCGTTCCATCTCTACTCAGCCCTTCCCAACTTCTTTGATGGAACTGTGGAGTCCCAAACTTGCTTTTCTGTTGCGTCCCCGCTCCCACTAGAGGGGTCCCAAACCTGCCTTTCTTCGACTCGAGAAGCTCAGTAGTGCCGCTCAAAGGGTCCTCCAGCCCCTCCAGTAGTGTTTCTATCTCCTTCGCCAACGGATGTTCCCTTGAGATGCGCATCTCAGCCCTCTGTAACCCCAGCTTGCAGATCTCAACCGCCCTAGGTCGATTCCCCTTCAGCACGTACAGCCGCGCGAGCCTCCAGAGCCCGTAGACGCAGTCCGGATGGGCGATTCCGCGGGAGCTCTCTACTTGGCGGATCGTGTCTAGGCTGAGCTTCTCTGCCTGCTCCATTCTCCCTGTGCGTGCATAGATCTGCGCGAGATGGCCGCGGCCCATCAGCACACCGAGGTGGTCTCTGCCGAGACTGCGAGTGGCAGCGGCCAAACCCCAGTTGAGCATCTCTTCGGCCTCTTCGAGAAGACCTAGGTGGATGTTGATCTTGCAGAGATAACTGAGAGCCCACAGGGTCCACGGATGCTCTTTGCCGAGTTGCTTTTGACGTTGTAGGAAGACTTCAGCCATGGCTGCTTTGGCTTCGTCGAGTCGGTCAAGGTCGAGAAGAGCCATCGCGAGGTTGCATTTCGTGGTCAACGTATCGAGATGTGTCTCGCCGAGCGAGCGTATCCGGGCGGCGAGAACAAATCGATGGACTTCGAGGCTCTCCTGAAAGCGGTACCATGCTCCTAACGTGACTCCAAGGTTGTCAAGAGCTTCGAGTGTGGCAGGGTGATTCTCCCCCAGGGTCTCCTTCATTCGCGTCGACGTAATCTCCTGCAGCTCGAGCGCTTCGCGGTACTGTCCGTTGAGCCAGTAGGACTGCCCCAGCCTGTTCATCGAGCTTAGCGTCCGTTCATCGTTGGGCCCATAGATTCGTGTTCTTGTTTCGACGACGGAGCGTCCCAGTTTGACGCCTTCATCCAAGCGTCCCAGGCCCCATAGTAACCCTGCCAGACCAAGCGTCGCGTTCATCGTCTTCTCATCCTCCTCACCGGCAAGCTTGACCAGCATTTCCCTGACGATCTGAAATGGGCAACCGCCTTCTCAAATGCCCCCGCTCAGCGAACACCCAACCGCATTTTGCATGCACACGTATTTGGTCGCGGAGAATGAAAATAAATGTTGGTTGGAGAATCATGGTGACTCGCACGCGGAGTTTTCCCATTCCGAGTCTTGAGGGCGATATTGGGTTCCCAGTGACAGCGAGGCAAGCCTCGAGATGCGGGAGGATGTCTCTGTGAAAGTCACCATCGGTCTTGGTATCGCTCTTCGGCGGCAATGAGATGGATCGCATGACGGTGTTCAGCGCAATTGACGCCCACACGTGGCTCTGCGACGTTGTCAAGCTGTCCCGTGCCCATGAATGGATCAGGGGATGCAATGAGATGTATTTCCCGTCAAGACGGATGAAGGAAAGAGATTGGAGGTCGGCCAGCGCAAATCTGATGCGGCGCTTCCCTACTTCTTGGTCCTTTACTTTGAGGAAGCCGGGCAATGGGGTTGGGGCTTCCAAGCGGCGAAGTACGACATTTGCGAGACCTGACGTCCAGGACTCGGACGTCGTGGAGCCCGGGAGACCATCTCGGTTTGACACTGCTCGGGAAAACAGCTCCAGAGGGATGAGCTCGAAGTGGAAGAACGCCATCATCTTTAACAACTCTGAGGCGTCCAGGCTCTGGACGTTCCCGTGCTTCTCGAGGAGGCCAAGGGAGACATCAAAGGTGGAGTAGACGACCTCAATAACGTCGCTGATCGGATCATTTTGCGACTCGGGGGTTTGATTTCGTTGTCTGCGTTTCGCCAGGGAATGTATCTCGAGATAGCCTCCCAGCTCACAGACACCCCGATATACGCAAGTACCCGCTTGTATCAGGGCCAAGGCTAGGTATCCCAGCGCCTTTGCGATCAAACGCGCCGTTTTCGTGGTCGCGGCGTCCCATGGTCGTGGAATGTCGGCCTTTGTGAGTAGCAATTGGAGAGCTTCTTGTTCCTTGAGACCCTTGAGTTCGAGAGAGCCGAGTGTTCCCTCCCGGCTGAAGTCCCGAACCCTTGTTGTGATCAGGATATGCGCAGAACCTCCGGAGGGAAACAAGCGCTGTAGCTTCATGGAACGGTCATCTGCGTTGTCGATGATGAGAAGCCAAGGCTCTTTTTGCTGGGAAAGAACGTGTCGTCCTGCGCTCTCGGTTGGCTGCAACCCCGCCAGCTGTCCAATGTTGCCGTACGACTCCTTGATCGTCTCCGGCGATGCTGCGCGGATGGTGAACACCGCGGTATACCTGGGTGCGTTCCGTCAGCAACCATCTATCTCATGATCCCCGGGGCCAGCAAATACTGACTCATGCTTGTTGTCGGTAGCAAACTTGGAACAGAGTTCTGTCTTCCCAGATCCTCCCATGCCAAACACGACAAAAGACTTCCGGCCAGGCCGTGTGGTGGGGCAGTTGTCGGGGAAGAAGGCGGCGCGCAAGGTCCCGAGCAGGTCCTGGCAGCCTACGAATGTGTGTGTCGTCTCTTCGGGAATATGGAAGTGAATCATCTCGTGGGAGCGAATGTCCTGGCTCCGGTAAGGCTGCTCGAGGTGAACGTCAAACCCGAAACCTCCAATCTCCTCAACCTCGCCCATCCTGAGCTGCTTCAGGGCCGTCTCGGCCTGTCTCCAGCGGCGGGAAATGATACCGGGAGCTTTCTCGCAGTATGTACTAAGTGCTGCAATGACGGTACGATAATCGGACGAGGCCCTGGAGGCAAATCTGCACATGTCCGCATGGGTTGCGTGAATGCCGGCCGCCTCGGTGTTGTCGAGCTTGGGCGCGGCAGACTTGTGGTCCACGAGAAGGGCCGACCGACTGCCCATGCGGGTTGGAAGCTCTTCCCAAAAAAAGAACAGATGAAATTGTTTGACAAGGGGCGCAAAGTCATTGTCGACCAGTCGAGGCATCTGCGGATCCCCTTTGTCTGAGGGTTTGAAGTAGGCACTCACGCGGTGTCGTGCTGCCCTGGACAGGGCTTCACACTCCAGCCAACTGGCCTTGTCGGCGTGCCCGTGCGGTGTCCCAAAGAACAGGATGGCAAAGGTTGACACGTAGTGGTCCCAGAGATGGGCGACTTTGGGAGCCGTCCGGGTGGACGCGTACACCAGGCTCTTCTTGACGAGCACGCCGCCCATGCCGTGGCACACGAAGATGATGGGTCGCCTTAGTGTGCCAGCAAACTGACGGTCTGCTCTGAGCTCCTGGACAAACGACTCGGCCATGCGCTGGATGGTTTCGGGCGCATCGTCGGCAAACAGGGCCGACGCCGACGAGTCGTAGCCGTAGGCGAGCACTCTGCCGACCCGGACATCCTCAGGGAGGAAGTCACGGAGCCAGTTGGCGCCGGATTTGGGATTGGTCCAGGCTTCGAGGGGGTCGTCGTGGACATCGTGGACGGCAACGATGCTGTCATGGTCAGCCGAGTCCGTCTTCTCAACACGCAATGGAGGCCTGCAACCTAATGCAGGAAGCGGGGGCAAGGGAGAAGAGCGTGGGGGAGAGTGGGAGAGCAGGAACGCGGAACTCACTCAACAAGCCGATCCTCGCGGGTGGCGCCACGGCTGGCGTTGTAAAAACATTCGAGACCACACGGCATGCTGGGGACCAGGCCGTGGAGAATTCATCGAGTCATCGGTATCGGTGCATGGTCTGGGGACTTCGAGTCTCTTGGGAGACGAACCCGGGGTTTGCGTCTCAGCGGGCGCGGGGTGACATTTCACCTCACACAGCCGGCCTTCAGACAGGCCAGCACAATCGGGTCACATTGCGCCCTGGGCCGAGGCCGGGCAAAAATTGACAAATGGTTGAAACGGTTTCTGTTCTTCCCCGTCTTGTGCTGTTGGCAGTGACGACAGTGCACACAGGCAAGGAGGGCACTGTGTGACCTGCATCAGATCCCGGCTTTGTGATGCGGGCGCCGGCCCGTTTCCCTTCTTGAGACGGGGCTAACAATGCATTGCCCAATGAGCAGGGCAGTCGAGCCGCCTATGCTCGCGCCAAGGCGACGCCGAGCTGTCGCCTGCCGCGCTCCAAGGGCCCACCAACAACCAACCAACTGAGCTGTTTCGAGAGTGAAATACAGGGACAAAGTGTGATCCCCGATCGGACCCTCAACTCTGGATGCCATTCCAGCCATCTCCTGTGATGCCCGCATGGCCGGAATCATGGGAAACTCACTGTCCAGAGCCGTCGGCGACGGGCTGTTGTCAAGAAACTCGTCTCTGCGCACCGCAATCCTGGTTGCGGTGAGCCTCATTGTTGCACGGCTTCTCTATGTCGTCCTCAAGAACGCCTGGGAATATCAGGTGAGTGCCCAGGATTCTCAAACTTGGAGACCGCCAGCCCCTTCCGCTGACACGACACCACATCACCACCGCCAGGCCGACACAATCTACGGCCGCCGACACGGCTGCAAACTGCCCCCGGCTCTCACCAAACGATGGCCGCTGGGCATTGACCGCATCAAAGAGCTCTGGGAGTCCAACGCCGACGGCCGTCTCCTCGCTTTTCTATGCTCCATCGCCAAGGACTACGAGCCGGGGAACAACCTCTGCCAATATCTACTCGTTGGACCCCGTGCATACCACATCCTGCACCCTACAAACTTGGAAACGCTTCTCTCAACCAACTTCAAGGATTACGGTTTTGGCTGCCGCCCGGGGGTTTTCGGGCCTCTCCTCGGCAAGGGCATTTTCACCCAGGAGGGCGCCGCCTGGAAACACTCTCGGGAACTCCTCCGAAAGCAGTTTGTTCGTGCCCAGTACCAGGACCTCCGCTACTTCCACGAGCATGTCGCCAATCTGATCGACCTCATGCCCACCGACGGCGACGTCGACCTCCAGCCTCTGTTCTTCAACTTGACGCTGGATGTTGCCAGTGAGCTACTGTTTGGCCGGTCCGTCTACAGCCTTCGCGCTGACGTCGACCAGGCAGCTGAGAACAGGGAGTTTGCGGAGAGCTTCAATATCGCCCAGGAGGGCCTTGCCAAACGCTTTCGCCTAGCTCCGTTCCACTTCCTCTACAGCCCAGCCACGTTCCGCAAGGCATGCCGAAACGTCCACCGATTTGTTGAACGGTACATCCGCGAACTGCGGCTCATGGAAAAGGTCCCGGAGAGCCGAGATCAAGAAGACAGCTCAGCTTCCTGGTTTATCAAGCAGATTGCAGCCGAATCTGCCACTGAGACTGAATTGCGAGACCAACTGCTTAATGTCTTGCTCGCCGGACGGGATACCACAGCATGCTGCTTATCATGGACCTTGTAAGTACCCAGGAGATCGACCCTGATGAACGATAACGACATTTACTAACCTCCGTCCAGCCGCCTTTTAGTCCGTCATCCGGCCGCTATGGAACGACTACGACGTGAGGTTAGCTGCGTCATGGGAGAGATGACAAACCCGACAAGAGAACAAATTCGAAAAATGCCGTTTCTTGCCTGCGTGGTGAAAGAAAGCCTTCGACTCTACCCTTCGGTCCCACTCAACAACCGCGAGGCTGTCAGGACAACCATTCTGCCTGTAGGTGGAGGTCCAGACGGGACCAGCCCAATCATGGTCAGAAAGGGTGAGATGGTCGTGTTTTCGTCGTACGTCAACTCGCGGAGGAAGAATATCTATGGGCCCGACGCAGATGATTTTCGACCGGAACGATGGGAGACTGGAGAGCTCGACAATATCGGGTGGGCTTACTTCCCATTTATTGGTGGCCCCCGTCAATGCCTCGGGGAGGACTTTGCCTTGATGGAAATATCGTACACCATTGTGCGACTCCTTCAGACCTTCTCGGTCATCAAGTTGCCAGACGGGGAGCCTAACGAGCCCGTGGGGACAGAGAGGCAAAAGCTGACGCTGGTACTCTCAAGCGCCGACGGGTGCAGGGTCACGGTTCATAAGAAAGGCCACCATGATTCTCTGTAAGCCTGGCCATGCTCCCTCAGCATTTAGATTTGCCCAGCTGCAACTGCAAGGAATATGGACCAGGGCAATCCGGGGAATTTTCCTTTCCCCATCTACCACCCAGCAGTGTTTCTGGGCGAGATGCGCTTCAAATACACTATCTGTAGCTCAAGTGTCTCTCGTTTTGCAAGGTGAACGGCAGATTGGAAAACGGAACTGGTTGAAAAGGTGATGATGTCTCTTGCTGTTTCATGGTCATGACTCTCTCGCCCCCTGGACGAACACTCACATTCCCATTGGCTGACAAACCGTGACGAGAGCTGCAGGACAACATCTTGTCCTCCCACAGGCAGCAATGCGGGCGGATCCCCGCACCGTTCAGCTCGTCGGTAGTGGGGGGGGGAAACGTGCCGTCCCGCAAGGAATGGCGAGAAACCGGGCCGTGAGACCATTCCATGAACCCATTTCTCCCCGCCTTCGTTCCCGCCCAAATCCTCCTGTGCACTGTAGGCACTTGCTATCCTAACGCTTCCCAAAGTGAAGTCACCCTCGCCAAAAGTACCAGTGCCCAGAAAGGATATGAGCTTCCTTTTTCGAAAACTCCGAAACCCTCAAAAGCCCCGACCCCCCGGAGATAGACAAGAGGAAGAGATCTATGGGATCCACGAAATCTACCGTCCAAATGATGTAGAGCCAGAAGTAGAGTGAGTTGGCCCATAGAGTTTGGGCACTTCTTCGTCCGACTAACGGCCTTTTTTGTCAGCATCGTTGCCGTCCATGGTCTCAACGGCGGCGCCTTGAGAACATGGACAACCGTTGACTCTGGAATTTGCTGGCTGAACGACCCCCAATTCCTCCCAAAATACGTCAGCAATGCGCGGGTGTTGGTCTGGGGTTACAACGCTAGCTTCTCGTCCTTAACTGGCGACAGTCCGTCCAGGGATCGGATTCACCATGCCCCACCCCTTGTGGCAAACCTCGCAGCTGATCGGCGGGCAAGTGCTGTATCATGGCGGGCGGGAAGTACAGACGTTCGTGCTGACTGTGCAAGTTGCCAGCTATCCGGTACCGCTGAAAAGCCCATCATTTTCCTCTGCCATTCGTTGGGGGGCATCATCGTGAAACGGGCAAGTAGACGATTCGTCCCAGCCTCCCAACCACAGGCCAGCCAACTAACACCGTGTCAACAGGCCCTCTCCTACGCCCAAACCCGGACCGGCCACAAAATCTCCCACGACTACAACATCTTCTCCTGCACGCACAGCATTCTCTTTTTCGGCACTCCGCACCACGGTTCTTCCAAAGCAAACTGGCTCGACTACGCCATGAGGCTCGGCCGCGCCGCCACGCTCGGCCAGCACTCGCGCAAGTCGGACCTCGTCTCGGCGCTCCAGAAGGAGTCGGAGACCCTGCAAAACGTCACCGACTACTTCGTCCCCCTGATGCGCCACTTCCGCATCTACTTCTTTTGGAGCAACTCCGCACCGATCTCGGCCCGCTCGGGCGCGACTACGTCGTGCCGCACGCCAGCGCCGCGCCCCTGCACGACGAGACGGAGCGGGCCGCGATCGCGGCTGACCACCGCGGTCTGGTCCGCTTCGAGGCGCCGACCGAACAGGGTTTCGAATGGTGGCGGATGCGCTGGTGCGGTACTGCGCCGAGGCCGGCGAGGTGGTGCGCAGCGGCGGGAGGATGCTGCGCGGGCGCTGGGGATGGCGTGGAGTGCTGAGGCGGCGGAAGTTGAAGAGTGCCAATGTCACTGTCCCTGCCTTTGACTCGCGGATGATGTACCGCTGACCCCGCGGCGAGAAAGGACTCAGCCGTGAGTGGTACTTCGAGACTTGACAGGGCTTCCACTTTTGGGCCCAACAAGGCCGAGGTTGAGATGAAGATGCATGGATGATGCTGGATTCGAATAGTATATATACGTTTTTCTTTGGAGCAGCGGTCTCTTCGGAGACCAAGGATCGGTCCGTGGGCCATCCCTCGTTCCAATTTCTTCATACGCAGAGAGATTACCTCAACCCATGATACGATTGCTTCTTTTAGAGTTGTGTATCCATGTCCGCCTGTGACAGTAAAGTAAAAGAATGATTCATTCACTCGCCCCGGGGTCTAGGATGTTTATAAGGTGTCAGAAGTTTCACAGCACCTACTGGAGAGCAAGAACACTACACAATAAAAGAGACTGAGGGGCTTGAAAATGGTGGGAAATAGGAGATTAAGGACTCGAGGAAGTCTGAGCGAGTCGGTGAAGAAGTTAGGGTCCATGAATGCGATATTGTCAGAACAGGGGCTACACGCAGGACTGTGCCTCATCACCTTGCGCCTCCAGTTCAAGAGACAGCTCTACTGAGATGATAACAAAACAATCGACCACCAGTTCTTTGAATCAAATAAAGCTAGCTTTATCCATTCTTAATGTCGAACCTGACAACCCGTTCCTCTACCCTCCCCAGGACGGCATCGTCAACCCCCCCTCCTACCATCGCCCTCCCCATCTATCCCACCCCCCTGCCCCGCCAACACGCCGTCACTCTCCCCTCCCGACCCAGCTCCCTTGATCTCCTCAACTGCCTTCCCTCGTGTTTGGCCGGTCCCCTGTCCCGTGCCCTCTTCCACCCCGCAAGCAAACCCATACCACGCAACAACTGCCACGCCCAGAATCCCGCTCACACAGCTAAACACCAGCGCCACAATCCCTCTGGCCGTAAACCTAATTATCCCACCTGTCAGCATCTCATCTTCACACAACAAACCGCACAACCCCCAAAAAGTAAAGAGAAAAAGGAAAAGGAAAAGAGAAAAGAGAAAAGAGAAAATAAAAAAAATAAAAAAAACGTACCCGTCAGGCAACCGCCCCGGCGGCATGTTCTCCCCCTTCATATCCAACCAGTCGACCTGGTTCCCCGCGGCGTTGCCCACCGTCGGGATGCCCGCCTTGTCGCACACGGCCTTGTGGTCGGCCGGGATGGAGATGGTGCGCTGCACGTCGAGCGGCGCCTCGACGAAGGTCGCCATGAGGCCCGACTGCACGTGCCATTCGATGTGGCAGTGGAAGAGCCAGACGCCTGGGGTCGAGGGGGTGGGCGGTGTTAGTAAACTCTGAGACAGGGCGGGGGATGGTCTGGGAGTGGGGAAATTGGGGAGAAGACATACCTGGATTGTCGCTCTTGAAACGCAGCACGAGGTTCCCGTTGGGGTGCACGACGATGGTGTCCCGCCTCATCGGGATCTTGGGATAGTCGGCCGGCCCGACGTTCGAGTCGGCGAAGGTGCCCGCCTCGTCCTCGGAGCGCCAGATGACCTGGAAGGTGTGCCCGTGCAGGTGGAAGGGGTGCTTGCCCGGGTCGAGGTTGTTGATGACGAGGTCGACGACCTGGTCCTTCTCGAGCACGAACGAGTGCGTGTACGTGCCGTAGACGGCCGGGTTGGTCGCGTGCTCGCCGGCCGACAGCACCGTGTAGAGGGTGGGGACTTTGGGGGCGGTGTAGGTGATGTTGTTGAAGAAGGCGCTGGAGGGTGCGTGTTAGTATGTAAGAATACCCTCTTTTGAAAGGTTGCGAGGGGCCTACTAGTTCGCGCCGTCGTTCAGGTTGTCCATGATGACGTCCAGCGAGATGGTCTGGTCGGGCTCGCCGAGGAGGGTCTGGTTGTCCCACGGGACGAGACCGATGTCATCAAAGGGCTCAAAGGGCGCGTCGAGGACTGCGGGAGCCGGGAGGGGCTTGGCGCTGTCGTAGACGAGCCACCCAGTGACGTTCCAGTTGAGGTCGTCGGGCAGCGTGTCAAAGAGATCCTGGCACTGTTAGTCAGGGCAACGCAACACCAAAAGGGCTGCAGGCTTACTGTGTCCATGCTCGCGACGATGGGAAAGTTGCCCGAGGTGTCGTTCCTCGCCGTGATGAGGAAACTGCAGCGCTGGGCAGCAGAGAGGTAGATCATGCTCGCCTCGGCCGGGTGCGTGTACACGCCATCAACTTCCACGATGGTCATGTTGTGGCCCTCGAACCAAACGTACTGGCCGGCAAAGGCGCCAATGTTGACCATGCGGAAGAGATACGTCTTGCCCGGCTGCAGCGGGACGGAGAGGTCTTGTGTCTCGTTGAGCAGCGCCGAGTTAGGCACGGGCTCGGCTCCTGTGGGGTTGGCCTTGCTCATGAAGCGCTTCAACAGGCCGGGCATCGCGTCATGGTACCAGTCGGACACGGTCATGACGCGCTCCTCGTCGTACATGTCCTTGAAGGGAGATGCCGGGTCGTGGACAATGAACGGGCCGCGAAGGCCGTCGGGGTACTGGCCGTGGACGTGCGAGTGGTACCAGTACGTGCCAGGTTGGTCGACCTGAAGACGTCAGTTGCTGATCATGAGCGAGTCTCGGGTGTGCTCACGGTAAAGTTGTAAGTGAAGCGCTCTCCGGGCGGAATGGGGCACTGTGTCACGGCGCCCGGCCCGTCCATGTGGGTGGCGTTGCGCATGAAGAGGCCGTGGAAATGAAGGGAGGTGGCTTCATCGCCGAGGGAGTTGAGCACGTTGACGACGAGGCGGTCTCCGACATTGACGCGGATGGTAGGGATGGGCCACTGCCCGTTGATGCCAATGGTCCGGCGGTCGGCCATGCCGTCGGGGTTGGTGGTGACCCAGGTGATGTTGAAGTCGTACGTGACGGTGGCAGCGCCGGCCAGGAGGCCGTGCCAAAGGAGGCATGCCAGCCAGGCAAAGCCGAGCCGCCGGCCGTGATGGTTCGGATGCGAGGCCATCTTGTCGAGAGTTGTGGTTGCACGCGCACCTACTACACCTTGGAGTGCATCAAGGCTCGCACCAACGCTGCCAGACAAGTTTTAGGCAAAACGAAGCCCGCCGGACGCACAATGCAGGAAACGGGGCCTCGGAAGTGGAAGCATATGAAAACGAATCCGTTATCAATCAAATCAAAAAATCAGATAATCACCCGGGATCGCCTGAACCTATCACACCGATTGTGGAGGCGGGGGAGTGAGGGAAAGGCAAGAATTTTCCCTGCTAGCCCACGCCCCATGGGCCGATCTCTGGAAGTCGCACCCTCCATGAGTGTGACGGTCCAATCTGCGGCTGCAGCATCGGGGCATTGAGCAGGGTGTCATTGAGTCGAAGGACATGGATCAGATAAGTAGGGCACCCGGGCACCCACCCACACAGGAATTGTGTCACGGCCAGAGCTTCGAGAAAGAGCAAAAAAAGCGGTCTTGAGCTTGCCCTAAGCTGCCAGCTTGCTCTTCCGTCCCAGCAGATCGGATCGGGATCAGAAGCTGAAAGTGTTCGGGTCAATGGCAGTGGAGACATGGGGGGCGCCCAGCCCCTACTGTCAATGTTCGAGACCTGGGGGATCCGCAATGCTTAACCCAGCTTGGCTTCACTCGGCGAACTTGGCGACCTTGGCGATGACTGGGCATTTTCTGGGCGGGCTGTTTTGTCATTCGATCATGGTCTGACTGGTTGCCCGCGGATGCCACATTCTTCAAAGGGCGAGAGGCTGCGTGGGCGGTGCTGAACCCGGGCTTTGTTTACCTAAAACATTGGACAGGGAGAGTGGGCGTCTGTGGGCAACGGTGACACAAATTCGAGGAGGGGGGGGATGAAAATGGAACAAGCCGGCAGATGGATCTCTGATGCGAAGAACGGGTCGCACACTTCCGAGGAGCACACGACCCAGACCCGACAATGGTCCACCAATTTCAACTGTTGGACTCGGATGGAAAGCGCGATTATCAGGCCCTGCATGCCGAGATCAACCGATGACAGGCAAGCACCCACCCAGCCAATGTGACACAGTGAACACACCCCCACATGGTCCGCATTGCCCACACCACACCGTCATCCCCCCGGCTCACCCCCCAGTCCGATTATCTGATCCCGAATTTTATCGCCCGATCAGATAACCTCTTCCCTCCATCACCACGACAAACTCTGTTCCCTCAAGCCTCTCTGCCGTCTGGCAACCTGGAGATTGCTCCCTTGGTCGATGTGAGCACCTCGACTCACCACCCTTCAATTTTTCCTTCTCAATTTCCTTGAAGAGGCACCTCCAAAATGCCCGACGTCTTCTCCGTCCCCATCTTCCTCATCACCTTCCGCGAGGCCCTCGAGACCGTCATCATCGTCTCGGTCCTGCTCGCCTTCCTCAAGCAGACCCTCGACGATGACAAGGCCCTGCACAAGCGCCTGGTCCGCCAGGTAAAAGCCACACCCACCGTCCCTTCCTCGCTCCCACCCACCCAAGTAACTGACAGGAAAACAAAAAAGGTGTGGCTCGGCACCGGCCTAGGCCTGCTCATCAGCCTCATCGTCGCGGCCGCCCTCATCGCCGTCTTCTACACCGCCGGCGCCAACAAGTGGGAGAACTCGGAGCTGCGCTTCGAGGGCGCCTTCTCGCTCATCGCCTGCGTCATCATCAGCGTCGTCGGCGCCGCCATGCTGCGCGTCAGCAAGATGCAGGCCAAGTGGCGCGACCGCCTCGCCAACATCATGGACAAGCCCGTGGCTCAGACGAAGAAGGGCTGGCTGGGCGGCGTCAAGCGCTGGATGGAGCGCTACGTCATGTTTGCGCTGCCGTTTGTGACGGTGCTGCGCGAGGGGATTGAGGCGGTCGTGTTTATTGCTGGCGTGACGTTCTCGGCGCCGGCGACGGCGGTGCCGTTGCCGGTTGTGGTGGGGCTTGCCGCCGGGACGCTGGTTGGGTATGGCCTGTACAAGTGAGTACCGATTTACCTGCTGCGGAAGGTCTGAGTTTGGGAAAGGGGTGCTGACTGGGCTCAGGGGCGGATCGACGACCAAGCTGCAGCTCTTCCTCGTCATCTCGACCTGCCTGCTGTACCTTGTTGCCGCCGGCCTCTTCTCGCGGGCCGTGTGGTTCTTTGAGCAGCATACCTGGAACCAAGTGGTGGGGAGCGATGCCGCCGAGCTCGGCGACGGCCCGGGGTCTTATGATATTGACCAGTCGGTGTGGCACGTCAACGTAAGTCATCTCGTGCCCCCCACCTGGAGATTTCTGCTAACAATCCGCAGTGCTGCAGCCCAACTCTCAACGGCGGCAACGGCTGGGGCTTTTTCAACGCCCTGTTTGGCTGGACAAACTCGGCCACCTACGGCTCGGTCATCTCGTACAATCTGTACTGGCTCTGCGTCATCGTTTCGTTTCTTGTCATGAGATACCGCGAGGTCAAGGGACACTGGCCGTTGATGAAGCCTAAGACTTCTCAGCTGTCGTCAGCAGATTCCGAAGCGGAGGAACAGAGCAGTGGGAAGGGTAGGAGAGTGGAAGACGCGCGGTCGGGGGAAAAGACGGGGTCAAGAGACGAGATAACCCAAATTGGGGTAGAGAGGAACAGTTAAAAGCTTCAAACGTATTGTACCTAGAGATGGCTTGATAAGTCAAATTAACAACCGTTGTATCAACTCCAAGTGTCGATAAAAGTCGTCATGTAATTAAAGATCACGGTGATGCTCGTAGCACACACTGTTTTCGATGCATGAACTCGAGAGATTTGTGAATATCGGCGCATCTTTGGCTTCAGGGACATTCCTGGCCGTACTTGTCGGCATGACCCTTGGCTGATTTGGTCAAGATAGTAGGTCCTAGTACGGACCAGAATATACCAGGTGTTCCACTGCCCAGTCACCCTTATTCCAGACCAAGCCATGTTCAGCTGTAGACCATTTCCACTTGTCGAACATTGTTTGGTAACGTTGCCGCGCCTCGCCGTCCTCAATGAGCGCAAACATGGCTGCGTCCGGGTCGTCATCATCGACATCGAGGCGGAATCCATGATCCAGAAGTAAACAGACACCCATAAACAGAGCCCGGCCGATGTTCGGGCCAGCATTCATGTCCAGTTCCCCTGTCCAGTACTTGCACCGTCGAATCTGGTCCTTGATCTCGTCCGAGGTCTTCTGCGTGAAGAGTCCGGGAACCTCGCTCAGTGATCCATCTCCTGTTGCCGCGACAAGCTCACTTGCCACACAGACGAAGGCTTCGTCCCACGACTGTAACGGACGGCCTTCGAAGTACGCCTGTAGCGGCAGCAACCCCGTGTCGTCAGGGATGGTTGCGTCCGCGCCGCTTTCGAGCAAGAAACGCACCCAATCGACTTGCCGCGCCCGGCACGCCACCAACAGCGCGGTTGACCCTTGCGTGTCTTGAGCATTCAGGGCAGACGCAAAATCCGCAAGTTCCGGATTGGTGGTATAGGGCTCGAGGGGTGGAATTACGTAGATAAATAGCTCTCGAACGAGGGCTGTGTCGCTCGCAGCCCAATGATGTAGCACATTTCGGCCCTCCAAGTCTCGAGCAGCAAGCGAGGCACCATGGCGGATAAGGCTGCGGACGACCATCACAGACGACGCCGTGTGAAGCGGAGTCCGACCCATGATATCGGCAGCACCGACATCGGCACCCCGAGCAACCAGAGCCTCAACGAACCACTCGCCGTAGCACAGATGAAGCGGCGTACGTCGTTTCTGATCCACCGCATTGACATCGGCGCCAAGATTCATCAGGATCACGGCCATGGTGTCGCTTTGCCCTATGTCAACTGTGACGCAGGTATGGAGAGGAGTCTGGCCCCCTTCATCTTCCGCGTTGACGTCTGCGCCGTGCTCAATGAGCAATTCGGCGACATCTGGAAATAAGGTGTCGGCAACACAGACATGGAGAGGGGTTCGGCCGCTTTCATCTCGCGCATTGACGTCGGCGCCGTGCTCGATGAGCTGCAAGGCGTTGTCTACATGCCGGCAACTGTGGAGGGGAGTCCGGCCCATATCGTCCCGCGCGCTGACGTCGGCGCCGTGCCTGATCAGCTCCCCGACCAACTCCTCAGACCAACGTCCAAGCGCGAACTCGGCGACGCATATGTGGAGACGAGTCTGGCCCGCTCCATCCCGCGCGTTGACGTCCACGCCCTCGGCGACAAGGATCCCCAGAGCTGCCACGTCGTCACAGTCATGAATTGGCATGCGCCCTTGAAAGTCCTGAGCGTGTACGTCGGCTCCTGCGTCCAGTGCCAAGAGCACTAAGTCGACAGATGTTGTGTCGAAATACTTGCCCTGCACAAAGAAATGTAGGGGCGTCTTTCCGTCGCTGTCCCTCGCGGCGATATCAGCGCCGTGGGCGAGAAGCCGTCGGGCAAGAGGGGCAAAAGAGACGAGGTGCAGAAACGTAGTGCTCCCCATCTCTTGGTCGTCATCGTCATAAAAGCCCACATCCCCTTGCGGAATTTGCAGGGTGGCCATGGTCGGAAAGTAATGCAGAATCCACCATGCCGCGTCGTCATATCGTTTAGCAGCGCAGAGCTGCTTCAAAACTCCACGCAGACGGCGCTCTTCTCCACCGGTGACCAGATCCAGGACCGACCGAAGATGAGTTACCACGGACGCGGCGTTGAGTCTCGCAAGGGAGCGATATTTGGGGAGAAGGGACTCTCGGATGTCCACCAAAGAGTCCGGGATGCCTTCGTCCGTCGTGTCCCACCATTGACACTTCTCGAAGTGCTGGTGCCAGCAGTACGCGGCGTACGACTCAAAGTCAAGCCGGTCAACCTCGTCCCACAATGCCCAATCTTCAATTACCCGACACCAATCGCGTATTTCCAGGGCGGAAATGCAAGCTTCCGCCATGATTCGATGGCCTTCGCGAGGAACAAACGCGTTCTTCCAGCCAGACGTTGGGTATTGGATTTCCCGAATCGAGGGAGCCGGCGCCCGAGCCTGGGCTAGGAGAAACTCCTTGGCCGTCTGATGGATAAAGGCGACCTCGCCCCGGAACACATGCAGGAGGAAGCCGCACGTGTTGGTCAGCCACTTTTCAAAGGCTTCTAGGCTGATATCCTGCTCTGAAGATGCGCCTTCCTCCTCTGAATCTGCGCCCTCATCGAGCTCTTGAACTGCCCTTTGCGCGGCAGCCAGCCGCTCAGAAGTCGGCTTCTGGTTCAGCTCCTGCATGGCGAGTACCATCGAGATTAGCTCCCGGACCGCGTGCTGATCCTCGTCGGGGACTCTTCGAAGCAGGGCCTCGTAGGCCTCGTCGACGCTCTGCGGCAGTGACACAAGCGGTCGGAGCCACTGCTTTTCGCGGTAGGCAGTTGAAGTGCCTTCGATGACCTCAAAGACCAGCCGGACCCAGAGGTACGTCCTATTGCCCGGTGCCTTGAGCGACTCTCGAATCTTCTCGACGACGGGAGCCGGCGGCGGGTTCCTATCCCGCCGGGCGAGAAGCTGGAGTTTGTGGTCGATGACGCAGTCGATCTCGCGGCTGATGTCTTCAAGCTCTTCGTCTTGGGCTTCCAGGTTCACTAGGCCGGATTGGATGGAGGCCAGGGGCTGCAGGACCGTTTCGTAAGGACGACAGGTGGCGAAAACCTTGAACCTCTTCGCGCTGTCGCCACTGAAAGATTGGCGGAGGAAGCGAATGAGAGTATCGCAAGAGTTGGCATCGGCCTCATCCAGGGCATCAAAGACGCATTTAATCGTTACTGCATCGCCGAGGTGGTCAAGCGCCGTGGTGAACAAATCCCAGAGAGCATCGGGATCCCCACGCAGCGTGGCTTCGTTGGCCCGCTCAATCTCATCACTCACGGCGAGGACAGCCTCGGGCCGCTGGTCGAACAGCTGGTGGAGCACGGCGCACAGCCCGTTCGCCAGAGAGGTCTGCATGGGGGCGTCTTTGAAGAAGAAGTAGCACACAACGGTATCATCGTCATGACGCGCGTTGACTAGCCATTCGTCGGCGATACTCCTTGCCAGGACGGACTTGCCGCAGCCCGGAGGCGCAGCGAGGACGAGGATGCCCGACGGTTGCGCCTCCCACGCCATGTACTTGCTGTGCTCGCGCAGCCAGATCCCTGTGTTGGGAGCAACCTCGGGGTTGAGCGAGTTCTTGAAGGTTTTGTAGGCGAGGCCGGGGATGCTGAACGTCGAAATGAGCTTGTTGATCCTGGCCCGCGTAGCTTCGTCCAGCTGTCTCTGTTCGCGCTGCTCCCGCCGGGCATCTCTTTCGCTCAGCTCCTTGGACTGCTCGACAAGAGAGTGCAAAAGACTGTTGCCTTCCTTGGCATGTTTAGCCAGCTGGCCCCGGAGCCTGGAAGCCTTCAGGCCATCGTACGACTCGACGTCTCGGAGAAGCCGCGCTTCGGAATCCTCGATCGAGGCAAGCCAGCTCTTCCAGTCGTCCAGTTCGGCAAGGTCCCGAAGGAAGGTGACGAGTTGGTTGGTTCGGTAATATGCGCACACAGACTTGATCTGGTACTCGATCAAGGCCACAAAAAGATCCACGATTCTGGCCCTGAGATAGGCGCTAACAACACCGGCAGCGGCGATCAGAGACGGCTCCAGCGTGTCCGGGCCGGGCCCCGCACCGTCGGCCAGGATGAATCCGCTCAGGCCCAGGTACCACTCAAGCCGCGAAACCACTCTCGTCAGGCCGTCGAGACAGTCTTGACTGGCTGCAATGCCACGGGCGCAACCGTTGAGGATGAGCCGAAGGCCTGCGAAGGCGAGAGAAGCGGGTGGCGAAGCCTCCAGTGCTGCGGCGATGCGATCCGAAAGCGCGTTCACGACGGTGATGGCCATGGCAACCTTCTCGAGAACCGGCTGTCGGTTCTCAAACTTGGCTACTCTTGCGTTCGCCAGGGCGAGCATCTGCTTTCGTCTAGCCGAGGGGTCATCTGCCGGGACGGGGTGGGTAGGTGTCGTCTCGGTAGAGTCTTTGGAGGTCGCGTGGCACACTATCTGCTCGTACTTGAGGACAAGATCCGGCTGCTGGGCTTTGAGCTGATCGTAGGCCTCATCCCACAGGACATCACCGCCTTCCACAGAAACTGCCGCGTTGGAGGACACAGTAGCGTCTTGAGAGACCAATAGTTGGGAGCAGACGTTCCCCTCCGTTGTACCGTCCCGGGGCGCGCTTGGGGCCGGCAGACACGTCGACGAGCTCATCGGCGAAGCGGAAGCGGAGGTCGAGTCCAAACCCTGGGGCGCGGGCTGCCTGGGTGCAAGGCGGGCGGCTGGACTGTGATCATGTCCAGCACCCGTGGTGTTCCCATCGTGTCTTCTCAGCTTGGCCCCGAGCTTACGCATGAAACTAGGCATGTTGACGGAAAAAAAAAAAAGAAAAACCCCCCGAGGGTGACTGCGGCTGAAAACGATGGACCTGTCGTGGAAGGGAGGGGGTAAGGGGTACATGAAAAGCGGAGCGGGACTTTTATGCCCAGCCCGCAGCCCCGCTCCCGAATCCTCCCCGTGGCTCGGCGGAGTGCGTGATGCAGCATTGCGGCGCAGAGGCCGAGGAAACGAAGATCCTCGACGACGTCTGTGCAGAACCGCTCCTCTCTAGTAATTGTCAAGGCACAACCTCGACAACGAGACGTGGCGAGACTAACTAGCAGGGCCCACTCCCTAATTCACATTCTAGCTGGACTCCATCATCAACAATGGCGGCATTCTCATACGACAGGCTCCGCGGCGAGGACCGTGAGATCCGACTTGTGCGTTTCAGCGACATCTTCGGCCGCGCAGCACTTGTCTACATATGGCTCGGGCCGAGCAGCCATGAGAGTGACTTGGTTATGTAGATAGTGCAGGGCATCGGCCCTGAAGCGCAAGAAGCCGGAGTCGCGGATCTCTGGGCTGACTGGCAGGGGTTCAGCTCTGGTGCCAAGAGACCCCAGAAAGACCCCTGAAAGGAAGAAATACACACAATTGGTTCTGTCATCAACAACAACACTTTCTGCCCGCACGGCCTCGTCGCCTGTCGCCCGTCGCCCGTCGCCCGTCGGCAGCAAAGATGGGGCCATCAGGCGGGCTTGCTGGAGTTCTTGCTGTCCGACTTCTTAGCAGCCCCTAGCCGCCCATTCTACACGTCCTCGGATCCGCGAGATATTATTTTCGGATTCCTCGACGTTGCTACGTACACAGAGCTCGCCGGCCTACGGCCCGACTACAGCCAGACGGCGTGAGAGGTCTACGCGGCGGCCACCAGTGGCCATTTTGGAGCGTTGTCCAGACTCCCTCTTGGATCAGTGCACATTCCCTAAGGACATACAGGGGTCGATGAACGTCTAGACTAATACCGACAAGCTATTTTCAGACACAGTCTAGTTCGACTCTCAGAAACCTTCTACACCCTAACTTGGGACATCTCGTCTCTTGAGCTCGTCTTGCCCCGAAATTGCTCGCCTTCTACTGTCCCCGCCTTCTCATTGCTCCGGTCCTGCAGTTTAGAATCCGCTGAGGATAGCTAAAAAGTCTCGGTCTTCATCAACAACCAGTCGCCCGTGACCTCAATGATTCATTGGGTAAATGAAGAGGGAGAAACGAGGGAAGAAGAAAATAATATTAATGATAAGACCGGGAAAATCTTCATACAGGGATGGGAAGTATATAGTGTCATCGACGGACCCAGTCTCTAGCCGGCACCGATACTGCCTCACCTGTGTCTACGCCGGTCGCCCGGAGCAAGCCTACCTCGATGAGGTCATCAAGTTCCTGAGAAAGACTTAAGCTCGACCAGAGTATCACTCACTGTTGGCCCACCACACCGCCCTGCCGCTGTGGTGGCCAGTGCGCAAGCCCACCAGCTTCCTTTGGTGGGATTTTCCACCCACCACTGCTCATCAGTAGCCAAGACACATCACACTATTTGCCCACTGATTTCACACCTCCAAGACTCACGCCTTGCGTGTTGCTGACTTGGCCTGCGGAGAATCTACGACGGGAATTGTTGATATGGATCTCATGGAATCGCTCCGCAGAGCTATGCAATCGCTCGGCATGACGGAGATGAGCTCCGGACAACAGGTGGCCGAGCCTTCAACGGACCGCATGCCCGCTTCCTCAACAACCGGCTCAGAGGGTCCGGCGGTCCCAATGCCTCCTATAGTCTCCGACTCTTCGAGCGAATGGAGGAGGCAATCCGGACTCAGGAGCAGTGGAACAGCGACAGATATTCCGAGATGCAACCATCGTCAAAGAGGGAGCTCATATCACGGCACTCATACTCGACAATGGGGAGAGGATCGAAACAGTACGGGCGCAGGTTATCTTGGCCGTCGGCCCATGGCATGCTCAGGCTCAACCCTGTCACCCCAGTAGCGAGTGAGCCGGGTAAGCTACTACTGGAGGTCAAATGCAAAAAGCTGAAACTTCTGCAATATCAAATGTCACACCGGTGCAGCCATTGCAGCGTTGCAACCGACCGGTGTAACATCGCTACCTTTCCTAATGAGGTTAATCGAGAAAAAACAACCAGCAGCTACACAGTTAGTCTGGAGAGAGCACAGGTCTTGCGCTAGTGTGAATTGGGAAACCTTTTCGTGTTAAAAGCGAATCGGTTGCGTTTTGCGTCTTCCCCCCGGTGTTGCGCCTGGTGGTTAGGGAGTTGCCCATCTTGCACGCGGAGACTCGATGAACGTTGCCTTCAAAAAGCCCGCCTCGACGTGGCTCACACTGTGCAGTGGAACATCTACACGCCCAAGTTGTCGGTCTTGAAGGTGAGCACGACGCACGGAGGAGTTAACGTCGTAGCCGGGCCGGTTACCCGTCCCGCTGCGGGGGCGGTCGAGGACCGAGAAGTTGTGGGTGGCCGTGCTCGTTGCCAGTGGAAAGGGTGCATGGTGGTGTCCAGGTTATCGACCGCGATCTGGAGCCTGGAGGATGAATGTCTTCGTCGTTAACGATCGAGGGATTGACTTGGCCCTCAACGATTGGGTTCGTCGCCCTAACCCCCTCTTGGACTCTGGGCCTTAGCGACGCCGCCACGCCCAAGGCCTAAACAGCCTGTTTAACTCATCTCGTACGCGAAACTCTCATTTCCTCCGCAGTGTCGTCCGAGCACCACGGCTGGTCCAGGCGGGATTTGGAATAGTGTAACCGCCTGGACCAGACGAACCACACGTCCAATCAAAGGGCCGGTTGAAGACTTGGAGTGGCTTTCTTGGCCGCCCCAAGGTTCATGCGCTCAAATAAGGTTTAAGTATTGTCGCATTGACCCTCGATGTGCCAGCGCTCAGCTTCCAGGACCGCAAAGCCCATATCGCCAAGGTCCCGCCACTCGCCACTCGCCGCATAATATAGGGACTCCCCTGCGACGAAGCCCGTTCCGGGGCAGAGGCTTGGGGCCGGTCCGCCACGCCCTGCTTTCAGGAGCGGTCCGGATGCGATTCGGCTGAACCGTGCGTCTGGTGTTGAGCTTATGATCAAGCCCCCGCCCCGACTCTCTCTCGGCCTTGGGGCCCAGCAGGCAGAGGCTGGGCCGCTGTACGAAACGAAAGTTGGATTCACGACGCCAGATCCAGCTTGTCCCTAGAGCACACCCTGCCAGAAGATGTCGGCTCCGTCACCACCCCCGTTTATAGAGCCGTATCCGGGGTTTTCGGACGAGAACAAGGGGCCGCTTATTGTGGTTGTCACGGCGAGCCTGACTGCCGTCGCGTTAGTCTTCGTCGTTGCGAGACTTTACAGCCGGCTCCTTTCGGCGGGGAGACTAGCCGTCGATGATTACATCGTGATCTTGTCAATCGTCTGTTCCCCACCAGCTCTCCGGGGTCTAATCAACGACTGACTGGTTTCCCTCGCTCTCCAGATCCTCGGCATCACCTACGTCGGTATGGGCGGCGCCGCGGTCCATTATGGCGGCGGCAGGCACATTGCGACCCTCGAGCCATGGCAGGTCACAAACGTCATCAAGCTCACCGTCATCTCCTTCGTCCCGGGCGTGACCTCGTTCGTCGCGCCCAAGTTCGCCGTCGTCATCCTCCTCGCCAAGCTCCTCATGCCCTCGAGGACGCACGTCATCTGCATGTGGGTCATGTCGGCCGTCTACCTGCTCCTGACCGCCGGCATGCTCGCCATCAACTTTGCCCAGTGCACCCCTGCGGCTGCGCAGTGGGGAGGCGCCGAAGGGACCTGCTGGGATCGCCGTATCACCGTTGACTATGCCCTGACGGTTGGGATCGTGTCGGTGCTTTTTGATTTCTATCTGGCCATCTACCCGACCATTGTCCTGTGGCGGCTTCAGATGAACTGGAAGAGAAAGCTGGCCATTTCCTCCTCGCTTGGCTTTGGATACTGGCAAGTTCTGGGGATTCTTTCGGTTATCGTTCGGCAACGTTCAGGTACTGACCTACACGACTCGAAACCAGTGCCGGCGCTGTAACCATTTACAAATGCACCACGTTCGAGAGCCTCATCGATCTACAGGACTTTACGTACGCTCTCGGCACCGTCGTGCTCTGGACCAAGTAAGCACCTCGAGCTTTACTTTTCTCGAGCTGACTGACAACCAATTCTCCAGCATCGAAGCAAACTGTGTCCTCATCGGCGCCTGCATCCCGACGCTCTTCCCTCTGGTCAAGAAGCTCTTCGGTTCGGGATTCCTCGGCGGCAGTAAGGCACCTGTTTCGGGCGGGATCATGGAAGGCAGGGCGGGCGAAGGCAGCAACCCCCTTGCGACAATTGGATCATTCCCCACCGGTGGGAAGGGGAAGAAGGGCAGGAAACCCTTGTCGAGGTTCGACGATATCGACGAGGAGGATAACAAGTACATCATCTTGGAGGAACGGTCTTTCCACCTCAGCACGACAGAGCTGCGGGCCGAGGAGGCGAGTGCGTTGGACCAGGGCCGGGTAACGAAGGCAGATCGCTGGTGAGGCGTGTCTAATATGAACGACTGGAACAGAAACTCTTTCTTGATGGATATTCCATCCCACAGGTGTTGCCACATGCCGCGCAGTATCGAGTGTGTTCTGGATGTTGCGGACTGGCCATCGACGCTGGCTGCAGACCAGATCCATCGATGCACATACATTCTCCCCATCCCTGAATGGTCAACCCGGTCCCATGATTACCTATTACTTCCCGCTTTCTTTCTCTCTGCCCCCTTTTATTATCTGGCGAATAACCCCATCACAGCGCCCACCTGAGGTCGTGTCCATGTTGCGGCCCTAAACACGAGCACGTCAAGCAGGTCCATGAAATGCGCACGCCGGCAAAGGTAGGTACTTACGAAAGACAAAGACCACGACTGCGCTGGCACCTCCACCGGCATCGACGTCGATTGTGGACCCATCACGGCTCGTCTGCGCGGCGTATGCGCTGGGCCAGACGTACCGGCTCTTCCAGGTAAACCGGACGCTGTCGTGCGGTGCGTGGCCCGCAAGGCGGCACGTCACGGAACCCTGGATGCCGCGGGCGATGCCTGACGACGCGCAGCGCAAGAGGAGGCACCCGCCGGGCGCGATGGCTTCGGGCATCACCAGCTGCTCGACGGTCTCGTCCCATCTTCCTCTCCGGAGCTGCGCGGACTCGGGATCGAGCTCGAGCCGGTCGGGGCTGTGGTTGACGATGAGGATGGTGACTCGTCGCGAACCCAGACCGCGCTTCGGTGATTTTTCTTTTGGGTGAGGTAAGCGGAGGGCAGTGTTCATCGCGGGAACCTTACTTGCTTGAACAGCCCATAGACTTTAACGTAGCGATTGCTCACCTGGGGCCATTCTCACAATGCGGGCATGCTCTGAGTGTGGTCACGGTTGTGAATAGGATGAGTTCTTGTAGAGCGGGTGTTCCGCCTGAAGCCGCCGCGTTCGAATGACTACAACAGACAAAGACGAGCTGAAAGGCTTGGATAGTCGCGCTGGTCTTTTGTGTTTAGCTAGGTCAGAGGTGGTAGAGGATAGTTAAAAGGCCCCCTACGGAACCAAAAAGCGCCTCGTGGGCTACGTAAGAATTACAGAGGCAGGCTTGGCAGGAGAGAAAGTGAGGTGCGAGGTCCTGTGATCTCGGAGAGGTGATTAGTGGCGTTTCGCCACCGCCTCAAGGTTTATACTGAGTCCAGAACCCCTCCGTGTCTGCAGCCTTTGCTGTGTTGCAAAGACTGGTTCTTTACACAGCAGTGGCACTAGTTGAAAACCACGCTGCTATTTGCTCGACAAGACGTAAGAGTTGGCCGGGACACACACTCGGAATGATTACTCGTCCAACGACATATTCTTTTCCGGTCCTCTCTTTACTCGCTGATGTTGGAACTCGCATGGTTGGATAGACAAGGTGCTTGCAAGAAAAATATGAGAGTTGAGATGAATGCTGCATGTACCAAGAAACTTGTATCGTTCTGTCGGTCTAATTATATATGTTATTCTTCGCAGTCAAGAAATACCTCATGCTACTACCAGTACACTCAAGAGCGTCAGATAACCACAACTCAAACTCATAATAGCACAGTTCCTGCCAGGACCATCACTGCCAATCCTGCAATGCTCCCGACCGGCAGTCCACTACCGCGGAGCAGGCTCGAAGCGCCCGAGTTGCTAGTGCTCGAGTTGCTAGGGGGCGGTATCAGACCCGAGAGAGCCGAGTCGTTGGCGAAGCGCACGCTGACCCCAGTTCCGTTGCGGCAGAGGGAGCTGACGGCCTTGTTGGCGCCCGAGACGAAGTTGATGGCCGCGCACTTTTGCAAGAGCTACAGTCAGCAAGACAGAATCCCCGCCCCGTCCAAGAACCAACAACTGCGAAACTCACCTGGTACCGCTGCGTCCCGTCCGGATCCTTGCACACAATCCCCATGATGCCCTTCTTCCCCGCCCACTCCCTCGGCGCCGTGACGGCGGGCTGGCAAAAGTTGCCCCCCCCGCTCACCTGCACGACGGGGAACAGCTGCGCCCAGCCGCCGTCGGCGTGCCCGTTGAGCGTGGCGCCCATCAGGACGTTGGTGGCCTGGGCATGGTCGAGCGAGAGCGCCACCGCGTCGCCGTCGACGTGGAAGTCGGTTGTCGGGTTGGATGCGAGGTCGGGCACGCCGCCGCCGCACGCGCCGGTGGTCTGGATCTCCTTGTGCACATTGTTGCCTTCGAGCGAGGGCGGGAGAAGGAGCTCGAACTGGGCGTTGGCTGTGGAGAGGAGGAAGAGGGTGGCGGCGAGGAGAGAGCGAAGCGGCGCCATGGTGTGGAATCTCAGGTAGACACTGGAAAAGGGCGGTTGGGTGAAGGTTTGCGTTTGGTCAGGATGAGTGGGCGTCGGCCGTTGAATGGTGAGTGTTCACTGCTGTCGACGTGTGATGTTTGAGATTGCACCGTCTGGGCGACCTTGAAGACGCTAGCTCATTGCTGCCCCATGCCCGCCGTCTCTCTCTGCCGGCATCCGGGTTACATTGGTTTAGCGTGATGGAGATGAGGAGGTCGCCAAGGGGCCTGAGCGCTGCACTACGGTCAGGAATTGGTAAGCTCAAATTGGAGATCAGGGGCAGACTCATGTCCATGGGCTTGAACTCGACGGGACTTAACACGGACAGCTACGGATAATATACCCGGATCAAGCTGTTTGCATCCATCTGCCATTCTCTATATATGTGAAGGGTGAGGCCAGCATTGGGATGGAATCCCACATTGTCAAAGACAATGGTTGCAATTCCCTGGTAGTGTAGCGCTAAAGAGGGGTCTCGGCAAATTGACCCCTGAATTTCTCCAATTCTTCTTTTGGCAGGTCCCAAAGCCCCCCTGCCTTGGCTGCCGAGAGCCGAAGCCAAGAACAGCACCTCTTGGGGATCCAACCATGCTGTTGACTCCAAGTCGGCCTTATTACGGCTTACTTGTTGCAGGTGGTGGTATGCTTGGTTGTGCTCCCAATCTCGCCCCACTTGATGTTGGAGAAGGTGACGGCGGCGTCCGGGTGCTGCTGCACGATCAGGGCCGGGTCGCCCTCGGTGGCGTTGCAGGGCCCGGCGTTGCCGCTGTCGAGCCAGTTCATGAAGCCGCCGTTGTCGGCCCAGAGGCTGAAGATGAGCACCATGCCGCGGCCGATGGCGTTGCCCATCTGCGGGAGCCCGCCGCGCTGCTGCGTCCACGACGACGTCGCGTTGCAGAAGCTGTTCGTGATGCTGTCGTACGTCGCGCCGCCGGCCGAGACGGCCTGGTTCTTGATGACCACGCCGTCCTGCACGTACTGGCGCCGGATCTCGGTCAGCACGCCGTTGGCCTTGCCGTTGGACGTGATGAACTGCGTCGTCACGGTGAACTTGCGGTTGGAGTCGACCGTCAGGTTGCGTCCGTAGTACTCCTTGAAGCCGTACGCGTACGGATTCACGGAGCATCCCCACTGGTCGCAGACGCCGGTGGCCTGGTTGCATTCGTCGGTGCCCTGGCACTTGTAGACTCTGGTCGCGTTGCATGGGTGGGGCGTGAAGGACTGCGCGAGAGCATTGGCCTCCAAGATGTCCATCTCGTTGCAGCACGCGCCGTAGGTGTGGTTGGTGTTGGCCTACAGAAGTCTTTGTCAGGACCCCTTTTCGTTGCTTCTGAGGGAAGAAAGCACGCGAGTTGGAGGACAGGGGAAAGGGCGTGTTGGAAACTTTGATGAAAACTAAAAAAGAGACATACCTCGCCATTGATGAAATCGAGCTTGGGGCACTGCGCGTCGCAGTAGCCGGTGCCATACGAGGCGCCTGCCGGGTTCAGACGACTCCGGCCGCCATCCATCTCCATCTCGGAGAAGTACAGAGCACCGTTCATGCCGCAAACGAGCTTGGAAACATCGACGTCGAAGCTCAACTCGGCATTGAGCAGCTGGAAGTTCTCATAGTTCTTCTCGTCCTCGGCGAGGAGGTACAGACGTGGCGAGACGGTCTTGTAGTTTCCGTCAGCGCCCTTGAGCCACTGGTTCAGCGTAAGGGCGTCGCCGTTGGTCGTTACGCCATGGGCAGCGTAGTCGATGCCCTCGAGGGCGCAGTTTTTGGCACATGTGGCCGCGTCCGGGCACAGGTCGCCGCCAACGGTGCAACGGGTGTTGGGATCCCCAATCTTGTGGAACGAGCGCGACGTGGCCTCGAGCACGACCGAGCTGCGGATAGTCTTGCAGCCGCCTCGGAGGGTGCACTTTTGTGTGGGCAGTTTTGGGTGGTGCTCCGGCACAGCGGTGCCAATCTGCTGGGCTGCGGCCAGGGACGAGAGCAGCCATGCGGCGAGGACGGCAGCTTTGGGTGCCATTTTTGAGTGTTTGAGCCCGTCTCTGGAGAGTCGCGAAAGGGTTGAGGACCTCACCCAGAGCCTCCCGGGGTAGCAGAATGTCAAGACATTTTATACATCTCAAGTCTTCAAGAGACGGGTTGCAGTACCCACCCGGCCATTACGGGTTCGTCGTCCCGGCCAACTTGGTAAAAGGATAATTGATTAGGCACTCTGTACGGGCAGGGGTTTTGGCCGCCGTTCGCCGTCCTAAAATGTGGAGCGAATCAGGGATCTCGGGAAGCAGAAAGCGGCTATTCAGATAGCAGAGTAACCTTCTTCACTATCGGAAATAGTCAGCTTTGGGTCCAGCGTCACAGCGTGCACTAAGGTCGCGTTTCTCGGAGCGGCGGTCCTCAACCCACCGGAAGGAAGCGGCAGCTTACTTAGGCCAGGGGGCGGGAGCCAACACGCTCCCCCTGAATGTGGGTTCTGATCTGATCCTGCAGCTGTGAAAAAAGAAGTCATTTTAGACTTTAAGGTGTTTGCCTCGGTGACTCCGCTTCGGGACAGAGTGCGTAGGTACCTTAATTCGAAGGGTTAACTGGGCCAGATGAGAACAATGACTTGGACTAACCGCAGCTTCTCTAATTACTCGCGGTCCGATACTGCACCTTCACGTGTTAGTGGTGTAGCATCAGAGGGTAATGAATGCCACAAGAGGTTTGCTTTGCATGTCAACTGTTTACATGCAAACCTTCCTACCCTGTACATCTTTTGCTCCTGTATCCATTGGAGCGTGGTGAAGGGTGTCACATGCAACGTCTGTCGTCCTTCACTCTAACAGGAGAATGATGTGTGGGCAGGCTTTGGTTCATAACACCCCACAAGGTCATAAATGCGGACCGAGAGCAAGATTCAGACAGAAAACCCACAGTGTTGCATTATGCGGGTTCTTTGAACAAACCGCCTCTGCATTGTCGAACGGTACCCTCTAAATGATCAGAGATTGTTCGACGGTGCTGGTTGAATCTCTTCGGCGGTATCACAGTGAAGGGCGACTTCTCGAAAGCCTGTAACAGTACAGGTATGCATTGCCGATTACCAATGCCGTCGCTGAACAGAGTCCCCTCCGTTTCCGAGCCGAATCTGGCAACTCAGCTCGGGCCGTCCAACCTGCATTGTCAACCTCCGGTGCGTCGACCAACCAGATCTTGGCGATTCACGACGCTTGGGAAGTGCTTGGCGATTTGTTCCCGTCTTCCCGGGATCTGGGCGCCAAAACAAGCTCTGTCCCCCTGTCCCGAGGGCTGGCAATGCAACCTCGGCGCCTCCGATCAGTTTCGCCGAGATCATAGGGGCGCTGCAAGAGACCTGGCCAAAACCGGGTGGGCGGAGCGGGAGCACATTTCAGGATGCATTGATGGCGCCCAGGCTCCGCCTTAGCTGAGGCTTAGCAGCACGAAAATCCGGGGAAGACTGCGCGCTGACCTCAGTATTTGCCGAAAGCTTAAGGACAACCAGAAAATCTGCCGAAAGGTTGAGCACAACTCTGCGACAGCACGCTGTCCATCACTTCGTGTTTGTGTTGCGCGCCAATAAGAAGCCCGGGAGAAGCTTCTTCTCAGGAACAGGATACGACCCTACCCCTGGGACAGGACGAGATCTCGACCTCAAGATGATGACTTCCAGGGACGGCGATGCCACTTTTGAAGCGGAGTGAACGGCGATGCCACATTCGAAGCGGAGCGCACGGTGGTGCCTGGAGAGGAACCTCGAGAGGGAAAGATGCGGGCCTTCAGGAGACCAAGCAACGAGTCTTGAGGATTTAAAAGGCCGTGATGTCGGTGACTGTCTAAGATCCGTGTCCTGCCAGCTGAACTCGTCAGCCTCGTCTTGCAAACCATGGCGCCTCTCAAAGCAATTCTGCTTGCCACGCTGCAGCTGGCTTCGGCCAGTGTCGTCGCCGCCGATGGCCTCAATGCCCGGGCCCAGGCCGCTGGGAAGAAATATTTCGGCACCGAAATTTCTACCCAAGTCATGGGCGACGCCAACGCAAACAATATCGCCAAGAACTCGCAAGACTTCGGCCAGTACACGTGCGAAAACGAGATGAAGTTCGACGCCACGGAGCCCTCGCGTGGTAGCTTCAACTACGCCAACGCCGACAAGATCGTCGCCCAAGCCCAGGCCAACGGGCAGCTCATGCGATGCCACGCCCTCGTGTGGCACTCTCAGGTGCCATCGTGGGTGAGCAATGGCAAGTTCGACAACGCAACGCTCATCAGCATCATGAAGAACCATATCGCCAATGTCGTTGGTCATTACAAGGGCAAGTGCTACGCCTGGGATGTGGTCAACGAGGCCCTCAACGAGGACGGCACGTATCGTAATTCCGGTTCTATCTGGGGGTCGACTATCGGCCCAGCATTTATCCCTATCGCGTTTGCTGCTGCTGCCGCCGCTGATCCGGCAGCTAAGCTGTGAGTCCCACCCCCCCCCCACCCTCTCTCCCCCATTCCCCCAACCAAGCCCTTTTCCTCATCCCCATCCTCAGCAGCCAGCCAGCTCTCTAATGCAAACTCTGATTTAGTTATTATAATGATTATAATTGTGACCGTCCCGGATCCAAGGCGACAGGCGCCTTGAACCTTATCAAGATGGTGAAGAGCTACGGCGCGCCGATCCATGGCTTCGGCATGCAGGGCCATATGACAGCCGGCCAAGTCGGTTCGGCCTCGCAGTACGTTTCCAACATGCAGGCGTTCGCCAACCTCGGCGTCGAGGTAGCGTTCACCGAGCTGGACATCGCCACGCCGTCGAGCAGCCCCAACTTCGCCCAGCAGGCGACCGACTACGCCACCATCGTCTCGGCCTGCAAGCAGGTCAGCGCCTGCGTGGGTATCACCACCTGGGGCTTCACCGACAAGTACACCTGGATCAGCAACTCGGCGCCCCTGATTTGGGATACCAGCTTGCAGAAGAAGGCGGCCTACAACGCCATCCTCAACGCGTGGGGGTCGGGCACGGGCACGGGCACGGGCGCGACAACGACGAGCAAAGCGCCGCCGGCCGCGACGACCACGGCGGCCTCGGGCGGCGGGCAGGGCGGGTGCACTGCGCCGCAGTGGGCGCAGTGCGGTGGCAACGGCTACTCGGGATGCAAGACGTGCGCGGCTCCTTATACCTGCAAGTACTCGAACGACTGGTACTCGCAGTGCCTGTAAAGTCTTGTCCGGCGAGGGGTTGTATTGTGTGATGAGACTCAGGGGGACGGGAAGTCCAGGGGATGGCCAATATCAGACCTGTGTACCTTAGGGCACCAGCGCCCTTTTCTTCGGCGACCTAGCTACGCAAATCGACGAGCGTTAAAGAAGCGTTAAGCAGTTTGGTACCAATCACCGTGTAATAATTGAACTTGTGTGCGCTGTGCTGTGCCTTGTATCGCAAGAACTGTGAGTTGTGATGATGAGAGTGGCGAGCATGGAGGAGGAAGCCATCACCAAGCGACGCAACCACACGCGAGATGGAGAATGTAGCGCGAATGGGGGAGCCGTGGACAAAGGAGAAAGAGCGGGAGGCCGGTGACCCGTGAGAAAGGGAAGAAGTGCCCCCCGGGGAGGGGAGAGGGGGTTAGGGGGAAGAGAGGCTTAGGCCTGGAGGGGTATCCCTGGACGCTAGGTGTTGCCAGTCAGTTTGGAGTCAAATTCTGGAAGTTCCAATGACCTACACTGAGGTCAGGACTGGACAGAAAACACCTAGGACACGGCTCCGTTCGGCCCACAACTTCCTCCGGATCGCCCTTCGGCCTACCTTTGGTGCTTAGTCCAACTTACCCAAAATCAGCGAATGGGCTCTCACGACAGTGAGGGAAATTCCAACGAAGCCGGTAACACTTGCCTCCGGACCTGTTCGACTGGGCTTCCCATGTCAACTAGTTCAAAGAATGCAGTGCCGTTTTGAGGAGGTGTGCCAAACACCCAAGCACTGGCGGTGAGGGAACAACTAAAGTGCTTCTTGACCCATCTCGCTTTCAAAACCTGGTTACCGTTCGAATAGAAGTCATATAAAACAAAAGAAGGAAGAGGAAGAGGAAGAGGAAGAGGAAGAGGAAGAGAAAGAGGAAGAGGAAGAGGAAGAGGAAGAGGAAGAGGAAGAGGAAGAGGAAGAGGAAGAGGAAGAGGAAGAGGAAGAGAAAGAGGAAGAGGAAGAGGAAGAGGAAGAGGAAGAGGAAGAGGAATATAATAATAGCCTTGAGCTATATTTCGCTTTGTCTAATCAAACCATCTAGGCTGTCTGAGTTCCTTAACCGGGAAGTGGAGAGACACGAATGTAAATTTTTTTCTTTCTGTCTTTTCTGGTGTCCTCCTTTTCCCATCCGGATGAAGCCTACCAAGTAGTGACTCTCTACGTCGACCATCATCATCTTTTAGTACACTCCTTGTTGTCCATTGTCTCATCAACGGAAACCTCGAGCTGTAGCAGACCGGACGGAGACATGAAAGTGCAATGGGGGAGGAGGGCTTTTAAGCAAAATCCCGTCCGCACCAGTGAGATCTCTCCCGCCAGTCTGAATGGCACTCCCTCTTTGCTCAAAGATAAAGTCACTGGGGATTTTCGTAAGCGGCCACCCTCCTCTCGACCCACGTGGGGAGCTAACCGGAGAGCCTTTGCTCTATCTGAAATTGTTGGCCGTTTTCGTCTCTTGACGCTCCTTGTTTCCCTGAGTGCCTACATTTCCTCAAGTCGATTCTATCACAACCTCTGCCCTCTCACATTGTCCCACCCAGCCCATCAATCCATCACATTGTCCGTAAACAAGCCCCTACCGCCACCTTCCAAACTCGACCCCCCGCACATCCTCCTTATCCTCCGCCGTCCAATCCCACTCATCAGCCATGAACAGCGCCTTAGCCATCCGATCCGCGGCCAAAGCGCCCTCATACCTCAGCCGCTGGTCAGTCGCCATGCCCCTCGTCCAGGCAAACACCCTCTTCTTCTTCTCCGCGCCGCCCTTCCCTTCTCCTTCGTCATACGTCCCCTCCAGATCACACCACGCCACCTCCTCCCGCCCCTTCCTCCACCGCTCTCTCGGCACGCTCACCACGCCAGCTGACAGCATGGCCTGGATGTATTCCAGAATAGGCAAGATGCGTGTCCGCAGCCCACAGTTGGTATGGTTCTTGTCGATCTGGTAACTCGGCACCTGTTTTAGCGTCGCCAGGATCGAGACCACATCCACAGTGGCATAGTCGTGCGCCAACGACGACGACGACGAGGATGACGACGCAAAGTCGCCGAGGAAAATCAAATCCCGCGCGACGAGAAACTTGACCATCTCCCCGAGCTGGTACGAGTCGCAGCTCGCGGACGAGTCGTAGCCCAGCTTGCACTGGCGCGCGCGGGACGTGTACAGCGCCAGAAAGTGGCGCGGCACCGAGGCGATGGTGGCGAGGATGCGGTGGCGGCGGTGGTGCAGCTCGGCCTCGAGGTCGTCGGGCAGGTCCCACCACGCGGCGCGGTACTCCGGGTTGTCGTCGTCGTCGTCTTCGTCGCTGACGGTGGTGGCGGTGAGGCTCCAGCGGCGGGAGCCGTACAGGATGAGTTCACGGGTGGCGATCTGCATCTTGGGGGGCTGGTCGAGCAGCCAGGCGACGAGGATCTTTTGGCGGAGGGTTTCCTCGGAGGGCTTGGAGAGGGCCGGGCCGTCGTCGCGGGAGAGGCGGGTTTGCGTGGCGGGCCATTTGTACTTGAGGGCGCTGACGTAGCGGGCGACAGTGGCGGTGCAGTCGAAGCGGTCGGCGAGGACGGCCAGCACGGCGAGGGAGTGCATGGTCACGGCTTTGCTGGGGGTGGTGGACTGTTTTCGGTGTAGGATCCGGAGGAGGTCTGCAAAGGCCGAGTCCTGGACGGCGGAGCGGGTGGCCTCGTCGTCCTCGTGGATCTTCACCACGGGGAGGTCGGCGGCGGGTGCCTCGGACGGCTTCACGTGGGTGAGGGCCAGGCGCTGGAAGCTGGCCTCGATGGCCCTCGCCTCGGCGAAGCGCGTGTCACTGAGCAGGTTGTCAAAGTACTTGGAGTTTTCCTTCAGGACGGCGAGGCTGACTCGGTATCCCACCCGAGTCCGGGGCTTAAAGACCGGAGGCGCGGCCTGCTGCCCTGGACGGGGCTTGGCGGCCTTCCTCGCGGCCCTGAGGGTCTCTTTGGAGGTTTCAAAAGTGACATCGAGCACGATGTCCCCATCGGGCACAATGTCAACGATCTGAGGTCCTGGCTTGGCCGAGTCGGCCGGGTCGCCATCCTGGCCTTCTGCCGTGTCGCCCATGCCCATGCTCTAGAGGTGTCATGCGGGCTCTACCACAGTAGTGTGTTAGTGCGTGTACCTGGGCAGCCTGGGAGAGGTTGCGAGGTGAGGTCAGGCTCCTGCCAAGACCCAAGTCCAATCCCCACTAAAATGACGTTGGCTTGGCCCCACCAAATCTGGTCACTGATTGGGGGCATTTTGGGATCCAAGGGAGGCTCGAGAGGGAAACACACAGGTATCTACATGAAGAAAGCTTCGCGAAAAGCTTAGAATAAATAAGTGACAAAACTGGAACGTCGTGCCTTTCACGTTCTCGTCCTGCACGCGCAAACTCTTGTCTATCGGCGGTTCTGTGGATAGGTCAGGGATAAGATCTCCCGGGTCAACAGTTTTGCACCCCTGCGCGCCAAGAACCCTGATGTCTTCCCACCAATCGCTGCCACGCCGCGTTTCAAGAAACCCGCCAAGGAACAGCAAACAGCAGGGCACAGGGCAGAGCGCCGCGCGCAGAGCGGGCAGGCCAGTGGGGACCAGCAGCTCGGAGCCCGCCTCAACATTCTACACGAACACCGAACTCCAATACCGCCCAATCGTCCTGTCGTGCAATGGCCCTAGATTCCACGACCGCTCCGCTGCTCGCTTCTATCCCCCGGGAACGTGTATCAACTGGCTGCCTGCGCAATGCCTGCGTTCCGTCGTCGACCGCCCGCACACAACGCACACTTCGCACCACGCACACCACGAGCATACCACGCACACCCAGAGTCTCTTCTTGACGCCTTCATGGGCTATGTCGCGACATTCTTCCACATCCAGAGCCAGATCCAGACAAGAACCGTCGCCATGTCGGCCCGCGCACTGCGAATCGCCGGATCCCGCCGGCCACTTCGGGCCCCGACCCGAGCAGCCACGCGGACCCTCCGGGATGCGCCGGGGCTCCGCGACGACCAGGAACACCAATACGGCCTCCGCCGAAGCTTCCACAACTACTTTGTGACCCACCTGCCCTCCTCGTCGCTACACCCCGACTCGCGCTCCTCCGCCGGGCCGGGCCACAAGCTGCCGCGCTCCGCCTCGACACCCCACACTCCGGACCCGGGCTCCGTCCCGGCCGCAGCGACCCCGAACATGCCCAGCCGCGACCTGACCGTCGTGCGGATTCCCCTCAGGAGCGCCAAGCACCACTTCGGCGTATCTAATTCGCGCGGCCAGCGGGGCTACAACGAGGACACAAACCAGGCCGGGACGATACGCCTTCCGGCCTTCGCAAGGAGAGTGCCTGTCAGCCTGGTACGCCACCAGGCCGCCAGGACCGCAGGCGAGGGCACCAACGCCGACAGCGCCCTCGGGGACCCGCAGGTCTTTTACTTTGGCGTCTTTGACGGCCACGGCGGCAGCGAGTGCAGCGAGTTCCTGCGGGAAGAGCTGCACGGGTACATCGAGGAGGCCGCGGCCGAGTTTGGGTTGAAGAGCAGCCTGAAGAGGGACCCCGGCGCTCCCGACTCCATGAGGGACCCTGAGACGGCCCCGAGCCAGCAGGATACCTCGTCGCAACCCCAGGGCCAACAACAAGAGACGCCCGCGGACATCTCGCCGGCCACCAAGTTAGAGTCTGAACTCCTCGCCGAGTACAAGCGCACGATAGGCGGCTACTTCCGCCGCTTCCGCCCCAACTACTTTTCCGTCCCGATGGCGCCCTCGACACGCGACCCATCCTCCTCCCAGTTCGACTCCTCACCGTCGTCTTCCCAATCCGACCCCTCCCCCTCCTCCCAGCCCGAACCCCCGCACCGCGTCTCCCTCGAATCCGTCCTCACCTACGCCTTCCTGCGCGCCGACCTCGACTTCGTCACCGCGCAAGCCCGCAAGCCCGACCCGGACGACCCCTACATCTCCGACATACCCCTCAACAAGGACGAGATCCTCGGCTCGCCCCACCTCCCGCCCTCGGGCCACGGCATCGGCAGCAACAGCCCGGCGCGCTTCAAAGGCGGCTCCACCGCCTCCGTCGCGCTCATCTCCACGCCCACCCCGTCCCCCTTCTGGCACCCGGCCGCCCACTCGACCCTCGTCGTCGCCCACGTCGGCGACACCCGCGTCCTGCTCTGCGAGACCGCCACGGGCCGCCCCCTGCCGCTCACCTCGGACCACCACCCGTCCTCCCCGGGCGAGTCGCGCCGCTTGCGCCGCTACGTCACCGACAGCCTCGTCACGGACTCGTTCGGCGAGGAGCGCATCCAGGGCCTCGCCAACAGCCGCGCCTTCGGCGACATGCAGGCCAAGCGCATCGGCGTGTCGGCCGAGCCCGACGTGTCGCGCGTCGACCTGAAGCCCGCCGAGTTTTCGTTCTTGGTCTTGGTGAGCGACGGCGTGAGCGGCACGCTGAGCGACCAGGAGATTGTGGACGTCGTGAAGGAGGCTGGGACGCCCGACGAGGGCGCGAGGAAGGTCGTCGAGTACGCTACGGAGGTGTCGGGGGACGGGGACAATGCGACGTGTCTTGTGGTGAGGCTGGGCGGGTGGGAGAGGAGGAGTGAGGGGGGCGTGGGGAGTCTGGGGACGAGGGAGATGAGGGAGGCGAGGAGGAGGGAGGCGGGGGATCCGAGAAGGAGGGGGCGGTAGATTATTTTGGAACCCTTCTTTCGTCTTGCATTCTTTTTCATTTCACTTCACTTTCGATCTCTGTTTTCCTTTGTCGAATGTGTTGATTCAAGATGGTGGCATTGCGTTGGGCGGAGCATTTTTGCATAGACTAGCATGGTTTCGATAGTAGATAGTGTCGCACCCGGTAGAGCAGCACAAGAAAGAGAAAGAAGGATCCCTCACGGCAAGGCAGATGGCAGATGGCAGATGGCGTCGTAGTGTGAACCTTCAACGCACTTCTATGTTGGAAACAAAACATCTTGATCCTTCGTTTGTCTAGATAGCCAGTCATCATGACGGGTGTCTGGCTATATTGTAGAACTGTTTGGCAATCTGGGTACCTATATATGCAGACAAGGTCTTGGGACGAGATACAAAAGCTCACCCAGAAGGTCATAATTTTGTAAGCTGGGTGGGTTTCAGAAAGAACCAGCGCAGCCCGGCTCCGGTAACCTCTCGAATCAAGAGGGAGAACGAAGACTTCATCGAGTCATTGCGCATCATGACCCTCAGCTACCCATCTGCAAGGCGCATGCCTTTCGAACGACTGCTTTGGCGAGCGGGTCGGCCCCGTCATCTACAATTTGCACTAGAATTCCTAGTCCTGAATCTCGCGTCCGAAAAAAAAATATTCGTTGCTGGCTGCCCTCCTGGAAAACTCCTACTCATATGTTGGAGCGCAGACCGACATATGACAGAGTGAAATATCTCTAGCATATAAGAATCTATTGAAAGACCAAAAAGAATATCAGGACCAACATGTTCTTTCTCGTGTCTGTGTACCCGCATTGCGCCATACCAAGGGAACCAGTGGTTCCACCCCAGTTCAACAACTAGAAGAACCCAGGAGCCCACATGCCTACTTCATATGTGAAATATCTGTCGTTTCCGCCTTCCATTCATTCAGGACACTCAAAGAACGCTGGGTATCGGGGTGAGTCAACCGTAGTACCTCACACTGCAGCTGGAAACACTCTTGCATCAAAGCCAGTGCCTCAGGGCGTTGCTGTCGGGCATCCCAGGTAATGGCGAGGGTGTGCATAGTTTTGAGAGTACCGGGATGCCTTTCGCCGAAAACCTCGCGCTGTAGCGCTAGCGCTTCCTTTGACAACGTTTCCGCCTCGTCGTACCTCCCTTGGCAATGGTATATCGTGGCCAGGCCCGCTATGAGATATATCGTTTTGGGATGCCTCTCGCCCGGAATCTCGCGCTGTAGCGCTAGCGCTTCCATCTCCAAAGTCTCCGTTTTGTCGTACCTTTCCTGGGCATGGGATGTCGCGGCCAGGTCCCATACGCGAGAGATCGTTTTGGGACGCCTCTCGATGAGAATGTCGCGCTCTTGCGCTAGCACTTCCATTATCAACTTCTTCGCCTTGTCGTATCTTCCCTGTTTAGAATATGACGTGGCCAGGTCCCCTATACCATAGATCGTTTTGGGATGCCTCTCGCCGAGAATGTCGTGCTGTAGCGCTAGTACTTCCATTGACAACTTCTTCGCTTCGTCGTATCTTCCCTGGGCATGGTATGTCGGGGCCAGGTCTGCCATGCTCCAGATTGTATCGGGATGCCTCTCGCCGAGAACATCGCGCCGTAGTGCTAGCGCTTTTATCTTGAATTTCTCTGCCTCGTTATACCTCCCCTGGGTATGGTATGCCGTGGCTAGCTCTGCCATGCTCTGGATTGTGTCGGGATGCCTCTCGCCAAGAACTTTCCTCCGATACTTATAGGCACGCTCAATCACGGGCTCTTGCTCTCTCCACCTCCCGCAGTCATAGAGGTAGTCCGACATACGACTCAAAAGCGCCGCTGCCTCTACCTCCCGTTCACACAACCCGGCCCATTTGGCCGTATGCAACGCATGTCCGAGATATCTCTCACACTCCGCCCATAGTTCCCGTCGTCCTTTCGGAAACAGATCGGCGACAGCTCGAAGAGCAACCTCGGAAAAATGCGATTGGTCCCCCAGCCGATCTTCTTGGCTCAAGCTATACTGCGTAGCTTCTTGCACGAGCTTGTGCATCTCGTACGCCTGGTGTTGTTCACCAAGTGTACGCGGGCGGAGGAAGGAAAAGTCCTGGAGGAGGACGATTGCTGCTCGGACCTCTTCGTCGTCTTCGTCGTCTTCGTCATCTTCGTCTTCGTCTTCGTCTTCGTCTTCGTCTTCGTTGTCGTTGTCGTTGTCGTTGTCCTCGTTCTCGTTATTGTCCTGATCCTCATCCTGGTCCTCGGCCTGGCTCTCATCTTTGGCCAGTCTTTCTCTCACTTCGACTGCCTTTGCGACCAACTTGAACGAAATGTTTTGGTTGTCCACAAATGCAAGCGTATGGAGGATGCCGTAGGCCATCTGATTCTCTTGCCGGATCTGTTCGATCGAGATGTTCCACGTCTGCAGGACGTTGTTCGATATATGTCGCCTACGGTGTCGGTCAAAGGCCGTCTTGCTGAGCACCTCCCATCGCTTCATGCGTCTCCGGAGCTTCGAAAGGTACTTGCTGATGGGTGCTGACCTCCGGCGTATATATGCTGCTGCCTGGGATACCGCGAGAGGCAAGTACTCGAGTTCGGCAAGCAGCGCCACGGCGTCCTGGGACTCCTCCTCGGCGATTTCCCTGCACATGGTTGTCTCGAGCAATGTCCTCGCCTCTGCGTGTGTCATGCTAGCGACATTGATCGCTCGTCGGGCACTGACAAGGCTGCCGCCAATCAACCTGTCACGGCTCGTCCACAGCACCGTCCCGCCGGGCCCGCGCGGCACGAAATCGTACAGGCAGTGCTTCTCCTCTGCGCCCTGATCCTGATCCTTGTTTGGCTCTGTCCGGCCAATCCCAAATGCTACGAGCTCGTCCGCATTGTCAAGAATGAGCAGCCAGCACGGATCGGCCTCGATCTGCTGGCGCACGGCTGCCAACAACTCCGGTCCATCCAGGTCGCCCGCCAGGCCGAGCCTCTTGGCGATCGTCTTATAGTCTTGCGCGAATGTCGTCTCGTTATCGGCATGGACCCAGAACACTGAGCAGGCCGCCGACTCGCCACTCCGACGATAGGCAAACTCGAGCGCGATTTGCGTTTTCCTAAGAACGTCATTAGAATAGGTTGAGTAAACCTGGTTGTGTGGAGGGGTGGCTGAAACAGTGGACGAGACTTGAGACGAGGATGAGAGAGTCTTACCCAGATCCACCAAGTCCCCAAAGGGCGGCGCTCTGATACCCGCAACCTGAAGTCTGAGGAAGCAGTGCGTCGAGTTCGTCAAAAATGGTGGTGCGGTAAACGATGTCTTCGTTCTGTGGAAACGGAATAACGCGACAAGGGGCCCGAGTGAGGAGATTGTCCCGAGACACCGCCCGTGGTCCATTGAAAACGGACCCTCCTGTTCTCTGCGGAATCGATATAAACGATGAGTTCACCGCAGGAGTCCTGCTTGGAAGGATTTCGTGCAGGACGGCTTTAGCATACGCCGCAGCCATCGCCGATGCGTATGGCTGCCACTCCTTGTTTTTGTGCTCGTCCCCATAGTCGCAAACCCCTCGGATGACGCCGACGGGAATACGGTTCATGGTTCCGGCCGCCTCCATTTCGAGACCGATGACATTGTACCTATCCCGTAGCTCATTCCGCCATTGGGCATTTCTGATCAGCTTGTCTCCTGAGCCGATCGGTCCGTACCACGCTCGGGTACGCTCAGATGGCCGTCGCCGTTCGCGTTGGACCACCGTCTCCACGCCGTGCTCGTCAGTCTCGTAGAGCACATCCTTCTCTTGGCCAAGGTCGGAAAAGGTGCCGTGTCCGTGCTCTTTCTCTTTCATGTTTTCGTAGAATTGGAGGAACTTCTCCGTGTCGTTCGGTGCGTTGATCTTGATCTTGCCAATCGCCGAGCGGACGACGGTCTCGGTGGTGGCCAGGGCGTGCCCAAAACGCAGGATCTGGAAGCCATCTCTCTCTCTCTTCTTGCCCAAGTCATAGGCAACCAATCCGGCACTATCGCCTTCGGGAAGCGCCACGAGAACATCACCGAGACGGATATCAAGGGGCGGATCTCGAGAGAGGTTGGGGAGACCAGCGGCAACGCCAACGAGCAGCCCGAACCAGAGATTTGGGAAGAACTTCTTCAATTGGCTAGCGAGCGCAGCAGCCGACCCCGTGCCGTATTCCTGACCTGCAGGCAGAGTTGCGAGGACGACGTTGTGTCCGCACACGTCGCCGGCATGGAAGAGGTAGTCGTCGCCTCGACTCGTCGGAAACCTGCCATGGTGTCTGTTGTCGAACATGCACAGGGCGGCTCGGGCTTCGATTTCGAGTGGGGCGATCCATGCCACAGTGTAGAGCCGAGGGTCCAGTTCTAGGTCGGACATGGCGAGATGCGGGTTGATGGGGGATGCACTCGTTCAACAGTGTCTACTCGTTGATAAGGACAATCGTTGGGGTGCTCAGCTGCGTCAAGCTGCGCGGGGTTTGGAGGGCCCCAACTGGTGTGCCTAGCTCGGCGTCTCTTCTCATTCGTCGCGTTGCGGCGGCGTTCAGCCGCATCTTGACCCCTTCTTTGCCTCCCAGAACAGGATCGCGCCATTCAAGCTCCAACTACTGAAGCTATCTACCTTGGGGAACTTTACTACCTACCGTGGTAAACAGAGCAAGGTTACAGAGTAACGGGTTTCGCTTCACATTCAAGCGTCTTTAGTGGGTAGCCTTCCAGCGGAATATGTCATCAATAAACTCATCACGAAGTCTGCCAAAAGGACCAGGCTTCTGCTGGAACAGGTATCACGGCACCATCGGCAAGGCGAAAGTTCACATCAACTGTGTTTCTCCACGGCATGTCCAACTTGATTTGTATTGTATGGGCTGCCTACCTTAACTACGGAGGAGCGAAGATCAAAATGCGAGAGTGCAACTTGGTTCTTACCCACCCATTGGGAACAAAGCCAGCTATCTTCCCATTTATACATTAGTAATGCCTCACGATCCTTCGCCAGTGTGCACAGGACCTACAACGATGTCCTCCCAGGTGACCAAGTCGCAGTGATGGAATACTAAACACCTCGAGCAATCCAATTTCGACTCCCGCATTCAGTCAGTGGATTCATAGTAAAGTTGAAGAAACCCATCCTGAACGCTGATTAGGATACCGCCGAAAGATCAATTCAATGACAAATAGTCGTCAAGGCTATTCCTTGAAAACGCCTAGGACAACACAAAGATACCGTACTTCTCGTGATCAAAGTGTTCCAGACTCGGTATACATTCAGCCCAACCGTCATCCACCTCCCCAAGCTGGCACTCGTCACCAATCTTGACCATTCCCGTCCTCCCAGCAAGGACATCCTTCAGCACCGGTCGATACTCGGCTGCCAAATCGGGATGCGGCACCCAGATGACCCTCATCCCGGCCCGTCTTCCGGCCTCCACCCCTACCACACTGTCCTCAAAGACCAGACACTCTTCGGGCATAATGGGCTTTTCACCAGCGCCGACCGTCACTGAGTTCAAAGACTGCAAAGCCGCCAAATAGATGTCGGGCGCTGGCTTCCCGCGACCCGGGCTAAGCCGTGAGTCGTCGCCCAAGACCCGCTTATCAGGCGGGAAGTAACTCAGCAGCCGCTTCGTCTCCGGCCTCGAGGTTTTCACTTCGTAACCGGCGCTCGTGGTCCCAGATGCCAACGCCAGCGCGATCCTGTCCCCGACCGCGTTGCGCGCACGGTTGAGGTCTGACAGAAGCTTCTCCGCGCCGGGCAGCGGTTCGCAGTTGCGAAAACGCCGTCGCATCTCCTCGCTGGATTCGCGGGCGAACTGCTCGCGGGAGATGGGGAGCCGGGCCCAGTTGTGGAACACGTCGCCGTTGGTCGAGCCCGGGACGCCCATGAGCTGGGCTCGGATCGGTGCCGTCAGAGCGGGTCGGCCGTATTTCTCGAGGAGGGAGTTTGTGCTCTGGGTGAGCATGTCCTCGGAGTTGATGAGGAGGCCGTCCATGTCGAAGATGCAGGCGCGGATGGCTGGGAAGTTGCTATGTTCGAAGTCTTGGTTAGTTGAGAGATTTACGGGCCGCGTTGGTTTGTTATATCATCAATTTGTCCTTGGAAACACCTACTCCATTGTGGGGGTATTGTGAGCACCAAACTGAGGTCAGTTGGGAGTTGGGGTTTGAGTCTAATCAGGCCTTGAATGTCTGGTCAATGAAACCAAGACGCGGTCCGTTGGAACTTTCGAATGGGATCTCGTCCGGAAAAATATCGGAGGAGCAGTGTCCGTTGGCTGCACGTCAAATCCAAGGTTTCGCAGGTCTCAGAGGTGCCCAACTGCCAACCGGTGTGCCCAAGTTAGTTGTCTCATTCATTGTCCTGTAGTAGGTAACTAGGTATTTAGTCGTACCATGGTGGCCCCATACTTCCGATTTACGGTACTGCATTGGTATAGATCCTGGGTTCAGTGTTCTGTTGTCTTGCGCAAGGGAGTCGAAATCACACAGAACATTCAAGTAAAAAGAGGCGGAGCAGTCAGGGCTCAACTGTCGCCTGTAAGGTCTTTTTGCATTTACTTCATGTACCGTACTTGGACCCATTGGTGGTCTAATCACTTGCTCAGTTGAGTATAGAAAATACCTCCGTAAACGCCTACTGATCTTGGAACTCGGAGAGAAAGAGGAAGGGGAGAGAGAACGAGATTTTGGCATCCTGCTTTGCCAGTGCTTTATCGAAGAGTTATACCGTGTCTCGTGGATCCCAATCAGTCCCCCACTGCCTCGACAACAGGGCTCTCCCGCCTTCCGTCTCGAGCCGCGCTGCGTCCCACATGACATAGCCCCAGCGACGCATCTCGTCGTCGAGATAGTCGCCGTAGAGATTGCTGTAAGTTCCCTTCCACACAAGCGTCCACGCCAGCGGGGGGCAGTTTGAAGATGGGCGTCCATCCGGCTCCAGGTCGCCTACAAATGGCAGCGGGTCGCGCCTCTGCTCCTTCAGGTCCCTCTCTGAGCGCTGCTCATTGCGCCGCACCCACTGCGTTCCCTCGGACACGGCGCCTTCGAAGAGCTCTCCTAATACCGAGATGTTCTTCTGCATGGTCGTGACCAGGTGCTCGTGATCCCGCATCTTGAATAGGACGGTGTGCAAGAGTTCGAAGCCGCACATGACTGTCCCGCCTAAATAGGTACTTCTTCGCTCTGTTTTTGGAGTCAGTATGTTTGCCCGTCCGAACCTGTCTGGGAGACCGGGAGTGGCAGGAAAAGAACCAGAAAACTGCACTGACCAGAGTTATCAAAGTCAAAGGCTCCGATTGGTGTTGGCGGTCGCCCCTGGTCGTCGAACCTCGGATTCTCCGGGTGTAGGTCCCAATGCATATCGCAGAAGATGCGGTCGAACTCGTCATGGGAAAAGTTGTAAATGCAGATGATCTCTTCGACCTCCCACGGCTCGAACAGGCAAAAGAAAAGTTTAATCACGTCGATGGATTCCGAGTAGAACCGTCCAAACCGATCGCGACGGTCGTGGAAGAGATTGCAGCACAGCTGGAAGCGATACATGGCGCGCATGACCCGTACCGCTTCGGTTGTGCTGAGCGGTTTGTGACGCAGCGATTCCCCAGTCTCCTTTGCGAGATAACCCAGCGCCCAGCTGATGAAGCGGTTGAAGAGGGGTTCGATGACGGTAAAGTGGAATGCAACCATTGCCACAATGTCGGTTTCCGTGAGTGCTTCGTCCAAAATCGAGCCCGTTGGCGAAGAGCGTCGGTCTTGGTATGCTCTGAGGAACTCGGCAACTGACTCCCTCTTGCACGCGTCCGTGAAGCGGTCCGGGCTGGACCGGTATGCAGCACAGGCGTCAACGGCGGCGGCCCCCAGCGTCCTCTTCAGGCACCCACGAAGCAAATACCTCCGGTCTAGGCGATACTGCTGGTGGAAGATTGGTATTGCACGGGTCAAGGCCCGTAAGCTGTCATAATCCAGAGCATCGAGGATCTCGCGGCGTATTTCGGCGGGGAGGTTCTCTAACGCCGCATTCATCTCAACGGGTGTTCCGGTTGTAGCTGAGATGGGATCTGTTTTGGGATGGGTGACTGTCGATGCCGGCTTTGTCGTTTGGACGGCGCTTCCTGGAGGCGTTGGGTGATTCAAGTCCCGTGAAGCAGCAGTGGGATTGGAAGATGTCGATTCCGATGACGCTGTGGTATGGAACTTGGAGAAAAGCCGGCGAAAATTCCCCATCTTGAGATCTTGGTGAGCTCCAATTACGAGTGGAAGAGAAAGGGCGCACAGCTGGAAATTCGAAGCTTGGCGGTAAAGTTGAATCGCTTGGTATGGTGAAGACGCGTTCAGGCTGGATGCAAGAAAATGGCGGCAGGCCGTCGAAAGTGTGCTAACAATTTCCTTGCATGTTTCTATGCTTCACGCCCCCAAATCTGTTTGTCTGCGACAGCGGTCATCGGCGTCAGGAACCAACGCCAACGGCTGCATGCTCGTCGCACTACCTACCTAATTATAGTGCAAGGTAACATTGCAGCTGAACATCTCCCTTTGACTTAGCAGCGGCAAGGACGGCGAAGACCCCGAGCTCCGAGCCAAGTCGAGACTTGAAAGTCGAGTCCCAACACTCAAACTCAAACTTGCTCAGGGCCCAGCACACCACACCCATCGGTTCCATCCAATCCCCGAGCGTTGAAAGAAAGGCCTTTGGTTTAGGCCCGCCACATCATCCAATGAACCCTTGTCTCCGTCTCAACGCTTGATGGTTTTGACTCCTTCAATCAAGCCCGTCCGGCCCGGCCCGAGGCTGCCATGGAGGCCGGTGGCGCTCCCGCTTCACCGAACTGGGCGAGGCCAACGGTTGCGACATCGATGCCTTCAATAGCCGATGGCTTGCTCTCTGGGAAGACGAGGTTGCAGAACGAGACGTGGGGTCTGGGGTACATTGACCTGTACCTCATCCACTTCCCCTGCGCTCTGAAATACATCGACCCGGACGTTCGCCAGTACCCGGTGTGTTTCCGGCCCTACAGCTCCCGTCCTTGCCACCTATCCACTACAGTGAAACTTACCGTCACAACTAGGCTTGGTGGGTGGACGACAAGGGAACCGTAGTTTCGGACAGGGTACCGAATCGCGAACGTGGGAGGGCATGGAGGCTGTAGGAGATGCCGGCCTTGTCCGCGACCACAATGATAATTCGCTGCTTTAAAAAAACGGTGCTGGATTGCTTTTGCTGGTACAGCCTGAGTACTGAGTATCTTAGTTATCCAGTTACTGTCGTGATGACATGAAATCTTTCATCGGATCCCCGATCGCCTCAGCCCCTTATTGCCCCCCTCCCCGGAGGTCCTTGTTCGTAGCCTGAATAACTAGCCGCCTGTAGCTCGTCAGCTGGGGCGTGCCATTGTCCGTCACCTCGAGGATCAAGTGCAGCCGCTGGCCACGCGCGACGGCCTTCCCGCTGGTCGGCTCTACACAGCATCTCTCCGGGCCGGGCAGCTGCACCTCGACGACGCGGCCCTCCTCGTCAAGCTTCCGGATCACCAGCTCCGCCACCTCGGACTCGACCACCCACTGTGTCGCGCTGGGTTCGCGGTAGTGCCACCACTGGAAGGTTAGCTTGTCGCCCTCGTCCGGGTCGTACGTCGCGCCTGCGTCGAGCCGGACCGTCGAGCCGGCCTCGGCTTCGAGGTAGATGGGCGCGGTGCCTACGTTGCCGTCCACCGAGATGACGGGGTGGTGGTTGGCGCTGGCGAAGTCGCTGCTCAGCGTCCAGCGGATGCGGGCGGCGAAGTCGTTCTGGAACGCATCGCGCCAGCGCCAGATGGTGGCTTGATTGGAGCGGTACGCGCGGCCATCACGGCCGACGACACGGTCGGTCACGTCGGAGAAGTGACGCGCGCGTTGTCCGCCGTCGCTGCAATCTGTCAGGGCGTAGCGGCCGCCCCAGGACCCGAAGGTGGGCTCCTCGGGAACGCCAAGGCCGTTCTGCACGAGGTACAGGAACGTGGGCGTGTCGCCCTCTGGGATGTACACGTAGTCCGGGTACGCCGAGCCGAGGGGCCCAACCTGGATGTTCTCTCTGATCCATTCTTTGGACACCTTGGTGAAGTCGGGCCCACCCTGGTCGAATCCATAGTACCGATCTCCCGATATGCCTGTCCATGCCGCCATGCCGTACTGGTTCCAGCCGTGGACGGACGAGATGTAGAAAATGTCGGGGAACTGCGTCCGTATCCACGCCGCCGTGTCATCTTGATCGGAGATGGTGTAAACCCTCAGCTTATCCCGAAGCGCGGCGGCCTCGCTGGCAGAATGCTGGCTTCTAATCTTGAAGAGGACCTGAGCAAGCACATTCGTGCCGCCCCAGCAGAGCACCCAAAGGGGCCTGTCCGATGCGGCCTCGATGCGCTCAAGCAGCAGCTCGCCACCTTCACTCAGGGGAATGTTGTCGCCGACAGCGGCAAATCCGTAGACCTGTGATATCGGTCAGTTCAGCTAATTCGCGCAGTCTCCCAAATGTAGAGCTAGCATACCGGCGGGCCTGGTCGAACGAGCCCTCTCAGGTACTCCGCCGAGGGATATTGGAAGTCCGGATGCGCGTGACTGTTGAGGTTGTCCACGGCGCCGGCGTAGGCGTCGATGATGCTCAACATATCCTGTGGGCAGACCTTGTTCTTCATCCAGGTCGATGTGCAGGCCACCAAACCCTCCGTTTCGAACTGGTTCGAATACAAGAGATAGCGGACCAGGGACTCGGCGTCATCGGGCTCGTTCGATATGTCCGAGATGACAAAGACTCGAGGCTTGGACGGGAACCGCTGGAGCATCGATGCTCGAGACATGGTGGATTATGTGCAGGTGGGAGTGGGAGGAATAGGACGAGATCGGTTTCGGTGCCAGAAAGTGCAGTTTATGCGGATCAAGACGATTATGCAGACTCCTCTGTCTTTCAGAGGCCGGAGTAAAATGCGCTTCCAGTGGCTTTCTTTTCTTTTTATCCTTTGCGCTCGGAGCGTTGAGATCGATGTCCGAAGGTGTTTCCAAGTTCGGAAGACGGGAGGGTAAAAGCCGCGGTTCCATCCACCCTAAATACCTTAGAAAATCTCTAGCACCCGGCCCCTCTTTGGGGCCCCGCATGCCGCCCAGAAATCCCCAGACGTCCGTCGTGATGGAGTAAGATTTGGCCCCTTGCCGCTAGGTGGCCGGTGCGGCAAGCCCACCTTGTGGAATGAGGCAGTGACGATGCACTGAAATTCGCTGTATTTGAACCAGATCCCGGGCTAAGTTCCACCGTCCAGGCAACCAATTTTCTCATACCGCTAGGTACCTTACGTACCTACTACATGCAGCTGTCGGGCTACAGCACCGATGACAGCTTCAAGCTCCAGATCGTCCAGCAGGTCATCTCGCTCGTGGGCAACGTCATGTCGTGGTATCTCATTTACCGCGTCGGCCGGCGCGGCCTGACATTTTCCGGCCTCGCCGTCCTAACCGTGAGACTCTTGCTCACCGGCAACCTCGCCGTCGCGGGGACTCAAGGGCGAGACGGTTTAGAATTAACTGACCTGGCTAGGTATCTCGCACCGTCCCACCCTACATGACACTCTATCAGAATCACTAAACACTAGACCGTCTCTATTGGGTGCTCTCTAAATTGGTCTTTCAAAACAAGGCAAAATCCTCGTTCTTCCCTTCCCTGGGATACGGAGGATAGGCGTTTGGCGCTACGAGGTCTTAAGAGAAAGCAGACAGTCAGCTCAAAACCTAAAACAGTTACGACTCGGCAATGTTGCTTCGACGGAGGACACTCAGAGAAAGGAAACAAGAAACTCACTGGCGTCGCCCACTAGATAATAGCCTCCCCTCAACTTCCGCAACACGCACGGATTGTCAGCACCATACAGAAACACGACGAGATCTCCTTCCTGGGCATCCTCAGGAAACAGGCCGACGCCTGGGCTACTGTTCTCGCAGTGGCCCACGCGCCTGCCCACACCATACCGGCGCATCCCCTCCTGGAGCGCCAACTTGGCCATGCTGCTCTCGATCCACGGCTCCGGCGCCAACAGCGAGCGCGCATAGCCGACGTCGACGTCAGCACCGGACCCGCTCCGGCCAAAGCTTCCGCGGAATTGGAACCCGCCACCACCAAACATCCCCTGCTGCTGCTGCGACCGCGACCGGATCAGCAGCAGGCCCGCCATGCAGTTCTCCTCGGTCGTGGGGAAGTCGCCAGGATCGGCGCCGCCAAAGTTGAACGCGCCGCCGAAATAGCTCGCTCCTCCCGAGGCCTGCTGCGCCGCGAGGGCAGACCGGGCAAACTCGGTCCACATGGCGAGCAGCTGGGCCAGCTGGTCGTTGGAGTGTGTGCTCCGGGCCGCCGGCGTGCTCGGCCGCGCGATGCGCCCGTACACCTGGCCCGTGACGGTCAGGACCTTGCCGCTCTCGTTGAACTGCCACCGCGCGCGCCTGCTGGCCAGCCCGCTCCAGATGACCGACCCGAACCGGTGGTGTGCCGGCGTGTTGATGGGGAACGGCTGGGCCTTCCAGGGGTCGATCAGGTTGGGCGCCCAGGACGGGAGGGAATGCAGCCTCTCGACGTTCTGGGCGGCGCCGAGGATGTTGAGGCTGTCGGTCCTGGTGATGATGGCGCGGGCTGCCATGCGGTAGAGGTCCTTGGCCAGCAGCTGGTAGTTGACGGCGAGTTCGTAGACACCCGGATCCGCGAGCCCCAGGACGCCATACACCTTGTCGCGCAGGTCCGTCGCCTTGCAGCCCCGGGCGTGGATAAGAAGCGAGCACAAGTCGACGTAAGCACTGCCTCGCTCAGACTTGTCCCGCAAGTCCTTAAACCCCTCCACCGGCCTCAACTGCCTGGCCTGAACCCGCCTCAAAACGCTCTCCTCCTCCCCGCCATCCCCCGCGCCCTTCGAGTCCAGCCTCAACCTCACCAAACTATCCTCCAACGCCACCTCCATCCCCCTCAGCTCCTCCAACGTACAGCTCTCCCCACCACACAAAAAGCTCACCTCATTCCCCAACGCCACCTCCTGCCTCACCCACACCCGGTCCCACCACGCCCGCTGAAACAGCGCCGCGACAGCGACCAAGTTCCGCCGCCTCTCCTCGCCCGACACCACCCCAACCCCAACCCCAGAATCCTCTGCACCCGGCGGCCCCGCCCTCGCAGCAGCAGCAGCAGTCGGCCTAGGATTCGCCGGCCCACGCCTGCTCGGCCGGCCGAGCTCGCGCACGAGCGCCATCGCCCCCGCGCTCCCTCCCCCCTCGGCGCCCAGCCACACCTGCACGTGCGCGGCCGACCCGTAGATGCGCCGCATGAGCGCGACCTGGGCGCTGCGCTCGCGCACGTCGGCCTGGTTGATGCACAGCGCGTCGATCCACCACAGCGAGCGCGTCTCCGTCAGAGCGGAGCCAGAGCTGAAGATGGAGCTGGTGCTGGTGCTGGTGCTGGTGGTACGGAGCTGGCGGAGGGCCGCGGCGAGGTTGGGGGTGAGGGGGAGGGAGGCGCCGGCGATGAGGATGACGGAGGGTGCTGCTGCGGGTGCTGCTGCTGCTGCTGGTGACGGGGTGAGAGTGGAGGGGGGGTCGTCCCAGGCGTAGGAGAGGGCTTTGTAGGAGTGGGTGACGCGCGTCGGGGTGGGGGGGAAGCCGAAAGTGGAGGGGGTTTCTTGTTCTGCAGGGGCGCCGGGTCGTCGAGGCTGAAATGCAGGATGGTTCCTGTTATGGGGTCTGTCGGGCGCGGGCTGGGGTCGAGGCTGAGGATGCGGATCTCGTTCTTGGATGCGTCGAGATGGTGGTATTGGTAAGGGGGGTGAGCAGTGAGTGATGGTTGGGGGGGTGGTGGTGGTGATGCTTCGGGGACCGTCTGGTCCAATGGCCGCTTTTGTGGGATGATACTCGGCGGCACGACTTTTGTTGAAGACTGTAGACCGCCTGGCTGCCCGTGGTTTGCCGGAGGTGGCTGAAGGGCAGCGGTGAAGGGCATTGCGAGGCGTGCGAGTGCGCTCTCGATGCGTTCGAGTCGTTGCTCAAGCGCGTCCATTCGAGCTGTCACGGGCTCGATGAGCTTGGCGAAAGCCCGTGAGTCCACTGTGCTAGCCTCAGCCATGTCGTGATCTGCATGACCTTGACCAGATTCTTTGTTGAGTGAGTTAAGATGATTTCCTCTTAAACTGTTGGAGGGCTAGTGAAGTCCCATGGGCTATCAAGGTCCGTGTACTTTTAGCGTTGATGGAATTGAGGGGTTGACTTGCTTTAATTCACTGAAAATCGAAGAGAGCTGAGGCCGCAGATCCAGTGGGTGAGCGTGGCGCAGGGGTTTTCAGCCTTGCATCTTTCAACTCTCATCTCTGGATTCCACCTCCAAGTATGCCTTGCATGACTTTTCAGTTCCTAAACAATTGAGAGACCCGGCATGCCAGTGGCAACTTCGCAAAGACCTGCTAAGGATACCTGCAAAGCTATTTGTGTTAGAAATCGGGCCGTTACAACTCATACTATACGCAAGTTCTATGAGTGAGTGAATACCGTCTATTCCTCAACAGTCTCCCTGTTCATCGGGGCCCTTGTACATGCTCTCAGAATTTCTTCATGATGCCGGTTCTCAAAAACGGAGCATCCAGACCCAAGACAGCGCCAGTCTCGGCATCTTTCACAAACACCAGCCTGTCCACCGGCTCGCTGCCGTAGTGCATCCAATCCGCCAACGTCCAGGTCAAACAATCATTTGCGCTGAGCCCCGCGCCAGGCATGTCCGTCTCCGACTTGAGCTCCATCTCCCACCACACCCGCCAATCCTCCTCCACCACCTCCCTCCCATCCGGGAGCACCTTCCTCCTCTCGATGTCGGCCGGATATAGCCTGTACGCCCCGGTCATCTCCAGCGAGGGCAAGAACTCGAGCAAGGTAACGGGCCACAACTGCTGCAAGCCCGCCAGTATGTCCATCCCGTTCCTATACAACCGCGTCAGCCTCAGCGAGACCCCATCCACCTCGGTCGTCGCGTTGACCAGCACCCCGCCCGTCTCCTCGGTCGACCGCCCCGCAAACGTCCCCGCGTGCTCCCTCCGCCCCTGCTCCCTCGCGGCGGCATCAATCGCGGGCACCAGCATGCTCAGCGCGGCATCATACACGTCGACCAGCGCGTCCTGGTCCCCGGCCGTCAGCAGCACGATCCCGACACCATACTCGTCCAGCAGCGCGATCCGGGCGTGGTACCCGTACGCGGCGCCGTCCTTGGCATGGATCGTGACGGAATGACCTCCCCCCTGACCCCCGGTCTGCGTCGCCTCGTCCCCGTCCCCGTACCCGTGCCCGGCGGGAAACAACAGGCGCGGGTCCGGCCGGAAGATCTCCCACGGCGCGCCGAGGAAGCTGGAGCGCGCGCCGGCAAAGGACCGCGGCTGCAGCCAGGCGCGGATCTGGGTCTCGGTCGCGAGCGCCGGGTCGCGGGCCAGGATGGCGCGCACCAGGGCTGTCAGGTCGGCGAGCGTCGAGACCAGCCCGCCGCCGGGGGCGTTGTCGCCGTAGGAGGCGCCCCACGAGTTGTCGACGGGCGGGATCACCGCGCGGGCGTCGTCGCCCGGGCTGGGGAGCGTGGAGGGCATGTTGAGCGGGCGGGCGAGCAGGTCGCGCAGGAGGGTGGGGTAGTCCTTGCCGGTGGCGGCTTCGAGGGCGTAGGAGAGGATGGTGTAGGCGATGTTGGAGTAGACGGGGCGGGACTGCGGCGGGGCGCTGGGGTGCGAGGTGAGCATGCCGGCGAGGAGCTGCGACCGGGTGCATCCCGGGTTGAGGCCGATGACGCCGCATTGGGGGTAGCTGGTGTCGTTGAGGTGGGGGAACCCGAGGGCTTCGAACCAGTCTTTGATGTAGTGGTATTCCTAAACCTGTGAATTAGTGACCGTGTAATCGCGTTCAACGTCGAGGTGAAGCAGGGTCGTGTCGTAGGCATCCATGTTGCCGCGCGGCTGCGGACAGAACGAAAAAGGGGTGGGGGAAGGTTGGGTCAAGCATACAGAGAACCCATCTGTGTCGAAAGTCAGTCATCGTAACCTGAGGGAAGCAAGCAAAGGGATATCTTACAGTTGGCAGGAATGCCAGCCAGTTGCCCTCCCAACGCCCGTAGGCTGATATTGTTCCAGTCGATCAAGGAAGAGTTGCTGTTCAGCGACGGAAGATATTTGGTGACCGCATCATCCATGTTCACGCCGCTCCGGAGGAGAATGGCATCTGAAATAACCTTGGAGACGGATCCGATCAGGTATTGCGAATGTCTGTCGAGATACTTGGTGCCGTTCACGTTGCCCGAGCCGAGGTGGTGGTACTCCCAGAGGGGGACTGATGCATCGGTTTGATCAAGGCCGACAAGGGCCATCGACAACGAGACGTTTCGGGCATCCCAGCTGGTGTGGATCTCGCCATTGAATGCCCCGTCGAGGGTTGCGGTGAAGTTGGCGAGCGCAGTTCGGAATGCTTCTGACCGATCAAGGTTGCGCGGCCGCGGGAAGATGCGTCCCTCGGGGCGACATTCCAGAGCCAGAGCAGCTGGGATGGCCAGCAACAGGTTACTGAGCTTGACCATTCTCGGGGAGTGCGCTTTCACAGTTCACGCTTGAGGCTTGAACATCATCGAAACGGTCTCGAGGCGCTCGAGGACGCAGCTGGAAGTGACATTACTTATACGTGCTGGGTTCAACCAGAGACCATCGCCTGGTTTCGATGGTCTGCTAGTGACGAGATGGTCATCATCATCGCCATCAGCTAGCCAAGGAGAAAGGGCCAACCGAGGAATGCGAGTGATCCGCAGGTCTGGCAAACTGTAAAGATTTGGGCTCTTGGCGTTGCCGTACCTCGCATCTGCACCTCATAGGGCAGTCCAGCATAACTAGTCCAGGGAAGCGGCATGGATCGGCGGATGGTTGTCTGTCCTGCAAGCATTGTTACGTACTCAGGTAATACGAAATACGACTGCGGAACCCTAGGAAGGATGATGGATCTGCAGAGGTGCGAAAAGCGGGCCAATAGTAGGTAGGTACTGATTATACACTGAGTGAGAGAGCTAAAAGCTTGGGTGTCCTTGAAACAGACCCCTTGCTATATATGGTATACATAGTCTGCTAGATTAACAAGCTGTAGGCGGGGAAGGGATGCAAGAAACGCAGCCGAAGAGTGATACTGCAGGGCTGTTTCACATCAACGTTCAGTGTTGTGGTTTGCGCAGCAAGTCACGGTTAGCCATAATGCCCGCACTTACCAAGAGGCTGTAGAACCTTCTGGTCCAGCTGCTTTTGATGTATTTATGATTGGTTCTTGGTGTTGGTGTCTCGGAATTGAGGCTAGTTGTCTAAGGGTAGTCGGAGTCCCCGCGAAAAGACAAGCTCCGGGATACCTGACCAGCCTGGGGCATGAACAGTGCTGTTGCGGCTGGGGCTGGGCTAGCTTCCATTCAGGAGCTGGCGCCTGATAGAGCTGGTTAGCGGGATGCTTGTTGTTGGCGGTGACTGATACTGAGTACGTGCCTTGTGACAACTGCAAAATCACTGGTAAAATCCATTGCTCCTCGAGGAGCCTTAACGGATCAAAGACAGGTGAGTTTGGTGTGTCTGCTGGCTCGTCCTCATGGTGTTTCCTCTGGCAAAGAGGAACATACCAGTAGTAGATACTGCAGTGATGTGGTAATACATGGTGACTTGCTGTACTTTACTCCTTGCGCCGAGTAGTCACTTATCACTCATGCCTCAAGTTAGTGATGCCGTCCAACGTCATCAGTTTCCCTGGCAGGAACCCCGGGGTTCCCACGGTTCTTCCGCGGTAACTCGCCGAGAACAATAGAAAATACGTGGGAAGAGAGCGGAAGAGAAGGGGAGGAGCAGCCTCCGACATCTTGTCTGACTTGTGTCAGGAGATCTGGGCCCGGGTCATTGGTCCTCGTTTGTCACATCCTATCAACATGAGCTTTCGCAGAAACTCACCCACAGGTCATCTCATCGTAAACCAAACCTTCTCCGAATCCATCGCCTCGCCATGCATCCAACCATGAACATACGCCTCTCCGCAAAAGAGGTAATCACCAGTCCCATCTACGATGGGCCGCAAGATGCAAGGCGCCGGAGCACCTTAGAAAATGCAGACCACATCGCCTTCCTTTGTGCCCCGAGGGACAGAAGCAAGGTAACCTTTTCGCGTAATGGCAACTTGCCACCACAGTTGCATCACAGCGAGACGACTAATCACATCGAGACCGAAGTCCCCGAGATCAGCCACCATCATCTGCAGGAGCTCCTGATTGTCGAGTTCCTCATGTGACTCTAAGTATGACACCACTCTAGCAAACATCTGTACCACCTGAGCCAGCTGTGGCTCGTTCAACCCACTGTAGGTACCCCAATCAACATCCTGTAAAATGGTCGTGCACAAGGCTCTCAAGGGGTCCATGCGGCCCATATAAAGATCGGGAATGTTCTGTCGGACGAGATTCGCCGCTCCCAAGACTGATTGACATACGAGGGCTAGCCAGGAATCGCTGGTAAGATCTATCGACTCTGTATCAAGGTGGTCAGAGAACAGGTGAGACGCTGGAGGATCTAGTGTTGACCCTGCAGGCATTCGGATGTAGTCAAGAAGAACACCCCGCATTCGGAGCTGGTTTCCGTCCAGGCTGATCGTGTAGTCGGCTGCCAGGGAAGAGCCGGCCGAAACCATTTCGTTGCGATAAAAGTACATCATTGTCGTAAGGGACCTGGCTGAGGACAAGTCTGGAGCCCAAGACGGCAATCCAACCTGGGAGTGCTTGCTTGTACCAGAGATGCCGAATGTAACGAATGAACCCTGCTCAAGGGTTCGGTAGACGAACTGGGTACAAAGTTGACGTAATGTAATAGAGCCACCTTGTTCGAGCATAGTTTTCAGTGAAACGGTCCACGAGCATGAACTCATGCTGAGGAGCGCGTACGCTTTGTCCTCGGGTACTGTGGCCTTGAGGTTCCAGAAGAGAACCAGGTTATAAGCGAGGGGTTTCCTGTCTCCGGCGTCCCTGTAGCTGCCCTGGAGTAGAGAAAAGAGGACGCAATCAACGCGCTCAAGCTCGGAGCTCCTCAACAAAGAGTCAAAGCTCCGTCGTTCCCGTACGTGAACGGCCAATTCCCAGGCACGATAATACATAGTTGCCCGGAAGAGGGAGGTCATGCCAATGCAGGCCTCGCCATAGAGAAGACGCCACCTCCTCGCCAAGGTCGTCTCTTGAGCAATCCAGGCTCGGCCCCAGATTGGATTTTTGACGAGGTTGGCCAGAGAATGCCAGGCTGGATCATGGAGCGGGTATGGGAGGCTTTGAGAACAGGAGTTCAGTATGCGGTATTGCTGGGGCATGAGGTTAGAGAGTCCGCTGGATTGAGGGTCGGATAAGAGGGATCCAAGATCGGATGGAAGATTGGCAATGTATGACAATGCTAGGCTCGCGACCCAGCGGCCGACATCCGCTGCATCACCACGATCTGGGATATGGGCGGTCACTAGAGAGGCCGTCCTGTAGATCTCTCCCATATTTGGCAGCTGCTGAAGCTTGTCTGCCGCCGCATCCTGATTGATGCATATAGAGTCGATCCAGACGTATTTTGTTGACTCCAGTGGCGTGATGGCGCGAAGAGCGTCATAAGCGCTCTTGGTGATTCCGAGCAATTTCGGACGCGTACGCCCAAGCCAGATATGATGTGTCTTCGTAGAATCGCCCCAGCGGTAGGAGATAGCCTCGTACGATGGAGCAGACGAACGCTCGAACTCAACCAAGTCGGCACTCACAGTAGCCGGTTTTCGAGAATTGACAACCAATTCCAGAAGCCGGATACTATTCCTTGATCGAAGAGGGGAGTAGCTGAAGGGCAGGCCTTGGCAACCCTGGCCACCCTGACCGAGGAACGTCGCCGACAAAGCCTCCCTCCGCTCCTTGTTCCGCCGCAGGAGTGGTCCAACGATGAAACGCCGAATTGTGTCGCTTAACAGCCGCCCGAGGGTCTTCTGAGGGTCGAAGACCTTGCGTGTCATGAGGACACGAATCAACACGTACGTCGTCAAAACGCATCCGAAGAACAGCAAGGCCCTGCGTCGGAATTCACGGCCCTCGAGCGTCCCTCGCATCGAGATAGATTCCAAGATGTCGAGTAAAAGGCGGCTAACCAACCCTATGGCAAAGATCAGGCCGATGGGGATAGGAAATCGCACCACGAGGCGAGCAGTCCCGCGTTCGCGCGGGTCAATGCCAAGTTCTCCGAGCACTTGACCCATCTTGGGCATCAAGAAGAAGACCGAGGCGAGCAGTGGTGCTTCCGGTATCTGCCTCGCGACTATCCGTGCCGTCGGTGCTTGCGGCCAGAGGATACCGTAGACTGCCAAAGAAAATGATCGCAAAAGCAACGCGTTGAGGCAAGAATTAATGGCAAAGGAGCCGAGGACGCTACAGATGCACTGGTGGCTGACGTCCAGGTCCAGGCGCTCGAGATTCAGGAGAGTTCTCCACGATACCCCGAATGAGAATGCCATTCTCCAGGTAGTTTGGATTCCTTGGGCGAGGATTCGGTGGGGAGACTGTTGGTGATTGAGGGAAAAGACGCATAAGACCCCCTTATGGTGCGATGTGCCGTCGTTCCCGCGTTCAGCTTGCGGCTGAACCGGACCACCTGACTTTGTGCGTGGACTGCTGTGCTTGTCTGCCTTGGCTCTTGCGGCCGACGCCACAGCCAAGCCAAACGCTTTCAACTCGGCACGCCTTGCCCATGTTCTGAACAAGTCGTGGCGGCAGACACGGCAGGCGAGGCTTCTCTACGGCAAAACTACTAACAGGAGCTCGAGGAGAGAGAGAAGAAACGACATACACCAAAGTGGTCTAGCCCCAAAGCGTCCATTCCCGGCAGTCCGTTTGAAAAACATGCCCGATACGTCAGGATATCGTGCTTCGCCCCGGTGAAATGTGCCTTGTAGGCAGCAAGGTCTGCTTGCTTTGGCAGCGTGTGCATCTTCTTCTCTCAATTTAACAAATGCCACATCTGACCAATCTACTTTTGGACTCGAGCGGACCAATCATGGCACCTCGCCGCCTGCGGAATCTCGCCGCGGAAACTTCTCCAGGCCTGTGATGAGGCGGGGATGCGGGACAAGACCGAGTTTGAGAACAAGAACTTCAGATATGTGTTGTGCGATTTGGACGTCATGTCGAAGTAGTTGATTGGAATGGAAATTGAATGTAACAAGGAGCAGACCTCTTCTGTGTGACACACTTGATACGTGCATAGGTACCTTGCACTCTCTTCTTTCTCAACGCTCAGCGTGCTCAGGTCCCGACCAGGCAACGCGGCCAGCCCAGCTCGAACCCAGAGACTGTCTGGGGGCTTGAACACGCGGCGAGCTTGCTGCCCAGGAAAGGAATTATCCATGTATTGAAGACATTTGCAGTGCTTCGAGTTCTCGACCATGAGACGCAAGCAGTCACAGAAGAGAGAGAAGATACACGAAGTAGGAGAGTCATCATACCTCTAGTTCTCAAAACGTGGCTCATCTATATCAAGTATGCCGGCGCTTTGTATTTGTTGCTGTCGGTAGACTGTAATAACTATCAGGTAATGACATACATTCGTAGAACGCGTCGACTAGCTACTCTACAGTGGTGCCACTATGGATAAAATGTGATGATAGTGTCGTGAGGATTATGATTAGTAGATAACGGGACGTTGACGACTTTTGTTAACGTACCTTAGTAACGGTGCAAGTGAGCATATCGCTGTCTACGATGAATCTTATAGCTTGACTCTGAACGTGGGGCGGGGACGAGGAGGAAGTAGGAACGAAAACTCCAATCAATATTTCATCCCCCTTGACGCGAGGGTTGCCGCTACTCCTCTAACTAAGACAATATACAGAAACGACGAGGAGGTCGTCCAGGGTTTTCTAGATTACGGTGATAAACCAAGGGAAGAGGAAGATGATAGATAAGTACATTGGGTCTAGTTTACTTACTAAACGTTGAAACGAAACTTATCGGCATAGACAGCTCTGGTTATGAGCCTCCTACTTGCCTACGCTTATCGCAATCCGGTAACGCTGGGAGGAGCCTCAGCCAAGGGACGGGCAGCACGGGCGAGCACGGGAATCTCTCACGTGCGCACACACACATACGCAGAGAAAGTCCGTATAGTTAATCCCTTTGGGCGTTGGGTATTACAAGGCACCTCCTATTTCTCCCCCAGTGATCAGATGACAATTGGGTCAAGGCAGTGACATTCTCGCCAGACGGCAATACGCTAGCTTCGGCTTCAGGCGATACGACCATCCTGCTCTGGGATGCGGCAACCAGCGCAAAACCGGCAGAAACTTGAAGGGCATAGCACTCTTATTCGTCTCATGTCCTTGAGGAATGGTCAATATCTCGAGATAGACCGGGGCCTGCTAAGCATTACCATAAACTCCAACGCTTCAAGTAGCTCTGGGGACAGAAACCCGCCAATGGATGTCTCTTCGTCGGGGACGATTGGGTAATAAGACATGCAAAGAGCGCCCTTTGGCGCCCCCTGACCATCGGGCAGTATGTATGGCGGGTTTATGGTCGGACGTTCATCCTAGGATACCTTATATATGCCTCTAGCCAAGTGACGTCCTTTCGGTTTGCGCCGCTCTTAGAAAGGCGCAAATGAGTTTCCAGAGTGCTACACATCGATTGGAGAGGCATGTACTTAGCAAAGCTAGGCCGTCATCCCTTCCTGGTCAAGTTGACCCAGCGCGTCTGGAACGCGCGAGATCGTCCTGTGTGTGTGTAGACGGTATCGAATAAAACCCGAAAGGCATCAAGGCCGTTTCCGATGGAATTATCGTCAATGATATTTGGCCGCGATTGGTCTGCCGTTGCGGATGGCATGCTTCAAATGAGGTGGAAAAGAAAGGAAGGAGCGTCCTTGTGCCATCCTGGCAAGCCTGGGTGCTTGCGCCAGCCAACCAACCACCCAGCCACTGCAACTGTGCCACAGCCACATTAGTCCGCAGATTATCAGATCTCTCCCAGTGATAACGACAGCTTCTGGTCGTCGTTGTTGTTCAGAAGGTGCAGTTTCTTGTCCTAACAGCTACCTGTCCTGACTCTTCTGAGCAGACACAGAACTTTTATGGGCAAAACCGTTCTGTAATTAATACTGCGAACGCGGCCAACGACAGAATCACACACTGCAAAGTGGACTGTGCTTGAATGATAACCCTTGTCACAATGCTGGCTCGACAACCTTCCTCCCACGAACTTCTGTTCATCTGCGCCACGCAACAGTCCCCCGACCAGCATCCCCGTGGCACCGCCGAGGTCGCGCGGTTATGTCGGTGGGCGCTATTTGGACAAAAAACTTCAACATTCGCTAGCAATCCTCCGTCATCCAATTTGGAAGTGTAAACAAGAAAGTGGAAGGATGTTACACTGCCGGGGCAAAGGAAAATCCTAGGAGCAGCGAGAGATCAAAAAGACAGAAGGCTTGAATGGGGTTGTCAAGTTCTCACCCTCTCAGAAGGTTGCAGATGAACGTTACCAAGTCTTCAAGTTGGAGAAGATCAATCAAATCCTGGACCAAGACTTTGACAAGGGGCCGAGTGCAACGCTCCTCGACCCCTGCCAGCAAAACGAGAACAATCAAATAAAAGCAACCTTGGTGAGGTTCAATGTCGGAGTCGAGGATCGTGCTGGTCACATTCCCAGTGGAGCAGATGGGCCAACAATGATCTTCGGCTGGGAAGATCGCGGCGGCCAAGGAGATGACGCGCGCACGTGGAAAGCGGGATGCCTTGACCCCCACGTTTCTCATAGGCACTCAAGGCTGGAAGCACGAGGGCAGGCTGCTGGGCAGACTCGGGGCCACTGCGACCAGACGGCTCAGCTGAGTCGTGCAGGGTGCCTGTCCCGAGTTTCTTTTACCCCATAGTATTCTCTCACCCCGGCTCAAGGCCCCAAGGTGGCCAGAACGCGGTCCGGAGCTGGTGGGGGAGGGGGGAGCTGTGAGACGGCCGGCTGTTCTCGCCCACAGCGGGCCTGCTGAGGTTAGTACCTTGAGGGGCGTGGCGAGTGCCGCAGCAACTGAGACCTGCCAAAACTGGTGCGCAGTTGGACAAGTGTAGTGAGGGCCCTCGCTTCGGAGCAGAGACTGCGTTGCGTGATTGAAAATGGCGGCAATGGGACTTGTCCCAACCACATTTGGTCAAGCAGGACCCGTTCGGCAGCTTCAGGCAGGCAAGGTAGGAAGCTGAAGCTGACTTTGCATTGACAGATGGAGTTCGCCGTGGGCCGAAGTGAAGGTTTAAAGAAAGTTTTCCGTCCGAAGTGGAAACAGGGATAAAAGAGGGACGCTGACGTCTCCCGACCGGTGAATTGCGTGATCAGAGTTCGGCTGTCGTCGGCGTCAAACAAAGGATGTCACAGGTGTGGGAAGGAGCACGACACGTCGGGCAGGCGCATGGTGTTCCTTCCTTCCGTGGTTTCCCAGTCCGAACGGTCTTCGGATCATCTAAGCGCTGGGTGTCTGCAGAGTGCTCCCGTCCTGTGTGACCCATTCGTGGTCCTGGAGGACTGCCAAGCCCTCAGGGGCTGCCGTATTGACATTTGTTGCTGGGAACATTTCGCGTCTTGGCGTTGTCAGCTCGGACCAGCACTCAAGGTGAAGGGTCGCCCGCCGTGCACACCGAAGAAAAAACCGGAGAAGTTCTAGACGCTTCCAGCCGGTGCCTGATTGACATCAACGAACATTCAAGACACTCAACTCAGTTTCAGATCTCAGGGGCCGTGTACACGAAATTGGCAAGTGATCCATCCGATTTCAACATTCAACGGCTTGGGTCAGATTATCAGGCACAAACCCCAGAATCGTGCTTCCCTGCCAGATCGATCATAACACACACCTCCGCCGTCCTCATTTCACCAACGGAGAGCACCAATTCAACCTCAAAATCTAGCAAATCAGGCCTGCATCCGCCCTTCCCAGAATAAACCATCCTTCTTCTTCGGATCGCAACGCCGCGCCCGCATCAGACCCCGGGGCGTCCCTCGGCTCATCGATCCAATTCAATGCCCATCCGCATCCCAGCAACACCCTCCGCAGCCCGGCTCCTCCTCCTCCTCCACAGCAGCAGCAGACCACTTAACGCGAGCCTGTCTGTACCCCCACGAACACGCTCACCGCGGTACCCCTTCCCCCAAATGAGCACGAGCAGCAGTCGCAGCGCAGCCGCGGCCGCGCCAACGCCCAGCAGCCCCGCACCGGCGTCGAGCACGCCACCGCGCCCCGGCAGCTCACCATCAGCCTCTGCCGCTGGCAGCGTCCCCGGCGCAGCTCCAGTTCCAGGCACTGGCTCCCCGCCAGAGGCAGCGTCAGCGGCAGGGTCAGGGGGTGCAGCACCCGCACCCGCACCGCCCGCACCCACCTCCACCTCCACCCCAACCCGCACCACCGCCTACCCAACCCCCCAGCCTGCCGACGAGGAGGAAACCCAACCCAGGAATCCCGAGTCTGAACCTGGCGCCGCCGCGGCCGTTGATGGCGCCATCCCGACGTCCAACTCACCACCACCACCAACCCCTCCCAAATCCCTTCCCGCCCTCCCCGCTCCTGGGGACGTCACCCCTTCAGACGGTGAGAACGGCACGCGCACGATCGAGGTCAACGGCCGGCCCCTGGTGCTCGACGCCCTCGGGCCGATGGTGGTGAACCGCGACGGGACGCTGTCGCGCGTGGCCAACTGGGGGGAGATGACGGCGCACGAGCGGGCGGCGACGCTGCGGGTGCTGGGGAAGCGGAATCAGCTGAGGTTGGGGGATTTGCGGAACGGGGGTGATCGCAAGGAGGGGTCTTCTTAGATTCAATTATCATCAGTGTTATTCGGAGAGAAAATGGGAGTGAATGAGTCCAAGTGGTGGGTGAGAGACACCATGGGAACGAGGGAGTTGAGAGTCAGTGTATCTAGAACTGAGTGAGACGTTGGTAGGATATCATGTATATTTTTGTGTATGATATACGGTGTCTGTGTACGTCGTGGCATACGGCAGTACCTCAACCCCCAGCCTGCTCGTTGGATATACGGAATACGGTGTATTGCAGCCGAGAGCGCAGCACAATCACCTTTCAAGCAAACACGCAACGCCAGTCAGGAAACAAGAACAGAAACAAAGCCAGCCAACCCATTGCCATTGGAAACGCAAATCAGCTCTTCCCTTCGAGCAACTCCTCCACTCCCTCCCCTCCCTCCCACCCCCGGCAACCCAGCCCACACAAACGCCTCCCCAAATGGACAATGACCCTGACATTTCATACTTTCAAACCCTTCATCCCCGTCATCGTGCCGTCACACACCTTAATCCTTCCTCTTGCCCGCCTCGCCGGCCGCAGCAGCACGGATGCTGTCCCTGACCTCGCCCTTGCCGCCCTCGCCGGCGACCTCCTTGAGCAGCTTCTCGAGAATGTCGTCCTTGCCGCCGTGCTTTTCGGTGACCAAGCTCTTGAGCCACTTGTTCTCCGTCTCGAGCGCCGAGATGCGGCCCTCGAGCATGGTGACCTTGTCCGTCATCTCCTTGGCGCTCTTCTCCAGCGCCTGCTCGCGCTGCTTCTTCTTGATGCGGAACCGGGCGCTCGCGGCCGTGTTGCGCTTGCGCTTGTCCTCCTCGGCCGCGAGCCGCGACGAGTCCTCGAAGCTCAGCACGCGTCCGTTCGGGAGGGCGTGCCCGCCGCTAATTGCCTCAGCTTTGCGTTTCTCGGCACCGGCCTGGACCGGAAGAGGGGTCCCAGGCAGCGGCGTTGGTACATACCCATTTGGCTGGTGCTGGTGCGCGTGGACCGGAGGTGGGTACGCCGCCTGCGGGTTGGGCTGGATGGGCTGCAGGTTCCCTAGGGCGTCTGGGAACGCCGGGATCGTGGGCGAGGTGAAGGTGCTGGTGTAGTCCCCGAAACTGAAGTCGCCTGGAGACATTGTGCCATGGTCAGCGCGACGGTCAAACACTGTGGTGGTCCAGTCTCGTAACAACGGCCAAGACAACTCGAGTCAACGGCGGCGCCGCCGGCGGGAATGGCGGAGTCCGGGGATATTGAAGCATCCCCAGAGCCGCCCATTGTTGACGCCCCATGGTCGATGGTGCAATCGACCCCAAGTCACGAGAAATGGCATCATTGTCGGCAGCGACGATCATTTGTCAGCGCCATTTAGGCGGGCCCCTGGCACTCGTGCTTGGACGTGCATGCACCACGGCCGCAGCCCTTCCAATCACGGGCCCGGCCCAGAAGGTTGGGGGTCATCGTCCCGAGTGGGGTGAAAGCTCGTTCCCCGATTCGTGATAAGAAAACCGAAGCTCTTTGGCCCAACGCCGCCCCCCTCGATTGCGGATGTGTGATGCTCTGGTGTTGATCTCATGTGCTGCCGTGCCGCCATGATGCACTTGCTGGATGATGGCGGGGTTGCACTGGGCGATGCACGTCGACGCCGTCCAGAGTCGATCTCATAGCAGAAAAGGAAAATGACACAGGAAAATGAGACGAAATGAGTGCTGGTGAAGAAAAGAACATGTCCAGAGAGGAAGAGAGCATACGAGGCTGACAGATATAAAAAAAACCTGCAACTAACCTGGAATTGGGAAATCGTAATTCGATGAAAAATCCCCCAGAATGGAATCCGTCGGCGTCACCTCCTCGCCAGGTGATTGTGTAACCTCAGGCTTGACGGGCGGTGCTTGGTAGTCGGTATGCTGGCCCGTCTCAAAGTCGAAAAACTGGGTGTTGGTGAAGAGGGCGAGGTCCTTCTCAAGGTCTTCGTCGGTGAATGTCTCCTCGACCGAGGGTCCCTGCACGTTGAGATTGCGCAGGTACTGGGAGACGTTGACCCTGCGGGGGCCGTACGACGACATGGCTGCGTCGGTGTCTGCGCCGAGCACACAGCTGGGCTGCTGGGGCTTGCGTTGGTGTCGTCGTGGTTTGTTGTCGAGCGGGCTGGTCCTGGAGCAAGGTGTCGGGGTCGTCGAGGTCGGGGCGTCGCGAATAATGTGGGAATCCCTTTTGGCGATGTCGGCCTTGTGCTCCGGTGCTTAGAAAGCCGGGCGCGGACAAAGGATGCGAAGCGGGGTCCTCCGGGGGATCGATTCAGCACCCACTTCGGCTCTGTCGAGTCAGAGGCGAATGGCTGAAACAAAGGATCCAAACCGCCGTGCTTTGGAGCGCTGTGTGTGTCGACGGCGGGCCGTGAATAGCTTCGAGAAAATCGTGCCCTAGGCGGGAGGCGAGGTAACTGAGGATATGAACAGTTCAAATCAGGGTCTGGCCCGGGCAGACAGCCGGAAGAGGCCAGCCAGGTCGTGTGGTGTGGTGCGCTTCCCGCAGGCCCCAGGGCAGCACCGCCCACGGACCGAGTTCGCAATTAGTCAGAGCAGAATGGATCCCACGTTCTCGGGAAATCCAGAAATTGCCCCTCCTCAATCCACCCAGCACACGCAACGGGCCAATTGGAACAGAGAACAGCCCGCGGCCCATTTCCATCACGAATCCGCGTTACCAATTGACCACGGGCCCACGACCTTGCCTTTGAGCCCGTGGAGCACATGTCTTGCAGGTCCACGCTTCTGTCCCGGTTGACCGTTCCGAGAAACCAGCGTGTTAGTTGCTTCTTGGAATCTTCAGCCCGGCAAGCCCGCGCACAAGGCGCCGGCTGTGATGTCTGATGCAACAGTTCAGCCTGGTGGGGACAGGATTCGCCACGCGCGTCTGGATCCAGCCCTTGATCTGCAAGTGGTGATGAATGAATTGACGAGTGTGAGCCTTCGGCGCATTCTCAGGGCCGCAAGGGCGCGCGACCTTCAATGCTGTGCCGGGCGGTCGGAACTTCCAGGAAGGGGAAAACGATTAGCGACCCACGCCGAACTCGGCAGGGCTGGCCTTGCAAGGCGCCCTTGCCTGTTGTGTCGTCAGGGGTCGGTAAAACCGGTCGCCTCCGTCCCCCTTTGAATATATTCATCACGCTTGGCCCCCGATGCCCTGAATGTTCTCTTGGTGAAGGGTCGTTTCCGAGCTGTCGAGCACCCAAGCATTCGACCCGATTGTCAGGTGGTACCGGTCACCGGTGTGACAGCCCCTCCCATCGCGTGGGCCGTGGAAGCAGAATTGCTTGCATGCGAAATGTGGGGGTGAATCCAAGGTCGAAGCGTGGGGTCAAGTTTTACCCGCCTGTTGGTGCGATCCCAGCAAAACTCGAGCGGCACCTAATATCGGTGCAAACCCGATTTAATTGTTAGTGCACAAATACCTGCAACATCGAACAGACCGCATAGGCGGGCAAGGCGGGCTCAGGATTGTTTCGTGTTCAACAACCCAGAGCTCTTCAATTTCCAAACAGAACGCTGAGTGGCTCTTAAGTACCAGACAACCGATTCGTCTCACAGCACTTTTCGTTGTTCTTACTGTCACAGACATGTTCAAAACTTTTTAACAGGAGCAAATGAAATGAAAACCGCGGCCGCCGTGTCCAACTTGTGACATTCAGTACCACCCGCGCTATGTGATGTATGACAAGGTCTGCCTAAGACATTGCTATCAAAATCATGACCTGTAGATGGCGACCTATAATGAGGCTTCAGATCGTTGAGTATGGTTGGCTATCGTAGGTCGAGAACATGACAACCCGACATGCCCTCAACTCCTAGACTACCCCGTAGGCGTCGCACCTCAACAAGTCTTGGTCAACGAAAGCGGCAGGGTTACGATGTTAGCTCAAGAAGCCGCTCTTCTTTGGTATCTGAATGAGAAGGTCAAGAAAGGAAGAGGAAGACACGCCCTAAGAGTGTACGCCGTATGCCGAAGCACCAAAAAGTCCTGCAATGCTATTTTAAAACCAAATGTTGCTGGCTCAACGCATCCGCTCGGTTGGCCATCAATAGGGCCATCATCTTCAGAGGCTTCAGTGAAAAGCGTGTTCTTGGACTTCATGAGCCAATCCGGCAGGCATGATAGTAGAAAACGGTTTCATTGAGTGTGTTTGGTGTGTCCCGCACCGCCATGGTGCCACCCATCAAGCGAGGCACCAGAGAATCTTATCAACGTGGAAATACCTGAACGTCGCTTTACGTTTTGAGGCCCAGCCAACTTCTCCTTTGACGATTGAGAATAAAGCCCCTAACCAAACACTAAAAAGCTGTCAAGATTGAGGTGGGCAGGTGTAAGTTCACGTCTGCTGCGACTGATTGCAAAATAATCTTCACTCTCATCAGTGCGACAAGACAGTTGATGGTGCCGAGCACTTTCCCATGCATGTCACTAGCATAGCAGGCGAGCAATCGACGATTCTAGATGCAACATTTCTATCTAGAATTATAGTAAGCTCCGACTCGACCTACTCGCCGCCTGTAGCAACCACTTGTGCTACCACTGCAGTCTGACATGATGAATGCGGTGCCTCGCAACCTATTTCACACATAGAAGGCCACTGAAAAGGAGGCGCCACGGGTGACAAAAAGAAAGAAAGAAGGTGACCTGACGCAGGAGCCTACTGGCAGACAACAAGCAAAGCGGAGGCGGCTTGGATACAGATACCTTGATTTATCAGATAGACCGATTGCACGGGGTGCAGACGCCGACTGTTCTCGGGAATCTCAAACTGTCCATGTTGTAAAAGTAAAGTAAACAAATTGATGGTTTGGTGAGCCATGGGGAACATAGCACGGCAAGTGAATACACATGATCGTTGAACATGGGGTGTTGTTGAGGAAAAGCGGAAGCGCCCGCTCGGTGTTGCAGTTTGAACAAAAAAGCGAAGAACATTGGTAGGTTATTGTTAGTCAATCGTGATTTTGTTGTATGAACCGAGCCTGCTGATTTAGTGCCTTGGCAGCGCTGGACCCTGGTCGCGACTGCTACACAGTATGATCAACAACACACTCACACTCATCAAATGACCGAATGCGCGACTCACTCAAAAGGCCTGGAAAACAACCATCTGAACCCTCACGCCAACTTCGGACTGTATCTGGCATGTTTATAGCCATGCTCTGATACCACAACCTCACAACATGCCACGCGTCTCAGTTCCGACCACAGCGCGTCTGCCCTCGTCGCTGCGCGTCCCCGCCTCCAACTCGGCCGCCCTCAAGATCCTCAGCCGCCTCTCGCGCTCATCACTCCTGTCAGTCGCGCTCGACTGGCTCGACGACAACAATCTCCCCCTGACCCAACCATATCTCCGCGAAGACGAATACGAAGACGACGACGATGCTGACGCCGACGATTTTTACCCTCCCGCCCGCTCTCCCCACGACCTGCGCGAACTGTACATCTCGCTGCAGGCCCGCAAGGGCTCCAGACGCGAGGTCCTCGACCGCATCACCGAGGGCGACTGGCGCCACGGCCTAACGCTCTACCAGCTCGCCATGGCCGACCTGCAATACCTGCACGACCACCCGACCTCCCAGAAATGGTCCGCCTACCGCATCCAGCCCCTCCAACCCCCCCAGGACCCGGACAACCCCTCCCCTCCCAAACCCGACCCCTCCTCCCTCACCATCCCCCGCTTCCACCCCTCCACCTTCCTCCGCACCCTCCAAACCCAGATCCTCCCCGACATCAAAGCCCACTACAACTTTGACGCCCACCGCTCCCTGCCCCTCCTCATCCTCCGCATCTTCGTCCTCGACTCCCCCTACAACACCGCCGCCGCCGCAGGCGGCGGCGGCGGCGGCAACCTCACCAACTTTGACTCGGCGCGCACCGTGTACATCGCCTTCCCGCACGCCTCGCCACACCTCTTCATCTCCAAGCCCACCACCACCACCACCGCCTCTTCCGCCTCATCCGGAGGCGGCGAAGCCAAGTCCCTCCGCAACCTCCTCGTCGAGGGCATCCCCAAGGCGCTGTCGCGCCCGCTGCGGCGCGAGCGGTTCGCGCTGCAGGGCACGGGACTGGTGACGCGGAACCTGGCCGAGATGGTGGAGCGGCGGGGCGCGGGGCGGACCAACGCTGCCGGGGGTGGGTGGGGTTGGTACGCGGACGAGAAGGGGGTCAGGGCAAGGGAGACGCCGTTGGATTTGGTGCTGCCTAGTCCGCCGCTTTCGGTGGATGAGGAGGGGTTTGCTGAAGGGGAGGGGGAGGGAAGAGGGCTGCAGCGGCGGCGGCTGGGGTGGTGGTGTCGGAGGAGGAGAGGAGGGCGGAGAGGGCGGCGAAACGGGCGCGGTTGGTTGCGCGGGCGAGGTTCGGGGAGACGGTGAGGGTGGGGGATGGAAAGGCGTGGAGAGGGTGGATGTTGTGATTGAGGATGCGTTCCCGGCGGTTGGGGACCAGAGAACAGGGTAGATGATGAAGAGGATGGTGGGCGGGGGCGGGGAGGGGCGGGAGGAGGAGTCAGATTGATGATGTCCTTGGGCGAGGCGCGGAGGAGGAGGAGGAAGGGGAAGATGATGAACTAGGTCAAGGGTGGCGGCCGTATGTCAGGCTGACTTTCCATGGGCCGCATGTGTTTGGGGGCGTCAGGCAGCTCGTCGAGTGCGGGATCATCGATGGAGAGCGGATGCCCGGGTGGATGACGGGGGAGGAGGGCGTGACGATTGGCGCTGTGAGGAACGGAAGGATACGTGGGCACAAGGGATCGGGTCTGTAGTCTTTGCATCTTGGAGTCATTTGCTGGGTTCTGTGTCTCTGTATATGTATGGGTGGCATGTTTTATACCCCTGGGATGAGGCTCGGAAAGTCAACGGTCTATCTGTAAATGCAACACGCCATCACACCCCCTCTCCCAAAAAGCTATGAGTCTACCCCAAAGACCTTGACAGTATTCGCCCAAGCCGCCTCACACACCTCCTCAACAGACACTCCCTTGATCCCCGCCACGATCTTGGCGATCCGGTCGATCGTGCACGGCTCGTTCCGCCCCTTGACCATGGCGCCCTCCTCCCACTTCTCCTTCTTGACGACCTTGTACCGCTCTGGAACCTCGGGCTCCTTCTTCTGGTTCTTCTTCCCCTGCTGCTGCTGCTGCTGCGGTTTCTTCCTCCTCTCCCGCCGCTGTCCTGTCTCGGCTTGTTCCTCGGGGGCAGCCACAACCGCTGCCGCCTCGGCAGCAGCAGCAGCAGCAGCAGCAGCAGCAGCATCTGCCTTCGCCTTGACCTCAAACTCCACGAGATACTTCCACCCCTCGTGACTCGGCCGCACCTCGCACCACGGCCCATCCGTCTCCAACATCAGCCTCGACAGCTCAATCTCCTTGACCACATCGCAGTTCTCGGCGGTCTTGAAGCTGCACCCGTTGACGCCAATGTACAACCCCAGATCCATCAGCTCGCGCATCTCGTCGACCGTGCCCGTGAAGCTGTGCACCACGCCGCCTTTCTCGAGGCGCTCGAGGCGCGGGCCAAACGCATCCTTGAGCAGGCGGACGAAATCGGCATGTGCCGCGCGGGAGTGCAGGAACAGCGGGAGCTGCGGGGACAGGGACGCGGCGAGGGCGAGCTGCGCGGCGAAGGAGTGCAGCTGGACCTCCTTGGAGCAGTAGTGCAAGCGGTCGTAGTCGAGGCCAAACTCGCCGAATGCGACGAGTTCGGGGGTAGGCGAGGTGCGGGCTTGCGTGATGAGGGTGGTCAGGTCGGCGATGATGTGCTTGCTGCGGACGAGGTCGACGCCGTCGCCGTCGGCGATGGGCTTGGACGGGTCCGGGTCGCAGGCCGGGGTGTGCTCGGCCTCGCCTTCGCCCTCGCCCTCGCTCTGGCTCTCGTCGTGGTGTTTGTGGTGGGACGGGCTGAAGATGGAACTGCTGCAGGGGTGGATGCCGGCTGTTGCGAAGACGGTGCCGGCTGGACGATGGCAGCAGTGTTAGTTGAGTGAGGCTGAGGGGGTTGAGCGCAAGGGGGAGACCAACGGAATTCCTTGGCGAGTTTGAGTGCGTCCCTTGAGCTCTTAAAGGAAGAGCCCGTAACGATGAGTTTTGTGCATCCCACCTCGACCGCCCTCCCCACAACCGCCTTCAAGTCATCGGGATGTCGCGATTTGCCGTGGTACCGGCCCCTGAAGATGGGATCGGCTAGGTTGATGCCAATCTGTGAAATACCAGTAAGAGATTGGTACGTTTTATGTGAGATGCAACCACACAGAGACTCACGTCGATGTATCTGGGTGTGTAAGTCGTGAGTGAGGGAGCAGCAGAGGCGCTTGAGGCCCCGTTTGGTTGAGTTGATAGAGCTTCGGCCATTTTGGCGGCAGCGGAACGAGGCAGACAGCGCAGAGTCGATGGACTGGCAAATGGAGTTCGTGCTACTGGTGTGAAAGGTCTCAGTCTCATAGTCAGTCAAGAATCTGGTGTTTATAACCCCGTTCCTGACTGTTGACTCTGACAGTTTGACTCACAGCTGTCCTCACCTCTTGTGCCGTTGCAGGTTCGTCCTCAAGAGGCGCAGGCTTGGCGTTAGCCCTGCAACACTACGGTTTGACAGGGGTTTGCCGCGCCGTCAGCTCGCTCCACACCAGACGCACGCCTGGGTGAGGTTACATAAGCAGGGGCCGGATGGTTGGAACGGGATGACAGAGGATGAGAAGATCAGGGCAATTGTGTGGGCTGCGGGGGTAATTGGACCCGGGAAGAAGGCCGTTGATTGCTCAGTTCCAACAGCGCCTTCCCTGAAGACCCAGTTGCTGCCTGAGAGCGAGGGCGAATGCGGGCTGATGCTGGGGATCTGGGCAGGTGCATGGTGGGGCAGGACGGCGCCCTGGCCCGAGCGGTTTGTTTAATGGGCGGGGTGCAGCGACGCGCCAAAATCTGGCGGCACGCGTCGAACGCGATCCACACACCGCGCCTTAAAAGAGTGCAGAGGAAAGGGCCTGCTCCTCCTCCCTTCCACATCCTCCACACAACATCACAAACTCCAAGACGCGAAGGACTACCTGGTTGCAGCCCTTCCTCCCATCCTTGACCAGGTCCACGAAGCTCACGAGCAGTGGACAAGCCTCACATCCTTTGGCTTTGACATTTCCCCCATATTTCCCGACTTTCGCCGCCTTTGTCCCGTCACCTCAACCCGCCACATCCGACACCATGTTCGTCAGGAAGCGCGGTATGTATAGACTTGATTGCAAACAGATGGGCTTGCAATGCTGATTCCACTCAGATGGGCGCCAGGAGCGCGTTCAGTTCGACAAGATCACAGCCCGCGTCTCGCGCCTGTGTTACGGCCTCGACGTCGACCACGTCGACCCGGTGGCCATCACCCAGAAAGTCATCTCTGGTGTCTATGGTGGTGTCACAACGGCACAGCTCGATGATCTGGTAAGCATGCTTCGATGAACCCGACCCCCGTTTCCCCCGTTTTCCTATTCGGCAAGCTAACAACCGGTGTTCCAGGCTGCCGAGACTGCCGCCTACATGACGGTCACACACCCAGACTATGCCATCCTCGCTGCCCGTATTGCCGTCTCCAACCTCCACAAGCAGACAAAAAAGCAATGGTCGTCCGTTGTGAGCGACCTGTATCACTATGTCAACCCCAAGAACCGCAAGCCGTCGCCCATGATTGCCAAGGAGACGTATGAGTGCGTCATGCGGCACAAGGAGGAGCTCGACTCGGCCATTGTCTATGACCGGGACTTCAACTACCAGTACTTCGGCTTCAAGACACTGGAGCGCTCATACCTCCTGAAGCTCGATGGCAAGATTGTCGAGCGCCCTCAGCATATGATCATGCGTGTCGCCGTTGGCATCTGGGGCGACAACGTGGAGCGCGTCATTGAGACATACAACCTCATGTCCAGCAAGTTCTTCACACATGCCTCTCCCACCCTGTTCAACGCCGGCACACCGCAGGCTCAGCTCTCGTCCTGCTTCCTGGTCGACATGAAGGATGACAGCATTGAGGGCATCTACGACACCCTCAAGACTTGTGCTATGATCTCCAAGATGGCCGGCGGTATCGGTCTGAACATCCACCGCATCCGCGCCACTGGGTCGTACATTGCCGGCACCAACGGCACCTCCAACGGCATCATCCCCATGCTCCGCGTCTTCAACAACACCGCTCGCTACGTCGATCAGGGCGGCAACAAGCGCCCCGGCGCCTTTGCCATCTACCTTGAGCCGTGGCACGCCGATGTGTTCGAGTTCCTCGACCTCCGTAAAAACCACGGCAAGGAGGAGGTGCGTGCGCGCGATCTCTTCCTCGCCCTCTGGATCCCAGATCTCTTCATGAAGCGCGTCGAGAAGAACGGCGAGTGGACCCTCATGTGCCCCAACGAGTGCCCCGGCCTTGCCGACTGCTACGGCGAGGAGTTTGAGGCTCTCTACGAGCAGTACGAGAAGGAGGGCCGTGGCCGTAAGACCGTCAAGGCCCAGAAGCTGTGGTATGCCATCCTCGAGGCTCAGACCGAGACCGGCAACCCCTTCATGCTCTACAAGGACCACTGCAACCGCAAGAGCAACCAGAAGAACCTGGGCACCATCCGCAGCTCCAACCTCTGCACCGAGATCATCGAGTACTCGGCGCCTGATGAGGTCGCTGTCTGCAACCTGGCGTCGCTGGCTCTTCCCCAGTTCGTGGACTACAGCGAGGGTGTCTATGACTTCCAGAAGCTGCATGAGGTCACTCAAGTCGTTGTCCGCAACCTGAACAAGATCATCGATGTCAACCACTACCCCGTCAAGGAGGCTTACAACAGCAACATGCGCCACCGCCCCATCGGTGTCGGTGTCCAGGGTCTGGCAGATGCCTTCCTGGCCCTGCGCATGCCTTTCGAGTCCCCCGAGGCTCGTGAGCTGAACAAGCAGATTTTCGAGACCATCTACCACGCGGCTCTCACCGCCTCTTGCGATCTGGCCAAGGAGCAGGGCCCCTACTCGACGTACGAAGGATCCCCCGTCTCCCAGGGTATCCTCCAGTACGACATGTGGAATGTCACGCCAAGCAGCCTGTGGGATTGGGATGCCCTCAAGGCCAAGATCAAGGAGCACGGTGTCCGGAACAGCTTGCTCCTTGCCCCCATGCCCACGGCCTCGACGTCGCAGATTCTGGGCAACAACGAGTGCTTCGAGCCCTACACGTCCAACATCTACCAGCGCCGTGTGCTGGCTGGCGAGTTCCAGGTCGTCAACCCCTGGCTCCTGAAGGACCTCGTCGACATGGGCCTCTGGTCCGACAACATGAAGAACCGCATCATCGCGGAGGGCGGTTCCATCCAGAACATCCCCAACATCCCCGCCGACCTCAAGGCCCTCTACAAGACCGTCTGGGAAATCTCCCAGCGCACCGTCGTCCAGATGGCTGCTGATCGCGGTGCCTTCATCGACCAGTCCCAGTCGCTCAACATCCACATGCGCGAGCCCAGCATGGGCAAGATCACCAGCATGCACTTTACCGGCTGGAAGCTCGGCCTCAAGACGGGCATGTACTACCTCCGTACCCAGGCCGCCGCCCAGCCCATCCAGTTCACCGTCGACCAGGAGCAGCTCCGCGTGCAGGACACCAACGTCGGCAAGACGTCGTCGGGCCTCAAGAAGCGCGCTCCTCCTCCGGGCAGCTACATGTCGTCGCCCTCGGCGGTCCCGCGCCCCATGGCGTTGATCAATAAGCAGGCAACGCCCAACGGCGCCAGCAGCAACGGCATCGCCGAGCCCACCACGCCCCCCGCCATCAAGGCGCCTGTCCAGGCCCGCGCGCTGAACTCGCCGTCCAAGCCGCCCGCGTTCAAGGCCGACGTCGACGAGGGCGACAGCCCCAAGACGCTGCCCACCGAGCCGGCGGACAAGCCCAAGCTCGAGGCCATCGGCTCGCCCGCGCTCGACGCCAAGAAGGATGCCGAGGACAAGGAGGACGAGAGCAAGGAGCGGGAGCTCGACATTTATTCCGAGGCGGTGCTTGCTTGTGAGTCCACACTCTTGTTGTTTAATTTTCCTCCTCGAGACAGCCACGCTAACCATGACACGTTACAGGCAGCATTGAGAACCCCGAGGCGTGTGTGATGTGCAGCGGTTGAGACGTCTTGACGGACGACCGCGTGGACGAGGCATGGCGCGATGTAGTGTGATGATGGGATTAATATCGGCATGGTTTTGGTTTGTTTGTGTTTTTTTTTTTTCTGTGTGTTCAGGAATCATCATGGATGGGATATCTGCAGGCATCCTGACGTCGTGGCCGCCCATTGCATGGAACGGGAGTTTCACTCGCAACGCACGGCAGAAGGGAGGCGGGCATTGGTTTCTAGCAGCTTTCCCTTGGGCGGGTGTTGTTGGATCTTGGGTTTGTTTAGTTTTTGTCTCTTTTACCCCTTCCCTCCTCGGCATGTCTTCTGTATGAGGATCATCTTAGATGTACCACCACGGCAGCAGCGGGCGCTTACGCGCCGGAGCTGCCCCCCTCTCTCTAGGTAGTTTCGTAGGTTGGAGTTTGTGTATTTTCATTCCATACATACATACCCCTTACCACATTAAACACGTGCCTGCCCGCTTTCGCAATCTGGATGGTGTGGTGTGACTCGGGAAGATGGCACGAATACGGGGTGGCGAGGCTCAATGACGGGGGAAGGGAGCACAAGGAATTGCGACTGACGGAGGAGATGACAGCAGCAGCAACAGCGACTGGAGCAAGGTGGACGTCAGACGCAAGCGGCTTTGAGTCTGGGTGTGTGGTCACTGGGGTCTGGCCTTGCTCTCACCCACTTCCCGGCTTGTCTTGCAGTTTGGGGGGGGTATGATAACTGTTCGGCACTGCACTGAAGAAGACGGCCCTTAATCAAAGAAAACAGCCCATGATCTAGCAGTGGGGTAAAATGAGGAGGTTGCACAGCAACCGGCTGTCAGAGGAATAAGAGACGATAGTCGTGTCGCGCCAGGGGCGTTTGGGTGCGACCCTTTGTGGACTGTCTTGTGGAAGGCTTCCAGACGAGGTTGGGGTTTCACCTCTTCCACTAATTTTCACCCCTTTGGTATGACGCCGTATATACGTGGCATTCCCAGATTAGAGAGGTGGTGAAAGATGGGTGGTGGAAAGGCGGCGTTGTGGGGGAGGAGGGGCCAGTTGAATGGGCTGGGGCTGCACTGCACCGCCGGGGAGAGTTTGTGTGAGACGGTGAGGGAAATTTGTGTCGCGGCTCTCCGCAATGGGCAATCTGCAAAAACCACAAATCGCTGCGAAGCATGTCTCACTTGAACAAGACGGATGGAGCGGACAGACGGAGGAGGCGAGGGCAGGTGCTGCCCGAGGCTAATGCAGAGGGTGTCTTGGGCAAACCCTGCCTCGTTTTTTTCCCTCTTTCGCTTTTTTGTTGATCGCTTGACGAGCTAACGTTACCGAGTTAGTGTGTGTGATGATAAGAACCTGCCAAGCGAGTTCGGCCTTCCAAGGGAGAAGAATAATGTGGCTGTCGATGATGGCTGAGACATAGAGGTTGGGTGACGACCCGATGCTTTCACACGCGCGGGCCTCGAGCCACTGGTTGCGGGACGATCCGAAGTCAGGGTCAAAGATGGACGTGCATGTTGCGGCGTGCTGACGTCGGCGGTGAAAGTTGCAGGGAGCTCGAGAGTGCGTGTGCCAAGGCTTGCCAGCACAGGGCGGATCCGAAGGTGGGGCCAGTCGGCCGGGCCCGCGCAGCTTTTGTTGACCTCACCTCTTTGCTTTGTCGTGGTTTCTCGCACAGTTCAAACCTCGTAAACGTGAACAATTGGAGGAACAGATCTTTTGGGTTCTGGTGGGAGGTGCTTGTGCCGCTCCTGTTCCTGTCCATCTCTTGGCTCGATGCAACGGGTTTTCTGCTGGGTCTTCCATGGCCAGGGTCCCAAAATCGACGACGTTGTTGATCCAGGCAAGCCAAGGTTGCAGAGGGCTTTGCAGCTGCCATGCTGGAGCTCCATCATCCAGCTCATCCAGGGTCGTGGCTGACAGGGGGACCCTGGTCCGCGCCAGGGTGAGCGTAGGTGTCGGTCCCGTCACCCAATCAGAAGCTGCCGCCATCGGGCCCGATCAAGATCTCGACGTCTTTCCGATTTACTATGCGTCAACAGAGCTCATGGATCGTGGAAAACAACGCCTGGAAGCTGAGACCTGACGCTAAATCTCTGGTTTCCAGGGACTATCGACAGGCCCGCTTGCCTTGGCAGCGCCTGCTCCCGTGGCAACGATTCCACCACAGCTAAGGGACTTGCAGTGGGCTTGTGGGGTCGCCTGCTCGGACGAAGCAATCGGAGGAACCAGTTCAGCAGTCGTCCGACGTCAGACCTGTTCCACGCCAAAGTCGACAAAATTTCAAGGCGATTGTGTTTCCCAAAACAGTCGAGTCGAGGTTGAGAGGCAGCGGGCTGGCAGGTGGCTGATGCCCCCAGACATACCCGTGTAGCTGGCCATGTCCACATCGTCACTCGACAAACGGGCGAGGAGCTTGGTTTTCAGGGCACTGCATGGATGGTTCCTTGAATGACACCCACCCAACATCACCACAGCATGGAGCCCCATGTGGTTGCATGCCGGGCCGTGAGAGCCGTGGAGTGTCAGACGGGAGCGAGTCCCAATCCCGCCATGGCAAGGTGCTGGGCGCATCAACGCCGTGTCTCTGCATAGCCGTCATTTCTACTACCGAGAGAAGGGATATGTACACGTGTAGGCGAAGGTAGAGTGTGCCGAGTGTCTCCCACGAAGATGAGGTAAGGTACGTTACTCGGCGAGCTGGGAATTTAAGCCACCTAGAGGCGAAAGCTCAAGCACGCTGCCAGCTGCCGAGCGAGCCTCCCAAATCCGGGGAACACGAAATTGCAAGAAAGACGTCAGGTCCGAATCCAGTGTTCACGGCAGCCAGGACGGGATCTGCCAGGTATTGTGACCCAAGACCAAAAATTTGCGAGGCTGGTCGCCTGTGGGGACGACCCCGTGGGTTGGGTGGCTTCCATGTTGCTTTGTACTGTTCCTTCCCGCTTCATCGGTGAGATCATGGTCCACATCTCTTTGGTTCCCCATCCGGGAAAGAGCGATTGTCCCACAACTAAGTCGTTGCTGTGGTGCGCTTTCCCTCTAGATATAAACCGTCAAAGTTTTCCTGTGCCCTTCCCCGGTGTTTCCTCCTCTCACACCTTCCATCCAATTCACTCCGCAACTCGTCTCACAGAACACAAAGCGTCTGGCAGCCACCTGCGCGCAAGTGATTTTCAACAAAGCCTCGGCCACCCAGTTCCTTCTCGCACTTGACCGACCTCACCACTCTCTCGCCTTCCCACAAATTCTCACTCCCCTCAACACCCAGAACATCACTCAAATCGTCGGTTCAGCTACCGCTCGTTGTCGATCTCCTCCCAAAAACATCACACAAAACACCGATCACACAAGTCACAATGAAGGCTACCATCACTTCCATCCTCGCCCTCGCTGGCGCTGCGATTGTGGTCGCTCAGGATTTCCCCAACAACATTTCTGAGTGCGGCGTAAGTAGCCACTGCTTTTCCTGGAGATTACGATGGTTTCGTGTTATGATTAGTCGTCTCACATCACCTTGACAGAGAATGTGCGGCTCCAACATGCTCGCGAAGGCTGGCGAGCTCGGCTGCGGCAACAATGACATTGCCTGCCTATGCAGGAACCCGGACTTCGGCCACGGCGTCCACGACTGCTCTGTTGAGGCCTGCAATGATGTCGGGTCGGCCAACGCAATCATCAACTGGGCCAACAACGCTTGCTCGAATGCCAATGCCCCAGCTAACATTCCCACGGTTACCGCTGTTGCTGTAAGCATTTTTGTGCCTTCTAATCGGTTGGGATTCAGGTAATTAACGTATTGAGTTCAGAGCCCGGCTTCCGTCACCTCGGTGGTCAACACTGTCACCAGTGAGGGCTCGACCTTCGTGACGACCTCGGCGTCGACCGTCACCAACGGTGCCGGCGGTGGTGCCGGCGGCGCTGCCGGTGGCGTTGTCACCACTCAGGTCGTTTCCACCATCACCAGTGACGGCCAGACTATCGAGACAACCGTTGTCGCGACCGTCTCCGAGTCTGCCAGCCCTGTCACCACTCAGGTCGTTGCCACCATCACCAGCGACGGCCAGACCATCGAGACCACCTTTGTCTCGACTGTCTCCGAGTCCACCATTGTCTCGACCGTCTCCGAGGCCGCCTCCGAGACCGCCTCCGTCGTGACTGTCACTGCCTCTGAGTCTGGCGGGGCTGGCGGTGCTACTGCCATCTCTACCAGCACCTTTACCTCGACGTTCACCAGCGGCTCCGTCACCAGCACCGTTACCGGCGAGACCACCATCTCCGGCATCAACGGTGTGGCGGGCGCTACCTCGATCCCCGAGACCACCCTGACTGCGCCCATCGTCTCGACCGCGACGGAGGGCACGAGCACCTTTGAGACCACGATCGGCTCCACCACCCTGGTATCCAGCATCACCGGTGGTGCTCTGACCAGCGCTCTGTCGAGCCAGGCCTCGGCCGCCGCGACCACCACCAGCGCCGCCCAGGTATGCTTCGCAGTGTTTTCATTTGAACCACGCTGACCGATTTCACAGGGTGCCCACATGACGGCGGCTCCTGCCCTCGTCCTCGCTGCTGCGGGCATTGCGGCTGCCTTCCTTTAAGCGTGGCACGCCGCCCTTAGGCAGGTTTTTTTTGACGATTTCTTTTGATCGATGGCTTTACGATTGCAATGACGGCTGGGGCGGAGGGACGGATAGTACCGATCTTAATGGCTATTGGCACATGGTTACGAAAGGAAGCCCCGAGTTTTATGGGTGGTCTTTGCTCTTGATATCCCGTCGATGTGTCTGCCTTTTTCGCAGGACATTGATTCTTGTTGTACATATATGGAAAGCTGGGCGTTCCGAGAGACGGAGATACCCACGACGGGTGCAACTACGGCGATTTTCTTCGGAGGGGCCCGGTAATGGTAAGGTTAGGTGCTGGGGCCGAAAATACAAGACATGCTTAGTCTTTTGGTGTTTCCAAGGCGCACTGTGCTCGGCGAACAAGCAGTGTTGAAGTTTCCCAGACCATTGTGATAATCACCTGCGTCTGCGTTGACAGTTATTGACATGGCCAGGACAGGCAGTGGTTAACGCATCGCGCGCCGTATACATTTGGGTTGCCGTGTGCATCTGCTGCGCCTCACTTTGTATTGTTTTTTATTTTTCTTTCGAGTTGAAAGAGTCAAAGGCTTCTTCTGACGGAGTTGATCAAACCCATCTCAGTGCATCCCATATCCTACTGTCTTCACATCCAACTCCTACCTCCCGGTCCACAAAACTGAAATCAGAACCGCAGCGCCTGCCGCCAGCACCGCCCCTCCCAGCACCACCACTCCCACCATCACCAACCCCGACACCCCGCCCTCCCTGGCCCCTTTCTTCTTGTTTTCAACAATCATCCCCTCAAAAATCCCCTCCAGCCTCTCCGCCATCTGCCCCTCGGCAAAATTCTTTCTGACCCTCTCCTCCCCCGCCGCCCCCATCGCCGCCCGCTCCGCGTCGGACAGGCCGTTGAGCACCCTGTCTATGACGTCGGTCCACTGCTGCGGGTCCTCCGGGTCGCGCAGCCAGCCCGTGACGCCCTCGACCACCGTCTCGCGCGGGCCGCCGCTGTCGGCCGCGAGCACGGGCACGCCGCGCAGCATGGCCTCGAGCGGGACGATGCCAAAGTGCTCGTGCGCCGGGGTGTAGAGGAGCAGGCGGGCGGAGCGGAGGAGGGTCTCCTTGAGGAGGTGGGGGATGGAAGGGAGGAAGAGGACGTCGATTTCTGCGATGGAGTGGGGGGGCGTGACGGCCGAGAGGAGGGTGTGGGTTGTGAGGGGCCGCAGGTTGAGGTCGTGCGCGAGCTGTTCGAGGGAGGCGTGCGTGGTGACGTTTTCGGGGACGCGCGGGTCGTAGCCGCCTGCGATGACGAGCTTGGCGGAGGCGCGGCGGGAGGGGGGCAGGCGGGCGAAGGCGTGCAGGGCGAGGGCGATGTTCTTCTTGCGCTCAAAGCGATTGATGGAGAGGAGGATGGGGGAGGTGAGGGACCAGGGGAGGGGCTCGATGGAGGTGGAGGGGGAGGGGGAGGGGGGCGAGGTGTCGATGCAGGGGTAGACGACGTGCAGGTGTTTTGTTTGGGCGAGCGCCGGCCAGGTCTGGGTGACGATGGATTTGGTAAAGGCCGAATTGACGGCGATGGCGGTGGCCGAGGCCATGCTCCATTGTTCGAGGGCGTCGAAGGGGATGCGGTAGAGGCGCTTGAGGAGGCGGGCGCGGCCCTGGGCGAGGAGCAGGTCGGGGAAGTGGCAGTAGAAGAAGATCGGGGCGGCCGGGCTGAGAGCCTTCAAGAGGGGCAGGCCGGCGCTGAGCTGGTCGACAAAGAAGGCGTCGGGGGCGAGGTCGCGGAGCTCCGAGGTGAAGAGGGCGATGTGCAGGATGAGGTGCAGCTGGCGGAGGATGGCGCAGAGGATGGCGAAGCGCCGGAGGAGGGCGGCGGGGACGAGGGTGTTGCCGCGCACGCGCACGTCGAGGGTGCCTGTTGAGGTCCTGTGTCAGTGGTGATCTCACGGCAGGTTCGGGGACAGAGCAAGAGGAATTACCATCGCGGGCCTCGTCGAAGCAGTGGGTGGGATCGCAGTGGCTCGTGAAGATGACGACCTTGTGCCCGCGCTTCTGCAGCCCCACGGCGGCATCGACCACCAGCCGCTCTGCGCCCCCGATGCCCAGGTCGGGGTGCAAAAACACTATCGTCTTGGTCCGTTTCTTGTCGCCGGCCATGGTGGGTGTGGCAGCTGGACCATGGTGGGGTGTTGAAGGTCGACGTGGTCCGAAGCTCAATTAATTGTCAGGGCCATTGGAGTCCCGGCAGGCAACTGCGTAATTAATGACAGGGTTCTGGATCAGCTCGATCGGGAATCGGTAAGAATCAGCTCTCGTAAGTTACAGCAAGTAAGTTACAAAACATCACATGCTGCAGAGTGCTCACTCACTCATCCTGCACGACAACCACCCATCACAGACAGGTCTCTGCATCTGGACGAGGCCCCGATCGGACCCAACCCTGGTCAATCCAATTCTCTGTCCGGCTTGCCGGATCCGCACGAGGCCAGCGGGGTCGACGACGTGTCCAAGAGCATAGGAATTGCCAACGAGAGTTTGGGTCTCACCGCTAGAATCTGTATCAAGTGCTTTCCTCAACGCGCCACAGGAGACACACAGTACACATCAACTCTCAGTCACTCATACCCCAATGCGAGCGATCCAAGTTCTTAGCATCAGATCCAATAATACCCTGAGGTCGCGAATTTACCCAGCAGATAGCCGCCCAATGCATGTTAGCCCGTCCACTCCCCAATTATGTCCAGTCCGATTATCCAGCAGTCCATCAGCTGAGACAAACCCAACAACCCTCACCAACACGCAACAACAGCCCCTTAAGCAATCCATATCCACACACATGACACAAAGACAACACAGCTCACAAACCCTAAAGCGAAGCGCCAACAAACTAGGGCAAGGAACAGAACCAAGGCCGAGGGGCAGAGAGGGGAAACAACGCTCGTTGAACAAACACCACCTGCCACCATCACCATCACCACCACCACCATCTGGTACCACCCCTTTCAACCTAAATCTGGAAATGCTACACTACCCCATGCGCCCCCTCCCCACCACCACCACCACCACCACCACCATCATCATATTCATCGCTTCTCCGTGCCCCCCAAAACCCCAATCCATCTCCCAAACCCACCATCCCCCAATGCTATCGATGCAAATGCAATGCACATATGCTGTGAACACCCCAACCAACCAACCCCACCAAAACCGACACCCGAAAGAACCAAAAAAAAACCAAAACCAAAGTTAAACCGAACCAGCCCCAAGAGACGGAAATGCCAAGACAAAGACAAAAAAAAACAAACTCCCCAAAAAATGCTGGCAGTGTTGTTATAACCCCTTGATGATGAAAGTCAAGCGCCCAGTTTGAGTCGCATCTCCGCACCTCCACACTCTCCCCCGTTCCCCTTTCCCAAACGCCCCCTCTTCATCCTCTCCCTATCCTGTCCCGTCCTGTCCCATCCCCTGATTATGAAGAGGAATAAAGGAAGAACGAGGAGTAAACAACTTCCGCTCGCCGGCCGGCCAGCCATGTGTGTGTTTGAGGCATGGCAGAGTGAAGTGAAGCGGTGTGATGCGATGTGATGTGATGCGATGTGCGCATGTTGATGATGCTGATGATGATGATGATGATGAATGATGTGTAGTCCAAACAAGGGATGGATGGACGGATGGGTGGATGAGTGATGTGAATTCAAAAAGTCTCGGGATATCAAACCACACCCACACCCACAACCACCACCACCACCTATCAATCCAACAACGACAGCCTCGACAACCCCTCTGCATAGTCAGCCAGCCAGCCAGCCAGCCAGCCAGCCGGCTCCAACCCAACTTCAACTCCAACCAAACCAAACCCACTCAGTCGCTCGCAGCAACAGTCGCGGCAGCGGCAGTATTATTATCCAGATCCACGCACACGGCAATCTTCTTGGCCGTCTCGGTGCTCCCCACACTGGCATTCGTGTCCCTCCTCCGGCCCGTGACCATCAGCCTCTCTGTCGAGTGCATTTGTCGTAGTTGATGTTGTTGTTGTGATTGTTGCTGCTGTTGTTGTTGCGCCAGCGCCGCAGCATCTTTCTCGACGACGGCGACGGCGGCGGCGGCGGCACCATCTTCCGCCGTGGACGCCGACACAGAAGCAGGAGCAGGAACAGGAGCAGGCTTCTTCTTCCTCCGCGCCATAACCAGCCCCTCGTCGCTGTCACTATCGCTGGCGTCCTCCTCTTCCTCTTCCGCCTTCCGGCTCGGGTAGCGAGGGGAATGATGATGATGATGCTGCCCGCGTGACCCCCTCCGATCCATCATCATGACGCCCGGCCTCCCGCCTCCCACAACAGCCGGCGCCGAGGGAGCGTGATGCGGCACCCCATGCCCAATCACATTCGCCGCCTCTCGCACAGCCACGGGGACGACTCCCTCCAGGCCCTCCCCTCCGACGCCGGCTTCCAAGGGAAACCCACCCGCCCCATTATTCCCCTCCTTCCCAAACGCCGGTGGCGTGAGCGAGTCCGTCGTGTCAATGACCGACGTGCCCCTCCCCGCCACCACGCCTGGGTTGCCCAGAAACTCCCCCTCCAGATCCGCCGACACGGAGCTCGTGCTGCTCAGCAGCGCGGGCAGCGACGGGTCCGACTGGAACGCCAGCATGCGGTCGGCAACTTCCTTGGTCATCTGGTGGTGGTGGGGATGGTGAGGATGGTGCGGGTTGTTGGGCCCGTAGATGGGGCTCGCCGACTCGCTTGGACTAGTCAGCGGCGTCATGAGAGCGCCCATCGATGTTGAGCTTGAGGATTTGCCTGTGGCGATGGTTTCACCGCGGGAGAGGGGTAGCGGGGGGAAGGCCTCGGCTTCGTTTTCGTTATCGTTATCGTTTTCGTTTTCGTTGTCGTCCGAAGGGGAGGGCGGGCAGGGGATGAGTGCCGGCTCGGCGGGATCGGGGGAAGACGGGCTGTGGCAGGCGCGGAGCGGCGTGCCGGGGCGGTGGGCGGTTGTGGGCCGCTCGTCGAGCTCCGGGATGGTGCGCTGCTTCTTGTGCATGTTGGGGTCTGACATGTAATGGTTGTTGTGTTGGTATCCTGATACAGGGCTCGAGGTCGGGGGCAACATGGTTGATGCGGCGTGCTCGAGCTCCTTGATCATCTCAATGGAGCGCATCGGACGGGGTCCGACCGCGAAGTGGACCGCGCCGGGCGCAACGGCCGTGCTCAGCGAGACGCGGGCTTCGGCGCGCTTGTCATTGCTGGCAAACAACCCGCGGTCGACCGACCGCGCCCGGCCAAGTTCCTCTGCGTTTGGCTTGGTGTCTCGGGCCTTGCGTAGCGCGCTGCTCGGATCCTCCAGAGGGCTGCCGAAGAGAGGAGTCGGGGGAAGCGTTTGCGTTTCCATTGGCGCGGGCGTGAGACTCAAAAAGGCGTTTGACACGGACCGGGCGTGCCCATGAAGGGGCAATGTCCTGTGCGGCGAGGCGGATGCGTGTCGAGTCCCGTGCTCGTCCCTTCCAAAACTGGTAAACAACTCGAGCGGACTGCGATGCGCGTGGCCACCGGCGAGTGATGACTGGTGCACAGCCGACGAGACGGGAGGGCTCGCAGGCGCCGAGTCTTGCGGGCTGGCCAGCACGCTGTGCGTCAGGGGGTGCCCGCTCGTCTGCTGCGGCGGGCTGGAGAAGTAATCATCGGGGCGTAGGCTCCTCCGGCGGCTATCTCGTAGGTAAGGAGTGATCAGCCCAGCGGCGACGCTGTCCCCTGCCGAGCTCACACTGCTGGTAGCACGCCTCCTCGACGAGACACTCTCGTTGCGCTCCCCGCCGCGAGGATGCATGACCTTGCCCACGGCCTTCTTAACCACCGACCTCGCGCGCTCCATCAAGCTCAACGGGACAACAGCACGAACGATGTCCTTCTCATCAACCTGGATCTTCTTGCCAGACGTCTTTCGCGAAGGGTCCGTGTCGTCAATCCACGCCATGAGATCCACGCCCTGGATGACCCACGGGTGCCGCTTGACGTCGCGGAGCCGAATCCTTTTCTCTGGATTGCGGGTGAGCATCTTCCTCAGGAGGTCCTGGAGCTCCGGCTCGATATCTTCGTAGGCAAGCTCGTCGTCGTCGCGGTACGGCGGCATGTTAACCCGCGTGTACAACGACTTTTCGCTAGGCTTGGTGGCCGGGTCGACAGGCCGCAGCCGTCGATCCGGAATGTACGCCTCCTCATTCGCAATCTTCTTGAACATCTGCCACTCATCCTCGGCCAGGAAGGGGAGGCGGGCGTAGATCAAGCAGTAGAGGGTGACGCCCAGAGACCAAACATCAATCTGCTCCGTCACCTTGGGCGCCTTGCCGGTGGGGGAATCGTGGAGATCGGTGGCGCAGAGCTCGGGGGCAAAGAAGGCCGGCGTGCCGACCGTCTTGGCGAGCTCGAGGTCGTTGTCAAAATCGCGAGCCTCCGACTCGGAGATGGTGTCGTCGGGCTCCCCATCCCGAACGGGGCGGCCAAAGTAGGAGACGCCGAAATCGGCAATCTTGGCGCGCTTGTCCTTGGTCCAGAGCAGGTTCGCTGGCTTGATATCCCGGTGAACTACGCCCTCATAGTGCAAGTACTCGAGACCCAAGACCGTGTCGCGGAACGTGTTCCGGGCCTGCTCCATGGTAAAGCAGGGCACGTACGAGAAGTCGTCCACATACGGGTCGTGGACCTTGTTGAAGTCGAACGAGGCCATGTGCGACATGAGCGAGTCGGCCATGCTGGGGGACCTGCCCCGGTGGGCAGGATCTTCGGCGTACGCCCCGTACATGGTGCCGTCGAGCGCCGTGGACGAGGTCGTCTTGATGCGCAGGGCGCCGGGGCTCTCGAGATCGTCATCGTCGGCAGCCGACGCGAGGTTCGAGGATGGCAGGAGGGGTTTGGACAGCGACTTGTTGGAGTGCGATCGTGACGGCGCTCGTGAGGTGGCCCTCGACCCGGCCAGAGAGCTCGTGTTGGACAGGTTGGACAGTGTCGCACGGATCGCCGACATGCCCGAATCGTCCCTGCCGAGCGAGCCGACGCGCGAGTCGAGCTCCTCGTCGTCTGCGGCGCCGTACTCGAGACTCCAGTAGTCGGCCGAGGGCCGCTGGGCCTGGGCCCTGACCCTCGCGCGCTCCGCATCCTTGACGGCCTGGCGCTGCAATAAGAGGCGTTCAAACCGCTGCTCCTCGGGTGTGGGCTTCGCACCCCGCATCTCCCGCTCGACACGGCGGCGCTCGTATTCGCAGATATGGGGAAGACCCTTCTTCCTCCACACGACCTCGCCCAGTTCCACGTGTTCAAGCACCATGTAGATCTTCTTCAGCTCGGGGTCGTCGATGACCTCGAGCAGGGCGACGACATTGGGGTGGCGGATCTTTTTGAGGATGGCAATCTCGCGCTTGCTCTTGTCCTGGGTGGACATGGCCGTGACCTTGCCCAGGCGCCGGCGCTTGGAGAAGCGCGGGATGATCTTGATGGCCACAAACTCGCCATTCTCGATGTTCCGGGCCAGTTTGACCTTGCCATGCATGCCGCGGCCGAGCTCCTCGATGATCTCGTAGTTGTTAATGAGCTTCCGGCCGGTTGCGTAGTCGTGCTCGACGTTCGCCTTGTGCGTCCTGCGGTGGGAGGGTGTTTGCGTTAGTGGCATGGGTCCGGGTCGGGGTGAGTGCCCCGCTGTTCGGCATTTGCTCCTCTTGGTGCCCCTCTCGTATAGCCGGGCACGCCAAAAGCCAAGACGGGAAAAAGACTTACTCTCGGACCCTGTGGCCCTGCAGCGGGTGCAGATACGGGCTTTTAGGCCGCCGGGCGTGGCCGTCTCGGAGCCGGGCTGGGACGAAAAGGACATGTTCTGGCGGTGGAGGGTCGGACTGAAGAGCCCCGGCGACGATACGGGGGTGCTATTGGCGGTGCGAGAGGGGACATGCGACGGAGGGAGGATGTTGTGCAGGCGAGGATGCGAGGGCCGATGGAACGGCGGCCGTGGCTGGTGAGGCTCCATGGTGAGAATCCGGGAGAGCACCGCGGGGGGAGGCCTTCATGCTGGACGGGTTTGCGTCGTGCGGTGCAATCGGGGCGGATTGCCGAGTGCACTGGTGCTGGGATTAATTCGTGGGACGTCGTTCGACGGGCAAATCTTGCGAATTGCAATTCAGACAGCCATGGCGTTGTTAGGAAAAGGGCCTCAGAAAAAAAAAAAGGGATGAGCGCAGATGGGATGCTGGATGGAGATGTGTGGTGATGACGGCGACGACGGGTTCGCTGACGTCGGGGGGGGTCTGCGGGAGGATACCCTTTGATGAGGGCGGGTGCAGTCAGGAAAAGGCCGGGCTGCTGGGTTGCCGTCCAGGCGGAGAGGCAAGCCCGATGCACAGTTTTTGGTCAGTTTTTGGTCGGCTACGGCCATCACTAGCGGCTGTCCATATTGGTGGGCTGCGGCCTGCAGCGCTGCGGCGTCGGCGGGTCGGGCAGCCTCCCAAGCACAGGAGAGTACCCGGTACCTCAGTCCGAAGACGCTGCGTTTCCGGAGCGGGACAAGGCACACAGTAAGTACATAGTGTGCGCACGTAGGTGCCTCGGTGCCTTTGACACCCAGCACTGGCTGACGATCAGTCAGAACAGAACACAGTGCAGTCACTTTCAAGGTGCTTCGTGTTCTGCGGCAGATAACAGTCCAGGGACTCTCTCTCCTCTCGAGACCCCTCCACAATGGCAACATGGCCAAGCCACGACTCGCACCACCAGGCGCGCAGAAGGCCCGAAGATGCAGGCGCTTTTCACATTTACATGGGCTGATACCTTCAAGGACACTGTAAAGGACACTGTAAAAGTCGAGGATGAGGGAGGAAATGCATCGAAGCCAGTTTGCCGTGTTGTCGGCTTGTCAGGTATTTTACCCACACAAGATTGTATTTTCCCCGCTTTGAGGGTTGTCCATCGGCGGCGGAGAAAGCCATTTCGGCCAAGAGCCCTGACGTCGCAGCCAAATCGCCAAGACCCGGCCAGAAAAGGAGGGGCCGAGCTTATCGCGCCTAACCCAGGCGGGCAATGATTGGCGCACCAGGCTTGGCCAGCCCCTCCCTGCATCCCGTCCCCTGTCGACGCTCTCTTTCACGTTTCGCGAAGACGAAAGAAGACGAGTTGCAGGCAGGAGACCTGGAGTCCTGGAGACGGGAAACGGATTTCGACACCGGACGGCGGCTCTGCCCGCTCGGGGTCCAGCAGCCACTTTCTGGTTCGGGTGGATAACTCGCCGGCACGGGTAGGCTAATGTGAAGGCAAGCTGCCAGGGGTATCCAGCTCAGGCAAGCCCGCCTGAGCTCTCTTTCTGAGAAGACAAAACCGCTTGACTCTGTCTCTCGAAAACCTTGGCGCAAACCCATTCGGCGTTGGAGAGCGTCCGATGTGTGGCCTGAGCTCCACGGCGGCCCTCGGTCGGCCCCTGGCGGCGTCGAGTGTGTGGCAGAATCGAGGGCTCTTCAAGTGTGTTTGCGCCACAGGCTCCGCCAATCTCGAAAGCCTCTGGAACGATGCCAGTGGCGGCAGGCGCTGCTCAACACGGCAAGGCAAATGTTCAGCTCGGGAAGCCAACGTGCAAGTGCAAGACAGAGGCTAAAACCTCCGTCTCTGTCCTGCCGACCGATGCTGTGACTTGACAAAAAGGAGTGCGCTGATGGGCCGGAAAGACGGCAGCCAACTCCAACTCTGAAGCGTCGATATCCACTCGGCGCAAATACAGCGCAGAGGTGCAGCGGCTGCCCAGTCTCGCCAGTCTTGTTTGGCCGTGGTGGCTAGGCGAGATCTGCACTGCTGGTGGAACTCGGCGACGAGCAGAGATCTGGTTAGGCATCATTTGCCTGCCCGCGACGTTGAGAGAAGCCTCCCCGGGGGCCGGACTGGCTTGACTGGCTAAGTGCAGTGTACTCGGTACGAAGTACACGAGACCAGCGCAACACATCCATGGTTCCATGTGTCGCCTCGTGCTGCAGGCTCCAAGGAAGGTTAGCCTTGTGTGACGGATCTCGGCTTGCCAAAAGTGGGCTGTTCTCTCTGGGCCAAACTCCATCGAGCGTCTCATTCTGACCCGTTCATCAACAAAGGGCCCTTCAGGCGTGCCGAAACGGTGCGTCTCGATATTGGTGGCAATGTGATGCGATGCGATGCCACCCAGCAAATCTCTACACAGTATAGTCTAGAGCCTGTAATGCCCGCAAACTGCTGTCTTCCCTGGACACATCTCTCACCCGTTGCCCAAAGAATTCCTGTCCAACAAACATTCAAGGGAAAGCGTGCATGTGCTGGGCCGAGCCGATGGCAGGGGGCCCGGATGGCAGGCTTCGGATGACCGAGTTGGGGAATGGTCGGGAGTGATATCGTGGAATTGGGCCGCGGTCCAGACCCTTCGGTCTCTGCCAGTCTGCCAGCCTGTCGGGGCCTCTCAAGCTGCAGTGCTGAGTGGTCCAAAAACTCTCAGTCGCTGCCCAAGGCACCCACGCGTCGAGCAGAGCAGATTCTGCCACGCGAGCGCGGACAAAAAAGAAGAAGGAGGATGAGACTGAGGGAGATGGAACGGGAATGGCAACAGCAGAGACCCAAAGTCAGGTCATTCCTGTCGACAAGCCTTGCGACGAGTCGAGAGTGGCAGGGGGCTTGGCGGGCTGAGAGGTGATGAAATCATTGATGCCGTGAGAACCCGAAGACGTGGTTGAGGAGAGACGCCACTTCCTTCCTTCACACTGTCACACACTGCGGCGACCAGGAACACCTTCGTGAGCAGGGGCCAGCGGGCAGCAAGCGGGCCCACTGCGGGACCTATCAGGGCTAGCGCAGATCTCTCTCGAAAAAAAGTGCACGAGCCTTCCCTGGTTCTGCGTCGGTTGTGAACTCAACTTGAACCGTTGACATTGAATCCCTCTGCCATCTCCACGCGCATCTCCCTTTCTTCGATACGAATTCGCCGTCGTCGTCACATGAGCTGTTTCTGGCGGTGTCTGTCATGCGAGAATGCGTGTATTACCCCTTTGCCACATTAACTGTTGGGACGGAGACGAGACGGGAAGTTGAACTCGCGCGCTTTGCACACACAGCGTCCGTCGCAGGCCTGTTCCGTTCCGCAAGCTGCCCCTCCAAAGCCCCAGAATGGGGATGGCTTCACCACCCACCCCAGCCCCTCTCGACCAATGATCGACATGACACCCATGCAGGTCTCACGGACCAATTCGCACGCTCTGCGCTTTTCCTGTCTCTCTAACACACACACTCAGGCATCGCAGAGATGACAGGTCGCCGGCGAGACGCAGACGACATGAAAAAACCGGGACGACGAGTTCCGACGCGCCATTCAAGGTGTCCCGCTCCGCCCCATGTTCGTGCAACCTGGGAAGTCGAAATAATGCCGGCCGAAACATCGAATAAAAAAACAATCCCTCAAGCCCGAGATATTTCCAGCCCAGTGGCCGGGGAGGTCCTTCCCCGTTACACAACACACCAGACAAATCAGACCAGGTCCTTTATCTTGAGCCGTGTCTTGCCTCCAATGTCCGCTGAAACACAAAAACGGTTTCCTGCTTAGCCGCCGCCGTCCGAAGCGCATGTGCGGTGCCGGGAAATCCCTCTTGTATTTATTTTTTTTTTCTCGTTCTGCTTTTCTCCACGGCTACCTATCGTCGTGTCATGCAGCCTGCCCTGCACGGGAAAGGAGACGGAGGCAGGGAGGGAGGCGAGAGCGACACAGAGACGACGGTTTTTCTGCAAGGCAATCGCGGATGTGCGAGTGGCCTGACCACCAGGAACTGCACCGATTTGGCCTGTCCTGAACCCTGATTGCAACCCCCTCGCATCCACGCGATGCAACCCCTCCCTGGCACCTGGAGTTTCCCCTCGACGGGGAGCGGCGCGGCCTGGTTGGACTGTCTGCTCCCTTCCCGCCGTCCACTTTAAGACAGTATTGTTGATGGCATGGCCCCGCTGTTATCGCCAGCCGTTGAGCTGCTCGTCTGCACGTCATGTCATGGCCCCTTGCGACGGGTGGGTTCCGGGGACTGGCTGGCGACTGGACTGGCGACTGGCTGGAGGAACATGGTTGTGTTGTGTCGTTTTCTGGTCCCTCGCAGGCTGTGCCGTGGGCTTGCATTCGAGGAATCCCATGTGCACCAGACCGTGATGTGATGCTCAACCACGATTGAACTCAGACACGACCTCGACACGAATCGAGCCCACCTCCTCGAATCTTGACATGGCACCTGCCCGGGCATGTGATCGGGTTTGGCGCCGGGATGAGGCCAGCAGCATTGACCAGCCGTTTTCCCTTTCTGGCTGTCCATGTCTCAGGAGGGCTCCAGCAGCAACGAGAACAAGCGTCGTGCTGCGCACCCGACGCGTTCGAGCCAACCGTCTTGCTCGGCTGGCTCGTCCTCAGCTCGGCCTGCCTTGGCCGGCGTTGGCCCTAGACAAAACCAACAACCACCCGCGCAAGGCTGACCAAGCCCTCTTCGCCAATGAGCATCGAGATGTTTGACAGACCAAAGGACACAAGCTCTTGGAGATTTGGAGAAAGCACCCCGCCGCGATCCTCGCTCCCCAGCCCAGCCCCGACCAGCTGGGAGCACACGATCCTTCGGCTATTGAATGCTGGGAGCTGGTTCGTCACACCAGTAGCGTGCTTGACGGCGCTAGTTAGTCTCGACCACAACCATGGAACTGCCGCAGACACAGTTTCATGCTCTCATCTCGGGCAGATCTTTGCGGGGAAGGCAAGAAGTCGAAAAGTCCCATCCATCGCCACGAAACCGGGGGGAACGGCGCCATGGAACGAGCCCAGCCTGCCAGCCCCCCCGCTAGTTAACAACCCAGATGTAAATGTTTAAAGCCAGGGCCGCGATGTACCCTCTACATGGAGGGCCCGAGGACCTCCCTGATTCCGCAGTCTTCACAATTGGGGATGACACACACAAGGCCGACCCGTTCAAGTACCTAATCGCCGGGATGGCAGATGACAGATGACAGTCATACTGTGTACAAACGGGATCGAAGGGAGGCGCTGCCTTTCTCCGGCGTTCCCGCGCGCGCGCGCACTCAGCCACGGATAGCCCATCAACGTCAGTGGCTCCCTGGCAAGCAGGATAACTAAACGCCAGACGCCACAACCAGCCCAGAGCTTCTCCAGAGAAGAAAGGCACCGGATCCCGACGGTCTGGTTCTTTGACCCCCCGAACCCCGGATTTCGCGATTCCCACTTTGCTGCGGCGCTGTGGCGCGCCATCGACCCATAACCAAATCCGCGTTGGAACTGGGGACCTCTGGTCAGGATTTTGGGGCTAACTCACGCTGACATGACATGAGCTGGGTGCGCAAGAGCCATCCGTCCATCCATCCATGGGCATGTTAGCCATGGGTTCGGACAGGACAGGGAGGGGTGAAGAGGACCGTGTGGTTTGTTCCGTCTGGGGTAATTATTGCGCTTTCCCTCGTTCGGAGGGTGTAAGTGAGCAGCACCCCCGTGTCCCATGTCCCATGTCTCCCCGTCTGGCCGGGGACCTTGTTGAACCGGCTTGCCTCTTTTGCGACAGACTTGAGCCGAGCTCATCCAGTTTGTGTGAACGTCAATCAGTCAGCACGTCAACCACACACCACCACAGCCCAGCTCAGCTCAGCTCGTCACATCATCACCATCTTGAATGGCCCAAGCACCACAATCTGGTGTAACATTTTGGCAATCTGCAACCTGCGTTATCTCTGCATCACCCTCTTTGATGTGCGAGTTTTTTTTAATTTCTTGCAACACCATGCAGGCAGACAGGCAGGCAGATATCGCAAAATACTCGCAACCCCCCAAATCCTGACAGACAAACCAGACAAACCAGACAGATAACCAGGGTCGCAGCAGTTGGTAAAAGTGTGCTCTCGCTTCGAGAGAGAGAGATAACCGTTTTTAATCTCAATAACCGCCCGCTCGCAGCAACAGAGGCCCAACGCGTGTGCAGCACACATGAGATATGTTACGGCATCATGTTAGCCAAGACAACAAGAGGCAGACAAGAAAGGACGGAGAAAGCCATTCTGGCTTGGCTTGGCTTGGCCAGAAATTGCATGTGGTTTGTCTTGGCGGGTGCGGAGAAGGGGGGGAGGGATGCTTGGTAGGATCGGGGTTAGTTCGGTGGATGCATTGCCCATTAACCCATGCCATGGGGTGTGTGTCTGCGTGTGGTGTGCATGGAGGCCAACCACCCATCCATCTCTCCCATCGCATTCCCCATTGACGTCTTGGGCTGGGCTGGGGGAGGAGGGGGTCATGGTAATGATATGATGATCGTCGGTGGTGGATGCGAGGCTGGCTTGGACAAGGCGAGAAGGATAAAAATAAAGCCACGCTAACACCACTGCAGGCCATTCACGTTACCGAACAACAGCAACAACAACCATGGCTCCGAAAGCGAGCCTCGACAGACAAGCGAGATGGGACATCATTCTCTGGTGTCGTTGGTGCTGAGTGGGAATCACTCACTCAGAGCCGAACATCCCTGCTGCACCAACTCGCAACACCACACACTACATGCATACCACAAGCCCTGCCCAGTTTGGGCCAGTCTCCTTCCCCCCCCATGTCTCACCAATATTTGATGAATCCCCCCCAAGCCACTCTCTCGTGTCGGGCGCAAGGCTGTGAGACATGCAAGGGGAAGCCAGCCTCTGGCACGTTTTGAGAAGCGGGGTGGTGTGCCTCAGGGGGGGTGGGTAAAGGTGACAGGCAGCCCAAGGGGCCTCGAGGGGGCCAATAGCTGTTGCGCGATCCCGGGCTGGTGTGTGGCTTTCCGGTGTGGGGAGGTGCCGGCTGAGACTTTATGAGACTATGGGGAATCCTCCTGACGGACTTGGACAAGTATCGTTAGTTTCGATGCACCCACTCCTCTACAAAAGGCCGGAGGGTTTGGTGCGGTGTTTGGGCATGTTTGCTTGAGAGGGTCCGGGTCTCAGTTGTTATTGGTGAGGTGAGATGGGTTGACGAGTGACCACACGCCCTTGAGCAACCCAAGAACCCAAAGACTTCATGACGGAATGGGGGCGTCGGAAGGGTTACGCAGACTGGAATCGTTGAATCATTTCTTTGGAAGCGTGTGGCGATTGGGGGGGGACAGGGAGGCGCAAATACGGGGGACCATCGGATATCGGCAGCGGCTTGGCCTTCCCTCGCCCGGTCTGCACGGCGCAGATCATCCCGGCAGAGGCAGCCCCATCCATGATTACAACCTCCGCAACCCCGTTTTGGTGCCGCTGATCCCGGGGCAGAGGTGGGATCCGGGTGCCGTCTGCTCCGTCTTGGGCAGAGGGCTGTTGTCGATTTTCCAGGCGAGGCGCAGGCGGGAGGCGGGATGATGTGCGCGCGACATGAGATGCTGTTCTTTGTGGAGGGCCGCTCCGCGATCGGGGGGGATCGACCTCGCGTCCCCTATCTAGTTATCTGCAGTGGCTGTTTTCCCTTGTGGCGGTGGTTACGTCGAAACTGAGACCCTGTCTCGAGCCCTGTGTATTGTTGACGGTCGAGCGCCCGTTTCCCCGGCGCTGTCTCTCCTGGCTCACCAAGCCTTGGTCCACCCCTTGTTCATCCATGCATGTGCCCGAGGTGCCCTACGCATCAGTGGCTGCTTCATAATCCCTACCTCTTTGTTGTCAGGGTTGGCGTTGCTGCGGGTGGAAGGCGTGGCTGCTGCTGCCCCTGATCGAACACGAGGTCAAGATGGGATATAAACGACAACATTCGCTCACTTGCCGCCGAAATGCTGTCATGTCATTAAGCACGCCTCGATCGTGTCTGATGATGGAGCCACAGGACCTTGATTCAACAGAGCGCAGCATACCTCAGTGCCAAACCTTGAGTCACATAGAGACCCTTTCAGGTGATCCGATGGCGACATGGGACAGGCGCATCAACAAGCCGTTCACACATCAAACACACTGACAAAAGAAAACAGAAGAATAGATGTGAATGTGCATTGATAGCCTTCGCTGGCCAGTCGTTGAGCGCTTTACAACGCGCCAGAGGGAAATAAGCAGTAAGAATCCGCTCCCAAGAAGAGAGCAACACCCATCCAGCCCCATAACATCCCAAACCTGCATATTCCCAACGCCCCAAAAACCCCAAAAGAAACCAGACTCCCAATCCACCACCGGTAGATGTTGATATATGAGCCAAGATGCCCAATGGTCGTCCTGGTCCGGTGCACCGTCCAGCTGAAAACCGAAGTGAACCGCAAGTGAAAGAAATGTAAGGAAAAAGAGGGGGTAAAGCAAGTCAAAAGTAGCACTCCAGATCAATGTCTCTGGGCGATTATGTGCCTCTGCGTTGTCCCGAGTTTCGGAAACCAACACGTCCCAAAGGGGATGTAGTCCTGAATCCCAACCCTAAGAGGGCCCCGAGGCCTCCAAGAAGGTCACCCAAGAGAAAGGGGGTAGAGATGAGCAAAGATAGCAACCGTGAGGGTAAAGCAAACAGTGCTGGTGCATGCTAAGTTGGGCCAAGGGGGGACCGGTTCCTTCCGATACTGCTGTTGCTGAGTGGGAATAATGGAAGTTTGGCAAAGACGAAAGTTGGCTAAGACAGATTCTTCGAGGAACCCGGTGCTGGTGCTGAGCCCCTCTCGAGATCTCCCCAGAGAACTGCCGAGTATGGTTTCTGCTGTCCTGTGTTGCAGTACGGACGACTCTTTGCGTGAATAAGCCGTCTCCTCGCAGCTGATATGAGGCGATAGCGACCCTGGGGGAAGAATATCGCCGAGGGTGCGAGGAGTCAGCCAGAGTCATACTCAGACCCTCACTCAGTAACGCATCACCAGCACCCCGGCCTTGAGGATGTTCTTGGTGTTGATGGTCATGCCCTGATCATTGCGCATGGTCACGACCGGCGTCGCGCACAGCCGCACCCGGCAGTACTCGCTCTGCAGCGTGCGGCGGTCGACACCGCAGTCCAGCGGCTCGTGGGTCTCGACGCTGAACCGGGCGCCGGCGTCGTTCCAGACGTACTGGAACGTCAGGCGCGAGCGGAACAGCTTGGCCGACAGCTCCCAGGCCGACGTGGTGATGGCGAAGAGGTCGTAAAACGCCTCGTTGGTGACGTTGTTGTTCTTGCGCCGCGACAGGAAGGGGGCCACCATGGTCTTGAGGTACTGGTGGTGCTGCGTGAGCTTGAAGTTCTTGAACGCGGCCGCGTTGGAGCCCTCGGTCATCTCGCCGACGAGCTGCGCGCGCCGGTCGATGATGACTTGGCGCTCGTACGTCTTGGAGGCTGTGTGTAGTCGGTCAGTACATGAAACGAACGGGAAGAAGATAGACGGCGACACTTACGATCGATTCGCTTCAGGTCCTCCTCCAGCTTCTCCATCTCTTCGTCGACATCCTCCGAGTAATCTTTCCAGCCCTGGTAGCTGAAGATAAACACCATAATGTGTTGCAGGACGAGGCGCTGCATAAGATACGGGCGCGAGTCGCGGTCCTTCAACAGGCGCATCGCGTTGTCGCCGCGGTCCGGTTCCTGGGTTGACTGGCAGATGCGGCAAATGTACTCCCACAAGTCGCCGTTGGCCTCGCGACGAATGTGGTCCTTCCAATCCTGGTCAATGGTTGGCAGCTCGTGGAAGTAGGAGGTACAGAAGCCATAGATGAGTGCGAACAGTGACTGGAACTCATCCGCCCACTTCAGACACTCGGTGTCCTCGAGGTCGGCTCGCATGAGAGAGCCCGCCGCGTTGCGCTTGCGTTCTTTGGGACTACCAGTCTCTGTGATGGTGGGCTCGCGCGGAGTCCGTCTGGGGCCCGATGAAGGCCGGGACGAAGGGCCGCCGTACCCGGTGCTCGCAGTTGTGGCGGTCGATAGACGGCGTCGGTGCTGGGGTTGAGCTAGAAAGGCGGCAGGTCCGGAGTGGGAGTGCGGGATGGACTGGAAAGGGGAATAGCCAGCAGCAACGAGAGGACCGGCTTGGTAAGGATTGCCGCCATTATACGCATTGGGAGGGTTGACGTTGGCCGGCGTGGCATTACCTGATCGGTCAATGGCCAACTGGAGGCTGTTGGAGTGGGAGCTGCTCGAACGGACACTGCCGGAGCCCTTGATGCTCTGCGCGTAACCCTGGTCATTGGCCAGCACAAGAGTTTGGCCGCCAAATGGAGTGGAGGAACAGAGGCGGTCCAGAACAGCAGCCCGCTCCTGAGGGTCGCTGTGGACATTGAGCCACAAGTTCCGCTTTCCATTGACTTGCTCCTGAAGGATCTGCCAACAGTCGTCATTAACAATGGTCATTGTAGCTATTCCAGCAAAGAGTGCCTACCGTGCGGGCCATTTCGTTTTGGCGAAGTTGCTCCTTCAGAAACTGTGGTCGGTTGTCAGTCACTCAGTCCCTTTACTCAGCTGGTAATGGCTACGTACCTGGATCGCTCGCATGTCTTCCTCGGTCCGCGAAGCCAGACTCGCCAGGGTCCTCTCTGCGCTCTGAGCGCGCTCCTTGTACTCGGCGAGATCGCGCTCGAGGTCGCGAACGGTTGCCTCCAAGCCGCGGATGCGCTCCTGCTCGCCAATGGCCTTCTTGAGCTCGGCAGCTAGCTTGTCGACCGCCTCGTTCATCTTGACAGTGTTGTGCATGAGCTCTTGCACGTCATAGTCAAACGCCATGAGAAAGTCCTTGGACACCGAAGGCTGGTGGTACATGCCCTGGCGCAGCCCCCAGATGCGCGTCTGAAGGACGCCGGTCTGCTCGCGATGAATCTGATGGAGGAGGTCAGAGAGTGATGAACAAAGCAAAATAAAAAAAAATGGAACAGACGAAACGAGTATTTTTACCTTTTGGACCGGATGGAGGTTCTCATCGGCGGCATCGAGACTCATGGCTTGCATTGCGCTGATGAAGGAATGCGTGGTCGAGCCCGGAAGAGAAGACCTTGGAACCATGGCGGAGTGATTCGACGGGTGCTGGGAAACAGCACCAGGGCCCGGGTAAGCCGACAGAGTCAAAGTCGGCGCCGCCACAGCAGCAGAGGTCGTTGTCATGGTGAGAGAGCCTTGGTTTGTGGCCCGAAGATTCGACTTGGATAGGGACCGCTGTGGCTTGTTGGGTTCTGGGGTCCGAATCGCCTGGTCCGATGGCGTTCTCGGGTTCTTTTCGCCCGAGAAGCCAAACCCTGCCGCAAGACGATCGTTGATGGAGTCGCCAGTCTCTGAGGTGGTCGGCGAGGAATTGCTGGGGGAGGAATTGGCGTTTTCCTCCAGGCGCGAGCCGCGATTCTCGGGCGACCACGCGTAAAGAGGCGCGCCGCCTTCACTGCTCGTGGCACTACCACTCCTCAAGCGAGCTCCAACCATTGTTGTGACAAGATTGGGAAAAAAAAAGGCTGTCTCCGTGGGTGAAGGAGAAGAGAGAATTCTTGGGGGGTTGGCAATGGTGTGAGTGAAAATTGGGAAGAGAAGGAAAGTCGTGGAAGTTGGAAAAGGCAGAGGGCAGGAAATGGAAGAGGGTGGAAGAGCGCGGCGAGGTAGCTGCAGAGAGGTAGAAACTGGCTCTGACTGGCTGCCTTATTTCCTCCCGGTTGTTTATGCGAGAAGGGAGTGAGAAAAGGGTGCCTTTTCTCGCAGTGGTGACCTAGTGGGAATACTCCTAGCTAGAGCATCTTGTCTTTATGGGACTTCCTCAGGTGCTAGGAAACAGAGTTCTATCTCTGCTGTTTGGTCTGAAGGCTGAAGACACTAGCTTTCGGTTTTCGATTGCTGGGCTGGTGGAGAGAATGAAGACATCGAGAAACTAATGAGAGCGGAATGGCAGCTGCAGGGGAGGGGTTGGCGATGCGTTGCTCATGCTCGGTGGAAGGCGCCTAAAAGTCTCCATCGGACCGGAGAGTTCCTCGAGAGCCAGGGCATTTTGACCATGGGGTGTGGGTCTTTAAGTGAGACTTTGGGGTCCGAGAGGTCAAAGACTCTGCGAAGGTGTTGACAAACCCCTGGGCCAAAGCCGAAGCTTTGCGAAGAGGGGAGCAGTATTGGTCAAAGGCTCTGTACCTCCCCCAAGAGTCGAGACATCCATGATGCCATGGCTGAGTGCCTGAAAAGAGGGCGACGGGCCTCCCTAAAGGCCCAACACTGAGCGACGACCACATGGGCGCGATCTCACGTTGTTGTCCCCTGGAGAGTTCCGAGATCAGACGGAATCCTTTGACGAGGGCTTGTCAGCTGATTGCCGTGAGAAGAGCAGGTGTCTGATTTGGTGTCCCTCAGTGAATATCTGGGAACAGTCTTTGACCACCGTCGCCCAAAAAGGCCCCAAAGCCAGCCATCGGCCTTTGTTTCTTGTCCGTTGTTCATGAGCATGTCGACACCCTCAGCCCTGTTGATCAGATCCTCAATTGCCGTAAATCCGCGGTAACCCCAAAGTGGCTCCAAGATTGTCAGCAACCAGACGACTGGAGGTCAAATGGTACATACCAGCCTGCAGCCATCGTTCCCTTAGACCTTGATTAAGGCGATAAAAACTTGAAGAATACCGTCCTTTCAGTCCAACCCTCCAGAAATCCTGTCAAGATCCGGAACCGAGACTGGTCGAAGTCAATTCGAGTCCTACTCTGGGACGACAAAGCGGGTTTGTATGCCCTCTTTGGGGATGAAGGAAAGCAAACGAAAGGTAAAAAACACGAGAGGGGGGTGAAGAGGAAGAGGAAGAAGAAGGATTGTTGATCCACGAAAGCAACTTCAACACCACCAAAGATGCGAGAATCACTGGTGTAAAGGGGGAAGAAGACCGGAGAGCAACAATATGTTCACGCATCAAGAATGGAAACACACGAGGACGAAGACAATAGGGCTGGAACCTAACTCACCGGGATACGCGGGGCCCTCCAGCTGACCGGAACCCGATGCCGGGGGTGTCGTACGGGGCTAGAGCGGAGAACTCCAACTAACTAACCGACACCTCATCCGCGGGTTCAGTACCGGACCAAGGCCGAGCACCCAGCTGGGAGATACCCCTTACTCGGATCACGGTCCGGGGCTTGGACAAAGCAAGAGCGAGAGCCGCGGGCCAGGGTCAGTGTCATAATGATAACCAACAGCATCGGCATCAGAAACGGCAACGAAACGAGGATGACGAACGAAGAGAGGAGGTGAGACGACGTGCTATGTACGAAAAGACAGCCAGATTGGGACACCGCCTAGTACAGGATGTCCTATGCACAGGGCTATGCCGTGTACTGAAAGTATCCAGGAAGAAGTTTCACTCGCGGTTGACGAAAGGGCCATTCAGGAGTGAGTCAGCCGGAACGAGAAGATAAGAAGGTAGCACTAACCCAAGGAACAGGCAAGAAGAAGGGCAACAACAGGAGAAGGGGCAACAACAGGAGAAGGGGCAACAACAGGAGAAGGGGCAACAAAAGGAGAAGGGGCAACCACAAAAGGACGACCCACCCACCACACAAACACACAAGCAAAGCCAACTTCATACCAGGACAGATAAACTAGACATTTGGACGGACAAGCGAAGGCAATTCGGAAGGCAGGATCAAAGGCAGGATTAGACTGTATTCCACAAACTACCTGAGAATAATCAGCAGCACCGGCGTCAACGGACGCTCTCGCGCAGCAGGGCAAGACCGGGCCGGACCAGGTCGTGCCAGGCTGCATGCGCCTGGGCGCCAACCTCTCATAACAACGCGAGGCCGTTTGTTCTGCCTAAGGTACAAGAAGATAAACATCAGCAGCAATGCCAACACCAACGCCATTACGGTAAGGCTTCATGATGTGTGATCCGGTCTCTTTTTCTTTGCGCCAACTGCCCGGTTGGTACGTGGATGGACGGGCGAGCGCAGAAGCGGTCGAAAAAAGGGTGAGAAAGGCAAAATGGGGCGGTTCTGTGTGCGGGGATCAGTGATTTTTGTTTGCCTAAAAGGAGGCTGAAGTGAACCAGGAGGCCGGGGGTGGCGAAACGGTGGGCGGGAAGGACGTCGACTCCTAAAATCTGGTTGAAGAAGGGGCAACCCAACGATAGTCAACATCGAAGATTGGGGGTCAAGAGGCGGTAATGTCTGTGGCATCTCGGGAGCCTGGGACATGTTAGATTGTTCGAAATGACAAGACAGGGTGATGGGGCAAGCCTACCGTGCAGGGTTCCTATGCAGACAGCAGGGCGCCGTGATTAGTGTCTTAGATCGCCTTGGTGCGAGAGAACAAACTGCTGTAGACCGCGTCCACAACCGGAGCAGCAGTGATCATCCGTCCGTCAAAGTAGCGGCCGTTGAGGCCCTTGATGGCGTTCTCTCCTCCCGAGACCTTGTCGAACTTGAGATAGATGTCGCCCTGAGAGTTGGGGTCGAGAGAGATGTGTACGACGTGGCCGTATTTCTCCTCGGCTTCGAGACGGACTTCGTCCTCGAGCTCCTTGGCCCAGTCTTCACCCACTTGCCTAGCACAGTGTTAGTTATTTCCGTGTCTGATTGAAAAAGGAGAGTGGCGACTTACTCGGCGGGATCAAACATGTTGTGGAGAACCACGCAACGACTCGCCATGCTGACATTAACAGGCAGTGGCTTCGTCTCAGTTTTGGGCTTGAGAATCTGTCGCTCAGGTTGGCCGTTGTTTGGCTCGTCAGTTCTCGCCAGCTTCCGCATGAGCGCGTCTCGGCTGTAATTGTTAAAGTTGACACCGGCGACGTCGGTGTCGTCCAGCGCACTGGCACCAGTGCCCTTCTCGTTGTCTCGACCGCCGGCACGGTCGAAGTTGGACGGCTGAGGGCCTCGGCCGCCCGCTCCGGAGAACGAAGATCCCTGGAACTGCTGTTGATTCTGGCCTTGGAATCCCCGCAAGAGGTTCGCTGTTGACTCTGGGGTAAACTTATCGTTTCCAAGCCCAACCCGGATTGGGCGACCAGCAAGGTCGAACCCGTTCATCTTCTCAAGAGCCTCGCGGGCCTGAGTGGCATCGCGGAACCTAGGTAAATGTTGTTAGAGAAACAATCAAAATTTGACATGGAAGAGGAGCAGATAACGTACTGGACAAAGCCGTAGCCTCGGCTGCGACCGTTATCATCCTTTTGCAGCTGGACAAACTCGAGCTCACCAAAGGGCTCAAAGACGTTCTGCAGGTCTGTCTCGGTGATGCTGAAGTGGATGTTGCCCACGTAGAGCCTGTGGAAGGGGATCGAGTTGGGATGGCCGGCCGATTCCGAGTTGCGGACTTGGCGGTTCTTCTCGGCCTCGGTGGGCTGGACAATGACTGGGATACCTAGGAGCTTTTGACCAGTGAGCTGGAGGGCGGCCGCAACGGATTCTTCACTCTTGAACTCGACGTAGCCGACACTGAGGGTTCCGTTAACTTCTGATCATGTAAAAATGCATGGCGAGGAAAGTGGACATACCCTTTCGACCGGTTGCTCACGCGGTCCTTCACAATCTGTGCCTCGGCGACGGCGCCAACCTTCTCGAAGAACTCCTTCAGCTCGCGAGTGCGGAGGCGAGCGGCCAGCTGCTGGACAAAAACGGTGCGTCGGTCACGCTCGTCACCAGTGGGGGACGGGTCGCGAGGCGTGCTCTGTCTCGCGCCACGGCGGTCATCATCGCGGCGGCGATAGCCGCGGTCGTCGCGGTCGCGGTCCCGGTCGCGGCGGTCGTCTCCTTGGGGGCGGTAGCGGTTGGGCGAGCGGGAGCGGGAGCGACCCCCACGGCCGCCTCTGCGCCCGCGGTAGTAGTCTCCGTCGGTTCTATGACGACGTGAGTGTCGGCCAGAATCACGGCTTCGGCTCCGCCGCCTACTCTTGTGGCTCCCGGCGTCGCTTCGGGGGGTGTCTCGGCCGCTGCTGCGGTCTCGGTGACGGCGGCCTCGGTCTCGGTCGCCCTCCCGGCTGCGGTCTCGGCTACGGTGGTCGCGATCGCGGTCACGGTCGTGGTCGCGGTCGCTGCGGCTTCCATTCTGGGGCGAGTCACCATTAGCGGCGGCCTTGCCGGTCTGCTCCTTGGAGGAGGCAGTCGAGTCAAGAAGGGCCTCGACGTCCAAGCCTGACATTTTTGCAAGATTGCGCGGTGGCGCGTTGGCTGTGTAGTTTTTCTTCACACTGGAATACTGCTGATGCAAAATAGCGAGTCTGAGATTGTCGCGATGTTTGCGTCGTTGGTGGATGAGTCGAATGAGCGAGCGTCTGAAGAATGGAGATGTGCAAGCGAAGGCGGAAATGGCAAATTGGGGGCTCGCAAGGCGCAAAGGCCCTGAGGTTCTGGGTCACGTGTGTATACGCGCTAATTGCATGTCTGCATGAGGCTGCGGGTGGTGCATAATGTGTGAGGACCGTGCACAGCACGGTGTTGTGTTCGGTTTGGCCAGGCAGTTCGGCGAGGTTGACCGACTTGCATGTGTTAAGGTGAGCCAGATCTCTGCAAGGCCGCTTTTGCAGACGCAGATGAAATCATGCCGAGTCTCGGCAACCTCCAGATAAAACCATCAGATTATTAGTATTAGGGTATTCTAGAGACAAGGCCATTGCCGACAGCTTTTGGAAACGAGAAAAGCCAAAAACCTCGGATCAATGTGTTCTCCAAAGACAACAAACACCATACCATCAAAAATCCAGACGCCCGTTGAGAGAAGAGACACGACCCCTTGACCGCCCCGCCCATACTGTCTAGACACCGTTCCAACATGTCGTGATATGTACGTACCAGCCTCATTACAAGATATATTGCACATTGCACCCGGCCCGGCCCGACCCGTCATTAAACTCGTATCTTGCCCATGCGCTTAGTTCTTCTTGGACTTGGGCGTCAGCTCGGTGCCAAAGATGTGGTCCCAGAAGGGGCTCGTGACGCCAAAGCCGTTCTCGTAGTCGAGGAAGTGGTGCTCGAGGTGCAGCTTCTTGAGCTGCTTCCACCACAGCGGGAGGTTCTGGTGGTGGAGGAAGTAGTGCGTCAGGTCGTAGCAGATGTAGCCAAAGACGCCGCCACAGTAGATGGCCGTCGCCATGTGCCAGTTCCAGAAGAAGATGGAGTGCGCCAGCTTCCAAAAGGGCGTGGCGAGCGCGAGGAACAGCGTTGGCGGCATGACCAGGCGGTACTTGTCCATGGGCAGGTAGTGGTGGATGCCGTGGAGGGTGAAGTGCAGCGTGATGCCGACCCGGTTGTCGGGGAGGTAGCTGAGGAGCGTGTTAGCACACGGTGATCCGACACGGGGAAACAGCGAGAGCTCACTAATCAAGGTGGAACAAGAACCGATGCATGATATACTCGATCAGAGTCCACAGAAACAAGCCACCCACGAAGCAGGCCACTTCCCCAAGAGGATTGCTGAAGCCCTCGCTTGCGAGATAGAGGCCGTACGAGACAGGCGGAAGCCAGACGACCGGGATCACCCACCACGCCGTCTTGGTGAGAGGCTCGAGGAAGTTGCCGAAAAGGGGAGCAGACTCTCCGCCCTTGTAGTGGCGCGGCCGGTGGACCTGGTCCAGGTAGAACTCCTTGGAGAAGCCGCCCATCCAGACTTGGGGGAACAAGGGTCGGCTCAGGTCGAGGAACTTGTGCGTCTTGTAGTCCGACGAGATGTCCGTGTCCTTGCTCAAGTCCTCCTCGCAGGACATGCCGGTCCTGGGGTGCACGTAGGCGCCGTTGGCACCGTTGGCCGCCCCATTGCCGTTTGCAGCCGCCGCTGACTGTGCCTTGCAGTTTGCAGAAGCGAGGAACCCGACGTGGGAGTCTTCGAGAACGTCGTAGGCCGCCTCGGAATGCGTGTGCGATGCCTCGTCCTCGAGGATCTCCTTGATGTCCTTGCCGGCGTATTCGAGCACCAGATCGCCGCCGCCGGGGTGGGAGTCGATGAAGTCGGTCACGTCGTAGACATTCTCCCCAAGCGTAACGAAGCAGGACTTCTTGGAGTTGTGCGACTGAACCTCGGCGAGGGTGAAGGTTGGGAGGATGCGGCCGGGCATTGTCGCGGATGGGGATGGTGCTCCAAATGGGAGCGCCTGAGGACGATGGTTCTGTGCTTGTCTCTCTCGCGTGCGCTACGGCCGGGGGCGGGTTCGGTTCGGCGGGACGGGATGGCGCAAAATGGCGGACACACAGGCAGATGCACAAGGAAGGGAACGGCGAGAGCAGCAGCAGCAGAAAGAGAGATCCAGCAAAGTCGTAAAACGCCCAGAGCAGTGCAAGGAAAGGAGCACAAAGCCAAACCCTCGGATTGGGCGGATGGAGATTTGTCCCAGACCTTCAGGGGTCCCGCGAATCACAGACGCGAACGACTTCAAGATCCCCGTGAAAGTCCCATCGGATGACAGTGGCGTTACCACTGGCAGGCGCGCCCGCCAAGCCCTGCAGACCCCTGCAGAAAAGTTAAGAAAACCGTCTGATGTGGGCTCTGTCGGATGGCCTGCGATCCGGAGCTGGGGCCGCTGGACCTTGCAGGGAATCCGAGAACGGCCCAGGATCCTCGGAGCCGACTTGGACTGTGAAGAGACTGTGAGGAGACCCAATGCAGCATTCCCGTCGCCGTGCCTGACCGAGCTGGGTGCCTGCCAGCTCGGGCAGCTGAAAGTGTCCGTGATAATCTCCCGATTCGTGCGATAAGCATTTACACAGTATGCAGTTACTCGATATCTACATTCCTGGGCACACTAGGCACACCACGGCAATCATTGAATCCAGCCTTGGCGCCCAGCCACCCTCCCGACGCGGCATGGTGGGGTTCAGCTCGACCCCTCCTTGTGCCTCGCTTCAAAGTTCGAACCCTGAGCTCCTTCGAGGGGAAGAGATAAGTTCAGGTAGCTCATCAAAGCTCTCGTCGCCATATTACTACAAATAAAAAAAATCAATTCAAGAAATTCCACACTGAGAGAGAGTACACAGACGTGCCATCGGCCAGCATGGCGTAATATCGCACGCTGCGACGCTGTTTGGTGGTTGCGGGAGGGAGGCAGCCCTACAAGCGCCGCTTTAGATCTGACGTAAAGGAATCCCGGTTCTTGGCGCCCTCAGCAAGCCTGTTCACAACTCCAGCTTCCGGTCCGGCTTTTGTCCAGTTTTTTATCTGGTTCAAGCCAGCCGTCGGTCGGTTATTTCTCTTGTGCCAGGTGCCGAAAGCGAGACCAATCCGCGCCGATACTCCCGTTGCCAGCAGTCCAGGCGCGTCTTAGTGAAGCAGCAAGCAACGTTCGTCGTTGAAAACCAACAGACAAGGAGCGCTGACGAGTCCCGACGAGTCCCGACGAGTCGTGGAATCGCATCTGCGCCCAACCTAGAATCTCATCGCGCCGACACCACTGTCGCCCCGTTTCCTTAACGTCTCTGATACCCCTCGATTCGGCGCCATGGCAGGCCTCAGAATGGGCTGGGGCAGTGCGCTGCTGGTCCTCGGTCTGCTCCTCGTTGTCCTCCCCGGCAAAGCCGCGGCCTTCGGCGCCGGCAACATCCCCTCCATTGCCCAGGTCGAGGGCCACAACTGGAGACATGGAGACATCGAGGACATGCTCAAGACGGTTGCCTTCATCCACGGCAAGAAGTGGACCACCATGATGATTGGCCGCGTCTACTTTGGCAACTGGCTCCGCGACTACTCGCAGGCCGTCGACGTCGGCAGCTTGAAGGGCATCAATGCCGCCACCATCAGGATCATTGTGAGTTTCCGAGGGTACACAAGCACAAGTCGCCGGCCAAAGAATGCTGACCAGCCCAGGTCTGGGTGCTCTCCTTCATGGCCAACGGCTATGCGACCGAGGAGTTCGAGGTCACCGAGGAGCGACTGGGCGTCTACCGGCCCGAAGAGCACATCGACAACCCGCTCGGCTACGCCGATGGCCAGGACGCCCGCAAGTACGACCCTCGTCTGCGCGGTCCCGTAGATAACAGGGAGCTCGAGATCGACCCGCGCACCGGCATGAAGAACTACATCGCCAACGAGTCGGGCGGCTGGGCCACCAGCGCCGGCTATCTGCGCTTCTCCTTTGCGCGCAGCATCCACTTTGGCCGCCTCTACACCAGCGGCGCCCATGGCGCATCCGGCAAGGAGACCGATCTGTGCGAGGCTCTGCGGTGTCTCGGCCAGGCGCTGCACTGCATGGAGGTGCGTTACCGCTGAAGGACGCAGTCACAGGACCTTACTGACTGTCAACAGGACTTTAGCGCCCACAGCAACTACTGCGAGCTTGCCCTTATCGAGCTGGGCCACCACAACGTCTTTCCTCACTGCGGCTCCGCCACCCAGATCCACTTGAATGGGAGAACGGTGTATCCTCTTGTCACTGGTTTGTATCTGCGGTCTTGATGTGTCCCCAAACAGCGCTGACAGCGCCTCAGGAACGTTTGGAGCTGTCGACTTTTTGCACTCGGTCCTTGGGTAAGCACACTCAAGCCAAATCCATGGCCACATGTTGACACGACCACAGTGAGGCGACCGACCACTTCACCCAGTCCGAGGTCGACGAGATTGACATCGCCCTCAAGAACGCCGAGCAGGCAAACCGCGGCTCCGGCGACGGCCAGCGCGGCTTCTTTGGCTCGGGCTCCGGGGGTAACGACTTCATCTCGCTGGTCGGCCAGCTGCCCGGCGTCGGCGATGGCTTCGCCTCCCAGGCGAGGAACCTCAAGGCCATGTCGGCCGCGCAGGAGCAGGAAAACACCCGCGCTGCCAACAATGCCAACGTCGTCCCCGGCATGAGCCCCAACTTCGACCCGGTCAAGGTGTCCGGGCAGATCTACCCGATCCTCGAGTTCCGCGACAAGATCGTCCGGTCCATCAACAACATGATCTCCAAGATCCCCGGCCTCGAGAAGCTGCTCGAGCACATCAGCGAGACGCTAACGGCCTTCATCCTTGGCCTGCTCGCACCCTTTGTCCGCCCCATCATCAACCAGGTGTCCAAGGCGCTCAAGGAGGGCTCGTCGGGCTTGATCGCCTCCAGCGCCAACCAGCAGCTCGAGCCGTGGACCAACCCGCGCTGCGACAACCCGACCCACTCGATGCTGTCAAAGGACCACTTCACCAACGTCCTCAACTCGTGCGCCGGCCGCGTGGCCGCCACCATCCTGCAATACGTCGTCCCGTGAGTTTTCCCATCGCCATTCTCCGTAGCCCTCCCCTTTGCATGATCTAACCCGCTCTGCTCCAGCCGCGTCATGTACGCCTGGGAGAACCCCGGCGTCCCCGTCGACGAGGTCGTCAACGACGTTCTCCGCGCCTTCCACCACCCGGCCGCGCGCAACGACCACGTCCAGATCCAGCGCGACATGTTCGAGACGGTCCGCAAGTGGACCCAGGAGACGCCCTACCGCCACCAGCTCGACCACCTGCTGTCGTCCGAGTCCGTCAAGAACCACAAGAACCACATCCTCAGCGGCGAGGCCGGCTCCCGCTCCGTCCCCAGCGGCGGCTGCGGCCACGGCGACGGCGGCCACGGACGCCCCGCTGGCTCCCTCTGGTCGCAGATCCAGACCCTGAACCGCGAAGCGCAGGAGAGCGGCGGCGGCGGCGGCGGCGGCAGTGGTGGCTATCACGCGCCGCCCTCGCAGACCCACGGCGGGCAAGCGTCGAGTTACTACGCCGGCACCTCGCCCCAACCCCAACAGACATACGGCAGGCCGGGGTCGTCTGGGTATGCCGGCGGCGGGTACGGACAGCCGACGCCGCCGCCTCAGCACTCGTATGGCGGTGGTGGTGGTGGTGGATATCCGGGCCAGGGAGGCTACGGACAGCATCAACATGGCGGTTATCACGGGCAGGAGCAGGGCCATCACCAGCCGCCGCCGCCGCACTACGGTGGTGGCGGTGGACATCATGGGGGGTATGGCGGGCCGCCGCCTCCGGGACCGCCGGGGCCGGGGCAGTATGGCCAGCAGCCGCCTTCGTGGGGAGGGTATCCGCGGTATTGAGCTGGTGATTTGGGAATTCAGCAAAAGTGTGCAGGTGTTGAGTTACTGTAGCGGACATATACCAAAGGTGGAACGAAGTACACATCCTCAGAGAGAGTAGGTGAAGGTGGCCGTGAAGGGATTTTGAGTCAGGGATGTTTGACATATTCGGCAGTTATTGCTTCGTAATTGTCTGTCTATCGGGTCTTGCATTCACCATGAGCCGAACGTTTACTCGCTCCAAGGCAGGGGCAGTAATGGAGAGAAAACCGTATGCAGGGAGAGCGAGCAGCCCAGGTTTGGACTCGAAAAAACAAGAGGTCCGTCTGAATCACCAACTGCAACTTCCTTCCTCATCCAACACCACCATCACCTCAACCCAACCCAACCCAATCCAACCAACCCCCTCAGTGGCTCACCAAGTTCTTGAACCTATTCTCAGTTAGCAAACCCAAATCCCAACCCCGATCTTCAGACTCTCATCCCAAAACGTACTTGTTGATAACCCTCTCAATCCCATCACACCCCATCTTGAGCACCTCCATCTTGGGGCCATACGAGAAGCGCACAAAGTGATGACACGGGCTGTCGAACAAGTCGCGCCTCCTCGCGGGGTTCAAATCAAAGAAGATGCCGGGCACCACAATGACCTTCTCGTCCAGGCACGCCTGGAAGAAGTTGAGGCCGTCCGAGATGGGGCCCGGCAGGCCCTCGAGGTTGAGCCAGAGGTAGAAGGTCGAGTCGGGCACGTGGCGGATGACGAAGCCCATGGCGCGCAGGCGCGAGACGACGTAGTCGCGCTTGGCGCGGAAGTGGTGCTGCAGGGCGGCCATCTCCTTCTGGACGAGGGGCGGGTCCAGCATCGGGATGGCGGCCTCCTGGAAGGGGACGTTGGTGCCGCCGTCGAGGTAGGAGCCGCAGGAGCCGATGCTGTGGGGGCAGGGGGGTCTGTTAGGGGGAAGGAAGGGAGGCGAAGAGACATGGGGGGGCCAGGGAGAGAGGGAAGAGCGGCAAGTTTGGACGACAGGCCAAAGGAAGAGGAGGGATGTTGCTTGGTGGGAATGTGAATGGGGTTGGGGGGAAGAAACTCACGCCTTGATGAACTCCTTTGGCCCAAGAATCCACGCGACCCTCCACCCGGGCAGGCGAAACCGCTTCGTCAGTCCATCAATGATCAACACATCATCCTCATCCACATCAATTACGTTTTCCTACAACCAGACACATTAGCCACCGACCTCTCACAGACATATAGACACAGAGAGGGTCCCAAACAAAACCCACCGCAGCGCTAATCGTGGTCCCGTCACAGTTGCTGGTATAGTTGTACCCGGAGTAAAACTCGTCGCTGACCAGCGTCGCGCGCTCGCGGCACAGGTCCTGGATCTCGGCCAGCTCCGGGTTCTGGACGACCAGGCCCGTCGGGTTGCGCGGGTTCGACGTGATGATGACGCCCGTGCCGCGCGCAATCTCCTCGGCGATCTTGTCCGGGTGGATGTGGTAGCCGTCCTCCTCGGAGAGGGGCACGGGGATGGCGGCGAACTGATATCATCATCATCATCAGTGTTGTTCACTAGTGTTCTTCTGTGTTGGTGATGGGGGTTGATGGTAAGGGTGATTTACGTTTTTGAAGAGGGACAGCATCTCGTTGTAGGCTGCGTTCTGGTGTTAGCACACTCGCTACTGAGAAACAAAAGAGAGACCAAAAGAATTACCAGTGTAGTCCGGAATAAAAAAGCCGACGTAGGCATTGTTCAAGACAGCAGCGATGCGGATGAGGCCGGCACGCCCGCCGGGGACGATGGCGACGTTCTCCCAGGTGTACTGGCTGGGCTTGCCCTTGCGGTGCATCTCGTTGTACAGGCGGGCGACGGCCTCGCGCAGCGGCTTGATGCCCGCGGTGGGACCGTACTCGCGGCTGGCGGCGCTGATGTCAATGTGGGTGGGCCGGGCGAAGCAGCCCTCGATGTCGTCGTCCACCTCGGGGGCGCCCTCTGCGAGCTGTCAGCTTCAAGAATGCGACGACAAGCAACAATGAAAGACATACGGCCCAGGTTGGCCCACTTGTCGGGCTCCTCGAGGAAGCCATACTCGGAGGCTCGCTCAGTGCACCACACGACGCCCGTCGAGGCGCGGGAAGCGTCGAGACCGGCATGGGGGAGGTGGCTGGAGATTGCGGCGGTGAGCTTGTGGGGGTGAGAATATGAGACGAATGTTGAGGTGGCCATACCCTTCATGAGCGGCTCTGAACTGGCGATGGATCTTGCTGCTGGCCTCTGGTGGGAAAACAGTCAGTGGGTGGCATGACGGAATTCGGGCGGCGCGACTTCATACCGCTAAGACCCGGCTCTCCCATAGAAAAGCGGCGAGCAGGGCGGGGGACGCCAGTGTTGCGGTTGATGCTGAATTTGCGGTTGCCAAAGCCCGAGTGGTCGGCCATGGTGGCGGTGGTGGACAGACTCGAAGGAGCCTAGGTGAAATAAACAGGTTATGAGAATGTGGGTGTGTGTGTGGGTGTTGTTGTGTGTGTTGGGTTGTCCGATGGATCGATGAATGAGAATGAGGGAAAAGCCAACAGCAGACGGAAGGCGTCGTCAGTTATAGAATAAAACAGGGAAAGCGATTCGAAGCGGAACCCAGTTGCAAACAAGGAGAGTTCACCAACTCTGCAGCTGAGGGAGGCAGTGGCGGCACAGAAATGCGCGCACGCCCGGCCTTGTTCTGTTTTACTTGTGTCTTGCGTGATGTGATGGCTCAGGTTCACCGCAACTGCAAATCAACCCAACAGAAAAGGGAAGCTCTCGTCGGTCCTGCCCAATGGCCGCCGTGGGGGACCCGGGCTTACTGTCTCACCAATGGCTCTTCACAGACGCCGCCGTCCACAATGCGTCCACAGTCCATGCGGCACTTGGACGCATGGCAACCCGAGTGGCCAGCAGCAGCTGGGATTATCGCGGCGCTGCACCACGTTCGGACACCAGCTTGCAATTTACCCTTCCCCGTCACAGAATCATCGGTGTCGGTGTGAAACGGGTGTAAGCTGACTGCTGGGAATGAGACTGCCGTCGTAGACTGAGTCTGTATTCCCAGGAACTGTGAGACATCATCGCTCAGCAGCAAGTCAAGTTTCGCTGTGTGTTTTCAAGTCGAAAGCTTGGAACGGACGTGGTCAAGGCGGTGTTACCTCTTACCATGGAAGATGGAAGTTACCCCGCCCAGAGCGGGCCTGGTGGGGGAGTCTCCTTGTGGGGCCGGCAAAAGCTCCGGAGCTGCTCCCCTGCCAAGATGCGGAACCTGTGTGGGGCCTTCGGGGCCTCAATGTTCCTCCGTGTCCTTGACATCTCCGGAGGCCAAACTCCTCTTGGAATTTGATCCAGGGGCAGTGTTCGTCCTTCTTTGTAGTTAGACACCAGCTGACCAGCCATAAAGACTATCATGCGCTTCGATGACTTGGCGGGTTGCGGCGCGCGTCCAGAACATGTTGGTTGATGATTCCACTTTTGTCAGTCGGACCAACTCAGCTGGCCATGAGAGGACGGACTCGGACGGAGAGATGACCACAGGTCCCAGTAGTTTGTCTGACTGCCGGGTCTTGCAGTCCTAATAACTTTAGTTTTGATGTTGTATTCCATGCAGTCTATCCAGAAGCTTAGAGAGTACAGAAGAAGCGGGTGGATTCCGTTGAGCGCGAACAAAATCATCCATCGTGAATAGGAATCTCTTGATGGTGCCTGGACCTCAGCATCCCCCTAGGTTGTCATCATCGGCCACTGATTGAAAAGAACAGAATAGACCCATCCACTCGAATGGGAACCCCCTTCCCCCCAACTGTGCCCCCCCATGTGGGCTGTTTTTCCAGAAAGCGAGAGGGGAGAGAGAAGAAAGGTCGAATTTCGTCGCAGGCGCTCAATTTAAGCCCGTCACACATGCCTGATGGGGTCTATGCGCGGGCGATGTTGCAGAGCCTTTACATGCTGTGGGCTGGGCTGGGCTGGGCTCGTAGCCGCTGCGGACGGACGATACGGGTCAAAGGCTCCTCATCATTAGAACACATTGCGGTCATGGCAGATCTGAGATGTGAGCTTGATCATGAAGCAATGGGTCGGACGAACGTGCTAAGCTCGGGTTCGGGTTGTACTAGGCCAATGCGCAGGGGCCAAAAACGCCAAGCAGCAAGGCTGGCGATGCTGCGCCCGGGCCTCCAAGTGGGGCTGGTTACGCTAGTGGTGGGATCGATGTGGCTGAGCTTGCCGCTGGCCACTCCGAGCTCTCAATCCGGACGACCATTAAAGAGACGACCGCCCACGAGCCGCCCCAGGCGGACGGCGAGGCAGGAAGCGCGGGGTCTCATGGCCTCGGCGTAGGTCCGCTGTCGCATCGCATTCCTTTGAAGCGGCGACAAGGTGGAATTTGAAAATACGGGAGACAATCCGATATAAAGAGAACTGAATTCCTGTGCCACTGTCACTGGGTGCCTGAAACTGCACCTACGCCTGACGTCAAAGGGCCCGGACTTGCAAACAAACAATTCGCTGTGTGCAGTGCCGTGCGCAGACCTGCACCAACCCGTCTGACATCTGCTCCTGCCAACACGTTCAATCGAGGGAAAACTTACCCCTCAATTCAGCAGAGCGACTTTCCACTTCTTAAAAAGAACATCTCAGTTCTGGTTCCTCTTCCCAGAAACCGCATCCTTGCATCGTTTCCCACCCCTGCAAATCACCAACCATGTCGACCTCACCCTCAAGGTCACTGTTCGGGTCGCTCAAGGACAAGCTGTCCGGGAAGTCGCGCTCGCGCTCACCCAGCCCGAACCCGTCGTTCGAGAGGAGCCCCAGCAACATTTCAGGGCATAGCAGCTACCAGGCGCCGCCACCAGCTCCATTCAAGCCCGACAACAACCCCAACGACCTTCCCCCTCTTTCTTCCCTCCTCCCAGCCCTCCATCCCACCTCCGAGCCTAGCCTCCCCGGCACCCTCCTTCTCCTCTGCCCGCTCCAACCCGAGCATCACCTCGGCCGAAGACAAATACGCTTTCCTCTCCTCCTTCGACACCATCTTCCTCATCGACGACAGCGGCTCCATGTACGGCGAGCGCTGGAAGGAGACCAAGGCCGCCCTCCTGGCCATCGCGCCAATCTGCACCGACCACGACGCCAACGGCATCGACATCTACTTCCTCAACACGCGCAGCAAGCCGTCCAAGTCGGACCCCGGCGGCTGGTGCAACATCCGGACCAAGGCCCAGGTCGAGGCCCTGTTCAACCAGGTCACCCCGCGCGGCGTGACCCCGCTGGGCACCCGCATCAACCAGATCCTGATGCCCTACCTGAGGACCTACGAGGCCGCGGTCAAGCGGACGGGGACGCCCGAGGACTGCGGCGTCAAGCCCATCAACATGATCGTCATCACCGACGGCGTGCCGACCGACGACCCGGAGTCCATCATCGTCGACGCCGCGCGCAAGCTGGACAAGCTGGAGGCGCCGCCCCACCAGGTCGGCATCCAGCTCTTCCAGGTCGGCGACGAGACGGAAGCGACCAAATTCTTGAAAGAGCTGGACGACGGCCTCGCCGAGGTGGGCGGCGTGCGAGACATGGTGGATACCGTCACCTTTGACAAGCGGTCCGGGCGGGACAAGACGCTCTCGGCGGATGCGATACTCAAGGTGGTGTTGGGCGCCGTGGTCAAGCGGTTGGACCGGAGGCGGATGAGCGGGGAGTCGCGGAGAGCGGGGCATCTGGCTCCTTAGAGGGCAGGCGATTTGATTTCTGGAGGCGTTGGGCGTTCGGTCTCGGGAGAACGAGGCAGGATTTTCTTGGTTTCGCGGTGTCCGCACTCAATGATGTACTAGTCCCTTATCTTTTCTTCGCTGCTTTACAACCCTCAAAAAGGGTCAGCAGATAGACTCGGCAGATATCAGAGGAAGCAAGTCAGCTTTCTCGAAATGATACCCATGATCAACAACAATATGGTTTTATAGGGCTTAGGTCCATGATCACGGCTGAAAAGTGTCTGAAAACGAAAGAAGTCGACCAGTACCGTGGATATCCACGCTCCCGAGAACATCTACTCCTTGGACCCAAGGCAACCCAAAAAGCAACCTGCCGCTAGATATTCAGGCGCTAGATGTTGTCGAGACAGAAATTCAGCCACCGGGACTTCAGTTCGTTTGTCGCAGGGATCTGATGTGATCTGGAATTCGCGTGTCTACTTCAAGAAAAAGAAGGGCCTTAATCAAGAAAAGGATGGTCAGTGGAAAAGCCGACGGGAATATGAGGGATAAATCCAGCCCTTCTCCTCCCAGTGAAGTTAGTCGGAGAAAGAGACCGTGAGAGTCGCACCCAGCGATCACTGGACCTTGACTCAACGTAAATATTCGCTGGGAACCTCAAATATGTATTTTTGATATATATATTTCGCTATGAATGTGGCCGCAACCACAACAACGCAGAACAGCCCAGCCAATACCACCCCCGACCCATAGTCCAACTGCAACCCGTTGAACCGCTCCCACCACCGCTCCCAGGGCACGCCCGTCGCCCTGCCCCGCCCCCTCCGCCTGCTCCCCCCTCCCTCTTCTCCCACCTTTGCTCTTGCGGGGAACCGCACCAGATTGGAAAGAACCCATGTCAGTTTGTGCAATATACGAGGCAAAACGCTGAGTGCCTTACTTTCGAGGGCGGGGGTGGTGGGGGTTGGGGGCGGAGGTTGTTGGTCGGGCGAGGACCCGGGCACCTGGGCGCGGTGGGGTGCGGTCGTCGGGGTTGCAGATGGACCAGGGCGGTGGCGGTATGGCTGGGGCCGCCAGAGTAGTCTAAGAGTAATTCTGTTTAAGACAAGGTTAGTGAAGGCCGGGATCCAAGGCAGTCGTGTCCATGTTGAAACTCGAGAGCAGAGGGACGAAAGTCAGCCAGGACTACTTACCTAGGCATGTTTAATATTCATATTACTAAAAATGCCAGAAAAAGACTTGTTGACATGTTGCAAAAGGAAAATGGGAGACGGGACTCACGATGGCTACTCATATATAGACACGCTGCACAAGGACTTGCTCTTTCCATGTGTTCCATGATTTCCATGCTCGATGGTTTTGCTGCGAGAAGGAATGGACGGGCGACCCTTCAGCTGCCGTTGATACTCGCAGCTGGGGAGGATGTCTCGGGAAGGCACCAAACCCACAACATAGACAATGAAAGAACAGTTGCGTTCAGCACCGGGCGTGGCGAGGCAGGACACTACGTCAGCCGGATGCATTCATGGCTTCCGGGCTCCTAGGAACCCCGAACGCTCGCACCACGCTTTTGACTTCCCAGCCTGATATTTCATTTTCGACCCGCGAACCTGCCCTCAAGTTTCCTGGCCCACATCCTAGAGCCAGACCCCAGCGGTCACGACCAGCTCCGAAACCGTTCAACAACTCGAAGACATCAAGAACCATGGCACGCCATCGCCTTCCAGAGACTGATGGCCACCACAACGACCAAAACAGCAGTCGCCACACGGGCGATGCGACTTCTGATGGCAACCCCCTTCCGCATTGCGAGAGCCTTCATGTCGCAACCTCGTCCTCGGCTCCAGCGTCCACTCCTACAGGAGCCACCACCGACGGCGCCAACGGAGGCGACGGGGCTTCAAAACAGCAAGAGTTGTCTTGCACCTTCGACAGATACGGCAGACCCGACCAAAAATGGGGCAAGATCGACCTGAGAATGATGCCCACTCGTGGCACACCCAACTGTCTGAAAACCCCATGGGCGGCCATCCTCGAGGTCAAGTGCCGAGACGTGCCGCATCTGATGCGCGAGGGTTTCTTCTGGTCCGCGGAGAACGTCCTGCCCGAGGAAGGGTATCTGTCCCCCGAAAGCAGACCGGAATGGACAGCCCTCGGCTGCCGCCACAAGCGGACGTGGATCCTCGCCGACCAGTCCGACAACGGACAGGGACAGAGACGGGACCCGCAGTGGGTAGGGCGCCTCGAGGTCGTGAGTCCTGTCCCGGAAGCTCTCCCGGGCTTCAGGGTGCAGGAGCTATCGAGGAGCAACGTCTATTCCGCCGCCGCCTGGAACGCGCGCGAGCAGTTGGTTTATCGTTACGACTACCGGTCCCCGAGCCAGAACTGCAACTGCATCTACGACGACAAGCCCCTGAAGGGCTGGTGGCCGTGGCCGAGGGACGACGGCGTCTATGCGGCTTTTCCGCATGTCGACGATCTGTTTCCGCTCGCTCCTGACAGCTGTTCTGCATGGGAGTCCGAGTTTGAGTCCGAGTCCGAGTTCGAGGATGAGCCATGGTAGTTGCCGACAACCTCACCAACTGCGCAGCTCCCCCATTTGTCATGAAAGTGTTCGTTGCGACCTGGGAGGGAACTGCCACACAAGCAGGGGCGGCGTTTACCTGTCGTTACCATTTCTCATGTCCTGTCCAATTGGCCAATTGATTTTCGGTGTCTGTTGGGTCCAGGGGGCAAGATATTTAGGGCGAGCATAGATAACGTGCTTTATAAGCGAACGGTTAATATAAGCGAACGGTTAATTTTCCTCCGCCTACTAACATCTCTCTTGTATTGCAACACAACAACACTAGGAACCAACTATAATTACATCAGAAGCAGCTGAATCAGATGCTTCTACGGCCTCCTGGCAAGTGCGAGCATTATAGCCAGGCTTGCCGCACACACTACAGCACCGAACCCTCGTACGACCCCCCCCCTGTACCACCACCCTCTGGCTGCATTTCCTGCACTCCCTCCCCACCTATAGCGCTGTGGCCCAGTGACTCCTGTACATCTTGGACAGTAAGTGATCCTCCAAGCTGCACACGTTTTTTTTTGGCTCTCTGGCGCTTGCTTAGTGCCTCGTTTGCCTTGCGGAGCGAAGAGACCTCTGACTGAAGGAGGGCTACCTGGTGCATCATAGCCATCGTACCCTTGGCAAGCTGGTCCACAGCAGCCAACATCGAAGTCGGGGAGCTGTTTTGATGGTTGGCAATGCGAGTCTTGATGAGTGTTGACTGCGAGTCGGCTTCTCGGGGGTTGTATAGCGTTTGGAATACCCAAGGTTGTAGTGTACCGGCCTGCGAATTTAGGGGTGTTGGCATACGAAGCTTTATATCCAGCTTAGAAAGTACCCTCTCTAAATCGTACGGCACTAGGCCAGCACCTGCAAAGCCACCTTGTATATTCTTCTCTGTCATCGAGGCAAAGAAGGCCTTGTAGAAGGTACAGAGAAACTCGAGCTTGCTAATATAGTTGATATACATCCGTATCAAGTCCTCAATCTAGCGACCGTACGCCTGCTTCAGCGGTCCAAAGCAGCCGACATCGAGTGGCTGGAGGAGGTGCGAAGAATGCGGAGGCATACAAAGCGTAATGATATTGTTCTACTGGCAGTAGAGCTCGAATTCGGTCGAGTAGTAGCTCTCGTGGCCGTCGAGGATCAATAACCAGTATTTGCCCTTCGTACGAGGCGCTATATAGAAGTCGAAATGCTTGATCCAATCTAGGCCTATAGCATTAGTAGTCTAGCTATTCTCGGTAGTTGCGATACGCTAGTCGGCTAGGAGGTCGCACTCGGTGTATCAGTTGGCAAGGTGGTATTGCGCGGCCAAGATAATAAATGGAGGGATAGCCTAGCCAAGGGCATTGACGCCCTAGATTACCGTTGCCCACTCGCGGTTGCCAGGCTAGGCCAGCTTTGCCTTACTACGGCCATCCAAGGTCGTAACTACCATACCCGCGAAGATAATGCCCATCATAAACCCTATCTCATCGAAGTTATAGATATCGTCGTCCACGATACCATACTTAGCCTTGACATTTCGTACGAGGGTAAACCACTCGCTAATGACCTTTAGATCTTCGCACTTGGCCCTCTAGTAGTCGTATCTCCGCATCCAACGCGTTCGGAGCTCTAGCTAGCGTTTGACGAAGTTATATACCCAGAGCTTGCCGACAGGGGGCACGTCGCGTACACATAGCAGTTGGTTGGCCATATCTTCTACACCACACAGTCTAGGTAGAAAAGATCGCGCATCTAGCTCAAGGACATATTGAACAATAGCCTTCTCTTCGGAATTAGTAAGCCGGCGCGAGTTAGGCGTAGTGTCGCGTCGTGCAGGCCGGCCAGCGCGTCGGTTATATAGGGTAGTATAAGATACAGAATAGATTTTTGACGCAGCAAAAAGAGTAAGTTTTGGGTTCTCATCTATAGCCTTGAAAGCGAGGTTTATTCTTGCTTCACGTGGAATGGAAGACATGTTGCGTGGCCGAGAAAGCTGGTGTTGAATGTAAGGGAGACGCGTTGTGTGGGAAATTAACCGTTCGCTTATATTAACCGTTCGCTTATAAAGCACGTTAGGTCTAATCCGTACCACTCATCTGATTCCCACGTTACGTCGCCAAGGGTGCCAGATGATATTGCATGTAGGATGTCTTAGATATCTTGGTAAAGTACCTTATACGAGAGTCTCTCGTCTTGTTCTCAAATCATTCTCCTCTCGTCCGCTCCAGCTCTGAAGCAAAAACTATGGTCAAAGCTAGATGGAGCCAACATGTTGCAAGAGAAAAAGAGCATCTTGTTCCGTGGTTCCTGTCAATTGGATGCCGACACCCAGGGATGTGTCATTGAAAAGGTTATTGACTCCTATTTCTAGAATCAAAGGGAGGAAAACAAAGAAGGAAGGAAAAGCTAGCCCTCCCCCTACCTACTTCTGTCCAAGTTTAAGTTACACAAATCTAAATGGTGTAGAGTTGTCTAATTAGAATCCACACTCTCTCTTCGCTCCGAAAGGTAGGTACCTAGCTTCGTCCTTTTCTTGCAGATACACACCGTAGTGGCTTATAAGAAACCGCGTTGAAACCTAGATTGCTGGTCTTTGGTGGCTGTGTAATTAATCAGAAGAGATTCATTCATAGCCTATATTAGGCGTATTAGTATCATCATGAACTAGTAACCACTAATCAACCAATCGGCTCCCAAACTCCAAACTCCTGGCTCCTAGTTCCCAGACCCCGGCTTTCCAGACTCCTGTCCTGTCAGAACTGTTCCAAGAGACGCCCCTCTCCGGGATTATCTCAGAACCCTTTAAAAACGCCATATCAAGAAACGTCACTGCGAGCTTTGTTGCTCCTCCCCTCCTCCTCCCTCCACCACATTCTTCTCATCCCCCTTCCTCTTGACAAGCCCCTTCTCCGCCATCGCAACCCACACCAGATCCTTTTCCTCCTGCCCGTCCCCTCCCTCAATCCCCTCCACCTCCTTCCGCTTCCTCCCAGCCACAGACAACCCATCCAGCTTCCTCACCCTCGCACACCTCTTCCCAACCATCGTCTCCCACAACCGCCTGCGCACGCGTGTGTCCATGTCCAAACGCGCACTGTACCGCGCATCTCTCTCCGCGTCCTGGTCGCCCAGCACAAACATTCCCGCCTCATCCTCGCCCTCACCCTCCCCATCCCCTTCCCCATCCCGTCCCTTGTTGTTGCGAAGGGCAACGACCCCCGCGGCCGCCCCGCCAACGACAACGCCCACGGGCGCATAAAACCCCTGCGTGACGGGGTTATCCCGCACGTCCAGCGCGCTCAGGCACCCCCACCCGCTCAGCACGCCGACCAGCGCCGCCGGGTCCGCCAGCCTGTTGCCCGCGACGAGCACCCTCTTGAGCCGCGGCACGGCCGCCAGCGGCGCGAGGTCCGACAGCGCGTTCATGTTGAGGTTGAGCACGCGCAGGTTCGGCATCGTCAGCCCGACGTCGGGCGGCAGCGACGACAGCCCGCAGTTTGCGAGCTCGAGGAGCTGCAGGTTGAGGAGGTCGATGCGGGGGTGGAAGCCGTCGGCCAGGAAGTTGCCTGACAGATACAGCTTGCGGACCTCGTACGCGCGGGAGAGTAAGTGGGGCACGTCGAGCGGCGCGTCGCCGCGCTGGTCGCGGAGGGAGAGCGAGTCGATGCGGTGGCGCGCGCGAGGCCGTGGATCTTGGAGAGGGCGTTGCGGTCTGCGTGGAGACGAAGGTGCGGGGCGTTGTGGAGGGAGAGGGCGGTGAGGGCGTTGTTGTTGAGGTGAAGGTACCGAAGGGTAGGGAGTGGGGCGTCGAGGGCGAATGTGGTGAGGGCGTTGTTCTCCAGGTTGAGGGTCGAGAGCGCTGGAAGGTGAGCGATGTTGGCAACGTGGGTGATGGCGTTGGACTTGAGGTCGAGGGTGGTGAGCTGGTGGAGAGTGGCGCCGTCGAGATCGACCTGCTCGATGAGATTCCCCCTCGCCCGGAGGGTTTGCAGGCCCTTGTGGAACTTGATGCCGTCGAGGCTGGTAATCTGGTTGTTGTCCACCTTGAGGCTACGCAGGTGGATGAGGCTCTTGAAGGCGGCGAGGCTGGTGAGACTGTTGTTGGAGATGTCGATGTACTGGAGGTTCATCAGGTGGTTCCACGCTGTCAGGCTCGAGAGCTGATTGTGCGTCATCCGCAGGTGCAGGACCGACGAGGGGATGCCGCCGAGATTCTAATCTTGTTCTTGGAGACATCTAGGCTCTCAAGTTGCCCGCAGTACTCGTCGAGGGCATGCAGCGCACTCAGCCCTTTCTCCGCAGGTCCAGGTCCCGCATGTCTTCCCAGTACGGCTCAAAGGGCTCCACCTCGGCGAGCTTGTCCACGAGCTCGCGCATGCTCATCGACATGACGCGCTTGGACTGGTCGCCCGTGACAAGGCGGTGGTTGTCGACCACATAGCTCGCTTCCAGAGGCAGCGTCTCTTCCGCACGATGCATCGTGAACTCGGATAGCGGGCTGAGAGCAAACGTGCCGACATACTGACTGATGATGGGGCCGCCATCAACTCCCGGAATGAAGCAGTTTCGCGACTTCACTGGAGTGGTAACAAGGAAGCTGACACTGTTTTGCCGCTCCTCATCACGATTGGCAACGCTGTAGTCGCCCAATACGCTGAGTTCCATGCCGTGAGCTGCGTCTTGATGCTGGGCGTGATCCAGGTTCGAATCCTCGTCGCGCTCATCAATCCTGGACACGGGACGCGCCATCAACGACCGGCCCCTAACCGAGAGGTGGCGCGGCGGGCCGCGTGAAGTGCTGCGGGACCTGCCTGACCGGCTCCTCGCGGTCGAGTGAGTCGGAACCATCCGCCGACCCCTAGCCTGCGTGTCACGGGGCTCGGTGGCCTGGTCGAGGACGCTATCCTCCGACAGCATGTCGCCGGCCACGTCCTGGATCACGGAAGCCACTGGGGAGGAAAAAGTGATGGTCAGTCGCCTAGGCGCCTTTCCTCGGCCCTCGTTGATGTCGAGTTCAGGGTCAACAAACTCCTCGGGCATGCTTGGAGTCGGGTTTTGCATGACAGGTGGCCCTGCAATCGCGTCCAGGGCCGTCCTTGTAGCCGAACCCACCCTGGGCGGCCTTGACGGGCTGATCTGCTCGGCGCTTGGAAGGCGCTCTTGAAGCTCGCCCTCCTTCTTGCCTGTCAGGAGCAGGTTCTGCATTTCCCTGGTGACGTCGACAGTCAGGTCGGGGATGTCAGCAAAGGGGTCGTCCTCGCTGACCTCAGACTGGAGCCAGCTGTTTCGCGATTCGGCCGAGCCCTTCCTCTTCACCCAAATGTTGCGCTGCCTGTCCAGAACCATATTTCCAACTTGGTCTGGAATCAGGTGCGAGACACTCTCGGGCATGATTGTCTTTCTCACGTCAGAGCCTTTGGAGGATCCCACCGACAAGCCAGTTTGGATCGACATCCCAGTGCTGTGAGTATTGAACCTCGCCGAGCCTTGAGAGGGCACGCCATCGCTGACGCCGTTGGCAGACGGTTCTTGCCAAGTCGGATTCCGCGAGATGCGGATATTTGGGGGATCACTGACAGTGCCAGCATGGGAGACTGAGTGTCGGCTTTGCTCGCCGACCCAGTCCTCTGTGTCTCGTTCCCGCGAAGCAAAGTAGTCTTCTTGAGCCGGCTCAGGAGAGCGCATTGATGAAGCCATTATGTCGCCCATGTCGCTGACCTCCTCGTATTTCTTGAGCTGCTCAGCTAGCACTGGATCCTCCTGCTTCGTGGACATGCGTGTCAGGGGAGGGCGCCCCTCACGACTCGGCGGCCTGGAAAACGGTTCTTGCGTGGATTCCTCAAACGAGCCATCCAGATCCGGGGATAGCTCCCCTTTCTCTTCGTCCGATTCCTCAAGGCTTGCAAGCCCGCTTGGCAAACCGGCCTTGTTTCGGATCATAGCCATGATCTTGTTCGCTTCATTGATGAAGTCCTCAGTTTTGATGGACGGCTTCCGGTTGGTCTCGGCTTTGGCGCCGACTGGAAGGGCCGCTGGAGCTTGCCCGTGCCTGCTGGAGCGAGCAGGGGACCGCTCAATCTCGGCAAGGGGCTGGCGTTCTCTCTGCACCGAGGATCTTTGATTAGGTGTTGGTGTCCGGGGCCGCAGCGATTGACGGCCTTCGAGTTCTTCGACGTCGTGCTCGCTGCTGCTGCGCGCGTCTTGCCGGAACCTGCCAAGAGCTGACTGCATCTGTTGACGTGACAGCTGGATCGAGTCCACCGCTGAAGGCTGTTCTTCGGTTCCATACGAGATGTCCGATTTGTGCAGCGTCCTGCGTCGCTTCGGAGTTGGATCCTTTGTGGGTGATGTGCGCGGCCGCTTGATTTCTGGGCCGGACGCATCGCGCCGCCCTCCAGGCGGAGAGAGGTCGAAATACGCGGGAAACGACGCCCGACCAGACCGCCGGGACGGATTGGAATTTGTTGATTTCCGCCTCCTGTTCACAACAATGTCTGGTACCTCAGACGGCGAAGCGTCGTGCGTGAGGTCGAAGATGGGTTGATGCGGAGGAAGCATGGACTCGTCGTCGGGGCCGCGGTTTTCTTTGTCACCATCCACACCGGTCGCATCGTGGGACATGTGAGAGAACTCGTCGTTGAACTCGTAACCATCGAGTTCTCCGGCGCCAAACCTGTTTGCATACGCCGAATGGTGGTCCTCGCCCTGGGCTGTCGCGGGAAGTAATCTCGACGGGCTTTCCGCGGTCAGCCGGCTGTTGTCGACGGCTATCGAGAAGGAGCTGTCGCCAGGTTCCCCATGCATTTGACTCAAACGTCTCAGGAGGGTCTGATTGGTGAAAGTGTCGTAAGGTTGGAAAAGCTTCAGAGGGCTGCCAGCGCTGAGAAGCACAGGCGTAAGGCGCTTCTGGGGGCTTGGATCGGGGACCCGGGGGAGATCTGGACTGTCGGCGGGGAGGTGCTCAGACGAGTCCCAGCGCTCGACCCTGACAGTCGGGAACTGCTTCGGAGTGCTCGCCTGCAGGGACTCCTCGGGATTGAGCTCGGAGCTGTCGTTGAGAGCGGAGCTCAACATATGGTTGCGGAACGATCCTTCGTCAGACCGCCCGCCTCTTCGAAAGTTGACGAAGGCTTCCAATCTCCGGTAGTCCTGGGTTATCTCCTCTGTCCTTGTTGTGCCGTACTTCTGGACAGAGCCCTCATTGGGATCACCCACAAGATGGGATTGGTTCCGTTGCAACGTCTCCAATCGCATCCGGAGCTCGTCAGGGGGCAACTCCGCTGGCCCAAACATGGTTTTGCCGTCACTAGCCTGGCGCCGTTCGAGCAAGATGGGACTGAAATCCTCGTAGCGAATGTCGCTCCGGCCACTGACCTTGCGTGACTCGCCCCCGCCGTCCGACAGAGCTGTTTGATCTGTCGTGGCGGCCAGGTGTCCACTACTCTCCTGTGGCTTACTCGATTCGGAGGCTCTGCTTGCGTTGGCGGATTCCTCGGTGAGTCGGTATCGTCTCGCTAAGGGTGGCCGTTTTGGCGGCTGTTTAGACGTTTCGCCTATCGAACCTTCCACGTGTATCTCGACTGTCGAAGGATCGCGTCGGTAGAGGGGCGGACTCGAGGGCACTGTGACATTCCATTGCGAGTGTTCCGCATTGTCGGAGGCTTCTACCTGGCCATCTCTCGAGGGGCCGGGGGTCGGCTGTGGAGGCTTAAATATGTTTTCCAGCCCAGTTCCTGCTGAGGTGAACAGGTCTGGCTGCTCACCATACGACAGATCGCCGTAGACCAGCCGCCGCTTCCATTCCGGTGTCTCGTCCCCCTTTCCCTTAGATTGTGAGGCGCTCATGGATTTGCGGTGAATGGTGTTGCGGATGACCGAGTTGGTCGTCGAGACGGAGGCGGAACGGCAGGCATGGCAGTCGCGGCCGCCAGGACTGCTCAGCTCCTGCGAGAGCTTGGACGGGGTGCGGCGGGACAAGGCGGCCAGGCGCTCGTTAATGCTTCGTTCGCCGAGGACGTTGTTGGTGCTGTTACTGCCGCGGCTACCATGGCTGCCGTGGCTGCCGTGGCTGCTGGCATTGATGGCATCTTGGAACTTCTTGACACCGGGGCTGAGGCGAGGGATCCTGCTAGGCGTCTTCGGCTTCGGCAGCTTGGTGTCGGGTGAGGGCGAGGCCTCAACGTAGGACGCGTCGGGGGACCCGGGCTGTGACACCCAGTCCTCGGAGAGGGAGTCTAGCCAGGCGTGCCCCATGATGGCACGCGGGAGGATGGTGGATATCGGATGTGGTGTGGGTGCGGAGCGGCGTTGCTTGTCAAGCCGTCATCAAGGCGTGGGATCCTGGAGTGCGAGGAGGTACTGCGACTGTTTGTGGATGCCGAAGGTCAATCTGTTTGGCGGGGTTGTCGGGGCAGTTTGCGGAGCTTCTTCACGCCTTGGAACTGAAGAAGAACTGCCCTGGACTGCTGTCGCAAAAACTCTTCTGGATGCGATAGTCGTCTAAAAAAAAAAGAAGATGATACTGCACCCTTCAAAGACACCGCCCGTAAGGAATGCGGGTTTTCGTTAACGTTATCGGCAACGTCACAAACTATCGAGATTGGTCAATCACCCTCTGTCGCTTTTGGGGGCGCCCCATCGCGTTTTGGGGTAAACAGTCGGGATTGTGGTGATTGGCGGGCGCCTGTCCCACCTCTCATTTCCCTGGCAACCGGCAGTGACCTGGCCCCGCTCCCTTTGAGAGCTTGCAGGTGGGCTCAGGTGACTGCGCGCGCCACGTTTAATTGCAGAAACGCGTGAAAGCGCGTCTCACTCCACTTTGCAGGTTGCGGGTTGCAGCCTGTCTCGGGCCCATGGCAACCTGCACCCTGGTCCGTCACTCAACGCTAACAATCACGCACAAACACTGCAGCACACTCAAACCGCCAAGTGGCTCAATTGATTCCGGCTCGACGCCCCAACTGCGGATCTGGCCCGGACGCAACTCCAATGTATCAATCCCGTCACCGTCAATAGTGGAACGATGAAGCGCTGTTATGGCAGCCCCGGCCGCGAATGGCTGCACCCCGACAACTTTGCCAACGAACCCGTCTACTGCGAAGCCCCGCACAATCCCGACGACATACTCCATTCCGGCTCCGACGATGAGGCCTACAACAGTCCAGCTGAGCGGCAGGCCCGCTGTGAGGCCCAGGCACAGCGGTTTCTCGACGGGAAACCCGTATTCCTGCTGTCTGCGTCCTTGCGCGGGCCATTCGACAGAGAATCCGGCTGGGTGAATCCATGGCGTTCCAAATCCACATCCACCAAGAAGTCAGCCAAGAGGAAACGCCCATCAGGCCCGAAACGAATTTTGGAACAACCGGAATCCAGCGGCATATTCGAGTCGAGCAGCTGTCACCAGGAGGCTCCTGAAAGCATTCCGGTACTTCCTCCAGCTGCGTGTAGCACGCCACAGTATATGGATGGTCAAACATTCCACCGCATATGGGACTGGCGGAACCAAGTGGTTGCTGAAAGTGACGTCCCTTCGAGTCCAAGTCAGCAGGCATCGCAGACGCTCCCCGCTTCGGCCGACTCGAGACGAGCGACACAACAGACAATCAGGAGACGGTCCGGCATGACAGCGGATACCTTGGATGATGGTTTGAGGAGCTCTGCGCGGTATACTCCTGTATTGGTCGACAAGGTTGCGAAGCGGGACACCTCGAGGTTTTCAGCGCGAGATGACGAGAAGGCGGCGTCGAGCTCGCACCTCAAGGTCCACCCTGACGTTGATTCAAACCATGCCATACCCAGCCAGGATTTTCTCAGCACCTATGCACTACCAGTCGCAGCAGAGATTATACGGCATCTTTCTCCACCCGCCCCCCGGATTCCCGAGCAGTCTGTGCTATCGGTGCGGACGAGCCAGCCGCCTTCTTCAAACCCAAGAGCTGCAGAAGAAGGCACATCGCCAGCCATGGCCTTTGCAACGCATGTCACGTCAGACAAGGAGAATCTGGAAAAACGAAATGCCACACCCGAGGGCAGGCCTCTAAGGGCAGTGGCATCTTGTGCGCACTTGAAGACGCAGGCGAGCGCGCGGACGGACGGGAGCTTTCGTTACCGGCGCAAGGATGTTCGGGACAAGGGCTCGATTGCGACGAGAAATATGGGTCCCGTATCTGGATCAACACTCAAACTTGAAGCAGAGCGCCCCGTCTCCAGCAGCCAGATGCCCCTGGAGAGGCCGCTAGAGGACGACGAAACCCCCAGGCCACTTGACACAGGAGGCAGCTCGGGGGATGCAGAAACCAGGGCGCCCGAGGTTGCTGAACAGGTTCATGAGGCTGTCATTAAGGTGGAAGCATTGGGAACACCTAAAGTTTTGCCGGAATCAAAACTCTCCCAGCAATTGCTCAGCGTGGATAACCAGGCCGCCGACGAAAGTCAGAGCGAAGGTGATGGAACTATGGACACAGTCTCGCAGATTGACGGCCCTACATTGGTTCCCTCTGAAGAGACATCTGGCTCGGAGCGTTCTGGCGTGTCTAGCTTCGGGCATTTTTCAGTCGAAAAGCAGTCACAGGACATGATCGGGGACGGTCTTGGGTTGCCGCGGCGGTTGCTCTGGCCCAAGAGACGGCGGAGCGGAAGCGGGGATCCGCTGCCAGTGTTTGGGCTTGAGCCAACACATACACGAGCTCCGGAGCCTGCCATCGAAAAACGACGGTCTCTGTCGCCCGCCGACCCGCTCTGCATGGAAGAGAACGCGGCTCATCCCGCAGAGGAGAGCGAGGTTGTTCAGCAGGCACCACAAATCGTCCAGTCTCCCACTCGGGCAGATGCGTCGGTGGTTGTTGAGACAGTTGGAGTAGATCCAGAGCCTACCGGGGAAGAAGTAGCAGAGAGTGAAACGGCGAGCGAGGCTGAAGATGAGGAGATGCACGAGGCCGCAGAGGTGCGAGTCGAGGCAGCGCCCGAGTCTGGACTCGAGGGTGAGGCACAACCCGAGGTGCAACCGCAGCCTACAGCAACAGAAGTGCAAAGTCCTCGGACCAAGGTTGAAGGAGTGCCCCCACCGCAGAACGACGAACAGGTCAACGACGAAGCCGAAGCTGCTCAATCGACTCCGCCTCAAGTCACTCAGAGCCCATGGGTCAAGGAAGCGAATGTGGTGCCTGGCGCCTCAGGCACCCCGATTCCACTTCCCATTCCAAGTGCGAAACTCGTCGTCGCCCGCGAGGCTCCCGACGAAGCAGTCTCGCAGAGTCCGTGGGCAAGAGGGGATTCCCAACTTCAGGCGCCAGACGCCCGGTTATTCAACCCCTTGTCCTCTCCAACCAACAGCAACGTCCTCCCGACCACCGAGGCCACCACTCACCTCCAACCACCTTGTGACGACGACATCGACATGTGCAACTCCCAGCTTTACCCGCCTCACCCGTCAACCCCAGAAACCAAACACTCGAGCCTTCCGACCCCCGACTTTACGCTATCCGTCAAGTCTTTCAAAGACTTCATGACACCCTCCCCGCAAAAGCCCGCACCCAAGCGCCGCCGCATCTCCACCTCCACCTCGACTGGTGCAGACGACCATCTCCCCAGCACCCAAGCCCTTTTGGATGCAGCCATCTCCAACCCCTGGACCAGACCGCCAACCATTAAAAAGCCCAACAAGCCCAAGCGAAGTCTAAAACAACAACAACAACATGAGGAACAACAGCCACGCCCCAAAAAGCGCGTCTCCTGGGCAGACGCCGCCGCCGACAACGCCCCTTCCCCCCTCCCATCATCCACTCCAACAAACACAACAACCGCCATCACCACCACCACCACAAACCCGCGAAAACGGCCCCGCACCACCTCCCCACCCCCAAGCATCCTCCTCTCCACTCCACAACAGCTCCCAGGCACAAGCGAGAAGTTCGGCAAACACTTTGCCGCCGTGGCCGCCGGCGGGCGCGGGCGACGCGTGGTAACTACGACCACTACTACACCGCTCAGACAGCAGCAGCAATACCCTAAAAGCGGGAGGGTGGGGCTGCTGCCGAGTGCCTCGCAGCAGGTGTGCGGGAGTCCCGGGGTGGAGGCGATGGCGGAGGCGTTTTTGCGGGGGGATTCGCATCTGCCGCGGCAGCAGCAGCAGCGGCGGCAGCAGCAAGGGGGAGATGGGGTGGAGGGTGTGGGTGTGGATGTCACTATGGGTGCCACTTTGGGTGGTGATGGGGTGGGCGGTGGTGGTGGTGAGGTGGTGGGACAAGGGGTAGAGTTGGGACTGGAGGTTGAAGAGGGGATGGAGGAGGGACAAAGAGAAGTGGAGGGGGGAGTCGAGAGGGAACAATCTGACGATGGCGATGACGATGAAGGAGAGGAGACATATGGGACGCAAGAAGAGGTCGTGTTGGGGGAGGATCTGCCCGTCGACGAGGTCAGTGCTGTCATGGAGAACCTGGACGATTTCCTCGGTGGAAACTGGGACGTGGATGCCGACCTTGCAAAGGCGAGGGCGGAGCAGGAGCGGGAGAGCCGCGGCAGCGGGTTTAGTTTCGCGGGCAGCAGTGGGTTGATGGACATCGGTGTTTGGGACTGAGATGGGCTCTTGTTGCATTGCTGGTGGTTTGGCTTGGCTGGAGGTCGGGACCGGGACTGTTTATGGTGTTGGCACTTATACCCGGATGGTGTACCGCGTTTGCTTGGTGTGAATGTAGCTTGCTCGCTACCTACAGCGTGAAGGATGGATGAGACTGAGTTGTCTAAACATGAATATTCTGCGATACAGCCTGACGTGTCACGTAGTGTGGAAAGACGTGAGAGATGCTGTACCCAGGGAAAGAGGTCTTCAACTTAGGGGAGTCAGGACAGTGGGATGAAGTGAAGAGATCAAGATCCGTTCTGGAAAGAGCTTGTCCAAACTCGCCGAGGAAAACAACTACCACTGCCCTTCAGTTGACCTCGTGCCTTTCAAGAAGGAGGCAGCAGATGAAGAGAACACGATTTGAGAAATCAAGATCAACTTCGATTAGTTAACGGTTTTTGATAACCAAGCGCCGCGGATAAGCAATCGCCGCACTTCTTGCTGCCTACCCCATAATAACGATTTTCTATTATACGACAAAGATACTAGGAAAGGGGACGGAAGATCTAGAGCATGATGGCGATATGGCAACGGCGGCAATTTTGACGTTCTTTCATGATGAGGATAAGGGGATTGAGTAGAGTTTTCAAGCCGCGTGGATAGAAAGACAGAGAGAAATGGAATGCAAGTTAACGAAGAGCTCTTTTAGCTTCGCTAGAGCGAAGTTCGATTTCCTTTGCTCGCCGGTCTCTCTTGTTGTTAGCCTCAATCCCAAGATTGGCGAGATTCTATTAGTTCCATCGCTTCCATGGTTGTGAAATCGGGAAACATGCACTGGCTGAGGATGGCGTTGAGCTCCGCATCGTCATATTCGCCGCTGAGAATGGATTGATTGGTTAGTGGCCGTTTATCCCAAGCGAGCGGTCGCATAGAGGAGGAGAACACGCACCTTGTGCCAGCCCCGTGCCCGCAGTTGTTGGCAGTGCTGGGAGTCCATGGTACGATGGGCGACGCCGACCCGGCAGTTTCTCCCTCGTGGTCATCCCGATCCTCTCGCATGGCCATGACCGCGCCACCCTCATCTGCCTCGGTAGGCGGCGCGATGGGTTCCAGGGCGCGGCACCTGGAGTCTATGACCCCTCGAGCTCTTGTAAAGAGACGATACAAGAGCTCCGCGCCAAAGTAGGTGGTCTTGATTTCCGTCACTACCATCATACACAGGTCCAGCTGATGGCAGCCTAGGCGCCGAACCAGCCTCTGCGGCGACACGGAATGCAGGAGATGGACCTGCAATGCTGGTACGAGAGCAATGCAACTAATCAAACATGAGCAAAGTGGTGGTGGGAGACGTGCTAGTCTTGATTGATTTTGCTCTTACATGAGTGATTGAGAGAGGCGGATCATGTCTTCTCTGATCATGTTACTGAGGACGTTGTTCGTATTCATGGCTGCGTTGGTTGCTTTCCTTTCTGCACTCGACAACCAATCTTGCGATCTTCTGTCATGGGTGACAGCGGGCCGATGGCCAAGGGATTGTAACACAAACGGGCGAAACAGAGTTATGAGGGTGGAACTGATATTAGCAGCTGTCAGAAACAATACTCCTTGCTTGTACGGCCAGGATCCTTACTCGAAGAACAGTTCGAAATGATGCATGTGGAGAGTGAGAATTGGATCCGTAGCTCGACCTCTGAGACGATCCAGGCGCTTGCGATGTTGTCTGAGCTCGCATTCCAGAGCATCCACGTCCGAGTGGGCAGAAAGGGTTCGCTTGGCGAGGTGCTGGACAGCGAGGATCCTTGACAGAACGCTCGTGACAGAGAGCAAGTCATCCCACAGCAAGAACAGATCTTGAGAACCCTCTGGGACGTACCGCCGACTTTGAGCCTCTGTCAGCCCAGAACACAAGGTCTCGGAGGCATTTGCATCAGGCTTTGGCGTATCGGAGTGCGCCAGGTCAATCCGCATCGGCCGTCCCATGCCAACGGATAACCATGCTTCCCTGAAGAAGCAGGACCACCACAGGTGTCTCCATAACTCCCGGTCGATGGATGAACCACCACCCTGAGAGTGGCTGAGAAGGCTAGCATCAGGTTGACGGTGTAACCCAATGGTCTGGCAAAGGCTGATCGCTACGCCGTTCCAGTGCCACGGCCCGAGCCTGTCCTCTGTGTCCGAGTACCAGAAGCCCATCAACAGCACCGCTTGGATCAGGGCTATCTTGGATCGTTCGTGGTCTGCGTCGTATAGCGCCTACAAGAGGGGTGGGGTGGGGAGGGCAAGTTAGATGTGTCCATGATTAAGACAAACGGAGTGCATGCCTTGGCACGTAAGAACATTGCCCGTTTCATGTCCTTTCGCGATTCGTAACCAGCTGAGCGCACGGTTGTCATGTCGGCAAACTGGAGAATCCAAGATCAGCGAGCCTTGCGATAATACACCCGGTGGCCACGGATCTTTTCCTTTACGTTTGTAGCTGCCAGGAAAATGCTCCAAAGAAGACGGGGGGACGCCTCGGTCTGTCCTGGGCTTTCAAAGGCTTTCAGGAACGAGGAGACGCGTAAAATGGGGAGAAAAGGGTGGACATAATGGAAGTACGCCTGGACGAGCGTTTGTTGGATGATGGGAGCTGGCAAGTCAAAACAGCCTCTGCTCTTCAGGTAATCGAGAGTTTCAGGATCAAGGTTGGACGGGTTTAGGGCAGCGACGACAAAGTGACCGCTTTTGCCCGGGCGTTCGGGTTCGCAAAGATCGGCAACGAGAGCAACACCCTGAGGATCACCTTGTGCCACTGTCAGGACCCCCCACAAGCAAGTGCACACGCGCAATGGCAACTGACCGTACACAGGCGAACAAGCTGCATGGGCGGCTTGAGGGGTAGTCGCGTGAGGTTCCTGAGCTTGTGAGTGGTGGCCGAAGTGACCGGTGAATGGACGGTACACGGGCTCATCGGGGGGCTCATCAGGGGGCTCATCGGGGCTTGCCCATTCATGCGCGGGAGCGGGAACGGGAGCGGGAGCGGGCGCCGTGTCACTCGGCGCCCTCGGTGGATTGCGGGCGCTCCGTGTTCTGGCCGTACCTCGTGGTCGGCAGAGAGCTTCCGTCAGTGTGCTTTGCTAGGGCTTAGGTCGAGACACTTAAGACTCACCTCTGAGGCTGCCTTGGGCGTGCTTGACAGCTGACGTTATCTAGGGAACAATTCGTGCAGGGCGTCCCGGTCTGCGAGATGCTGCAGCGAACTTTGCGGGCGTGGCAAGCATGGCAGGCCGCGGCTGCTCTCTTCTTTGACCTATAGGAGAAGGGCTCGGTGGATCGGGATCCCGTAGAGGGCAGCATGTTGCAATTGATGACGGGTAACTAACGGGGACCAATGGTGGAAGCAGACCAGGACAGCGTGCCGCGGCGTGGCAGACCAGATATTGTGCCATGTTTGCCTCGGTAAAATCAGAGATGCTTGGCTGCCGAGGTGATGGTGTTTGTGGAACTGGAACGAGCGGAACAAATCCATTACCCATACAGTGGGGCTCCGAGCTGGGATGAGACCAGGAGATTCGAAGGAACAAATCATTGACAGGAGTACTCTGTACGGACTAGGGATATGGATATGTAATTATTTCACCATTGCCGCCCACCAGCCTTGGCTTCCAAATCCAATTCAGAAGCACGATCAAGGCTTGCTCAGAGCCGGTGTTTCTTGGTTCCAGAGATAACCTTCGCCATCTCTGCCTGCGGGATCCCTTCGCAGAAACGCTCAAGACCCCGGAGCGTCTCCAACGGCGCCACCTCGTCCTGCTCCCGAACGACCCGGCGACGCAGCAGCGCCTTCGTCCCCAGCAAGCTCGAGCCAACCAGATGCGGACCAAAACTCTGGCGCACGTGCTCCAGCACCTGGGCCCGGAAGTTGGTCTTGTCCCTGAAGATGTGGTTGACGAAGCCGACCTGGACCAGCTCGCTGACCGGGATCTTTCGGCCGAGGATCAGCGCCTCGTTGGCCTTGCCGGGTCCCATCCTGTGGACGAACGCAACGCTGGCACCCCCTTCAGCGACCAAGCCGAGAGAGCTAAACGGCGTCAGGAGATACGCATCAGGCACCGCGTAGATGAAGTCCGAGTGAGCAATGAGCGCGGCCGAGAGTCCGATCACAGGTCCGTTCAAAGCCGTCACAAGGATCTTGGAGTGGCTGTAAAAGGCCCTCGCGACATCCAGGTTGTTGTTGACCAACTTTGGAAGCCAGTAGGGACGGGACAGCATCTCGTCCATGGACGGAGGGCTGTCTTTGAGATCGGCACCACTTTTGTCGAGACGAATCAGGAAGCCTGGTCTTCACTCAGCGGGATGCCGGCTGAAACTTACGAGGAGAAGAAGGGCCCCTCTCCGATCAGAAGAGTAACGTAAACATCCTCGTTGGCATCCGCCTCCCTGAGAAGGCTTGCTAGGCGAGAGAACGCGCTCTGCGTCAGCGAGTTGAATTTCGTCGGGTTGTTGAGTGTGATGATGGCAAGGCTGCCTTCGTAGTCGATACGAATGAGGTTCGGGTCAGACATTGTGTTGGGTGAGTTGGGAAGCGGAATCTCCAGCGTATCCTGAGCGATAAATGCCAGAGCCCTGGTGACAGCCTCGTTGTGCAGCGTATATAAGTATTTAATGGCCATCACTCCAAATCGCCTCGGCATAGTTAATTCAACGCGGCAACCGGGATGGTCTTTCGTTGGCAAAATAATCTGCCGCGGGAACTTCTTATTTGGATCCCATTCTTACACGCCGCGGCAATCCTGGACTGTCTCTCGGTATCCAACAGCCTGCCTTAGGAGTTGCCTCCGTCCCTTCTTTTCCCCCGATGCACCGCGGCAATCCTGTCCTGTTTCTCGGCAGCGAACAAATCGCCCTCGGAACTTTCTTCCGCGCGCGCGCGTGCCGCCGCTGTGCTCAGCTCGTATACATTATCCCCGACCTGTTCCGGCCGTACCCATGACCTCCTGCAATGTGACACAGGGGGTCTCCCAAGTCGGAAATACTGGTGTGCTATAGGCCGTGGTAGTGCGCAACCTAGGCGTTCTCTTTTATCAAGCATGTACATGGACGATGGAAGCTCAGAGGAAAGCGCGGGCGAGAACATTTCACAGCGCATCGCAGTGTACCTTACGGAGAACAATCCACTTTTGGTCTGGTACATGATGTCTCGAGTCTCGGGAGAAGAAGCGGCGATCTTACAGCTGGGCTTTTGGTCGTCGGCCGGTCTCTATGTCCCTAGGCAGAGCCTGGCCCCCCAAGACTGCTTCGGGATACGTCAGACCGGACGAATGGCCTGCGAGTCCTGCCAGCCTCCACGCACCACCATCGACGACCAAGACATGACCCGTCACGTAGCTGCCGGTGTCGCTGAACAGGAAAACTGTGGCATCCGCAACCTCCTGCAATGTCCCGTACCTGCCAAGAGGGACGGAGCGGGACGCTTGTCCCGATTCCCGCAAGGCTTGACTCGAAAGCCTCTGGAGGCCTTCAGTGCCCTCGATACCACCAGGACTAATCACGTTCGAAGTAACGCCGCGGGGCCCATACTCCAAGGCTACCGTAGCCGACAGGGCGTCGACGCCTGCCTTCGCGGAGGCGACGTGTGCCTGATACGGCATCCCGGTGTAGTGAAATGTGGCCGAGATGAAGATGATACGGCCGCCAGTGGGTTGGCCTGTGTTCTTGGCCCGGGCCGCTGACGACAAGAGATGAGGCATCGTGGACTTGACCGTGTTGTAAGATCCGAGAAGGTCTATGTCCACAACACTCTTGAAGGCGTTGCTCGACAGCCCCTCGATCGGTGCGAGGAAGTTTCCAGCCGCCCCGGCGCTATCCGTCCAGTCCAGCCAGAGTCAGTAGAGAATCTAAACCTAGGGGAGGCAAGGACGTATTACATGACAAAATCGATGGTCTTGAGCCTTCCAATGCACTCTTCAACCGCTGCCTCGAGCGTCGCTATGTTCCGAACGTCGACGTTGCCAATTCCGAGGACTTGCGACCCAGGGCGTACTTTCGCGATCTCAGCGGCCATGTTCTTGGTCTTCTCAACATTCCGGCCGACGATGCAAGCATTGGCCCCGAGGTACACCAAGGCCCGGACTTGGGCGGAGCAGATAGTCCCATTGCCTCCGGTACAGAAAACCACGGTCCCGTCTTGTTTAGACAAGAGTTAGAATCATGCATCCGGCATCGGGCTGTGGAGACCACTTACCAAAAAGACCTTTTGCCCATGCTCTGGAGACGAGATTTGGAACTTGCGACGCCATGGCCAAGTGAAAAGGGTGATCGCAACGTTGGATCGTTGACAACTCTACGCTGCACCCGGGTCACCACCAGCCTGTTGATATGACATGAGCTCATAAGTAGCTTTCCACACCGAAACTTTGTAGTAATAACACGGGACTTCAAGACGGGAAGCTGACATGGGGGGCTTTGGTTTGCCGCGGCAGGCTGTGCAAATTTGGAGGCGAACAAAAGCGACCGCGGGGATGAGTTTGCCGCGGCAGATAATCTGGGACATAGTTTCCAGAGACCTCCGCGGCAGGTCAACGGCCAGATGTTGGAAGTTGGGGGGGATGACCTAAGCCATGAGATACTCCATGTCATGGAGCACCTGCACCTCTCTCTGTCCAGACAGGTGAACAGAAAGCAGCGGCTCCCATGGATCCAATGATGGATATCTCACATGCCAATTGTGATGCAATCCCCAGGCCCAGATGCTGCTTGCCGACACAGTTTCCTCGGTAAGCCTGTGTAACATTGGGGCGACTAGACAAGACGGCTATCTTAACAATAGACGGCGAGCTTGACGCTGCTTGATAGCGTTTTCCCTTTCCCTCTAGACAATTCGGCTGTCGGCAGCTTGTCTTGAGGAGAGCGGACGGGATCCCGAAGCTTCTACCGCATATGGTCGTATGTGCTTGTGGCTTGCCGCGAGGGAGGTGATATTAGGCATGAGCAGTCGAAGGCACCATCACGACAGAGAGAGCTCACCCCCCTTGAGCTTGGGGCGGGAGAAGGGAGAAGGGTTCTCCGAAAAGTCGGCGGGTTTTGCGTCGCGATGCCGGTGCCTAGACGAGGAACCTCCAGGCGGGCTCTCGGTCGCCTAGTCCCGCCGACATTGGGGCGGACGACACTAGCCTTGGTGGCCCAATGGCCGCTCTGGGTGCTAGTGAATGTTGGGGTTGTAGTTGTGGAAGGGGGTTATATGGGAGCTCCTGGTTGGCTGCGCAGGTTGGGAAGATGACGGAGGGAGAGAGTGGCAAATGTGTTTTTGGGCGGTGATGGCGGTAACTCCTTGGATTGTGGTAATGGATGTTCATAGCTGAGATAAGACGCTGCTTGTACACCACGAGAGGCAGAAGTCAACAATCACACAGGTTCCCGCGTGTAAAGCAGGCGGGGTCTTGCTTGGGTTGTGATGCTTTCGTCGGTTTGGATCGAAGTTGAGGGCCCACCATCTCGGTCACCCCGAAAATAGAACCCAATGGCCGCTCTCCATCTCAGAGGGCGTGAAGAAGCACAAGATCCCCTCCGATTTCGTCTTTCAAAAGCGGTCTGCTTGCGTCCTCCTTCGCATCCGGTACCCGTCCCCTGTCTCACCTATGAGATGCCCGACATCAACCACGCCGCCTTGAGCCCCCTTGGTCTGGCAGGAAGACACATGCCCTCTTTCCAGTCACAGAAAAGAGGCCTCCGGAGAGAAAGAAAGCCCCTGAATCGAGATGCGATGCCCATGCGCGAACAAGCGGTCTGTCCAATCCGCCGGAGTATTCCAAGGGTGCGGCTGTCTGGGAGACGACATGTCAAGGGCCCGACCAGCGTCTTGCAGCACGGGGTATGGCGCACATGGGCGGATCATTGGCTCTCCATGGGTAGACTCGTGTCTGAGACCAGGCCTGCAGCAAGTACGAGCCCGGCAGCCCTGGACCGCACGCTGGAGGCAGCATGCGGTGTAACCCCTGGCTGAAGCTGCAGCGTTGTTTCGACGGGATACCGCGGTAAGACGGCAAGCGTGCGATTTTCCGAATCTGTGTCCCTGTCTCTGAGGCTGTCTCGCAAGCAAGGGCTCCAAGACAGTTCCACAGCCAAGTTGTGCCGTGGGCTCTGGTCTTCATCCAGATGGCTGGAAGAATCAGCACGGGAGAGGCGTTGTTACACGTCGCCTCATCGAAGGGAGGTGCCTCTCTCGCTGGGAAACCCCGAGTAGTCCGAGGTGTGCGGCAGACTGGGTGCACAGCATAGATGGGCCTAGACTCTTTAGTAACGCAGTTGCTCTATTTTTCGGCCAAGGGGTGGGAGGACGACGTCAAACGGGGCCTGTCAATTCTGTCGTCAACCTCTTCGATAAGATGTGATGTGATGTGCTGAGCTGTCCGTCAGCTGGAAACTGCATTCCCGGACTTCCGAGACCCCAGCTCCTCCTGGGTCCTGCCAGCCAGCCAGTCCAGCTGTCCAGCCTGTCAGTCGCGTCGCCTCGCCGGCGTGGGCTGGGAAGCCGTGCAGAGAGTAGAAACCATCCGAGATTCCAAGAATGCCGCCCGTGGGCCGCGTAATGGATGTTCCTGGCTCGAGCTGAATTTGGCGTTTGCTCGGCGGGCCCAAGACACAGTAAAACACCAGGCACGCCGCTGACGAGAAGGACTGGACACTGTGCGACTGTGGCATGGTTGCAACGGTGATCGAAACGGACGTGCGCCAGACGCCAGACTGACAGCGGTTGCCAGATTGGATTTGGAAGAACGACGAGGAGGCTCAAGGAGCCAGAGAAGCCAAGATGGCCCGTGGACAGAGCACGTTCTCGACTGATTGGCGGTGGTGAGCCCGGCTCCACGGCGATGCAGGGAAGCTGCTGCTGGGTCTCCAAGACTCCGCAACTCGCTTGAGTCGAGGAGAAGCAGACTCGCATTCTCACCACAGCACGGCCGTGGTTGATAGGACGGGTTTGATAGCGCGAGCGGGGAGAGGGCTACGAGCCCATCATGATCTTGATCGGGCCCCTAGCGCGCTGCAACGTCCCGTGCCGCCAAAACTGGGGAAGTGTGTCGTCCGGTCATCGGGCATCGGGCATTGGGCGAGAGACTGGACGGACAGTACGAATGATGGAAGCACCGACTGGAAGATCGCCCGGCCCGACTGGCGACTGTATTCCAGGTTCCTTGGCTGTGCTGAACTGTGTTCGGGATATCGCCTGCCCTGGCATGCCTGGCTCTTGCCCGCTGAGGTCGTCTCGTGTGTGAACGTGGAAAGAGCAGTGCCCAATGGGAAGCCTTCCAGGTACCCAGCGAAGCCTGTCATGTTCGGAAGCTGCGCAACGTGATCTGAAATGGCAGCGATGGCAGATTCCGTTGCGTAACGGCAGCCAATTGACGGAGCCTGTGCTCGAGCGGTGGGGCTTTCAATATCCCTCGGGTCCGCTCCCGGTCGAACCTTCAGGACCAGCCTGGAAGCAGCAAGTCATTGCACCAAGTTGCAGTTGAATGCTGCTCTTTGAACCTTGCCGCGGGCGGTCCCAGGTTGCTTTGCTCCGTTATCAAACGTCTTGCTGCAGGGCTGAGCTCGATGAAGATAGCTGGGGCCGATTGCATGGGTCTAAACCGTTCCGACTATCGTGCCTGGCTTGGCGTTGGAGACGTACTCTCGAGGTGTACATATTGCATGCGATACCGGCTGATAAACCCACAGGTTGGAGATAGCACCGACTGCACAGTTGACTAAGTCATGAATCCGGGTGTCAGAATGGCCAATTGCTCCTCGGGTTCACACCAGCAACGTTTTCCGTTCCCGTGGGAGCTCTCAGCTGACAACATCTCATGATTCCACACTGTCGCCCTTGTGTTAGTGTTAAAGGCGGTACTTCTCGGTACGTCCTGCGCAGTGGGGCTTTCCCCAGGCTGCTAGGGGCGAAGGTCCAATGAGCGGGCCCGGGGCCTCCACACAAAATGGCCACTTTCTCTTGGGCCCTTGCGTCAGAGCCTGCCAACAAAACACACTTTGCACCGCTGCTTGCCATTTTTCCCTTTGTGCCTTATCTGGATTTGCCTTGACGTCCCAACCCCAACAGTCCCAATCCACGGTCCACGGTCCACGGCCCACAGGTGCCACAGTGTGTCATACAAACACGGGCCCCCCGAGCCCCGCGAAACCCAATCAAGCATCCACGCCTGCCGGATGAGGTGATCTGCGGTGCCAGTGCGGTAATCGGGTCCCTCGCACTATCAGCAGGCGAGACAGGGGGCGGCCTCCATTGTGTGCAGCCGCTTTCCAGTCGCTGCAGCCAACTGTGGCCCGGGGCTGTTCCGTGCGCGGTAGTGGCTTTTCCCGCCAATTCTCCCTCCTCCATCCGAGAAAACACCCCAACCTTGGAAACCTTGGAACCTGCCCCTCCACCATCTACACACCCCAAACATCGAGCAGCACATCGCACCCTGCTGCCGCCAGATGTTTTACTCATGTCCAATCCGCCCCTTGCTCCCGAAAATGCCGCAGCTGCAGACGCAGCGGTGAGTCCCGTTCGGACTGCAGGTGCAGGCGATTCAGCGCACGCTGCTGCTGCTGCGACGGTTCCTGCTGCGATCCCCGAGGCAGAGGCAGAGGCAGAGGCAGAGGCGCACCCACACACGCCACCATCGCCTTGTCTACCGGCGACACAAGAAGAAGGGCCCGTCTCGTCGGTACCACCACCACCATCATCACAAACACCCCCTGCCGGGCAGCAAGGCACTCCCGGCTCCGATCCCTTGGCCGCTCAAGCCACGGGGATCTCTGCCGCGCCCCTTGCTGATCCTGTTAAATATGCCCGGGGCCCTGCCGTCCTGCAAAGGCCCACGGCCCTTCCTTGCTGACCAGGCTCTTGCAACAGCTCGTGGCATTCCTCGACAGCCCCAGCCCGACCCGTCGCACTCTCACAAGCCCCATCCCTCCCACAACCCGCCTCAGCATTCGCCTGAGCTCCCAGACTCCTCCTCCACCAAAGACGCCGAAGCTCGAGATCAACGTCATGGCCCTCTCCCCCAACCCGGCGGCGATCCCCTGACAGCGCGACTCTCCCCACGAAAGCCAAACATGCCTTCTTCCACCATGTCCACGACGACAGTGGCTGCCGCCCCTGCGTACGGCAGGCTCGACCTCGGCGAGGTCAACTCGATGCTCAGTGGCCACCGCGAGTTCCTGTCCAAGACCAAGGGCAGGGCGGCCTCGTTCGAGACAAGCGAGAGAGAACGCCCAAACCGCTGGCACACCTACTCCAACGACAAGGCCGGTACCAACCCTCTCGCCACCCCCCGCGTCACCGACTCGCCTGGTGCTATCCAGGATGGGTTCGTCGACGACAATGGCATGCCAGACGCCCGTCCCCAGCCGAGAGCCTGGAAGACGGACCACCGTGTATCCATGGGACCCGAGAAAGCCTGGTCAATTGGTTCGGGAGACGCAACAGACGGCCAAGACGGCCAAGTCGAAAAGTCCATTTCCGAGGTCCTCGCCGGCGTCGAGCACAACGCGCGCAGTCGAAAGGCCAGTCACAGCCTGCGCTTCTTCAAGGAAGGTCTACCGGAGAAGAAAGGGAAACGGAAGGAACACCGTTCGGCACATCCCACACGGGACAAGTCACCATCGAGAGGGGAGAAGCTTGCTGACATCCAGGAGCAACCCACCGGTGCCGAAGCGGTGGAGTCTCAAGCGGCCGAAGATGGCCGGATGGCTTCCGAGTTGCAAGACCGGGCCCTGCCGATTCTGACGCGCACACCCGAGGCCAAGACACTTCAAGGCTCGCCCGAAGACTACTTTGGTCCGAGGAAGAGCGAACCCGCCAGCGAGGTAGACGCTGAACCAAGGGCACCCGAGCACAAGGAGAGTGATGAGGAGCAGCCGGACGCCGAGTCTCTGGACCCGAGCCGCCAGCTGAAGCCACGTCGAGTCTCTGACCTTAGCATCGGGGCTGGGGAGAGCACCGAGGAAGGCGAGGAGTCTGGCGAAGAGAAGATCTCGTCGGCCGTCTTCCTCCCGCATCAGGCCCCCGTGGAGACGCAGGAACAGCCGTCGATGGCCGGAGTTCCCCCAAGAGTTCTACCCTCGAGAAGGCACTCGCGGAATGATGACTTCCACCCCTGGCTCGTCAAAGCCGACGAGCCCGAATTGGATCACAAGCGGGAGAGCATTGACTTAGAGAGCGAGATCAGGTCGGAACCTACCGAGTATCCCAGTGTAGCTCCAGAGTTAGCCTCGAGGCAGGTCGATGAATCTGCCCCTGTTGACCGCCGTGAACCTGCCATCCTTCCCTCCCGCTTGTCTCGTCCGGCCTCGCAATATCATGAGGAAGCCGTCCACGAACACCAATTGACTCCGAAACAGCCGCTGGACGCCATTGAGCTGATTCCTTACAAGCATCAAGTCGGAGGGCACACCACTCTGTGGAGGTTCTCCCGCCGCGCGGTCTGCAAGCAGCTGAACAATCGCGAAAACGAGTTCTACGAAAGATTCATCGCGTGATTTGCTGCGGTTTTTCCGTTGCCCTCCCTAGCTCCGCTTTCAGGTTTCTTCTCCGTGCTGAAATCAGAAAACGAGACCAAGGCCGTTCTCGTCAGTTCTCAGACGGCCCTAAACGGGTCAATCATGAGCCGAAGAAGAATGGGAGTGGCCAAGGGGAAGTCACCAACAGCCCTCCGCATCCAGGCCGCGAGCGCGCCCCGTGTGATCAGCCAGTCGATTCAGTCGTCCTCGGGCCAGATCCCCACCGTTACGTTCGCCGACAACCAGCACATCCTCCCGCGGAGCTTCCTGCAACCGAGCGGCACCCCCCCTAGCTTCCTCGGACGCCTGAGGAGCGCGTCCGGGTCTGTGCCTGGTTTGGCGACATGCGCACAGGACCAACGCAACAGGGAGAATGCGGCACGGCCAAGCCTCGAAGATCGCCACGCCAACAGCTGGGGTGCCACCACCGTGAACAAGAGATTGCGAAACGAAGTCTTCAACGACGCTTTCCTGAAGCAGCCCGTCGCTATCAACCGGCATCGCAAGGGCCACCAGCGCGTGGCACGCCGGGCGCTCCAGCAGGTGCTCCGGTCCTCAGGATCCGACCCGAGCTTGGTAGAGTCGCCCGAGAAGAGATCCCGGTCGGCGGGCCCTGAGAGGGAGCCGCCCAGCAAACTGAACGGCGGTTCTCACGCGCACACACACAGCGATCTCGGCCAGGCAGTCGAGTTCTGTGAGGACGCCGATGCCGCCCCGAAGGACGTGACCGGGACCAGTGCTCCCGAGCCCGAGATTTTTGGGGACTCGTCGCCCGCCCAAAAGAAGAAGCGGCGCTATTCCGGCACCGGTCTGCGTAGGAAGCCGAAGGATGTCCGGGATGACCGCGGCGACCTTCAGTACTTTGAGGAGGCCGATGATGCAGGCTACAAGGGCAGCCCCCAGTGCGAGGACCCCGCGCCGATGGAGGTTTTCAGCGCGTCACCGGAGCGCGAGCCAGCCGCCGAACTGACGGCCGGCGAACAAGAGCACGCCGTGACGCAGCCGCTCGAGTTCGGCAAGATCCCGCGCCCCATCAACCCCAAGGAAGCGCAGACCCAGCGCGACTCGCGCGTCGAGTACTTCCTCCTCCTCGAGGACCTCACGGCGGGCATGAAGCGGCCGTGCATCATGGACCTCAAGATGGGCACGCGCCAGTACGGTGTCGACGCCAACCCCAAGAAACAAAAGTCGCAGCAGGGCAAGTGCGCCAAGACGACGTCCCGCGAGCTGGGCGTCCGCGTCTGCGGCCTCCAGGTCTGGGACGTCAAGTCGCAAAGCTACGTCTTCAAGGACAAGTACTACGGCCGCGCGCTCAAGAAGGGAGCCGAGTTCCAGGCGGCGCTCACGCGGTTTCTGTACGACGGCGTGGACCGCGCCAGCATCCTCCGGCACATCCCCACGGTGCTGCAGAAGCTCGACCAGCTCGAGGTCATCATCCAGCGGCTGAGGGGGTACCGCTTCTACGCGGCCAGTCTGCTGATGTTTTACGACGGCGACGACGCCGTCGTCTCGCCCGACAATAATAATACTGCTAACTATAATTACTACGTCGAGGACTCGACGACGGACTTTGCCACCGACACCGAGGAGACGCAACTCCCCTCGTCCGCGCGCAAGACGCGCCGCAGCCCGCGCGAGATTGACTTCAAGATGGCCGACTTTGCCAATTGTGTTACGGCCGACGACCTCTCGGCCCGCGACAGGCCGTGCCCGCCGCGGCACCCGGACGAGCCGGACCGCGGGTTCCTGAGGGGCTGGCCAGTCTGCGGAGGTACTTTCTGAAGATTCAGAGGGACACGAGGGCGCAGATGGGGCTGGCGTGTGTGGGGCGCTCGAGTGGTGGTGGAGGGGAGGGCGGGGAGTTTGAGTTTGGGTTTGGATTTGGGGGATGGGAGGGTGAGGGGGAGGAAGGGGGGGAGGTTAGTGAGTGAGCGGGTTGATTTGGTCGTTTCTTTTCAAGAATCAGGCTCGTTTGAGCTGTGGAAGTTTGTTTGGGATGGATTTGTTTGTTTATGGTCTCAGGGGGTGGGGGGTAATGGGGTGGTGGTGGTGGTGGTGGCAGTGGTGTACTGGCGTTTGCTCCTTTGCGGTTCGAGTAGGTCAACATACCCTGCATGGTTATCTTTCTGGCGTCATTTCTTATGGTGGGCGGCCAGTGGGCTGGAGGCAAAGGTTTGCGCGGAGATTGTAATGAGAGCGCATGGCTTTTCTTTCTCAGGGGGTTTGATCGGGCACTCAACAGCTCCGTTTTCTTTAGTGTCTACTGTGGAAGGAGTGGGTACCTAGCTAGGGTCTCTGTGTCTGCTGGGTCGGTTCGGGAGGGGCATGGGTGGGTGGTTGAATGCGAGGTAGACAAAACTAGGGTTTATTACAGGTTTTCGGTTCATGCTGCTGTTGTGTTGTTTTTCTCGTGGGTTTTGTTTGCAGGTGTGTCAACGGAACTGCAGGAGGTCGGATGTGATTTTTTTGTCCACACCTAAGGGCCTTTTAACTCGAGAATCGAGACAGAGGCAATGTCCTCGCAGAAAATGTGGTCAATGGAGTAAACTCAGACGGACTTGGGCATGGCCAACCCAGACATCTATCTCGCGATACAGGCTCCTGTACCTAACACACACCCGAGACGCTTGGGGTTATCTATTTACATACAACTACAACTTGGCCTTCTCCTTCAACGCCTGCACCCTCTTCTCCCCCTCCTCCCGCCTCTTGTCCTCGCCCTCGGCCATCTTCCGATCCTGCTCCTCGCCCGCCTCATACCCCTCCTGGCTCAGCAGCGCCACGCTCTCGCGGTACATCTCGGCCTTGAGCAGGCCGTAGATACCCGTCCCGGCCTTGCCCGTCAGCTTCTTCTCCTTGACCAGCTCCAGCACGGCGTCCAGCCCGCCCAGGCGGTCCGCGATGCCCGCCTCCACGGCCGCGGGCCCGCCGAACCGGTGCGCCTCGAGCACCAGCGCGCGGTACGTCGCGGCGGGCAGCTTGAGGCGGAAGATGCTGCTCATGGCCGGCTTGAGCGGGACGCCGAACTCGAGCTCGTTGACGCACGCGAAGCCGCGCTCCGGGTTCATGACGCGGTAGTCGTGGTGCATGGCCAGCATGATGCCGCCGGCGAAGGCGTGGCCGGGGAGCAGCGCGATGGTGGGCATGGGGTAGGTCAGGAAGCGGTTGAAGACGCGGTACAGCATGCGCGGGATGAAGCCCTCGGTCGCGAGGGCGTGCTCGAGGTCGAGGCCGTTGGAGTAGAACTTGGCGATGCCGCTCGTGGTGACGACGACGCCCGGCTTGTAGCCGCCGAACTCGAGCAGGTCGAGGGCGTCGAGCAGGGCGGTGCACGACGCGGTGGTGAGGCGGTTGTCGGGCGGGGAGGTGATGGTCAGAAGATAGACGGCGGGCGCGGGTTCGGTGGCGACGATGGCGCCGCCGGGGTGGGAGCCCAGGGGCGGGATGGGCACGGTGAAGAGGGGGTTGGCCATGGTGACTTTTTTCTCTCTTTGCTTTCTTTCTTGTGGCTTCGACGTGTTGACCTTGGAGCGTAGTCGAGGGTGGTGAGACGGCGTGAGACGGGCGTGAGATGAGCTAAGTTGAGATGAGACGGAGATGGGTTGGGATGGACGGATTTGTTGTAAGTGACAAGAACCCTGACGGCTCAAAGAAGCAGTTGTGGACTCTTTGGGGGTGATTCCACCCGTTTACAGTTTACCTCGGTTTGAATGGGGATTACTCAAAACAGTCCACATCCCTCCAAGACCCTCGTGGAGACGATTCTCAAAATCTGGGGTGAGAAGTCCGAATCCCACTTGTGGAATCCAGTCCGACGGAATGACCCGAATCATCAGATGCAGCATGCAGTGGTTGGTCCGGAATGCAACTCGACCATCATCCGCTCGGCACGGGGGCGGATTTCGGCAAGCCTATTGCATGTGACAGTCCCGAATTCCGGTAGCCGTCGAGGGCCCACCATCCCCGGATTCTCCACCCCGGCTTACAAGTCAGGTACCACCTTATATACCTGTGGTACTTGATGTCAACGCTGTGTTCAAAGCTACAGTTAATGATACAACCACACAAACAACCCAGCTGATGGCACTACCGCAACCAGCAACAAAACACCCAAAACGCCCATACGTGCCAGTCCGCCATGACCATGCCTCTCTCAGACTCCCAGAATGAAGAGCCGGCGCTCACAATCCAACCTCAAAATCAACCCTTGAGAACTAAACGCAATGTCTAACCCAACAAGAACAAATAATCAACAATGATAAGACACGAGGTTCCCATAATAGCTGCCGTTCCGGCTCGGCCCATACCATTCTCGTCGACGGGTAGAAACGCTGCTCTAGACGGCCGAGTACCCGCCCCTACTGCCGGTACTCTGCAGCGTGTTGAGAATCCGGCGGATCAGGTCCTTCATCAAGTAGGGAATGTCGCGGAGCGTGTCGCCGTGGGGCAGCAGGTCCCAACCCCGCGCGCCATACCGGTTGTAGTTGAGCCATGAGCCAAAGATGAGGTACGATGCGATGGCGAGGAAAGCCCTAGACACAACAAAGTTAGCAAGCTGCATCTGCCGAGGTAAGGGGGCGCTGGGAGCTCACAGGATGACTAGCCAGGTAAAGAAGCCCCAGTGCGTGCTCTCGCCAACCGGCTCGTCCACCGCCGCGTCGCAGGCGTGCTTGGTGTACCACGTGAGGTAGAGCGTGTCCATGTCGGCGCCGTTTCCATCCTTCTCGCGCTTGTACCCTCCCCAGACGAGCGCCGCTCCGTCCTTCTTGAGCTGCTTTTCCGGCGTGCTTTCGTCGCCGCCATTGTCCTCGTCCTTCTTGTCACCCTCCTTCTTGTCCTCGTCCTTCTTGTCCTCGTCCTTCTTGTCCTCGTCCTTCTTGTCCTCGTCCTTCTTGTCCTCTTCCCGCCGGGTATTCTTCTTATCCTCCGCAGGCACATACTCATCGACGCTCTCCCACTCGCCCTCGGTTCCCTCCAGATCCGGGTTACACCTGAACTCAATCACCGTCCGCTGCACCCGCTGCTGGTACGTCGTCGCCCCCTGGAGCGTCAGCCGCAGCCCCTCCTTCTTGCCATCCTTTTGCGCCTCGTCGTCCTTGGGCAGCCGCTTCGCCTCCCACGCGACGGGGGTCTTGTCGTCGCCGAGCACGATGGGGATCACCTGGTCGATGTCGGTCGTCTTGCCCGTTTTCGGGTCCCAGCGGTGTTTGATCGCGCAGACTGAATACGTTCCTCTCCGTCAGCAACCGCATCCTTTCTCACAGGTTCGCACCACCGCTGACCCCTCTCTTCACACCCCCTCCCAAATAACACCCCCTTACCCGCCCTCCTCTCTGGCCACCTTTCTCTACCCCTGAACAAAAAGCCCCACCCTATCTACCCGACCCCCTACCTACCCGACCCCCTACCACAAACAAAGAGCAACAAAGTTCTCGAAGAAAAAAAACAAAAAGACATACCTCTCGTCCCATCAGGACACCGCCCCTCCCTGCCGACCCCCTCCTTCCTCTTGAGCGCCCCGCACACGTCCACCGCGTACGTCGTGTTGTGCCACGTCGGCGGCGTGTACTCGCTCGTCACCACGGCGTGCGGCCCCGCGAGCGCCTGCAGGTTGTACCGGTGCCCGTCGACCTGCACCTTGTCGCAGGCCAGCGGGGCGTTGGAGCCCGCAGCCGCCGCCGCCGCCGCAGCCGCCGCGTCGTCTATTACCGATGCGGTTGTTGCTGCTGTCGGGGCGAGGGTGGTGAGGAGGAGCAGCGGGGCGGCCAGGCTGGGCCACCAGGCGGAAGGCGTCTTCATCGTGGTTTTGTTTTTGTTTGAGGAGTTTGGTGGTGTGGTGTGCTGTGCTGTTTGAGATGGGAAAACGAGAAGAGATAAGGTGTTCGGTTCGGAGAAACGAGGCGCTTCGTTTCGTTCGCAAGCTGGTGTGTGTCGCGTGTGGAGAAAGCGAGGATGGGCAACCGATGACGGGGTTTGTCCTGTACAAATACCGCTACCCTACCGCCGCGGAGGAAATGTCGTGATGGCTCAAAAAGAAGGAATCTATTAACGACAGATGCAGAAATGGACCGAGGAGAGCTCGACTCGATGGCTCGTCGGGATGCTCGCTGTGTCGCGCCGCAAAGGGGAAAATTAAACGTTAGCGGCAGTGATGTTCGGGACCATGCGCTGAAATGGGCATGGAGCATGGAGCTCTGAACCAGTTCCGCCAGGCTTGGCCCATTCCGTCATCAGCTTCGGACCTGGCTGTGGTCCGTGCCCCTATCAGAATCCCGAGAGGACGTGATGCGTCACGTGCACCCCCTGATCCAACCTCCAAGCGCAACCCCTTTTTCTCAAGACAATCACCTCCCCACCAAGTTGAGGTAGGATCCTGGAGTAGCCCCCACAATCATAGGGCTTTCCCTTTTTTGAAACCGTCTATTGATACACCTTCCTGCCATCATTAACATACAACATCCGCGCCATACAGCAGAACCTACAACCCAACTTTCTCTGGACCAGGCCAATGCCAATGCCAATGCCAAATGCCAATGAACGCTAAACCCCACCCCAACCCAGTTACCCAGGGTATATATAGGTGTACGTGAAAGAAAGAAGGCAACAAGAACAACGCACAACAGACCTCGCAACGGCCCCGAAATCCCCAGAGGGGCTGGCTGCCTGTGCAGAGAAACCAACCAAACCAAGTCAAGCCAAAAGACCAAAAGACCAAAGAGATAGGAACCATCAAACCCATTCCCTCCACTTCGTCACCGTACCCCCCCAAACCGGTCCTGAACCGGGCCGTGAACTCCAATTCCAGCCCAAAGCAAAAAGCAAAACCGAAGCTGAATGTCTCCCCTTTCACCTACTAAGATCATCGCGTCCGTCCGTCCGTCGTAAGTCGGCATCGCCCAACCGTAAATGATGAATCCCAAGGCCGAATAAACCCCAAGTAGAAACACACACTTCTCAACCATCCCGGTTCCACCTTCTCGGGTTTGACCATCACAATTCTAAGTAACCACGCCTCCTCGTCCTCGTCCTCTCCACCTTGAGGGCTCTCCCCCCCCCATCTCCCTGACCTAAATCATCCCTCCCCCTCACATCCCCTGCCCCATCATCCCCCCCTGCTGCGCCTGCGCCTGCTGCATCGCCTGCTGCTGCTGCGCTTGCTGCTGCGCCTGCGCCATCGCCTGAGCCTGTTGCTGTTGCTGCTGCTGTTGCTGCTGCTGCACCTGCGCCAAGTTCATCCGATTCTGCTGCAGCATCGTCAGCACCGTATTCCGCGCCTGCACCTGGCAGCTCCGCCGGAACTCGGCGAGCTGCTCCTCGGGGATGTTCCCGATCCCGCCCCCGCCAAAGCGCGCGGCGAACTGCGGGAGGTTCTTGGCCACCAGCGCCTGCGTGTGGTTGCGCACCTGCGCCTGGACGGCCGGGTGGTTGAGGGCGGCGAGGTACGCGTGCGCTTGCTGGTTCTGTTGGGCCTGGCCGGGTTGGCCGGGTTGGCCGGGCTGGCCGGGCTGCTGCGGGAGTTGGGCGGCTTGCTGAGCGGCTTGCTGTTGGGCCGCCGCCTGCTGCTGGGCGGCTTGGTGCTGTTGGGCCTGTTGCTGCTGCTGCTGTTGCTGGGCGGCGGCAGCGGCCGCGGCGGCTTGTTGCTGCTGGTGCTGGGCGAGCTGGAGTTGCTGCATGGCGGCCATCTGGGCGGGGGTCATGCCGTTCATGGCCATCATGTTCTGACCCCGCGCCGCTTGGGCGGCCATGAACTGTCGTTGCGCGGCCTGCTGAGCCTGCATCGGGTTCATCTGGCCCATCTGCGCAGCCTGCTGTTGCATGTTGCTAAGCTGCTGCGAGTATTGCGCCGCGAGCTGGGCCTGAGAGGGCTGGTTCATCATCTGGCCGCCCCGCTGTTGCTGCTGCTGCTGCTGCTGCATCAACAACTGTTGTTGCTGCTGCGTCATCCGCTGTTGCTGGGCGATCTGGTGCTGGACGGCAGGGACGCCGTTGATCATGCCGTTGTGCTGCATTTGCAACATTTGCTGGTGCTGTTGCATCATCCGCTGCTGCTGGGCGATTTGCGCCGCGTTGAGCCCGACGTTGGGCACCTGGACCATCCCTTGCGGTGTCATAACCATGGTGTGTCCCAGCTGCTGCGCGGCGCTCATCATGTTCGGAGGCGGGCTGGCCTGCGTCATGCGCGGAGTCGGCACAACCTGAGGCCGCGTGATGGGCGTGGCGTGTGGCATGTTCGGGGTCGCGCTGGGCATTCTGGGCGTGCCTGCGTGGCTCTGCTGGCTACCGCGCGCCGACATGTTGGGCGCCATGGGTGCGGCCATCGGATGGTTCTGAACCACAGACGGCGGTCGTGCGGCTGGACTCCCTGCCTGCCCACCCATGTTCGAGTTGGAGTGCTGCATAGCCACACCCGCCATGCCCATCGGGGAGGAAGCGATCTGCGGCGTGTTCTGCCGGACGATCGGCGATGACGCCTGGGGTTGTGACACCTGAGGGAACCTGGCTTGCGGTTGAGGCGCCATGCTGACAGGAACTCCGCCAGTCATGCCTGTCGGCAAAGGACTGTGATGAGGGTGCGCGTGGGGAGTACCCATGGCCGAGGCGTTGGCGTTCTGCTGGGCTTGTGCCTGGGCCTGGGCCTGGGCTTGCGCGTGTGCCTGGGCTTGCGCTTGCGCCTGAGCCTGGGCTTGCGCCTGGGCCTGAGCCTGAGCCTGAGCTTGTGCCTGCTGCATCCGTCTTTGCGTGTCCTGCCGTTGCTGTTCGCGAAGTGCCTGCTCCTTACGCTGGCGCTCGGCCTCGGCTTGCCTCGCTGCGAGCAGGGCGGCCTCCTGTTGCTGCTGCTGCTGCTGCTGCTGTTGTTGTTGCTGCTGTTGCAGTTGCTGCTGCTGCTGCTGCAATAGCTGTTGTTGCTGCTGCTGCTGTTGCTGTTGCTGTTGCTGTTGCTGCTGCTGCTTTTGAACCTGAAGCTTCCGCTCGTTCTCGGCCTGCTTGGCCTTCTCCAATTCCTTCTTCTCTTCATGCTCGCGCCTAATTTCAGCGATGACCTTGAACCGCTCGAACCTCGGCTCCCACGCTGCTGCTCCGCCCTGGCCGTCGCCATCTGGGCCGTTGCCGCCACCCTGCCCTCCGGCCATCTTGGACGTGAGACGCTCGTCCAGGGTAAGCATATACCGTTCCTGGCCTGCGGCCAGAGCCTCGTCGGCCGCCATCTCGGCCACGGTCCTCTTACGCGTCTTGGGCTGAGGCGGCGGCTGGGAGTGTTCGGGGTGCGCAAGCTGTTCGAGTTTGACGATCGTTTCTTCGAAGTCCTTGGCCGGCTCCAGGTCTAGGTGCGGCGTGGTCGCCAGTAGAATCTGGGCCTCGGCTTCGTAAATGTTGCTGGAGTCGAGTTCCATCCGCTCCTTCTTCTGCTTCTTTGCGGGCGGCGGCATGCTTGCAGCAGTTGGTGTTGGCGGCACCGCAGGGGTCGCCGGGGGGATAGCACCGTCAGCACGGGCATCAGACGCCCCTCGAGGCGTCGTCGTTTTGATGGCGAGATCCGTGTGCAGACTCTGCTGTGTGGGATGCAGCACGATGGTGACGATCCTGGGCTTGGGGGTGCCCTTGCCCTTCTGCCCGTCTGTGGGGCGCTCGGGGCCGGCATGTTCTCCTTGTCTTTTCTCGTCGGCCGTCTTCTCCGCCGCCGAGTTCGACGTCCCATTCGTCGAAAGGTTCTCCTTGGGGTAGGGGACGTAGGGCGATGGGGTTATGTATTGGTTGTAGTTGTGTATGGAAAAGGGGACCGTTTTGCTCGAGGCTGATGTGGGTCGGGCGGCGTCCTTGGCTTGGGCCGCTGATTTATGGTCGTGTACCTCGACAATCAGACAGCCGTCGTAGAAAGGAACGCCCCACATGGTAAAGTAATCGAGCATGTCGTGCGGAACGGTGCGGCTCCGCAGGTGTTCGATAAATAACCGCATGGGCGAGTGGTACTGGAACATGCCCTCCTGTTGGTCAAATCGAAAATGTGTCTGATAGAGGTGAACGATCAGGGACGGGGGGTTCCCCGCGAACTTCCTGAGGATGTGGGCATCGGTAACCACTGCGGTCGGTGTTAGCAATCCGTGGCGTGGGCGTGGGCTGCGCAACAGAGCAAGACAAACCATAGGGTGGCGGCTCGGTGACATGGGATGAAGAGAGATCCGGAGCCATGCTGGCGGACCTGAGACCGGCGCTTCTTTGGCCCCTCCCGAGCACTTGCCCCGGGCCGTCTCTGCGCTGCCGGTTTTGGTGGGCGGACGGGCGTCGGGATTGGCCCGTTCGTCGTCGGAGGATTCGAAGGCTGTCGGGGGACAGCCGAGGGGTAGCGCGCTTTGCCGACATGGAGGGCGATGGCGACGAGCGCGAAGTGATGACACCGTTGGTTTGGATCCCCGGGGGAATGGGGCGTTTGATCTTTGTCGGGGCGGGAGCCACCGGGGCAGCGACAACAGTGGGCGCCATTGAGAGGGCCAGCTGCTGCCCGAGGGCAGCAATGCGCGGGGAGTCGGCGATGGCCGAAACCGGTAGCTTCCCCAACAAGCAGATTCAAGAACGTGTAGGGAGTTGTGCGCGTGGTGCGGTGGATTGTGAAGCTTGGGCGAGGAGCGGGCAATCGATCCCTGGCGGTGAAGTCCGCTGCAGCACTGGGGTAGTTGTGGCCGATATCGATTGGGGGAGTGAAGGACTGTCGTTGGAATCGTGTTCGGAAGCTGGAAGCGATGCGCGGAGCACTCGCGGCAGTCGGGGCGTCGTGCGGCAAGGGGGTGTCTGACGATGGAGCAACGGAGCAACGGCCCTGTTTTTCGTGTCGCGACCAATGACGTCGCGGATTGGCCGAGAAAGCCCAACGGGCAAAAAACCCCGCGGCGCAATCAGTTCCTGGGAGGAGGCCGCAGAAGATGAGGGCGCAATTACCGCGGTGGGATGCAGGCGCGATGGCTGTCTGTTTGTCTTGGGTGGTCGCTTGATGACGGTCGGCTCTTTGTGTGGGGTGGTGTCTTTGGCGATCCAATCCCTGCACGACGGCTACGGATGGGTCCTGGCGTTTACGAGGCGCCTTGGCAGGAGAGCCGCATCACGTGCGGCTTCACAGAAGATCGAGAGAGGAGGAAAACAGATGAGATTGAGCTGCTGCGGTAGATGTTGGGGAAGGCTGCTTGCAGGAAATGGACCAACAGACTGCATGCAATTATTGCGCATTGCTCCCAGGTAAGGACCTTCAGGTAGGTGAGGAGAGCCCTGTGTTTTGTACTGGGTACGGCTCTGCACCTTGATTCTGTTTGGTGCAAGTTACAGTGAAGTTACAGTGGGTTTTATCATCCTTCAGCCAAGTCGTCTTCGTATCTGACCCTATAACACTGGAACATCCTAACCTACAGGAACGGGGAACTGGGGAATTGGGAATTGGGAAATGGGAACTCGCAGATACAACAAGGGGAATCACTTCATCACCGCCATCACCGCCATCATCGCCATCGTCGCCATCGTCGCCATCGTCACCACCCGCAGGCTCGTAATCTTTCACGTCATGTCCGCCGTTACTCCTTGCCCTGCACGCGCCGCGCCCAGTCGTCCTGCACCCGCAGCCCGTCCACCACCACCACCACGCGCCCGCGCCCGACGGTCCTCGCGGTGCCACCACAGCTCCTTCCTTGCCCGGCTTCTCTCGCCTCCGACTCGCTGTCCGCCAGCCCGCCGTGCCCGCTTTCCGCCCCGACCACCAGGATCACGTCGTGCCGCAGCCACGTCTGCAGGTTGCTCACCACGCTGCCGTTGTCGCCCGACAGCGACTCTTGCAGGTAGATGATCTCGGGCTGGATGTGCCGCAGGATGTGCGAGTGGCCGTTGGCCGACGTGAACGTCAGGATCATGCTGTCCTTCTCCACGAGCGCCTGCGCCTGCGCGTAGACGGCGTTGAACGACGGGTCGGCCGAGGATGCGCTAACCCTGTGAGGCTCCCGTTAGTGGACACAGTCTTTCTTGATTGGAAAAGATGGTGGAAGACCAGTGCACTTACAGAGGGCTCTTCGCGTCGTCCGTGGTCTGCGCCTGGGCATGGTCAATGTTCGAAAAGGAAGAGCTCAGCGAGGGAGGCGGCTTGTTGCTGGACGTGTCCAGGGCCGTGTCTTTCAGATTGGGCGCGTAGATGAGCACGTAGAGCTTGATCTTGGAGTGGTCAAGGTGGCGAGGAATGTGGGACAGGATAGACTGTTTTCTACTCGTCAGCATGTGAAAATAGCCCTCGACGCAACTCCTTGACTCCTTATCACTCACAGCATGCTCGTGGAACCCGTCGGCATCAATATCGTCCAAGTGGTTGTCTGCCGACACGACAATGGCAACCTTCTTCCGGCGCTTGTTAGTCTCCTTGCTCTGCGACGGCGCGACGGCCCGGTCCTGCTTGGCGTCCGCCTCCTCGGACCACGTCTCGTGGTCTGCATATGCCGACTTGTCCTCCTCCCGGATGGCCGCCAGTGCGCTACCTACAGCCGCGCCGGCGGCAGTCACCCCGGCGGCGACGGTCCTCTTCGCGCTGTCGAAGAATTGCTGCGGGCTCGGGGTGCGCCGCAAGGCCGCCCAGCCGGAGCTCGACGAGTCTACCGGGGCAAGGCCGGCGTCGCCGGAGCGAGGCTGCGGGCCGTCGAACGCGGGGGTCTTTGGGTCCGCGCCGTCCTTGGATGCGCCGTAGGCGGGGTTGTCCCCATAGTCGGCATTATCGTAGTCGAGGTCCTGGAATGCGCCGGGCTGCTCGGTGTCCTCGTGGTCGTCGTCCTTGCGCTGGCTCCAGACCCAGGCGGCAACACCAACCGTCGCGACGGTCACGGTCACGGCGAGGGGCACCCAGTGGTTCCATACCCCGCGGCGGCGGGACGACTCATATGGCGGCGACATTGATGGCGCAGCGATCGATCATTGCGCTGCCGGCAAAGGCAGGGGGGGTTGGGGAGGTGGTGGTTCTCGCGTGGAAAGCGGGTTGGAGACGATGTGCAGCTAGATCGCGCCACAGTCGAAACCAGTCTTCGTCAGGTCGAAAAAGTCCAAGTCAGGGTCGGTTCAGGGTCGGTTCAGAGTCTTCGCAGCTCGGGGTGCGAGACAAGACCCCGGAATCATGTGGCTGGTGTTTGTGGTGCCGAAGGCTGGGGATCGGCTTGTTGATGCGCCCCCCAGCTCCACGAGCCGAGCTCCATTTCCGGCCCAAAACCGAGGCTGGTGGTTGGCCGGGCAAGGAAAACAGGAGCCAGGCGCTGGTGCCAAGAGAAAGGGGTGCGTTTCCGCCCCGCTTTTCAGCCTTCCATGTTTCTGGTGCAGCTGAGTGCAGGAAAGGAAACAGTGGAAGCATGTGTGACGCACGGGCCATGCAACCCTCGTTCTCAGTGGTGGGCATTCAATGTGGGGCTTGAGCTTGAAGTGGGATGTGTGGATTCCGTTTCTTCATGAACCACTTTCATCAGTGAGTCAGTGCAAGAAAAGGCTTCATCAAAGAACAGCCGCAACCTTACTGTGTAGACAACAACGACAACCAAACGCCAACCACGCGCCAACACCTGTCCCCACTCTTCCCCGACGGCAAGGTGCATTGCGAGACTCACTCATTGGGGCCATCCTCAAGCCTCCAGTTCTCCAAAAACCAAGCCAATTCGTCGATTGCGGGGCAAAAGCAGCTGTTGCGATGCCCCACGCAGTCAGTATCGCGACCCCCGGGCTCCAGGCCCTGATCCTGTGTGGTCCGGGCAGCTCGTTCCCAACCTTCACAGCCAACCCCGATGAGAACCCCAAGGCCCTCCTCCCGATCGCCAATCGGCCCATGGTCTGGTATCCGCTCGAGTTCTGCTACCGAGCAGGGATAACAAGTGGGTGTCCCTCCTCAACTCTGTGGGCATTACCGCTATGAGTGAACATCATCGTATTGGGCTCGGCGGCGGTATCAAACTTCACTTCTGCGATCTTGGGGCTAACAGGCCTCAGACATTACCGTCATCTGCCCGCCCTCGGCTGAAGAGGCCATCTCCACCGCCCTCAAGACAAACCCCTTCCTGACCAGCTTGCCCTTCCCCAGGCCAGATCTGCTGGCGCCAAAGGATCTGGACCAGAACACAGGGACAGCCGAGATCCTCCGTCTCCCTGAGCTGCAAGAGATTGTCACCTCGGACTTTCTAGTCCTCCCGTGCGACCTTGTATGCGAGCTGGGTGCCGACAAGCTGCTGCAGGCATGGATGGTCAAGTCAGCCAGCCTCGAGGACCTCGTGGGCGACTCGCACTCCCAGGGCCCGCGAAGCGGCGGCATGGGCGTATGGTACCCGACCAAGACGGGCACGCCCATCAAGGGCGAAGAAACCGACTTTGTGGCCACCATCCCCCTGCCGCCATCAACAGTCCTGCCGGCCAAGGGCTCCCTGTTCCCTGACATGGCCAAAGTCGTCTACTCCCTACCAACAGACTCGCTCAAGGATCTCCTTGAAGAGAAGAAGGGCTTCCCCCTCCGCCATGCCCTCCTCCGGCAGCACCCCCGCGTCCGGATGCTCACCACCCACCGCGACGCCCATATCTACATCTTCCCGCACTGGGTCATGCAGCTCATCAAGGAAAACGAGCGTCTCGAGACCCTCGGCGAGGACGTCGTCGGGTGGTGGGCCAAATCGACCTGGCAAAAGGGCCTCTCCAGCAAAGTCGGCCTCGACACCGTCCTCCGCCGACCCGCCAGCGACACCTCCGACGGCCACCTCACGCCCAGCGGCGGCAGCACCACCCTCCCGCCGCGCAAACTCGCCCTCGACTCGCGCGCGACCGACGCCCCCAACCCGGTCATCACCGTCAAGAACGGCAGCAGCGGCAGCAGCGCCAACACCAGCAGCGCCAACAGCGACGACGGCGCCCACCCGGACGCCTCGTCCTCCTCTTCCCCTTCCCCTCCCGCGCCCACAATCCCCCCCATGCTGGCCTACATCCACCCGCCCTCCCCACGGCCCCACTGGTCCGCCGCGTCGACACCGCCCAGCTCCTCCTCCAAATCTCCCTGCAGCTCGCCAAGCTCCCCTCGCTCGAGGAAACCGGCCCGGACTCGCCAGCCTCCCCCTTCGCCCACGCCCGCAAGGTCGCCTACCCGGAGGGCGTCAAGTCGCGCACCACCATCACCAAGGCCGACAGCCTGGTGGCCGACAACGTGACGGTGCAGGAGAAGACGTCCATCAAGGAGACCGTCGTGGGCGCCAACTGCCAGATCGGCGAGGGCGCCAAGCTGTCGCAGTGCCTGCTCATGGACGGCGTCGTCGTCGGCAAGAACTGCAAGCTGACCAAGTGCATCCTGGGCAAGCGGAGCGAGATTGGCGAGGGGTGTGTCCTGACCGAGTGTGAGGTGCAGGAGAATTTGTTGGTGGAGGTCAAAAGTGAGTCTCCCTTTCTTTCTCTCTTTTCTCGTCCGTCTTTGTCTACAAGTAGTGGGGTTGCACTTCGAATTTCCATTCTTGTCAAGGGGCAGTTATGCTAACATGATGTTTCCTTCCTTATCAACACAGCTGAAGCAAAAGACGAAAAGTTCATGTCCTCTTCCGGCCTGGAAGCCACCGAGCAGGAGCTGGACGCCTTTGATGACGACGACGGGATAGACGCCGGCGGCGACGACGATGCCGAGGACTAAACCTGGTAGACTCTATTGTTAGAGAGATCTGAAATAACTGAAACCCATCTTGGCAGCTCAACCACAACGAGCAAGTGGTATCCGAATACCTGGCCGGTCGTCGGTGAGCCAAAATCAGCTGAGCTGACCGTTACGTGGTGGCGTGTTTGACTGCCAGCAGAGGGTCCCCACATCTGAGGCTGTACTGCACGGCAACCCCCTGGCCTGGCTGCTGGCGGGTATGCGCGTCTTCTGTCGCCACGCCCAAAATAGTCCCTTTTTCCGCGCTGCTGGGCGCGGCTGCGGCGTACGTTGCAAGCAATCGCGGAATTTGTCACCGCCGTCGGATAGTGTAGCGGTCTGTAAAGAACAACAACGATGTTGGGGGCCGTTTGCCACAACTTGCGTCTCTTGTCATGTGCTTGCAGTGAGGGTGGTCGCCGATGTTTTCCAGAACCCTTCTATGCCCTTGGCGCGGACAGCGACTGGTGCCCAGTCACGAGGAAAACATGGTACACGACGAGAACATTGGTCGATATCACATGCAGCAGGCTCAACCGCCGGCCTTCTGAGCCTTGGGCAGGGATCATGGAAGCCTTGGCTGTTTGCTAGTCGGCGAGGAGGCTGAACGCTTCCCTCGCCTTGTCCCTGTTCCGTACCTCTAGGGCTGAGGAGGAACAAGCAGGTGATTCGCCTGCTGGTGAGAGGAACCATCTGGTTGCATAGCCCGGCTCATGGAAACCGGGGAAGAAGCGGCCGACTTGGTGTGCCGTGTCCAGATGCGCAAAAGAATCGAGTTTGTGACTCGCATGACGCTGTGTTGCCCATGTCGTTGTCGCACGACGTGCGGTAGTTCTATTCCCAGGACGCGGCCCGCTCATCGGATGAAGCCCCTTGCATGGCGGCAACGCTCTTTGTTCATGATCCGCTGTTCGCATTCATGCCACATGTGCTGCCTGCCACGTCTTCCGAATGCGGTAGCGCAAATCGCCCAAGTCGGCGAACAACGTGGGACAGCGCGGTGAACTGCGGGGGCCGCAAGAATCCAAGCATCAATACGCGTGCCGGTTCCAAGCTTTGGACCAAGAATTGGCTTAGGGCCCTCCGCCCATACCACCACGTGGACTAGGCGCCCCGACGTCGGATACGGACTTTCTTGCGCTTTCCCTAAGCCCCATTCACAACGAGTCCTGCTGCCTGAGATGAATGCAGAAATCCGGAAAGCAAATGGTCCTCCAGAGGGACTTTGGATTGTCCGAGCTGGATTGACTGATATCGGCGGCTGACACCAAGAAGAGTTGGCACCTGGGTCAAGACTTGGATGTCTGAATTGAGTCCCGAGCGGTGGCCTTGTGTCAGGAACGCCCATCGGTCAGGTTACACAAAAAAGCCAGCCTTCTGGGCGTCTCTACCCTTATCTGTTTGGAGCCATTGAGTAAAGGGTAAATGCCACGTTGGAAGCAGTTGACTCAGGCGGCAGTCGCGGTGTCGTTGCATGTGAACGAGGGTTCCAGGAATAGAATGCTCATAGGTGCTCCCCATCTTCCCACAGCCTGTCCTAGTGGCTCGTTTCGATGACGAGTTTGTGTGAATGCCATTGTGTGCCGGGGTGGGAAAACGTGGTGTCTTGTGTGACGGCAGCGGTGAAGCCGGCGCCTTCAATGAACCGGGGATGACAAAAGTTTTCGGCTCCGGGAAGTGGCCGGGCTGACTCGGGAGGAAGGCCTGGCGTATATTGCTGCGCCTTGTTGGGTCTCTGAGGTTGGACGACGAACCTGGTGGAGGGTAGAGCGGAACAGGACCGTTGAGGGGACGGGTCAAGGAGTGTTTGCGATACCCTTGTGAGGGTCTTTTCAACAGTTTTCCTCGGTCGGTCGCCTAAACAGGAGCAAAGACAAGTGCCGCACCCCGGAGGGACGGCGTTGGCCGAGGATGTGATGTCGAATCATGGCGGCGAGCCGGCGCCAATGCATTCAGGAAGCTGTTAGGGACCCAATTAAACGTGGGAGCGGTTGCGCTAACTCTTGGGTGGCGCACCCTTTCGAGGTCATTTTGAGAAGGGGACGGCGATGAGCACAGCAAGTCGCCGTTCAAGTGCGGGGCACTCGAATCTTCTGTGGTGCAGGAGAGAAAAGAGTTCAATGCCACTCACTCACCACCGGACAACAGGCTGTCAAACTACCCTTGGGTAGGTAAGGTCTCGGATCAAGACATATAGCGGACCCAGGGAGGTTGACAGTTTCAGGATTGATGAATTCAAGACAGACGAGGGAGACTTCTTGGGACTCTGCTTAGGAAGGCGCGCTGTGTCAGAGAAAGGAAAGCGGAACAATGGTGCAAGGAGCCGGGTTGCTCGCAGACGGACCCGGCATCAAAAATCGCACCAAGACAGAAAATGGGAGATGTTCGTGTGCTCCATGGTCCCCGAGAGCGCCAGTTCAGAGGATGGAGGACGGCAGGTGTGTTTGCCTCATCCATGCTGGCACACCTACTCAACGTCGGGCAAATCCAGACTGGCGCCCTCCATGCTGTCAAGACTGCGTGTCTCCTTCTTTGCCCTCCAAATCGACAGCAGTTACGACTTGGTGGGCAAATCGCTGGCACTGGCCAGGACGGTGATCCCTGAGAAATCACGACCCACAAGCCCACATTGGAGGTGCCTGCGAACCCGCGTCACGGACAGTGCCAAGTCGAGTTGACGTTGAGATAAAGTTAAGTACATCGTACCACAATCGTAGCACAAGGTGCCCACTTTTTGTTAGCGGCAACAAGCCCCCAGATGATCTCTCGATCGCAAGTGGGTCCCGTCCCTGTCAAAGTCAGCCGACCACTGCAGCAGCGCTTTCTCATTCAGGAACCCTGCATCCCGCGAGTTGGCAGGAAGCTGCCAGGCAAGTTCCTCTTCCGAGCAGCTGGATCTCGCACAGCCAGCCTAAGGGCCAAGGGCCAAGGGCAGCAGCATCCCCACTGCCGAGCATTTCCGTTTCTGGCACCCACCACAGTCCGGCCCGACCTGTGTCGACGTGATTTACCTGTTTCGCGCTTCCAATGCCTTCCCTTTCTCTCGCTTCATCCAGCGCTCATTGTTCGGCGTATTTGGTCCCTCTACAGGGATCAGACGACGGAAGGGCTGCAGCGGAGCCCTCCTGACGGAAGTCTCCTGCCAATCCAAGTCTTGGGCCCAATGTATGGATGCTTACAATGCCTTCGTCTTTCAGGGCAAAGAGCTCTATTGCCCATGCAGCCGGGCCTCACCCGAGCGACAGAGTACCCAACTCTTGCCCATCTCTGCTGAATGATCTGTCTATCTGTCTTATTTAGCAATCCACACGCGAGAGCGAGAGCAACACGTTTCCATTCCTGCCGTGTGTTGTCGCCATTCCAGGTCCTCGGCCTGAGGTAGTGCCAGGGTATGATGGAGCAAGTCGCCCCAGACTCTCGGCTGATCTGCGTTGTGGCTTTGGTGGTGGGACAGCGTACCCACGGATACCCCTGTCCCCCTCCATCCTCCCCCAGTTTGTCCCAACGGTAGCCGCATTGGTCTGGCTGGTCGACCTTTTAGGGGCGGTTTGGGACCGACACACCATCTCAGCCCTCATGTTTGGCACCTCAGCAAGCGGGGCTGCTCTCCTGCGTCGAGACCATCGGTGTAGCACCCTTGTTGGTTCCTGCGTGGGCGGCGGCGTCGCTCCAGTGGGTCCAAGTCAGGGCTGGGATTTGTCTCCCATGATAGCCTGTCTCCGCACGGCCGTTCTCTTGCTGCCCTGGAGATCCCGAGACTGCCTCATTATGTGAGCGACAGTGTGGTGGGGACCTGACCCAGAGGCGATCCTTCTTAAACGACACCCTCTCGGCGAGTTGAGCCGCGGCATTCCTCAATGTCCCCTATATGGGCGACCCAGTTCCCTCTTCGAGACTCGCTCTGTCTCTCTCGTGTCTAAGGGGCACGCCTGGCTTCCTGGCTTCCTGGCGATCTTCTTGAGCTCCTGTGTACTTATCTCTCGGAACTCCTCCATTCCTTTCTCCCCTCATCCTCAGGGTGAACTTGTCTCCCCTCGTCATCTACACTCTCTTCCCTTTGCATAATTCTCCGGCAACGTGGTTGAGGCAAGATGGAACTCACCGGGGTGTCAATGTGCAACATTCAACTCGACTTCAATGACGATGTCAACTTCGACTTCAGCAGCCTGGCGGTGAGGTGCCCGTCGGGCAGCATCAGCGACTCTTCTTATGCTTCATCCAGCTTTGGCCCTCACACACCAACTTCGGGCCGTTCGACTCCGCCATTCTCAACTTCATTCGACTTTGGTTCTTCCTTTGCTGCGTCCGTTGACTCGGTCCCATTTGATGTCACGACCCCGTCCTCGGCAACCTCGACGTACTTTCCCATGACCCCCGAGGCCGCGCCCGTTTCAGACTATACCTACCCCGTCTTCCCAGCCACGCCCTCGCGAGGGCATTTTGGGGTCCCTGGTCATCAGCTCAGCAGCTGCGGTACCCAACTGACGCCCTCGCAAAGCATGCACTGCGGCTTTCTCGTCAACCAGCTCGGTCCCCATCCATCTTTGGCAACAGCATCCTCAGTCATGGCACAGTTTGACCACCTATCTGATATGGCATCCCATTGGGCGTACCCGGACAGTCCCATCAGCTTTAATCAACATTCTGCCACGACGCGGGTGGACTCGGTTCCCTCGAGCAAGCATGAATTTGTCCCATCCATCAAGCAGGAATATGAAGACGAGGCCATGACGCCGTTCTGCTCCTCAACCACCGCAAGGAAGCGGGCTCTGATGGGCGAGGCGCGACACAGGACGACAGCGCTCCAGCACGCGCAGTGGTCTTCTCCACGATCCAATGCGCGGACAACGCAGGTCAAAAGGGAGAGGAAGCCGCGCGCCGCGAGGGGAAACGTCGGGAACAACGACCTCGACGGCGAGAACAGCAATGACAGCGACGAGGATCACGATGACGATGACGATGACGATTGCAACTTTGCGGTAGACAGCATCGAGCCAAAGAGCACGTTCAAGTGTCCCGTGGCAGGCTGCAAGGCCAAGCCGTACCGCCGAAACGAGCACATGAAACGACACATGAAGTCGTAAGGCACCCTTTTTTGAATCTACTTTCCCAACCCATCCACCCTCATACCCGTTCCATCCCATCAAAACTAACAACTACCTCTTCTCTAGCGTACACGGCAAAGCCCTCTACCCCTGCAGCTGGTGCAAGCACGTCGCCAACCGCATGGACAACCTCGAGGCGCACATCAAGCTGCACACGCTGGTCCGGCCCAAGTCCGGGGGCAAGCCGCGCGTGGACTACTACCCCGGTGCGGTCCTGCAGTACGAGGAGATGATGAAGAAGAATGAGAGCCGCCGGCGGAGGAGTAAGAAGCTCAAGAAGCGGCCGACCAGCTTTGGGGTGTGAATAAGGGATACTTTGGCCAGCAACAACAGCGAAGAGGTTGATGGTGATGGTGATGGGTTATGGGTGATGTTTCGATGAGCATGGGTGTTTTTCTGGTAATGCTAATGTACGTTTTACGGGAGAGAGAAGGGTTCTGGGATGTGGGCTCAACGAGATGGGATACGGATTGGACAGGGCTTGGACTAGGGGAACGGGTCAGTGGCCACAGTGTTGGGTTGCATTCAGTGCCTGGCTAGGAAGGAAGGCCCTCAGCGGGAAATGTAAGATGTGTGGTGAACTAAGGTAACTACGGTTATGGTCTGGTACTGCGGTGAAAATCAGGGGGTGGAGGGGCCTTGGTTAACACGGTAATGTATGATGTATTGGCTGCTAGATGGCTCAAAACCAAAAACAAATACAAATACAAAACAAGACAAAGTATTGAAACAACCCCTGGTATCATCACGTTCTGGACGTTTGTGGAATTTCTGAGCAGTGTTCACGCCCTCAGCACTCGAGACGCAGCCAGCCAGCCACAGCAGCCATCTTGCATGTTGCACCATCCTATGTTGTGTTGTCGCTGTGTTGGTTCAGGACCGGCCGAGTTTCCGCCTCTTTTTGTTTTGGCCTGGACGTGCTGCATGTCTCAGCCCAGGCATGCCGCAGGAGGGCGTTCTGGGCGAGACAAGTGCAGGCAGGTCGCCGAGATCTTGCAGCTGGATGTCTTGGTTGCTTTTTTCCCCCTCGGATCCTGTGCCGTGCTCGGTTGTGGGGGCGGGATAGATCTGATCCCCAGCGCAATCGAGGCTAAGCTACGAAGTTTGTTTGCCGTGTCATCCTTGTCCTCCATTTTTGGATGGTGGTTAAATCAGATTGTTTGATAGCATCTGGGATTGCTTCTCTTGAGGGAGTAATGGTGGAGGAGGAGATCGGATAGTGGGAGGTGTGAGGTGAAAGTGGGCTTGCGTGCCACAAATCTGTGTGTTACCTGATGGAAGACACGCCGATTCGAGGTGTGGTCACATTCTGGTGAAAACATATGCCAGTCGGTAGCCAGTAAGATGCGAGGGTAGCCAACTCTTTGGGAGAGTGCCGAATTGTGATGGTGTGCGACTCCAATAGCGTCGAATGCCCCCCACCGACACAATGGCGGTGGTTGAGTTGAGTGGTTGAGGTCGAGGGTTCCAACGCAGCAACCAGAGCATGGAGTGTGTGTCGGATGTACCTGGATGCAGAGATCTGCACAGGGGGCAAGGAATTGAGATGGATTGCGTGAGGGCTGCCAGGCGCATGCTCGAGCATCAGACTGAGCACCGGATCGCTTTTCCCAGACTGGGCGAGAGCCGTCCTCCCGCGTCAGTCCAGATCTCATGTATCGGGCATTGTGTTTTTGGGTTTATTCCCTGATCCTCGCTGCCTCGCCAGCAACTCAAGAAGCAAACTGCCCTTTGATCGGGCAGCCCGACGCTTGTGTGTCCTGTGCCCAGGTGACTCGGCCAACGCCTGGGATAACCCCGCCTGCAAGCCACACCTCTTGTGAGACACCATTAACTCCGAGCCCGCCAATACTGTCTCTCGAAAGCCTCGGAGGGTTGTGGGAGCGGCAGGCGCAGTCAATAGAAATAAGCGTGCGATCCTGCAATGACCTGCAATGCGCTGCATGATGCTGTATGATTCAGAATCTCACAAGACATGTCACGTTCCGGAGTTTATTCTCCTGGAAGGAACGGGGATTGAGAAACGAAGGAGGGCTTCAACCCCTCACTTGCTGAGATAAGGATGGAAAGTATCGGTCCTTTGCAGGCAACAAGAATTCCCCATTGCTCAAGCATGGAATTTTGGGAAGTGACAGCTCTCAAATGTGATGTTCCCATCTGATTGGACCACTTACACACCTCAGTGGTCAGTGGTTGATCTGGCGGCTACTGTCGGTTGACCCCAGTCACCACGGTATGGTTAAACCGGGGCGCTAGTATCCGCACCATCGGACTGCAATTATCGGGGTAGGACCCCCAAATTCAATGCCAAGGTCAGATCGACGGCTTTCTCCACCCGTCCACTTTCCCGCTTCAAGGCATGGCAGCGGCTGTGCAACAGTCAACGGTTGGCTTCCGGTGCTACCTCAGCTGACATGACCTCGGGCGCCGGCTCTGATGGATCTCAAGGCATCTCAGACACCCGTGCTACCGGGCCGAACGCAGGTTTCCCGGTTCCGTGGCTGGCGCAGCTGTCCGTGAGGGACCGATCCCCGATTCAACAGCCCCAATCCATTTCGAATGGAAGTGAAAGTGCCTGTGGCCCAAGCCTGCATCAACTCGCCCTGGCTCGTGCATGAACTCCTGTTCAGCACCTCGAATCATGGACCACATTGGCCTGCCGTCCTACCAAGAAGCAACAAAACCGCCAGACTGGCTGGCTCTCGTTGCCCGTATGTTCCCATCAGGGACTATGCGCGCCTCTGCCTCGTCTCAAGACGCTTCTACGATGAGTTCGCCCGCGCCTCTGGAATGACCCCTTGGCCGTCATCTGCATGCAAAAACCAACATCACGGCTAGTGTTCCCGACTTCGCTCATTTGCATCATGCATGCACGGTCTGACGCCGTGTAGATCTCGAGTGTGTCGGCCGCTTCGTAGAGCATGCCACAGCCGTACGCAAACCGGGGCCGACCAATTGTCCGCTCCTTCGACGTGCGATGTTTCCTCGCCGACCCTTCCGGTCCTTCCCAGTATGCCTACGCCGACTCCCATCTTGCCCATGGCATTCTTTCCATTGCGTGCCGCTTCCGCCGGCTGCACTGCCTGTTCCTGGATGGTCATCCTGGCGTGATGCCCGAAGAGCTGGTGAACCGGCTGGCATCCGACCCGCTCGGAGTGATCAAACCTCTGTTGCTCCTAAGCCTGGCACGATGCCAAGTCGAGCTTCCGATAGCCTTCTTTGCGTCCTTCTATCTGAAGCACGTCGTGTACTTGGATGTGTCTGACATGCCTGGCTCCCTGAAGAGCCCCCTGATCCAGCGGGCTCTAAGCCCGGCGCATCTGCCCGCCCTGCGAATTCTCAAGGCCCAGGGCCGAGAGATGGACAATCAAACCGCATCTCTTCTTTTCAAGAGTTTCTGGGAGCAGCTGTGGAGCGTCGACTTCAGCCGAAATAAAATCACGGATGACATCTTTGATGACATGCATCAGTTCTCTTTCCCAGCGCAGAACTCGAGGACAGGCGACTTTGCCATCGAGGGCCGTCTTCTGCATCTCCCCGAAGGCAGCGCCTCGTTTGGCAAGTTCTGTTTCGTCAGCGAGTCCAAATGGAGCGTCGATTTCACTCATCCTCACAGACACCATGCAGATGCTCCCTTTTACACGGCCCATGTGGAGGACGGGCCACTTCCCTCCATCAAGCCACGGTTGAATGGGCGAGTAAAGATTCATGACGACTCCCCCGATGCAATCAAAACTGTCTTCTCGGGCACTGCGGGCTCCCACGCGCCCTCACTGGAACACGCGCAAGGACTGGATATCTGTGAGCCCCACCAGGGCATCACCCACCTGTATCTGAACCGGAACAACATCTCCGCCGCCGCCCTGGCCAAGGTGATCAGATCATCCCCGGGGCAGTTGCAGCACCTGGAGTGCGACTCGCTGACGTTCAACCTCCCCGAGACCGCCCCTCCCTCCTGGCTCTCCAAGGCGCGCCTGTCAGGCACCCTCGGCTGGGCGCACGTTTTCCGCCCCGTGTTCTCAGCCAACCTGCAGGTCCTGCGCATCCACCACTCGCTGGTTACACAGCTGCTGTCTCTCCAGCTCGCGGGCCTGACGCCCGCGGCCAAGCTGTGGGTGGCTGAGACACACCTGCTCCCGCGAGCAGAGCTCGCATATCCCGAGGCATTTGTCCCAGACATGAACCCCCGGCTGCGATCGCTCGTCCTGACGCAGATTCCACAGCGCTCCACGGGCCCGCTCATCGACAAGCTGATCAGGTTCCTGAAGTTGGCATCGATACAGGAGCGGGCGATCCAGGATGCCAACGCCACCTTCGCCAGCCGGCACGGTCCGGCGACGCTGCTCGGTCTGCGGCATATCCGCCTCGAGTTTGCCCCCGACCCGCGTGACGAGCTGGGCGACGAGCTCGCTCTCGACGCTGCGGCAGTCATGGACGATTCAACCACGGAGTTCAGCTTCTTTGGCGACTCCAACTGGTCATCAACCACCTCGTCATCGTCTGTAAACAAACCCCTGGATCCCGCGAACATACCCCCCCCCCACCCCATACCTAACCAGTTGGTCCGACCGCCCTCGCCACCCCCCATCCCCCACCGCCCCCATCCCAACCCAGAATCACCACCCTCCAACTCCAACCCCGACCTAGAAACCACCCACCCCCATCCCCGTCCCACCCTCTGACCCAGACCTAACCGCCGAGAGGATAAACCACACCTGGTCCTGGAACGCGACCCCTTCACCCTCCCCATCTGGATCGGCCCAGACACTGGAGTCAAAAATCACCACCAGCAGCAGCAGCAGCAGCACACGCCCGCCGTGCAAGCCTAATGCGTCTCCTCCGCGCCCACTCGACCCCCAGGCCGATCCGGTGCCCGCCTCGCCATGCCACGTCGCGGCGGGCGTGCCGCGGGGCGAGGTCCTCTTTGGGCGGGCGTGGGAGGCAATTCTCGCCTGTCCCTCACCATCACCACTTCTAGTAGCAACGATAGCAGCAGCAGGGGCAGGACCAGTGGTGGAGGTGGAGGTGGAGGTGGAGGTGGTGGCAGTGGCGGTGGCATTGGTGACGGTAATGGGGGCGGTATGTTGTCCCCCCCCAAGCCGAGCCGGGCAGACTTGAGCGGGATGAGGGACGTTGTGGGCGCGATCAAGGCGTACCGGGCGCAGACGAGGAAGGCGTACGACGAGGCCGTCAGGCGGGCGAGGCAGGAAGGGGAGGGGGAGGAGAAGGTGAGGTTGGGCGAGCCGCATTTTCATTGGAGTGGGCGGTTGGAGGTTTCGATGGAGGAGGGGGCCGAGTACCATCGGTCGGGGTATTGGCGGTAGTTAGAGTGTGGTGGCTGTGGGATGCAATGTTGTTGGTGTTGATCGGGTTATCTGGTCGGTGTTTCAGGGGGGTTGTTTTGTTTTCTTCGTGATAGGGGTTGGCGAAGGGGGATTAAAACCCGAGTCGCAGAATGCCGTCGAACCACGAATGATGACTTTTTCGTTCATGAGGTTGCACATTCTGCATCATCTCCATCCGTCATGATTACATTAAGCTGAGCGACCTTTTAGAATAATGGCCCCCAGGTTGTTTTCATACCTCGGTCTCTGCACAGACAACTCAAGCCTGAACCTAGGGCATGGTAAAGGTTGAGCCAGGAATGACTTCTCATTGTTCTATGTCTCCCCAAACCAGCTTCAAAGTCACCGAATCCGTTGCAGTCATGTAGAGAAGTGATATCATACTCTAGTCTACTAAAATGGGTCTAATTGCTCAATATAAAAGCGACCGACGAAAGATTCCCGCTCGCTAGATGAAAGCGCCGCTTGCCTGAGCCACACACGAGAATTTTATCCCCCCAACCACCCACCGGCCGTCGCCGCCTCGTTCGTTCCCACAACGCCGAAAAGAAGATTCCGTTCCGACCCCACGCTTTGTGATGCTATTGTACATGGGGTGTTCCAACCCCTCCCATCTATCGCTGCCCTCGCACCGCTCATTTCTTAAACGCGGCGTCAAAGGCGGGGATTAGTGTCTGCGCCAGCCAGAAGGAGAAGACCAGCTTGGGACCGGTCATCAGGAGCTACAGGACAATCACATGTCAGCTAACACTGACCTTCTCGTTTAAACACTCAAGAAGTGGAACTAACCTTGGGAACAAGACCCTTGAAGAAGGCCGAGGCACCTTCGTTCTTGGCCATGTTGGACAGAATGCGGAAGCCGCTCTCGGGGTTGTCGAAGTTGCGGTTCTGGATGCGCGTCTTGATGACGTCGAGCGGAGCCGAAACGACGAGCGAGGCCGACGCGCCGGCGATGGAGGCGATGAAGTTCTGGAACCACGTCGCCTTGTTGTAGTCTTGGAGACCGAAGAGGAACTCCTTGGCAAACGCCGAGCCACCGAAGAGCTGTGCACATTGAGTCAGCGCGCTATCCACAGCAACCAGGACAAAGAGGGGAGAGCGCATACCGCGAACGATCCCGGGGCGTTTCTCGCCGCCGTCCAGCCCCATCCTCTGTACAGGCCGAAGCCCTCGTCCTTGATGATCGTGAGGACACCACGGCCACGGAAGGCCTCCGGGTTGGTCTGGCGCTTGATCTTGAGCACATCAAGGGGGAGAAGGACGATCTCGCCGATGCCGATAAGACTGCACACCGCCACCATGGTCAGCCCCCTATTCCACAAGCAACCCCCACACCTCCTCACCCGGGCTAAATCTCACCTTCCCGCAGTCGAGTGCATGATGGCCTTGCCGGTCTTCTTGCCGAACGCGTTCTCAAAGTCCCTGCCGTAGTGGGTGTTGAGGTAGTCGCGGGCCACGGGCTGGCCGCCGTACTTGTACACGCGCTGCAGCACCTTGTAGCCGGCGGCGTAGCCGAGGCCGGGGAACAGCGAGACGAACTTCCTCCCGATCGGCGCGGCGGCCTTGTCCTTGAAGATGACGGTGTTGAGCTGGGTCATGGAGGAGACCTTGCCCTCGTTGCTCATGAGGCGCTTCGCAATGGTATCGACCTGTCATCCCGTCGTCCCGTCAGTTCCCTCATCCTCTTTCACCTCCATGACATTACCCATCGGGTTTCCGGGGGTTGCAGTCGTCGGACGAACGTACGGGATGGAAGATAGCCAGCTCGGCGATACCGGCGGAGCCTGCACCAAACAAAGAGTCAACAAACCCATCCTCTTGAGGCAATGGATCACTCTCCAATGGAAACGTACCGGACCCCAACAACCTCGCCAGGTTCGACTCCTTCTCCTTCGCCGCAGCCATGGGGGGAGACATCTTGTCTTTTGTGTTTTTCGAATTTCTTCGCGTAGAGTAACAAAGAATAAAGAAAGCTGGAACGGAACTCCCAAGCAAGAAGAAACTAACACGCAGCAAACGGCACACACAGCAACACACGAGAAAGGAGGGTGTTTACTCGAGCGCGAGAAAAAGCCAATGGGTTCGAAACCGCTGTGCAAGGAAGGCCGTCCGACTTCTTCCTATCGGTCACCGCCCGGCCCACGCCAAAAAAAATTCTAGAGCCCGCAGCGCTAGGCCCAGCTCCGACAGCGGGGAACCGGCGGGCGCACGCAAATCGCACCACAGCGGAGAAGGACCCCTGGCAGAGTTCCTGTTCCTGGAAACGATTATCTCTTATCAGCTGCCAGGGGTTGTTCCATTTCTGCGCCGACTTGCGACACAAGAAGACTGACCCAGATCTGTCTTCCTCTCATCGAGACACCAGATGGCATTTGCAAAATATTCAATTTCTGTCTGGTACGAGCCAGGCGACAGTGAAGCAGCCGGCACACCCGGGAGCTCATCAGGAAGCAAGAAGAGACCCGAACCCTTCCCCCCCCAAAGACAACGCCAGCTAGATGCAATGATGAATGTGACCCCATATTTTGTTCCCACCAAGCCAGCGACGCCGCCGATGCAATTGCAAATGTGACTTTGACTTTCCACCACTACTACCGTACATATCGTAACACTGGAAAAGTCTCCCCCTTCGATCGGTAGATTTAGTAGATATATGGCGCCCCCTTAGAAATCCCTCAGCACCGACACAAGATCATCCACGCGCATGACCTGCGCAAACAGCTTCCGCTCGCACTCCAGGAAGCGTGAGTACCGCTCGTAGTACTCCTTGCGCATGGTATCCTTCTCGCGGCCGCGGACGTCGCTGCGCTTGGTCGTCTCGAGCACATCCCGCTCCTTTTGGCGGAGCGCCTCGAGCACCTGGATGCAGTGCGTCATGGTCGTGTAGCTGGTGTCGAGGAGCCGGCTGAGCGAACGGTCGACGTCGCAGAACCAGAGGAAGAAGGATTTCTTCACGTCGGCTTTCAGGTCGCGCGGGACTTCCTGCACGTGCACGAAGCCCGCCGTCTGCATCTCGAGCATCTTCTGCTGGAGCTCAGGCTTACGCATGAGCGCGACGTTGGGGAGGGCCTTCTCGTCGAGCTTGCCCTTGGCGCGGAGGATGCGCACGAGACGGAGCCCTTGCCGGCCGCAGGTTCGTTCGATCACCGAGTCGAGCTCGACCTCGCGGAGGGCGTTCATTAGGGGAACAAAGTCGACCGTCCACTCGTTCGGCCCGCAGTGCCGCACGAAGCGCTGCGTGCTTTCTGCCAACATGAGGAGGTGCTGCCGGAGCTGTGTCGGCCGGTCAAGCCGCCGCTCTTTCGGCGCTGCCGACTCATCAAACTTGACCTTGGCCCCGTTTGTGCCATTCACGCCGTTTGTTCCGTTCGCCGTTGGTGCTTTGTAATCAGAATCGTACTCGGACTCGTCGCTAGACTCGTTGTCTTCGTCTTCATCCGCGCTGGCTTCGCCCTCTACTTCCGCCTCCTCAATCAACAGCTTCTTCTTCGGTGGGAAGAGCTCAATCTTCTCCGCAGCGACGGAAGAGACCTGCCGTCGTTCCGCTTTCCCTATCCCCAGAGAAAGATCGACGGACGTCTTGAGGTTGTCGAGAATCTGGTCCGTCGTCACAGACACCGTGTCTTTTTCGCTTTCTTCCTTGTCTTCGCCAAAGTCCATCGCCGCATCTGCGCGGCAGCGGGGTATATCCTTGGTGAGCAGCTTCAAGAGCACGCCATACACGTATGCCGAGGTCTCCCCAAAGATGTCGGTTGCAAACTGAACAAGGCGACGGTTGCGCAGATCCACGAGACACTTTTCGTAGTTTATTCTGATAACTTGTCTTGGCTGGAGAATGGTCAGCACTGCAGTCACGACGTCTGTCTCTGTCGATGAAACCTACATCCAACGCCGGGTCCATGTCCTCGTCGTGGGACCCGTTCGACATGCCGGCGCCGGCAAAGAGCTTGCGCCTCTTCGCTGCCGTGCCGTTCTGTTCGAGTTTGCGTTTCAGCGACTTGGACTCGCCACGGACTTTGCGGAGGCCCTCGGCGATCCTCTCCTGCACCTCAACTTTGGCTTTGTTTCCCTTGACCCCGGCAGGAAAGTACTTGTCCATGACCTCCTTCTCGACGGTTTTGAGGATATCCTGGGAGCTCTCAAATGTTTTTGCATGGACGACGTCAATCAATTCGGCCTCCACCAACCGGCAGATGATCGAATTCAGGTGAGCGGTGCTCTTGACCAACGGGCCAGCCTTCTTGCCCGGGTGAGAATCCCCGTTGACGCCATTCTTCTCGGCTCCAAAATCATCGTCATCTTCAACATGGGCCGCCTCCTTGTTCGCCTGCTCAATCTTTTCCTGGTACGCCGCAACCAAATCCGATATCCTTGTCTGGCCCGAAAGAAGAAGATTCTGCATGACATCCTTTGCCGGAGCACCGAAGGAGCTGTCAATCATCTCGAGGATCTTTCCCGTGCGAACCAGATTGTAGGCGTGCTCGGCATTTGCCTCGTAGAAAGCAAACTCGGCGCCCGGATCGACGTGGTAGAAGAGCAGGTTGTGCTGCTGGAGAACGGCGAGACCATGGCGTAGCTGGCGCGGGGTCATCGACGTGTACTGAACAAGTTGGGGCAGAGTCGATCGGCCTTTGCTGAGGAGAATTGCAAATATCCTCTATAGGAGCAGTCGAGTCAGTCCCGGTGCATGTCGTCAAGGAACGTACCCTCGTATTCGAGACGGGAAGAAAGGACGTACAGAAGGAAGTTCGCCATGGAGCTCATCAATGAGCAGGGCGCATAGATCTGCGACCGGCTTTGTCTAGACACCAAGTTAGTTTGGTAAGCGGCGACGGGATGAGGGCACGATGCGCAGACGCGATATGCGACATGCGACGGGATCGCGCGGGGGATGGACTTACCACCAACATGATGGCGGTGTTGGCGGTGTCGTCGGTCGTCGAGATTTAGCGTCTAGAGATGCTCTCACTATCTCTAGAGCTTCCACAATTGCTACCGGATATTCATTGAGATACCCCGACGGTGGTGCAGGGTGCAGCGCCGAGAGGAAATGGTGCTTTGGTGGGGGACTGGAAACGGGTCTGATAATTTTTGAGTCGCAGCCGCTGGAGTCACATCCAAAAGGCAAATTTGGGTCTGTCGGTCGCGGGGCAGCTCCCTGGACCAGGCCCGGCCAATCGCCGCCTGTGCTTCAGTGCTGACACAGCCTAGCTCGAGCTCATGGTGGACTAAACGGACTGTATACGTAGCCTGAAGGAGGTGCAGCGGGAAAACTGTGTCCGATAACTCGCAATACACAATGCAACAGGCTAGAATTGATGCATCAATACGGGGGAAGAAGAATTAAGAAAGTTGGAGAGATTAACTTCAGGATGCGCATCGAGACTATTCTGAGCCGTTGCATGAGCGATGTTCGAGGCTCGTCATCATCAGACGGTTCAGGAACCAAGCGAGCCAAGGCGAAATGTTCTGGGGGCCTTGCACAGTGTTCGTAGCCGGTTTTGGCCGCCTTGAGCGACCTCGAGCCGGGCACGGTCTCGGCACAGCCAATTTTTCCGCCATACCGGGAACCCCCCAGGGAATTTTCGGAAGTGCTAAGGTCGAGAAGAGCTCCCTCACGCAGAGTGCTGCCGCAACCACGACAGAAGTGTCAATTGACGACAAACGGCCCCTCCAACCATGATCTGCAGACCGGCTCTGACGAGGGGCAGCCAGCTGGCTCTTCGCCGCCAGGGAGCTGCGAAGCTTGCGCAGCGTGGATTTGCGGCTGTTGCGTCGCCAGCGGCGTCATACGAGCCGACCGACATCACCGGCGTCAAGGTCGCTTCCCGGGACGACGGGGGCCCGACCACCCGCCTCGCCATCGTCGCGAAAGCCGGCACCCGCTACGAGCCTCTCCCGGGCTTGACCGTCGGATTGGAGGAGTTCGCCTTCAAGGCAGGTCGCCCCTGTTGTTTCAATCGGGTCTTGGGGCCCAAGGACGCGGTTGTGCTGGCGCATCAACAACAGATGAGCTAATTTGCTTCTCGTCGACAGAACACCCAAAAACGCTCCGCTCTCCGCATCACCCGCGAGGCCGAGCTCCTCGGCGGCCAATTGACCGCCTACCACACCCGCGAAGCCCTCGTCCTGCAGGCCAACTTCCTCCGCGAGGACCTCCCCTACTTCACCGAGCTCCTTGCCGAGGTCATTTCCAAGACCAAGTATACCAGTGCGTCATATCAAGTGCCTGTCGTTGTCTGGGAGACCAGCCGTGCTCATTTGCCGTGAATAGCCCACGAGTACCACGAGGAGGTGCAGGATGTCATCCACATGAAGCAGGCCAAGGTCGATGCTGCCGCTATCGCCCTCGATGCCGCCCACTCGGTTGCCTTCCACAACGGCCTCGGCGCGCCCCTCTACCCGACTCCCAGCACGCCCATCGCCTCCTACCTGAACGAGAACTCGGTCGCCGCTTTTGCTGAGGCCGCCTACACCAAGGCCAACATTGCCGTGGTTGCCGACGGTGCCAGCCAGACCGGTCTCTCGAAGTGGATCGAGCCCTTCTTCAAGGCCGTGCCCTCCACGTCCCAGTCCTCCCTGGTCAACGCCGCCTCCAAGTACTACGGCGGCCAGCAGCGGATCGCCAAGGTTGGCCCCAACTCGATGGTTATCGCTTTCCCCGGTGCCGCCCTCGGTGCCAACCAGCCCGAGACGGCCGTCCTCGTCGGCCTGCTCGGCGGCGAGTCCACCATCAAGTGGTCGCCCGGCTTCTCTCTCCTGTCCAAGGCCACCTCGGCCACCCCTGGCGCCACTGCCAAGGCCACCAACTATGCTTACTCTGATGCCGGTCTCCTCACCATTCAGATCAACGGCTCCGCTTCGGCCGTTCGCAAGGCTGCCGAGGAGGCTGTCAAGGCTCTCAAGAGCGTTGTCGAGGGCGGTGTCTCGCAGGAGAACCTGGTCAAGGCCATTGCCAAGGCCAAGTTCAACCTGCTCTCGGGCAGCGAGGTCAGCGGCACTGGCCTCGTCCACGCCGGTGCCAACCTGATCCACGGCGGCAAGCCGCTGCAGGTCGCCGAGACGATCAAGGCTCTGGAGGGCGTGAACGCCGAGAAGCTCAAGGCTGTAAGTTTACATGATCATTCTTTTTACGCTCTACAGATCGAAAGCTGACACACTTGGACAGGCGGCCAAGACACTATTAGAGGGCAAGGCGTCGGTTGCGGCGGTTGGCGACCTGCACGTATTGCCGTTCGCCGAGGACCTTGGGCTCCAGGTATAGATGAGGAAGGGGTAGAGCGGGGAAGGGGAGCGAGGAAAATGTACCAACAGCCCTCCGCCGTCGTAGACTCGCGGCTCGTCCACCACATTGTGCATATAGTGATTCTAGACCTAACTCACTTTCCTATGTCTGTGACCAAGCGAAGGGCTTAGAACGGGGGCAGGGGGGCAGTGTGAGAGGAGAGCAGTTGGGTATCCCGTAGTGCTTGTCGAAGTGTATCATGAACAAGGTGTTGTCTGCTTTATTTTGTGTTTCCCTTCTCGGCAACATGCAATTATCCGTGAGAGCAATCCGGCTGTCCACACTGTTCAATCTGCACGGGAGATCGCGGGAGTGCTGTTTTGATTGCATGAGTGAGTCACGTGATGCGGAAGCTTGGGCGGGCGGAGCTTCTCGGCTGCGCGAGCCTTTTCTCGCCCAGAAACGGCGCTCGAAACCCAGCAGACAGCAACCAAGTCACCGTCCTGCCAAACCGCCAAAATGACGTTCGCGTGGAAAGCCGCCGGCCTTACGTGAGTCAATTACTCTCATTGCAGCCCCGCGACGGTTTTTGCGATTACGGACGGAGCTGGAAGGAACAATGGGCGACGAAGCGACAGGACAAGGGCCAAAGGGAAAAGACAAGGACAGCAGAGTCAGGATCGCTAACGCAAGCTTTCGCCGTTTTGCAGCTACAACCGCTACCTCGCCGTCGCTGCCCGCGTCGTGCGCCGCAGCCTGAAGGAGGACAAGAGACTGATTGCCGAGCGCCGAGGCCAGCAGGAGCTGAGATTCGCCAAGTGGACGGTAAGTCAGAACCATCAGCGATTGGGGAGCAAGGACGCCAGATGAGGCTGGGAACACTCGGGACTGATCGACGATGGTTTCTTACGATGCGACTACAGAACGGCAAGCAGGGCGAGATCCAGAACCTGGCCGAGGCCAACGCCCAGGCGGCTGTCGAGAGCGCTGCCACCGGTGGTACCCACTAAGGCGGAGGACGATGATGGACTGATGGGAAGACGGATGGGGAAGGCTAGAGGAGGGTTGTAAAAACTGGGCGGACAGCACACCACAGCGTCTCGTTGTTTTTGGCGTCTGCGAGCGTCAGGACTGTATCATATTGGGAGAGAGACTCAATAGAGGACTTTGAGAGGGACTCGCTGGAGCAACTGGACTTGAGTCAAAATACCCATTTGTTACCGCAACTATGTAATGCCCTCGGCAAACTTGCCTAGACGTTCTTCAAGCATGTCTTTCTGCCATGCGACAAACGTCACCCGGGGTTGTCAGTGCTGAAGCGCACAAGGTGAATTCGTGGGGCACGTCCAAGCAGTGCATCTTCGGGCATGAACCACGGGGTTTTCGTTCGCTTATCCACTCACCCTCACAGCTCCGGTTCTCAACTGCTTGGTCACCAAAGCTCAGGCAACCATCCGCCGCCCCTCCGGTTCCGACTCCAGATTGCCCCAAAGTGTCGCCCGAAAAAGATAAAAAAAGACATGAGATAATTTACTTTCTTTTCTAAATCAAGACCATGGATTCGCATGACGACGGCACCGCCAGGGGTATGTCGGAAGGTACGTCAACAGTTTTAATCTTTACACAAGGAGGCAAGCCTGACCCAATGAAATGCAGAGCTGCTAGACCTCAACCTCAACCACCCGAACCCCGGCTGCACTTCGACCCCTTTCAGGAACCCCCGCCGCCCATGATCACCAGCGAGGGCGTGGTTGCCCAGGACATCACCCAGAAAATTCCTCTCTGCTGCTGCGAGTATGTTCTCCAATTATTCCCGGGTCAAATCTCGTGCTGACAGTCACTCCCCTCCACCACAGCCTTGGAACCGGGCGAGCTCGTCAAGGATGGCTACTTTACGCTGTTCGAGTCCGTCGGGGCACTGGAGGTTTGTCGCCTCTGAGAATTCTCCTGCAAAGCCCTCGCAGACTGACTAGCTTCAGGTCATGGACCCCAAGATGGACAGCGGCTGTCTCGCCCCCGGCGAGTCTCTCGACGAGGACTATGACGTGACCCGGCCCCTGCTTCCGAGCGAAGTTGTGGGCATTATCGACCAGCTGCTCTCTCTAGAGGTTGGGCGTCTTGTCTGGGGAACTGCAAGAGGCTCCGCTAACCATGTGATAGATGGCATGGCATCTTGGCTACCCGCTCTCCCAGACCCTATTCACGAGTGTCTACATTGAGAAGATGCTGCAGTCACCCCCAGAGACCATCCAAGATGCCGACTTCATCAAGGGCCACGCGGCCAATGCCCCGCGAGATGTCATGCATGGCGCCCTCAGGGCCTACTGCCTCGGCGTGGTCAAGGCCTGTTGCTATGTCAATGAGCGCATCAAGTACGAGCATTCCTATGAGGTAAACATGTCCCTTTTGGCCTAGTTGTGGTGGCGGTACTGACGTCTGACAAGGAAGAGGACTTCGTCACAAACACATATAACCGGACGCTGCTGGAGAACATTGATCGGTACGAGATCCGCGACGAGATCATGGAGGCCCGGAAAGCAATCCACGATCTCCGGCACACGCTGTCAGACGAGATGGCGGATGCCTTGGGCTTCCGTCTCGAGCTGAGGACCGCGTTCCTCCGCGCAATCGAGTTGACGGAGCTGCGCAGCGACCCGGAGTCGCTCAGCCTGCCCTGGTCCCAGATGCAGGGGGTCTGGGAGGTCATCAACAAGACCCGCCACCTCGGGAAGCCCGTCCCCGAGGCGTTCAGCACCAAGATCCAACGAAGGCTGGCCAGCACCATGCCGCCGCGCCCCATTGTGCAGCTGAGCCCGGAGGAGACGCATGAGCATTTCAAGAAGCTGATTGCTGACGGCATCAACGTGCTGAATGTCCTCAACTACTCCGACTCGCAGAGTCTGCTGGTACGTGTGACAGCCCTCTCTAGGATCTAGGATGCGAGCCTGGCGTGCTAACAGACGGCAGAACTTTGTGCTGACCTTCCAGGCGCAAAAGCCCCAGCCGCTGGTGTTCATTCGCGCGCTCCTCCAGAATTTCTTATTCAACGACATGGTCATCCTCGGCCGCCTCAGCATCCGTCAGGTCCTCGACGACGATCTCTCCATCGTCGTCCTGCCAAGCAGCCTGCTGCTCGACCCGGCCAACGACGACGTCGAGGCGCCCCACCACCCGCGCTACGGCATCGCCCACCAGATGGAACTCTTCCGCCAGCGCGCCGCGCAGTCCTACCTCGACATCTTCCGCGCCTTCTGCCAGAACCGCTGCCGCGTGCGCCGCACCCTCTTCCACTCCCTCCAGGACTGGGAGACGGTGCAGATCGACGCCGAGGAGATCGACCAGCTCCTCCAGCTGCAAACCGAGGAACAGCCCCTCGTCTACCCCCCCAACTCCGCCGCCGCCCCCAGCCACTCCCTCCCGCTCTCGTCGTGGGCCTACCACTACAAGCTCCGGCTCATGGAATGGACCGTCCAGCTAGGCTTCGAGCTCGACATCTACCAGCCCGACGAGCTCGCCGGCATGTACTGGTACCTCTCCCACCTCGCGCACACCCGCGCCCAGCACCTCGCCCGCATCCAATTCTTTTCCTCCTCCTCCTCCTCCTCTTCCAAGCCACCCTCAACAACCCCCCCGACCCCTCCCTCCCTCACCCCCCAACAAACCCGCTCCCAATCCTACCTCCACCTCGCCCACCTCGAAGCCACAACCACGTCCCACCTCGCCGCCGCCCTCTCCGCCCTCTACACCGCCCTCCTCCGCCTCAAGCTCATCGCCCCGCCGCCGCGGCCGTACAGCACCGACCCGCTCCGCTACCAGGTCCGCATGAAGCCCTTCGCCGCCATCGGCCTGCCCGTCCTCCCGTCGTTCGACCACTTCACGACGGCCGTGGCCCGGCCCGACGTGCCCACCACGGCGCTGCTCGACGGCGCGGCGCGGTCGGCGGCGCTGGCGCGGCAGGGCTTGGAGGCGCTGGGAAAGATGGGCGAGGCGGAGGGGTTCGCGCGGGGGTGCGGCGAGCGGTGGGCGGGCGGGGTGCGGGATTGGATGAGGGCGGGGATCGCGGTCGGGGTGGCGGGGGTGAAGAGGGCTGTTGCTGTCGCTGTCGCGGGGCGGGTGCCGGTGGGGAAGGAGGGTTGGGGATGGGGTGGGGATGGGGGGGAGGGAGTTGGGGTGGAGGTAGAGGTGCCGATGGGGGGACTGGGACTGGGAGTGGTACTGGTACTCCAGTGGGAGTGGTGGTGGTGGTGGTGGGACGGGGAGGTATCATGATTGGTGGGTTGTACCGAGGGTTTTGGAGAGGAAGAAATAAGTAGATAATACATAGGGGGGCTGTCGTTGGGAGAGGACAGGAAGGGCTGTGGGAAGGGGTTGTTGTGCGTGAGAAGGGGTATGCTGAATCTTGGATGGGGTAGGAGGAGCAAGGTTGGATGAAGAAAATGAAATGGAATTGATATTGCCCGCCCAACACCTTCTATCTTGCTCTCGACCTGCTGACCCTGTCCCGTTGACATGTAATATACAGAAGTTCTTCATTCCAGTGCCCTCCCTCCAAGTCGTCACTGTTTCTCTCGACAGTGTGTCTCTTCTCCAATGCCCCCTCGGTTCGCTCTGCTCTCCCCGTTGGTCGCATGGGGCTTGTTTCTGGAGGATGTGAACCCCAAATGGCCGGCCATGCCTCTGGCGCTGAACGGACTCAGACGGCTCTCTCAAAAATATCGGGGTATCTGTTCGTTGTGCCGCCTGGTTGTGTGTAGATCTTTGGCCGCGTTTAGGCCTTGAGGGCCTTCTTGGCGACGGAGCCCCTGAGGCGGACAGAGTACTCGTACAGCACGTCCTTGAAGGCGAACAGCAGGGCGGCGGTGAGCACGCTCTGGGTGACCTTGGGGCCGATGCCTGAAACACACATTACAGTCAGCAAAGTCTCTTGGCAACGCACATGAAGAGCGAAGAGGATAAAACATACCCTTGTACAGCCCGGAGTACCCCTCCTCCTTGACCACCCTGTTGATGGCCTCGAACACGCCCTCCTTCTTCTCGCCCGCCTTCTTGACGTGCATCTGGCTCTTGACGGTGATGTAGGGGTACGTGACCGACGTGGCGAACAGCTTGCCGAGGGCGCCGAGGAAGAAGGCGACAGTCGGGGTGATGCGGCGCTTCTTCTCGAGCGTGTTCTTCATCTGCTCAAAGAGGGTGTACTGCAGGATCGGGTTGATGACGAGCACGAGGGCGGGCACGACGCCGGCGAAGAGGGCGGTGGGGCCCTCGGTCTTGAGCAGGCTCAGCAAGGTGCCGATGGTGCTGGGCTTCTTCTCCTTCTTGGCCGGGGCGCCGGGGAGGGCCTCGTCGCTCTCGCTCGTGTTCTTGCGGGCCGTCATGCGGGTGTTGACGACCCAGATGGGGTTGGTGAGGATGACGGTGGCGGAGCCGGCGATGGCGCCGGCGATCATGCTCTCGACGGTGGTGAGCTTCTTGGAGGCGCGGCCGGCCTTGGCGGCGGCGGCCTCGAAGAAGGCGCGGGTCCACTCATACCAGTAGTAGTAGACGAAGTTGGTGACGCTGATGCCGAAGAGGGCGGACGACATGCCCGAGTAGAGACCGGCCACGCCCTCGCGCGCAATGATGTTCTGCACGGCGGCCAGGAAGGCCGTCTCGGCGCGCTTGGACTCGACCTGGGCACGGGTGGAGAGGGTGATGAGGGGGTAGGTCAGGGCCATGGACAGCACGCCGCCGCCGGCGCCGGCGAGGGCGTGGGCGACATTGTCGTTTTGCGGGAGCACGGGCTTGGAGTGGGACATGGTGGGCGGCGATGGGGGGTTGGGCGGGTTGGGCGATACACCGAGGTCAAGATCTGAGGGTAGTAGCAATTCTGCGCGCCGACAACTGGAATGGAATGGGAATGGAGAAGCCACTGATGAATATATACAATGAGAGCGAGTCAAGGGCCAGGAAGGTCTCCAGTATCAAGCAGTGGAGAAGACGAGCCTAGGCACAAACGTCGGAGCAGATGTCCATATAAAGAAGGCTGCCCCAATCCCATTCATTCATTTGCTGCCCTCTCCTGGATCGCGCGTTTGGGGACGGTTGCGGTTGCGGGTAGGTTGCGATGGTTGTGCCGCTGCCGAGGTCCGATCAGTGCGGGACCCCAGGAAATGGGCAGAAATGGCAGGGGATGCCGTGTTGCGGGCCGGCGACGTCACTGGCACTGCCGTGAGCCGGGCGGGTTTTCGCGGCAGTTGGATCATGTGAAAGAAGGCCAATGGAAGATCCCGGGCTGCTAGGCTCCTCTAGCCCCAGGTGTGCATCTCAGAGTTTGTGAAGGGAGATGATTAGGGATATTTAGCTTCCGGGGCCATCATGCGTCCAGAGTCAGTCGCGACTGAAGCTTCTGACCGATTGCAGCTCGCCAACCCCGATGGTCAACCCTGATGATCGACTGTTGATCCAAGTACGCAAGTGTGCAGTTTGCCCTCGGATCGCTCGAGTACGGATGGGACAAAGTACACCCTGCAAAGCGCACATTTTCAGAAAACAGAAAAGGAACCTTATTAACCACCGAGTCCTTTCTCTGATGCAAACCCACCTTAGCCTCTTTGTGGCTTTCGTTCAGCCACCCGGGCCGTTGAGTCCAAAATCAGGGGCTCCTGGGCTCCTCTCTTGACCCCAAGATCTCCCGTTCGACTTTGGGCGGAGCACCCACCAACGACGGGACGGACCAGGGGAGATTTGATGAAACAGACCATCCAATTTGAGGACTCTGCACGCTGGGCCCTGCATGTGACCGTCGCGGGGCATTCCACAGTGCATGTCACGGTATTGAACACGGTATTTTCCCAGTGCTTGGCGGTCTATTTTTGGAGCAACCCCCCAATCCCCAGACGAACAGAAGCCTGGACGCGGCTCAGCGTGCTTCCATCGGGGGAAACATGGGACAGCATGGCCGGACCTGCGCCCGCTGCATCTCATCATCCCAGCCTGGCGCATTGTCAGACGCGATTGTCGAGATTGTCGAGCTCGTCGATGAAGGAACCCCGCAACTCACAAGCCCCATGATCGGATTCGGATTCCTCAACTGCTGACTGTGCGCGGGTTGGGTTGCTTTTCAACGTTGGAGCTCAACGGAGCTCAACTTGCAACGCACAAACAATCCCCAAGGGCACACCTCAGTCGTTAAGAGCCATCGAAGAAGGACACAAAACCTCCTGTCGGAGATGGGCGTGCCCTCCGCTGCCACGGCCTTCGCATCCTCGTCTCAATACCGCTGCAGCTCGGATGATTGAGAGTTGAGAATGGCCACGATGCAGCACCAGCACCCGCCGCAACCGGTCCTCACGGCTTCGCCCACGGCCATTCGTCCTGCTCCCCCTCATGGTCCCTCCTACGACCCCTCCCAGTCATCTACACGGCGACTCCCCGACAGGGACGTGAATGGCACCTCAATAGAGGACGCCTTCGTGGCATTCATCCTCTACTGCAACCCGGGAGTGCCCCCCGAGACAGACTCGGCCGCCTTGCGCGAGGCATTCCGCACCCCGCCAAAGAGCGGCGGCAAGAGCTTCAGCACCTTTGCCTTGTTTGAGCTGATCAAAAAGCTCGAGACTAAAGAGCTCAAGACGTGGGCCGAGCTGGCGCTGAAGCTAGGGGTTGAGCCGCCGGACCAGGAGAAAGGCCAGAGCTCACAGAAGATCCAGCAGTATGCTGTCCGCCTCAAGGTACTGTATCTACTACACCATCTGTTCTTGCGCTGCTCTTGCTAATACCGAGCAGCGCTGGATGCATTCCATGCACGTCGATGCCTTTTTCGAGTATCTCATCGGCCGCCAGTCGCCATATTGGACCGAGATACCGTCCGAGCACATCCCCATCGCCGACCTGGAACGGGATGGCGTTGCCGCAGAGGACGACATGGCGCTGCGGGCGCTTCTACCGCAGATCAAACCGCGGCGCGGCAGGAGGAAACCTGAGGATGACGAGACGGGCAAATCGCCCTCCCAGCGGCCCTCTCCTCAGGCAGACGACTGCGCAGGCGGGGGAAGGCCCGAGATGGAACCGTGGACGGCGCAGCCCGACGGGAGGGGCAGCGTTTTTCTCTTCCCCGGTTCCCGACCCATCCAGGTTAAACCCGTCGGCGCCCTCGTGGCAAACGACATTGTCCAAACACCGTTGACGGCGTACCCGATCCCGCAATCCGCGATTACGCCCTCGACCAGGAACGCATTCTGGGCGGACGAGCCCAAGTCGGCCATCACACCTTCAAAGGCCGACCCACAAGCAGACGGCACGGAGCCAAGGTCGTCTCGTCTGCATGGCGAAGCGGCGGAACCGGCGCGAACGGAAAGACGCGGGGCAGGCCACCCATCAATCGTGGCGCCAACAACGAGGGGCCATTCTCGGCGTTTCCGACTTCAGATGGGCCCGTCTTTAGATTCCCCTCGCCGACTCCCGACAAGAACGCCGCTCCTAACAGCTCCGTAAACGCGCCCACCAGCAACCCCCTCCCAGCAACATCAGCCGCCGCCTTAAGCGGCCCTGCGAAACCCCCGACGCCCACGCCGCAACCTCCACAGCCTCCGCAGCCTCCGCAGAATCTCTCACCAATCCAAGAGTCGGTGCCTCCTCGGCCGGCCAAACGGAGCAGGCTATCGTTGCAGGTGCCCGAGCGGGTCGGCGGCGAGGTCCGGCTGGCCACTCCCCCACTCCCCGAGCCGGTCGTGACGCCGGTTGTCATGGTGAACGGGCAGACCACCGAACCACGGGCTGAACCGGCAGTCATAGCACCCAGCACCAGCCAAGTCAGCACCATACTAGCCCATAGCCCAGGGTCCTACGCCGGAGTTTCCCTGCCAGCCGGCATCACTGCAGTGGGTGAGCAGTGCGTCTTCTTTGATGACCCTACCGATCGGACCAACATGGACGAGATCGAGGCCCTGTTTATGTCCAGAATTTTGGGCGCAGACTGGTACGACGCAAAGAATAACAGGATCCCGCCCTGCGGCGTCGACGAGGCATGGGCCTTCTCTCAGCGGGTCATTGAGAACCTGCTGAAAACGGCTGCCACCAAGGAGGCGTTCCTGATCAACCTGTCGGCGCTGGCTGGCGGCAAGATCCTGATGCCGAAGGGCAGTCTCCGCATTACGCGCTTCGAGGAGCTGCCGGACCGGACACGGTACCGGTCTGACTGGCAGCTACGGTTCGGGGCCATTGTGGGGAACTGGTCCATGGAGGAGACGGTGATGCACGACAAGTGGAAGAAGCCGAAGAGGGATGAAGGGGCGGTGTCCAACGCGGCTACCCCGAACGGGACGAGCGGGTCTCAGGCGGAGAACTGGGAGAGGAAGTACAAGGAGCTGGCGGCTACACTGCAACAGCGCGATGAGGAGATGATGCAGCTCAGGGCGAAGGTCATGGAGTCCGTCAGAGACCGTTAGGGACCGTTAGGGGGGCATCTCCGGTGGGGGAGGCCAATTTTTTGTCTTTTTGGCGACGGCGTGTATAGCAAGCGATACCCCTTGTGAATTGAAAAATCATACACGACATTGAGTTGTCCTCGCACTCCTGACCTTTTGTCTGTTAACAGGCGTCTCTCTCCTGTGTATGGAAATGCCTGAGAATGCTAACCATCCCTAACCCTGGTTGGTCGTTGACCGTCGAGACACCTTACCCCTGGACCCCTGCCTTTCGCGCGCTGCATGACGCGGCTGCAGGCTGTCTCGTATCAGTCCAGTTCTTATCGATTGCTGCAAGCCACACTCTCTCACCTTCAACCAACTCGCACCTCTCGCATTCTCCTCATCACCCATCACCTCAGCCGGCAGTGGAGAGACAGGCAGCCAGGCCAAGGCAGTCGAGTCTTACAGGCCCGTTGACAAGATGCTTTAATTTATTTTCCCTTCAATTTCTAGACCAAACTTCCACTCGTTGCGTTTGCCCTCTTCTAGACCTATTCCAGACCTATTTTAGACCCGACCTGATCACTTCCTGGTCGTGTCCCGTGTTCCGTGTTCCGTGTTCGGCCCTGTCTTCCTGTATGCTTATGTCTCCAGTCCTGGCTTGAACTCGACGACTCAAACCTCCCCCTCAATCGATCGCCGACGACCCTTGTGTCTTTCTGTCCGACTCGACGTCCACACAATGCCGAGGCAATACGTCGTCTGCGGGCGAATGGTGCCCCGGTTCGGCGCACGGCGCATCTCGATGCTCCTCGTCACCCTCGCCCTTCTCGCCGTCTTTAGCCTGCTCCTGACTCTGCCCGGGGGCAGCGCCGCGAGTCCGAAACGCTTCGCCATCCCGAAGTCCTTCAAGAGTCCGTGGATGAACAAGATCAACCCGTTCAAGCAACCCTCGCACGCGCCCCACCGCCAGAAGAACGACACCGACGGCGACTCGTGGTGGTACTCGGATTGGAACTGGCTGCGCATGCCCTTCAGCAGCTCCGTCACGCTCGACGAGAACCGCGCCCTGCTGCCCATGCTCAAGGAGCGCACTCCCATCTACTGCTACTACGCTAACACCGTCGACAAGGACCGCTCGAGCCGCGACGCCGAGAGCGACCTGCTGCTGGCATGGCGCCGCGCATGGTGGGCCCAGGGGCTGAAGCCCATCATCCTGAGCCCCGCAGAAGCCATGAACAACCCGCTATACGAGGAGGTGCAGAAGCTGCCCGACCTGACACCCGAGCTCAAGACGGAGCTGATGCGCTGGCTGGCCTGGGAGAACATGGGGGATGGCCTGCTCGCGCACCACCTGCTCTTTCCCATGGGCCCCCACGACGATCCCTTGTTGACCTTCCTCCGCCGCGGCGAGTTCCCCACGTTGACACGGTTCAAAGGGCTGGACGATGGGCTGTTTGTGGGATCCAAGGGTCAAGTGGCCGCAGCCATCAAGGCCGCCATGGCCAGTCCAAAGGACAAGAAAGCCGAGACCATGGTGGCTGCAGTCGAGTCAGACAAAAAAGAGAACCCCTTCGCCGTTGACGACACCCCCAAGTCGCTTGCCTACTACTCGGCTCGCCAGATCGAGGCGCTCTACGCAAAGGTCGGCAAGGCCATCACGGAATCTCACGCGGCAGGGTTGAGGAGCTTGACTCAGCTCATCAGCGCCCACCTGCACCTCACCTGGCAAAACATCTTCACCGGCGGCATCGCCGTGGTCAAGCCCCTGCCGCAGCACACCACCCATCTCATCACCCCGGCCTACGAGCTCGCCCAACGACTCGCCCACTGTCCGGAAAACCCCCTCCCGGACACTTGCCCGCCCAACCGTCCCGACTGCCGCCCCTGCGACGACTCCAAACCCATGAAAATCACCACCCCTTCTTCCTACTCCTCCTCCCGCACGCTCTACACGATCGGCACGGTCCCGCACCCCTACACCTCGCTGACCCTCAACCACCTCAAAACACAACTCAACATCCCCTGGATTCGTCGCTCCTCCCCGCGTGACGCCTGGCTCACCTCCCTGACCTCCTCCCTCTTCGACGCCGCTATTTCCACCACCCCGCGCCTCCTCCGCTTCAAAGAAGCCGTCGCCTCTGACGACGACGACACCACCCCCGGCGGCAGCGGCGGCGGCGCAACCACTTTCTCCAAATCCTCCAAGTCCACCAGCACCGCCAAAACCGCCCCCACCGCCAAGGGCGGCGCCTGCCGCTCCCTCTGGCTCCCCGCCGAATCCCCCTTCCCCACCGACCTCGACTGGCACTTTGGCTTCGCCCTCCCCTCCGTCGCCACCTACACCACCACCGCCTCCTCTCCCGGGAAGGAGAAAGGCGGCAACGCCCCCCCGCCCATGCACTCCGCCAAAGACGGGCCCCCGCCCACGCCGGAAGAGCAGGCCCTCGAGCCCGCCCTCTTGCGCGCCGCGCAGGCCGTCGTCCAGACCACGCCGACCCTGGGCAAGGGCCGGCTGGGCCCGCAAAAGAAGAAGGAGGAGCTCGTCCTCCGCGACGCCGTCGAGGCGTGGAACCTGGCCGACACCGAGGCCTGGCGGTTCGCGCGCGCCTACCTCGCGCGCAAGACGGTCGAGCGCAAGAAGTGGGAGGAGGAGGAGAGCCGGTTCGCGGGCGGCGTCGGGAGCGAGAAGGCCAAGAGTAGCATTACCACTAGTAGTGCTGGGGAACAAGAAAAGACAAAGGACAAGGGGGACGGGGAAGAAGGAAAAGAGAAAGAGAAAGAGAAAGAGAAAGGAAAAGGCAAGGCGGGCGGGGAGGGCAAGACGAAAGGCGATGATGGGAAGGATGTGGGGGATGAGAAGCCTGATGATAACGACAAAGGAAGAGGAGGAGGAGGGAGAAGGACGCTCAGGGGCGCGTGGGACCGGTGGATGGATCGGGATTGATTTCGGGAAACCTGGTTTTGTTTGTTTCCCTTTCGGAGTATGACTTGTGTTCCGTTCAGCGTTGGAAATGGGAGAACTTGGGTTTTCATCGCTGTCTCAATGTCTGTCAGTCTGTCTGGTCGGCTTGTTTTGGTGGGGGAAAAAGGCGTTTGTTGTTGTCCTGCATCTGTCTCGGATTTATCCTCAATACTCATGTACATCATATCGTTAAATGGCATTGTAGAATTGCCCATGCGGCAACAGATAGACTTCGTTAAATTTCTACCAGATGCATCGCACTCTTAGTCCGTGATGAGGAGATCGTGATTCTTTGCCTCGAGACTCTTTGAATCCCAAGCACCAGCCATGATTCGAGACCCGAGATGGAAAGGAGGGTATTCAAAACACATTGCTGCCCATTCTTAATCGGGCATCTCTCTCCATTACCAAGTGAAGGCAAGCACCTTTTTACCTTTGCCATGGAGCATGTACGCCACGAGCACACAGTAAGACTGATACTCTTCCTGTTTTATGAAAGCACTATTCTACATCATCTGGTAGTAAGCTGCCCTCGGTATAGCATGCTGCTGGTCTTCGAAATCTCTGACAACTTTCCGCAATTAATCGGCCAAACGCCTGAAGGTAACACCGTATGGATGCGAGAAAGACCCTAACACTGTCCCTTCCGGACATTTCCCCCTGTCTCTAACATATCATGATGCCGATACCTTGTCAACACCCCTGCCAGTAAACCCCCATACCTCACATGCTAAACGCCGAAGTCAGGTTGCGCCGAGCGGCAACATCAACAGTGAGGTGCTTGAACTGGTCCTCGAGCGAGCTCACGCCGTTGGGAGGGCAATTCTCTCCGCGCTTCTCTGGGACCGAGAGCAAGGTGCCGCCGTTGTCACCAAGATCCTGAACGTCAAACTTGCCCAAGGCATCTCTCGCCGCGGTCAGCTGGTTCGTGTTGAGTGACGGGGTCAGGGACGCGGCGGCGTGAGGGGCGTAATGCGGCAGGTACCCTTGAGCGGTTGTCGACGACAGCGCACTGCTGGTCGGTCCCTTTTTCAGCACCGCCTGCCAGAGCTTGGCACTGCTTTCGATCGTGAGCATTTCTTCCAGAGCATCTTTCAGAGTCCAGATCATACCTTGGGTTCTCCGAACGCCGGTCAATCGAACCGACAGAACTGGCATCCATGCTGTCCTCGCGGCACTGGATGGGTGCTCCGCCCGTCATGAAATCGTCCGCGCCGCTGTTGATCTGCGTCTCAAACGAGACGGTCCTAGTAAGTCTGCCTGAGGTGCAGTTGTCCTCGCTGACTGACATGCCCTTTGAGTCAGCCCGCGGTACAGGAGTCATGGGCCGGAACGGATCGCCGTCGGTATCGGTCGTGCGGCAGTCACTCTCCCGCGCAGGATCGACCGAGCGCTCCTTGACAGGTGACGGTGGATAGAAATGCTTCCCATCAAACTTGGGCAACCCCTTGACGGCGGACTTGGGCGCCTTTCCCCAGTACAGAAACCGGGCGCGGCGCTCCTCCTCAGTCAGAGGCCGCTTGTAGATGTAGTCTTGGTCCCTAGCTGTGCGAGGATTGACGCCCTTGGGAAGCGTGCCGAGCAAGTACGGCACGCCAAAACTGGCCTGCTGCTTGGCCCCGTTGTCACCGGACCGGCTCGAGGTATCAGAGACACTTGGGTTGCTCTCGGTGCGCTGAGTTGGAGCGCTGGGCGCGGTGAATGGCTGGGAGACCGAGCGGTGGTCGTTCAGTCGCATGTGTTCCAGGCTCTTGGATTCCGCTGCAAGGAGCCTCCTCTCTGCCTCTTCATAGGCTTTCAACTCCCTAGCATACTTACTGCTTGTCCAGGTCGAAGCGTAACCGCGGGGCTGGAAGATGGGGGCCAGAGCCGCATCCGTCGGGAGGCTCTGCAAGCCGTTGATGCCCGGAAACACGGGCTCCATGGGGCTGCGGAACATGGCCTTGCCGCCCTCGCCAATGTTGGTGTTGAGTCCGTAACTGGCAAGAGCAATCCGCCGGTTGATTGCCTCGTCCATTTCCTTCTGAATGGGCGGGGCTCCGTATCCCAACGGCGCAGTCTGCACTGGCTGCTGAGATGGAACTCGGGCTTGTTCAGCGATGGGAGCGGGTTGAGATGGTTTCTTATCCTCCTTCCCGTCGGTGCTTTTGCAATGCGCAGCCTCATACTCAAGCTGAGTCTTGAGCGTCGTTTCAAAGGTGTGGATGTGACCCTTGATGATCTGAATTCTCTGCTCCATCTCCTTCTCGTCAATCTGATGTCGGTTGTACTGCAGCTGATCCTCGTGGTATTTGAGGTTTTGCTTGAACGAGGCAATTTGCTTCTTTGTGATGTCGCTGGGTCTAATTGACGAGATTGGCGGCGCTGTAGCCGCATTGAAGTTGGCATTAGCTGGGACAATGTGGTTGACAACGGGCGGGATTCCAGAGAGGCTTTGGTTAGAGGGTGCATATGCGGACCCTGGAGCCGCCGTGCCGGCCTGAGTTTGTTGTGGTTGCATATAATGGGCTGGGAGTTGCGGTGTGACTGCTTGCGGGATGCCAACCATCTGGATGGGAACCATCTGATTGCCGAGAGGGCCGGGGAACGCTCCGACCGGGTACATGATTTGACCGTTGTAGTAGAATGGCTCAGGAAGCGAAGTCTTGATCTTGCTCTGCTTGTCATCGTCGGCTGCCTTTGTGTTGTGCACGTCTTTCAAAGCATTGCCCGGCGCAAGCGCTCCCATGGCAGCAGGGTTCACAGCAGCCTGGGCAAAGGAGAAGCCCGGAGGCAGCTGAGTTCCCAATGCCATCGGCAAGAACGAGACTGGAGCCTGAATTGGCTGAAATCCAGGGGGGTATCCGGTCACGAGCTGGGGAAGGACTGGCACAGGTTGACCGAGACTGGCGGAGGCAACGAACGGCTTGCTCACCACTGTGGTATCTGGCACGCTCTGTGTTTCCGCCATGAGAGAGCTGTCGCTTGCACGCTTGGTGGTGGGCGATGGCGGACCGCGGGTATTGGGAACAATGCGCCCGCCAGCCGTGACTCGGACATGCGTTGGAGAGACTACCGCCTTGTAGAAACGCTGGAAGCCTTCGTCACGCTGAGCCGGTACTCCTGTGGGTGCAGGAATGGGCTCGAAAGTCGCAGTCTCCATCTCGCTCCGGCCTCGGTACTTCCACTGCATTGGGCGTGAAGGGTCGTGTGGCTCCTGGACGGCGTCTCGGGCAGCTTCTCGGGCGGGGTCCCGGGTAAGGGGGCGCATGGAGTTCTGAGATGCCTCTCGAGCGAGCTCACGGCCCATGCGACGGCTCACAGTGCCCTTGAACACGAGTTCTTCAGAAGTCACAGACGAGTCGTCTTTGTGTCTGGTTGTTGGCGGTCTGCAATTGGAACCTGAACCAGAGGAGGCCTCGCTTCCTGAGCGACGAACAATGTCGGCTGTGGTGTTTGGTCAGTTGGAAGACAGGCCGGCATGAACACAATAAAGCTCAGAACATACCAATCTCTGGATTTCCAGCCTTGGCTAAGAAGTCCTGTGAAGCCGGAGTCGCACGAAGACCCATCAACTCGGTGAGAGTGTAAGTCCGACGAGCCATGCTGTGGTTGATATGGGCAAACAGGTAGTAGGTCCGATGTCGCGGCGGGTAGTACCAGCGGAACAGAGTTGGATGTAGACTGTCGCGGCCGAAGACTGATGGCAGTGACTGGATGACAAAGGCGACAATGGGCGGCACCGGAACACTCTCGCTGCCTCGGTCTGTCAGTTTCTGCTCCTCCAGCTGCGATACAATAAATTTTGGCAGAAGAGATCTGTAGGAGGCCAGTGGACTGTTTGCCACGAGCGAGTCAATCTTGACTTCAACAAACTTGCAGCGGTTGTGCAGTTGAAGAAGGTGCTTGATGGCAAACAATGTAGGGGGGGTGATGTTGCCATCGGCACACTGGAGATCTTTCAGGTTCTTAAGCAAGCGCCGAGCCCGCCTGCGATGGGAAGGCGATCTCATTGTTGTATTTGGGATCCAAAGACAAAAAATAAACTTTTGTGGTTTTTGGCTCGCCAGTCGGCGATGTGAGGTGATGTGATGTGGGTGATTTTCAAGTTCGGTAGCCAGTGGGAGGTGGATGGGTGGTGAGAATATTACTTACTAGAACGTGATGGGCCTGGTGGCTGGCAGAAAGCTGAGGTCGGTGTAGGATGACGTTGGAGGGTCGCTCGTTGCGAGCGAGATGGAGAGTGAGACCAGCAAGCAAGTTGGTTCCAGATGGTTTTGTGAGAACAAGGGGGGGATCGGAGGGAGGACGCGAGGTTTTGGGCCCAAGACGCAAAATTTCCCAAAAGTACAGGAAGAGAGGGTGCAGCAAGGCGGCAGACTGCGTTGCTGGTCCTGAAGAGAGAGCTGGACAAAGAACAAGAGGTGGGCGATGCAAAATGTTGAGGCGATGACGGGTGCGGGGGAAGAGAGGTAGAACGGGCGGAAAAGAGTGGAAGAAACGAGACTCGGGGAAATGCACAGCAGCAGAGGTCCCATGGGCAAGGGTCAATGGGCCGGAAAGATCAAGAAGGCCCGTGAAAGAAGAAACTTTTGAGACGGGCAATGCGGGAAGGGACGCGTTGCAGGGTAAGCGATTTCACTGAGATCTGAAGTAAACACGAGACCAAGAGCAGGAAGGTACCCCAAACACTGTCCGGGTGAAGATGGAGCAAGGGGAAACATGGAAGGTGCATACTAAAATCATGGCGCCATCGTTCAGACGCATGATGAGATAGAAAAAGTGATCAAGATACTTCTCTAGAGCTCGGAAACAAGCCGCAGTCCTCTATTGCAGCTTTTGTCGGTGAATTGCGATTTTGTTGGCACCATTCAGGGGTGTAAACAGACCACACTCTGGTCACGGATTATACACCGTAACCACCATGCAAGCAACCAAGTGACTCACGGGGGTCGTTGAATCGGCATGGCCTCAAAGAGTAGATAATTTGCAAGGGTATATCGCATTCGGTGTGTAGCACTTACTCCATCCATCTCGTCCTCAGTTGGCCCCCCATACACCCAGCGTCCACGCCGACCCAGCAGCCGAGCCCCTGATCAACCCACCCGCGCCGATACTTTGTCTCTGTGTCTTCTGATCAATGTCACTCGCTTTTCCGGCTCCCGCGGCACCGTGCAACAACCAAGCATCACGATCAATGGTGGCAATCGCGGGTGTCTTGAGATGAGTGACCAAGCTCGCCCCGCTCCAGGCACCCAGCGACTCGATGGCTCTCATCTCGCCTTGGACTCGAGGTCTCCTGTCGGTACCCCGATTCAGTTGCTCCTCAATGGGGTCGACCTCGGTTATGGTATTCACTGCGTCGTGCCAGACCCCGTCATGTTCCTCGCCTTCACCGGGCTGCGATGTCGCACCTGTTGGACCGTTGCCCGTGTGACCGGCTACCCTTTTCTTCAGCTTTGGGTTGGTCCGTAGTTTCTCCACGCCCTTGCCTTGGACAGGGTCCCAGCCTCGCGTTGCTACGAGGTGAGAGACCTCATCGAATATCCTCTTGCGCAGCCCGAGGACATTTGCGCAGCCACCCGTGAAAATGATGCGAGACATGCACAATGCCCGTACGTCAACTGGTAACTGGAGAAGACTGCGGTATACCAGCAGGTGCAAGGGTAACTCGTGATCATCGAAGCTGGTGAGTGAATACTGAGAGTCGAAGAAGGCATCCTCGCACGGCTCGGCAAGGGTGTCGAAAGGTAGCTCCAGCGACGTTGGTGTTGACCCAGACCTCAAAGGAACTGTAACTAACCCGCCCTTCGCGGATAATGGGCGATCTGCGCTCTCGCTTTCGTCATGCTCGTAGAGAGTTTCCAAGGTCTCGGACGAGGATCGTCTCGGGTCGGAAGCCGGACAAGGCTTGCACCAAACCATGCGGGTAGCGATATCGCTACACTCCTCAAAACTAAAAACATGGTCTTGACCGTCGTTGGATTGCTTCTGAGTCCCAGGGAGGTGTTTCGCCAGCAGCCTGTGAGTCTGCTCCACAAGCGACCTGCCTCCACGGACGCTTCGCTTGGAGGCAACCTCGCGGTACTCGTAGATGCTCGACACGACTGTCTCGCTCCAACCAAGGTCCACGACGAGGGCTGACCGTACTCCAGCACCGACAGCTAGAGCAATCGGTGATGAGAGCAGCGAGACCGTTGGTGGCTGAAACCGGGTGAAGACGCTGTCCAGGGCGGCGGACAGTAATGGGATGGGTAGGGCGGAAGGAAGGATCCAGACCATCCTTCGTGGGCGCGAATCAATGAGCATGTATCTGACATACTTATCAGCAAGTTGGATACATAAAAAACAAGCAGACACAACCCACTTTGTAAACGCCTCCCTCAAGGCTCTCTCAACCTTGTCGCCCACCAGGCCAAGCTCAACCTCGCGGACATCATACTGCCACAGCTCATGGTCCTTACCCCACAGACCGCCAGCGGCCGCGCTCCTCCAATCACGGCGGTAGTCCGGCTGCCATTCCCTGAAATCGCCGGCCCGGCGCTGCTGATCCGGTCCAAACCATACACAACCCCTTGGTGCTGGATCCCCCGAGAAGCCGACCTGCAACTTCCGCGTGCCGAACTCGATGATGATGATCTCTTCGTCAGCGCGGAGGCTAGATGGCGACCCAAAGTTGGATGGAATGGGCCGCAGTGGTGTCGACGGCCCACTCTGGTGATGCGCAGCTCCGGAGGGCGATCGGATGTTAGCGACCGTCCGGTGCGGAAGCGGTGCTGAACCCGCTGGCGCCGACATTCTGGGTGGGTGAAAGTCAAACTATGACGACATGGATTTCAGCTGGTCAAATGAGTTGACAGAAAAAAGAAGAGGGGTTTATTTCACTTTCTCTGACCCAATATTCCGACTTGACCTTGATGGTCTTGAATTGAGCTTAACAGGAGCGCGTTTGAAGCCGCCGCGCACTCTGTCCCGATAGATGCATATCTGTAAATTGCTTGCAGCTAAATCAAACAACTGGTGGCTGTGACAACCCCTGCCCGTCTCCCAAAAGCGGAATAACGTCAACAAAGCAGGCAGCTTCACTGCGTCAACCTCCATTTGCATCGCGCAGGTTCGCACCCAAAACCGCAGCCTTCGAATTGCCTGACTTCTTTGATTATTATGGGTTTGTAACCACTTCTTTTGGAATTTTTGGAGGGACTGAAAGCTGTCACGATGGGTATCAAAGGGTAAGCAAAGCTATCCTGGTCCAAGTCGCCCCAGTCGAATCCGTGATACAGAAGCTCACAGTGGCGGGATAGAATCTACAAAGAAATCGGCTCAGGCAGCCGTATATCTCTCTGCAAACTCGCCGTCGACACACTCGAGCAGACTGGCCGACCACTCCGTTTGGCCATTGATTTTTCAATATGGCAGTTTCAAGTCCAAGCAGCTAAGGGTCTGTGTCTCTCCTCCTCTGCTTCTCCCCTCCGTGTCGTCTACTGACAACCCCCCTCTCCCCATCAAGTGGCGCCAACCCGAATCCGCACCCCTCTCCTACCGCTCGTCCGCCTCCTCAGCTAGCCCATCCACCCATCTTCGTCTTCGACGGCCCCAACAAGCCCGCAAGCGCACAAGCGCTCCGCGGCCGCAACGGCGACAAGGTGGCCACGTCCATGGCGAAGCGCATGATACGCCTCTTTGGCTTTGCCGCCCACGACGCCCCCGGCGAGGCCGAGGCCGAGTGCGCCCTGCTCCAGCAGCAGGGCGTCGTCGACGCCGTGCTCAGCGAGGACGTGGATACCATCATGTTTGGCTGCCAGAGGACGCTGCGGAACTGGTCCGCCGAGGGGCAGAAGGGGTCCAAGACGCCGACGCACGTGTCCATGTACGATGCCGCCGCCGTGGCGGCGGGGCCGAGCGGGCTGGACAGGGAGGGGATGGTGCTCGTGGCGCTGATGAGCGGCGGGGATTACCTCCCAGAGGGTGTGCCCGGGTGCGGCGTCAAGGTTGCCTGCGAGGCGGCGCGGGCAGGGTTTGGGCGGGACCTGTGCCGGATTAAGAGGGCGGACAGGGACGGCCTGGCGGCGTGGAAGGTGAGGCTACTGCATGAATTGCGGACGAACGAGAGCCGCTTCTTCCGGACGCGGCACAAGGCGTTGGAAATTCCCGAGAGCTTTCCAAACGTTGAGATTCTGCGGTACTACACCCATCCAGTCGTATCGCAGGAGGCGACTGTCGAAAGGTTAAGGAGGGAGTTCCCTCCCTCCAGGGCGGTGGATATTATCGGCCTGCGCGAGTTTGCAGGTGAGACATTCGACTGGGCGTTCCGGAACGGCGCGATCAAACTTATCCGCGTTCTGGCGCCGAGCCTCTTGGTTCAGGAGTTTCTCGAGAGATATGTGTCTCCGGAAGGAGACGATGATGACCTCGACCGTAAGCAGAAAGAGGAGTTGGCGCTTGTCAAGGCGATCTCGAGTAAGAGGGCGCACTTCAGCACCGACGCCACACCCGAACTGCGCGTCTCGTTTGTTCCGGCCAACATCGTCAAGCTGGACCTTAGTACGGAGCCAGAAGAAGAGGTGGAGGCATATGGCCGCAGCGGCATTGCTCTCAATAGCGATGATGAGTTTGATGATGAAGCTGCCGAGGAGCTTGGTGATGAACAACCGAAGAGCTCGACCGCCAGAAAGCCCTTTGATCCGTTTCAGCCAGACCTGATCTGGGTCCCAGAAACGGTTGCAAAGTTGGGGATACCCCTGACCGTGGAGGACTGGGAGGGAAAGCAGCGACTCAAAGAGCAACGAGCTGCTGCAAAGGGCACCCGAAAGCTGAGGGCCAAAAAGACGGACATGCCCGTTGGCGCCCTGGACAAGTACGTCCGGGTGACCAAGAGCGCGGTTGAGAGCCCAGCCAAGGAGTCGCTGGGTCCTGGGCTCGGCTTGTCACCTTCGAGGATCAGCAGCCAGTGCAGTCCGCCAGCGCCCAGGGGAAGAAGTAAGCAGTCCAAGAAGACCTCCACCTCTTCCCAGGCCAAGCCGTCGGCGGACGTGAACCCCTGGACACTCGCGAACTCACAAGCCAGTCCCAGGGCCACCAAATTTCTTCCACCTCCCGCCTCGCAAGCCCAGCTTAAACCCATCTCTGCCCGGGACCCGATTATTCTCTCATCTAGCCCCGTCGTGCCTGCGTCACCTGCGGCTCGCGATACGGGCGTAATGTCTAGTCAAACGACGCCAACCAAGACAAAACGACGAGCTCTCCACCGGAGGACACTCTAACCCCGATTCCGTGTTTTAGTCCATCTCCGAGTTCAAGAGAGCAACGGCTATCTGTCTCGGAGAACGCTAAGCATGAGGACTCCGCTGCGGGCGCCCTCCAGCAAGGAAGGCCAGGCCGCCTAAGAGGGCCAAGAGCGGAGGGGATAACACCTCGAAATATCCTCAACGCAGAGGTCTATCAAGGCTTTTGGCCGGATCCAAAAGATCACCAGCCGGGGGCCACCATAAAGAGCGCGGCGCCCGCTACACAGCCCATCGAGATTCTCTTCGACGATGACGATTTTCCATCCCCTCCATTCAAGCAACCCACGGCGAACGCCCCAAGCCTACCAAACCGGGCCACACCCTCCCCCGAAATAACACCTTCAGCGTCCCAAGCGACGACGACCCCTTCGCCTCTCCGCCCCCGCCACGCCGCACATCACCACTCCCTCCACCAAACCCCACACCCGCACCAGCCTCCCTCACTACTGCCAAAGCCCCGCCTACGGAACACCACGCTGCCGCCAACGACCCAGACACACAAACAACCAAAACCCATACCACTGCGGCAAGAGCCGCCATCTTACCAGCGAAATCCGGCCCCACGACAAAACTCTACATCCCGCGCACAAGTCCCGGCGGGCGCGGCTACTTCAGCCAGCTCGAGGTCAGCCGCGACGAGGCCGACGACGTGCTGGCTGCCCACAACGCCTCACGATCTCAAGATGGGAGGGGGTTGAGCAGGAGGGCGTGGCGGCTCAGTGATATCGAGGTTTTAGACTTGACGGGTGAGGACTGATTGATTGATTTAATTGAATGGGGAATAATACCGGATATCTGGGGATGGGTACAGGAAGTGAAATGATTTTTGGGGGGTTTGGGGGATGTTTATGGACACGACACATGATATGCATGGATGGGTGATTGAAGGGGCATGATGGTTATGAAATGGGATGAAGAGATTGATGGTTTCACCCTAAAACTTTCTCCACCGCATGCTCTGCGAGGTCTTTAGAAACACATGGTTGTCATTTGGCTGTAGCTTCAGAAAACAAGTTTCCACACTCGTGGTATTTCCATCTAACTGCTGCTGACGAAAGCCAATTTTAAAAGTACACAGCACGGTCTTTACCAACCAGAAAACGAGAACATAGAAAAAGCAACTGAACAAAACAACGCCAGCCATCCGACCGTCACCCCGTTCCCCCAAAAACGCCCCACCACCAGTCAGCCACTTCTCCTTTGAAGAGAGCGGAAAACACGAAGAATCACCCCCTCAACACCTGCTTCGCCAACAGCACATTGACACTCTCCCTCGCGTTGGCCGTCGCCCAGACACTATCCGCCCGCCCCTGCGCCACTCGTCCCCGGTGGCGTCCTCGCCGCCTCCGCGCGTCGCCTCGCCCATGATCACCTCGAGGTCCCTCTTCTGCGAGCTCAGCCAGCCGCGCACGAACCCGACGGGTCGGTCGCCATCGAGGTCAGGAAGGTGTGCTTGGCCTTGGAGTGGGCGACCGCTTGGATCATGGTGGCCAGCTGTTCGTCGAGGCCGGCGACCTCCTTGAGCATGGCAGCGTACTGCGGGTTGTTGATGAAGGGGAGGAGCTTGCGCGGAGGGGGTCGTCGACGGCGACGCGGACGTCGTAGATGGTCGGGGTCGGGGCCTTGTGGAACTCCTCGTCGACGCGGATCGTGTAGGGGAGTTTGATGGGCGGGAGCGGACGGAGGTGCGGGGTGAGGTACTCGTTGATGTGGGGGATGTAGCCCGTTTCGCGCGGGATGACCTGGACAGGGGCGTGTTAGTGACAGGGACAAGGGAAAGGGGACGGGGGTTGTTGGGTGTGGGGGCATACTTTGCGCAAGAGATCGTCGCAGCGGAAGTTGCGCTTCTCTTCGTCCTCTTGCAGGTTCATCAGCTTGATGTACTCCCACAGCGACATGACGGCCTCCTGGCGGGTCGCCTCGCGCATGTCGATGACTTCGGCGAGCTCCGGGCTGAGCTCAAACCGCTCCGGGTCTTCGTGCCGGAAAAGGTTGATCGTGATGTTCATGTTCTCGTCCCCGTTCCTCTTGAAGGCAAACTCGTCAAAGTCGGCCATGGCGGGCAGGTTGCCTGCTCCCGCTGGCGTCCTGTCCGGCTTCTTCCACTCCACGTTCGTGTCGGGCCCTTGGCGTCCTGACTTTTGCCGGTCAAAGTCAACTGTGAGGGCCTTGAAGAAGTGCGACAGCCGCGGGCGCTTGGCAGGCTGGGGCTTCGGCTTGGTCTTGCTGGGCGTGTCGGTCTCCATCTTGTCACCGTCGGCCTCGTTCTCGTTCGCCTTGCGTTCCTCCTCGTCCGCCTCGACTTCGTACTCGTCGTCGAGCAGCCGGCCTTCGATCTTGACGCGGTATGAGGATTCGAGATTGGACGAAAAGTCAAACGTGTCGACGTTGAGGCCGTTATTCTGCCAGAACTGGTCCTCCACGGTGTTGCTGATCCAGATGCGGAGAGTCTTGTAGCGCTACAATCCCCATTCCCAGCGTTAGCCATGGCCATCTCTGCCAGGACTCCCCTGGCACACATACCTTTGCGTTACGGCTCAGCGAGTCGACAATGTCTAGCCTCTTGCGCGTCATGGTGGCATCGAGGCGGCGCTCCAGGTCGCGCAGATTTTTGTAGGCGGTGCCGACCTCGCTTCCCGCGGACAGGACCTCCTCGACGCCATCGGGCAGGTTCTTGTCGGTCGGCTTGCGGCTCCTCAGCTTCGCAAGATGGTTTGCTTGTTGTTGCTGGTGGTGCTGCTGGTTGATCTGCGCCTGCGTCATAGGCACCGAGTGGTGAGGGCCGGCCGACATCATGGGGCCTGCGACGGATACACGTTAGAGCCTGCGGTTCGTTTTGGAGGAAGGGCGTTAGGTCCCGGTGCACTTGGCGGGTTCGGGCCGTGGCGGGTTGCGATTCGCGATTCGCGATTCGGCCGGGTCAGAGATTGGAGGTCGGAGTGGCCTGAGCAAGCGCAAGCGCAAGGGAAAGCGCAAAGCTCCACCTGCTTGGCTAACGGATGGGAGGGGCCGGGGGCGAGGAAAAGCGGAGCGCATCCGGGCCAGGAAGCCGGGGTTGGAGATGACAATCGGACGAAGTCACAAAGCAGTCACGTACCGATGCCGCCTCGGCGTTGTGGGACGTGCTGTCCTCCTGCCCTCGCGGGCGCATGTTGGGGGGTGTATTGGCGGTACTGCGGCTGCATTCTGGCGGGCGCAGGCTCGTCGCTTCTGCAGTGTGTAGTGTGGCTTCAAATCAAAAATCGGGAATGAACGGGTAAAACAACTGTTTCGCGGCGATGGCAGTCGGGACCGGCGGTCCGGGTGTGTGAATTATTGGCAGTCGCGTCGATCGCGTCGTGTCGTGGTCTCCAAGATTTGGTGGAGTTCGTTGCGCCAGGAAAGACGCTGGCTGGGACTGGCCAGCAGCTGCGACGAGACCCACACTAATGTCTTGGCATAAAGTTTGGCTTTGCCATACTTGAATCTACAGAAAATGACGTGCACGCAAAAACATTCCACGTGCAGTTCGCCTTTCAGAGTTTGGCGAGTTGAATACATCTGGCTGGTTCTCGTTAAATCATAAGTTGAAGTATAATTCTGACAGTTGACTGGTGCTTTCTGGTAGCTTATACCGATGTCCCCGCACAGAATACGCCAAGTCCTACTTTTTGTGTTCCTCCTGATCTGGTCATGTGACACCCCTGAGCGCAACCACTTCCCTTACCGGGTCGTTCTTGCTAAACGGATCTCGATTTCTCGGTGAACTTATCATTGCAAAGACGTCAAACAGCACGCGACGAGAGAATGAACAAATGATACGGGTAGAGCCTGCGCCACGCTCCCCAAAAATGCCCATTAAAGGTACTAATAGTTGCAGATGAAAATGCTATGCCATCCCTCCCGTAGCCTCTGGCACGCTCCCAGAAAGCCCCCTCTCCATGCATAATCCCTTTCCAAATCATCCCGCCCCTCCAACACCGCCCGCGACACCAACGACGGCTATCCACATGGCACAAAATCGCCGCTAATCCGTATGCGAAGCGGAGCAATGCGCCAAACACCACAGCCATCAAACAAGGGTCCACACGGCGCAACCGCGCGAATCAGAAAGCTGCCCCGAGTCCGTTCTTGGACTGCCGTTTGCTGAAGCGGTTGCGCTTCACGTTGACCTCCTCTAGGCTGGCCTGGCTCTTGCTGAGCTGGTTGCGGCCCGACCTGTCGCTGATGCTGTAGCCCTCCGGGAACGCGGCCCTGCCCCCCATCGTGCTCGCAGGGCTCGACATGGACGACGACATGTCACCAAACCCGTTGTCGCTGCTGTAGGAACCAACTAGGTTCTGCGAAATCGCCAGGTCCTTGGCCCGCTCCAGCGACTCGATCCAGTCGTCGACCGAGAACTTGGTATCGCTGTTTTGTGACGACTTGGGCTCTTCAAAAGTGTAGTGCACACCATTCTGAGGCTGTCTTAGTGGGTTGTCTTGTAAAGAAAATTGGAGGGAGAGAGGAAGGAAGAGAAGGAAGAGAACTCACAGTGTCAACACACCATACTGCCTGTCCCTTGGCGTCGATTTGGGTCTTCCACACGCAATCAGACCCCAGCAGCGAAATCTCCTGCTTGGACCGTTTCTCCTCCCCACCAGCGGGGGCAAGCACTATGCGCCCGCTGGAGGTGACCATGACAAGACGTTGCCTCTTCTTGGTAGTGCTGCCGCCGAAGAATCGGGCCAGCTTTTTGTGCCCATCTCCCTCGCCTCGCCCGTGAGGGCTATTTGGAATTGGAGATGATATTACCATGAGGTCGCCAAGCTTCAGTATCCTCTCGTTGTTTCTCGTCAGCACCGGGGACCATTCAATGTCCAGCTGTGTCGGCGGGGGCAACTCGGTGATGATCCTGGCAGGTCTTGACCCGCCGTTGGGTTGCCCGTGAGCTCCCCGGGAGGTGGGGGGTTTTGGTGGGCTGGATCCTGTCCCGTTCAGTTGGATGATGTGAGGCTCCTGAGCTGGAGGCACGTAAGGCCGCAAGCGGGGCGCCTTCATCCGCCACAACTCCTTGCCAAACTGCTGCCCGTCAAAGAACTCGTGGTTCTTGATATGTTCCACTGTCAGGCGCCGGGCTGGATCCAGCACAAGACACCGCTCCACCAGATCTCGCGCGGCGGGGGGGAAACCTGCGGGGAAATCGTACTCGAGTCCGACGATCTTCTGGAAGGTCAGGTACTCGGTGGCAGCCTTGAAGGGTGGTCGTCCAACAAGGAGTTGGTATATTATGCACCCAAAGGCCCACAAATCGCTTGGTTTGCCCACTGCCTTCTCTGTCAACAGCTCTGGGCTCACATACTCTGCCGTGCCCACAAAGGAAGCATTCCTCTTGTCGTCTTGTGAGCCGTCTTGTCCCGAGGGGTCTTCGGGCGGTCTCGGCTCTCGGGGGTCTGGCAACAACTTGGCCGTCCCGAAGTCGGTAATCTTAATGTGCATCTGATCGTCCATGAGCACGTTCTCAGGCTTGAGGTCACGGTGGATGACACCTCTTGAGTGCATGTACGCAATGGCATCCAGGATCTGGGCGCCGTAGAATCTCGTGCACTCGACATCAAATGTCCCAGTCTTCTTCAAAACGCCCAGGAGCTCGCCGCCGTTGCAGAGATCCAGAACGTAGTAGAGCGACGCCTCGTCCTGGAAAGTGTAGTAGAGCCGAACGATTCCCGGATGGTCCGTGAGCCGGTTCAGCGTGTTCTTCTCGATGTTGACGTACTTGATCTTCTTCTCCTTGATGATGTGCTTCTTCTCGAGCACTTTGACCGCGTATTCTCGGAGGGTCTGGCGGTCGGTGGCAAGGTAGACGGTGCTGTAGGAGCCCTCTCCCAGTATCCTCCCGAAGGAAAAATCTCTGACTCCCTTCTTCACCGATTTGATGATGGTCCTCCCTTCGGCATCCACCTCTCTTTTCAGGCTGACTGCCGCACCCCGGTCTTTCCACTCCTCGCTGCTCGTAGGCAGGGGCATGTCGGACCCATAGCTGCCGGGCGGCGCTTGTGGAATACCTGGGATCGATGCATACCCTCTTCCCATCCCCCTCGATGTGCTCCTGTGCGGCACCGTGCCAGCTGGGGCGTGACCGGGCTGGCTGGGGCCCGGGCGGCCGGAATGGTGCGATCGGCTGGGCTCGCGCGACGGGACCTGTGACGGGTTGGGCTGATCGAATCTGGGGTCGTTCCTGCTCCCGTACACCGAGGACCGTGGTGCGTCGTTCCTGGGACCTGGGTATGAACCCCCTTGCGGATCATGCTCGACGGCCCGAGCCTGGCCGGACAGGGGTGCAGAACCTGACGGCACGCTCCCGTTTGACGGCTGGTATGTGTTGTATTGTGCTGGAAGGTGCGGGTCGCTGGAGGCTGCTGAACTTGTCAGGCCCCGGGCAGCATTCAGATTGTTTTGGGCGTTCTTCAGGATCGCGGCGGCCGATTCGTAGGTGTGGGCTTGCCGGGACGGGGAGTCTCGAGCGACTGGGTGAGGCTCCGTATTCTGTGGGGTCAAGGGCGCGTCGTTCTCTTCAGCTCCGGTCCCAGAGTTGGGTTGTCTTGAAAGACTATCGTCGGCACTCGCTGGGGTGTCGTGCGAAGGGTTGGGCGAGTCGTCGGGATTGGCAATCCGCAGGCCGCCGAGAGCCCGGGACAGGCTGAGGTCCCCGTTCATGCTGGCTATGTTCAGACCTCCGAAGAGGCAGTACCGACGTCACCGATGGGCACGAGGAGCGGCTAAGGGTCGGGAACGGTGAGCGGCGCCGTATGATCGAACGCGGGCATGCGGTCTGGCTGGGCGGGAGGCGGGGACCACGACGCGGCGAATGAGAAGACGGCGGGAGATTTCGAGGCGGGCCGCGAGTCCCGTGGGGCTCTGGATGTCGGTCTCGTATTTAGGTCTGGGGCACTGGCGAAACTGGTACAGCGTGTCGCGCCTCTTCCGGCTTGTTCGTGGCAGACCCGGCCCGTGGATTTACCGAGAGTCGGGCATCGAGCTGCGGCAGCTCTCACCGTCTCCGACCGTGTCCCGTTGTGCACCGAGCGTGTGCAGGTGTGCGTGGTCGGACTGCCCTCCGACGAAGAACGAGCGATGGAGAAACGGCGTGGGAGCCGTGGGAGCCGTGGGAGCCGTGCGGGGACGGGGCGGTGTTGATGACGGTGGATGGTTGGGAATTCGGCGTCTGCTCAGCTGCTCCGCAATGTCTGGAAGGGATCGATTGATGGTGGCTTGGGGCTTGCGTGGTGGAGGACTTGGCTGCGCTCCAGGGTCTCCAACTCCGTGCGAACTCCGCGGAGAGGGGATAGCGTGCACGGTACTCCGGACGGAATACGGCGGGGCCAGAGGGACATCGTTTCTCCTCGATTCGACGGGCGAATTGGGGAAGCAAATGCAGCACAGGACTCCGTATTTCTGCAACTGCAGCAGTGGAAGGAAAGCTGGAAAAACGTACTGTACAGAAAGGGGGGAAGATCCGATATGTTGAGCCTTTGCAGCTACTGTGTATTGAGTTGTTGAGCTTTACGAGCACGCCCGTGCAACCATTTTCTGGAAGCGAGGCTGTCTCCCAAGCTGCACCTGTTCGGCTTGCCAGTGCTCAAAGTTCACACTCTCCCGATACATAACATTTGTCAGGACTGCAAGGTAGAAAACACACAGTCTATTTTGAAGACGAAAGGTTTGGGTTGTCCGAAGACTTGCTGAGATTGTCTCGATGAGCGGCCGGAAACAAACTTGCTGCTGGTCCCGTCCCGTCGTTTGCGGATGCTAACTGCCATCACCCACCTGGTACCGACACTGTCCTTCTTGTCAAGGTCTATTGACACTGCATTCCGTGCTTCGGTGCAATGGAACCTGGAAGATATTGCAATCGGGCATTGGTACCTACCTCACCTGATGTGGCCTCCTCCCAGCCTCCTCCAGGTCGTCGTTGCCGTCTACCTCCGACAGGTTCCTCACAGCACCTTCTTCCTTCCTCGAAGCCGCCGCGTTTCATGCTGCTTGCCACATGCCCATCATGGAACAGTCTCGTCTTCCTCGGTGTTGTCACTGCTGTCTTCAATCGCCCTGTTAGTAGCACTATCACCTCCGATATCGACATCAGATCGTCGGCGTCATGCTGCGTCTTAGGCCGACAGTTATCTCCTTGACTCCCACAGATGTCACCGAGGTCGTGCATCGCCGTCGGCTCCGGAGATTTCTCGAGTGCAATGACGATGACCAATGTTTCGCCTTCACCCCAGCCGAAACTGAGGCACTCCGCAATACGACGCGCCCCAAGCCCTCGTCATCTCGCACCGTTGATCTCAAAGCAGCGGCGAGAAAGCCCAGCAGGCCCCCTTCCTCAGACCATCGCATGCCTCCGCTGGTAGTGGACCTGCCACTTATGCTCCGCTCCGAGAAGAGGGTCGACGACGACATACCCCGTGCCTCCGAAGCAGTTGACAGACAAGCGAGCCGTTCAGATGCCGGGAATGGCCAACACCAAGGCGCTCCTTGGACTCTGCAACTCTGCCTGCGGCCCAAACGCAGCCTGCCTGCTGCAACGGATCCCAATGGGGATCTTGTCGAAGACATCGCATTGGGGTTCCAAGATTTTTTCGATAACCCTGCCCAGGTGGCACCACGCGACAAACACAACAACGGACGTCGACAAGGGAGACCTCCAGAGCCATCGCCCATTTGGCTGCTAGAGTCGCCTGTAACCCTTCCCATTGAGGGACTGGCGTCTCGGTCGACATCCGCCGGCCAAAGGGCCGTGTCCAAGGGTGAAGCAGGACCCTCGACTCCGTGCCAGGGGTCATCGTCCAGACCATACCGAAGCCCGCGAACCGCTCCCATCTTGTCCGCGCGGGTACGTCTTGCCCACATGTCTAACCTCACGGGGCTATTGCTGACATGACGACAGGCTTCGCCGGAGTCGTTTGATGACTCAGACTTTTGCAGACTCTTGGAGGCAAGTACTCCAAACTCGCATCAACTCGACGTAACTAATCGTATTTCGGGGAACCAGTTGGGGGGCTCGTCACCCGTGGCCACGCCGAAAACCCCAGGGCGACTCCGGGTCTACAATGACTTGCTGCCCGCTTCCTCTCAGCCCCAGACCCCGCAGAACCTGCCCGAGGCCCGTCATCAGAGTCGACTGCGGGGATCGTATACAGCTCCGGCTCGGGACACCTCGACGGAGGCCACCTGGACTCCCACGACCACCCGATCCCAGCGTGGATTTGAAAGGAGGAGGGAGCTCAGCCCGTCGGGTTTACAGACGCCAGGGTTCAAGGGTTTGTATGGGGGCATGGAGAACGTGGACGACGCAGCCTTGGCGGAGCAAATGACGGAGGATATGGTGCGAGGCTGGGCGAGGCCATCTCGACCTGGCAGCTCGGGGTAATGTGGTCAGGTCGCTTGGGGATTCTGGGCAAGAACAAGGGATAGCCGAGGGCGGGTGTGGGTGTGTATGATGTATCGTGGAGCCCACCAGGTTGCACAATATCGTTACTGTGCAGCCAGTTGCGCGATTGCTTGAAGGGATGCCCTGCACACCGCAGGTTGAACAGATTCCGTTCCCAGCTTATTCTCAACTCAAAAGCTCGGCGATGCAAGTCAGAAACTGCCTGATGAGTGAGACGGGGTGTGGGCCCAAACTGAGTCGGGCAAGAAACTTGCGCACGTGAGGGAGGCGGGACAGTTGCTTGAGAGGCGTGGCCGATTGGACAGAGGCGGTCTCGTGCATCGGTTGGTTGCACGCTGGAACGGCAGGGACGGATTGGTGCGTTTTTCGGCACCGCGAAAGGGGTTTACCCAAGCGGCGCAGCACGGACCAGGCCCGGAGCACGGAGCAGGAGGCACAGAGCGGGCCACGCAACAAGAGGGCAACAACCGACTCTTGCGTTAGCCACCTGAGGCCACTTACGGGCTGGGCATGTTCCGCCGCCCTCAAACCAGCGCAGAATCTGGTGGGCGAATCAGGAAATACCGGTGGGTACCAACCCACACGCAATCGCAGCCAATGGGATGCTGCAGAGGACCTTCCGGGTTCCCTGGCGCGGCACCCACGCTCCCAGCTCTCCGATGCCTTTTTGTCTGCCTCGCCCAGATCGTGCAGGTCCTCGCATGCCGGTCCCTCTGCCTCTGGCCTCAGATCTTTTGCCGCCTCTGCCCTTCTTCCTCTTCTCCCTCTTCTTCCGCCCTCCATCCCTCTCTCACCCACTTTCTCGCCCCTTCACCATCTCGTCGTCCTTCACCGTCGACTTGGACCATCACTTGATTATCGTCCATTGCCCACCCTCAAACCATCGTTGTCGTTGGCTTACACGGTGCCTGGCCTCGTTGCGCGCCAGTCACGCCCTTTCCTACACCAACGCGCGAGCCGACCCTCACCATCTCTACACCTCGCCGTCGTCAATCCATCAATCCCATCCAGCCTTGACACGCCGCCGTTCCCTTCTTTTGGCCAATTGCCTTCACATACCCGGCCACACCTGCTCTTTCGGTCCTCTTTTCCTCCTGACCTGCCGCGCCGTTTCCCAATCACTACAGCCATACACCCTTGACAACACACCTTGAACTAACCACTGCCACTGCACTGAAATCTAACCATCCTTTCCCTTACTTATCTAGTACTCGACAGATCTTTTCAAGATGCCGTCGTTTGATCGTATCTACGCTTCGTCGCCGGTTCTCGCCATGCCACCGCAAGCAGCTCATCAAGTCTCAATGGGCAAGTCCTTCCTGCAGTACCAAGGCGAATCTCTCAGCCAGACAGCCTCATGGCGGGCGCAACTCATTCGCACCTGCTCCGCCGCTGGCCGCAAAAGATCCAGGGACGAGGCGGCCGTCAATCTGGACCCTCCGGAGAAGCTGGTCGAACCTCGCACCATCCCAGAGCCAGAGGATGAATGGGTCTACGGCCCGGGCATGACACTCATCAAGAAGTCTGCTGGCTACGTCGCCGACGCTGGCAGCCAGTCTGGTACCTGGGTCGAGGATCAAGCGGCCAAGGAAGAGGCGCGCAAAGCGGAAGCGGCCCTTCTCGCCCATGAACAATTGGCACAGTCGCGCCCTTCTCTGAGAAGCCACAAATCTCAACGGCTCGACATGACCACATCCTCCAGCGCGGACGAGAAGTTCCCAAGCCGCCGCTCCAGCCCCACCCGCGAAGCGACCAACCCAATGACCGCCTCCTCGGATTCCCTCGCGCAGCCAATCGTCGACAACTTCACGGTTCATCTTGGCATTGGCTGGAGCCGCATCAGCGAGGACGGGCACATCCAGGCGGCCGCTCGCGGCTGGGCCCGCTACATCGAGAACCACTATCCCGTCACCAACGCCAAGATTCTCCTCGAAAGCCGCGGCCTCCAATCGTATCTGGTTGAGGCTTCTGAAGGTTACTTCCTCTTCGCCGAAAACCTGCGTCAGGGCCGACTCGTCAGCGCAACTCCGGAAGGCGCTCTTCAGAACCTGAAGACCTCACCACCCGTCTTCGAAGGTCTCAGCACCATGGATGCATCCGAATCACCGAAGCCCGTGGACTCTGTCGGCTCGGCTGAGATGGACATGAGCTGAACGACTGGGAGATTTGTATTTGGCGTTACAGGAAGGTGCTTGTTTTTCCGGCGCGATTTTTTGAGCAACTTGTGGCTGGTATGGCGTTGAGCTGGCAGCGTCGACACGATTGAGCTTCGTCAATCTTTCGGCTTGGGGGGAAGGTGTTTTCCATGGGCAAAAGGTAACCGGGCATTTGGGAGATTTGGGGATTTTCGACGAGGTTTACGAATTGAGAGTGTATGAGTAGAAGCAACAGCAATCCATTACGTTCATTCATCTTATGCGACGCCCCTGCGTGCTGCGGCCTCTCTTGATGGAGATCTGTTACCTCTACGCAGGAGATGGATTGTTTCAATGCTCAGTTCCTCGATACTCAGCAATATAGCATCAGGAAAGAAACGATGCATGTCGTGGGCCGGTGTGTAGTTGGACGTACTGTAGCCTCCAAGCTCTGCACAACGCAGCTGTGCCAGCTGGCAGCCAGTGGCCATGATGTCCAGTCTCGGCCAGGGCAGTTGCAGCCCAGCGCATGAACCGCCCAACCTTCGACACTTCTTCTGCCCTTTTAAAGCCTCTTTCATATCAGAATAAAGAAGTCCCGTTCCTGGCCCTAAGGAGAACAAGTGCAGTCATAGACAGGGGGGTACCGTTGGCTGGCATCGCGCTCGAAGTCTCTGCTGGGCCATCTGCTGGAAACGGCGCAACTGGGCCAGGAAGGCCAATCGATGAGAGTCCCATGGGGAAATTCTGGCACCCTGTAACACAAGACTCCAGGAATAACCGGATCTGTGGACAGGACGCGAGGACGCGCCCCATCGTCCGCACCGCGACCTGCATTAGCAAGTCGCATGCGGGATGCCTGCGGCGGGTTTCCATGGTATTTTTGTATTTGGGTCAACATGACCCTGTTTTCTTTGTCGCCTTTCCCTCGCCGCCGAGAGACTGGCAGCTAGCCTTTCTCCCTTCAGGTTTCAGCTTCGTCTTCCCCGCTATTTCATCGCTACCGGCTCTGGCGGTTCGGTTCGCCAGGTCCAATCCTCCTCTGCAACGCAACCTGGGCAGCCGTCGCCAATCATTGTCAGCACGAGACCGGACGGGTGCCCTTGCTCTGCCGAGCTCCCTTGCGCGTGGCGAAAGTGTGGCATCTGCTTTCTTGTTCGCCGTTAACAGCCGGACACAGCCTCGCCCCGGGTCACAGCCTCGACGCTCTCCTTGTTGAGCCAGGAACGGTCTTTTTGCAAGAGGGCACTGCATTTAGAATTTTTTGAGACTTCCGTTGTTGATTTTCCACGGCATAAGTTGGGCGATCGGATTTTGGACGACTCGGTCCCTGATGTGTTGACCCCTCTTCGTGCGACAATCAGCCTGCCAAGCAGTCAGCTGCCAACTGCCAGCGCACAGCTTGCCAGCCGGGAACCGTCAAGCAGGAGGCAGCCAGGGCCGAGATCAGGTCAGAGTCAGACTGCTGCGACGCTGCGACGAGGAATTCAGACGAGAAACGGTCACGCGAGAACGACCGGTCCTGGGCGGGACACGACGACCGAACCGCCCGCATCCATGGTGTCGCAGCACAGCGACGGGATGACCTCGTTGACGCTGCGGGGCCCGTCGTCGGTCGTCGGGACCAGCTCCAGCGGCCGGGGGACGGGGTTACACAGCTCGTCGCGCTCACGCCGCTACAACCGCTCCCACGCCGGCGGCACATCCTTCATACCCAAGAACGAGTTTCCCGTCTTCAGCCAGAGCGGCGACGTGGAGATCGTCGTGCGCGTCGCGACCGGGCACGAGAACCGCTACGTCCTCCACCGACACATCCTCACCCGCTGCTCCGGCTTCTTCGAGGCCAGCACAAGTAACGAATGGTCGCGCGCGCAAGCAGTGCCAGAACTGCCGGCACCGGGGACAGCCGGCGCGATCGAGGGGGGAGGTGCGCCCGGCGGAGAGTTGGCGCGGATAGGCGACCGAGGGGGGAGCAGCGATGGGAGCGACAAGCCTGGCTCGATGGCGTTGGCGCAAACGAAGAAGAGGTGGAGGTATGAGCTGGACTATGGGTCGGAGGATAACGACATACCGATGTTGGTGCAGAAGGAGGAGATCAGCCACCCGCCGCCGGTAACCAACTCAATATTTGGTGGCGCTGCCCCGCCAAGTCACTCTTCAAGTCGGCATTCACACCACAAGTCACAGTCGCACTCCTTCTTCCGATCTGTCGCCAATCTCAGCTTGTCAGCAGCACACACTCCCTCCCTTCCGCCGCCCACCCCGGAAGAGCAGGACCTGCTGCGAGACTACGACAACCTCTTCCGCATCATGTACAACTACCCACCCTGTCTCGACGGCGTCAACATTGCCGACTCATACGTGCAGTGCAAGACGCTGCTTCATCTCGCCGACCAGTACGATGCGCTCGCGGTTGTTGGCCCCCGCGTCGACCACCACATGCTCCAATTCCAGTCACGGCTGTGGAAACAAATCGCAAAGTACCCCATCAGTTATCTCCGCCTCGGCTATCTGGCCCGATCCAAAGTCATCTTCCAGGAAGCCCTCATCCACGTCGTCGGCCAGTGGCCGGCAGGCGAGCGCTCCATCCGCGCCGCCCTCCCGGAATCCGTCGTCGACCTCATCGAGGACAAAGTCGACGAGCTCGAGGAGACAGTTAGCCGCATCGAGGCCCGCCTCTTCCGCCTCACGCTGACCACCCGCACCGGCGAACGTGTCACACCGGCCACGGGCTATCTCGAGTGGCTCGCCGTCAGCCTCTTCCGCCAGTGGCTCGCCGACAACACCTCCCCGCCGATGCCGCCCGTACCGGAGCGCAGGGGCGCCGGCGCCGACGTGCGCGGTGCGGCCGGATCCAGGGGCAGGGTAGGGAGCAGCAGCAGCGGGAGCGGGGGAAGCGCGACGAACGGCCGGTCGGGCAACCACGGGGGTGGCGGGCATGGCAGCAACAACAACCACCACAACAGCAGCAGCAGTGCCAACAACGGAAACAACAACATGCAACTCGCCCCGCCACCCGCGCCGATGCCGGCCCTGGCGTCGCTGGGGCGCACGTACCGCCTCCTGGGCGGCGCGGGGCCGGCGGAGAAGGGATACCTCGGCCACGACGAGTGCAAGCGGTTCCTCAAGCTCACGCCGGAGCTGTACACGCGGGACAACCTGCGCAAGTTCGAGAAGAGGATCGACGAGCTGAAAGCCATGGCGCGCGAGGTGGTGCGCCCGCTGATGGGCAGCGGGCTGGAGCTCGAGATGCTGCACGGCGCGGGCGCGGCGGGGATCGGATATCTGACCTGCACGACGGTCAGGGATAGGGATTTACCGTGGGGGTATGACTGAGCTGATCTTTTAATGGGTGATGATGACGATGACGGCGGCTTTGTTTATCTGGTGGGATAGAGATAAGATGGTGGGTTGTCGAGGGATGGAATCAGGGGGGGCCTGGTGTCCTGTGGTATCTCCTCCCGGCGAGGGGCCCGACAGCGTGCGATGCGTTTTACTTTATGATATATATGATGACTGATGTAACGAACGGATGGGCTTAGTTCTGGAGGATACCCGTTGCTGGATAGGCTGCAATTTTATACTGGCTTCCTTTCTGTCTGAGTTTTGGAGTGGTGAGGTTCTCTTTGACTGCTGCATACGGCTGCAACAGCAACAACAGTTAGAATGTGAGATCATAATATTCTGAAATCCAGAGTCAACTTTGAGCTCTTTTGCGAGTCGATCCTACTGATCCAGCCGGAAGTATCTCTCATTTTGCAATGAACGGGAAACTTGGAGAACACCGAGTCTTCAAAGACCAAAAGAAAGATTGCCTTGGTCAAGCTTTCTCGAGACCAAGCCTGGAGACGTTGCCACATTGGAATCACCAAGGTGCTTCTGTTGCTAGATTCCCAATTTACCGTTCTCCTCTCAATCCTGCGGCACCAACTCTGCAAAAAAAGAGGTGGGCGAAAGATTGGCAGAGGTGGACACTTGAGCTGAGATGGCATTGCCAACGTTTGCGGGTGTTCATCTGGACTTAACAGACCGGGGTGGGCTTGTAACAGTCTGGAAGAGGGACCGCAAGGTCCTGATACGACTGTACCGAAAATACGAGGAGCCCGTTTCGGTTTGTTACGCTGAAATTCAGATGATCCCTGCACAGGGCGGTGAGTCACACTCTGCCGCGTTTCAACCGGCAGATCGTAACGTACGGTAACTTCGCTTGAATCGTTCCACAACCCCGCTACCCCTCCATTCTGGGGCAACCGGGACCTGGATCGAGTCACGGCTGAAATTTATTATTCTGGCAGCTGCGACGGGTGAGTCAAGTCCAGCCCGACTCCTGCCAAGCATACAAACCACACCTCCCTCTCGAGGACCCCAGTCCCCAGTCCCCAGTCCTCGACAGCAAAGACCCGAGTGTCCCGTCTCCACCAAGTCTCGAGAGTTCAACACGGATTGAGCACCATGTCGATCGACTTTCCGAAGGAGGAGGAGGCCATCATCGCCAGATGGCGCGAGATCAAGGCCTTTGAGCGCCAGGTACGCATGCCACTTACACACCCTGCCGCCGCCCAAGGGTATGCCCGCATGCTGATGCTGCGCTTCAGGTCGAGCTGTCCAAGGGCAACCCCAACTATACCTTCTACGATGGCCCGCCGTTCGCTACTGGCCTTCCTCACTATGGCCATCTCCTCGCCTCGACCATCAAGGACATCATCCCGAGATACTGGTCCATGAAGGGCTTCCACGTTGAGCGCCGCTTCGGTTGGGACACCCACGGCCTGCCCATTGAGCATGAGATCGACAAGAAGCTGGGTATCTCGGGTAAAGCTGCCGTGATGGAGCTGGGCCTGGAGAAATACAACGCCGAGTGCCGCGCCATCGTAATGAGGTACCGCGAGGAGTGGAGGCACACCGTAGAACGGCTGGGCCGTTGGATCGACTTCGACAACGACTACAAGGTGGGTTTGGCGAGGGGCGCAAAAGCGTAACTGGCTCGGAACATAACACTGACGGTAACAGACCATGGACCCCACCTTCATGGAATCCGAATGGTGGGTGTTCAAGCAGCTCTTCGACAAGGGGCAAGTATACCAAGGATACCGGGTGATGCCGTATTCCACAGCCCTCACCACAGCCCTGAGCAACTTCGAGGCGAATCAGAACTACCAGGACGTGACCGACCCCGCCGTCGTGGTCGCGTTCCCCCTCAACGACGACCCTGAAACCAGCCTCCTGGCTTGGACGACGACACCATGGACGTTGCCCTCCCACTTGGGCCTAGCCGCCCATCCGGACTTTGACTACATCAAGATCCACGACGAGAAGTCTGGCAAGCACTACATCTTGCTGGAGAAGCTCCTTGGGACGCTGTACAAGGACCCCAAGAAGGCCAAGTTCAAGGTGGTCCAAAAGCTCAAGGGCAAGGATATGCTCGGCTGGAAGTATCAGCCGCCATTCAACTACCTCTACGAGGAATACAAGGACATCGCATTCAAGGTCCTCAACGCAACATACGTTACCGACGACAGCGGTACCGGTATTGTCCACCAAGCTCCCGCCTTCGGTGAGGACGATTACAACGTCGCCGTCGAGAACGGCATCGTCACCGAGAAGCGCCCACCCCCGGATCCGGTCGACGAGTCCGGCCGCTTCACCAGCAAGGTCTCTGATTTTGCTGGGATGGATGTCAAGGAAGCCGACAAGCACATCATCAAGCACCTGAAGAGCACCGGGAGATTGGTGGTCGAATCGCAGCTCAAGCACTCGTACCCCATGTGCTACCGCTCCGACAAGCCCCTCATCTACAAGGCCGTGCCCTCGTGGTTTGTGCGCATCACCGAGATCATCCCCAAGATGCTGGAGAACATTGAGGGGTCCCATTGGGTCCCGTCGTTTGTCAAGGAGAAGCGCTTTGCCAGCTGGATCAGCAACGCTCGCGACTGGAACGTTTCCCGGAACCGGTACTGGGGTACGCCCATCCCCTTGTGGGTGAGCGACGATCTGGAGGAGCGCGTCTGCATTGGCAGCATTGCCGAGCTCAAGGAGCTGAGCGGCTACGAGGGCGAGATCACCGACCTGCACCGCGACAAGATCGACCACATCACCATTCCCAGCAAGCAGGGCAAGGGCGTGCTGAGGCGAGTCGAGGAGGTGTTTGACTGCTGGTTCGAGTCTGGAAGCATGCCCTACGCCAGCAAGCACTATCCCTTCGAGAACCGCGAGGAGTTCGAGAAGTCCTTCCCTGGTGACTTCATTGCTGAGGGTCTCGATCAGACCAGAGGGTGGTTCTACACCCTGTTGGTTCTCGGCACCCACCTGTTTGGCGTGTCACCCTTCAAGAACTGCGTCGTCAACGGTATCGTGCTTGCGGAGGACGGCAAGAAGATGTCGAAGCGGCTCAAGAACTACCCCGACCCCAACGTTGTCATGGCCAAGTACGGGTCCGATGCTCTCCGTCTGTACCTTATCAACTCGCCTGTGGTGCGAGCCGAGCCCCTCAAGTTCAAGGAGTCGGGCGTCAAGGAGGTCGTTGCCAAGGTTCTCCTGCCCCTCTGGAACAGCTACAAGTTCTTCGAGGGTCAGGTTACCCTGCTCAAGAAGGTGGAGAATGTCGACTACATGTTCGACCCGACCATGGAGTCCTCGAACACCAATGTTATGGACAAGTGGATCCTGGCCAGCTGCCAGAGTCTGCTCAAGTTTGTCAACGAGGAGATGGCAGGTAAGTGGCAGTCCTAGAAACCCCGCTGGTGGACCTGTAGGTACTGACTAGAGACACAGCGTACCGGTTGTACACGGTCGTGCCCAAGCTCCTTGAGTTGATCGACAACACGACCAACTGGTACATTCGCTTCAACCGGAAGCGCCTCAAGGGCGAGAACGGCCTGGATGACACCATCCACGCTCTGAACACCCTCTTCGAGGTTCTGTTCACCCTGTGCCGTGGCCTGGCCCCGTTCACACCCTTCCTCACCGATACCATCTACCTGCGTCTCCTGCCCCATATCCCTGAGGGCCTTCGCGGCAAGGACTCCCGCAGCATCCACTTCCTGCCCTTCCCCGAAGTGCGGCAGGAGCTCTTCAACGTTGACGTTGAGAGGCGGGTGCAGCGGATGCAGAAGGTCATTGAGTTGGCAAGATATTCCCGAGAGAGGCGCACCATCGGTCTGAAGCAGCCCCTCAAGACGCTTGTTGTCATTCACCACGACCCTCAATATCTCGAGGATGTTAAGTCGCTCCAGGGTTACATCACCGAGGAGTTGAACGTCCGCGACCTGGTGCTGACGTCGGACGAGGCGAGCTATGGGGTTCAGTACAGCGTTACTGCCGACTGGCCTGTGCTCGGCAAGAAGCTCAAGAAGGACATGGCACGTGTTAAGAAGGCTCTCCCGAACGTCACCAGCGACGAAGCCCATAACTATGCCACTAGCGGCAAGCTTGTCGTTGACGGCATCACACTCGAAGAGGGTGATCTTGTCGTCAAGCGTGGGCTCAAGGAGGACGAAGCCTCCAAGCACCTCGAGACCAACACCGACAACGATGTCCTCACCATCCTCGACGCTGCGATCTACCCCGGCCTTGCGGAAGAGGGTCTCGCCCGCGAGATCATCAACCGCGTGCAGCGTCTTCGCAAGAAGGCCGGCCTGCAGACGACAGACGACGTCAAGATGGAGTACAAGGTGCTGTCTGATCCTGAGGACACCGGCATCGAGAAGGTGTTTGAGTCGCACCAGGCAACCATTGCCAAGGCGCTGCGGAGGCCGCTGGACAAGCACGAGGTGACGCATGTCGAGGGCCAGATCCCTGACAAGAAGGAGGAGGGCATCATTGCGGAGGAGGAGCAGGAGGTGAGCAAGGCTACGTTCTTGTTGCGGCTGCTCAAGTTGTAGGGGAAGGACGGCGAGAAACGGAGCAAGGCGTTGCCCAGGAACGTACATGTCGAGTTAGTTGATATGTAGAGCACGTAAAGAAAATAGACGTGGAGTGAAGATTATCTTTTGAACGTGAAGCTACCAAACATCACTTTCCTCCCTTTGCAGCGGCCTGGCCAGACGGGTAAGATGGTGTTTGTTTAACTTGGGCGGACAGAGAAAGGGTCGAGCTCATACCAGGTAGCAATCTTTGAGCTTCATAAACTCCTTGGCGCACTTGTCTTTGTGCACCGAGTTGTAGTCGGCGACAATGCACTTGCCGTAGACGGCAGCCTTGAAATCTGTTAGGATGCATGATCACGGTCAAGCTTGGTGACCTGCGCCAACCCACCTCAGCAGAGCACTTGGAGACTGCTTGGGCAAACCGCTGGATCGGGCGGGTTTTTGGTTGCATGGTTTAAATGGGGTTTTGCGTGTAATTGGCAACCTGCCCCTCTGTTTGAAGGCAGAGAGAACAACGAACATTTCAAAATGGGGACTGGGGCTGTCGCGCTTGTGTTTCGCCACCGCAATCGCTTCTGTGGGGTGGGACCCACCAAAGCTCCCCGCCCCCCACTTTACGCGCTTCGCGTCACGTCTCGCGTGCGCTTAGTCGCATCTTGTTCTCGAGCTCCTCTCCTCCTGCCCTTCCCCATCTTGCAACTTCCAGTCTGCAAAGCTTCAATTGATCAAACTGCGCACAGCACAGCTCTTCTTGCTTCAGCAAAGCTCTTTCTGATTCTTGATCATTGGCTCTTGACTTCGGTCTAAATGAAAATACTCTCGCGCGTTTAATCGCACTTGCTTCCAAGCAAAACTTTGATCTCGCGCCTGCGTTAGATAGGCACACAACACACATCAATTCCACCACGCGTTTACGCTGCAGTTTCAGCCACCATTCCGAGCGACCATGCCCGGTGGTTTCCTTCCTAAGCTGCTACTATGCAACGGCGCTCGTCTTCTCCTTTGGAGTTGGTACACCGCCATGGCGTGTCCAACGCCCATCTTCATTCTTCTTCTGCTGGCCGCTCCGTTTCTCATCATCCCGGTCTTGCTCTTCGCCCTTCTTCTCGCGCCGATTCTTCTGCCTCTTCTGATTTCCATTTCATTCGTGGTCGGGAAGAGTCGTACTCTGACCAAGGTACGTTCCTTCCCCAGCTTGCACGCGTTCCTGCCAGCCACTGCTGACACGTCAACGCAACACCAGACATTGAGCTCGTCCACGAGATCGTCACCCTGGGCGAATCTCTCTATCCCACCCTCCCTGAGCGAGAGCGACTTCCCACCAATGCATTGTTCCTCGCCGCAGAAGAGATCCTCCCGCGCTATGGCCTCGACCTCGAAGACATACCGTCCCACATCGCCCGACTCATCTTTAAGATCGGAGGGCAGCGATCCGGGGATGCACTCAGCGACAAGTTCAAGTCGGTTCTAGGAGCACTCGGCATTCAACTTGAGTACATTCCAAGCAGCCCCTCGGCAAGACCGGACTCCCGGTCCTCCCTCGCTCCCAGTTACACTCAAACCGAGGAAACTCCGACTCAGGAAGTTACCCCCCCAGGAGCTCGATATCTCCAACAAGCTCAGGAGATTCCGACTGAAGCTCAAAAATTTACCCCGAACGCAGCTCAATCGGCCCAAAACGGTGAGGCCCAAATTCAGGCCCAGGCTGTCAACCATCCCCGAGATCGATCCCCACTTTGGTCACGATCACGATCGCAGTCTCCTATTCGGCCTGCCCAAGTGCCTCCACTGCCTAGTGTGGCGACTGTGGACACGGATGAACTAGAAGAGAAGCTTCGGCATGTGAGGATGCAAGAGGACCGGGACCTCTTAGCCAACGTCTTTGGCTTCTGGCACACCACGGCCTGCGAGACCCAGCAGAAAAACGGTCAACTCAAATCTCTCGCTGTGGAGTACGATAACAACGATCTTCTCGGCGAGGTCCTCGACATCTGGAATGAAGAAGCGGCTGCGGCGGAGGAGATGAGGCTCAGGGCGGAAGCTGCTGCCAAGCACGAAGAATATGTCGCAAAGATGGAGAAGCGTGCAACGAGGGTGTACGAACTTTATACCATGGCCCACCTTTTGGCACATTGGCAAGATCAGACATACGAGGAGCTCGAGAGGACTGCGGTGGCACGCAGACATCTTGTGCGGAAGCGGGCATTCGAGGGGTGGCACGCGCAACACGTCGAAGACGAAACAAAAGTGAAGAACTTCATCTTGGGACACGCACTCCAAAAATGGAGCCAGGCCGCCCTACATCACGAGGTGCGCCAGGAAGTCGCTTCGCAGTGGCACCAGCAGCAGCTCTGCAAGCAAACCCTCAACACCATGTTGGAAGAGTCGAAAGAACGCCTTGCAGACGAGTTCTACGCCGTTGGCCTTGCAACACAATGTCTGGACACCTGGGTCGACAAGGCACGCGACATGCAGGAGGAGTTTCAGGTCGCCGTTGCACTGGACGAGAGGCTCGTGCTCGACGAGGCAGTTAACATCTGGCTTGAAGAGGTCGATGCCCAGCAGTACAACGCCTACGAGTGCACCCGTCAGTGGCTAGTCCAGGGCTGCCGCAGGGACCTCGACTACTGGCAGGAGCAAGCCAAGCTCTCAGCCTTGTTGAAGCAGTACAACGCCAAACAAGAGCAAGAGACCAAACGCCAGGCTCTGGAGACGTGGCAAGCCGTTTTCCAGGATGCGCAACGCGACAACGCTTTGGCCGACGCCTTTCTGCTTAAGGAGCCCGTCGACCACTGGGAGCGCGAGATGAAACTCAAACTCTTCATTGAACGGGATGAGTATGAGACCAAGGCCGCTGTCCTCGAGCACTGGGCCTGTGAAGAGAAACTTGCTTGGTACAAGGGTCATTTGGAAACCCGAACCAAACGACAGACACTTGACACCATGCTCACCGCGGCACGGCGAGCTCGCAGCCAACGAGAACGGCACGAAGAAGAGGCGGATTATGTCGATTCATATCACACACAAACCGGGGTGGTCGACACTTGGCTCGCGGAGACGGACCAAATGTGGAAGCATCGCCAGAACGCGAATCTCGTCAACCTCTACCGCACCACCAGGCCGTGCATCGATCTTTGGCGGGAGCGATGTCACCAGAGCCAGGCTCGCGACGGCTACTACAAGAGAAAGGCAGATAAACACCACGCCAAATCCGTCGTGTCCGGGGCGCTTAAAAAGTGGCCAGCGGTGGCGGAGACGGCGCGGAGAGAGCGAATGATGAGCTCGCTTCGGCAGTTCCGGCGCAAGTACAAAGTCGAATTGGCACAGGAGTGTCTCGGCAAATGGCTCGACGCCACGGCAGATGCACTTGACGCTGGTCATGACGCTCACCAGACCAATCTTCACTACAAGCGGGAAGATCTCAACGACTGCCTCGACATTTGGAACCGCAGCGCGAAGCGAGCAAAGAACATCCAGCAGATCGCCACAGATGCCGAGGTCGAAGTCTACTTCGGAAAGTGGCAAGAGCAGCTCCATGAAGCCAAGGAGAACATGCAAGACGCCATTGAGTTCGACACGGAGCAAACCCGCAAGCGCTGCTGGGAGAGCTGGGAATTCCAGACCCTTCAAAACGGCGGCAAGCGTCACCTGGCCACCACACTCCAAGAAAAGAATGAAAGACGGGTCCGCCGTCGCATCCTTGGCGAATGGCATCAGAAAGCCGTCCCCGAGGCAGCAGCACGCATCAATCCACGCAGCACTCTTTCGGCCCGTCGCAGCGTCCGGCAGCAACTCGCACGGTCATCTGCTTCGGGCTTTTACACCGCAAGCCAGCTGGCTACTCTCCAAACGCGCGACACTCCGTCACATCTACTCGGTCCCATGCCCGAATTTGACGAAGAGCCCTTGGTTCCGGACTTGGAGGATCCTGGGTTCATGAGTACCCCGACGCGGTGGACATCAAATTATCGCCCGACTTCAACCCCGTCGGCGCTACTCCCGACACCACATGAGCGGCGTCTCCGGCAGCAGTATGGGGGAGGGGGTGGTTTTGGCAGCTCAAGAGCCAGGTGGGGGAGATTCTCGGACATTGGAGAGGAGTCGGAGTTGGGGCAATGATCTTGGCTGTTTTTTTTTTTTTTTTTTGGAGAGAGGCGTTTTTGGAAATGGAAAGGGACATGGCATTGGGAAACGGCATGGGAAAAGGGATTGCATTGGGTATGCATGCATGGCCAAGGGGCGTTTGGTGTTTTTCTGGATTGTTTTCTTTTTCCTTCAACACTCGGGTCATGGCATAAACTGCCTTGGTGATCAGGCTTAAATTGTCTTTGATCTCAGGCATGGATTGCCTCGGTGATCAGACATAAAGTGTCTTCGATCTCGGGCATAACCTGCCTTTGGCTGTTTGGGTTGTTGTTGTACTTTGTCTTTTTTGGGCTGGCATAAAATGCCATTTGATAGACCGGCATATATTGCCTTATGACATGAATAGATGGTCTCAAACGACTTTGCTCCCTTGGCTCGTGATGTGAATGCCTGCGTCAGCTTGTGTCTTGCTCTCCCTGTTCCTCTCCAAAGGTCTGCTTGGACAAAAGCCTCCGGGCCTAAAACAAGGAGTGGCAGCAGAAAGGAAGAGAAGACTCTTCCTTAAAGAGCACTTGATCTTGTGTTCAAGTTCCCTTGCCTGCTTGTCGACGTTGGTTTCAGTCAACCTTGAGAGAGACGAGGAAGAGTGACAGCGGGGGTTAGGGTTCACATCCCTGCTGCCAATGTGGGGCTGTAGCTTTGCCTAGGCAAGATCGGAAGGCGGTGGGCTGAATTCTGCCAGGGCGCACCAATTTTCCACAAACCCACAGAACTCGCAATTTATTCTCGCTTCTTGGTTCCTCGTCAAGATCACGGTGATCAGCAGTCAACTCCTTGTCCTCCGTCGGCACGATCAATCACAATGGCCAAGGTCAGCGCAAGTGAGTACCAGCAGAGCAGTCTTTCAATCGGCCCTTGAGATTTTCAAGACCTAACAATCGCTCGCAGACATCTCCTCGTCGAGGCGCAAGTCTCGCAAGGCCCACTTCGGTGCGCCGTCGAGCATCCGCCGCAACATCATGAGCGCTCCCCTCTCCAAGGAGCTCCGTGAGAAGTACAACGTACGTTGCCATCGTCATTATGCAGCCTTGGTTTGCAGCAGAAGCTGACAGTTTCGCGCGCAGGTCCGGAGCATGCCCATCCGCAAGGACGACGAGGTCACCATTGTCCGCGGCCTCAACAAGGACAAGGAGGGCAAGGTCACCTCGGTCTACCGCCTCAAATACGTCATCCACGTCGAGCGTGTCACCCGCGACAAGGCCACCGGCCAGAGCGTCCCCCTCGGCATCCACCCCAGCAACGTTGTCATCACCAAGCTTAAGCTCGACAAGGACCGTGAGGACATCCTGGCCCGCATCAAGGCCGGCCGTGACCAGGTCGTCAAGGCCAAGGGCAAGGCCACCGCTTGAATTGGCTGAGCCGGCGTTGGAGGAATGAAAAAACGTGACGACAAAGGGGAACAAACTCGGTTCGGTTGGCGACGGAGAAAAATACCCCCCACATCTGCTCCTCGTCGAAGGTTTACCCGGTCGGCGCTGGCGTCTTTGCGGCTTCTGTTTTCGGTTGCATACTTTGGGCGGTTGTCTGTCTGCATCTGCATGCATGACACGACAGATCCGGGATCTAGATGCAGAGTCAACGAATCGAGACATTGTTCTCAATGGCCATTTCACAATGCCAGTCGCTTTGCGCTCGCTGTGAAATGTTCCATGGGAGGTTATCCCGAAGCCAACGCCTCTTGCGGATTTCCGCAGAGGCCCCAGACTGCCCGTTGACTTGGTGACTGACTGACCATGCGTTGTGTACTAACACCTGCAGGAAGTAATACTCTCAGTGACGGCCATTAGATCGTGCATCCGCAGGTTTGGCGTCCACTGTTTTGTTTCATTCCCTGGATGCCTGCAAAGGTAGGGACAGCAACCGCCAGATTATCTCCGCGTTAACCACTAGACCCACGGTTTTCGAGGTATACGACTGGCGAAGAGTGAACCCAGCATGGAGAGATCACCAGTTTCCCTTGCTCTTGTCTGCAGACTTCCACGGAGATTCATCGATGAGAATGGAGGTTTGATGGCGAGGCACATCTCAGCAGCCGTCATTGGCTCCTTATTTAGACCGGACACCGTCTTTGCAAGCTAAGGAGGTGCCGTAGAAGATCAATACGGATCCCTTAGGAAATGAACACAGATTCAGAGAGGCAGACATATATGGTTCTTGCACCTGTGTGCTCCTGATGGTGCTCTCGATGGTGCTCTGAAGTCGTCCCGAGTCTGATCCCTGTCGTTGACGTTGTCAAGTATCTTTATAAGTACCAAGCTGGCCAGGGGCACCCGTAAAACGGCAGTCTCGAAGACGAAAGAGGACCAAAAGACAGAGTCATTACTCGAGCTGAAATGGCTTATTCTGCTCATTGCCCGTTTTGCTGGTTGTTTTTGTCTCTGCCATCCCTGAGGCCGTGGCGAAACGGCTTTCAGGTTTGTTGTTTTGGCGATTGCAGGGTAAATTGTGGTTGCCAGGGACGCCATGCCAGCGCATGCGCCTTCTTTGCCCCTGCAGCTCCCTTTCCACCGACCTGCATCTCCCCGAACTCGAAGACGACTTGTGCCAGTGCCGCATACGATCCTTTGCCGTCGTCCAGGAATTCAAGCTGGCATCGCAGATTTGTTTGGGCATCCAGGCTCCCCCTGCCAAGGGCAGTGGCGGCGTGTATCGTTTCCGTTCTTTAAGCTCGCAGCATCCCGCTCCGTTATCGTAAGGTCCCGGCCCTGCAGCGATCGCCCAACCCCTCGACCCCGCCAACGACGTCGACACCCGCGGGACCCGACAAGATGTCCTTTTTCTTTGGACGAACCCGTGCAAGGACAAACACCACCGATCTTGCGAAGCAAGCCAGAGACCATGTCACAAAACTCGAGGGGCCGCAAGGGGCCGCGAAGGTAAACATCGCCAAAGCGTCCCAAGCATCTCCCTCCGTCCCACGAACGGCTGCTGACCTGCAACTTGCACCACCCACAGGCCGACGAGCTGGCAAAGGTGCTCGCACAGATGAAGCAGGTTCTGCAGGGCACACACGGTGCGTCTTTTCATTCTTTGGGAACTCCCACCCAAAACGATAACACCCCCGGCTGACCGCCCAGCAGAGGCCGAACCTAGCACAGAGCAGATCTACCAATTGGTGACGAGCATGATCGAAGAAGACCTCCTCTACCTCCTCGCCGTCCACCTCCACCGACTACCATTCGAGTCGCGAAAGGACACGCAAGTCATCTTTTCCTACGTCTTCCGCTTCCGACCACCAACAGCGCAGCAGAAACCGGAGCCCTTCGCGCTCGCGTACGTTGTCGAACGGCGGCCGCAGGTGCTGGTGGAGCTGTGCAGAGGGTACGATCACAAGGAGAGCGCCACGCCCGCGGGGACGGTGCTGAGGGAGGTGCTCAAGAACGAGGCGGCCGCGGCGATAATACTGTATGACGACGGAGAGGAGCAGGGGTCGAGTGCCAGGGGGGTGGGGGGGATCAACCCGGACCGGCCACAGAGTGGGAGAGGGGTGTTTTGGAACTTCTTTGACTGGATCGACAAGAGCTCGTTCGAGGTGAGCGCCGATGCGTTCACAACGTTTAGGGTAAGTCAACCTGTTGCAGGAAGGGCATGGAGCTAGAGCTGACAACCGGTGCCCCCAGGAGCTCATCACCAAGCACAAAGAGCTGGTCCCGCGCTACCTGGCCGTCAACTTCGACCTCTTCTTCGAGCGGTACAACACGGTCCTCGTCCAGTCCAACAGCTACGTGACGAAGCGGCAGTCGATCAAGCTGCTCGGCGAGATCCTGCTCGACCGCGCCAACTACAACATCATGACGGCTTACGTCGACCGCGGCGAGCACCTCAAGATCTGCATGAACCTGTTGCGAGACGACCGCAAGATGGTGCAGTACGAAGGGTTCCACGTGTTCAAGGTGTTTGTCGCCAACCCGCACAAGTCGGTGCCCGTGCAAAAGATCCTGATTATGAACCGGGACCGCCTGCTGCAGTTCCTGTCGCACTTTCTCGAGGACCGCACCGAGGACGAGCAGTTCATCGACGAGCGCGAGTTTCTGATCAAGCAGATTCGGAATCTACCGCCTGCGCCAGTGCAGCCGCAGCGGTAGGGCCGGCGGTGAAAGGAAAAGGGGGCGTGCAGGGGGAGGTTTGGTGGGGTTGTGTTGGCCAAGTGTGTGTGTGAACGAGGGGAGAGAGGAGAAGGAAGGCGTTGCGGCGTAATAGATGCTGGGCGGGAGTATGACGGCTTGTGGAAATGGGTTATTCTTGAGGCATGGCATTGCGAGGGATTAGGGTACAATACAATCATTTGCTTACTACTGCACAGGTGTGTTCTCTTGGGCCAGGACAGCTGGTGAAGATGCAGCATAGTATGATATTGTGGTCACTTGGAGGCTTGGGACTGTTGGTCGGGGAAAGCCCTGCTCTCTTGAACTGGGGAAGAAAATCTGGCTAATGGGTTCGGTGAAAACTGCGCCCAGAAGCCAGGGTTTATGAGATATCCGTAAAGAAATGCAGCAACTGCCCCCCCTTTCCTCCGCGAAGACGGGTAGGATAGAGATGACCCTCTGTCTCGAGCGAGGAGAGAGAATAGCTGAAGATAAACCATGCCTCATGAACTGTCCCAACTCCCGGGCGTTGGATCCTGTCACCAAGCTGCCCTTTCTGTCGTGTATGGTCCCCGATGCAGGAGCCTCCTTCCCTGCCCCTGAGCCCAAAAGTATGCTTCCTCCAACGCCGATACAAATTCAACGGAATGATGCCAAAATAAAGCCAAACTTTCCGAAAAAAAAAAAAAAAAAAACTCCAATCCAGATTCAGGCGGTGCAAAATCATCGTTTTCGGCAAACGTATCTCCGCAACCCAGGCATGTATGGCCTGATCTGGGCTGCCTTCCCCTATTAACCCTTTCCCCAGGGGTCCAACCCATTTTGGCCAACAAGAAGAGGAAGATGAGGAAAGAAAAAAGGAAATACCAAGACTCGATTTTTGATGTAAAACCCGCAACTTGCCTTCACACATCCAAGTGCCTTGGCCAAAACTTCAACAAGCCTCGACTCAACCCAAGCTGTCAGTTGGAAACCGCCCCCAATCTATGCGCGCCCCTCCCGTCCCCTGGCCTCTTTCTACGGTTCTTCTCGCCATGGTTGTCTGGGAGGAGCGGCGAAGGGCGTGGGCCGAGCGGTTAGACCAGTGAGCCTGCCCGTCTTGGAAGGGCTTGTTGTCCGGTGGTGACCACCAGGTTCCCTCCGCCAGGGGTGTACTGCAGTGTCCCCGTCGCGAAGGCCAACCCGATGGTTGCGTTGTGAACGCCGGTCATGGCGGAGGTGGGAGGGTTGTCGGGCGTGCCGGTGAAGGGGGGAGCCGGGTTGTTGGGAGCTGGGTCACTGGGGTTTGACTCGACGTGGGTGTCGTGGTGGTAGTCATGAATCAAGCTGAAATAACTGGTGACGTGGGCCGGGTTGGGGACAGGCGCCGGAGGCCGGAGGAGTGGAAGTTGTAGGGCGCGGGTTGGCCGTGGGGATGGAGTGCGAGGGTAGCGTGGGCCTGCTCTTGAGCCGTTGCCGAAGATGGAGTTTGGCGGCCTCGCGGGCGCGACGGATAGGTCGTCATGGATGTTGTATCTTGAGGATATGTTGACAGAATCTTGCTCGGCGTAGCTGGCCTGTCGATACCTGCTGTGGAGCTGAGGTTGCGGCTCAGCGAGGGAGGCATGGTCCACCTGGCCGTGGTTGATCTGAGGTGGTCCGGTGTTCCTGCCCCATCTTGCCCATAGAGGTCCAAGGGGAACTTCTTGTCCTGGCAAGGTACTGTTTGGGACGGGTCTTGCGGCTTCGTTGCCATTATTGACGCGGACCGAGCGAGCGAGCGCGCTCTCTGGGCCGGGTTGGGGCGGACTCGGGCTCTGTCCTAAGTTCTTGAACCCTATGTTCAGTCTTCTCAGAATCGGCCGTAGAAAATTGGCCCTACGCCGATGACCAACTCGTGCATAACTCTTCGGCACAGCTCGCTTGGCGGGTGTCGTTTGCTTCTTGGGTCTCCCGCGAGAGCGAGCAGCGGGGTGCCGAGCGACTCCCGGGGTTCTCTCTGCAGCAACCGGCGCCTGGTCCTGCGCTTCAGCAACGGGAGGTTGACTCATCTTCTCCAAGGTTGATTTGTGTTTGAGGGAAGACTATGATGCTTTAGGATTGTGCCTTGTGCGGTCGAGCCTCAAACCCGAACCCAGAGAGGCCCTTGACCCTAGTAGAGGAAAGCGGCAAGAATGCAAGTGAATTGATGAGTGTTCTCGAAATAGACTGCTTGATGGAGTTGAAGAGAGACGAAGCATCTGTGGCGGTGGTCCCAGAAAAGGTTGGCTTGTGGTTCGGATGACTTGCTGAGGGTAAGTGTCAGGGCAGAAAGCCAGTCGTTCTAGCTTCAGAAATGTTTAGAAAGATCCCGCGGGACCTTCTAGGCAATGTCGATTGACAACGAGAAAGTTAATGGGAGTAGTCCGCGAGTAGTTCGGAGAAACCCTCCTGGTCCTTGTTCTAGGCTCCCCTTAAGTCGCCGCAACTCACTCACTAGAAGATGAGGGCTTCGGTATTTCTCTCTCAAGGGTTCAGACATCTTCCCAGCAACCTCACCTTGCAGCTGGCTGCTTCTTAAATTTGTGGGAGAATAATGCTTTTTCGTTGGCGTAACCTGCCTCATAAAATGGGTATCGAAATCCTGAAGAGATAGAAAAACAATCATACAGAGACGGCAAAGGACGTCGTCACATCATCATCCATATCAATGTCCTCCGCCTCACTCACCTCGTCGAGCTCTTCGGGCTCCTCCGGCTCGTCCGTGTCATCACCATCAGAGACCTCGCCCGTGCTGTAAGCAAAGGGTATCCCACCAACGCGAGCCTCGTCATCCCATTCCCAGTAATCCGCATTCTCCGAGAAACACGTCCTCGACAGCTGCTCCTCAAAACACAAGGGAAACCGCCTCGGCTTCTCCGACCCATACCTCGCACACACCCCCGTGTTAGCATCCCACACATGCACCTCCCCACTCGGGGCCAGGTGCTCCATCACGGCCCGCCTGGGCTCCCTCATGACTTTGACCAGCGCCCGCATCCGCGCGCGCAGCTCGTCCATAGGGCTCGACCACCCCCACCCGGCGGGGGACGCGCACGAGCTGCTCGCGTTGAGCTTGGGGTTGTTCTCCGACACGCGGCCCAGGTACACGCTCAGCCGCAGCTCGCCCAGCGTCACGGCGCCGCCCTTGCCTTCGCCCTCGCCCTCGAGCGGCCAGAGCGCAAAGTGGCAGATGCGCCGCAGCCGCAGCCGCAGCGTCTTGAGCCGCCCCAGCAGCGGCCGGACCGACTCGCAAAAGTGCACGGGGTGGCCCGTGATGTCGACGACGTCGGTGCCGCACAGGTCGAGGTCGAGGGAGGTGACGTTGGTCAGGAGGCCGAGGTAGGGCTCGAGCGTGTGGATGCAGAGGTAACCGCCGCCTCCGCCCCGGCCCCCACTGCCGCTGCCGCCGCTGCTGCTGCTGCTTCCGCCTCCGCTGCGGTGTTGCAGGGGGTCGGCGCGCCAGGACTGGTTCTGCCAGCGCGCGGTGAAGTGGATGCGGGTGAGCTCGTGGCACTCGAAGAGCATGAGGAGGAAGCGGGCTAGGTTGGAAGGGGTGTTGTAGACGGCCAGATCGGGGTCGCCGGCTGTGGCGCCGCCGCCGCCGCCGCTACCGGGGACGAGGGTGGTGATGGGGGGCAGCCCCTCGAGGACGATGTGCACGCTGCGCAACGACTTGCGTAGCAGGGCGCGCGAGCGGTCGAGGGCGGCCGACTTGCGGTGGACGAGGCGGCTGATGACGCGCGGGGTGTATTCGATGCGCGGGTAGAAAGCCGGAAAGGCAAGGCTGTACCAGCGCCGAGAGAGGGCCAGGCGGCGGATGTCTTGCTGGAAGAAGGAGGGGGGCAGGTGCTCGAGGATCATGAGCCAGATCTCGGAGGGGAGCTGTGGGAGGGGGCCATGGTCGCCGGTGAGGGTGAGGATGCTGCGTCTGAGCCTGGTGAGAGCGGGGTTGGCATCATCCAGAGTTCACAGTGGGAAGAGGGGATTTGAAGAAATCCAGGTCGGTGAGAGCAGGTTCGTATTACTTTCAATTCGACAAGGCTTGCTTATCAGGGGAGGGGGGGGGGGGGGGCATAAAAGAGACTGGATCGCTCTCAGAGTCTTGGATTGGTTCACCCTTTGGAATTGCTCGCACAGCCCGGGCAAAGGAAAGGCAGGAAAGGCAGGAAACGGGATCCGGAAGCTGTGCCAATCGCGGTCAAGGCTTGGGTTTCGGGCGGCCAATCTTGGGCGGCCCAAGCCACCACTGCCGGCGCCCGCAGGTGATACCGATCATGAGTGGTGGGCCTGTCGTCTTCTCGACGCGCCGAGAAGCTGAGCACAGAGCAAGCCGTTGGGGAAGAATAAAGCCTGCTGGGTTCCCGAAGGGGTAAAGGACCCACACAACCAACACAGTCCGCACGTTTTGTGGTGCTTCTTTGGGGGATGAGAGCTTGGAAGATTGCTGGACTGCCCAACCCCTGAGATATATCGCACACCTTGACTTCCGACTTGGAAAAGACCCGAAAAGAAAAAAAGTTAAAGAGGACAAAAACAATCAAGAGAAAGAAACTAAGCTGAATTGAAGGAATCTCCGAGCAGAGAAAAGGGGAGAGAAAGGAAAGAAGGACCCTTGGCGCATGGTGACGAAGACACTGTCAGTTTATCTGACCCTGAAATCTGGGACAAGCGAGGCTGCTGTGTGTGGGCCACTTCAATCCCTGAATCAGAACGAGACATCAATTCCCATCATGAGCGAGACCGACATGAAGGTTGATCCAGGACGAGCATCTGCTCTCATCTCGCAGCTGCAGGGCGTCAATGAGAGGATAGCGGCGGTGGCCAAGGGCCGCGCAGTAAGTTTCCTGTTCTCTTCAACGCTCATCCATCAATCCATCATCTGTCGCGTGATTCTCTTCGGTTGCATCATGACATCTGACAAAGCCCCAAGGTGCGCCTCGTGGCCGTCTCCAAGCTCAAGCCCGCCAACGACATTCTTGCCCTGCACGAGTCGCCAGTCCGGCAGCTGCACTTTGGCGAGAACTACTCGCAGGAGCTGAGGGAGAAGGCCGAGCTGCTCCCCATGACCATCCAGTGGCACTTTATCGGCGGTCTGCAGTCGGGTACGTTTGCGTTCTGCTGATGCTCCAAGCCCAAAACCTGAGGGCCGACTGACATGGCACAGGCCGCTGCAAAGATCTTGCCAAGATCCCCAACCTCTGGTGTGTCTCCAGCATCGACAACCTCAAGAAGGCCCAGCTGCTGGACAAGTACCGCGGCGAGAAGATCAAGGCCGAGCCCGAGACGCAAAAGATCAACATCCACGTCCAGGTCAACACGTCGGGCGAAGAATCCAAGTCGGGCTGCGCCCCCGGTGACGAGGTCGTGTCGCTCTGCCGGTCCATCGTCAACGAATGCCCGAACCTGCACCTGCTGGGCCTGATGACGATTGGCGCCATTGCGCGAAGTGTGGCAACGACGGCGGAGAATGAGAACGAGGACTTTAAGCTGCTGACGGAGCAGAGGGATCTGGTTGTGAAGGAGTTGGGGCTGGACAGGGAGCTCGAGTTGAGCATGGGCATGAGCGAGGACTTTGAGGGCGCCATCGCCATGGGCAGCGGCGAGGTCCGCGTGGGGAGCACCATCTTTGGGCAGCGGCCGGCCAAGTCGGAGGCCAAGATTGTGGCATAACCAAGCGACCAGGTAACGTTATGGCAATGACCCGGTTCACCCTGTGCGCGCAAAGATTCTTCGCTTTTTTGAGAGAAGGTTGGCTTTGAGACTCGAGTGAAATTTCGAGAAGAGCGTCGTTGAAAGGCCCCTTTCTCTCCCCTTGCATTGCGAAGGGGTTTGAGTGGCAATCTTTCAAGTTGAAGAGAATCCTACAAACCCGGAATTTTTAGTCCCAGATATTTGCGTATTCAGTTGTCAATAATTCCCCATCGTCAACAGCTCATGCATGATGCAGATGCAGATGCAGATGCAACACTCTCTGCGCCTACTTGGTACAGTACCACTGTGACGAGGAAGTGGACCTGAAAGCTGAGCCGGGACTTGGGGCTTGGGACTTGGGACTGGGAGGGTCGCCTATCGATAACGGGTGCTCCCGCCCAGCCCGTGCTTTCCTGGAGGGGTGGCAGGGGTAACCCCAGTCGCGGCCACCGCGTTGCTTGGGGAACCCAAACAATCAACAAGAAAGACAGGGCAGTGGCAGGCAATTGGCTCACAGGGCGCCAACGCAGGGCTCAAATCAGGGTCTGGACATGAAGTCGTTGTTTGCAGCTCCCATCCCATCTCCCCTCCTCCCTCAGCTGTCTTAACAAGACCTCGTTATACCCTGCAGAGGCATGTCCAGCATTGCTTTGGCTTGAACCTTCAAGTTTGCGACTTGTGGTGTTTTTTTTGTTTGGCTTTGGAGTCTGGGACTCGGAGTGCAGCAAGCCTCCCTTTTGACCTTTTGACACTCAAAGTGCAAGACTACCTTACGACTCGACACAGCAGACCCGCATCCCATCATCGCATTCCAGCGATCATCACATTCCACCCGGAGCTTGGTTGCCTCCCACCACCACCACTCCGCATAAACACACAAACTCACACACTACACATCCGACATTGCCACCATCGCAATGCCCGCCATCGAGAGGGATGCCCCTCGAGATATGGACCGGCCGCTGAAACACCAGCATTCCGGATCCATCGATCACGGCCGTGCCCTGGTCCCCATGTATGTCATCATGTCTAATTTCCCGTCTTCCCCAGCACCTCCACTCCCACAAAGCACCATGACCATGTCGACTATGTCATGTCAGCCCTTTGGCGTACGCTAATGAGGAACAGGTGGGACAGCTCCGACCCCGAGCGGGCTCCGCCCCCGCTCCCTCTGAACCCGCAGTCGCCCGGCGTCTCGCGCACCGGGACGTCAACCGCGATCCAGTCGGCCCATGCTGCCATGGCTGAGAAGGCCCGTGAGAGCGCCGCACTGGTGCCGCATCTGGCGAAGCGCATCGCCGACACCTCTCCAGAACGCCCTGCCCTGCGGCCCTCCTCCCACCGCCGCATGGAGTCCCTCCAGCCCTCCTCGGTCAAGGATATGAGCCTGATGATCGAGGCGGGCCGTGATTCTCTCCAGTCCACACCGCGATCCCCCGAGAAGCTGGACAGGCCAACGACGCCACAGAGGAAAGACACCCGTGACATCTTCACGGAGCCAAAGGAGGACAAGCAGGAACGGTCAACCGCTGGCACGCCCACACCCGGCCCCAGTTTGACTCCCATTATCCGCCCCACCGCCGTACGGCGGCCTCATCAGAGCATCCTCGGGGAAAACACCCCCCCTCAGTCGGCAACCATGCTGGCGCTCCAGAACATGAGCACCCAGAGCGCCGCTAGCACACCCGCCCCAAAGGAGCCCGAGACTCCGCTGGCCAACATCACCAATGGCTCCAAAGCCTTGGTTAAGACGGCCCGTCGATTGACGCCTTGTCTCACCAGATTCTCACCTTGACCGATATCGCAACCACACTCCAAAAGGAAATGTCGCTGCTCAGCAGGCGGAGCAGAGACAATGCCACGGATCTGCTGAGCCTGAAGGAAGCCACCAATTCCCGCGACGAAGACATCCGGAAGAGCTCCGGGAACTCATCACCGACGTCAAGACACGTCCCTCCGCTACCCGAGACCCGTATGGCGGGCCTCTGCTTCTAGAGGGCAGACATCTCCAGCCTGGGTCTCCAACTCAGACGTCAAAGTCGGCACGTCCATTCTCGCTGCCGCGAATACCTTCCCCAACCAGCTTTGCCGCGTCGTTTGACCGCGAGTCTCTGCTAAGCACCCCGTCTCTCATCTCCGACACCTCCTCGCCCGCCACCGTTGCCCTCCTCGAGAAGATCATCCGTGAAATGGGCACCAAGGAAGGCCAGGAGACACTGCTCAATCGCCTTACCGATCTCGCCGACAGGCTCTCTGGCATGGCGACGGCCGGGAAGGTGGAGGAGCTCGCTCGGTTTGTCAAATCCAACCAACAGCACGCCGTTGTCCCTGCCGCCAGCGGAGGCAGAGGCGGAGGCGGCGATGGTGGCATCCGAGACCGCAACTGGAGTTTTGGTGACGATGATGACATGTCGCAGCGAGGGGCTCTCGACTTTCTTCACGCAGCCGCCTCCGCTTCTCAGACCTCACGGATGCTCCCGGGCCAAGAAGGCCGCGCTGAGCGGAGCGCCGATGTCCTCAATGACGACGTCCTGAAGGCTATTCGTGGTGTCAAGGATAGCGTCGCCCAAGGAGGCGGCCTCACCGCCGAAGTCAAGGCTCTTGTCAGGGAGCTCCGTGGCGAGGTCCTTGGCATGGGCCGCGAGATTGGCCGGAGACTGGACGAAGTCGCCGAGAAGAACGCGGGCCAGCCTGAGGCTGTGACCAAGGCCGAGATGACCAAGGTCGTCGAGGAGGGTCTGTCCGACATGAGCCTGCAGATGAACAGCCTTCTCCGCGAGCACCGCCGCCAATCGGCCGCTGCGATTGCCGCCCGCGAGTGCTCAATCGACTACAAGGAGATCTACAACAGCATGCGCACCGCCCTCAAGGAAACGCAGGCAGCCAAGCCCCGTACTCCCGAGCTCCGCAGAGAAGACGTTATCCATGCGGTCAAGGACGCCTGGGAGAAGTACAAGCCCGAGATCGAGATTCAGCAGATCGGCCTCGAGCGGGATGAAGTCCTTGCCTGCTTGCAGGAGGGCCTCCGCGCTTATGCCCCGCGTGATGAACGGCCTCCCGGCGCTACGAGTGAAGAGGTCTTCCAGGCCGTCATGGAAGGCCTCAAGCATTACAAGCCCCCTAAGATCGAGATTCCCGCCGCTCTGTCAAGAGACGAGATTCTTGACGCCGTCCGCGAATGCTTGGAAGAATTTGAGTTCCCCGTCGCTCCATCAGCCATGGGCCCCGAGGTCACTCGAGAAGACATGTTGGATGCCGTTAAGGAGGGCCTTCAATCCTTCGACTTCCCTCTTCCCACGCAAGCGCCTTCCGCGTCAAACCTCACACGGGACGATGTGCTTGACGCCGTCAACCAGGGCCTGCAGTCGATTGACTTTTCCGCCGTTTCCTCGAACGCCTTGGTCCCCCAGTCTGTGTCAAAGGGGGACGTGTCAGATGCCGTCAAGTCGGGGCTCAAGTCCCTCGACCTGTCATCGGATATTATGGATGCCGTCAAGGAGGGGCTCGACGGTTCCGATCTTCCGACCAATGTCATGCATGCCGTCATGCAAGGGCTCCAGTCCTTCGACTTCTCCGCGGCCGTCTCCACCGCCATCCCTCGGCCCGATCTCTCCAGGGTCGATGTGGCAGACGCGGTCAAGGAAGGGATCGAGTGCCTCGACCTCAACAACAGCATCACCCAGGCTGTCCAGCAGTCTCTGAAAGGCTTCGACTTTTCCTCGGCCTATTCGTCTGCCTTGGTCCCACGCGCCGCTGACGTCCCCCCAGTGGATGTGGCCGATGCTGTCAAGGAGGGGCTGAAGTCGGTCGACCTCTCCAAGGACGTCACCGAGGCAGTCAAGAAGGCGCTGGAAGGGTTTGACTTTTCTACCTTTTCTTCTGCTCTGGTTCCTCGGCCAGACTTGTCTCGCGTTGATGTCGTTGACGCAGTTAAGGAGGGTCTTGATACCGTTGATCTCTCTCGGGATGTTGCGGACGCGGTGAAGCGGGTGCTAGAGACCTTTGACTTCCCCACATCCACCGCGCCCGATGTGACCCGGTCCGACCTGTCTCGTGTTGATGTGATCGACGCCGTCAAGGAAGGGTTGGACTCATTTGATCTCTCTGCCGACCTTGGAGGGGTGGTGAGAAAGGAGCTCGAGTCCTTTGACTTCTCCGCGGTTCAATCCACTGCCCTAGTCGCTCAAGGGGGCAACAACGACGATGTCATTCAGCGTCTCCAGGAGATCAAGAGCTTTCTGCAAGCCGAGATCAAGGCCGCCTCAGAAGAAACCAAGCAGAATGCTGCAGCCAACGTCCTGGACACTGAGAGGATTCTTGACGCAACCAAGGATGGATTCGAGAATCTGCGTCAAGACATTGAAGACTACGTCGACCGAGCCAAGGAGGACTCTGGCCCGGAGGGTGTGACGGACGAGCTCCTTCGCACTCTTGACAGCTTCCGCGATGAACTGGCCGAGCTTGTCACGCGATCGTCCGACAGCTCCAGAGCGATGCTCAAGGAAGAACTCGAGGCGCTTCGGGACACGGTCAACTCGTCCATGGTTCCAGCCCTGCCTCAATCAGGCAATAACAAGGAGATTCTCGAGGCCCTCCACGACGGACTCGGCAGCATCCGGTCAGAGATCGGCACACGACCCATCGCTGGTCTCACTGAGATTCTGGATGCATTGCAAGAGGGTCTCGGCGACATCCGAACGAGCATCAACAACCTTCGTGACAAGCCCGCGGATCTGACTGCCAATGACGAGATCCTCGATGCGCTCAAGGAGGGCTTGGACACTGTTCGGTCTGAGATTGACACCCTTCGTGAGGAAACCAGGAATGACCGGGCCTTGGCGACCATCGACGACAACTCTAATGCCGTGGTGCCCGCTGAGCAGATGGTGAAGCATGACGACATCAAGAACCTCGAAGTTCTGATCACGCAACTCGGCGTCAAGGTTGAGGCCATGGAATCAGCGCCGAAGCCTACAGTTACGTCCCTCTCAAAGGAAGACCTCGCCGATATGGAGAAGACCCTCCACGATGTCGCTGCATCTGTCGCAGGAATGCCCAATCGGGAACCCTTTGAGGTTCTGGAGGAGAGCATCCGCAAGATTCAGCAGACCGTCGACGAGTTGGCAACGAAAGAGGCAGCTGCCCCTCCCCCTCCGCCTGAGCGATCAAGCACGGATCCGGCCTCGAGGGAGGACGTCGAAGCCATCGAGACAATTCTTCGCAACACCAAATCCCGCCTCGACGATCTCATCGACGGCGAGCAGGCTGTCCGCAAGGACCACATCGACACCCTCGAGACTATGGTTCTCGAAGCCCGGGAGAGTGTCAGCGGTATCGCGTCGCAGTTCGATGGCATCTCGCGCAAGGAGCACATCGACGCTCTGGAGGCGTTGCTCCTCGAGACCCGGGAGAGCCTCGGCGGTGTTGCTACGCAGATGGATGTTCTCTCTCGCAAGGAGGATGTTGCCATGGTCGAGTCGCTGGTCACCCAGATTATTGGGGCTTTTGACGAGATGAAGGAGCGCCACGAGAAGGCTCTTGAAGATCCCGAAAAGATTACCAAGACCGATGTCGAGGCCGTCGAAGCGGTGTGCATCGACACGAAATCCCTCATCGAGCACATCCAGAAGGTTGACCTCGTGAGCCTACCCTCAAAGGAGGATGTCGAGGCACTGGAGATTCGTCTTGGAGATCTCAAGGAACGTCTTGATGCGCATGCAGATGCCAGTGCCAAGGCGTCTGAGGAGCGCCAGGCCGAGACTGTTGGCGTCGGTCTAACCGTGACAGAGGTCAAGACTCTGCTCGAGGAGTTCCAGACCCTCGTGAGGTCGAAGCTCGAAGACGGCGCACGCGGTATCGACTCCATTCATACCCTTCTCGACACCCTCAGCGAGAACGTCCAAAAGAACGACAGCATTAGTGACGATGTCAAGGAAGTGCTCGACACGCTGAAGCTGGAGTTTGAGGACTCCAAGACTGGCCTTGTTGGCGTCAAGATTGAGCTGGACGAGAAGCTGCAAACCACTGCCGATGTGCTCCTTGCCAAGCTTGACGAGCGCATGACTGAGCTCATGACCAAGCACGAAGAGCTCCAGCTCCTCCAAGACGATCGCGCCGCAAAGACTGAAGCAAGAGATGTCGAAATGGAGGCCGCTGTCAGCGGCACCAAAGCCATCGCCGAGGAGCTCAAGTCTCTTGTCGACACACTCGGCACTGCCGTCACCGACTCGATGGAGAAGATGGAGGAGGCTTCCAAGACGGTCTTTGAGCGCGTCGAGGAGCTCGTCACCAAGTCGGACGAGAATCACACCGACGGAAAGGCCGAGCACCAACTGACTCGCGAGCAAGTCCAGGAGGCTATCGGCAAGGTGGAGGGGCTTCAAGGTCAGGTCTCCGAGTACCAGCCCAAAATTCTCGAGACTGTCCAAGAGGTCATGTTGGTCTTGGCACAACACTATGAACACCTCAGGACGTCGACTCTGGCGATCCAAGAGCGGGTTGAGCATCCCTTGCTTCCGCCGCCACCTGAGAAATACGACGACACGGTTCTGATCGAAAAGCTCGACACCCTTGTTGGCCACACTCAAGTGGCAGACAAGGCGTTTGAGCATCTCGGCACCCTGGACCAGGTTCATGCCCAAGTCAAGGCCACTGCTGCGGAGCTCGCTGCCTTCCTCGCCGCCCAGACCCAGCGCATTGCCGATGAGCATGAAGACCGGGAGAAGACTCTTCAAGAGGCCACAATTGCGCTTGAACGGCGCCTCGAAGAAAAGGAGCAGGTCGAGTCGCTCATTGCCAGCCTCCGAGAAGAGGAGGCACGCATCAAGGAGAGCATCACGGTCACCCTGCCCGAGGAGCAGAGCAAGATCAATGAGCAGTTCTTGGTCAACCTGCAGACCGAGGAGGCCCGGCTCAAGGAGGCCACTACCACGCTCATTGAGGAACAGGCACAGCTCAAGGAGGTGTTCCTCAACACTCTCAAGGAGGAGCAGGCCCGCCTCATGGAGACGAATGTTGCCTTGAAGGAGGAACAGGACCAGATGAAGGAGACCTTCCTTGCAACCCTCAAGGAAGAGCAGGCACGGCTCATGGAGACGAACGTTGCTCTGAAGGAGGAGCAGGATAAGCTAAAGGAGGCCTTCCTGGCCAACCTGCGCGAGGAAGAATCCCGTCTCAAAGATATGAACGATGCTCTGCGCGACGAGCAGCAGGTTCTGAAGGACACGTTCCTTGCCAACCTCCGGGAAGAGGAGTCGCTTCTGAAGGAGGTTAACGCCGGTCTCCGCGAGGAACAAGAGCGTCTGCGCGAGACCTTCCTCGCCAACTTTAAGGAGGAAGAGCAACGCCTGCGGGAAGCCAACGAGGCCCTGCGCCAAGAGCAGGAACAAATCAAGGTCACCCTCAAGGAGGAGCAAGAGCGCTTCAAGATTGAGCTCCTCGCCAACCTCATGGAGGAAGAGGCCCGCCTCAAGGACGCCAACGCCGCGCTCCGCGAGGAGCAGGAACTCCTCCGCACCGACTTCCTCGCCACTCTCAAGGAGGACGAGTCCCGCATCAAGGACAGCCTGCACGCGCTGCGCTCCGAGCAAGACAACCTCGCCCGGCAAAAGACGCGCCTCACCGCAGATCTTTCCTCCCTCGACACGGCCCTCCGCATCCGCCGCGAGGAGCTCCACGACATGGAGGCCCGCGCGGAGAGCTTGGAACGCCGCATCCTCGAGGGCGTCATGGACCACTCGCGTGTGCTGCTCATGGCCAAGACCAACCGCGCCGCGGCCGCCGCTGGTGGCAACGGCCGCGACTCGATGAGCCGCAAGCGCGTGTCGTCGTCGTCCCACAACAACAAGACCACAGAGACGACAACCACCCCGACGAGAGCCAACCAAACCACCACCGCCGGCAAACCCCGCAGCGCCATCACCATGGCCATGTCGGCGCGGAGCAAGGCCAACAGCAACACCCCCACCAACGGCGGCACCCCCATCGCCAACCGGCGCATCCTGTCGCTCAGCCAAATCACCAACAACGTCCCCGCCGGCGGCATGAAGCGGAGCCAGAGCGTTAGGACCCCCGGCGGTGCCGCGGCGGCTCGTGGTGGCGGCGCGGGCAGGGGCCTGCGGAAGAGCAGCTGGGCGTCGTCGTCGGTTCCCCCCGTGCCGGCTGTGCCGGCTATCCATGTGCCTGCTGCTGCTGCTGCGGTGAAGGGTTATGGAGATTTGGAGGGGGATGACAAGGAGAATGTTGTTGTTGGGGTGGAGGGGGATGAGGATGCTTGGGGTCAGTCTCAGCACGAGCGTGAGCGGGAGATGGGTCGGCCGGATATTGTCATTTCGGGCGCGGACGAGCAACAGGATGCCGCCGACCTGGAGCCGGTGGATGTGCTCGTCACGCCGTCGGTCGAGGGCGATGCTTACGAACATGATCACCGTGGCCTCGACCACGAGGAGGAGGATGATGACCGGTTCAGCGATCTCGGTGAGACGGAGCGAGACGATGCGCGGAGTCTAAGGCGGTCGAGTCACGGTACGACGGTGATTACACCGGCGGACGAGCAGGAGGAGGAGTGGTCGGAGCATGAAGGGGGTGAGGGGTTGAGAAGGGAGGACGATAGTGAGGGCGAGAGTGATGATGTGGATGATGCGGCGAGTGACTGGACGGAGAGTGTGGTGGGCAGGGAGAGTGACGTGGGCATGATGGAGAGGGAAGGGAGCGTGCCCGTTGCTGCGGCGAGCTAAGTTAAAGTGGGATGGTTGGACGGAAGGGACATGAAGGACGTTCGTCTGTTTGGGGTTTTTCTTATGTTGTTACGATTATGATGACTTAGCTTGTCTATTTGAGTAGCAATCAGTCAGTCTGTGGCAGGGCGTTGTTAGGGGTACGATGGGACCGATAGGACTGTGATGGATATCTTATTTTTCTGTATGGATAGCTTCCAGTGATGAACATGAAATGAGTTTGGCTACGCCTTTTGTTTCCATTTCGTACATATTGTGTGCAACTTGACATACAACGCTTCAGATGATAAAAATTACATTTGTTATCAAACACATCCTACCGATGCCTCGGCCCAATTTTGTCCCTTCCGCCCATATACGGCCGGAGCACCTCGGGAATCGTCACGGTCATCTCGTTCTCGTCCCACCCGTTCTCCAGGATGGCCGCCAGCACCCGCGGCACCGCCAGCGCCGTGCCGTTGACCGTCCACGGATACACGAGCTTGCCGCTCGGCAGCTTGAGGCGGGTCGCCAGCCGGCGCGACTGGTAGTCGGTGCAGATGCTCGCGCTCGTGACCTCGCCCCAGCCGTCGTTGCGCTCGCGGCGCGAGGGGAAGAAGGCCTCGATGTCCATCTTGCGGATGGCCGACGCGCCCAGGTCGGTCGCGGGCATCTCGAGCACCCGGCAGTGCAGGCCGAGGTAGGCCAGCAGCTCCGTCTGCAGGTCGACAATCTCGTCAAAGACGTCCTGCGTCGCGTCCTCCTCCGGGGGCGTCCACGCGAACAGCTCGACCTTGGTGAACTCGTGCACGCGGTACAGGCCCTTGGTGTCGCCGCCGCGGGCGCCGGCCTCGGCACGGTAGCAGCGCGAGACGGCGACGCGCTTCATGGGCAGGTCGGCCTCGTCGAGGGTCGTGTCGGCCTTCATGCCCGCGAGCGGGATCTCGGCCGTGCCGGCGAGGCAGAGCTCTGGCTTGCCGCGCGCGGCGTCCTCGGGCGACTGGGCGACGGTGTAGATTTGCGTCTCGCCGTTGGTGTCGCGGGGCTGGAAGCCGCAGGCGCCGGCGATGTGGGAGTAGACCATGCTGGGCGGGCTGACTTGGCGCCAGCCGGCGCGGGCGGCGGCGTCGAGGGCGTAGTTGATCAGGGCCTGCTCGAGCTGGGCGGCTTCGTCCAGGAGGTAGTACCACCCCCATCCCGAGGTGGAGGCGGCGCCCGCAAAGTCGAGGATGCCGAGCTCGGCGCCGATGTGGACGTGGGAGCGCCATACGCGGTCCGAGGGCGCCGGGCCGGGTTCTGGGTGGTCGTTAATGTAGCTCATCACGATGGGTTCCTTGTCGGGGGTGCTGTCACTGGTGAGGTTGGGGATGGCGAGGGCGAGGCGCTGCATCTCGGCGTTGAGGGAGGTCTCGGCCTCTTCGATCGCGCTGAGATCGGCCTTGACTTTCCGGGCTTCCTCGAGCAGCTGTTCCCGCGAGAGCGAGCGGAAGCCGGCGGCTTCCTCGTCGGCGTCGTCACGGCTTGTCCCCGGGTCGGCAAGCTGGCGGCGGAGGAGGTTGCCCCGCTCGCGCAGGCCGCGGCCCTCGCGCTGCTTGGCCTGCCATTGGGCGAAGAGCTCGTTGATGCGGTCGGGGTAGGCGGCAGCGGCGGGGTAGTTGCGGTCGCGGCAGTTTCGGGCGTAGAGGTCTGGGTTCTGGCGGATGTGCTTGATGTCGAGCACGGCCTTGGGTGCTGTGGTCGGCTGTCGCGCGGCAGCCGGCTGCTGGTGTTCTGGAGCTGTAGACGCGTCCTGCCCGAGGGTCCGCGTGCTGTGATAGAAGGCGGATGGTGGTGTTTGGGGTTTCCGCAGGCGGAAATGGGCGGAAGCCGCAGGGCGTCTGAGAGAGGTCTGGACGAGGCATCGCAGACAGGTGAACGAGGTGAAGGGCCTGCCTGCCCGAGCCACCGACGGCCTCATTCCGAGCTCGAAAAAGTTATAGGTGTCAGATGGGTTGGGTATCAATTACAGAAGGTCGTCATTGGGTTGCTGCGGGCACCATCGTCGAGGTCATGATCTCATTTGCAGCAGTGCTAATTCATGGTGGGTGGTGTGGTTGACAGCAGATGCCAGTGGATTCTCTGAGCTCCCGCGTCTGCCAAGCCCAAGATTTGCGGAGAGCTATGACCACCGGAGCTTGGCGGAAGGCCACCTTCGTGTGGTTGATGCTTTGACCCCTGCAATCTGTCTGCCATTCCAGGTTGTCACACAAGCTGGAAAAAGAACAATCGCATCTGCCTTAGGCTGTAATTCCACCAGTTCTGGTTTTCTTGCTGTGTGTAACTGGACAGACGAGACAATGGCAATGGTCCTTGGGTACATGACCACCGCAACACGAGTGTGGAAGGAAGAAGACAACTGTTGATCGTGGACAGAACTTGTTCGAGCATACCGTCGATTCAAAACTCGGCAGGGGGGTGCGACTTATTATGCCATGCTATCGCGGCTCCAAATGAGCCCCGGTCCCCAGTTCCCGGCTGACAGCTCTTCCTCCTCACCAAGCTGAGCATTGACTCGCCCGCTGCCAAGCCGGGTGACCCAGTGTGCCGGAGCGACCATCTTTTGGGCCTCCAGGTCTTCTTCTCCAGACCCGGTCGAGCCGGCTCCCGGATGGCCCGTCAGGCGGAGGCCTCGAGACCTGTGATGAGGCTTTTCTCCAGCACCACCAGTTTACCAAGTAGAGTGTGGTGCAGGATAGGATCCTGCATACGTACATTGGACGACCTGAAAAGCGGGTTTGCTGCAGCACTCATAAACCTCAACACAGTGCCGCAGGCTCTGATGCCAGTGAGGCAGTGTTGTCACCAGGACCAAGTGCAGCCAGTTGGTTTCAGTCCATTTGATAAAAAAAGAGCAACTCCCTCCGTCAATACTATCAGATGATCCTACGTGTTCTAACCGACATGTTGTTGGTGCTACTCGGACAAAGCCTGGATTGCCCTTACATTCTGTGCCGCCTCAAACTGTTGCTGACCTTGAGGCACAGCCTGAGACTTGGCTTCCGGCCCCGAACCGTATGAGAACTACTGTACTGCGGACAGTGTATAAGAGCAAGTACAGCGTACTGCACATAAGTTCCATAACAAATGGAGAGTGAGCAACAGCGGCGGTGGGCGAAGATCCCAATTCCGCCGTGTGTTCCGCGAGCCAAGCCAAGAGAGAGTTGCAGCCCAGAAAATGACGTCCTGCATTGCTGGTTTGGTCCAAGGGCCATGCAACCGCCATCCCTCGTCTGCAACGGCACAAACCCCACTTGGCAGCGGCCAATGGGTTCGATACCCAGACGTGCCAGACTGGAAAATACGAAAATCACTTCCCAACACTCCTCGCCCATCACGGTGTGTGCTGGCTCGGAACCGGCCAGTTGTCGAGCGTTCCTTTGGTGTTGGCATCTGACGCTGTCCGACGATGGTGTCACATGTCGGCTGTTTGTGACAAGATTAGGGACGAAATCGGTACATGCGATACCCACAACCCGACGTGGAACAACCTGTCAATGACTTCGGACGCGTCAGGCACAACCAGCTAACATCCGAACCATCCAAGACTTTGCCACCCCGTATCCTCTCTGATCCACTGTGCAGTGTCATCGCGGTCGCCGTAGCTTCTGCGCAGGTTTGTGCCGGGGCTCGTGGTGGGCTACGAGATCTCTCGGACAGTTTCCTGACAAAATCGATACTGTGGCCCTGGCACATCCCTGTCTTTTCGACAACGCCGCTCCCGGGAATGCGCAGCGCCCAGTGGACCCTGAGCTGTCCAGCGGCCAATTGACGCAGCAGCTAAGCACCCACACACAAGGGGCCGTCAACATGAAACAGGGAAAAAAACGGGCAGGGCGTTTTGGTTTCCTCAAACACCTTCTCTCAGTGGCCCAAAGCTGCCAAATGCTGGGCATCTGATTTTCCCCCTGCACTAGCCGGCGTCCATGTCTCCAGAAATTCCCAGGTTCACCACGGGTGCCTTTTCGCGGGTCCAGGGGGAGGAGCTCTGCTGAGTGCTGACAGACTGGTCCAGCCGAAGCCATGGTGTTTCGTGACAGCGCCATCCGGGGTGGCCCAGAAAAACCAAGGGTCCAATTGGCAAGCCCCAAGCCGGGACCCTTTCTCGGGGGAAATTTCCATGTCGGAACGCCATCCAACAAAAAGTTCAAAGGTGATCCGTGGACCATGATCTTCACGAACTGAAGAACCTTTCCACTCCACTCTTCTTTGTCACTCTGTCACTCTCTCCCCAGGCACCCCTCTCGTTTCCACAGGGGCACCCGGGCACATTCGTTGATGTGACTTCCACGCATCCCCTGATTCGGTTCCTTTTTCCGTCTCCTCTCTCTTCTGGACCCTCGTTTTTTGACCTGTCTCCTCTCCGACCCCGCTGGTTGATGCCATCGAGAACGGAGTCTTTGGTCGGTCCCTGATCGTTGCCACGGTTGTTGGCGACCTCGCAAGCTCGCAACCACGTCCTCGATTCCCCTCGTTGTTTCTCTCTTTGTCCAACCCTCGCTTCCGTGTCCTGATTTGTACTCTGCGAGTCAACTCAGATCCTCTCGCTTTTCCCGCTCTTCTCACTTTTCAGAAGCTAGACTTCTGGTTCCAGTTCCCGAGACCTGGTGCTGCGAACAACAAAAACAAGTCAACCTACCGACGTCACTCCGAGTTACGCCACTCGTCCACGCGACACTCTCGAGGCCCTCCACATTCTTCGGCCCTTCCCTCGACTCCCCGCGGCTGAGACAACATCGATCAGCCGCCCTCCCGCGTGGGACCTTCACACAATGTCGTTAAGGTCGCCAAAGTCCCCCCAGCAGAGGGGCTTCCTCCCCATCTCTGGCGACTCGAGCACAACAGCCACCGACATGCAGGAGATCCCCCTGCGCACCATCCGATCCAACGCCAGCTCCACCGGCACGCGGAGGGTCAACACCGAAGGCATGGACGAGAAACACGCCCTCTTTGACAAGGCCGTCGGTGGCCCCATTGGCCGGAGACGCATCAACAAGGACTTGAAGCGTGCCGGCTCGACGGGCATGACTGAGGAGACTTCGCTCAACGCCATGGGTCGCCTCTACAACAAGATCATCGGCTTCTCCGTCATCACCCGCTACCTCGTCTACGTCGTGCCCGTCGCCCTCCTGCTCGTCATCCCCATCATCGTCCTCCCCCTCACCGGCGACAAGGACCGTGTGAAGCTGGGCGACGGGGATCGCCACAGCCTCTTCCTGCTCTTCCTCTGGATTGAGATCTCATGGCTGACCCTCTGGGCCGGCAAGATGGTTGCCCATCTGCTGCCCTTCCTCTTCATGTTCTTCTGCGGCGTCGTCAGCTCCGGCACCAGGAAATACGCCACGGTCCTGCGCGCCATGGAGATTCCCTTCTCGCTCTTCTTCTGGGGCCTAGCCTCGTGGCTGTCCTTCAAGTTCATGTTTGAGGGCGCCAACAGGGAGTGGGCCAATGTGATTGTGCGCATCCTGCTCTCGCTGTTCCTCTCGTCGGCCGTCTTCTTGGGAGAGAAGTTTTTCGTGCAGCTCATTAGCATCAGCTACCACCAGCGTTCCTTTGCCAACCGGATCCACGATTCCAAGCGCGAGATTTACCTGCTGGGCCTCATGTACGAGGCGTCGCGGACGCTCTTTCCCATGTACTGCCCCGAGTTCGCCCACGAGGACTACATCATTGCCGACAGCATCGAGGTCATGCTCAAGGGAGGCAAGCTCGACGGCAAGCCGGGTGTGGCCGCCGCGCCCATGAAGCTCGTGGGCAACGTCGGCCGTCTGGGCGACAAGATCACGTCCGTGTTTGGCAACATCGCCTCGGAAATCACCGGCAAGCAGGTCTTCAACCCCAACTCGGCCCACTCGGTCGTCGTCGAGGCCCTCGAAAAGGTCCGCAGCTCCGAGGCCATGGCCCGCCGCATCTGGATGTCCTTTGTGGTCGAGGACGCCGAGGCCCTGTCGTTGGACGACATCATCGAGGTCATGGGCCCGGCCCACCGCGAGGAGGCCGAGGTCTGCTTCAACGCCATCGATGCCGACCAGAACGGCGACATCAGCCTGGACGAGATGATCCGCAAGGTCGTCGAGATCGGCAAGGAGCGCAAGGCCATCGCCAACAGCATGAAGGACATCAGCCAGGCCCTCACCGTCTTTGACAAGGTTCTTCTCTTCGTCGTCTTGATCGTTGTCATTATCATCTTTTGTAAGTCGTCCTCATCTTTTGAGAGGAGTCTTTGCAAGGTTGCTGACCTGTTTCTACAGTGGCCGTGTTCCAGAGCAGCTTCATTGCCACGCTTACCACGGCTGGTACCACGCTGCTCTCGCTGTCCTTCGTCTTTGCCGTCACCACCCAGGAATTCCTGGGCTCCTGCATCTTCCTCTTCGTCAAGCATCCGTACGACGTGGGCGACCGTGTCGACATCACGGGCCCCGAGAAGGAGCAGCTGATTGTCGAGAAGATCTCGCTGCTCTACACCGTCTTCACGCGCATCGACAAGATGCAGGTCGTGCAGGTGCCCAACATTGTACTGAACAACCTCTGGATCGAGAACGTGACGCGCAGCAAGGCCATGAAGGAGGTCATTGACGTCAACGTCTCGTTCGACACGTCGTTTGAGGACATTGAGCTGCTGCGCCTCGAGATGGAGGAGTTTGTGCGCTCGCCCGAGAACAACCGCGACTTCCAGCCCGACGTGGCCATCGGCGTCGGCGGCGTCGGCGACTGCGACAAGCTCACGCTCAAGATCGCCATCAAGCACAAGTCCAACTGGCACAACGACGTCGTCCGCGCCACGCGCCGCTCCAAGTTCATGTGCGCCCTCACCCTCGCCCTCAAGCGCGTGCCCATCAACGGCCCCGGCGGCGGCGGCGACGCCCTCGGCGGGCCCGCCAACCCGACCTACAGCGTCGCCGTCACCGACGAGTTCGCCGCCAGCGCCCGCGCCAAGTCGGAGCAGGACAAGGCCGCCAAGAAGCTCGCCACCATCACCGCCGAGGAGTCCGCCGCCAAGGCCACAACCACCGCCGCCGAGGTCCGCGCCGCCGACAACCTCAACACCACCAACCCCGTCGTCGAGGCCCTCGACGACTGGGGCTACGAAAACACCCTCACCGGCGGCGCCGCCAGCCGCGACCCCTCCGCCGACCGCACCGCCCACCCGGCCCCGGCCTCCTCCATGGCGCGCGTCACCTCCGCCGCCTCCCGCTCCGAGGTCCTCTCGAGCTCGAGCACCCGCGAGTCCCAGCGCGGCCGCCGCAAGGCGGGCGAGACGCTGCCCCCGCACGCTCTGGACGGCGGCATCGACGGGAGCATGCCGTCCGTGCAGCTGACCCGCACGTCGACGTCGACGCGCGGCGACAAGCGCTCGTTTGACGTCGAGCGCCAGGCCGGCGGCGCGGGGTACAACACCTGGGCCACGTACAGCGGGTCCGCCGCCCAGTCGCCGCCGCCGGTGATCCCGACGCCCGTGCTGGAGGAGCCGTCCAGCGTGGGGCTGGCGGGGATGCAGCCGCTGGGCCGGTTCGCGTCGCCGCCGGGCGTCGGGGGGCACTTGGCCGTGCAGCAGCAGCAAGGGCAGCAGCAGCAGCAGCAGCAGCAGGGCGTGACGGCGCCGGGGCGGCCGTTGGTGGGGTCGAGGAGCAGGGGGCGAGCGTGAGTCGGCCGCCGCAGGATGGGCAGCAGGTCAGGGAGGGTTTAGGTGAAGAGCGGGTTGAGTAGGCCATTGAGTGTGTCAGCGGGGATGGGAAGAGGCCAGGAGGCGAACAAAAGGGGGAAGTTAAGTGGACTTTTGACATTCAAGGGGGTGTAAAAAAGAAATCATCCATCAGATGGCGTTGGGGATATGGAAGGTGCTGATTTTCGTTTTTGAGATTGGAGGAAAAGGTCAACCAGCTCCAATCTGGCATGGAGATATAGATGGGAGGACACAAGGGCACATTGGCATTGCGCTGTATTTGCATGTTGCATGGCCAACGATGGGCCTGCTATTTCGTTCCAAGTTGTGTATAGACAGACAAGACCGACAGATGTACACTCTAGACTAGTGTAATCACTCTTTAACCCACTTCAACCACACACTCTCTCTCTTGTCTGCTAAAAAACTTTCTTTTTCTCTACATAGTGCCTCAACACACATGCTCCACGGCCGGCACGCCCCCCTCGGGCTCCCCCAGCTCCACCCGCAGCACCCGCCCAAACAGCTCGAGCAGCACCTCGAAGCACGCCTTGGTCACGGCCGGGTCGTACCGGCCCTTGGACAGCTCGTCGCGGATGAAGGCGTGCTGGGCCCAGGCGAACTCGTGGAAGCTGAAGACGACGCCGGCCTCGCGCAGCTTCTGGCGGATCAGGTCGCGCCCGGCGTCGGGCACGTGCGTGTCCTTGAGCCCGAAGATGAGCGAGACCTCGCCGCGGATCCGGTGCAGCAGGTCGATGGTGTGGTTGCTGTCCTGCGGCGCGGTCGGGGAGGTGTTGGCGGCCGTGTAGGGGCCCAGGGTGCGGCAGTGGACGTCGGTGGCGAAGAAGCAGGTTGTGGCGGAGATGCGGGGGTCGAGCTGGAAAGGATTCAGGGGTTAGTTTGGATTGGAAGCTGGGGAAGAAAAGTGGACAACAGAGAGAGAGAGACATACACTGGCGCGCAGGGCGAGATGCCCCCCGAGACACATGCCTGTAGCGCCGATGCGGCCGGTGCAGGTGGGCAGGGAGAGGAGATAGTCGACCGTCTTCTTGGAGTCTTCATCGTAGGACTCGAGGGTCTGAGGCGTGGGAGGAGTTGATTAGTAGGTCGGTTTCTGATCAGATGAGACGGGGAAAGGGGGCTTGTTTACCTTGGTTATCTTCCACTCGTTACCCTTATCTGTTCCCGGCCCGTCGTAAGCCAGGGGCTCGGGGCCGGTGAACTCATGGTAACTGCTTGGAGCGGCGACGATGTAGCCCTGGCCGGCAATCTGCCTTGCGAAGCGGGCGACGGGGCCGGTGACTATCCCGCAGACTCGGTTAGTTGATTGATGTCTTGAAAAAGTAAGGGGATGCTATTCTCACCTTGATAGATCTCACTGAACACCAGAACACCGGGGAAACGGCTGGCAACAGGTGTAAGTTGAAGACCCAAAACTGGGTCGTCGAGGAGTCCTCACGCTTTGGGATATCCAGGGATAGTAGGGTGGAACAGAAAGATTCCTGCCAGTTACTGTTTGTTAGTCGATTCGATTTCTGGTAAGATTCTGTCTTTTTTTCGTCACATCATCAGAATTCGAGTCAGGCATACTCATGGAGCTCTCCTTGCCATTGGCAGAGGTTTGCACATCAACATGGCTTTCCTTAATCAGCATGGCGGGCAACAATTGTTGACAGTGGGTTGCAGTGTGTTCAGTGATTAACAGTATGAAAGAAGATATCTGAGAAAATGAACGGCACTCTCAAATAAAAGAACAGCCCCAACACTCTATAGTAAACAAATATGAGAGCTGGCGCTTATGTTTCTCATGCAGCTCTCGTATCGCTGAGCCTGCCCCGCCTCTCCCACAGGCCCAGGCGGGCAGCTCATGGAAAGACTCGAGTGCGGGGCAGTCAGGTCTTATCTTATCGCCCCAGCATGACTTCATCGTCTCGGGTGGCGGGGAAGTGATGCTCTGATGGAGCCCCAAGCTCCTGAGCATTGCTCCAGCTCCGAAAGCTCAGGAATCACTGCTGCTTGGAAACAAATCCCAATGAGACTGAGACGGGCCAGACAGCTTCAATGGCAAGATATCACGTGCTGGTCATTGGGCAAAGCAAGGCAGAGAGACCTGATGAAGCGAAAGGCTTTTTTCTTGATGGCGGTGCTTCAGGCACCCAGACCGCAAAAGTGGCCAAGGACGCTGCAAGATGGACGGGTGGGTCTCGCGGGGTACTTCGGGGTACATGGGCGTGAGATGACATGCAGCAATGCCAACCCCTCCAAGCAAACTCGAGTGCTTGCCTGCGCCTGCCGCGCCGCAGCCCGTCTCAAATCGTGCCGCATCTTTGTGATACTTTATTTGGTAGAGACAGTGCCAGAGTGCTCAAATGATTGGAAGGGAAAAGTCTTGAATGTCTAGGTGACGTCTGGATTGGTGACTGAGATGGTGTGCAGGTCTCCATGTCCTCCACAACTGAGGCGAACCCAGGATCAGGCACTCACGGTCTGGCCACAATCACGTCCCTCCAGTTCGTGGACTGCTGGAGAAACCTGTCATGGAAGCAGCTCTCCGGAACTGTCGGGCTGGCAAGAGCTGAGCTCTCCAACTGAGCTCATCCAGGAGAGAGCTGAATGACCCAGCGCCATCTGCGGACCTTGATGCGCAGGCACGGCAGGGAAAGCTATGAGACAAAGATGTTGCAGAAACCGAAAGATTCGCAAGGCTCCTGCCAGGGCCCACCAGAATATTCCAGCAGTGCGTGGAGGGATCGAGAGGCTGCGCGGTGTTGCCAGGCCAATCGAAAGTAGCCCCCCGTACCCAGGTTGTAGTGGGGTTGGGGAAACTCAGAGAAGCTCGTGGAAACCACGCCCAAGTTCACCCTGCGCTTAAATTCTCAAAGCTCTTCAGCCCCTCCTTCCACTCCCGCACTCTCCATCAACCCAATTCTCATTGCAAACCATTCTCTTCTTCCCACCACACTCTTGGGAACTTCAACGAGCTTTTCTTTCACCCTGCAATTTTCCCTTCAGTTTCAGAGCAGAAAGCGCACACAGACAAGATGGCTCCCGCCGTCGGTATCGACCTGGGCACGACCTACTCGTGTGTCGGTGTCTTCCGTGAGGATCGGTAAGTTTATCCCCGATGTTCCTTGGACGGGAATCGGACCCGGTATGGCCCAGCAGCTTGGTGGGCCGTCTAGGCGCAACAGAACGCCGTGCGCATGCGCATCTGCGATCCGGCCCCATCAATTGGTTCCGAGCTGCTGGGTCCGCGCAGGGCCCCGATTCTGTGATTGAATGAGACAAGATTTCGACCCGACAGCATGCTAACTCATTATTCTACAGGTGTGAAATCATTGCCAATGACCAGGGCAACCGGACAACCCCGTCCTTCGTGGCTTTCACCGACACCGAGCGTCTGATCGGTGATGCCGCCAAGAACCAGGTCGCCATGAACCCCCACAACACCGTCTTCGACGCCAAGCGCCTCATCGGCCGCAAGTTCAGCGATGCTGAGGTCCAGGCCGACATGAAGCACTTCCCCTTCAAGATCATCGACCGTGCCGGCAAGCCCGTCATCGAGGTCGAGTTCAAGGGCGAGAAGAAGGTCTTCACTCCCGAGGAGATCTCCTCCATGGTCCTGACCAAGATGCGCGAGACTGCCGAGTCCTACCTTGGTGGCACCGTCAACAACGCTGTTGTTACCGTCCCCGCCTACTTCAACGACTCTCAGCGCCAGGCCACCAAGGACGCCGGTCTCATTGCCGGTCTTAACGTCCTCCGTATCATCAACGAGCCCACTGCGGCCGCCATTGCCTACGGTCTCGACAAGAAGGTTGAGGGCGAGCGCAACGTCCTCATCTTCGATCTCGGTGGTGGTACTTTCGATGTGTCGCTCCTCACCATCGAGGAGGGTATCTTCGAGGTCAAGTCCACTGCCGGTGACACCCATCTGGGTGGCGAGGACTTCGACAACCGTCTCGTCAACCACTTTGTTAACGAATTCAAGAGGAAACACAAGAAGGGTGAGCAATTTTCTCTTCTCTTTCCTGTTCCAGTTTCTCTTCCCATATTTTTTGTCATTTCTCTCGACTTTTTTCTTACATTTTCCCTCCCTTTTTCCCTCCCCTTTTCCCTCCCCTTTTCCCTCCCCTTTTCCTCCCCTTTTCCCTCCCCTTTTCCCTCCCCTTTTCCCTCCCTTTCCCTCCCCTTTCCCTCCCCTTTTCTCTCCCCTTCTCACTCCCCCTTTCTCTCGCCCTTTCTCTTGCAGTTTCTCTTCCCATGTTTCTATTCATAGCAACATGCTAACGGCATCTCAGATCTGTCCACCAACGCGCGTGCCCTGCGCCGCCTCCGCACTGCTTGCGAGCGTGCCAAGCGCACTCTGTCGTCGTCTGCTCAGACCTCGATCGAGATCGATTCGCTCTTCGAGGGCATTGACTTCTACACCTCGATCACCCGTGCCCGCTTCGAGGAGCTGTGCCAGGATCTCTTCCGCTCGACTCTGCAGCCCGTCGATCGCGTCCTGACCGACGCCAAGATCGACAAGTCCCAGGTCCACGAGATCGTCCTTGTCGGTGGCTCGACCCGTATTCCCCGCATCCAGAAGCTCATCACCGACTACTTCAACGGCAAGGAGCCCAATAAGTCGATCAACCCCGATGAGGCCGTTGCCTACGGTGCTGCCGTCCAGGCCGCCATTCTGTCTGGCGACACCTCGTCCAAGTCGACCAACGAGATTCTGCTGCTCGACGTCGCTCCTCTGTCGCTCGGTATCGAGACCGCTGGTGGCATGATGACCAAGCTCATCCCCCGCAACACCACCATCCCCACCAAGAAGTCCGAGGTCTTCTCGACCTTCTCCGACAACCAGCCCGGTGTGCTCATCCAGGTCTACGAGGGTGAGCGCCAGCGCACCAAGGACAACAACCTGCTCGGCAAGTTCGAGCTCACCGGCATCCCGCCTGCTCCCCGTGGTGTTCCCCAGATCGAGGTCACTTTCGATCTTGATGCCAACGGAATCATGAACGTCTCGGCTCTTGAGAAGGGCACTGGCAAGACCAACCACATTGTCATTACCAACGACAAGGGTCGCCTGTCCAAGGAGGAGATCGAGCGCATGCTTGCTGAGGCTGAGAAGTTCAAGGAGGAGGACGAGGCTGAGGCCAGCCGTGTCTCCGCCAAGAACGGCCTCGAGTCGTACGCCTACTCGCTCCGCAACACCCTCAGCGACTCCAAGGTCGACGAGAAGCTTGATGCCTCCGACAAGGAGACCCTCAAGGCCGAGATTGACAAGATTGTCGCTTGGCTCGATGAGAACCAGCAGGCCACTCGTGAGGAGTACGAGGAGCACCAGAAGGAGCTGGAGGGCGTTGCCAACCCCATCATGATGAAGTTCTACGGTGCTGGCGGCGCTCCCGGCGGCATGCCGGGTGGCATGCCCGGCGGTGCTCCCGGCGGCTTCCCCGGTGCCGCTGGTGGTGCCCACGACAACGACGGCCCCACCGTCGAGGAGGTCGACTAAATGGGTGGTTGACATTTTGGGCCGGCGTTTCTGCTTTTTCGCGTTTTAGTAGATTGGATCCGCGTCGACGAGCTGCGGGTTGCGCTCGGGTGGGATGCGGAATATCGGGTATGGGGTAACACCTAGATCTGGTTTCTCTTTGACGATCATCATGATACAGGGGAAAAGTCAGGGAGGCTGCATGGACTGTACTTTAGTTACGATTCCCGTTTCCTTGCAATGAACAAAGGAAAATTTTCATCTTTCAAATTTCTGAAATGTGTGCTGTGCAATGTGCGACATGTGACTGTGGAATGTTTTTGAGAAGAGTGATGGTGGACTTGATGATGGGGACTTTGAAACCTCCAGCACTGTAGCAGATGTGTATGTGTCAATAATCGCCAAGGTACAACAACTCCCTTTCATCTCTCACTCCCTTCTTTACTTCCCATTCCTCTCCCTCTCCTTCTCCAACTCCCTCTCCATCACCCTCCTCCTCCTCTCGGCATCAAACCTCTGCAACTCCTCGTCGTCCATAGTCGGCGGGTCAAACTTTGTCTGGAACGCCGTCCCCGGCGCGACCCGCTCGTCGCGGCTCTCCCACACGTCCTCGCTGCTCGGGCGGCCGCCGCCGTACTTGCGCTCCTCCTTGGCGGCGTAGTGCTCGCGGATGGCGGCCGCGCGCATCTCGGGCGAGTACGACTTGGTGCGCATGCAGAACCAGAAGTCGTCCCACAGCTCGGTGCAGGGCCGCACGCTGCCGTAGCGGTAGACGGCGTTCCACTGGGACCCCGGGGTGTGGCAGTGCCAGGCGTAGTCGAAGGCGTCGCGGCAGGACATGGTGGAGGGGAGGGAGTGGGCGGACATGGCGAGGGAGGCGGCGCTGCGGGCGGGGGGTTGGGGTTGCGTGGATGGGGGTTGGTGTTGTTGTGGTGGTGCTTCGGGTGTGGAGGATCCCCCCCAGGGGAGCCAGGAGGAAGATGTGGTGGTGGTTGTTGTTGTTGTCGAGGCGGCTTGGAGGGGTGGTTGTTGGGGTGGTGGTGGGGTGGTGGAGGACTGGGTGTCCTTCATGAGCATGTTCATGAACATGGCCATCTCGCGGTCGGCAGGCTCGGGAGGTGGTGTGGTCTCGGTCGGTTTGGGTGCAGCTGGCGGTGCTGGCGTGATCGAGGACGGTGCTGCCAGGCTGTCGCCTGAGCCCTCAGGCTTGGGCGACGAGGAGGAGGAGGATTGCCAGAACCAACCCATGTTGATGTGGTTTTCTCGAGTTGGAATGGGCCGTGTCAATGGAGAGACGGTGCTGTGTCGAGAGTCTCAAGAGATCGACTTGAGTCTCTGGATTGGGTCAGGAGAGGGGAAGTGAGGGGCAGGGCTGCTGTCCAGCAAGATGGTGTGTTGGGTGTCTTGCCGTCTCGACATTAAAGGGCCTGCAGCTGCAAGCCAAAAAGGTTCTATCGCGCTTCGGCCCGGCACTGATTGGCGCGTTGATTGAGAGCAGCGGTGGGGCACAGACTTGGCGTCGGAGGTGGGCCTGTCCCTGGCTGAGGGTCTACTGTGTAAATGGACAGTACCAGTGCTGGGTCTTGTGTGTTGCAGTCATGTTGAAGTGAGACAAAAGGAAACAGATAAAACTACAGAGCAAAAGAAAGAAGCGAAAGACTGTAGCTGCAACGTCCAGAGAAAGCAATCCTTCAGAAAATCCAGCACAGGAATGGCGAAGACGCTGGTGTTCTCGACCTGCTGTGCCTGGGCATGGTCTATTTACCGCTCTTGAGACGTGGGGCCTGCAATCCCTGGCAATGACCTCATCAGCAGGCAGGTCTCCCGTCTCCGTCTCGCGTCGTCGCATGTGCAAACTGCTGTCAACCCAGCATCAAGCACGCAGCTGAGCTTGAGATTGGAGAACCAAGGTATGCTTTGAATTCCCTTCTGCAGCACTTACTCCTCCCATCGCATCCGATTGTCTAGGCCGAGTCGAGCTCAACTTGGTCCCTCAAGTCACTCACACGAACCCAGAGATCCAACTCATTCATTCTGCGTCGTCTCATCTCGAGCTGCCATGAAGCAATGATCCCGGGACGCGTCTTGTTTCGGCCGGCCACCCGGCCTGGCTTTGTAGCGCCATCTCTTGCCGCGACAACCTACGCGCTGAGGCACCGGGCACCGGCAACGGCGAGACTCGGCGGCCAACCGACACAGCTCTTCCGGAGATGCGAGAGCACTGCGGGCGCTGTCGGTAGCGACAAGTCGGGGCACATCGACGCCGAGGCCAATGAGTCGATCCTCTTCTTTGACAGTCAGTCGACACCCCCTTGCACGAGACCGCCCGGATCTGACTGCCGCTCTAGACCTCTTCCCCCTCAAAGTCAGCTCGGTCCTGTACTGGAGGCCATGGGAGACCGACGAGCTGCTCAAGCGCTTCGACAGCACCTCCCTAAGTTTCCTCGATCCCGTCAGTCTCGTGAAGCGGGCCATCCCCGAGAGCGCCCCCATCAAGGTCACCGAGATCCTTCCGCGGTTGAAAGAAGGGGGGGCCTACGTCAAGTTCAGGTATCCCAGCAACATGTCGGCCGCCGAGATAGAAGGTACTACTCGGAGTCTTTTCTTCTTCCCACTCCTCTTCCTCTTTTCTTTGCGTTTCATATCATGCTGACTATTCGCTAGACGAGGTGGCAAAATCTCTCCAAAATAAACCCATCAAGCCGTGGTTCAGTCCTTTCCGGAGCATCAAGACGGGCCTCGTCCTGGGCCGCCCCTGGCTTGAAGACCTCTACCGGCTCCCAAAGAGCCGCCTCAGAGTCGAGTTTGTGCCTGCCAAAGACTCGGAAACCCCTACCGAACTGTCACAGGAGTCCCTGTACAGCTTGTTCCGCCGCTATGGCAAAATCTCCGACATTACTTCTCAGCCCCCGGACTCCAAGGTCCTGCCCAAGTTTGCCTATGTCGACTTCGTCTTGGTCCGGGATTCCATCATGGCCAGGAATTGCATGCATGGCTTTGTTCTCCAGGAAGAAGGCAGCAAGACGGCGACTCGGCTCCGATTGTCCTTTGAGCAACGGGTAAAACCACATCACATCTGGAACTGGATCACCAACCACCCGAGAATTGTCATCCCCATTCTTGCCGCCTTCCTCGCGGCATTTACCGTCGCCGTGTTTGACCCCATACGCGAGTTCTTTGTCAAGGTATGTCTCCGTCTGGACACTTTCGGGACACGACACAGCTTAGTAACGTTCTGTGCAGATCCACGTCCAAAGATCCTTCGAGTTCACCAACAGCAGACTGTACAAGTGGTTGAAGCGGCAGACCTCAGATATCCTTGCATTCCGCAAACACAAGGACGAGGATGCCGGTCTCCATGCTTTATTCAACCACCGGAAAGATCTGATCGACTCGATTCGAAACAGCTTGCTTGAATCCGTCGACACCTTTGTCGTTGTTCACGGGCCACGCGGGTCGGGAGGCAGAGAGCTGGTCATGGACCAGGTGCTCCAGGGTCGCCGCGACGTGCTGGTTGTAGACTGCAGACAGGTGGTCGAGGCACGTGGCGAGGCCGGAACCATACGGAAGCTGGCGAACCAGGTCGGATACCGCCCTGTCTTCTCCTGGGCCAACAACCTGAGCAGCATGGTCGATCTCGCCATCCAAAGCACCACGGGCGTCAAGGCCGGCTTCTCTGAGAACCTCGAGTCCCAGATCGTCAAGATCCTGCAGACGACCGCCGCCGCCCTCAAGGACGTGTCGCTCGCCGGGAGGAAGAAAGGCGATAAGGATGCTAATCTCACCGACGATGCCTACCTGGAGGCTCACCCCGAGCGGCGGCCCGTCATCGTCATCGACAACTTCCTGCACAAGAGCGAGGAGAAGGGCATCATCTACGACAAGATCTCCGACTGGGCTGCGGCACTGGTGCAGTCCAACATTGCCCACGTCATCTTCCTGACCACCGACACCTCCTTCTCCAAGCCGCTCTCGAAAGCGCTTCCCGATCGTGTTTTCAACCAGGTCACCCTGGGAGATCTGTCGCCAGATGTGGCCAAGCAGTTTGTGGTCTCGCAGCTCGAACCTGAAGCAGAGTCGGAGGAAAAGGAGGAGAACGGCAGCGCCCCAGCCATCAGCGAGAAGCAGCTCCGCAAGGACCTCCAAGAACTTGACGAGTGCATCGACGCTCTCGGCGGCCGTTTGACTGATCTGCAAGTCCTGGCCCGCAGACTCAAAGTCGGCCAGAGCCCAAAGAAGGCCGTCTCCGACATCATCGACCAGAGCGCGTCCGAGATTCTGCGCATGTTCCTCCTCGCCAACAAGGGCGCCGGTGATGGCGACAAGAAGTGGTCCACCGAGCAGGCCTGGTACTTGATCAAGGAGATCGCGTCCAAGGAGAGCCTCCGTTACAACGAGGTCTTGCTGTCCAACACGTTTGCCTCGTCCACAACTGCCGGCGCCAGCAACGCCGAGGCCGCCATCGAGAGCCTCGCCAACGCCGAGCTCATCACGGTCAAGTCCCGCTACGGCCGGCCCGCCACGATCCGCGCCGGCAAGCCCGTCTACCAGGCCGCCTTCAGCAGGCTGCTCGACGACGCCGTCGTCAAGGCGCGCATGGACCTGGCGCTGTTGACGGAGCTGGCCAAGATCGAGGCCAAGAACATCGACAAGGCCGAGACGGAGCTCAGCGTGCTCGGCAGTCTGCCCTCGCAGCCGTACCAGGCGGCTGGCCGGATCAATTACCTGCTGGCGAAGCTCCAGAGCAGCCAGCTGAAGATCATGGCGTTCGAGAAGGAGATGGCGGGGCTGAAGAAGGTGCTGGCCGAGGAGTCTTGAGTCAATCCATTGTCATGCGAGCATTTAGTCTACAGGGGTTGTCACGATGAGGGATGATTGATGGTGCGCGTTGCGTTGTCCGAGGTTGCATTGGATAATACCCTTCTCAGCCATGTAGTTGTAGCGGAAGTTCCTCAAATCAACGAGTTTCACAAAGCATTGTGCCCTGCACTACCTCCTTCTGACTGCGAACAAGACAGGTTTGAGCCTCGCAAAGCCGCTTCATTCTCTTTGCATCAGGTCTGTCACCGTAAAGCCGACACCAAACGTAATAAAAGCACAAGCGCTCCTCCCAGCAAGTTGCCCCAATACTCCCTCGCCATTACACTCTTGACATTTACGTCATTCCCACGACCGAACCCGTGCAGGTTAGTCCTCTTCGCTCCCCTCTTCTTCTTCTTCTTCTTCCCCTTCACTGACTTCCACCTCTTCGTCGACATCTTCCTCATCCTCGGCGGCGTCTTCTTGCGGTGGCAGTTCCACCGGCATCTCCTGCCCTTGGGCGAAGAAGATGCGCGCGGGGTGGTCGTAGTCATTTTCTATTGTGTACTCGTTGTCTGTTCAAGACCAGTCAGCGACCACCGCTTTCTGAAAGACGGGCGGGATTGTGGAAGACAAGAGAGAAAAGAAAAAGAAAAAAGGAAAACTTACACCTGGGCACGATGAATATCCCGCCCTTGCTGATGCGGAAACTCGTCTCCTGAACGGTCACCAGCACCCGGCCAGCGTGGACAAAAAAGATCATGAAAACCTTGCGCGAGTTCTTGAGCCGCTTGATGGCGCCCGGCGGCAGGTCGACCACGCCGGCGCCAATGAACCCTTCGCTGAACACCTTGGCGTACCGGAACTCGCCGCCCACCACCTCGGTCGTCTTGATGGCCGCCGCGCTGATGGCGAGCTGCTTGTCCATGACGCTGACCAGGTCGTTGGGCGCCGGCGGGTTGAACTCGTACTCGGGCTGCCAGACCACCACCTCGCCCGTCACCGTCCCCGGGTCGAGCTCCCACACCTCTGCAGGCCCTCCGTCATCGTCGTCGTCGTCGTCAAACCCACTCCTCCTCCTCCTGACCCCACGCCTCCCAGCACCACCACCAGCACCGGGCTTCCTCCCCCTCGTCTTGGCTTTCCTCTCCACCTCGGGCTCGTCCACCCTCACCACCTCCTTCAGCCGCGGCAGCACAAACTTGGATTTGTGCGTGCGCCCCGCGAACGCGTCCTCGGCCTCGTCCTTGTCGAACTCGACGCGCTCGTTGCGCCAGTAGGCGAGCGGCTTGAAGGACGTGCGCCCGGAGCGGGTGCGGTGCATCGACGAGCCCGGGTCGCCGGGGGCTTCGCGGCGGTTGATGAGCAGGCCGCGCGACTTGGGCAGGGGCGGGCGGCGCGGGATGGCGAGTTGGGAGGTGTCGGCTGCGTCGAGCGAGGGTTTGGGCTTGCGGCTCCGGGGTTTGGGCGCCGAGGAGGCGGCTGGTGGTGGGGGCTTTTTGGTGGAGGCTGCGGGTTGCTTGGGCGCCGCTGCTGCCGGCTTCTTCTTCGTGGTGGTGGTGGCGGGCTCGGCGCGCTGGCGCTTAGGTTGGGGCTCGGGCGAGGGTTCCGCAGCCGAATCCTCGTCGAGCGATCGCCGTTTCTTAGAGCCGCGGGCAGGAGGCTGCGCGGGGGCTGGAGCTTTGTCCGCCTTTGCTGGCCCGCCTCGACGACCGGGAGCGGGTTTCTGCGGCCTCGGTGTCGGCTCTTCGTCCTCTTGCTCATCGTCTTCTTGCTGCTCGTCGGACCCCTCGTCGTCATCCACGGCGGAATGTGTGCGAATGCTCGCCGCCTTTGCCGAGGCGGCCGCCTTTTGTTTTGGTGGTCGGCCGGGATTCTTCAGAGACGAAGGGACGGGCGGATCCTCCGCTTCACTTTGTGACGCTTCCGACTCGGGTTGCGGGAGGTCGTAGTCGTCGGCTTCCAGCATGACCATGGATTGCTCGACGAAGAGGTTAACCTCATCCCCCTCCCCATCGTCCTTCTCGCTGCTGTAATCCAGTGGCTGCAAGCGGTGGCCATTAGCGGAGCCCTTGCCTCCGTAGTGACTCCCCCCAACCGGCTGCGACAGCGCGTGTGGTCCACCGTTCGCCACTGTCTTGAAATCGAGACGGCGTTTGGTCGAGGCTTGGTCGGCCGTCGGCTGGCTGCTGGATCCGGAGCCGTCGCCTCTAACGATGGCCCCGCGGGCGGGCGATGAGGAGTTGCGCGCGACTAGGCGATTGCGCTGAGCCGGAGATTTGAGCAGCGTCTTTGCTGGTGACCGGATGCGCGAGACAGACGGGGGAAATCTACTCCCTTGTCCGTTGAGCCACGCGGCCGGGCCAATTCCGGATGCTGTAACCCGTGTCAAAGCTCCAGTCTTCTCTTGCGCTCGTTCCGTCAATGTTGGATTCTACGTACTTGCGGTGATTTCCATCGGCTCGTCGCCACTTTCAAAGTCGTCCGATGCTTCGGCTTCCCCGTCGTCAGGGTCCGACTTGCCCGGGGACGAAAAGAGGTTCTCGATGGGTTCCATGCCATGTTCGTCGCGTACGCCCGTGTCGGGAACTGTTACACCGGTTTTCCTGCGCGCGCATCAGCAGTCCGTCGCTTGTTCTTCCAAATCCTCCCGAAATGTGTGTCGCTGACGTACCTCCCTACCACACCCAGCTCGTAGATGTGTTCGCCCTGCGGCGCGAGGGTGCGACGCGCCAAAGACGGCCGTGGCGCCATGTTGGCGGTGGTGGGTGGTGGGGGATGGACAATGACGCGACAGCAATTCGAGAGATGGCCGAGCAAAGGTCGGGTGAGGTGAGATCCTCGAGATAGCTATGGGCCGGCGCAGGCCAGGGGCTGACGATATGCAAACAAAAGGGTGGAAGCCGTTGTTGTTTACTTGCCCAAAAGGACTGGCCCGGGGGGGGGGGGGGGGGATGTGCGGGTCGCGTTGTGTGTCTCTGCGGCGTGCCTGCGCACTCAGTGCAGCATTGCTCTGGATTTTGTTCGGCACTGTGTTAATGGTTGCCCCAAATTCCTCGCTGCGATTGGCCAAAGCCACGACGCGCTTCCTCTCTGCTGCACGCGTCAAGCTCGGCCCCTCCAAGACAGGGGTCTCCAATTCCACGACTGTCTGCAGCAGCCAAACGAAAAAGAACTATTTCACATTGTGACCACTTGCACCCTCTTTTTTTGGATTTGAAGAAGGAAAGACGAATACAAAAGACACCATGGAAGACTCGCAACAACCCGAGAACATTGCCCTCGAAACGCCCCCCTCCGACGTCTTCATCCCCCCTTCCATCCACGAAGCCTCCCTCCTCGCCGGCGATTCGTACTCGCACTTCTCCCCCGTGCCGCCCTCTCTCCTCCCCGCCCCCGACTCCCCGCCAGACACCACCGGTCCGGCCTGCGCGCTGGGCGTCGACGAAGCCGGCCGCGGCCCCGTCCTCGGCCCCATGGTCTACGGCGTCTTCTACCTCCCGCTCCCGCTCTCCGACCCCCTCCTGCGCACCGCCCACCACTTCGACGACAGCAAGGTCCTGACCCCGACCGTCCGCTCCTCCCTCATGCAAACCCTCTGCACCCCCGACACCGACCTGCACGGCACCTGCGGCTGGGCCGTCTCGGCGCTCTCGGCCCGCGACATCGGCGCGGGGATGCTCCGCCCGGGCGTCTCGGCGTACAACCTCAACGCGCAGGCCATGGACGCCACCGTCGAGCTGATCCGGGGCGTGTACGCGCACGGCGTCAACGTGCGCGAGATCTACGTCGACACCATCGGCCAGCCCGCCGCCTACCAGGCCAAGCTGGAGCGCGTATTCCCCACGGCCAAGATCACGGTCGCCAAGAAGGCCGACAGCCTGTACCCCTGCGTCAGCGCCGCGAGCGTGTGCGCCAAGGTGACGAGGGACGCGGCGCTCGAGACGCTGTGGAAGGCCAGGGGGAGGGTCGGTGGGGGGGAGGAAGACAAGGACGGACAAGGGGAGGAGGAGGAGAGCATGGCGTGGGGGTCCGGGTATCCTTCGGATGGGAGATGTGTGTCTTGGTTGAAGGGGAATATGCACCCTGTCTTTGGCTGGGGCCCCGAGTGCAGGTTCAGCTGGGGGACGGCAAAGGACATGCTGGACGCCGCGCCAGCGAAGGGAGGGGGTGTCAAGGTGGAGTGGCCGGTGGACGAGGACACAGACACCCATCGGATGACCGACTTTTTGGTGGCAAAGGACCAGGAGAAGGACGCGGACGAGCTGGGGACGTGGTTCGGCACACCAGCCGGGCTGGAAGCGTTTTGAGCTCGCGGGGAGTGATCTGTACTTGTAATACTTTGCTGTCTCATCGGGATCGGTGTTGGAGGAGTTGGGCGTCATGATAAAGATATCCAGTGTGGCAGTCGGCGAGACTGCCTCTTTCTTCTCTTATGCAACAACAAAAACAGCTATGTAAACCCCTGGCATCGTCCCATTATCCCCCATGTTTTCCATCACGTCTAAATGTCATCATCGTCTTCGATCTCCTGCGCCTTCTTTCCCTTGCTATCCAACCTGTCCATGCTGATCGGCGCGCTGCTTTGTTGCCGAGCCGGCATGGAAAGGGCCTGTCTGGCCGTCTCATTATTCTCCAGGAAGTCGCGCAGCTTCGCCTTGCCAATCTCGACTCCCTGGGTGGACGCCGCGTTGACCATCTGCAGCATCGGGCCGAGCAGATTGAGGGTGTAAGCGACATAAGTGCCGCCGCCCATGACGAGGATGAGCATGAACAGGAAGGGGTTGCGCAGAACTGATCATCGTCAGCAAACCGTCTTCACGTCAAAAAGAAAAATAAGCGAGAGAGATACTCACCCATGACAATCTCGTTCCATCCGAGGAGGAGGAGAACGACATAAAAGTACAGCGGCACCTGGGTGATGCCGCCGATGGCGCTCCTCTTGGCCTCCACATAGACTCCATCGGCCATCTTCTTGAACCTCACCACCAGGTCCTGGCGTTTGCTCTCGCTCAGCACCATCATCTCCTCCTCGAGGCTCTTGCCCTCCTCCTCATCCACGCCGCCGATCGGCACGAGGTCCTCCTCGTCCTCGGGCTCGGCACCAGCGGGCTGAGGGCCGACAAACGCGGGCAGGTCCGGAGGCGCGTACGTCTCGGCCAGCCTGAACCTCGCCAGGAGAGGGATCAGCCCCAGCGTGGACTCGCGGGCCCGGGTGTAGATGCCCTCGATGTCGTCCGACGGGCGCCAGATCCGGGGCACGCCCTCGTCGTCGTAGCGGAACTTGTCCTCGAAGTTCTCGCGGAGCTTCATGAGGATGTTGCTCTCCATCATCTCCTCCTCAATCTTCTCCCGGAGTGCCACCCAGCTCTTGCGCCGCAGCCGCCACAGCCCGACCTCGACCTCCTCGGCGCTCGCCTCGAAACTCTTGGCCCTGTCGGAGAACCGCGTCTCGGCCTCCCTCACGATGCCGATGAACGAGTTCCAGACCCGGTCCCACAGGTCCTTCTCGGACGGGGGCTTCTCGCCGGTCTCGGGCGCGCCGGATCCGCCCCTACCCGACCCCAGCTTGTTGAACTCGAGACCGATGGCGTCGCCCAGGCGCGACTTGACCCACCGCTCCACCCGGATGGCCAGCCGGCGCATCTCCTCCTTGCGCAGGCGCGCGCTGACCTCGTCGAGCTCCTTCTCAAACAGGCGATACTGCGGCTTGAAGTTGGTCCACGCGACGCCGACGATCAGGAGGCTCTGCGCCTCCTCCCTGAAGATCAGGAGCGTCTTCTTCTTTTGCTTGTCGACGATCTCGGCAAACTCGTACGCGCCGCCGGCCTTTTGGCCCGACTTGACCGCGGCGGTGACGGCGTCGCTGAAGGCGGACACGCCTGCCTTGTGCGCCGCCGCCAGCTGGGTGGTGTACAGCGCCTTGAGGCGCGCGTCGATCTTGCTCTCGAGCTCGCCGCGCTTGGTCGTGTACACGCCCTTGTGGTACCGGCTGGCCTGCGTCTCGAACGCGCTGAGGCACTTGGCGCGGGCGCCGGAGCCGGTGTTGCCGAGTTCGGGAAGGACGGTGGGCAGGCCGAGACGGGTTGCCTCGGCTTGCTGCTCCTCGAGCGGGACGATGACGGTGTCGAAGCCGACGAGGACCTCGCGCGAGATCTCGTCGCAGCGAAACTGGGCAAGGAGTTCTTGCTGGGTGGGCAGGTCGAGATCCTTGTTGTTGACGATCTGGTCCCACACACCTTCGGCGTAGACGGAGAGGCCGTCGGCGGGTATCCTCCTGTGGTACTCGGGCAAGAAAACGCCGCCCTGGAACTCTTGGTCTTTGGTGGACCGGTGGCTCGCGGTGAAGCGCGTGCTGAGCTTGTCGACCTCTTCGAGGAACTTTTCGGGCTGCAGGATCTTGTGGGGGAGCGCGGCAAAGGCAAAGTCAAAGTAGTCGTCGATCTTGGAGTTCTCGAGCCCCGGCGGCTTGGAGATGGTGGACCAGATCCTGGTAAGATCCTGGATCAGGGTGTCGCGCAGGTTGGCCAGGGGCGTGTTGCCGATGTGGTCGCGGATGACGAAAAATAGGAGAGACCTTGTCTGTGACCTGAGGAAACCATGTCAGAATTAATCTGCAAAAAGAGAAGACATCTGCGGCAACTCACTGCCTGTCCTTCAGGAACAGCTGCAGGTTGACCTCAAACACCGTCTTGAGCAGGCCCATGTTTGCGCCCTGGTATAGGCCGACCTGGTGCTCCCAGATGTTGACGAGCAGAACCTCGCTCGTGGCCAGGGCAAAGAGAGCGCTCTTGCGCTCAAAGTCCTGGTCCTCGCCGCGTTCGCGACCGTCGGTGCCCTCGACATCCATGACCAGGATGTTGTCGGCCATGGTGGCAGCGTCACCGTTCCCGGTAGGCCGCTTGTTCTTGGACATCCATATTCCCTTGGTGGTCTGGCGGCGCTGCGTCTCAGACATGACGCTAAACTCGGTCTTGAAGAGGTGGTTGAGCAGGGTCGACTTGCCAGTCGACTGCGAGCCGAAGACGGAGATGAGGTGGTAGTTGAAGCCCGCCGGGGCGACATCGGTTTCGGCGAGGTAGTCATTGAGATTCGTGCTGCGAGACGGAAGATGGTGTCAGTTTCTCTATCGTTCTTGGAGAGTGCGGACGGCTTGCCGCTCAGCGCAGGTTGGATCGTAGCTGCGGCTGCGGATGTGGATGCGGATGCTGTATAGGGGCTTGCACGCACTTGAATGCCTTGTCCTCGTCGATGACCTGGATGCCATGCTCGTAGTGCTGAGCAGTCGGCCCGTCGCCGACTGCCGCAAAATGGCCGTTCATGGCGGGTGTCGCGGTTCTCTAAGTGCTACTCTGCGGCGTGAAAACAGGAGAAAGCTGCGAGTGTCCTCTCCTAAGTCTGGCGCGGCAAACAGGCCATGATGCAGCCGAATGCAGGGGGCGTAATTTTGGCCAGCAACGAGCTTGTGACATGCTGCCGCGGCCGTTGCCCACTCAGTGGGTTGGACACCTGTAGGGGTCCGCTAAGCCCAAAACGGGAACTGGGTTGATTGGGGGAACGGGCGACGCCCACGATTGGCTGCCACAAGCTGCACTCGCAAGAGTCGGATGACGTCTTCCACGCACCTTGGACGTCACGTTGCGCTGAACACACCATTTTCTTTGTACAGTCACTTGAGCTTTGAACTTGAAGAATGGTTCTCGCTGGCTATGTTGTGTGTGCGACGAGCCACGTGGGGGTCTGGCATTGCCATGACCGCGGTTTGTCGACGTGTCGCATCCAAACTAGAGGATGCCCTGAGGATGCCCTGAGGAATGAGGATGCCCAGACAACCACTGCATTTTGAATGTCACCTTAACTACATGGTGTTTTCCCATGTACAAAAATATGTTCTCTGCACTCAAAGGTTGGGCCTTTATCTAGTTTTTGTCTAGTTTGAAACGCAGGGTAGACCGCATCGCCCAAAGTAGATTTATTGAGTGCTGGCACAGATCCATCTCGCTTGGGCAGGATCCTGATACAAGTCGATCCGAGCTGTGCCCTCTGGCTTGGTTTGAAAGAGAGCACCGCTCGTAATGCCCTCTCTCCTAGGTAATTCTCGAATCAAACTGGAAGGGTGGAAAGGGGAGGCATGGCCCAGGAATACTCGACTAGGTCTTTTGTAATAGACTGGGCAGACTTCGAACACAGTTGGGAGATACATCAACGACCCAAGCTCAAGAACCACGAATCTTGTAACGTCCATGATACGCCCTCGAATCAGGCCTCTATGTGCTCAGCATCTCGTGTTCTGCCCCTTCCGGCAAGTTCGATTCCGCAGGACGATGGCCCAATGAGCTGCAGCATGCAATGCACCCTTCCCTCCCCACTTCCCCTGCCATTCACCTCACCTCACACGAAGAAAGCACACCTGAGTTGAGCATCAAATGCGAGACACCACATCCCTGTAGTTTTCCCCATGATTTGATTTTCATGATACAGAGCTCTCTTTTATGAGGCTGTAAACTTTGTACCTCCATACTTTCTCCGCGTCCATTTCTCGCATATTGCGATTGGCTTCAGAAGCACCTTATACTTACGTCACCCAGAATCGTGGTCCTTCCTCTCTCTCATCTGACCACAATGCTCCCCAACGTCGACCCAGCCATTCTTGAGGCTCTGGGCCTGGAGGCCACTAGCTCCAAGCTGGTGTCCCACGGCGGCTCGGGCTTCTCCTCCACTTACAAACTCATTGCCACCAAAGACGGCGAAGACCTCACCTTCTTCGTCAAGATCGGCACCGGCCCCGACGCCGAGGTCATGTTCCGAGGCACGTGTCACCTTCTCCCTTGCTCTCACCAACCATCTAACACACTCTTCCAAGGTGAGCACGCCTCCCTCAACGCCCTCCACGCCGCAACCCCTAACCTCCAGTTCACCCCGCGCTCCCACGCCCACGGGCCTCTCCGCTCCTCCCCCACCAAATTCTTCCTCGCAACCGACTTCCTCGACCTGCGTGCCTCCTCCTCCTCTTCCTCCTCTACCACCACAACCGGCACGGGCCTCTCCCTCGCCGCCAAGCTCGCCGCCCTGCACACCACCCCTGCCCCCATCCCCAAGGGCTTCTCAAAACCCATGTTTGGCTTCCCCGTGCCGACGTGCTGCGGCGCCACGCGGCAGGACAACACCTTCACCGAGTCGTGGGCCGAGTTCTACGCCGAGCGGCGGCTGCGCGGGGTGATGCGGGAAGGGGCGCGCAAGAACGGGCACGACAAGGAGCTCGCGGACGCGGTGGACAGGGTGGCGGGCGCGGTGGTGCCGCGGCTGCTTGGGGAGGGGCATCTGAAGGGCGTCGTGCCGGTGGTGGTGCACGGGGATCTGTGGAGCGGGAACCACGGGCGCGGGAGGATTGCGGGGAAGGGCGCCGTGGAGGAGGTGGTGTTTGATCCGGCGTGCGTGTATGGGCATTCGGAGTATGAGTTGGGGATCATGAGGATGTTTGGGGGGTTTGGGAGCGGGTTTTGGAAAGAGTATGAGGGGCTGGTGCCCAGGGCGGAGCCCAAGGAGGAGTGGGAGGATCGTGTGGCGTTGTATGAGTTGTGAGTTTGCCTGTGGCTGAGGAGGGTGTTTCGATGCGGAGAGATTGCTGATTGTGCTTGCAGGTATCACCATCTCAACCATTACGCGCTATTTGGTGGCGGGTATCGGAGCGGCGCCATGTCTATCATGCGGAAACTGATCTCCAAGTATGGGGGTGCCTCGAGCTGATGCCGTTGACGGTTTCTTCACGTTAGATACAGGGTAAATATCTGCTGCAGAGCAGTTGGTATTCAGATCGCCCCTCCGAGTCGGCTTTGAAAATGGCTGGAGCAAGGTTTTAGTCAACGCCAGAAAATCAATCGAAAACGCTTCAGCCCAAACGCCAACCACAACCCTTCCTAGGATACCAAATTTAACTCCATGTCTCCATCGTGTATGCAAATGAGGCGTGTGCTAGTGTTGTCTTAACCTGCGATGGACCAGTATCAGCAATTTGAAGGAGGAAACCCTACCAACCGGGCGTGATATTTACCTTTCAAGTTGTCTGGAAAGCAATCCAAAAAGACTGAGGGCAGGTATGCCGCCTCGGAAAGGCATGGGGTGACGTGTCGTGTCGTCATGTTGAACAAGATGTAAGGGCCATCTCTATTACCGGCGTAATGAGTTGACGCCGCTGGTTTACGTGAATCGTCGCAGTACAGTCAAGCTGAGACGTGGCTCCCATGATCATAATGACAGCTCTCACTCCACCGGCCGGATACTGGGGGACGGACTTTGTGCGGCAGAAGGGATGCTCTCTGGTGTAGGCGGGACAGCCCCCGGCCACGAAGGGAACTCCGACTTCGTTGGCTTCCATCTTTGCAACGGATCGAAATTCTCCATCATGCCATCCCGACGGATCATCATGGACGGAAAGCGGATGTTGACCTAGATCCTATCAGTGCTTGTCGCCGGGCTGTGGTAGATGACGGGATTCACCTCGTTAACAATAGTGGCGTATCTTAGCCCGACCTCGTCGGCGATGAACTTGAGCCGGCCTTTCACCCACGCCCGCTGTTCATCGGTGGACATGTCGTGGTTCTTGACACAGGTAAGGGACCAAATCAAAAAGAGCGCCGGCAGGGCCTTGTGGGAGTTCTCTTCGCCGCATGCAAATCCCGAAAGGCCAGAGTGGCCCAGCAATTTGCCATCGGGATGCCAACCCAACTGATAGGGTGCAGAGGCTATGACCTCGGAGATGACACCCTCGCAAACACGGCTCGCGATCTCGTACTCGGGGGTGGTGCGGTAGTCGGCAGGCGAGCAGAGCCATGCTGTGAGCCGAATGGTGAGCGATGCAAGAATCAGCCGCGAGACCCGCCCGAGGTTCCACGCCATGGCGGAGACAAAGTCAGGGTACCGATCGACGCGGCCAGGGAACACCTGAACCTCGTCATATCCAACCCCGTCTGATAACCCCAACTCGTCTTTGGACACCCAGCACACCGTCGTGAAGCGGTACCTGGCCGGAACCGAAACGAGCCAGTTGGCAATGTCGTAGTCCAAAGCCTGTATCCGCTCAGCTAGCCGGCTGATGTTCGCAATGCACTCGGGAGTGCGTGAAGCGTTGGCCAGAAGGCGGTTTGCCTCGGCTCGGAATTCGCTATACCCCAAGGCGAAGCGCTGGCAGGCTGCGAAGATGGACTCGGTGTCCCCGCCAGACATCCACCATTCGGTGCCAAAGGGCAGGGGGACGCCGGAGGAGAGGACGCGAGACACCTGGTGACGGGTTAAACTGCTGCCCCTTGTGTATATTGCATGGGATGGGCTCGCGGTCACGAAGACATACCAAGTGGTGTCTCACTGCGGTGAACAAGAGGCTCCCCAGCCGGGTCCGGCACATCTCGTCGCGACCGCGTGTCTTGATGATGTGGACGGCGCCATCGATATGTGAGCGCCATGCCAGCATCCTGCTCTCCTTGATGGCGGTAATGCTCTGCAAAGAAGGAGAGTATGTGTGTTAACGCCAGATGATTTAACTGCCGACCTCGAAGACGGACGCGTGCGGCTCACCTCGTATAAACACAGCATCAGGACGGCTGCCAGAGTAGAATCATTACTGGCAACGGCGGGCTGGCCAAGCGCCCTGTGTGTGTAGGCCAGTGCCAGAGTGTGCTCTTTCAGGGAGAGCTGCGCGAGATTGACGCGGTCGGCCCGGGCGCGGTTTCCCAACAGCGCAAAGGCGCAGGCGTTGAAGGCATAGCGCAGTGCGCTGTTGGGAGGTTCGGCCTCCAGCAGTGGGACGAGATACTCCATGAAACCGTGTGGGGCTGAGCCCAGGGGTAGCAAGATGAAGTTGGAAGCGAAGTAGCACGACACGCGGTGGGCAAGGGGAACGGTCAGTGCCGCCTCCGGGGATGGACTCGAGCTTGATTCCTTTCGCCGCCATGGCTGCGGATCTTCCTGGATGAAGATGAACGGGCTAGAGCTGGCAGATGGTTGGTGTTGCAGGTCGGCGGTCTTGCGCAACCGGCGAAGGGTGGAGTTGGTTTGGTCACGGTGGACAATCTCAAACTCGGGCCGGTAGCCGCCGCACTCCCTCCTCGACTTTTCGCACCGCTTGCATGTCGGCTTGCCTTCGTCACACTGATGGATGGTGGTTAGTTAGAATGAAAGGTTGACGCTGTGTGTGATGGATGGTCCACTGTGTGGAGAGAGACAAGGGGGGCCTGACCTTGATACGGCGCGCACGGCAGGTCCTGCAGCCCCGGGAGGGCTTCCCGCCGTAAACCATGATGGGTGGGCATGCGGTGAGCGATAAGCACTGCTGTGGATTTTGCGCGCCAACGGCAACGGCCTGCGCTACAGTGGTTGTGACGCGCCCTCCCTTCGATTTGCGGGGTTGTTTTCGACACTGTTGAAATGTGAGTTTGTCACACATTGGCCCTCACAGGTGAGGCGCGGTGCCTCGGACACAGACACAGACCCACTTGTATTCAGGGGGGGGATTGGAAGGAAAACCAATCGGCCCGCTCGCCTGGGCGGCCGCATGGCTCGCCAAGAATGGTTTGCCAAGATTGAGAACACATGATGGGATAGGTATGACCCCCTGAGGTTATGAGGCCTGTCTTGAGTAGTCTATAGCTCAAATAACCGTAAAGGCAATAGGTCGTGTGCCTTCTAGAAGGCCCTACAAGGCCGCTCTATATCACACCAATCTATTAGGCTTCGTGAATCTCTTTCTCCATTCTCAACAACTTCCTTTCTAGAGGCCGCCCCGTGCCGCTGTGGGCCATCATCGGGTCCGATTGGTGGCTGAATCGATTCGCCATCCGGAGAATTGAAAGTGATTCATTGCGGGATGATTCCTGGCGTAGATGCCGGCTGCAATGGCCGTTTCGCTGACCAACACCCGGCATGACTCTTGGGCGGTTCTTTGAGTGGCTTGACGCTTTGGCCATGTCCTGACCGGCCTGTTCACTTTGCTCGAGCTCGTCGGGCGGAACAAGAAGATCAACCGGTCATCGGAGCCCGGCAGCTCAAGTTTCTCGGCCAGACTGTTGTTGGTATGGTCCTCCTCCCCACCGCCCTGCAGATTGAGATTCTGGAGATGCTCTGCCTCCACATCCAGGAACCTGCAGTCCTTGCCATCGTCGGCGCCACAACCGTTGTCTTTATCAACCCCGTCGTCTTTATGATTTTCATGGTCAGCATTGCCGGCATGACCGGACTCATGGGGCACCTAAGCCGCTCTCGGGACCTGAATCCGGGTATCGTGGCAACGGCGGTCAAAGACCTTGAAATCGAAGACGCCCTTGAATGTCTCTCGGACCTGTAGCAGGCGCGTCTGGGCCTGCTTCATGCGCTCAGGCATCGAAGCCGGTGGGGTAGAATCAACACTGGCCCGAACATAAAGAATCCAAAGGGGGCTGATGGGCTTGAGTGACGACGGGTTCGGAATCTGGCGTGATGCAGCAGGGTCGGGATTTGGCGGGAGCATGAAGGTGCGGACCAACTCATATTCGATGCCCTTGAACCACCACAAGTACGACTCCTCAATCAGGTTCGACTTGGTCCTGAACAAAAGCATGGATTAGATCAGACATGATGAGGGAAAACAGGCGAGGGGATGGTATGCGAACCGAAACTTGTTGTCGGCAAGGATGGTCTCGGCCCTCGGATCTGCGATTTCGAGAACCCTGCGCTGGGTGGTGAAGGGGGATTGCGAGTTCTCGGGGTCGGGCAGATCGGTCCACCGGACAAGACTGGCTTTGCCAGGAGGGACGTCAACCGTGGTGCCGCTCTGAGACTGGGCAGTCTGGACGTCTTCTGTGATGTCGGTGCGCAGGTGGAAAAACGACGGCTGTTTGACCAGGATCTGGTGCAGTTCCTGCCATTGTGGGGTGGTGGGCGCGCGGTCTTTCTGCAGCTGCTTGATGGTGGAAAACCCTTTGACGGTCGGGTCCTGGGGCTCGTAATGCTGCACGCGGGTGAACTGGTGTCGTTCGCGTCTCTCTGTGACGCCGCTCACAATCGTGCGGGCCTTTTGCACATCGGCATCTTGGATGCAGGCTGCCAGAAAAATCTCGTATGTCATTATGGATGGTAAAGGTATAAAGAATGACAAGTCGTAATGGAAGACTCAATCGTAGGTTATGCCCACTATTTTGTGTGCTTCAGTTGATTATCAGCTGGTGGGTTGTGATTTTAAGTGCTTCAAGTTTGGCGGGAGACAACTGAGAAGAGCACCGAGCAACAACTGCTGCTGAAGAACTGGCAGTGGTCACGTGACTTTCAGTTTGAAGGCCAATGGATCGATGAAACTCCCTATGGGTAACTTCCACTGTCGCAACCCAAACCTAGGAGTCAACCCAAGATCAATGTTTCTAGCTGCGTAGCTCAACGCTCTCAAATCCTGCAGCCGCAAAAAAGATCCAATCAGACATCATGGAACCTATTGACGACCTCGGGCTGCCTGGCAACCCATCAGCAACTCAGTGCGTCCAGACTCCAGAGTTGTCCTGCCTTCCAACACCCACATGGACGTAGCAAGGTCATGGCGGTCGCGGAGGCATCTCAACTTGACGAGGAAACTGGAGTATTTTTATCTTAGGATATGAATGAGTCAGGATGTGCAGTCCAAGGGTTAGAGACAAGAAGACAACCAACGCCGTTCGACGACGCCGGATAGTTTTGAGTCCATCCTTTGAAGATCCCGGACTTGCCCAACGGCTGTCGTTCCTCTCGGTGCACTTACCAAGAGAATAGTCCTGGTCAAGAGGCAGGATATGAGATTTCGTTCGTGGTTATTGTCGGGTGCATTCCAATTTAAGGAAATGGCATAAACCTCAGCTGAGTGGTTGCGTGGCAGAAGTTGCAAGCAGGTGTTACCCCGCGTCAGATGTGAGCTGCGGTTTACTGTGTGGTGACACATTGGCGCCTTGGATCTGCACCAAAACACCGCCTTGCCTTCAAACAAGCCACGAACATAAGGTGGCTCTAGCCTTGCGTATCTTCGCCTCTTCCACATTATGGCTCAGCTTGGAAAGGTCTTCCTTGGGCCGATGATCCATTCCCTCTCCGCTTCTGAGCTTGAGATTCTTCCCTTTGCTCTCCTTGCCATCGACAACACAGGGACAATCGTCACAATCGTCAAAAACCCGGAGCCTGGAAAGACGAACGAGACCCTCACAGATCTCAACATCTCCCCCGACCTCGTCACCATCCAGCACCTCGCCCGGGGCCAGTTTCTCATCCCCGGCTTCGTCGACACGCACAATCATGCCCCGCAATGGGCACAGCGCGGTTTGGGACAGGGAATGCACATCTTGGATTGGCTCGACACCATAACCTTCCCCAATGAGGCCCGGTTCCAAGACCCTGACTACGCGCAGCGCATCTACGCCAGCTGCGTCGACGGCTTCCTCCGGCAGGGCATCACGACGGCCTCATACTACGGCTCCATCCACGGAGAGGCGACCAAGATTCTGGCAGACCTCTGTCTGAAAAAGGGACAGCGCGCGCTGGTTGGAAAGTGCAACATGACGCGGAACGCACCTGACTACTATCGCGATGGATCGGTTGCCGAGAGTTTGCGGTCGACCGAGGACTGCATCGCTTACATCAAGTCCATCGATCCCGCAGGGAAACTCGTCAGGCATGTGCTCACACCGAGGTTTGCCATATCCTGCGATCCTGAGGTGCTGCAGGGTCTGGGGCAGATTGCGCGCAGTAACCCCGACATGCCCATCCAGACGCACTTCAACGAGGCCGAGCAGGAGATGAAGGCTACGAGAGAGCTCTTCCCGCAATTCAACAACGAAGCGGACCTATACGAGCATTACGGCCTGCTGGGCCAGCAGTCCGTTCTGGCGCACTGCTGCTTCATGACCGACTACCAGATGAGTCGGTTGAAGGAGCTGGATTGCGGTGTTGCACACTGCCCCATCTCCAACATGACCGTGGGCGGTGGGTTCATGGCGGCGCCCATCCGCGACTTTATGCGGCGCGGGATCAGGGTGGGTTTGGGCACCGACAGCGGAGGCGGGTTCTCAAGCAGCATCCTGGATGCCATGCGCCAGGCTATGATTGCCAGCCATGCGCGCGAGCTCACGTCCAAGGGACAGGACAAAGGCCTGTCTATTGATGAGGTGTTTTATCTGGCTACCCTGGGCGGTGCAGACGTCTGCGGTCTGCGTGGCAAGGTTGGCAACTTTGCGGTGGGCAAGGAGTTTGATGCCATTGTGGTCGGGACTCAGGGGGTTCAGCAAGGTATCATGACCATGGTGGAAGACGGCGATACTTTGAGAACGGTATTTGAGAAGTTCGTAATGACGGGCGATGATAGGAACATCATTGAGGTGTATGTTCAAGGGCGGTTGGTAAAGGGTAATGCGTAAGAGTTGGTGGTTGGTGGTTGGCAGAGCCGAGGTTTCAAGGGCAGCAATCACAGAACGTTAGGAGCAGAGGTATGGCAGCAAGCCGTGGGTTTATCCAGAGTATGTTTAACGCTCAGTCGAGATTTTGCCCGCAGATTAGAACTCTACCCCATTGAGTCTCGTTTTATTTTGCTCTACAGTCACCATGCAGGCTTCCGTTGAGATTGGTCCGTTCCCAGCCCATTCATCGAGCTGTGACACCAAAACAGACACGTCTTGGTGTGGGCGTCTGCAGTACATCCTGAGTCTGGTGCTACTTTGACTTCGATCCTCTCCCGCCCATAGGTCACTGTACACTCTTTAGTCGCAGTGGTGAAACGACGTCTACACATACTCTCTACGTTGCCCCGAGAGACAGTGGCATTTAGTGTGTGAAACCCAAACTTGAGTGTGGTTTCTAAGATAACAGCAACACTTCTGCCATGTCTGTTACTCCAGCTGTTCAAAGGTTGTCATCGACATCTTGTCCAGGCTTTCCCGACCAATTCTGGAACACTCTGTCGTTTAGTCAGGGGCTGAAGACTCCCAACGCTCACCAAAAACCCGCTTAGTTTAGCCACGATTGTCCGCTCTGAAAATGAAAAGCAATGACGCCCTCGCCCTCATCATCCTCGCCTACGCCGCTCTCGGATTTCTCGTCTGCGTCTGCATCGTCCGCTTTGCCATCGCACTGCGCCGGCACATTCACGGCTCCTCATCCACGACGTCCTCAACGTACAAATCAGCGTCCTCAATCGGACCATCTACACACTACGGCGGCGGCGGCGGAGGTGGTAGCGAGACGAGCACCAGCTCCAGCTCTTCACACCCGGGCCTGGGATCAGCCACGGGCCCGCTGCCACCTCCGCCGCCGCCTGTCAATACGTATTCGTACCCCCCGCCTCCGCCTCCCGTTGTGCACCATGCACCTCTCGTCCCGCCTCCGGTGGGCTTGGGCGGGACGGGGTATCCGCCTCCTCCTCCGGGAATTGTTGTCCCGCCACCTCCGCCGCCGGTCAACTAAGAGGAAACGGGTGGTGTAAGACAGGCGGAAAACGAGTTGGGGAGGATGGGAAGATCGGAGGAGAGGTGACGAGAGACGGAAAGAAGCAGAGAAACGGACGAGCTACTCTACCGTCAATGAATATGTACAGCGTTGAATACTCGCTTTGCAGTCTCTGCTTGAATCTCGACAGGCCTCGAAGTGGATGACACTGACCAAACCGAAAACTCTCTCGGGGTCCAAAAAGGGACATATCTTAGCTCACTATAAAATAGACAACTCAGCTCTGACATGGTCGCTTCCCTGCTCTCGGTACCAGACATTTCCGATCCCTCGCAGAATGCGCTGTTCTTGCATCCGGGCCAAGCCTCTCGCTACCTCACTGTGGCTGGCGGGTTGTCGTGGGGGCCAGACCGCAGTAGAAATCTGCCGGGCCCTTGGGGGCTGCATCCGTAGCGAATCCTTCTCCTGAAATTGATGCTGCCCGCCAGAGCCGAAACCATGACACCTCGACACGCCGAACAACACACCTCATTGGTGGCGAGTGCGGAACTTTCATGTAGGGAACATGCACTGTCACTTATCTCACAGCGACGGGGTCCTTGAGAAGTTCCCGCAACTGGGGAGATCACAAGACAAAAATGATTTGCAGAAAACCGGGCTCGGATTGTCCCAGATATCAGACCGAACCATTGGGGGCCTCAAGATCTGCAAACGAGGGTCGAGAGTGACTCTTTGGTAGGAGTTAGAGTGTACTCCATCTACGGCAGCGTCCTAAAACCCCATGACATCAATCATGCTATGAGATACAATCAAACATTAGAGTGACATCTCAGAAACCTGCCCAGAAGCTCGCTGACTCGATGAAAATCCAACAACACGTCTGAGTCGTACCGCCAAGTTAAGGTACAATAAGTCCATGCCACACCTATACGATGGCAGCCTCCCACAGCGTCGCGCTCCTCAACAGATCCTTGCCAAACTGCCGCTGTAAGCTCGTCATCTTGTCAATCAGATGGCTCGTAGCAATCGACTTTGGCCCCCACACGACCAGCGCAATCGAGGCGGCCCGCTCCAGCCAGGTGATGCACTGCTCCATGTCGCCGCGGCGCTGGTGGATTTCGGCAATGTCCTCCATCGTGTGCGCGGCAATTCCGTCCTGGTAGAAGACGGGTTCGCCCGATCCCGACTCTGACGCTGCCACCGCCGAATCCGGAGCGCCAGGCGGCGGCCTGGTGACCACCGACATGCAGTGACCGAGCGCGAGGTCCGACTCGTTGGTGAGCATGTAAAAGTGCGCCAGCTCGTTCTCGACCGAGCGGACTTGGTCCGACTCGGCGCCGAACACGGGGCGGGACGACTTGAGCAGCTCCGTGATGATCTCCAGCCCGGCCTGGTATTCGCCGCTGCGGCGGAGGAGGGTGGCGAGCGAGTCGAGGAGCTTGAACGTGATGGCCCGCGACCGCCCGAGCCGGCTGTTGAAGATGTCGAGCATGCATTGCAGGCTGCGCTGCGAGATCTCTTGACAGCCCTCGTCATTCTGCAGTTCCTTGCAGATCTGGGTGATGGGATGGTTGGATGAGAGGCTGCTCTGAGCTTCGCTGGTGAGGAACTGGAGGAGGATTCCGCGGAGCTCTGGACGAGCGCTGGTGTTGACCGGAGAGAGCGTGGCAAACAGGTTCCGCAAAAAGTCAAACGGCTGAGTGGCCATGGCTCCGGCAGCGAGGGTTCCTGCCTCGGCAAACGCAGACCACGCCCTCCTGTCCGGGCGGGTCTCGAGGTCCTCGACCGAGCCGGCCGAGACCTTGACCAGGTAGATGGCATCTTTGAGAGTGCTCCAATACCGCGTCGACTCGTCCGAGGTTCTATGCCCCAGGAAGTCATCTGGGAGAACCCCCTGGGGTATGTTTTCGAGTTGCCAGTCGTAATACTCGCGGAGCTTCAGCGTGATAACGCCCATTGTCCGCGTCCTTGCGTCGGACGGCATGGAACGGGGAGGCGCTTTGAACAGATCTTGAAGCTGGGCCCTGTACGCGGCGAGACCGGGGCCCGGAGAAGCAGGGGCAACGAGAGCAGTGCAGTTGTCGTGCTCCTGAGGATTCTCGTCCAAAGAACCCGGCGTTGAGCCTGGTGTATTGGTAGACCCCTCGAATGGCGACGGCGGCGTCTGTGGGGGACTCTCCTGACTGCTGGGAAAGTGAGGACTGTGGATGCGCGGCGGGACATCCTCGTGCTTGATCAGGTCCGAGATGCTGATGCTTCGTCTAGGTTGCCTACTTGGCTGCGGAAGAACTGCGGTCTGGTTCCCAAAGGGGTTGGGAGGAAAATCCGCTGCTGGTGGTCGCCTCACTCCCTGCTGGATGGTCCTGGCACATCGGATGGTCCTTCGTAGGTCTTCATGGCTGAAGTTGTTCTCGCTGTCTCCCCGGTCTGATGGGAATGCAGAGTGGTGAGCTCGCCGCGCAGCGCGCGCTCTCTCATCTGTGTTGACATTCTTGAAGACATTCCACTCCCGGAACCGCTTGTCATACATGCGCTTGCTGTCGTGGGAATCAGTGAGTCGGATCAACGTCATGGTGAGTGGAACTGAATGAGATGGGAGGGTGCTGCGGGTTGTTGGCAGGGGCAAAGATAGGGGCGGAGACGTGTGGGGGACGACAAAGGAGGTGTGTCTCAAGAGGACCGACGGAAAGAGTCGATCAGAATGGCGCCAGGGCTCTTAAGACAACGTGGCCAAGGACAATGGATGGGAATCCACCTTGCTCGCCGGGAGGGGGTTGAGACCCGAGAGATGGGGGACTGAGTAAGGTGCAGTGTGGTAATGACTGTGCAGATGCAGGATTGAATGACGGGGAGATGCGTGGACGACTCGACTACCCCCCCGGCCAGCCACCTGCGTGCTGTGGTCGCCCAGACCGGGCCGACCCACGTTTGAACTCGGAAGGGATTCATGAAGGAAAGAAGAACAGGCGGGGCGAGACTCGGCACCGGCGACGGACGGTGCTGCTCGCGGTGCTCGCGCGTACCTTGCTGAGAAGCCAAAGTCCCTCCTCATGATTTCACTTACCCGCTTCAGCGGGTACTGCCGGTAGAGGCCGATGATGGTCTCGCGGTGCCTCGCCCATTCCTTTGCAGACGGGCCCTGCAGCGTGCGGGATTTCCCATCCAGGCCTGTGTTGTCGGCCATGGCACCGGCACCGGCGCTGGCGCTGGGGGTCGGGGTCGGAGATGGGGAAGTCGATAGACCCGACCAGACGGGCGCTACTGCACGGTTCTCGGGTCTGGTCATGGCGTTGGTTTGTCTCAACTCGGGACCCCCTGAGAAGCGCAAAGGAAAGTGGAGGTGGGTGGACGTGTGCGCACGCCAGGCGCAAATCCTTATAGGGTGAAACGATCCAAGACTGCCATCGGAGCGGGGGTGGATGATGAGTTGAGGCACAGCACCAGTCGAAGCAGGAAAAGAACCTTGCAGGTGTCTCAATGACACCCTGCGGCCGCGCCCAGGCTGCCACATTAGCCTGATTGGCCCGCCATCCGAGCCTGTTGCCACACCGCCAGACCTGAACCATTTCCGGCCTGGTCCTGACCTGCTCTCATCCGTGACGAGCCTGCCGCCGGCAGGCAGGTTTGGACAGGACCAGCTCATATCCGAGCTGCCCAAGCGGGCATGAAGCCATGATCGCAATCCAAAACCAGCACGTGAGGGTGGTGAGTAATCAAAGGGTCAAGACTCAGATGATAGATCTTGAGGAGTGTAACTTTTCAGAGTTGCATCAAAGGCCAGCCAGCTGGCAGGCCTGGTTATCATGGGGCGAAAGCGGAAGGAGAGAACCATGCAGTCGTTGCGTGGGGTTGCGCATCAGGAGGAGCAAAAAGGAGACCGGGGAGAGAACGGGTGACCACGGACACTCACACAACACATGCACCTAGTGTTCATTAAACCCCCGCGTAACTGGACTCTCCGGGTTCAAGTGATCGCAGGTTCCCTGCATGTGGCATGGTTCCGAGGCCGTGGAGGGTGACGTGCTATGAATTCGGGAGCATTGGATACAGAGTCCTTTGGTGCTTGCGTCCCCCGCAGGTAGCACTCGGTCCCGATGCCGCGTTCATGGTGGATCGCTTCACACCCAGCATGATTCTAGAGGTAGTCGGGTAAAGTATTTAAACCTAGTAAAATACATACAAAGGATTGCCGCTTCTCTAAGTTGTGTGAAAATGCACCACAAAAAAACGCCCAACCCAGCCTCTGGGAACACCATCCGAAAACCCAACAGAGAACTCCAGAGCCCGTGAGGACTGATATCTAACGCAGACCGGACCCAAAATGTCGAATGCTCCATCGCTGTATATGCCGCTGAAAAACACCAAAAGCATTATTGAATCTGGGACCTGCCCCATTTGTGGTTCTTCACATCATGATGCATGCAGCCTGTGCAGGCACGTAATATCGTACACCGTCGTGAGGAGCTCAGTCGAGAAGGTCCTTGCCCTCCCGATAGTTCTTGACGGCATCGCAAACCGCTATTGAAAGCGCCAGTGGCCTGCAGGCAGTCAGTTTGGGAATCCCGAGGTGGCAACAGCAGGCCAGGCTTGCAGAAGGGGGTGGAGGGGACGTACGCCTGGATGGATGCCCATATGAGCGGAGCAATCAACGACTTGGAATCAGCCACCTTGGTGCCCAAAGTGACGGCCAGACCAACTCCTGCAGCTGCCAAGAGGACATTGAGCAAGCAGCCGAAGAATGTGACGACCTGCTTCCGCCAGTGTTGCTCGCCCTCAGTCAACATGATCCTGTTGGGCTCCACCATGAGGAGAAGCGTAAACAGAGCAACATTGATGGCAAGCCCAAGACTTCCCTAGATAAGGCAAACATAAAGTTCCCGTCAGTAACTGATAGTGTCCATGGGCCGGGCATCGAACATAGAGGGTCGGACAAAGGGATGCTTACCACAACGAAACAGGTCATGAGCTGAGTCCGGGCCGCCATGTCGAGTGTGAAGCCACTCCCGTACCTCTCAATCATAGGGTAGCCGCAAGAGTGCACATCGGCAGCTGTTGGGTAGCCCCATGAAGCTGCCTGATCGGTTGTGCCAAGATGGTAGAGGAAGCCAATAGCTGCAGCGACAACGAGTCCCAGTGGGAGAGGATGCCCCATAGGTGCATCAGCTTCCACCTGAAGTGCTTTGTCCGATACATGGCAGCAAAGTCCGGTGTGATAAAATGATGGATGTGAAACGAGAAGGGAAGGCGGCCGAGGATTCTGCAAGCGAGCAGCTTGAGTGGCGACGTGATGGAGTGGTGCAAGGCCGTGGGTCGTGGTTCGTAGATTGCAGGTATGGACTGCAGGTGGGAAAGCAAGCTAGCAGAAGAAGGGATGCGACGGCCTAGAAATGATGGGCAAGATGAAGTATGATAGCCCCGAGGCGGATTATAATCATCACCAGCGGCAACGCGTTGGTCCGGTTGGCGTGGTTTGGCTCGTCACCGAATGGCCAAGCCCCAACAGACAGCTAGGCTGTTGGCCAATTCCAGACTTGAACGCAGCTGCGGACTACCAAATGTCCTGATGATGCCTGGGGTCCGACTCAAGTGCAGACCCTTTCATGCAGTCACAGCTGTGGCTAGTGCTTGAGGACGGGAAATCCTTCTGGACGGCACCAAAGAACAGTGCGGAGTCATTGAGGGCCCGGGACTGCAACTGATTAGGCGAGTGATTAGGCTGCCGCGATTTGGTCATGGCAAAACCTGGACCACCGCCAGCCTCTTCCTGGCGTGCACTTGCTCTGCCATCGCTCCGGGCTCGCCGCAGGACAAGCCACACTCCGGTGTCTCGGTTCCCTGTGCCCGCCGCCGCCAATGTCTTAGGGGCAGAAGGGCACGCACTCGGGGGCGGCACGAAAGACACGTGAGGTCCGTATGTTGGGGGTCTCATTCGGATATGGGGCCGAACGATGCAGGGTGCCTTGGATAATCCTCCAGCCCCCGGTGTGATCCGTCCCGGCATGATTCCCGGCGATGATGCGCCTCTCTCGGGCGGATCGTTTCTGGCAGCGGGAAACATCCAATGGGCACCCAGTCGGCCTCGATCCAGGTTCTGATTGGCTGTGCTCAGCGAGACGGAGATTCAGCTCAAGCTCACCCTCAAACTCGCACTCGCGCTGATCGCCTCTTGCTTGTTCGGTTGGGGTCGCGCAAAACGAGAGAGTTTCTGAAACAGGCCCAGAAACAGGCTCTCTCGCTGCCTGGTGAATTTTCTAGGGAGCGATGGGAGACACAAACCTCCATTGCAAATGGGGAGCTTGCGGAAAGCCCCGGTGGCTTGGAAGCCTGACGGCGGGGGATGGCAGGACAGTCAACGGAATGTGGGACTCGTGTAGGGCTGAGACCCCCAAGCGCCTAATTTAGCGCCATTAGCGCATTTTGTGCCTGCCACACAGCACTCGAAGGGCTCCAGGGCAAACCTGAATGGAACCTTGCAGAATCATGCGCATGTTTCCCACGCAGGTGTCCCCGCTCCTTTCCAGGTTCTTCGGGCGCTACACGCTCCCAGATTCGATGCATCGCATTCGTCCCATTGGACCCAACGGACGGCAGGTCATGTATGGTACTTGCCATTTTCTGTTCTCAACAGAGCCCCTCAGCTCGTGTTCTCGACGCAAACGCCTCCACCTCAACAAGCGCACAACTCGTTTGTGTAACCGTCACGGCCAGAGTTGACTCAGGCAGGCTGACCTTGGCGGCGACGGGATGCCACACCGATTGTGCCCCTTATTAGGTACAGTACCTTAGGTTGTCCATCGTCGGTCTCCCAAGGTTCCCGCCCGTCCCCACAATCTTCATGCAAGGACCAAGTTCTCAATCCGCCACAAATCTGCACTCCGCAAATGGCATCTCAAAACTCCAATGACGCTGTTGCACATGTGGCATCGGTCGTCTGCAGAAGCATCTGATGTCCTGACCGAAATCCTTTTGATGGATCTGGCAACAGGGCAAGCGACTTAGCGCCGCTGATGCCCTGCTCTCTCTCTCTCTCTCTCTCGCTCTCTGAAGCGGCCGATTTGACTCGGTCGTCCGCAAGGAGGACGGACGATGCCCCGGGACCCCTGTAACTGCGCAACAGGTAGCACTTGTGATTTGACGGTGCAAATTGGCATCATAATGCTCACCAAGCAACGTTGCTACGAAAATTCTGGGAGCTGGATGGTCCAAGCATTCATTTGGAGAGAGGAACGCTCGATTCCCAACCTGCTTCGCTTCGTGGAACGTCACCGGGCGCGGGCCGAGCCCCGTTTGCAGCTTCCGGTTGCGTCGGGTCGGGAATACCATCTGATCTGATCTTACAAAACACAGCCTCGCTGCATCGTTGGGTCCCGCTGACGCCGCTGCATAGCCGCAACGGCCCGGCCAGATGGGTCCTGATTCTCAAACAAAGATGGCCCCGACAAAGCAGGCGAGGGGCGGCCATGCAACCTTCACACAGTTCTTTACCGCCCGTTGCGAAACACTCACCCTATCGTACCATTGAGACAAACGCATCCAAACCACGTTTGACCAACGAGCTGTTGCACGAGCCGAGTGAACTGGATTGAATCAATCATTCCTTCGATTCAGTTGCTCATGAAATGCAGCTCTTCTTTGACGACTCCAGTGCGTGGACGGCCCACGGGGTGTGGAGCACCCAAGCCTCAAAAGGCACACAATGCCATCTTCCTGCTTTGCCTGACACTTGCATAGCAACCCGGTACGTACTACTGCCCTGATGTGTACTTATTAGGATCAGACATCATGCCTGGCTACTCACTGCCCTCCAGTCCTGCAACTTTCCTCTCGTCAGTTCACAGTTTCGAGATCCCATGTCACCCCATCCTTCCGACGTGCTTGTTCCACCGACTGCGAGTCCCGCGTGGCATGTGAATGTCATGGATACTGTTCGGGGCTTGTTGTTCCCCCCGTCACTCTCGAGTTCTCGTCTCTGGCTCAACCCCGATGGTTCATCGCAACGAAAGTGCAAAGGCTGCGGAGAGATCTGCGAGCTCCTGCGATGGGGTGAGGTGCAAAGGAGGCGAGACAACACATACCACGGCTTCTCGCCTCCCCGCATCATTCACAACAGCTATCTCGAACTCGACATCTGCGCCGGCGTCTCTGGCTGCAACACTTGCCGTTTACTCCGGCGAGCCTTCCTCCTAGAACAGATCACAGGCCAAGATGCAGAACGCCTCGAGCACGCAGACAGCCAATGGCCGATTTACGCTGCTCTCGAGCTAAGTTCCTCCGGGAATTGCCAGCTGCTGCTCGCCATCAGGGACCTGCGGGACAGGGTCTTATTTTCTGCCACCGTCCCTCTAAGCATTGGGGCCCGGCCTTTTCCCCTACGTGCAACCAAAGGGGCCCCCGGCGTGCGCTCTGACTTGAGCACACTGCGCCGAGTCATCGATGACTGCCACCAGAACCATGAATGCTCTTCGAGATACCGCTGGTCACGCCGGAACCCGACCTGGCTCCTCAGAATCCTTTCGGACAAGCTTGTCCAACTGGTAGAGGGACCAACAACGCCCGTTGACTACGTCGTGCTCAGCTACTCGTGGGGCGACCCAGCAACCATGCCCGCCACTGAATGGGCAAGAATCAAAGGTGCCGGCACGAAAACAAGAAACGGCCGACCAGTCCCTGAGCGGCTGAACCCCTTTCGGTCGTGTGAGCTGCCGGAGACCATGCAAGACGCCATCACGATAGCAACATCCCTAGGGTTCACCTACGTTTGGATCGACAGTGTCTGTATCCCCAAGGGCACCAACTGGGATACAGAAGCTTCCCTGATGCATGAAGTGTATGGGAATGCCGCATTCACCCTCGTCGCATCCTCGAGTGGCAAGGCAACAGACCACCTTCTCCATGATCGCCAGGCCTGGATACATCGCCCAAAACCATGCCAGTTACGCGAGCTGTGGTGGCTCCACAACACACAAATGCCTCTGGACCGCGTGCGTTTCGAGTCTCCTGTAGCGCAGCGGGGCTGGACGCTACAGGAAGAGCGCCTGTCTCCAAGAATCGTCTATTGGGCGGGCCAGCGTTGGTACTGGTCCTGTCCGGAATGCCGGGTCGCCGAGATGGGCGAACTTGAATGTTCTTCTCCGACAACCAATAGCACACCTGGAAGTTACCCACAACGCTTTCTCGAGCTCTGCCACTCGGGCGATGAACACCAGCTTCATGAGGAATGGCTCGACATCGTCGAAGCATACACTCGCCGGGACCTGGTTGCGGAAAAGGACCGGTTTCTGGCTATCGCTGGTCTCGCTGTGCGCTTCTACAATGCCAAAGCAGGGAATGGCGGAGCAGTCGTCACTGAAAACTATCTCGCCGGGTTGTGGAAGGACAACTTTGCGCGACACCTCGCTTGGTCTGTGACAACCGCAGTCGACCCTCTGCAAAACTTGCAGCACATTGCGCCTTCTTGGTCGTGGGCCTCGCTCCCACTCCAGGTGCACACGAGGACAAAGCCACCCTTCAGCCCGTCAAAACACTTCAAGTTTATCGCGGCTGTGCACCCTAAAACTGTCGCAGCAGCGGAGCAGACCAAGGCTATCTTCGGGGACCCTTCAATGGACTACATCAACCGCGGCCGGACCAACGAGGAGCGAGGCCGGAACGTCAAGGTCGTCGAAGTCCAGGGCCGTTTTCGCCGCTTCATCTCCGAGAACGCCCAGAAAGTGTCCTGGGGGGCCATCGAGCGACAGCGGGGCTGTCGGTCTAGCTTCGACTTTGGCGCCTTTCCCGGAGAGCACATCTATGCCCGTAACAACACCAACGGCGAGATTGTATCTAAGGATGCGCACAGCGGAGAGGTAGTCGGGCAACTTGACTATCTCCTGCCATCGAACGACGACAAACCCGGGACTTGTTTCACACCTTATGTCCAGGACGGCGCAGAAGAGGAAATTGTCTGTCTCGAACTTGGCGAGCTGGCCATGCTCTTGCTGGTGCCAGACCGCAAAGAGAACCTCGAGAAACGTGACCACCATGACACTCAGCCCGAGTCGTATCGGCGTGTCGGGGTAGCCATCGGTTATTCCAACCGGAAAGGCTTCTTTTACGGCTGTGAGACCAAAACAGTTCGTCTTGCGGGCTTCGAGGAACGACGGAGTCTCTAAAAACTCTCCAGGAAGTGTGGGCTGGGCCCGCACATGTTGTGATATTACAAGAGGCCGATTGTGGCTATACTTGACCTGCAACTTGCATCAACTGAGCGATCATTTCTGGGGGTTTGTTTTGTCTTTTTCTTCTTCTTTTTCAATTCCGATGCTCGTCACTTTGTACCAACAACCCCTTTCACATGTATAATACACCAGCTACGAAATTAATTCATAGAACTGATTTGTGTAACGTTGAGGCTTTTGACTCTCAATCCAGTGTGTCTAGCATTGTTTCTGCATGCAGATGCCCGAAGGAACAGAACGGCCGCGCACAGCAGCAAAGCTGAGGGTACCTTATCCGTCCATTCTCAAAGCGGCCAAAACTGGACTCAGTTGGGACTTGGAGAGGCGCAACACCACCATTCGGCTACTTGCCTGCCCTAGGTACTCCACATGTCTCACCTGAACACGAAAACCTGAAACACTGTGCCCTATCCCAACTTAGATCTGCAAAACATGCATTCCCTCGTCAGAACCTTAACCTTAACACAGCCCACGAAGCGGTCGTGCAGGAACAGGCTCGTGGCGCAGCCACGTGGGGACAACCACAGCCCTGCGGGCCACTCTTTCAGGCAACAGAATAAAACAAGAATATGTGACCTCCACGGACCACCAAGACGATTGGAAGGGAAGATAGAGGGCGAGGCGGAGGTCAGTAAATGCGCACACATTTCCCAAGAATGCTTCAACAATCTGGATGGTATCGGCAAGGAACTTGGAATACAAGCGGCGTCACTTGAAAGGAAGCGTGCCTTGCCCTAGTATCCTTGGCTCCCAGCAGAAAAACGTCCGGACGATATTTGACTTTCTCCTTAAACTTGGAGGTTCCGTTGTCACTCATCCGCTCCACACAGCTGGTCCCGGAGGCTGATATGCATCCGGCTGCATGGCGTTGATGTTGACCAGGATGCCCGGGTCGTTGCTCTTGTACGCCCCCGGCAACGCAACCAGAGGACCTGGCGTGCCGTTGCCGCCGCCGGTGATCTGGATCTGCGAGCAGGCGATGTAGAACTGTGCCTTGTTGGCCTGCATGGCCATGTGGAGCGCGATCTGCTCGACGCGGAGGAGATACTCGCCGTCGGGGGTGTTCGATGGGATGGTAGCATTGACAGTCTCGTATGTATCTGTTCAGACAATCAGCAAAAGCGCAAACCCGTACCTTTGAAAAAAAAAAGCATCCTTACTTTGCGCCGGCCACACTAGCTGCTTGTTCTTGTCTATGGTGGGCTTTGCCGTCGCAATCTTGAACCACACAGCCCCTGAGCCGTCAAAGGTCTTGGCTGATGAGCCCGCAGGCACTTTGGCGAGGTAGTACTGCGTCGGGCCCGGATGGTTAATTTGCTGCGTCGAGATGTAGTGGATGGTAGAGCCGGCAGGCACCGTCGCTACGTTCGCCGCCGTCTGCGAGGTGTAGCACCGGATGTCGGCAGACGTCGGGTTCTCGATGCCCTGCTTGCTCTGCGCATTCTTGGTCATTCGCGTAACAGACCAGTCTTTCTCCTCGGATTTTCCATTGACGACAAGTCTTGGGAATGTGTCTATGAGGAATCCATCAATATACGCCACATTGATCCAGGTGTTGGCTCAGGGGTTGGGGGGAAACATACAATGTGCCTGGACAGCCGTAGCTGCAAGCAGCAGCCCCGCAAGAAGCTGCATTTGGATGGTTCCCTTGCTTCAATAGTAGCTTCAGGTGTTGCGATGAGTTACTGGAAGCCAGACAATGAAGTCTCTAGTTCCCTGGGCCACCTAGTGTCTGGTTTTGCGTTAGCCTTATACCAGCACTTGAACGAAACTCTTTGTCACGAGGATCGGCATATCAAGCCCGCTAAGCCACCACAGTTAATTGACTTGATTCTCGAATAGAGACACTGGAAACCATTGGGTGTGCAATACTACCACTTCGGGCTGCCGAGCACGGAGTGCTGCGCTGCTGGTTCTCGTAGGGGTCAGCCAAGATCCGGGTGCAACTGCCGAATTCTGGGGCATTCCGGATCTGGATGCTTGGGAGACGGATGTAGTGGGCGCCGAGTATTAACTTATATTTGGCTCTTCGGCAAACACTGGCTTTCCGGGGGCCCATCCAAGTTTTCTGCAAGCTGCTCGTAGCCAACGTTATGCACTAGGCCACTTGCGCCTCAGGAGACGCTGATGATGTGTTTCATGGAGCTTGGGCTCTGGACACAATCCATTTTGTCAAGGGACAACCCCACGGGGCTGGCCATAACCTTGGCGCGGGTGAGAGAATGTATTCTAGCACGTCTGTGATTTGGGGCGCTATGTTCATGGTAGAAGATATGTACAGATGAATAATGCCCCACGTCACCCTTGGCAAACGTCAAAGTACTGCGTTCCTGGCTTTCTTTTCGGCACGATGCCAAACCATCTCCCCAGTCCTCTGACCACCCGCACTCAGCTCCCTTGTCCCAGTTTAGCAGCTGAAGACAGGCGGGCCGGGGTTCTTGTACGATGTCGGGACAGGGTAGTTGATGTTGATGAGAATGCCAGGGTCAGACGCCTTGTAGGCACCAGGGAAAGCAACCTTGTTAGGGGGGTCGGTGCTGCCGCCGCCTGTGACGCCGATCTGGGCGCACGAAATGTAGAACTGGGCACCCCCTGAGCTTCCAGCGGCGTGCAGACCGATGTGCTCAGCGCGGAGAAGATAGTAGCCGGACTTGATGCACCTGGGAATAGGGACCGAGAACGAGCTCTTGCCTGTGAGAAAGTATGTCAGTGACCAGTTTGGTGGGACGTCAAGAAGGGAGAAGGGGGTCATACCATTGCTAGACCATGTGAGCTGCGATCCAAAGTTGGGCTGCTCGTGGTACACCTTGAACCACACCGCGCCGTCGCCGTTCCACGAGTTGATGCTCTGTCCGTCAGGAACACGAGCCAGGTAGAACGCCATGGGGCCGGGATGGTAGACGTTGGGGGCGGCGGAGTAGGTCACCGAGGAGCCAGCAGTGACGTTGAGCGACGATGAAGCCGCAGCCGGGCTCGACTGGAAGCAGCGAATTTGCGCCGAGTTAACATCACCGACAAAGCCGTTGTTCTGCCAGTTGTCGGCCCTCCGAACCTGCGCCCAATCGGCGCCGCCATTGACCTTGGGGAAGGTATAGTGCCCGCTGACGCCGAGGGCGGCGCCGAGGAGAACAACAGCTGTTGGCAGCATTGTGTAACTGCGTGTCTTCTTGCCTCGAAGTTTTGATATTGCCAGATGTATGGTTGATAGAGGTTGTTCTGCGACGTCGGCGGCTGGTCCTTCTCTACCCCAGGCCCCCGTCTTATACCCTGAGTCCTTGCTGGACCCGCTACAGCCATCGGTATTGCAAATCTTCCCCAGATGAGATAGCTTCCGTAGATGCACCGAGTTGCTTCTCTTGGCAAGACCTCCATTCCCGGATTCCCACCAGAAGTGTTCATCCTGGGGCTCCCGCAGCCGCCTACCGCCTCGTCCCGGCCGGCTAAAATGGCACGCCCACCACTCACAGGCCTCGCTTATATTACAAACAATCTAGATCAGGTCAACGGCACTTCACTCCGCCTTCACGTGTTCCGCAGTCACTAATACCGTTCCTGCGAGCCGGTTGTGGGGTGCATGAAACCCAAGCAGGCGACGTGGGATTTTGCTCTGCTGGAAGCCCAGGAGACCAGACGAGTGTGCGTCATCCCTTGGCTGTTGGCCCAAGAGCCCAAGACCGACTGGGTGTCCATGCATGGGTGGCGTAGCATAACACTAAGCCTGTATTTGGGAGAGCGTCATGCGCTTGGTTTCCCACGGTGACCACACTAACACACAAAACCAGGAAACAGACCTTCCGGACAGGCACAGAAGGTAAGGTAGTGCTTCCCCTGGAACTGTCAACCGGCACAAACTCCAAAGATCCCGGTGCCCAAGATTTTTTTGCTTCCGCCACGGACCTCACCCTGCACGTGGTACATGTATATCTTGGTGCACTGGTTCCTACAAACCTTGCTGCTGTGATGCGAAGCTCATTACCTGCCCAAGCACAAACAAGAACCGGGCACGAAGTTGTCCCGATGCTTTTATTGAAGGATGGAGTAGAGCCCCCCCAAAAAAACAAGATCGAGACCGTGGTCTGTAGGACCGGGGGCCTGAAACCGGGACAAGAACACAGCCAAGCTCTAACTCCTATCTGGGCACGTTGATGCAAATCTGCGGTGTGTGACGCCCAACTTTTGGCACACCTTGTCACGGGAAGTCGTCCCGGTCAGATCTGGTAGCAGGATCAGGACTTGCGGTGAAATATGGGTGGCATCCAAGCACCCCTCCGGAGCTCTTGATCTTAGAATGATCCTCTTCGCTTTTCTTAACCACTTGTTTCCACCGTCTGCCCAGTAAATCACAGGCTGGTTGCGGCTGAGAAGAGCAAGCGAAACCATTATAGCTCCTTGGAGAATGTCGCTGGAGGTCAGGATTCGAGCCGGCAAATGTGTGGGCTCGCCGGATAGTAGCTGAGCGAGGAGAAGTCTAGCACGAAGAGTTCAAAACACTGCGATGCCACAGGGTCACAGCCTGAAGAAGATAGTTCATCGACATGAGCATTGACACAAGCCATTTTCCTGGCTCGAGGATGTTTCTGAACCAAGCACAAGTCGGAGCAGTACCACAGCCCATCAATACTACCGCGGGCCAGAGAGACAGACAGGCGATAACCAACTACGCCGCTGCCGGCACAGGAAGCGCCAGAATCTTAGTTGCCGCATGCTCCGCCACAATGACAATCATTGCCGATGGGTTGCCGGTAATGTGGCCGGGGAAAATGGAGGCGTCGACGACGAAGATGTTATCCGTCCCGTACACCTTGGTGTTCAGGTCCACCACTGAGGTGCCGCCGGACCGTCCATCATCAGTGCCGATCTTGGCGGTGCCTGTCGTCAAATGTTGTCAGTCTCCTCCCTGTAATAGTCATCGATGCCATGTTAAGGTAGCCTCACCAATCCAGTGGTTGGAGCAGCGACGCGCAGGGATGGCGGGTATCTAATCACTTGTGAGCATAATTCCTGTCCCCCCTAAAACCAGGTTGGTCTCTGGCTCACCGAATCGACAAACTGCTCCGTTGCGACATCCGCGCGGGGCGTGATCCATGTCAGGTTTGCCACGCCCTTCAACGAATCTCGGAGGTTGTTAATGCCCTTGATGACTGCCTCCCTGTCGTGCGCATCGCGAAGATAAGGAGGGGTGGAGACGATGGTGTTCAACTGCCTTGTGATGGTCATTCGTCCTCGGGACAGAGTGCCTGTGCCTAAGTACTGGGTGATGGTCATGGAAGCTGTATTTTCAGTTAGTTCCTGCTCCGTGAAGCGCGTCAAAGATTGGTCCGACTCACTGCTGAGCATGCCCTCAACCCTGGCTTGCCATTGGATATGGCGCTGGATGCCATCACTTCCTGTGATGATCTCCCACAGCTAACCGTGCTATTAGTGGATTGTCACTTTCTCCAGAGGGAAAGGGAAGCTCTTCGACGTACAATTGGTCCGATATTGGGCGCGGCTTGTGCAAACGGGCCGGTTCTATTAGCTGAGGTATCAAATGTTAGCCATCAATCCACTCGATTACATGTTATCAATACCAGGGGGTGCTCACCTAGATACATCTGAGTATCAGGAATGATGGGCGTTTTCCACGCGCCATAGTAGTCGTAAGGAACGACCTCCGGGTGAGCAATCTCAATATCGGTCTGTTAAAACCAAGGTCGGGTTCCGTCAGCAAAGTCAAGCCCGGGTTCACCACTTCTCCTCTGGAAACTCAGCAAACCGCCTTACCCCGACATGGTCATTCAGGTTATAGCCAACCGGGAGGTTGATCCATTGATCCGAGGAGATCATGGTTGGCCCGTCGGTCGAGTTCTTGACGACGTTCAGCTGGTCTGTCGGGCCAATTCCACCTAGATATTATTAGCAGTTGATCTCCTACTCTGCAACGTGTGTCAGGATGCTTACTTCGGAACAGCAGCTTTGCAGAGCCGAATGCTCCAGCCGAGATGATGACCCGACCTGTCTTCGGCGTAAGCGGTACGAAGCCAGCATGGCCTGCACCACTGCATTGGAGCTCCACACCGGTAGCATGGCCGCCTTCGCGGACCACGCGCTTCACGATGGTGTTCATCCAGAGCGTGAAGCCCTTCCGGCCAACCGCCGAGACAAGGTAGGTGGCCAGGGGCCCGCCTCTCTCGCCCCCGGAGTACATAAAGGTGCTGTGCCCAAAAGTGCGGTTCTTCTTGTCCGGATGGTCGTTGGGAATAATGTATTCCCAACCTGCTGCCTTCAGGTTCGTGTTCAACATGTCGAAGCCCTGCGACAGGTACCGCTTGCCATCCATAGACGGAGCGATGGTGCCGGGGATCCGGGAGAAGACGCGTTCTGTGGCGGCCGACACGTCCTTGCTCCGCCAACCCTCCGGGAAGTTGACGTCCCAGTCGGCAGGATGTGGCTTCCACCACAGCCCTGCGTTGACTGCAGTTCCGCCCCCGAGCATGCAGCCCGCCATCTGGTCGACATCGGTGCAGACCGCGCCAGTTGGGTCGGCCCAGATTTGGTTGCAAAGGCCGGGGACGTCGAAACGAGTAAGATTCGTGCTGGTCAGCCAGGTTGGTTTCATTGTCCCGCCCCATCTACCCGTGGAGGGTGGTCCCTTTTCGATCAGCAAAACCTTGTGGCCTGCTTCGCTCAGGCGGTCCGCAATGGGAATACCACCAGCACCGGAGCCGACAACAATGTAGTCATATGTCTCTGTCGAGGAGGCATTGGTGCACTGGGCCTGTGCCGCTACTGGCTGGAGCCCTGAGGAGAGTCAGTGCAAGTGGTGTGATGGCCATCCATTGTGACTTACAGAGCGCCAGGGCGGCCCCGGCAGCCACCAGCTTGGAGGATACGTGCATACCGACTCAGCTGAAAAGATGGAAAGACCAAGCACTGGATTCAGAGTGGAGGTTGAAGGGCGAGCACATGTGTTTACTCTCATCCTGCCGGAGAAGAAGGGCCTCTTTAACCTCCCAACCCAGGTCTACTCCAAACGCACCACACCATCTACATCCTTGACCACTGCCATCGAGGCCCTTCGCCCCCAGGCCCCCCACAATTACCCCAGACCCGGATGCGGAGATTTTTCTCGCATGCGTCGGTGCAGGTTGGGGAACTCTATTAGCCGAGAGAGCGGGATACCCCAGAACGTGGCAGTCAAAACACACGGCTCGGCCCAACGAGCTCGACTGGGGTGCATCCTGCCAATCTACTCGGGCGGGGAACACGTCCAAGCAGTTGGGGGGGTATATGATCGTCGGCTTCCACGTATATTACAAGGCTTCGTTCCCTCGCACCTCGTGATGCTCACCCCCTACATACCGGCATTCCTTTCGGGGTCCCCGTCTTCTCCCATTGGTAGTGTGTAACCCCTGGCTCAGGGACAGCCGTTCGACTACTGGCCAATTGCCACCCCAACCCCGGGGGATCTATAGCACCTGGCGGCCAACCACCAACAGCAGATGGATGGCTCCCTGTTTGGAGAACCCCAATTCCAGCTGTTGCGGGGTGTTTATCCTGATGACTCCAGGCTGAATCATCCAGAGGTTCGGCATATAGTCGAGGCTAGGGAATCCGTTGCATGGGAACAAGAACACCAGCTGGAGCCTGTCCGGGCCTAGACCCTGGTGCCTGGACCCAGATATGAGTCCGCGCTGGCAGCGTGTAGCAAACATTGCATCGGTTCCCAGGTTAACCGTACGTTCTCCGGCTGACCGGTTGGCCGGTTGAACGGGACCTATCTTTATCTGCTTCCTCCACGGCAGATCCTCAGTGCTGGGATAGATAAACTGCCAATCACCAAAGGAAAATGTAGATGAGTGACGCCCGTGCTGACATGCCCAGTGTCATTGCTTTGACGAAAAGATAGTGCTTTGCTGTCAAATTTGCGGAGAAAGAAACAACACGAGGAGGTTGATAATCTCGACGTTTAACAAGAGTGCCCGTATCATATCCATGGCTCTGGTGCCACTCACCAAAACACATCCTCTCTCCCGCAAAGTGATGTATTCAAATCAGACCCTAAATACTGATACAACTTGAGAGACACCGCATCCAAGATGCTAACATGTCGCAGGTTAGCACAGTAGCCAGACCTACAACGTGAAGAATCCATATACAAATAAGGGTACAAAACAGCGACAGGGGGACAACAATATCGGATAACAATATACACAGAGAGTGCCATGGGGCTATTGGCTGAATGATGTCCAGGGCCCGAAGCAACCCCTTTAGAAACGCCTGACTGAGCTGCATCGCCCTGGCAAGTCAGACTGAAACGAAATACCTTGATGGTAAGTCCAGCCAGGATGCACTCAAGAGCCCTCAACCTCTTCACGGCCACGACCTTTTGGCTCGTCAATCTTCATCCGTGTTTGAAGAGTCTTTTGAAACCAATACCCCATACCATCTCTTACCTGTGAAGCCGTGATCACCGTCGCTTGTTTCCGCTGCCTGGCGCCCACCATCGCAGGGTCAACAACCTTAAAGACAGTGACGAAGTCGGCTGTCCAACTCTCTGGCAGTGCATATCCACGTCTACCTCCGGGTTCTTTGCGACGAAGTAGCTGGGATTCCTGCGTAATCTTGGCTTGAAATCGTGGTGACAGTGGTCAAAGGGCGGGCACTACCGGTGTTTCTCCATCAGCGGAGGCTGAGAACCTGATGAAGGCCGCCCATGCCTGTAGCTGGGGTTTCCACTTTGGTTCTTTAGCAGCAAGTGGTCGTTGATGCCTAGCAGGCGGTGATGGAATCTGGTTTGGGGCGATGTTCCCACCCAGGAGGTCTGTAAGATACTCTCACGCCGAGGTTGTTGCTGAAGTTGATTCTATCGGGGGACAGAGAGCTGCTAGGACTGGACGAGTGATGCGTTCGTCTTGTCCTTCGACCGCCGAGGACAGCCCCCACAAGGGGAAAGGAACTGCTGCACCGCACCGTTCTTATTGCCCATGGTCAAGCAGCGCCTGGTTGAAATTTGGCATCACCGCAAAAGCGCTTGCCCAGAGTCGGTGCTGAGAAACCGGACATGGGCATTCATCAAAAAGCAGTAGACAGTTGTTTATTTGATCTTCATGGTCAACGAGCCCCGTGTGAAGCCATTCGCAGTTTTGCAGTGGGACGAATCCTCAGTAAGTTCAGACGGGTTGGGTTTGACACAAAAAACTTTTCTTTTCTTTGGCCTTTAAAAGATAACAAATGACACCGATAAGCGACGTTTCTGACCGAGTCCATCCTGGATCGGTCACCGAAACTGTAGTGGCTTTGCACCTACAGAAGCCCACGGAAGCCCGCGGATCGCAGAGCTCAGGTGAACGTGGCCTTTTCGGGGTCCTATTGTTGCTGGATGGTGCTGAGTGGATCTCGGGCCGCACCGAGCCAGTCAGGTTGCGGGGTGCCTTGGCAGCGCAGGCGCGGAACAACCGCTTCGCCGGCGCCCAGAAGCTAACCGGCCAAAGAGGGAGGTGCTGGGGCGGAAGTGGAGCAGACTCGACAGCGCAGGAGCAGCTCAATCGCCTTCGACGGATTCATCAGATTGCGTGTTTGGCGTAGCAGCCCATTGTGGGGACAGCTCTGGATCTTAAAATCTCTCGGGATTGCCCCCCTGATCCATCCACTTCGCAACTCCAAACCAGCACGCGCCAGCTACAGCAGTAATCGAGAAGACCAAGTTTGCATCTTGCCCATTGTCCTCGACGCCCGACCCGCAGTCACAATGGCCCTCTCCCCGCAGATGTAAGAACACAGGAGCCCCTGCCGGAGACGGCCAGATCCCGTGGAGTTGGTCGCGAGAGGACCAGATGCTAACGCAGTCGTGGCACAGAACGAACCTGATCATCATCCTCGGGATGATGCAGGTCGCGAAGAAGATCCCGTTCGATGATCCGAACGTGCTCAACATCTGCCGCGCCGTCTACATTGCCAGCAACCTGATCATCCTGAGCATCTACCTCTACATCAAGGCCACGATTGACAAGAAGAAGGGTGAGTCCATGTCAAGCTCCTCCGTGGGAATTGCGCCCGCAAAACTCCCCACATCCCACACACGCACACACACACACGCACACACACACACACGCACGCACGCACGAACGCACGTGATGGCCGTTAAACTAACCTGGTTACCTGGCAGACATGACCACGCTCAAGTACGTTGAGCCGGCGCCCATGGGCTCGAGCGAGGAGGGCAAGCTCGTCACCACGACGGTCCACGCCTACGATGTCGGCCAGCTCAAGAACCTCATGCGCTCGCAGGGTATGGGCGTTCTGATGATGGGCGTCATGCACATCTACTTCAAGTACACCAACCCTCTTCTCATCCAGAGCATCATCCCCCTCAAGGGCGCGCTCGAGGCGAACCTGACCAAGATCCACGTCTGGGGCCAGCCGGCGGTCGGTGACCTTAAGCGGCCCTTCAAGGCCGCCGCTGGCTTCATGAGCGGCCTCCAGAGCGGCCCGGCGCAGGCTGATAAGAAGGCGGTCGAGGCTGCCGAGCGTGCTGGCCGGGGCGGCGTCAAGGAGGAGTAAACAAACACCAGACGGCGGTAATTGGCTGTGTGGATATTTGAGCGGAAGTCTTGTACACTACATCGCAGGGTTACGGGTATCATGACACGATAATAGACGAACGTGGAGGCGGGAATCCAAAGCCTGACGACAAGAAGTGACAAAGCATTGGCAGGTTCGGCCGTCTATCATTGAGAGAGCTGATTCGAGCCAACCTTTTTAGAGTAAAAATGGGTGGACAAGGGCCCCAGACAGCTCGTCCAAAGTAGGTATCAAGAAGGCGACTCAAACAAGGCCGTGTCGAGACTCGAGTGGTGCTGATCACCAATGTCAGGGTCTCTGGGCCTTCGTTGCCTGCCGGATACCCCAGCCATGTCAGCGGGGTCCCTTGTGTCATCACCGCTCTTCGCCTTCTGCAAACCACGACTTGTGCGCTCCTGGGAAATTTCCTCGAGGCTGTCGTTGAACAAGTAACCTGAGGTCTGATTTTGCATCTAAAAGCCAGAGTGCTCTGAATTACCTAACCCATCCCGCACCCGGCCCAGGACTTGCGCCTCGTAATGGACCGACCTGGCACCCCACCACAAGCAACCCCAGCTGCAAGACGGCCGCCATCCCCACCAACCCCCGAAGTCACTCGTCGCATTGTGAGTTTGATGTCGCTTCAGATTTCCGGCTTCTACTAAATAATTGTGATGGCAGGAAGAGTCGCGGCTGCGGGCAAAAGCCATCCGCGACCAACGCGACGCTGAGCGACGAGCCGCTGGCGCCTCCTCTGAGCCTCGAACAGCTTCAGGCCTCGTCGCGACAGATGATATTCAGCTCACTGGCCGAAAGCGACCGCACACGTCCATTTCACGCGCTGACATACCGACGACGAACCGCGATGCCCGAACAGCTTCTTCGAAGGACGGCCCCGGCGCAGGGGGCGGCGACTTGCCGCCCATCTCGCGCAAGTTTACCAAATATGTCGACTACAACTTCAGCGCCATGACAGACACAAAGGGCGGTTTTCTGAGCACAGAAGATGACCCATGGAACAAGAGCATGTCAACCGGCGCCCCGTCTGGACCGCCAGGGGTCGAGCAGAAGCCAGCGCACATGACGGCGGCCGAGTGGGAGCGGATGCAGACAATCAAGAAGCTGCAGCGCAACAAGGCCGGGCCGTTTGAGCCGTCTCTGAGCGTCCTCGCCGACGAGAAGACCAGAAAACGCTGCCGAGAGTGCCGCACCGTGGAGATTGACTTTGTCTGGGAGGAAGTGTTTGGCTGCGCCGTCTGCAACGCCTGCAAGGAGAAATACCCGGAGAAGTACAGCTTACTCACCAAGACGGAGGCCAAGGAGGACTATCTATTGACAGACCGTACGTGTGCCCCGTCTCAGGCGTCGTGAATCCTGCGCAGCTAACTGTCCCGCACAGCCGAACTCAAGGATCCCGAGCTCCTCCCACACCTATCAAAACCGAACCCGCACAAGTCACACTGGCACGACATGATGCTCTTCCTGCGGTATCAGGTCGAAGAGTACGCATTCAAACAGAAGTGGGGCTCGGCGGAGGCGTTGGACGCCGAGTTTGAGAGGCGTGAGGGTGATAAGAAGAAGCGCAAGGAGGCCAAGTTCAAGGAGAAGCTCCTGGACCTGAAGCGCAAGACCAGGACAGACGCTTTTCGGCGAAATAACGCAAAAGCAGGAAGCAGCGCCGGCGGAGGGACGGGGATAGGGAAAGCAACAAAGTTCGGAGACGCAATAGGGGGCGGCGGGAAACATGTGCATGAGTGGGGACGGACGGTCGAGACTGAGGATGGGATGACGGCCAAGACGTGCTTGACGTGTGGCATGGAGGTGGAGGAGCTCGAGTTGTGAGGTCACTAGAGGTAGATTTGTCGTGACTATGTGGTACGAAGGGGATACTGTGTATTCCGTAATAGTTGTTGTACAATACAAAGGACAGAGGCACCTTTGGCCCCAAACGACGAGGATCAAGATACCTTACCTTGCTCGGGTGCAAGCTGGTGCCAAGTCACTAAATGTCAAATCAGTTTTGCCGGCAACAGTGCAACTGCTTTTCAGTTGCAGAGCGAACTGCTGGGTTCTAACCCGGATTGCACAAGCGCCGCGTGGCTGGGTTTGTCAAGAGCTCGAGCCCCCTGAGAGACAGCAAATTCGCACCAGCCATGGATGCCTTGCAGCCTCATCATCAGGGGCGAGCTTTGATTCGACGGCTGGGTCAGCAATCTGTGGGGCCAGCAAGCTCCCGCGTTGGGGAGCCTGTCACTTTTGGGCCAGCATCACCAAGCACAGGCGAGCATTGCCGCCCTGCTGCCAGACTGATTTGGCACTTGAGAAAAAAATAGTCCTGCACTCGCCAACGATCCTGTGAAGTCCCAATCCCGATTCCATCGTCTCACAGCATTAGCGCGCGCGCCGTGATTTTGTTGCCCGCCTGCCGATTTCGCTCTGGCTGCTGCAGAGAGCAACCGCCGTTTCTGATCCCCTGAGCGACACAGTGAGCTCCCGAGCTCTCCCCTGTTCCCTTCCCAGCGAATTCTCATCGCCGCGCGTCGGCCCATTCATGGCCTGATTGAGCGACCACGAAACCGGCGACAACAACTAAACCCCGCCCGCGGCGACAGCCATGGGCACCAACGGAGGGAGCGGGTTGGGCGATGCGGGAGGCATGATGGGAAACAACGTGAACCAACCACCAACCACCGAGTACACCCTTCAAGGTCGGTGCAATGACCGAGGCAAGAGTTGGCGACATGCCATGGCCCAGAGCTGACATCATCCCTATACAGGTGTTATGCGCCTTTTCCAGACCGAATGGCACCGCCACGAACGCGACCGCAATGCTTGGGAGATCGAGAAGCAGGAGATGAAGAGTAGGATAGCCAATCTCGAGGGACAGGCGCGGAGGGCCGACGCGACGCAGAAGGCCCTGAAAAAATACGTCACGATACTCGAGAAGAAGGTCAAGGACCAGGCTGCGCTTTTGAGTCCGGATCATGCCGCCGACGCGGAGCCGCCCAAGCTGGATCGTGCTTCGTTGCTCCAGGAAAAGCTACGACGTGAGTCCCTCCTCTGATTCTCGACCACGAAATACAGGGCTAATGCGGGACTGCGAACGCAGCGTCTTTTGAGAAACCCAACGCTCCTTCGATGGAGGCCGGTTCCCTCGAGGCCGGCCTTGCGGACGAAGAGGCCGCGCGCAACGAGCTGAAAACGTTCCTCGACCAGTGCCAAGCCGAGTTCACCTACCTGATGATTACTCCTGCGAACCCAATACCTCCGAGAGACTCTCCACCTCTGCCGATGATCGAAGATTTGCGAGAGGGAGATGCCTTCGGCCAGCCCCTCCTAGATCCGTCGTACCAGCAGGGCCTACGGCAACAGCAGCAGCAGCAAAATAATGTCCGCGAGTTTATCGCCGCGCAGGCGCAGGCGCAGGCTCAGGCGCAGGCTCGACCAGCCCCCGCTCCAGCACCGGCTCCGAACAGCCAGGTGCCGGCGTCCCCAGCGGCTGGAAACTTCGCAGTCAAGTCCGCCGATATTCATTCTGCGTCGATGGTCCGCACCTCAAATGCCGAACATCCTCCAGCGGGATACAGCAACGCTTCGGAGTGGCCTGCTCAAGTACCTGCATCAGGGAAGCCAACGGCAGAGCAGGCACCCGAGTCGGTTACTCAACCAAAAAGTGCCGTTAAAGACCAAAAGGGGGACGGCGCCGCCGAAAAACGTGGCGTGGCTGAGACAGACAGCTGGGATTTCAGCGACGCCAACTTTCCGGATGCCGCTGCGCCTGCCCAGACACAGCAGGTCTCGTCCAACCGCCCGGATACCGATGTGTTTCCTGCCGCCGATAATATCCCAAGGTCGCCAAACCGAGCGCCCCTCGCACATAGGAGAAAGAGTTCAAGCTCGATGGCTCGTAGGAGGAGCGCTGAGCATGAACTGTCGCTCCATGCGCAGGGCCCAAAGACGGAGAGCGCCAACTTCAAACTCAAGTTCGGTCTACGGGGCCACTTGGACACGGTCCGGACCGTGATCTTCTCTGGAGGCGGAAGCCCTGGGGAACCCGAGATCTGCACGGCCGGTGATGACGGGACGATCAAACGGTTCCACATCCCAGATCGGCACCCTGGGCATATGGGCGCAAGTAGCTCTGATCTTGACGTCATTGCCGACTTTACGCATCGCGGTCACACTGGAGCCGTTCTCTCGCTGACATCTTGGTCGCCCTCTCCCAACTTCTCGACGGGCGGGCGCGCTCAAGGAGACGGCTGGATCTTCTCTGGCGGACAAGATGCCACGATCCGTGTCTGGGAGCGGGGCAGGGTGGATCCCAAGTCGACCCTGGATGGTCACACGGATGCGGTGTGGGCGCTCTGCGTGCTGCCAACCAACCTGGGGACCATCTTTGGCCAGTCCAACGCATATGGAACCCCAGACCGCATTCTCCTCGTATCTGGGGCCGCGGACGGGACCGTGAAGGTCTGGGCGGTAAGCGCGCCGCCACAGCTCACCTCTCCCCAACCCGCTTCCGGGGGGCGCCGCGCAGGCGGCCGTGTCAGAGGCAACTCGATGAGCTCTGGCTCGGCGTTTCCCAACTCCCCGCAACCCTCGACAGCCTCGAACTCGCCATTCCACCAGACACTCATCCACAGCATTTCGCGTGCGAACTCGAAGGCCAGCCCTACCTGCATCACACCTCTAAGTCCGAACGGCGAGACTTTTGTAGTCAGCTATTCCGATGCTGCCATCATCGTGTACGATACGCGCACCGGAGAGGAGATTGGCAACATGGCAAGCTTGGAGACGTACGACGGCACAGTTTCGACCAGCGTGAACGCCGTGGTGGCTACTACCGTCGGGCTGGACCATCAGCCCCATCAAGGTTTGAGTGAAGAGGATACCGCTGGCGGCGGACCAACCGGTGGCGGACGGGCCATGGCAGGATCCGGGGTCGAGGGCGTGATCATTTCGGGTCACGAGGACTGCTATGTGCGCTTCTTTGACGCTAACAGCGGTAAGTTATCTGAGCGGGATCTTCCCTCCCTGGATTTGCAGTATGACGAAAACTAACAACCCCCGGCAGGCCAATGCACGTACAACATGGTCGCTCACCCGGCTTCCATCTCCAGTCTTTCGCTCAGTCCCGATGGCCGCGAACTCGTCAGCGCGGGCCACGATGCGTCCTTGCGCTTCTGGTCCCTCGAGAAGCGATCATGCACCCAAGAGATCACCAGCCACCGCGTCATGCGGGGTGAAGGCGTTTGTACAGTCGTCTGGAGCCAGGATGGCCGCTGGGTTGTCAGCGGCGGCGGCGACGGAGTGGTCAAGGTGTTTGCGCGATAGAGTCCGCAAGCACCGCACGAGGAAAGGGGGAGGCAGAGAACTGCTGTCCTGCTGCCCCGCGTGCCACGTCCGCGGGAGTTACGCTTGTGGGAAGCGGAGTTGGACGCTGCCCTCTCGCGTACCCGCTGGCCAAGAAAGATTAAAGTCGTTGAAGGATGATACCAGATTTTGTGTTTGGCTTTGGGGGTCGACGGAGCGGACGTGGAGGAGGGGAGAGTCCGGCAGAACACGGCAATGTGCACCTGACGCCGTTTTCCCCCCCTTGTTGCGGCTCCTCGGAGGCGCAGCCAGTGAGCCGCCGAACAGGGGCTGCCTAATGAAACGATCGACAGGACTTCAGTGTAACGGAATGTACGATTGGCGGAGTATTTGTCTATAAGCGTAGAGGCTGGCCATGCTGGGTTATGTCGGGTGTAGGTTCGGGTCGGTATTTCCATAGCGGAGGAGCACATTCTAATTCTTGGTTGGTCTATTTGTCAATGAAGGACTTCACTTCTAACCTCGTGTCCGGGCCCGTTCCGGATAGATCAGCTTTTTCTCACCAGCGTGCTCATCTGAGACCCCACGTGTGGTGGCTTGGATGAGGATCATCGGTGTCCCGGACGCAAGTTGACTTGCACCGTTGATCAAGGTCCTGCACAGCATACTGTATGGTCGTACAATACCTAGCTTTCGAGGTCATGCGACTGGGCCGATCCAGTATTCTACTCGCCAGAATCCTCGGTGCCCATCAAAGCGAGACGGCGGGAAGGGACCCAGAACAATGGCCACCGTTTCACTCACTGTGGGGACGACGGCGCTTATCACGTTCGAGGTCCACCGAATAAACCGGACATCACCGCAGTTTCCACCTACCGCGTTGCCAGTATCGGGGTGTTGGTGATGGGCAGGGGGTCTGCAAATGCCGCAAACCGCTTCTTGGCTCTTTATGCACGACAGGACCAACTCACCAACCGTCGGGCGCGGGATGAGGACTGCCGCCGGGAGCCGGGAAGTGCACAGATTGGACGCGGTATTCCCTTCACGGCAGCTATGATCAGCGACCTGGGGTCTCCCAGGCCCTGTCTGATAGGCTGGCGTCGGTCCGAGGGCGGGTATCTGGCTAAACTGCCGAAGCCATGCTGCGGGACGAGCAATAAGCTTTGGTGGCGTCCAATTCGCCCGCGAGGCTGTTGCACGGAGCACCTCATCTCTAACGTCAGCGCTGCCATGGCCATATGTCGATCGGGCCTCTCACGTCGGGCGGCGAGATACTACATCTGGAGCAGCCCCTGAGGCCGTCGCCCGAAGAGGCAGCTCGAAAGGCGACGACGAGCTGGGCGCTGCAACTTCTACCGCAGCCGAGGCGACGACCGCCAACCTTAGACGGCCCTCTCTCATCCCGGCTGCTCTTCCACCGGACCACTCGACGAGAGTTGACCGACTGCCGCTCTTCTTGGTCTTCACGGGGCGCTTGGCATCAACAGACCCGCCTTCGGTTCGACCTCTCCGCACGAGGACGCAGTGATGGCTCACCTGTCGTGCTCCTGGGGGCCAGGTATCGCCATCTCGGTCGATATTGCTCCGGCAGGCGGGGACGGCAAGAGGGTAGATAAGCTCGTGCTAACCCGGCAAAGCCTCAACACAGGAGAGAGTGTGACAGGAGAAGGTCTGGTTCTCGTTCTGGTTCCTCTGCCCCTGACCCCTTTCTGCGTCCAGCCGTCAACAAACCACTTGGTCAACTTCTGTTAGGAGCCACATCCCGTTTGAAATCTCCCTCCTGCTCCCAGCTCGTCACAACACGGCCACGATGGTGACCGTTACCAACCTGGTGCTCACCGCCGCCCTCGCGGCATTGGGTCTCGCCTCGGCCCTCCCCCCAAAGATTGGCACCATCCGGACCGGGGACGAGAAGAACAGCCCGAACCTTGGAAGCGGCAGGGCCTCCTTCAAACAGGTCCGCGGCTCCCGCTACCGCTTCAACGGCGCGCGGGCAGTGTACAAGACGTATCTCAAGTACGGCGTCCCAGCTCCCGAGGACCTCGTCAAGGCCGTGGCCCACACGGATGCGCTCTACTCTGCCGAAGTGAAGCGCGGCACGGGAAGCGCCGCCGCCGTGCCCATCAACGCCGACTTTGACATCGCTTATGTCACTCCCGTCACTCTCGGGACGCCGCCACAGACGCTTCAGCTCGATTTCGACAGCGGCTCGTCGGATCTCTGGGTCTTCTCAAGCCACCTGCCGACCTCGCAGATCCGGGGCCAGCAGATCTACGCGCCAAACAAGTCCAGCACGGCCAAGCTCCTCGACGGGCACTCGTGGAGCATCACGTACGGTGACGGGTCCGGGTCCAGGGGCAATGTCTACACCGACAACGTGACCGTGGGCGGCCTGACAGTGGGGAGCCAGGCGATTGAGTGCGCTCAGCAGGTGTCGTCCAGCTTCACCACCGAAGACCACATCGACGGACTCGTCGGCCTGGGGTTCAGCACCCTGAACACCGTCAGCCCCAAGAGCCAGCTGACTTTCTTCGACAATGCCAAGTCGAACCTGGATAGCCCGGTGTTTACGGCTGATCTGAAGTACAAGCAAGGTATGCGGACCCCCGTCTAGGCTTGCTGTCGGTTTGACGGTCGTTCAAGATGTATGCGCCAGGCACTGACGTATCTGCTTCCCTCTTGCGCAGCCGGCACCTACGACTTCGGCTTCATCGACGAGGCCAAGTACACGGGCGAGATCACCTACGTGCCCGTCAACAGTGACCCGGGGTACTGGACCTTCCCATCCTCGGGCTACGCCGTGGGATCGGGCAACTTCACAGCGAGCTCCATCTCGGGCATTGCCGACACGGGCACCTCGCTCGTCTACCTCCCGACGGCCATCGTCACGGCCTACTACCGGCAGGTCCAGGGCGCCACCAACAGCCGCAGCTACGGCGGTTACGTGTTCCCCTGCGCGTCGACGCTGCCGACCTTCACCTTTGGCGTCGGGGCAGCCAGGTTCACCATCCCGGCCGCCTACCTCAACTACGCGCCCGTGACGCCCGGGTCGGCGACGTGCTTTGGCGGCCTGCAGAGCAGCAGCGGGGTGGGCATCAATATCTGGGGGGATGTGGCCCTCAAGGCGGCGTTTGTGGTGTTCAACGGCGGCAACCCGCCGACGATTGGGTGGGCTGCCAAGCCGTTGGCCAAGTGATGAATGCGGTGGTCGTGATGGAACGGGTCGGGTCCAGTCCGGGATTCAAATTAGAATGCGGTTTCTCGGACGTATGGGTTGTGTTTCTTTCTCTCTTTGTTCTTCTTTTTCCCTTTGCTGCGGACAAATGAGGCAACGTCCTCCTAGGGGAGACCGGTAATGCCAGCGGTGTTGTTTTCAACATGGGCTATCAAAGGAGCTAGTGAAGCATCCCTGTCGTGTGCGCGTTCCTGCGGTTAGCTGCTGCTGCGACCCCCTGCTTAGCCCTCCTGGAGGTGACATCGGTGCCTCCCGTCAGAACTTAAACCAGACGACTTTGCGGATGCCAAAACCAGCCGATGTCTTGGCTCGTTTGGGAAGCAGATCGGGAGACATCGGGGTCGACGGAGAGGATGCGATACGAAGAAAGGAGAAAGGAAGGTGCATCAGGAAAGGAGGTGTGTAGGAGCGGTGATCCGGCAGTGAAGGAGCGATGCGATGGGATGACTTGTAATCAGACTCGTCTCATTTGTCGGGCTGCCCGTTGCCATTGAGTAAAAGATCGCGATCTAAAGGCACTCGTTTGACCGAGGACAAAGAGTCTACTGCGTAAGAGGAAAGCCGGAGATAAGGCAGCGGGTCTTCCCCCGCAACGTTGCGTGTTCCTCCGCATTGTTGGGCTCTTGCGATCGAAGCTCGCGAGTCTCCTTTCAGAAGGAACTCACATGCGCGCCCGAGCTGGGACCGGCGCTTGGACAGAAGTGGACAAGGGGATTCGCTGTGTAAGTGCCCGATGGGGAAGGCGCCAAGATAGGCGAAGAAGGCGGCCAAGCAATCGCGGCTCACTTGGCGCAGAACCAAGCCGGTTCCCGTCCCGCCACCCGACGTCAATCGCGGCTTGTTCGAACTCCTTCTGCTTGGCAAGGCTGCAATGTCTCGAAACCATCCAGAAAACACCAGCGTCTCGGGCAAAAGAAGCCAGAGAGGCCAGAAGCCAGACTCCAGAAGCAGAAGAGCGAACCCGTCCTGCGGGCGAGCGCCGATCACCGGAAAACGAGTCCAGAACGGTGTCAGCCACCTGCCTACTTGGGCCGTATCCGTGTCCCCATACGGCGCCCGGGATTGCCGCCGGCTAGAAACTGACGAGCCAACATTAGCAACTCAGCACACACCACGGGCCTGGGCCCCAAGCGCCACTCACTGACACATGGCGAATTGACCGTCGAGGCCAGCTCGTCAACCATGATACGGGCGAGCCACACCACGCGCAAGTGCGCAATGCAGGTTTATGCAGGTTTCTCTCTCCCAGCCTATCGTGCCTCTTTACGGGATTGAGAGCGGGAGCCCCAGTGGCCCTTCCCGAATGGCAAAAAAATGCATCACCATTGTGCCACTGGCGGGTTCCTGGAAGCACTCACCACTACACACCAGTTTTTGATCTGCGGACAGTTCATCCCTTGGTGACCAAAATATTCCCCGAATCCTCGAGTTTGCAAGGGCTCCGTGGCGTTGTTCCCCTGAGGACACCCGGGCGCAGGCAAGATGCCTGTCTGGGATGCGACAACTCAGGGTCGTTCACGGCGCGCGCCGGGTCCGGACGGATCCAGACATGGCATCTCGACCCAATAGCCGCTCGGTGAACCATCTCAGCGGAACAGTCGGCACCACTCAGCGCATTGCCGCGAGGAAAAAGGCCCCTAGGCAGATGGGGAAGGCGGGGGGGATGACACCTTGATGTTGCCCCACTTCTTCCAAATCAATCTGACAAAATCCACACTCCTTAGTCGTGCACCACACGGCTCGAGTGCGGCCCCAGCTGCACAATGGCGTTTGGGACCAGGGGGTACCACATGGGATGGCGAGTATGGGTGCCAAGGAGGGAAGGAACCACCGCTCTCGTGTCGGGGTCTCGCTCACGCTAAGACGAGATTGTAAGGTGCAGGAAGGAAGCCCGGGCTCCCCCGGGCCCGAAGGCGCCTTCTGGGCGGGCTGCATCTCCGGTCCTGGAGTGTGCATTCCAAGACGGTGGACCACTCCAAACGGCATTTCCGTCAGGAGACTGGAGGGGAGGATGCCGTGATCCATCGTCCATCCAGTCCATGCCCCCACGCGCGTGTTGTTCATTGCGCGAACGGCGCGCCCACAGTCGCCGCCCACTCCAGAAGTTCGCACATATAACCACGCGCCCGGGGACTTGGATCTGCAGCTGCACCACCTGCCCGCTTCCCGCATCCCAGTGCCTTCCCGCTTCCTCTCTCTTCCCCGAGTCGGGGTTCAACAGTGCTTCGCACACATTCCCCCTCTGCCCTCTTTTGCAAAGCACCACCGACACCCCGTCATCGACCGACTGGTGAACAAGAAACCATGGGTGAGTACTTAGCGCACCTGGGTACCATGATGACGGTATGACTGATGTTTGTCGATTTTTTCGCTCGGACAGCGGAGAAACCGCCCTCCTCAGGAAACGACTCGGCTCGTGCCCCGTCCATCATCATGGGCGACGTGGAGAAGCAGTCGCACATGGCGTCTGGCGACCGCCACGCGCCCTATCATGACCCGGCCATCATGGAATCCGACTATGAGGGCAAGCCGACCGAAGAGGAGCTGGCCGTCCTGCGCCGCGTTCCTGGCACCATTCCTACCCTCGCCTACCTTATCTGCGTCGTCGAGTTTTGCGAGCGTGCCTCGTACTACGGTATCCAGCCCTTGATCAGCAACTTTGTCAACCGACCGCTTCCCGACGGGGGCAACGGCTGGGGCGCCCCCCCTCCCGATACCCAGAAGACCGCCGGCGCCTTGGGGATGGGCACCGTCGCCGCCAACGCTGTGACCCAGTCTTTCAGCATGCTTGCCTACGCGCTGCCCATGCTCTTCGGCTGGCTTGCTGATGCGAAGACGGGTCGATTCAAGCTCATTTGCTGGGGTGTTGCCGTCTTCGGCGTAGCCCATGTCCTCATGGTTGCTGCTGGCTCTAAGGACCTTCTGGCCAACGGAACGGCCAAAGTTCCCTACTTCCTTTCGGTTTACATTCTGTCCATTGGCGCGGGTAAGCTTGGCCCTTGTGCACATCGTCGACCCCCATATTGGTCGCTAACAAGTCGCAGCCATGTTCAAGCCCAATGTGTCTCCCCTCCTGCTCGACCAGGTCACGACCACCGTGCCCAAGGTGATCACGCTCAAGACCGGCGAGAGGGTTATCCAGGATCCTGAGGCCACCACCGAGCGCGTCATGCTCTGGTTCTACCTCATGATCAACATCGGTGGTTTCATGGCGGTGGCCACAGCCTACTCGGAGAAGTACATCGGCGTAAGTGCTCAACTAATAAAGACACACTTCGTTCTCCGCACAGCGACTAACGGCATGTAGTGGTGGCTCGCCTTCCTCATCCCCCTCATCCTCTACCTGCCGCTGCCGCTCCTGCTCTGGTTCCTCCACAAGCGTGTGATTCTGCACCCTCCTGGAGGCAGCGATCTGCCCAACGTTTTCAGGATCCTTGGCATTTGCTTCCGCCGTGGAGGCGTGAAGAAGATCGGCCGTCACGGATTTTGGGATCTCGCGAAACCATCCGACATTGCCGCTGCGGGACTTGAAGGCGTGTATCACACGCGGTGGAACGATCAATTCGTTGAGGACGTCCGCCGGACCTTCCAGGCAACAGGCATCTTCTGCTTCTTCCCGATCCAGTACATCAACGACAACGGTCTTGGTGCCGCGGCCAGCTTCCTGTCGACCATGCTCGAGACCAATGGCGTGCCTAACGACGTCATCTCCAACTTCAACTCCCTCAGCATCATCGCCTTTGCGCCCGTTCTGAACTACGGTCTGTACCCGCTCCTGCGCAAGCTCAACATCCACTACGGTCCGGTCGCGCGTATCGCCACCGGCCTGGCCATGTCATCCCTCGGAGGCGCCGGCTACACCATCCTCAACTACTATGCGTACAAGTTGTCACCGTGCGGTGAGTACGGCTCAAGCGACTGCACAGTTGGCACTGGTGTTGCCCCCATCAGCATCTGGTGGATGGCCATTCCCTTCGCCATTGGTGGCATCTCGGAATTGTTCGTCAACGTTCCGGCTTATGGTATCGCTTACTCACGCGCTCCTGTCAACATGCGCGGTCTCGTGTCAGCGCTCAACCTGTTCAACACGGCTATTGCCTACGCCATTGGCCTGGCCTGCTCTTCGGTCGTTACGGATCCCTATCTGACTTGGGACTTTGGTGGCCCCGCCATTGTGGGTGGTGTCCTGACCGTGGTCTTCTACTTCATGTTCCGCCACATCGATAAGGAGGAGTACGTCCTGAGCACCAACACCAACGATAGGGATTACCACCTGGAGATGGAAGGCACCCGCAACGTTGTCGGCGAGAACGAGCTGAACAAGACCTCCAACCGGCCGGCGCCCATCGTCGACAACGAGGAGATGATGATCTCGCAGAAGCAGTAGACGGGTTGTCTTGAGCAGGAGCGATGCGAGGATGCACGATTGAGGTCACGAGTGGGAGTCTGGCGTTCTCTGGGTTCACGGATATCTTCGTCATTTGTGTTTGTTTGACGAGCGGGGGGGTGAAGCAGCATGGCGATTGTACTGAGAATAATGTAATGCTTACCGAATGAAGCTGCTCTGATGATCATCCACATGTCCGATTTCTTGCCTGTTGTGCTTGTGTTGTGCCTAGAGACGGTACCGTTGCAGATCCCTTCCACATGGCCGAGTGTCCTGTTTGCCGCCGCACATCACAACCCCCACCACACCGGCGCTCCAAGCACCGGTGATGACGAAGGTGTCGACGCCCAACGGATTATCTTCGGTGGTTGCATCATGACAGCGATACATCACGACAGATACGCGATCTGTAAGTGGCAAGAACTCGCAGTGACTGCCGGAAACTGCGGCCTTGATTATCGAAAGTTCCCATTCGGGCCGTTTGTGTGCCAGGCTAGGATGGTGAGACAAAGAGACCTTGCTTTCAAAATAAACCAGCCGAGGCACACAGAGCCAGTGGGGAAGGGGATAAGTATTTTGGTCATCGGCAAGAGATCCAATTGCAGGTTAGGCGGCATTGCTTCGCGGCAAACTTGCTGGAAACCCATCAGGAGCGACCTGGACCCTGGAACACCAGGTGGCGACATGTTTCAGGGGAAACGTTACGAAGCCGACCACGAAGAGCTGTGAGACGCCAAAATCCCATTGCAGAGTTCAGAAATTGAGAAAAGCGCACGGCGAGACTCCACTGGCGTTCACACCGTCATGGAAAGCAGCAAGAAAAAGAACGCAGAATTTGAGCTCAACCAGCACTTCTCAGACACCGACCAAGTAATGCTTCGGGCACACAGGAATGAACGCGAAACAAAGGGAAGCCTTCTTCTTCACGTCCCGAGAAACTGGTCCCGAGATCGCAACGAAAAAGAGGAAAAATGGCCGGTCAGACTTCCATCGACACCCACCCCGCCTGAGCGCCCGAAGGCAAGACCTCAGGAAAGCCGGGGTACAGATCATCGCCACTCTCTATACAGCCGCAGCACAAGGCCAGCGACCGCCACCTTTGCAGGCAGGTCGAGAGTCAAAAAGGATCTCACTGTAGGGCGCCGAGGATATCGTTCATCAACCCGGGTGGGATCTGTGGCTCCTTTAGGGAACACAAAAGAGGACGAATACTATAGAAATGATTCTCTGAAGTATTGTCGACATGAAGAAAAAAAGAGAAAAGAAAATCGAAATGGAGGGAGGAGCGCGCTCAATATATAGGCAACGGACTGTGGTCTGTGCACGCCTGCAAATCTGCAACGCCCCACTCCATCTCGGGGTCCACTTCTCAAAATTTTGGGTTGGAAATGGCGGGAAAGTGGGCTGGAAAATTCTGCCGTGCAAGACCGCCAAAATTTCTCACGAGACGCAGCCTTTGCCCCCAGACAACACACAAATCGGAGCTTGTTTATGTGGGAAATGGCATTTTCTGCCGTTATTATCAGCGATCATGTAATGTCTGAGCAAATGATTGGGGCTTTGAGTTATCTAGGTCATGACACTCTGCCGACAGAGGATCCAGGACTCACTGCGATTCAAGGACTCGCTGCTGGAGATGGCCCCAATATCGAGGTGGCACAATGTGTTGAAGGGACGTCGGGGTCCGTCGTTGGCTAAGGTATTGAGTCCGTCGCTTGGTTCGACTTGAATCTCGAGAGGAGCTCTAAAAGTGACAAGTACTCATGCAGGCGCCTCGCAGAGTTGGAACTAGACGCTTGATTGGAGTCCTCGGAGGCTCGTCACCGAAAGCGCTTGATGCTCCTCAGCCGGTGCACTCGAACTTCAGAGGCTAACAGGTTCGAGTTTATAGCACGCTTATTCACTCATTGTAGAGATTCTCGTGCTCAATCCACCATCTCACCTCTGGAGTAACCATCAGGTCAAGCCTGGCTGAGTCCCGAGCCTTCGCGGCGGCCCGCGCATACGTGCTGCTCACGATGTCCGCCCCCACTTGACGTCCCTCAACCATTTCGATCCTGCCGCTCCAGTGGCTGTTTCCTCCTACCTTGCTCAACCCCTCTGCTTTGAACAGATTTTCGAGATATGCCTTCTGCTCGTCTGCCCCGCCCCATTCATCGTCCGTCCGCATTGTGACTCTCAGCTTTGCCCGCGAAAAGAAAGGGCCGAGCGCTTTCTGCATTGGTGTGGCTTCGGGGCCGGCAAGAACTTGAGCAGTAGAATCAAACGGACCATAGTACTTTGGGTTGAAGATGCGGACCAGCGTGTCATAACCAACGAGAAAGACTTGCTCTGTCTCGCCCACGCCATTTGTGCCCTCCTCCCCGTTGTAGAACCCCGACTCTGCCAGCGCGGCGCTCTTATCGTGAAAATAAGGCACCGTTGCGAGACCAAGATCGACGCTGAATGTCCCTGCCTCGACCTCGGCGCCGTCATGTCTCTCGCCAGATTCTTCTTCGGTCTCGCTCCGCACATTACGCTGCACATCCCTGGCAAACGCCCACATCATCGCGAGCCGCTTGTCAAATGCCGCTGGTTTCGCCCCCTTGTCGGCATTGTTGACCGACAGAAGCAGTAGCAACCGCAATGCGCCTAGTCCCTGCCCTTGCTTGTGTGTGAAGTCGTGGATGGCAGATGTGGCCATGCGTAGGTGCGCGCGGGTCGGGGGGTTGAAGGACGAGTCGAGGACGATCAACGTCCGCGGCTTTGCGCGGGGTGGGAGTGGCGTGGGGTTGCCATGGTCTTGTCGTCCGCCACGGTGCACGCCCGGAGCAGCAGTGCAGATGATCTTGAACTTGGAACCGGAAGCTTGGAACGAGGAAAGGGCGCGGTTAAAGAAATCGGCGACGGAACGAGCGGATGCGGGGACCTGAGGAGGCATTGAGTGCCCGGTCAATGGGATCTCGTCGGTCTTGCACATGGTACGGTTTAGCTTTGAAGGTCAGACAGTGCAATTGGAAGAGCGGGGTTGAACAATGGTACCTTGCAATTATGTCATTGCCGAGATCTCGATCAGGGGCCTTCGCTTCGGCCCGGGCCGGGTTCCAGGACAACAGTTGCGCTGAGGACCATGAAGACGAAACTTCCCAGACCACTGGTCGGGTTTCTGTACCAATGGATTCGAATTTCATTTGTAGTACCATTGTCAATGATGCACTTCGCTCTGCCCTATCCCCGCCCCAGACCAAACGCCCCCAAGAGGCCATCATGTTTCCTCTTGCTCGAGTCAAACAGCATCGAGACGACCATGCCATGCACCGAAAAGTATAGTCATATAAACGCCCGATGACAGAGGGTATCAAGCCGCCCAAACCGGCCAAGTCAACCCGCCCCAGCACGTGTCCTCCCAACGCCTAAGCCATGCAAATTTCCTCCACAGTCAATGCTCTTTCAGACCACCAGCCAAACATCGCCTCCCGTCACCATGTACAGCCACGCGGCATCAACCCTTTAGCGAATCACCGGCTCCCGCATCAAATCACCAACGTTAGAAAGGGAAATGGGGTGGCGCTCAAAAGCATCCAACAGCTCTTGGAAGGACTCGCCCTCCACGCTCTGCGTTATCAACATGCGCGCATTGTCGTCGTCAACATGGGTCCCCAAGCCGCGGGACGGCTCTCCTGGGGCGGCGCCCAACTGATCATCCAGCGCGTAAATCTTGATGCCACGGATATGGGTGTCCTTGCCGTTCTGATGGTTCTCCTTGATGTGCATCTGCACCATCCAACAGCACAGCGAATTGCCGTCGGCGCCTCCACCACTCTCTGCAATGGGGACGTCCTGCCATCCAACAGGGTTGGTGAGCGGGACCTCTGCGAACTGGATCAGATCATGATGGCCGGTGCCGGCGCAAAACACAATCAGTGTGGGCGTGTACGACTCGTCCTGGTTGTAGTCGACGTAGAAGCGGATCGCCCGGATCTCAACACGGCGAAGGAAGTGAATGGTGAGCAGATGCGGCTGCTGGCCATCCGACCTGTCAAGTCTGGTCAGTAAACCGTACTAAAAGACCCCGAAAACGTTTTGAGACTCACTGCCAGTACTTGTCCAGGTCGTCGCTGAGCAACTCGGCCACGCCGTTTCCGGGTCTGTGGCTGCTGACGCCGAAGTGGGCAAGGTTGTTGATCTCTTTGAGACCCAAAGCCGCGGGGTTGAACGCGTGGTCTTGCAGTTCGTCTTCAGACTCAGAGTGGTCGTCGTCGTCGTCACCCATCTCCTCGCCCACGTCCTCGGCCGTAGCATCGCCAAGCATCTCATCGTCGTCCTCCTCAAGCCCTCCCAGCAGCTCTTCGTCACTCATCTCGCGTGCTCAAAAGCACCCTCTCCAAAGCGCCGCGCTCATCATCCGAGTCGTCGTGGTCTCTCGCGGTGGCTGCAGGGAGCGGAACGAAAGTTAGTCAATTCCATCACCTCGTCGAATCGTAGATTCCAAGCTCGAGTCCCTCGAGGATAGTAGCCTCGTTTTCTTGCTCAAAGACGATGGGATCGCGCTTGTACAAGCCACGAGGAGTGTTGAGATCCTTCTCGAGATCCAATTCTCCCAGAATCCGCCGCGGCCATACAGCGCGGTGATCCACCGCTGGGCTCATTGTGATAGCAAAAGAAAGAGAACAAAAGTAAGGAGGAACGGGAAATACAACGAAAGCGAGGAGATAAGGAAACCTAGCAGAGTAATGTTGAAGGAAAGTGATGGCTCATAGAGACGGTGAGAGTGGTTTCCAAGGACAACATTTGCGAGAAGCTCGCAGTCGTGTGGGCGGATGATACAGAAGAAGTAAGATCAAATACAATGGCGAGTAGGAGAAGAAGTGAGGTTTGGCGACAGCTGGCGGAGGTTGACGGGGTGGGAGACTTACACAGGGGCATCTCGAGAGTGCAGCGGTAGGGTCTCAACAGACTGACTGCACGAGTTGGCTTTCACTCAGGAGCTGTTCCAAACAGCAACTGTGATGAGTGCAGCGAATGTCAATGGCCACAGCTGGAGCTGAGGTGTTCTCGGCCTCTTTTATGGTGCGAAGTATATTGTCGAGCACATTGGCAAGCTGCGTAGTGAGCATTGAGGATTTTGAGTTTTGGCGGTTGAAGGGAGCTCAAGCAGTGAGTGGTCTTGTCCAAGTTCAGGGTTGACACTTGACAGAGCACCCCCTTGTCGAGGGTCAGATCAGAGGCCCCACTGTCGTTCGCACCCGCCTGATTCCGCCGTGTTACACCGCCCCGCTTCCAATGTTCCAGGGCGCTTTCCTGCCTGCTGCGCTGCAATTCAGTTGAGCCGGCCATGTGACTGCGTGATGCATTCGCGTCGCCGCCCGACGCGCTGCAAGATCCACACCTCCGAATCCAACCGTCCCAGAACATAAGAGACACCTCGTCCATCACAGCGGGGAACCTGACACCAAACAGCCCTACAGAGGAAGTCACACAGTGCATGACTGCCTCAGACACTTTTCAAGATGCCGCAGGACTCTGGTGCGTTTCTGTCCCCTTCCGTCCCGTCGACTCGAGCTGGCTCCTTGATGTGCAAACCGACAACCTTGGGCGTCTTGCAGCGTTCTCGCTCAGCATCAAGTTTGTTGGGCTGGTTCTAAACTCGCCGCAGGTTCAGACACTATCCGTATTCTGATCTCGACCGATAATCATGTTGGCTTCGAAGAACGCGACCCCATCCGCAAGGATGACAGTTGGCGCACTTTCGACGAGATCATGCAGATTGCGCGCTCCCAGGATGTCGACATGGTCCTTCTTGGTGGCGACCTGTTCCATGACAACAAGCCGTCGCGCAAATCCATGTACCAAGTCATGCGGTCGCTCCGAAAGAACTGCCTTGGTATGAAGCCCTGCGAGCTCGAGTTTCTGAGCGACGCGGCCGAAGTGTTTGAGGGGGCGTTCCCCTACGTCAACTACCAAGACCCCGACATCAACATCTCTATCCCTGTTTTCTCGATCCACGGAAACCACGACGACCCCAGCGGTGATGGCCACTTCTGCTCCCTCGACTTGCTGCAGGTTGCCGGCCTCGTCAACTACTTTGGCCGCGTTCCAGAGGCGGATAATATCCAGGTGAAGCCCATACTACTGCAGAAGGGGAAGACCAAGTTGGCTCTGTACGGGCTGAGCAATGTACGCGATGAACGAATGCACCGGACATTCCGAGACAACAAGGTCAGGTTTTTCCGTCCTGGCCAGCAGAAGGCCGACTTCTTCAACCTGCTGGCAGTACACCAAAACCATTACGCGCACACCCCCACCAGCTACCTACCCGAGAACATGCTCCCTGACTTTTTGGATCTCGTCGTCTGGGGCCACGAACACGAATGCCTCATCGATCCGATACGCAACGCAGAAACCGGTTTCCATGTCATGCAGCCAGGGTCCTCGGTCGCCACCTCTCTGGTTCCCGGGGAGGCCGTGACCAAACATGTTGCGATTTTGAGCCTCACTGGGAAATCCTTTGAAGTGGACAAGATCCCCCTGAAAACAGTTCGACCGTTTGTCACGCAAGAAATTACCCTGGCCAGCGACAAGCGCTTTAAGGGGCTAGAGAAGAAACAGGACAATCGTCAAGACATCACGAAACGGCTGATGTTGATTGTGGAGGAGATGATTGAACAAGCTAATGCGGCATGGCAGTCGATTCACAGCGAGATAGACGATGACGAAGGACAGCCACTGCCTCTGATCCGGCTCAAAGTGGAATATACAGCCCCCGAGGGCTCAAAGTTTGAGGTCGAGAACCCGCAGCGTTTCTCCAACCGGTTTGCAGGCAAGGTGGCGAACCAAAACGACGTCGTCTACTTTTACCGCAAGAAGACAGTCACGTCAAGTATGCCAAACACCTAATCCTCGGCGGCGGAACTGAGCGGACACGGCTAACAACGTGTAGGGAAAGCCAAGGATACGAGAGGAATTCCAGAAGGGGTCACAGAGGCCCTCGAATCGCTGGATGCCGTCAAAGTTGACACACTGGTGCAGGAATTCTTTGCCCAGCAATCACTCAAAATTCTTCCGCAGGCGCCGTTTGGAGATGCCGTGAATCAGTTCGTCAGCAAGGACGACAAGCACGCAGTGGAGATGTTTGTTATCGACTCGCTCTCTACCCAGGTCAAGGGCTTGCTGCAGTTGGACGACGACAAGATCACAGAGGGCCTCGATGCCCACATTGAGGACTTCCGAAAAGTCATGGAGAAAAGCTTTGTCTCGGGTCAGCAGAAGCAGGCCCAGCGCAAGAGGCGGTTCAAGGACAAGCCCGACGGATGGGACTCGGACTTGGACGGCCACTGGAACGCGCAACCAGATGCGATTGAAGATGTCCCGGTGTCTCCCGAGCCTACGAACAGCGGAAGGGGCCGCGGGCGACCGGCCTCGGGGGTTGTTCTTAGCGATGACGACGGCGACGAGCCTCCTGTGCAAAAAGCGCCAGCCAAGCGGACAGCAGCAGCGACGAGGACGACCAAGGCAGCCCCCGCCAAGAAACCAGCAGCGGCCAAGAAGGCTGCCGCTCCAAAGAAAGCTCCGGCACGGGGCCGGAAGAAAGCGAATCCGTTCCAGGATAGTGACGAGGAAGAGGAAGAAGATGTGATCATGGATGATGACGATGGAGAGCCGGAGCCCCCTGCGAGAGTACAACCAACGAGAGCCACGCGAGAGACTCGGACTCGGGCTGGTGCTAAAACGAAACAAACGACGCTGAACTTCTCGCAGTCACAAAAGCCAAAGGCGACTCAAAAGTCGATTGAGATTAGTGATGACGAGATCTCGGAGGATGATGCTTTTGAGACGATGCCTGCGTCACGAAGCAGGCGTCGGTAAAGCAATCCGGAACATGGCGCTGAGACAAAACCGTTGGTGGAATTAAATCATTCAGCTTTTTAGACTGGATACCACAGAGTCTAAAGAGATGTTTGATCGTTGATCGTTGATTCATTTTCAGCATGTGAAGGTTTAGGTAGCTCAGTGTGGCAACGGACAGCCGTCCATCACTGCAACGGAGACTAAAACACTTTGCCCACTCTCCTCCTCTCTCGGCAAACATCAAGTTTCCTATTTACCGATTTTAGAGACAAGTGGCAACAGGAATTGTTCAACTCTCGAGAATCATCACCTGCATCACGTGATCCCCTCCTCGGCTCCTTGGTGTCCTGTGCTTGCGACCTCCAACTTGCAACATCGCCATCCTGCCTGGTCATGAAGTCGTCACCTACCATCTCGTCCACAATGGCAGCAAATCCTCCGACAGAGAACGCAGAACAGACGGCTGCGCCAACGGCAGGCCCGAACGGCACGCAGCCAACTGGCGATGCGACTAGCGCCGACGCGACAGCCCCAGTGCCGCCGCCCGTGCAGGAGCCCCGGCTGCCGACGCGCAAAGATGCGTCGCTCAAGGAGTTTCTCAACAAGATGGACGATTACGCACCGATTGTACGCTGGCCCGCAGATCTAACCATCTTTTTCAAGCAGATGTACTGACGAAAACCCCCACCTCTCAGATCCCCGACGCCGTCACCAACTACTACATGACACGCGCAGGCTTCCCGCCGCCGCCGCAGACCGACCAACGGCTCGCGCGGCTCCTCGCGCTGGCGACGCAAAAGTTCATCGCCGACATCGCTGCCGACGCCTACCAATACAGTCGGATCCGCGCGAGCAACACCAACGCCAACAACCCGATGGGCAACCTCGGCGCGGCCGCGGGATTCCCCATCCCCGGGCAGCCGACGGGGCAGCCTGGCAATAAGGACCAGGGCCGCGGCGGGCCGCTGGGAATCCAGCGCCCCGGGTATGGCGGGGGTGGGCAGGGCGGCAGCCAGAACCGCACGGTGCTGACCATGGAGGATCTGGGCATGGCGGTCGGCGAGTTTGGTGTCAACGTCAAGCGGAGCGAGTTTTACCGTTGAGATGGGGCCAATTTTCTTTTCCTTGCGCATTCGAGGGGATATTCAGACACTGGCTTTTGGGTGGGGCGGAAGGGTTGACACGGTTACTGGAGGGAGGGACAGGTGGTTGGCGTCAAATTGTCCCCCTCGCAGCATTCGCATTATCTTGGGCCGGTTGGCCGTCCGGGGTGCTACATATCTTTGCCCAACGGGATACGGCGTTATAGGCAAGCTTTCGGCGTTTGGGTTCTCAAGAGTGGAGGTGTCACTGATCAAGCAACTCTCGACAAACTCGGTAGTTTGGTGTGGTAATAGGTACAGCAAACTGTTCTTTGTGTTCTCAATGGCGATCTACTCTCTTGACATTCCTCCCATTCTTCCCGATGGTGCCCTTCCGCGGCATGGGGTTCAATATGGGTAGCCGTCTTGATCCACTGCAGGTAGCAGCCACCGCTTTCACCTCACGATGTCACGGCTCCGTGGGCACTGATCCTGGGGCTGGAGCACATGTGCTCACTTCGTGGCCTCGTATTGTTACAAATGATGTACATCACAGCAGCGCAGAGTCCCTCCTTTCCGGGGTCCCCTTCCTGTGGTCCGGGTATCTTGCGTCTTGCTTCACCGAGCGTCTTCCTTATTTCCTGTTCCAGATAAAGGTCTTCCGTGTCCTGCAGTAACCGGTTCGTCAGCGGGCGCGTTCCTTGGAAGATTCCAGAAGACGAACAGGGAGTGGCATACGGAGAGAATTCGCCGAGCTTGTGGCCCACCATCTCCTCGGTAATGGTCACGTCATGGTAGACCTTGCCGTTGTGCACCTGGAATTTGAGGCCGACGAAGTTGGGCAGGATGGTTGCTGATCGCGCCTGGGTGCGGATGGGGGCAACCCTCTTTCCGGGCTCGGGGCGCACGATTGGGAGTCTAAAGAGCGCAGTTCGTCAGAGCGGCTCGGTCGGGCGGGTGGAGGGAACGGTCGCAGGGTTGGGAAACCGGGGCTTGGGAGGAAGGTGGGTGTTGGCAGCAGGCTGAGGGGGGTTCTTACGGCACAATGTGCGGTCCTGGACACAACAGTTAGCCATGGCGGTCTATGATGGGAGCCGGCAGTGGCCGAACGGAAGAAAGCAGGCGCTGGCAGGGCAGGACAAGCCCACGACGGGACAAGGCTCCCCAAATCGCAGGCCGAAGCACAAAGCCTGAATGGAGCAAAGAACAATGCGAGACGGAGGAATTGAGGGAGCACATTACCTTTCCAGACCGACCGCTTCAGCAAACACCGTGTGGGCTGCATGATGGGCAGACGCAAGCACAACACAGCACAACACACAAGACTCGCGATGTCGCAAACCAAGTCGACTTCGGGAGCACGGCCGCGGTGGAGAGGCACAGCGGCCGGCGAACAAATTATCGACAGGGTTCGCGACAGAAAGAGTGGGTCAACGGAGTCACGTGTAAATCACGTTGTCACTGGCTTTACACAGTACACAGTAGCATTTCAGGACACAATAAAGTCGGTTTACATGACACTGCCCTTCTTCAGTCAACAGTCGATACCGCCACAGACAATGTTTCTAAAAAGACATTCTTTACACAGTAATGCATATCAGTTCCGGCTTGGGTCCGTATACCTTAGGTCTCCAGGAGATGGGCGATTCGCTCGGACCTCCAATGCCAGAGCAAGCACGCGCTTTGCTCTTTTGCGATGGATTTCGACCGTTTTCAAGTCAACAAATGCGCAGGGCTCAAAACTCAAGCACTCCAGGTCAATGTACTGTGTAGTGTCTTTGCCGCCCTAGTGTTACAAAGCTGCACCAATGAAATACGTGTATGTGCAGCCTGAGAAGAGTCTCGCAGGACGTTGTCAATCCACGGCTTGCTCCGAAGTCAAGGCTTTTGCTTCTCTTCACAAGATGCAGCTTGTTCTCTACGTGGCAAGCGTGTGCTGGGGCTCCCCGTTGTTGCGAGAGCCGGCGGCATCATCTCGGCTGCTTGTGAACGCCGTCTGTCGTCAACCACCATCACCTCCACTCTCTAACTTACAAACAACCAACTCGACGTGGAGAACCAAGCTCGAGCTCCCGCACAGCTATCGTTCTCCCACCCGCCTCGCCGTTCCTTTGCGTTGCTATCCACAGCATGTCCGACTCGTCACCGGGCAGGGCTGCCCTGTCTCGGCTCGGTTGCTTCCACGCCCATGACAGATCATGATCTGCATGCAGCAGACATCTCAGATTGTTGATATCCTCTGTATCAAACTTCAGGGCAGGATTCCCTTCTCGGTGGTGGTGTTGGCACCCGTCAGTCTTGCCGCAACGTCTGTGCCCCCGCTTAGACACCCACACTCACACCGCCAGCCATGCTTGCCGAGAGGTATCTGTGCCTGGTCACGGATAGACATGAGGCATGTGCTTTGGACATCAACGGAAGAAGAAAGTCAACTTCTTTGGACGACATCCCAACTCACAGGGTCACTTCCAAGACCACTTCCGAACAACTGTCCCCAGTTTCGCCCCTAAGGCTCCATCCCAGCCTGCCGAGTCCAGCAGGAGGCTCTGAGCACACCCACGGGCCAGTTAGGTCTGGCAGTTTTAGACATGTGGCTCCGAGGGACGCTGTTTGTAGATAAATCTTGGGGCAGTCTCCGTCAGATGGCACTGCTGTCTCTGCCGCTCAGACTCGCAATGTTGCTCAGTTACCACCATGCCGCGTCAACACCTGACCCCAAATGCTTGTCTCGTCTGTCGAAGAAAGCGGACAAAGGTATGCCTTTTGTTTTTTGGCCGTCTATGATGCAGTTCGGCGAAGCACGTTCTTTGGCGTTCCTTATCCCCACTCAGGGGCCATTTGAACGACACGTCTAGCCGGGTTTCTAAGCCCATTGGCTGACCCGACTTGCTCTCCAGTGCGATGGCCAGCTACCCTGCCGCAGGTGCAGATCAAGGGGAGAGGAATGCGCGTACGAAGACAAGAAGTGGAGAACCAAAGACCACTTGAGATCCGAGATCGAGAGGCTGCGGACTGAGCAGCGCCAGGGACACGCCCTCCTCCGAGCTCTCACCAACGACGATCCAGAACGCTGGGACACGGTACTGGACCGTATGCGTGCTGGCGATCCTCCAGAGACCATTGCGGAATCCATACTTGCTCATTCGTCTGGGCGTCCGCCCGGAACCATTCGCCAGCCACCCAACGCCTTCGTCAACAATACAACCTCTGCTCAGGGCCTTCATGCTACAAATACCTTTGGTGTAAGAAGCAGTCCTGCTTTTGGGCAGCCCATATACCCGTTCTCCGGCCCGTTTCGAAGCAATCTCTCGGCCAGCACCGCTCCCCTGAGAAGGTTCTCGCTCCCATCCCCCCTCAATGCTGGACAGCCACCCATGGGCCCACCATACACTCCAGGATTGTGCGATCCGCAACTCAACTTTCCTCGACGCCAACACTTTCCACCGCCTACGGAGACTCTGGGGCGCCCCAGTTCAGACATTTGGACCAGGGTCACCTCGGACGCTCGCCTCGTTGACCGGCTTCTGACCAAGTTCTTTGCCAGCTCGCTGCCCTATCTTTCCCTCGTGTCACAGCAGCATTTTATGCAAGCTTTCCGGGAAGGAAACCGCAGATATTGCTCCGAGGCTTTGGTGAACGCCATTTTGGGCATGGCTTGCAAAGTCGCCACAACGACTTCTCAGCTGGTCTCCAGGGTCAGTTTCGGAGATGCCTTTATGGGGGAAGCAAAGGCCCTTCTAGCAAGGGAGCCAGACTATGTCAATCTCCCCTGTATCCAAGCACTGGGAATCCTGGCCTTGGCTGAGATGGCCCGGGGGAACGAGGAAGAAGCCAACGATCTCGCCCGCGAGTCCGTCGGGGCATGTATCCGCTTCCTCCTACAGACGCAACAGCCGAGCCCCAGTCATGATGACGATTTCAGAACGGTGCGAGCACTGGTCTACTGCGGAGGGTTCTCATTGACCCGGTGAGTGTTGCAGCTGCTAGGAACCGTGCCCTGCCCCCTTTTTGTTCTCGGCAACCGTCTCACAAAAGACACGATCCGCAGGCTTTTTAGGCTCCTCACGGGCGACCTTGAGCCCAAGAGCGGGCCATTGTTCATGAGAATATGTTCCGGTTCCGGAGAAGTGGGCGACGATGCCCCTGAAGCACGCGTCGAGAGAGGTTCGTCAAACGTGAGCAACAAGACTTGCGGCGGCTGCAGCGCCTCTTCTTTTGCCGCCCATTCAATCTCACGCCTCTAGAAAAACCATCTAACTGACTGGTCAGGGATTTCTTTGCAAGTTCAGTTCTTCAACGAGTTGCAACACTGCCCTCCGCTTACCCGATTCATCTTCGAAGCCACCGAAGCGGCACACACCTTTTCGTCGTACCACTACTCCAGGGCCATGACGGCAGCTGACCTCGAGGCTGCCTTCAACAAGTGCCTTGCATCTCACCGTCGAGCTGCCGAGTCTGGCACGCTTCACCCGGATGCCGGGCCTGATGCCCTTCTCGCCCAGTAAGAAGATCTTTCACCGCGCGCACACACAGAGCCAAGTTTCAGGAACCCCAGCCCTTTACTAGCCAGTATCACCAACCAAAATAATTTTGAAGACTGACACTGCGTCACTTTGATCTATAGAATATGGTATAATTTCTGCTTGCTGAGCCTGCTCCGGCCGTTTGTCACGAGATCAGCCAGCCTTGTGGACGGCTTCCCCCCAAGCCTGTCCGGAGAGACGACGCCTCAAACTGTTTGCCGGGAGGCTTCCGAAGCTGTCATCACCCTGACCGGCACATACCAGGCATGCTACTCCTTGGAGTATCTCCCGCCGTTGCTTCCGTACATGGTATTTGCCGCTGTTCTCCATCAATTATCCCTGGCGACACCCACTCAGCCAGGGATGGTCGAATCCCTAAAGCCGGCATCACCAGAATCTGTACCAGGCCCATCATACTCTTTCCCTGGCCGAAGATCAAGTTTTACTCAGATTGGCACACCCCTCTCTGTCGCAGTGCCCACAACTGGCACCCCAGGCCTCTCGTCCCCGGCTGTAGCCACGCAGATCCCAACGTCAACCCAGCGGAAGAACTCTACTCTTTCAACATCCACGACTTGCTTTTCCAATGATGAACAAACACGGAGAGACCGCATCTGCAGCTTTATATCCAGCACCACCTCAGACATGGCCAGTTCGCCGTCGCCCGGAAGCCTGGACACCAAGACGGATGCACTGCCAACCTTCACCACGCGGCCCAATGACCTCGTCACTGTAGGGTTCCTACAGCTGGCAGCCATGGGGGCTCAGCATCCCGGAGCGGCCGAGGCTGCCAACTTGTTGCGCGCCGCACGGTCCCAGAGGGAGATGGGGGGACCCCTTCTTCCTCCGGGCGCCTTGTCGGATTCGTTGACTCCGCAGTCCGGCTCATTGGCCGATTTTCGTCTGCAGATATTTCCTGAACATGGTGCCGGATATCAAGTAGCCTCATCGAATCCGTTCCTAGGCCCAGCTTCCGTCCCCAGATTTGGACTCGGTGTCCCGTTGAAGATGACAGGCCCGCCCCCTGACAGTCCATCATTCGAACCCGGGCAACAGCCAGCTCCAAGCCTGCTTGGGAGTGATGCCTTAAAGCAACCAGCTTTATAAAAGCGAGAGGTCACTGAACATATGCGACGGTGGGAAGAGCGGCGGTTTTGGTGCTAAGAAGGTCGTTGGCTGTAGGGCACTCTCATCCGCAATGCCCGAGAAGCCCAGTGTCTTCACTCTCTATCAGTACGACAACATGACCCCCATAATGTACGTAAAATGTCGCTTCTACAGCTCGTCGTGAGCCTGTTGTGATTCACGTTTACCCCCATGGTTCCCCGGTTGAAGTCTACCACTTGTTATATCATCCAAGAAGCCCTCGACGGCTGCAGCAGTAACTTTGCCGACCCTCAGAAACGGAAACAGGTCACCGGTGTTGGGATTCTCAAGAGCCAGCCCTGTCTTCTTGTCCGCTCCGAGGCCCACGGCTGCCAGCATGCCGGGATACTCAGTAGCGTCGGTTATAGTGAAGTGAAGAAACTCTGCGTACTTCTTAGCCAAAGGCCGCATCTCCTGTCTGTAAGCCTCCTTCTCGGCATCGGTCGTGGCAAAGTAGTGCACTATGCTCTTCCCAGTCTACACGGAAACATTAGCAAACTGAGCAAGTTACTGCGCAACCATACGGTTGGTTCACGCTTGGTCTTGCAGAATATACTGACTGATGTGTACTGGGCCTCGTTTCGCCGAGTCATCTCGGGTATGAGAGGCTCCGCGCACGTCTTGATGAACTCCTCAAACGCTCCCACCAATGTCACATCGGACGCTATGTGTTTCACGTCATCGACATTGTTGTAGCATACTAGGGTTGAAGTGTCACGAATCGGCGACGATACGAGAAAACTGTAGCGGTCGCGATACTGCTTTGCGAGTTCCCGGAACTGGTCGGAGAAATCCCAGTCATCCGGGTGAGGGTGGGCCACGAAGACGACGTCGTCCAGTAGCGTCATTGGACCCAAAGTATGCTTGTCGGCCTCGAGGAAGTAGGGGCGGAGCGCCCTGTGCAGAAACATGGCTATCCTGCAGTTGAAGGTGTCAGCTCGCGCTTGCCAACGCTGGCCCGGAACGGCTCATACTCCCTCGCTTTTCTAGCACCCCGGTACCGGTCCATCCGACCATCGCGGTGGTACAGCCTTACGGACGGGAACGAAACCACGTCAAGCTCCCCGCACATCTTCGCGTGGGCCTGGCAGTCAAAGCTGACAATATTGTCATCGTGCTCTGCTTCTTGCAAAGCGAGCCACTCAGACCGAAGGTCGTTGCTGGGGTTGCTTGGATCATGATCAGCAACTGTTTCACGCACAGGATGAGCATCAGAAAGTCAATACGTACTGCGATGGCTACAAGGACAAGTTTCTTTCTATCAGCAGAAGCCGAGGATGAGTTCAAAATGGTGACCGGATGAGCCCCACGAACAAGAACTCACCAGGGTGACTGGCGTGCGGACAACAGTCAGCCAGAGTCTTGTGCTAACTGATATACGGAGAAATACTTACATGCAACCAAGGTATAAGCGCTGGAGTCGAGGGCGTCTTGGAGCTGCGATGACCTGACATGGTTCCAAGCTGACACGTTGTCCACCAGGTAGCCCACCAGACTGAATGCCCAAAGTCTCCGCATTGTGAGTGTTTTCATCTTCCGTCCGTAGAGGCCGCTCAGCATATGACAACTGGAATACCTGCAATGAGTCTGCTTGAGTTTTTCAATACTCGGGTCACGCATCCCTTGCCAAGCAAAGGACAGGTTGCGGCTGTTTCGCGTTGCGTGTCTTGAGGATCCGGTTTAGCCGAGCCTGCCCTCTCGGCCAAAGAACCACACCCGGCTAATAACATGGACGAAAGTATATAGACCCCATGGGTTCCAAGTTACTCCACCTCGACTGGAGACAGGGCGCACAACGCCACCGCCGACTTCTGCCTTGTGTTCCAGCCAGCTCCGACGGACAAGGGACGTAAAAATGAAAATGCCACCTATTTCGGCATGCGTGGCCGTGACGCTTGCGCAACTCGCCTTTGGTTCCCAGTCATCTGGGGAGAGGGGAGATGTGACTTGCGAGCACCCTGCCTACAGAGTCCATATCATGTCTTCCGAACCCCTAGTCATGTACATCAGGAACTTTCTCACCGAGGACGAGCGAAGACATTTGTTAGACGCTAGGTGCGTGTTCTCGTAGTACGTTCCACAACATATGGACAATGCTAACAATGACACTGGCGCGTAGCGAAGGCCAGTTTAGACACTCGGCTGTAGCTGATGGCAAGCGCGGGACGCGGCGAACATCGCAATCAGCATACGTGGCTCGCGATCATGTCGTCAAATGCATCGAGGAGCGAGCTCTCTCTGTCCAGGGATACGATGTTCCGTCATCCCACCTCGAGCCCCTGCAGCTCGTAAAGTATGCGCCCGAGGAGGAGTACCACTTTCACACCGACTGGTTCGCCGACCCGGCCTACACCCTTCCCGTCAACGGAGGCAACAGGGTGTCCAGCTTCTTTGCCTATGTCTATACCCGCAACGATACCACCGGCGGCGGGACAAACTTTCCACTGCTGGATGCGCCAGTGGACCAACGTTGGTGTGATATTGTTGACTGCGACGAACCGTGGGATCGTGGTCTGACGTTCCGCCCGGTAGCAGGAAATGCTATATACTGGGAAAACCTGAGATCGGACAGAAGGTCTGGCAACTACAAGGCGCTGCATGCGGGACTTCCGTTAAGCAGTGGGGAAAAGGTTGGGCTCAACATATGGACAAGGCAAGCACCACTTAGCGAAGAGGCGAGAAGCTACATGACGTATCCTATATAGTGGTATGTGATCGCTACTAACGAACCTCTCTTTTTTTTTGCTTCGCCGACCGTACTATGGGAAGTAGTCCAATCGGCCCAAAAACAGTACCTTTGGAAAGCTCTCGAAAAGTTCTATCTACCTAAACCTGTTGGGGGGAGTAGTGTGATTGGAGTATATTACACCTAGAAGCCTCAAGGCTATCGGTTCGAATCTAGCCTACCTTGTCCATTTTCCAAGCCTTGGCTAGTTTAGGAAAATGTCATACTAACTACGAAGGGCGCTTTTCCGAGGTATAACCGTCGTCTCAGAGGTTAGAGGATTAGGTCCCCTCTAGCTAAATAACAAACTAGAATAAACCGCGTATCTCAGAGCGGATAAATCAAAGGGCGGAGGAGCTAGGACTAAGCACTAATATAAAACCTAGAGTTGTATCGCTAGCTTAAAAAAGTGGCTATTGTAAAGTGCTAGCCTTATAGCATCTATAGATAAATGTATAATGTTTTATTTAACTATCTTAAAGAAAGAGTGGAGCACTTGGTGGTGTGGTGCCCCGACCCACCGCTACAGAGGCCGTGGGAGCAACGGCAAATTCGGTCACATAGGGACCTACAGACTGTTTTTCGGGGGGTCCCTGGGAATATTCGGCTTGTTCGGCAGGTTCTGGGTTGGCTAATGGACTCTGGTCGACTACTAGAGTATAGGCTAGCTAGAAAGCTAGACCTAGAAATGGTGGAAGGCTAGGCCCAGAGGCTAACACAGGGCCTCCGTTCTATTGTATTATACTGGATTCGCATTGTGGCTTCAGAAGAGTGGACGGAGGTTTTTACCCGGCCTATACGGTATGGTTTCCTCTGTACATAGCTAAGTAGAAGGACCGGCACGCCCTCGGGCATATCGGTGTATGAAAATCTATCTATTTATCTTATTTAAGGCTAGAGCTTAGGGGCATAGGCCCTATCGATAGTCGGAGCTACTACTTTATAGAGCTAACTTTAAGCCTTTATACTAGTAGTAGCAAATAGAGGTACTTTTCTAGGACTATATACCTTAGAAGATGCGTTAGAGTAAGCTAAGCATATTAAGGATACTAAGAGTAAACTGGATAATTTCCTTAGCTAAAAAGGCTAAGAGAGGAGTAGTAAGGACTATAGGAAGAAGCGTCTATTTAACGATTATACTATAAGAGCTAGGCATATAGTGCGATTATAGAACGAGGATGCTTGTAAGGAATTTGACTATAGGAACTCTCTAGAAACTTAGTTCTTACATATTGGCTATGCCTAATTACTATACGCTACTTGTAGGCGCTATAGGTGCTAAAAACGGAATCTAGAGGATAAGAGCGGCTAGTGGAAAGGAGGGCTTAAGGGTACCCCCTAGGGATTTATAGGATAACTAGCTAATCAAGGTATAGTAGGAGGACGAGTAGAGTAGAGTAGGTATATAGAAGGAGCTTAGTACCTAATAGAAATAAACTAATATAGGTCTTATTACCTATAAGAGCCGTGCCTTTGTCCCTATTACCCTATAATAGGAGCTGCTGTAACGCTACTATAATATACTAACGGTAGGATACTAAGGGGTAAAGAAGACCGAAGACCGCCTCTATCGATAATACTATTAGCTAGCCCTAAGGGATAACGTTAAAGACTATATTGCCTAGTATATTATCTATATATAGATAAAGCTATGTTATTACCGCCTTTATAGCGAGCTTGTAGCGCTCCTAGTCTTAGAAGAACCCTAGGAGTATATTATAGTTGACTTCGTTACTAGGCTTCCCCTATTACTTGACCTATAAATGAATAAACGCTATAATGCTATCTTTATCGTTGTCGATAAGCTAACGAAGTATATACTTTATATTATTACAACTAAATAGTTTATAGCAAGTGCCTTCGCTAGTCTTATCCTTAACTATATCTACTAACTATTTGGCTTACCCTAAGGAATTATCTCTAATAAAGGGAGCCTCTTTATAAGTAAGTTCTAGGAAGTATAGTATCCCTTTCTTAGCTTAGAGTAGCGCCTAAGTACTATATACTACCTTATAGACGGATAGCTAGATTGAATACTAGAACTAACTCTTTAAATACTACTTATATATATTCTATAGTTACGACTAAGTAGATTAGGTATAACGCCTTTTCTTCGTAGAATATATCTATAATACTTCCTTTTATACTACTATTCGAACTACCCTTGCCTTCCTACTCTATAGCTATTAGCCTAAAGGCCCGTTGGACCTAGAGGAGTGGCTACTAAACGGTATTCCCGCTATAGACAAGCGGGCCAAGGAAGTCATCAAGCGACGAGTAGATATATATAGCCTCCTTAACTATATAAATAAGTATATACAAAGTGGTATAATAAAAAGAGGACCCCAATGGAATTCTACGTCAGGTAAAAGGTCTAGCTATTGATAAAATATTTATATTAGTAGCGTTTAAGCTGTAAACTCGCTAATAAATATCTCGGCCTATTCCAAATTATATATCGTCGGCGACTATAAAATAGCTTACTAGCTAAACTTTCTACCCTAATACCAAATCTACAATACCTTTCTCTTATACCTTAAGCCTTTCTAGGGTAGCGTAGAGATGATATAGGAGTTGCGAGAACGCATCAATATTAAGTCTAAGGAGGGTATCTTCGAAGTTAAAGCTATCCTTAACTATAAGGGTAGGGCTACAATAGGCGGTATTTAGTTAAATAGAAAGGCTATCCCCTAGAAGATAATACTTAGAGCCTATAGCCTATATTTACAAAGGCCCTATTTTACAAGCTTATAAAGAGGGCTTATGGCAAGTTTATAGTTAGTATAAAGGGGTACGGCGGAGTAGCGGCGAAGGCGTAATAGGGGTATAGGATTGTATTAAAAAAAAAACTTAATAAAAAAAGGGGGGGAAAGAAAAGAAAATAAAAGAGGATAATGCCCTAGCAGCCCGACCTAGCAACCTAGCTACCTTGCTTTACTACTTTTAATATCAGTAGCGCCCTAATAGTATACTAAATATGTATACTTACCTCGGCGTCTCCCTTACTATTACGCTTCTCCTCTTTATCCTCTTCCCTATCCTTACTAAGCGACTAACTATCTATCTTCTAGTAGAGAAAGGCCTATATATATTAATAGTATATGTAAAGCGTAGACGATTCGCAATAAGATATTTACTAGCGATATAATGATACCCTCGAGGAGGGCTTATAAGGCGGCGAACTCCTCCCTTGTTACTATAGGAGTAGCGGTAGCTATAGCGGCAACTATAGGGTCGACTATACCTACTCTACTAAAGTAGTATAGGCTTACCTATAGCGCCACCTCGGCTTCCTACTAGACGGCCTACCCGGTAATAAACTTAGGAGTCTTATTCCTAGGTAGCTTTCTAACTTTATATAAAGTATAAAGATACTCCTTGCTAGTAGCGCTAGCGCCGCTCCTTAGCTATACGACCTAGGATTTTCATTAGCTATAACTTAACTTAATAACTTACCTAAACTTATATCCTTGCCTTTTACAAGCTTAGCGGCTTTATCGAATAGTTCGATGCGCCTTCTAGCTAGAGCTAGGATAGAAGTAGATAACTATTGTATTATATTAGTAGTAAATATATAATCGATAAGCGGTTAAAGCGTTAAGGATAGTACGCCTAGGAAGAATAGCTAGGACTTATAGAATAGTAGATATAGTTGTTTTTAGTATAAGAAAAGTACTAGGATCCATCACTTATCTAGGTTAATATACCAACAATATATAAATAATATATAAAATCATATACTACCCTAGTTAAAGTAGGTACCTCCCTTTACTACTATTAGATATATATAACTATAGTAACTATAATAGTTAGTATACGCTAAGAATAAGCTGAGAAGGTGCTTTACGGGAGTATACAAGGACTAGCCCTAGTAGCCTTAGGCTTTTTAGCCTTGCATTTAACAATATAGCTATCGTCGCTATCGTCGTCGTTATCGTTATCGTCGTCGTTATCGTCGTCCTAGATATATTAGCACGGCGCCCCTACTATGCGAATAAACCGATCTACTATACCGACTCTTCGCGAATACGCTTAGCGCCTTTCTCGGCGCTACCCCCCTTCTCCTTCTCGCCCCTACTACCTAGAGCCTCTCTACTTAGCGCGCTAGCTACGGCCTAGCCTATAGCGAGCTCGCCGCTAGCGCTAGCTGCGAGCTACGTAGGCGTAGCGACGATAGTCGACATTTTTAATCTAGTGCCTATACGCGTTAGCAGCGCCCTCGTTGCGAACACTAAGCGCAAAGATAGCTTATAGAATGTTATTGGGCGTAAGCCTAGGAGCTATTAAAATTTAGAGACTAGTATAAGTTAGTACTAATTGCCTATTGCACCCTATCTACGCCTTCTCTATAATCTAGCTCAACTTACGAAATATATAGGCGGTAAGCCTAGAAGATTTAAAGATTTAATCTACCTAGAAGTACATTAATACTGTTTCCCTAGCGACCTAGCTATACTTGCTCCTACTTAAAGCTAGGAAGCGACCCGATTCTATTATACCTATCCCTAAAACCCTAGAAATCGCTAGAAATAGCATTTACAAGAGAATAGTAGCGTAGTACATAGTAAAATAATATATCTATACGAAAAGAAGGGTTAGCCAACTATTTATGATATGCCTCTACTGCTCTAGTAGCGTTCCCAAGCCGCTAATGTAGCGGCGATATTACTATTGGAGGAGTCGATTATCACTTATATAGTAGGCCGAAGAAGAAAAGAGGAAAGGGAGGAAGAAGGGCTAGAGGCTATAAGATATATAAGCTAACTTATAGAACCCCTAGAATAACTTATAGGAGGCCTAAATATCTTCCTTTTTAGCCTGAGTTTATAAGAATCTATAGATTACGCTCTTTTAGTGTATATGCAATAGGGGAGTACCAAAAGCGTAGCCATTCTATTTCCCTCGCTCCTATTTCTAGAAGTTTTCGATTTTTCCTATTTTACTATAGGAATTCCCACCCTAGCTAGAAACCACTTATAAACCCTGAGTAGACGGGACCTCCTTCCTACCTACTACCCCCTATAGCCTGTAGTTTTCTTACTACTCTACGTCCTTGTTACGCCCCCGATGCGATTTCGTAGTGCCCTAGTTCCTAAGGATAGGAACGTAAAAGAAGGGAGGCTTTATTAGAACCTCGGGTCTACCTAGCACCGCTAGCCCTATACCCAAGTCGGATCCCAGCCTTGACATACGCTGCGCAGGCGCTACGTATAGTCAGCGCCTAATTAGCGCGCGCTACCCCCTCGTTTCTAAGATATGCACGTGTAGCGTATACGCCTTGGGGGCGCTCAAGAGGAGCTAACGAGGAGAGCTAAATGGGGCAATATTGGGCCAGCCATAGGGAGAAGTCAGGCCGGGAAAGGAGGATAAGAAGGATAGCTATAGACACTTTAGGGATAGGCTAGAGTTCAATGATACTACCTAGTGACCCCTACTCTGCGCCCTCTTAGCGTAATAGCTACGCGTGCCTTGCTTATGCTTCTCTACTTTAGCAAACTCCCTCTTCTCTAGGCCCAAGGGCTTTGACATTTCCTAGTGCTCTGAGCCATAGTAGGCCGTCGGAAGGCCTATAGTGGCCCAGAAGTGGTCAATCATTGATATACGGCCTCATTAGGTCCCCTAGGGGGGCCTAGTAATAGAGCCGGCCGGGGTTCGAAGGTCCAAGTCCCACTACACTGCTAATTCAAGCAGGGCTTTGGCTTCCGGTTGATACCGGTCATACCAGTCCCACTATAGGTAGTAGACGTTGAAGTCCTCCGCAAGGACCATTGAGTAGGTAGGTAGTAGTCGGTTAAATAGGGTCGGTAAGAGGGTATTGTTGTCGATAGGGTTATAGATAGACCAGAGCTCTAGTCCACTACTTCCCAGCCCTAGGAACCAGACCCTGTAGTAGTCCTCAGTAGCTTCGTACTCCCACTACCCTATATCAAATTGTCGGCTCACGAATATAGCTACCCGGCCATTGCAAGTATAGACCAGGTGGTATTTCGAGCTTCTAGAACAGTAGGTTAACTTGGTATGATGGTTGATCCAGGGCTCCTGTATAGCTAGGAGGTCGTACTAGGCTTCCTCTAGCAGGGCCTCAAGCGCCTGCTTATTACCTTCGGTATTCCAGAGTAGGATCTTAATTTTCATCGCTTTCCATAACGGTATCCTCTAGCTAGGTGGTTGGCTAGGTAGTCGGATAAGTGGTCGGCTAGGTAGTCGGCTGGGTAAGGCCAAAGGTGATCCGGCCCTATAAAGGGTCCCTACTGGCCACTAAGATCAGTAGTTGCCAACCTCTTTATAGCCGGGGCCTCTTTGCCCCAACCCTCTAAAAGCCCTCTTCGTCTTCCTATGGCTAGGGTCTCTAGAGGGTAAAAACTAGCCCTGGCTAGGCAGTGGGTAGTTCAAAGGCTCGGGGCCAGTAGTAGTAGGCCTCGCAGGCTTCTTCCTTGGCTTTGATCTTCTATAGGCACTCCTTGGCCTAGGCAGCATACCCCCTACTACAACTAGGGCACTTATAGGGCACTTAGCCACTATAAATAGGGCAAAGAGCCTCTATAGCCTTACCCTCCCTATAGGCCCTAGTACCACACCTGCTACACAAGGCCTCCTTTCGATAGTACCGCTATATATAGCCCTATTTCCAATACTTTTAATACTATTTCGGCTCCAAGGCAGCTTAGTAAGGCTTATAGTCCAGGATCTAAGCGTTCCAAATCATACCCTAATCATAGGCTTTATAGGCCTCTTCTTAGCTTTCTAAAGTAACCAATATAGTAGCTCTAGTAAACCCTAGGTTGGTAGGAAGCTAGAATTTGACCTAGTCAATAGACTAAAGGCCTATAGCCGTACTAAAGGCTTCCTCTATAGTACCCTATAAATCGGCCTTGCATAGGCCCTTCACAAAGACTATAAAGGTTCTATAGGCCTCCTTAGCTTTATTGCTAAAGGCCTATTGTAACTACTAGTTATTCTTCATATACTAGTCCTTAGTAGTAGAGTTACTAAATGTAACTACTATATTACTACTAGATAGCTTTCAGGCTATAACGGCTCTATTTTTAGCCGAGGCTTAGTTAACTACCTAGACGATTTCGACAGGGGTTCGTTTAGCTAGGTCAGCTAATAGGTTAATTCCCTAGACTAGGATCTTACGGTTAATCCTATAGGGGATAGCTTTCATAAGCTAGGGGGGCTATATAGGCTAGTTCAATGGTGCCGAAGCTGTAGCAGCCACTATAGCCCACGACTAGCCCTAGGCGACTCGCTGAATAGGGCCCTGATTAAGGCCTATAGCAGCTCGAATAGCCTCTATAACTACCTTCTATAGGTAGGTTATAGTGATAACTTTGGTAGGTTATAGTAGCTAGTTCTACTATAGGGTAGTGAATAGGGTATAGACCTCCTTTACAAGGCCCCAGGCTATACCCTGCTATTCGGCTAGTACTAAGGCTACCAAACTATCAAGGAGCCCTCTACAGGACTCCTTTCCAGGCTGTAGGGTAGCTCTAGGGGCCTCTATAGGCTTGGGCAGGTGCCGGGCAGGGCGCTAAAGCAGGCCCGTAACTAGGTAGTTATAGGTACTAGAAGCAAGGCCGGTAGTCGCCATTGTTATTTTTAACAGTTTTATCGATTTTAACATTTTTTATTTTTTAAAGGTTATTATTATTAATAGTCATTGGCTGGGTAACAAAAAGGGGCTTAAACAATAGAAAAAGTAGATCAAAAAGTAGGGGAAAGTAGGTCAACGACGAGGTAGGTAGCGATAGAAGAGTAGTAACGTTAGTAGTTATATAGTGGCAAAGTCAGTAAGGGGTTTTTCGACCATAGTCGCCGCGACGGCTCTCCCAATTCCTATACCTCCTGCGGCCGCGTAATGGCGCGCGCGTAGCTGCAATAGGTATAGGTAGATAGAGCTTTTCAAGAGCTTTCCAACGGTACTATTTTTTTAGACCAATTAGACTACTTTCCATAGTAGGGTCGGCGAAGTAAAAAAAGTACAACTACTAACTCTAGGGCAATAGGTTAGGTTTCCTAAGCCATTAATAAGCTAGTAGGTAGAAAGTCCTCGCCTAGGGCCTTCCAAAGGCTAATTCGTAATAGTATAGCTTCGATATCCCCTATACTAACCTCTACCTCTATATCAAACCCTAGAACCTATAGTTATAGTAGGTCTAGGTCTTCTATATTAATAAGATCATTTTTACCGACAAAGCCCTGAAGAGGCACGACGGCCTTACGAAGGCCCAGAGCTCCCTACTAGCCCAGGCCCGTATAGAAGATATTGGCCTGCGGGACTACCTATTCCGGGTGAAGGTCCCACAGGTGCCTACCCCCTACTGTGCCTGTGGCCAGGGCAGGGAAACAGTGGAGCACCTGGTGGTGTGGTGTCCCGACCTACCGCTACAGAGGCCGTGGGAGCAACGGCAAATTCGGTCACGTAGAGACTTACAGACTATTTTTCGAGGGGTCCCTGGGAATATTCGGCTTGTTCGGCAGGTTCTGGGTTGGCTAATAGACTCTGGTCGACTACTAGAGTATAGGCTAGCTAGAAAGCTAGATCTAGAAATGGTGGAAGGCTAGGCCCAGAGGCTAATATAGGGCCTCCGTTCTACTGTATTGTATTGGATTCGCATTATGGCTTTAGAAGGGTGGATGGAGGTTTTTACCCGGCCTATACGGTATGGTTTCCTCTGTACATAGCTAAGTAGAAGGATCGGCACACCTTCGGGTATATCGGTGTATGAAAATCTATCTATCTATCTATCTATTATATCCCTACTATCTAATTCTCGTAGCGGTCTTAGTAATTCTTATATATCCCTAAGTTTCCACTTGTAGATTTCCTTGATTAGTTACCTCTAATCGTTCTTATCGGCGATTGTTAGGCCGATGGTTCTTTCTTCTCTAAAGATTGCGTAGCATTCTTTAAAGTTAGAGAGGATACCAAAGCGATCTATCTCGCTATTTTTAAAGCAATAGTAGTAATACTTTAGTTGGGTTTCTAAAGTAATCTAGTCTCCTACTTAAGATATCTGATTGTACATTTTCCAAGCCTTTTTATAGTAGATAATAAAGTTAAATGTAGAGAGAAATTCCGCCTAGCGGGTTTACCACTAGTTAAGTTCTTTCGTCGTAGTAAAATACTAGAGGTTCTTATAATCTATATATATTTATACCTTATATACTATACTACTAAGATAGGGCCTTTATCCTCTAAAAGCTTCGATGATTGCTAGTAGCTCTTTATTATAAATTAGGTAATTGAGCTATAGTCCTATAAGCTTCTTCGAAAAGAATGCTATAAGGTAAAGCCTCCCTTGCTTGTCCCATTAGCTAAGTTGCCCTCCGACTATATAGTCTAATATATTAGTCTTGACTTCGAATAGCTTTCTAGTGTTAAGTAATATAAGTACTAGGTCTACCGTGATAAGATCTTTAATCCGACTAAATATTTACTCCTATTCTTTTCCCTACCTAAACTCGACGTCTTTTGTCGTCAAATAATATAGAGGGTAAGCAATATCTCCTAAGTTTTTAACGAATATTCTATAGAAGTTGACAAACCCGATAAATCCTCTAACCTCTATTATATAGTTAGCGTAGGCTATAACCTAATAGCTTTAACCTTACTTAGTTCTATTCCTATCTATCCTAGCAAAATTTCGAAGTTGAGGAAGATTGTCTTTATAATGTAGAACCTTGCTTTTATCTTTATTGATAGAGAGTTTTTATATATAGAGTATAACCAATACTTGCCTTATATACTTCCTATACTCTTCGAATATTTTAGAGAAGATAAGAATATTATCTAGGTAATAGACTATAAACTTATCGAGGAATAGTCGGATCGTACAATTAACGACCTTCTAAAATATTATAGGTATATTTATTAGCCTAAATGGTATAATATAGTATTCGAAGTATCTATAACGAAATATAAAATACTATCTTCTATTTATCCCCTTCTTTAATATAAATATAGATATACGCTATTAGAAGATCGAGAGATATAAAGTATTATATACCTATTAGCTAATCTCGAAGTTACGAGATAAGTAGTAGTAGGTAGCGGTCCTTTACTATTTCGCCGTTTCACTATTAATAGTCTATATATATCTTGAATTTTCTATCCTTCTTTAGTATAAAAAGGATCGGGTATTCTACTAGAGATATCGATAGTCTAATATACCCTATCTTGAGATTAGCTTTAAAATATCTCTTTAATTCGTTATTTTAAAGTTCGTTTGTATAGTATATCTTAAAGAACTTTAACTAGGCGTCTTCTTTAAGTTTGATTTTATAATCCTAAGGTCTATATTCTAGTAACCCTTTTATATATTTACCTTCGAATACTAGGTACCCCTAGTACTCTACCAGGATCTTCTCTATTTTATCGTTCTCCTTTATACCTTGATAGTATACGAATTTACTGTTGGCTATAACTTCGGCTACTTCCTTTTAAGTGACCTATTCTTAGAACTAAAGTCTATTATTGTCGACTAAGATAATAGTAACCTCTTAGTTAATCTATCTCTATCTATATCGTTCCTTCTAATAACTACTGCCTTTTCCTAAGTCTATAGTCTATCTACTACTATTTATCTCTTATAGTAAGTCTTTAAAGTATATATACTTTATTATACTACTTCGTCGTAGTTTATCATCTATATTTCCTATTATATTGATCAGATATAAGCCTATTATACCTCGGAGTTGTAAGTAGCTACCTCCCTTCTAACTAATATCGGGGTTGTAAATCCTATACTATAGGCGACCTAAGATTATATCTTTCTTAGCCCTTATATCTACAATATCGAAAAATCACTATTATAGTCTTCTCTTCGACTATAATATCAAGTAGTTCCGTCTCGTACTATACGATCTATATAGGGAATAGTCCTTTGACTATATATAGTTGCCTCTTTATCTTCTATAGGATTTGAAGTTAATTAACGAAACCTTAGCGAGATAAAGTCGATCTATAATCCTCTATCCCTAGTATAAATGCCTAGTACTATTTCTAGTATACTCTAACCTAAATCTAATCGTCTAGTTAGTCACTTTGTATAGCGGCTACTTCCATATAATCTATCCGTCTCTCTTATCTCGCTAGTTCGTTAGGTAGTCTTATTACTATACTACTACGCCGCCTCTTAGACCTCCTATTGGCTATCCTAGTAGCAACTATCCTCTTTCTAGTAGCATTTTTATTAATTTTAGTAGACCGTTATATATCCACTAGGAAGTCGTCGTAGGCCTTCTATTTCGCTTAGTTCTTCCTATACTAGTAGGTCTATCTTCGTTATAAAGGTATTAGTTTTATTCGGGCCTATTGTAGGCCCTAGAGTTATTTCCTAACTTTTGTTAAATCGAAGAGATATTCCCCTAGGACTCTAGTTAGTCGTTCTCTACTTACTAAATAGCCCTCTTCCTATCTCGCATCGCTTTCTTGCCTTCCTTTATTAGTAGACTACTTCCTAGGATATACTTATACCTTACCTTAAGCTCTTCGAGCTACTTATTAATACTAGGATCCTTCTTAATTTTAACTCGTCCTTCTTCGTCTTTATATAAATCAAGTACCCTAATAATTCTTTGAGGAATCTAGTAGTACTACTAAACCTTCTATTTAAAGTAGTAGAGACATATATAGTCGCTATATCCCTTTACTTCCTCTATATCTCGGTAGTACTTAGGCTATATCCTCTTAGGTATAATATAAAGGTACCCTTCGTCTATTCTATTAAACGCCTATAGGAGATCGGCATAACTATAGCCATAGAGATAGATGGATAGATAGATAGATTTTCATACACCGATATGCCCAAAGGCGTGCCGGTCCTTCTACTTAGCTATGTACAGAGGAAACCGTACCGTATAGGCCGGGTAAAAACCTCCGTCTACCCTTCTGAAGCCACACTGCGAATCTAATATAATACAATAGAGCGGAGGCCCTGTGTTAGCCTCTGGGCCTAGCCTTCTACCATTTCTAGGTCTAGCTTCCTAGCTAGCCTATACTCTAGTAGACGACCAGAGTCCATTAGCCAACCAGAACCTGCCGAACAAGCCGAATATTCCCAGGGACCCCCCGAAAAACAGTCTGTAGGTCCCTGTGTGACCGAATTTGCCGTTGCTCCCACGGCCTCTGTAGCGGTGGGTCGGGGCACCACACCACCAAGTGCTCTACTGTTTCCCTGCCCTGGCCACAGGCATAGTAGGGGGTAGGCACCTGTGGGACCTTCACCCGGAATAGGTAGTCCCGCAAGCCAATATCCCCTATACGGGCCTGGGCCAGTAGGGAGCTCTGGGCCTTTGTAAGGCCGTCATGCCTCTTCAGAGCTTTGTTGGTAAAAAGGAGGGTTGGGGGGTCTTCGTCGGCTATCCTCACCACTGTGGCCCTCTGTGGGCCAGCCCTCTGTGGGCTAGCCCTCTGTTGGGTTCTGTGGTCCTCCCAACGGGCCTGCCAAGCTAGTTCGACCACTTCGTCGGTAGTCAACCTCTTGTGGCTCTTCTTCCCTGTTTTCCACCGCTGGTCGGCCCACTTACCTACTGTAATAGTGGCCTATTCAGTGGGTGTAAGTCGCTGTGGGCCTTGTTGTGGCCTGGGGCCACGGCTCTTCCACTTCCTGAATCTGTGGTAGATTCTGTTGCAAGCCTCTGTGATCAAGTGGCCTGGGGTAGTTCGTTCAACCTCTGGGCCAGGGCCAGCCCCTGTTTGTAGGGACTTTCGCTGTAGCCGGGCCTCGAAGTCGGCTAGCCGTTTATTGAAATAGAGGTCCAACGGGGGTACCCAAGCCTCTGTTTCCAAGCACCTAGTAGGGGAGGTCTTGTAGGCCCCTACTACTATTCGAAGGCTTCGGTTCTGGGCCTTCGTCAGGGCCTTCGCTAGGCCCTGTGGCTTGTTTTCCCCCCTTGGAGCCGTTGGCTGGTGGAACGTGGAGGCCCCGTAGGCTATAGCACTGCGGATGCATTTGGTATAGACCTCCCGAGCCTTGGATAGGCTGGGGCCCCACGTTTTGGCTGCAATCCTCGAAAGAGCGAAATCCTGGGTTTTTGGCTTCCTTTCCACCGCCTGGCAATGGGGTTTCCAGGATAACTTCCAGTCAAGCCACACCCCCAAGAACCGGGCCGAGGCCACTGGCTTGACTACGCTATAGCCATTGCCCAGTGGGTGGGCAAGGGCTACAGGGTCTGGCCACTGCCTGTGGGACTTGTTGAAGTGTATCAATTCACACTTGTGGCCTGCAAAGGCCATACCACGGGTAGATGCCCACTGTAGGCAAGTCTTCCAGGCCTTTTCCAGTTGTTGGACGTTGGCTTGGGGGTTCCTCCCAAAGACCAGAAGGTTAGTATCGTCGGCAAAGCCTACTATACTAACTAGTGGGTGGTCCTGTTTTAGAGCCTTATATAGCGAAGCTATATAGAGGATAAAGAGGACTGGGGAGAGCGGCGAGCCTGTGGAACCCCTGCAACTACTGGTATGTCTTCTGTTTTCTGGCCGTCGAAGTAGAGGGTAGCCACGCGGTTGGTCAACCAAGCCCTCACCTAGACTACTAGCCACTGTGGGAAGCCCTGTTCCCGGAGGGTGGCTAGTAGCCGGGTATAGTTGACAGTGTCGAAGGCACCTGAAATATCCAACTGTAGGAGGCTAGCTGTGGCCCGTTGCCTCCAAGCCTCTTGGACCTGGGCCACAACTAGCCGAATGGCTAGTTCAGTGGACCGGTGCTCCCGGTTACCCATTTGCTCGGTGGGTAATAGGCCATAGGCCTCAGCAGCCCTAGTGACCCTTCGGGCCACTAAGGCCTCTATAACCTTCCCAACCGTTGGTAGGAGGGCTATAGGCCTATAGCCTGCGGGGGTGCAGTAGGTTTCGGGTGTTTTTCCAGGCTTCTGTAGAACCACTGTCGTAGCTCTCTTGAACCTGCCTGGGAACCAGCCAAGCTGGAAGCAAGCCTCTGTAAGTATGGCCAATACCGTATACAGTGGCTGACCACAAGCCTTCAGTAAGCCAGTGGGTAGAAGGTCCTCGCCCGGGGCCTTCCAGGGGCTGATTCGTGACAGCGTGGCTTCGATATCCTCTGTAGTGACCTCTACCTCTATATCGAACCCTGGAACCCACTGTTGTAGTAGGTCTGGGTCCTCTATATCAGTAAGATCAGCTACTAGACTAGGGAAGAACTTGGTAGCCAAGGGCTTCGGCCTTTTGTTGGTAGGTGGTGAGGTCGTGGCCCTGTGTAGGGTCTTTGAGAGTCGGGCGCTTCGGGGGTCCGGGGGGTTGAAGCTTCTGCAACGGGCCCATCGTTCCAGTGACCAAAGTAGGTCCGGGTGGTGGGTGGCCTTCTGAACAGTGGCCCTCCAAGCCTTCGTCTTCCCCTGGTTGATAGTAGTTTTTCAGGGCTTGTAAGCTCTGGTTGAGCCTTCGTTTGTTGTACCCCGACGGGGCTACTCTGTGTTGCCTTTCGGCTTCTCTAGCCCGTTGCTGGGCCTCTTTGATTTCCACTGACCACCAGGGCGAGGCGTAGCCTCTGTTGGGCTTCTTCCGGGGGGTGGCCAGTTCGGCTACCCTCTGAAGCTCTGTAATCAACTGATCGAAGGCCTGTTGTAGGCCCTGTTGATCCTGGATTCGGGATCTAAGGCCCTGTGGCCCCGGGTCTTGCAGGCCCATTCGGAGTGGTAGGTAGGCCGCTTCGGCTTCCACGCGGCTCTCCTTCATCAGCTTCCAATTCCAGCCCTCTGGCTGGGCCTGTAGTAGGGGGGGCCCACTGGTATAGACTTCGAGGACCTGTGGGTAGTGGTCTAACTTCTCCTGGTACTCCAAGCTATAGTAGGCTGTCGGTAGGCCCACAGTGGTCTAGAAGTGGTCAATCGTTGATGTGCGGCCCCGTTGGGTCCCCTGGGGGGCCCTGGTAATAGAGCCGGCCGGGGTTCGAAGGTCCAAGTCCCACTGCACTGCTAGTTCAAGCAGGGCTTCGGCTTCCAGTTGATACCGGTCATACCGGTCCCACTGTGGGTAGTGGAGGTTGAAGTCCCCCGCAAGGACCGTTGGGTAGGTAGGTAGTGGTCAGTTGAGTAGGGTTTGTAATAGGGTATTGTTGTCGAGGGGGTTGTTGTTGTTGTTGTTGTTGAGTGGGTTGTAGATAGACCAGAGCTCTAGTCCACTGCTTCCCAGCCCTGGGAACCAGACTCTGCAGTGGTCCTCAGTGGCTTCGTACTCCTACTGCCCGATATCGAATTGTCGGCTCATGAATATAGCTGCCCGGCCGTTGCAAGTGTGGACTAGGTAGTACTTCGAGCTTCTGAGGTAGTAGGTTGACTTGGTGTGATGGTTGATCCAAGGTTCTTGTATCGCTAGGAGGTCGTACTGGGCCTCCTCTAGCAGGGCCTTAAGCGCCTGCTTATTGCCTTCGGTGTTCCAGAGTAGGATCTTAATTTTCATCGCTTTCCATAGCGGTATCCTCTGGCTGGGTGGTTGGCTGGGTGGTCGGCTGAGTAGTCGGCTGGGTAGTCGGCTGGGTAGTCGGCTGGGTAGTCGGCTGGGTAGTCGCCTGGGTAGTCGGCTGGGTAGGGCCAAAGGTGATTCGGCCCTGTAAGGGGTCCCTGCCGGCCACTGAGGTCAGTGGTTGCCAACCTCTCTGTAGCCGGGGCCTCTTTGCCCCAACCCTCTGAAAGCCCTCTTCGTCTTCCTGTGGCTGGGGTCTGTGGAAGGTAAAAACTGGCCCTGGCTGGGTAGTGGGTGGTTCGAAGGCTCGGGGTCGGTGGTGGTAGGCTTCGCGGGCCTCTTCCTTGGCTTTGATCTTCTGTGGGCACTCCTTGGCCCAGGTAGGGTGCCCTCCACTACAACTAGGGCACTTACAGGGCACTTGGCCACTGTAAGTAGGGCAAAGAGCCTCTGCGGCCTTGCCCTCCCGTGGGTCCCGGTACTACACCTGCCACACAGGGCCCCTTTCGGCAGTACCGCTGTATATGGCCCCATTTCCAACACTTGAAGCACTGCTTTAGCTCCAAGGCAGCCCAGTAGGGCTCGTAGTCCAGGATCTAGGCGTTCCAAATCATACCCTGATCACAGGCCTTGCGGGCCTCTTCCTGGCTTTCCAAGGTAACCAATACAATGGCTCTGGTGAACCCTGGCTTGGTGGGAAGCCGGAATTTGACCTGGTCAACGGACCGAAGGCCTATGGCTGTACCGAAGGCTTCTTCTGTAGTGCCCTGTAAATCGGCCCTGCGTAGGCCTTTCACAAGGACTGCAAAGGTTCTGCAGGCCTCCTTGGGTTAGTTGCCGAAGGCCTGTTGCAGCTACTGGTTGTTCTTCATATGCCAGTCCTTAGTAGTGGGGTCACTGAACGTAACCACTATATCACTACTAGGTAGCTTTCGGGCTGTAACGGCTCCCTTCTTGGCCGAGGCTTGGTTGACTACCTGGACGATTTCGACGGGGGTTCGTTTTACTAGATCGGCTGGCAGGTTGGCTCCCCGGACTAGGATCTTACGGTTGATCCTGTGGGGGATAGCCTTTGTGGGCTGGGGGGGCTGTGTGGGCTGGTTCAGTGGTGCCGAAGCTGTGGTAGCCACTGTGGCCCACGACTGGCCCTGGGCGACTCGCTGAGTAGGGCCCTGATTAGGGCCTATAGCGGCTCGAACAGCCTCTGTAACTACCTTCTGCAGGTGGGTTACAGTGACTACTTCGGTGGGTTGTAGTGGTTGGTTCTGCTGTAGGGTGGTGAATAGGGTATAGACCTCATTTGCAAAGCCCTGGGCTATACCCTGTTGTTCGGCTAGCACTAAGGCCACTAAACTATTGAGGAGCCCTCTGTAGGACTCCTTTCTAGGCCGTGGGGTGGCTCTGGGGGCCTCTGTAGGCTTAGACAGGTGCCGGGCAGGGCGCTGAAGTAGGCCCGTAACTGGGTGGTTGTGGGTGCTAGAAGCAAGGCCGGTAGTCGCCATTGTTATTTTTGAAGGTTTTATCAATTTTGACGTTTTTCGATTTTCAGGGGGTGATTATTGTTATTGACCGTCGTTGGCCGGGCAACGAAAAGGGGCTTAAACAATGGAAAAAGTGGATCAAAAGTGGGGAAAAGTGGGTCGACGACGAGGTGGGTGGCGACATAGGAGTAGTGATGTCAGTGGCGATATGGTAGCAAAGGTCGTAGAGGATTTCTTCGGCCGTGGACGCCGCGATGGCTCTCCCAATTCCTACACCTCCTGCGGCCACGCAGCGGCGCGCACGCGGCTGCAACAGGTGTAGGTAGATAGAGCTTTTCGAGAGCTTTCCAACGGTACTGTTTTTGGGCCGATTGGACCACTTTCCGTGGTAGGGTCAGCGAAGCAAAAAAGAACAAAGGTCCATCTACCCATCCTATTACGTTGGATAGAGGGAGCCTATTTACGAGTAACTTTTGGGCTGCTTTATATGAGCTTTTAGAGATCAACTGCCGCCTTAGTACTATATACTACCTTTAGACCAACGGCTAGATAGAACGTTAGAACTAGATTCTTAAGCATTATCTCTAGGCCTTCTATAGCTATGACTAAGTAGATTAGATATATTACCTTCGTCTTGCTAAATATACCTACAACAACTCTATTTATACTACTACCCGCTAAACTCCTACATTCCTCCTCTATAGGTTCTACCCTCGAAATCCTGCCTACCTACCGCTAGATACCTCCGTTTAAGCTCCGGCCGCTACCGAAAGGGCGCTATACCTTGCCAAGGTTAGAGCAATTACTAAGCAACGTCTATAAAATACTAACAAATCCTATAAGAAATAGTCAAACCACTCCCGAATTCACTATATCTTCTACGAAGATAACTAGGTCTTGTTGTCAACTAAATATCTAAAGCAACGCCGACCAAGTAGCAAGCTAGCCGATAAATATATTAGGCCTTTCTAAATCGTCAAGGAAATCGGCAATAAAAAGATAGCCTATCAACTCGATCTCCTACAACGCTAACGTGGTCCACATGCGAAAGTCCCACACGGGCGAAAGTCCCACGAAATCATACCATCGCAACAAAATCCACATTAATTCTACTTAGCTAGCTCAAAACAAATAAAACTACTCGGAATCGTCTTCCTCAGACGTTTCTACAACTATCTGACATGTACGCGCATTGTGGCCTGGTTCGCCGCAGTTGCCACAACGCCGCGCACGCGTCTCGACCCTTGGCTTCCGACCACTACCCGCCTGTGTTTCCTCCTTGATCTGCACCTCAACGTCTCTCTCTCCCTGTAAATCCTGTGCGTTCTGTACAGAAAGCGATCCTCCTTTTCGGAGCCGTTGTTTCTTAGCTCTCCGACGCTTGCTAAGTGCCTCATTTGCTGCTCGGAGGCTCTGGATCTCTGCCTTCAACAATGCCAACTGATGCATGACCCTAGACGTCCCTTTCGCAAATATATCGACCGCCTTTAAAATCTCAGTTGGAGAGCTATTTTGATGCCGAGTAATTCGATTCTTAATGAGGGTGGACTGTGAGGAGGCTTCGATTGGGTTGTTTGGGGTCTTGGAAACCTAGGCGTACGTACTACCGGGCCGCGAGTTCGAGGGCGTTGGCGTCTTTAGACGGATGTCGAGCTGGGAGATCACCTTCTCGGGGTCAAAAGGAACAATTCCAGTACCTCGAAAACCTCCTTGAATATTTTCGGGGGTTAGGGCGGCCTGGAAAGCAGTGTAGAACGCGGGGAAGAAGTCCTCCTTGGTGATGTAGGTAATAGTTGCCCGTATCATCCCCTCGATCTACTTGCCGTATGCCGTCTTGAGCGGGCTAAAACATCTAACATCGAGCGGCTGGAGAATGTAAGACGAGTGGGGAGGCATGTAGAGTGTAATGATATTATTCTCCTTGTAGTAGAGCTCGAAGTCGGTCGAGTGGTGGCTATCGTAGCCGTCGAGGATAAGGAGGCGATGAACCCCGACTATTCGAGCTTTAGTATGCTTGTCGAAGTGCTAAATCCATTCTAGGCCTCTCTCGTTAGTTGTCCAACCGTTTTCGGATGTCGCAATGACCTAGTCGTTCGGCAATGGGCTGTTCTCGTACTAAGAGGAGAGGTGATACCTGCCCTTGACGATGATAAACGGCGGGATCGCCCAGCCAGTCGCATTGACGCCCTAAATCACCATTGCCCATTCACGATTGCCAGGCTGCTTTAACTTTGCCCTGCCACGCCGTTCGGAGCTTGTAACAACTATTGCAGTCGAGATGACGCCCATCTGAAACCCGGTCTCGTCGAAGTTGTAGATGTCGGCCTCCTGGATGCCGTACTTCGCGATTGTGTTCCGCACAAGCGCAAACCAACCGCGAATAATCTCCGGATCTTCGCATTGGGCCCTCTGGTAGTCGTATTTCCGATTGAAACGCGTAGTGAGCTCCGGGTGCCGTTTGACGAAGGTTGAAGCCCAATTGACTCCGACGCGTCGCGCGTCGCGTTCGGCAAGTAGTCGGTTGGCCATATCTTCCACACTAGACAAGCGGGGAGGAAATCCTTTAGAATCTAGGTCGAGGATATACTGAACAATGACCGATTCCTAGGTCAGTTAGTTTCCGTGAGTTGGCTGGAATGTCGCGTCGCGATTGCTGACCGCGTCGACGTCGACTGAGCTTCTCGTGATTAACGGAATAGATCTTTGCTACAGCTCTTAGGCTTAGCTTTGGGTCATTTTCTATTGCCTGGAGGGCCAAGTGCACTCGGGTTTCGTCGTTTTGTTGAGGCATATCGCGTTGCAAAGGAAAGCCCAAAAGAAGGTAGAAGACGTGGAGGTGCAATGTTGTGGGACTTTCGCCCGTATGGGACTTTCGCATGTGGACTACGTTACCGAATTTACAATGTATTTTATATCTCCCTCCTAGAACCTTTCCATAGTATACTAGTAGATGCTTAGAAGCTACGCGAACGTATAAACGTTGATATAAAAGGGGAATACTAGGAGGTAGAAGCTATTCTTAGGTATCGAAGTCCTATAGGTAATAGGCATTACTTGATTAAATAGGTAGGGTTTCTAATAGAAGACAATAGTTGGGAACTACGAGTTTATCTTAATAAAGGACCCCTAATTACTACTTATAAGGCCAAGGTATATAAAAAGAAAAGTACCAAGGTATAATTACGATTATAATTTAGTTTAAGTTATTTAGAAGGAGAATAACTTAGGTCATTTCAAAACTATCGAGTTACTACTAAGCACTATACCCCCTTACTCTTCTTTACTTACTACTAACTCCTCCAATAACTCCTTACTACTCTCCTAACCTTCCTTAAAATCTTGAAAGTCCTCTTCCTCCTCTACCCTATCCCTAACCTACCCCTAGCTCAAGTACTCTCCTAAACGCCTAAGATATATAGCGACGTTCGCGAATAGCTCGTTGGTCCGGCGGCTAATATCTAAGAGCTCCCCTAGCTTCTCTAAAACCTTAGTAGTAAAATGGTCGGTAGCGAGAAGGTTTATATTGGCTCTCTCCTCTATAGCAGCTACCAGAACCTACGAGCTCTTCGCCTAATCCGAAGCTACCTTTTCCATTACCTTCGTAAGCTCGGAAAGATCTATAGGAGCTACTCCCCGCTTACATACCCTAAACGCCCTGACCTTGCCACTTATTATATCTAGCGACTAGCCCTAAAAACGGTATAGAATAAACGTACGACCCGCTTCCCCTAAGCTTAGGCGAAACCTAGCGATCTCATCCTTAGTGTAAGTTTTAATACGAGGAGTAGTATCGAAGGCGCATATCAACTAGTTTCTAAATTCGATAGCAATTTCCTTCAACTCCTTTAACTATCTACTCATTAGTAGCGTACGATAAGCTAGGACCAAGCAACTTATAGTCTCGCTAGTAATAGGAAATTCAATACTATTATAAGCTACTATAAACCTTTTAGTATATAGGATAATGGAAGGATGAATCTGCCTTTCGTTAGTAAGCGAATAGTATATAAGTAGCGAACTAAACTTATAGGAGGATACGGATAGGAACCTTCTATATAGGATTTACAACGATGGCTAGCTTATTGATTACGATATTTCGGGAGGGTGAAGTTTCCCCTTTTAAAGCTCCGAACTATACGACGGAAATAGCTCGAATAGCTACCAAGTAGTTAGCAAATAACTACTACTACCCTACTAAAACTATACTTATATGATAATATAACGCGATCCGCTAGTCAAGGAGACTAGGCTAGGAATAGGAGGCCGCAGCGGAAGGTCGACGGGCAGTATAGGAGGAACCTCCGGGGGATAGATAGATTTTCATACACCGATATGCCCGAAGGCGTGCCGGTCCTTCTACTTAGCTATGTACAGAGGAAACCGTACCGTATAGGCCGGGTAAAAACCTCCGTCCCCCCTTCTGAAGCTACAATGCGAATCCAATGCAATACAATAGAACAGAGGCCCTGTATTAGCCTCTGGGCCTAGCCTTCCACCATTTCTAGGTCTAGCCTTCTAGCTAGCCTATACTCTAGTAGCCGACCAGAGTCCATTAGCCAACCCAGAACCTGCCGAACAAGCCTAATATTCCCAGGGACCCCCCGAAAAACAGTCTGTAGGACCTCCGGGGGAGTACTACTACCAAGTAGCTTAGGAGTAATATCCTTACTACTAGCTCTACTATTATTAGTTCCATTATTACTACTGCCGCTACTACCGCTAGTATTACTACTACTACCTGAGTTATTATTGTTCTCCTTAGTACGAGGCTTCTTTCTCTATAATTATAGTAAATAGTGCCTAAGCAATACTTAAGTAACTATTTATACCTTTGTCCTTGTCTTTATCCTTATCTTTTTTGTTAGTGTTGTTCTTACGCTTGGAACCTTTGCTATCGCCGGCAGGGGAATCTCTAGCAGGAGCTATAACAAAGATACTAGAAATTCCCATTAGGAGTAGAGGCTACGTACAACGCGAGTATATACCAAGCACTACCCGAGTTCAAAACTTAACAACTAGGAGGACTTACCAAGGATTAGTTGGCTTAAAGGAAAGGAATGGGAAATAGGGGGGGGGAGCCTTTAATTTATACCTTTCGGGAGGTCTACTATAATTAGCCCGCCCTCCCCGGTATTAAGCCTAATTCGGCGCCGAAATTCCCGTCTCTAATGGCGCGAAACGAACGGCAGCTCCGCGTCTATTCTAGGCTTAGTAGACCCGCCTAGAAGCGCCTTATAAGTAGCAAGAACGCGTCTTACCCTAATACTACCCTCCGCTAAATACGCTCTCTAATACTGAATTCCTAATTTTCGACTATTTGCGAAATTTAATTCTTCGCGAATTCTACTCCTTCTACTACTATAGTTTTCCATTCAACTAACTATTTATTTTTCCACCCTAAACTACACTATATTTCGCCTTAATTTCGACCCTTTATAAAGCACTGCCTATACTACTCCTAAGTAGCTTTATTACTATTTACATTAAAATAAATAGCTATAAAACCAATTCTACATCGCCAATTCTACCTTATATTATTAAAAGTAGTTACTAAATCGTATCCTTACTATCTTACTAAGGCCTAAACACTTTGCCGTTATAAGTCTTTACTACAATTTAACCTATACTAAACTATTATTATAACCTACGATTTATATACCTCCGCTACAACAAGTACTACCCGAGCTAATTCGAAGCTCCTAAGGATAGGAGCTGTAAGGGAGGGGAAGTCGTATTAGGATTAGTTTAGAAGAATAGCGCCAGACTATTAGAATTGGGCCGGAAGAGTAGCTCTAGAGCAATCGGGGAATCAAATTAGTTCGGAGCAAATAGACCTTTATACTTAGGTAGATAAGCAAGGCTATATACAAGAGGAACGTTACAATAATAATCGGCTCAAGCAACATCGGAACGAGGTCAAAGCAAGGTCAAAGCAACTTCCGAGCGGAACGATAGTGTTGAAGGAATGAGGTTGAAGAAACGTTAGAAGATGCGAAAGAGTAGGTAAGGACAGGTCGGCTCTTAGACAGCTTGGGCAGCGCTTGGACTCAGAGAAGGGCACGGAATAAAGATACGGAGGGCATAGATGATTTCGCAAGGTGCATAGAATGAGCTTAGATAGATAACCTAGGAAAAGTTCGGATTGAGCGAAGGGGGAAGATCGAAGGCACTTATGAGGTATGAGGAAAGGAGCAGCTTAGGAGCAGCTTGGAGGAGGTCAGAGTTTAATGATCACACTATCGAAATTCTTGGAATTAGACCGGTGCCATTGTTGAACCCTTTTCACTCCACCCAGCAATCCCACGAGGTCAAGAAAAGGCCTTACATCAGCAAGGTACTTAGGCAGATTTCTACTATACAAGAACAGGGCCGACTCGGAGCCCCACTTTAACCACTTCAAGGTTGCAGATCTAGCATAAATAAGTCTGGTCATCCGCCGCTACTCGAGCAATTTCCAAGTTGCCTCTATCACCCAACACCTCGGGAATCAACATCACGACCATTGCGAGACAATCCTCACAATGGCGTCCCAACACATCCAGGTAGTCGCGCCGCCCTCTAAAGACGCCACTGTCCAGGCCTTTCTCCAAAACATGCGCGCCCACAATGAGCCTGGGAGCGTCCCCCTTGTCTTTGGCGGGGGCCAACTCCATGCGGAGATGCCTTTCCTTCTCAACGTGCCTGGCGCGCCGCTCCCGTGCAGGGAGCCGGCCGCCGACTTCGAGGCCGTCAACGCCCACTTTTCAGCCCAGGTCCACGCCTTTTTCAATGGCCTACACGAGATCGAAGACATGGCAGCCAAGCAGTCCCCAGACGAGCCAGCTTTGATCGACGCTGATCGAGGTCTTCAGCCCGCTATCCGCATTGGCAACCAGGTAATCGAGTCTGAGCCCGACGTATGGGGCGGTGACCGCAAATGCTTGCACCGAGCCTTCCACAGTCGCCGCCTCACCGTCCAGAAAATAGACAGCCTGCCCGTCCTCAATCACGTCACCGAACTGCTCATCGTGCCCGAAGAGGCCTTCACCGGGAACCCGTTTGGTATGCGGCCCGTCTCTATGCGTACGCCCCTCGATCTCGCCACCCGCCTTCCTCAGCTCCGCCGGCTGCTCTGCCCTTGGCTCTGGGAGTACTTCCCTATTCCCTTCACGTCCAAGGCACTACGTATCATTTCCCGCGTCTGGGCAGGTCCTTGGCGCGACGACCGCGCCGAGTTCGCACGGGGTGTACGCCAAGCTATGCCCTTGTTGCCGTCCTCCCTTACCAAGGTCCGTCTTTGGTTCTGGAGGCCAAACCCGTATTGCTGGGACGAGATGGATCAAGCGGAGCAGTTGCCTGACCTTGTTTGCGCGTCGTCGCCCACGAATAACGAGTTTAACAATATGGACCCTGTGTCTCTTGGGCTACGGGAGCTAGGAAGTTGCCTAGAGGAACTAGACACCTGCGCATTTATTACCCCTGATCTTTTCCCTTCCAGAGGCGATGCTATGTTATGGATACGTATGCAGCACCTCCGGATAAAATTCCACCCGTGTGCGCCCGACGGCAGCTGGTACTTTTCCGGCCCGCGAGGGGAAGATCCCTATCCAATAGGCTTCGCCATCACGAGAGAGGAACACTACCCGTCGGGCCAGGAAGACGACAACGAGACGCACGAGCTAATGTCGGAGGAGGAGGACGAGTATTGGGACGACGCACCGGATATATACGAACTTCGCCAGCCCGATATGTTTCGTATACGCCCCATCGCAGAGCGCGTCAACCCGTTACTCTTAGCATTTGCCTTGTCTCTGCAACGGCAAGCGATGCCCTCCCTTCAAGACGCTGAGCTGTTTACCTGGCTTACGTGGCGGCCCTCCAAGGAGCGGGCCGAAGAGTATGAAGGCAGTGATGAGGTGCCTCCTTCCTCTGGTGTAGAGGGAATTTCGATAATGTTCCGATGGGGGGTGAGATACGAGGCCCCCGCTGCTGGAGGAGATAGGAAAGGAAAGGTGATATGGTATATCGGTGATGACTGGAGACCGGGCGACGAAGTTATGAGGGCGTTCAAAGATCTTGTGGGCGGACAAGGCGGGGAGGGCAATATGGAGTGGAAAGAATTTAAATTTGTGGAAGAGCGGGAGCAAGATCCTGAAGACTTTCTGTGACGAGAAACAATTCTTAAGTCGAGTACTGAATCATTAGGGCTGTTTGGAAACGGTGAATAGAGCAAATTCAACTGTCAAATAAGTAGGGCCGACAATCGCTCACAGCCATATACCAACAAGCACAAAAGACAACTTCTTCAATCAATCCTTAATACCCCAGCTCCTCCAATCTACCTATCTAAGCACTGACACCAACTCAATCCGCCTCGCCCTACTAGTAAATGATCACGCAATCGCTACTCACGGCCGGCTTCCGAGGCCAGGCCCGTGCAGGACAAGCCGTCGGTGATGATGATCCATTCGTTGCAGTCCGCAGGCGAGCCCGACATAGTTGGCCCCGGTGGTGTCGGGGAAGCGTTAGTTGGGGTTGCTCCACGCTCTTGTAGGTACCACAAGCCGTAGCAGCGGACGCCCGTCTCAAAGGCGCAAACCGGGTCCGAGACGTTGCGGAGGCCGGGATTCCACAAACTAAAAACCCCGAGGTCGACGTTGTAGGTTACCGCGGCGAGTTCGTAGTTGCTTGTGAAGGTGAAGCTAGTGAAGTTGTATTATAAGCTCTCTCCGAGGAAGTAGTGCACGCAGTCATCACGCGTGGCCGTGGCCTCAGGGGAGGGACGTGTACAGCGTCGGGGGAAGCCGTGGCGTCGAGGCGCTCGGTATACGGTATTCCGGTAAAGGGCACTGAGGGGTGGAAAATGATGGCGGCATAACCTGCAAGACCTATATAGGTGTTGATATCACCCACTGCGGCAACCCAGTGCGACTCGAAGGCGAAGAGGTTGATACAGTTGGCATTGGCGGCCGGATTCGGAAACAAGAAGTCGACGAGGCTGATGCCTAATCCGAGGGCTACGAGGTTGCCATAGTCACCCTGCTGGACCGAGTATCACTGGCCGCAAGGCTTTTTCGGCACTGCCGGAGCTGTCGGTTGCGTTAGTGAGCCTGGGAGCCGCCGTGGCGGGAGTGAGAGGGGGCAGGGCCGATGTGTCGGGTGGGTGTCACAAACTTGCGGCCGGGAGCATCGATGCAGATCTGTGAGCCGTTCATCTTGGCAGGCTAGCGCACCCGTAGCTTATGGACGGGTTCCAGACAATGAGCTGCGCCTCCGAGATGCTGGCGGCCGCGGCCACGGTCTCACATGTCGCATTCGCGGGCACGGGAACAGTGGTGCACTTGTTGGTGATGCAGAAAGGTGCCTGCGGCAGGGAATTTGGTGTAAAAGGCTTCCAGGTTGTTGTCGGCCAGCGGCCAGCTGGTGCCGACGCCCTGGCTCCTGGATATGCTGTAGCAGTCGTCCGATGCCTGGATGGCGTAGGTCGAGCCTTCACACACCTCGGCCGTCGAAGCGGGGGCTGCCGTGAAGTAGCCAATGGTCATTGTTACGACGGAACGTCCCGCAATGCCGCAACTCGCCGTCATGCTCTCGTACAGCGACATGCTTCCCGCGATGGGCCCGTTGCCGGGTTTTCTTCATAGTAACTCTCGTTGATGTCGATGAAAGAGGCAAAAAGATAGGACGCGAAAGCTGACAACCCTAGAAAGGGATAGGTATCGATTGCTCTAGGCGTGAGTGCCTTGGCCTCTCGCCTCGAAAGCCTCAGGTTAGGTACCTACTTGATGTGGATGCCCTCTTCCTCCCTCGTGGGTGCCCATCTCACCCGAACCTTCCCCCTGGCCTACGGCCCGGCCCGGGACCACATCGGATCTCTCTAGGCTAAGATCTGCGCCTCCAGGTCCGCAAGATGGGACTCCTCCGTGAAAGCCGGAAACCATCCTCCTTTTGAGACCGACGGAGGTTTTAACCCGGCCTATAGGGTACGGTTTCCTCTGTACATAGCAAAGTAGAAGGACCGGCACGCCGTTGGGCACATCGGTGTCGGAGAATCCATCAATCAATCATCTTCCCTTTGAAAGTCCCGAGTCAACATCACACAAATTCTAGGGACAACTTCATCTTGCACACATCTCACAACGACCATTAACATTCTCTCCTCTCCTCTTTTGGTCTAGGATCAGCACCACAACCCCTTCCCCACTCCCACGCCAACGCCCACGGATGGCACGGGGTTCTAGGAGAGGCGACGGAGCGCTTGGACTTTCCCAGCCATTGGCAGAAGTGGATAACTTCCTCTAGAATTCTGCCGCTCCCCTTCCCGCAAATCAGAAGTTGAGACTGCGCATGGCCAACAATGTTTCGGGATACTCTTTTTCCCTATCCCAGGCAGCCACACCCACCACTTTCTTCCTTTCCACAGAACAGACCATAACCACAGACCAGAACACCAGAAACCACCAGGTTGCCCTTCACTTCCCGCAAACAACGCAGACCTTTGGGACGATATCAATAATCGCACCCAACCAATCCCAGCCGGCGCTTTGCCAGGACAGGGATACACTGTCAACAGCGTGATCGAGACCGCCTTGGCCTATGCCTTGAACTACTAAGACGTCAACCCGACTACAAATCTGCAGGTTCACCTGGCCGACTTGGCTCTTCTCGAAAGCCTCTTCGCCATCATCCAGAACCAACAGCACATCGGATGCAACCCAAATCATCTTTGCAAGGTCATGTTCGCCCCTACACTATGATTGTCTTGGGCACATCGGTTGTGTTGGGAGACCGGGAGAGCCTAGTTATTCTCAGACAGGGGCGTGGGCGCACATCAGGAAACTACGAGAGAGAAACAGAAGTTGTCCACCCCGAGCCATACATTCCCATACACGCTTCCACTTCCCGATGTCCAGGGTATCCCTTATACCCTTTGGTACAGGCTTCATTAGCACTTACTTGGACCTGGTTCTATGTATTCCCACTCAGCGGACATTCCAGTTGCTTACAATCCATAGCCCAACCCCGACAACACCAACAACACACACAACCCCGCCGTCCTCGCCGACCAGCCCCCTAACATTCCCACCGCATTGAGATGATTACCCCACATCCCCACCGTGCTGCCCTCCTTCTCGTGCAGCTTGAAACAGGTGCCCATCGACCCCATTACATTGCTGATTTTAGTCGTGCCGTTCAGCAAGCGCTTTGGGATCCCGCTTTTGACCCACTGCGTGGGGAATGAAGCAATTGATATGGCACCAGATATCACCGCAGGGACGGAGAATTTGTTGCAGGCTGCGGCTGTTGTTGGGGCGAGCGAAGACACGGTGCCGGGGGGGAGGGGGGAACTCGGGCTACCCGTGGGATGTGGTGGTGAGCTGGAGGCCCAATGCCGGGTGGGATGCTGGTGGGTACAGTATGGGTGACTGGGGATCAGCGCTAGGCAGAAAGAAGGTTCAGGACACGGTTCAATGAGTATGGAAGGAGGTAAGGTATATAGTCACACATGAGTCAGGGCAACCGATAATTCACAACGGATATGTTCACATGTACTAATTCCTCACGCGGATCGGCAGTTGGCTACCTAGGTACTCCACTCTACGTATGTTACACTATTTATTAGGGAAGCTCCTACTGGTGAAAAAGAGATACGTATAAACCTGCAGGAACTTCGGGGCTGAGAAACAGAGAGCCAGGATTACACACCGTGACAGGTCTAGAGAACATCTCCTTTACGAATAGTAGTACTAGACTTGCTTTTGTCTCACCTTGTATCTTCTACATGCCCCTTCAGCAGCAAAGTACCTGCCAAAGCATGGGGAGAGTGAGGGCGCAGCGTCCAATGCACAAAGTTGACAAGCGGCTCGATTCACATACATGCAGCATTCACCATGACCTCGATTGCATAGTCACCAGTGAATGTGTCTGATGTGCATTCACAAGGATTAATACCTGATGGTCCTGGTCCGGTTGTTTGATCTCGCTGGCCAAAACTACTCTGATCAATTCTAGAACTAGAGGAACTTGGCGATGGAATCCCAGAATTCCTTGGGCGACTCCGACATGGGAAGATGGCCGGCGAGTGGCACAATCGCAAACTCGGCACCGCTTGGACCCAGCAAACCCTTGAACCCGTCCATGGCCTTGACAAGCGCACCCTTTCCATCTCCCTCTCCGACGACAAAGAGCCCCGGAACCTTGTTGCTCTTCATCTCGTCGCACATGTTGTAATCCCACAACGCCTGGCAGGAGTAGCGGAAACCCTGGACGCTGTTGGCAGCGACCATCTCTGTCATCCAACTGGCAACGTCCTTCTTCTCCGTCATGGTGTGCGGGTGGAACCACCTCTCAACGGTCACACCAGCCAGGTTCCGAATGCCGCCATCAGGGCCCTCGGCAACCGCAATCCGCTCCTTCCACGCTGCCGTGTTTGCGTCGCTAGAGGCGACATTGAAGTCACAGGCGACAAACTTGTCGAGCAGACTCGGGTATTTCAGGGCAAATTTGAGGGTAGTCGCGCCGCCCATCGAGACGCCCACGAGAGCATGCAGCTTGGGGATGCGGAGGGCCGAGAGGAGGGCAGCTAGGTCGTCGCTGAGCATGTCCAAGTTGGCCGGGACGGGTGGGGTGGGCACGTCGTGCCGGCCGCGGGTGTCGTAACGCAGGATGCGCAAGTCAGGGCGTTCTGCCTTGATAATGGCAACCAGGGGGTCCCACATGTGCATGGAGGTGAGTAAGGAGTTGGAAAAGGCCACCGTTGGCGCTCCAGGGGACCCATTTCCTTCGAGGCGGTAGGGGATAGTCAAGCCATCTGCGGTTGTGACAAACGCGTTGACGGCTGCGTCTTTGGCACCGGGGATCGTCGAGATCCGTCCGTCTGCTGTCGAGAAGGCGGCAGTTTGTGGCAGTCTGGACAACGCATGCAGTTCCCTCGGCGCTGGCCCAAACACATAAAACAACTCGTAGGTCCGGCGTCCCTTGTGGCCAATATACTTGGCAAAAACGTCGTCTCGCCAGGGCGTGCTCATGGCCGCCTTGTGCTCAGGGCCCTCGAGGCCATTCTCCTTGGCATACTCGTGCAAAGTGACGATTTTGACCTCGCTGGCCGCGCCCTCAATGACCGAGGGAGTGCGGAAAACACGGCTGCGCAGCCACCCTGGGATCTTGGAGAGCATGGGGATGTGCTCCTCCTTGTACCACTTGGTGACGGCCTCTTCCGCTTCTTCAACGCCAGCCTTGAGGGAAACTTCGACCGAGACCAGAACGAGCCCCTCTGCTTCGGCATCAGTCAGCTGCTCGATGGGTGCAAACAAGGGGCTCTGCTGCGTGGCGACCAGGTCAAAGAACTTGCGGTCGACGGCAACCTCGCCAATAGTGGCAGCCTCGCGGGGAGAGCGGTTTGCGCGCAAGTCGGTGTAGGTAGCCGTTTCAAGGTGCGCCATCGAGGTCACGTCGTAGACGGCCAGGAAATGCGGCTGTTGACCGTCGGTGGCGCGGTACCGCAGGCCGTTGGTGAAAATCTGCGGCAGCCGCAGGCGTGTCGGGCCGTGCTCGTTGTTGTACCACTCGTGGAACTGATCCAACGAGAGCCCCTCGCGGGGCTGCATGGTCACATAGAGCATGCCCGGTCCGTTTGCAGCCATGTCTTCCGATGTGGGGTGTTTGACGATGGAAGGGGAAAGGGTAACTACCTCGAGGACAAGCGAAGGTACTTGATGGTGCTTCTTGTCCACAGGCAATTCCGTGTTCAGTACTTTGAGTGTCAGCCCGGTGTGCCTGATGAAAAGGGCGGTAGGTTCCTGGAATGCAGCTGCAAATGTTCGGAGGAGCAACTCACCCTCAAGGATAATTAGCAGCGGCTCGGACCGGGAGCTGTCGAGGTGACGTCGGAACAGGCAGTGGAGCCCGGCTCTTGTTCCGGCTGCGGGATCCAAGAGGCAAAGCGTTTTTCCGGGCCTTTTCTGGGCTTTTTCTGGGGCGAGAGGGAGTGGAGCCAATGCGGTTCTGTAGCAAGCTCAAATCACTGCACAGTAAACATCCCCAAACATCACCCAGTTCAGCGCAGGCAAACAGCATCATCGCTTGAAGCCAAAGCCTTGGCCAAAAGAAGAGTATTGAAAAGGCATGTGGTGGCCGGTATAATGTCTTTCTTTGTTATAAACGGTCTTTTTTCTTCCCATATGTCAAAATTCTCCACCTGGACTCTGGAAGTTGATATCCAAGACCGACGACCTGCGATTGCCCCTTTCCAAAACTCACGCCAACCTGGCCGGCTCCGGTGTTGAAGTTTCAGCCCATCCCGACGCCCCCCCTCCGTTTTCTGACATTACCAGCCGTGAGACACAAAATGCTTTCGTTTTCTCACCCGCCCATGCTGACTCAGGGCTCGCCCCAGACCTCGTCGGCAATCTGCCTGATAAGAGCCAGCTTCTTCTTCTCGTCCTCCTCGGTCAGTGGGTATCCGGTCTCATGTGTGCTGAAACCACACTGAGGGCTGACAGCGATGCGCTTCAGGGCCTCCTCGCGCGTCTGACCGCTGCCCTCGGCGATGAAATCCGCGGCCTGGTAGATCCTCCTCTTCACCTCCTCCTTGTCCTCGAGCTCGCGCAGCTTGGTGGAGACAGCTCCGATCACAACATGTCTGTCCTTGGGGAGGAACTTGAGCGGCTCGAACCCACCGGCCCGCTCGGTGTCGTACTCGAGGTAGAATGTGTTGACCTTGAGCCGGGTAAAGAGCTTCTGGGCAATCACGTCGTACCCGCCTTCGGCGAAGTGCCTGCCCCCGATAAAGTTGCCACGGCAGAGGTGCACGCCAGTGTGAAAATCGGCGGGCAGCTTGCTGATGCAATCGTTGTACAGGTCAATGTAAGCGTCGAGCAGGTCATCGACAGAGCCGATGTTGTCCGAGTCCTCGGCCCACCCTTGGCGGAAGTTGTCGGAGCAGAAATCTGGAATTGCCTAGTAAGCCCCAATGTTCCCAATGACTAGCAGCGTAGGGGTGAGTGACGGGTGGCACTCATCATTACTCACACGCCAGACCAGGGTCGTCAAACTGGACATTCCGGAGACCCGCCTTGTAGAGCTGATCCAACTCAGCCTGGTAGACCTTGGCCACGTCCTTGAAGTACTCGGCATCGTTCGCGTAGGCCTCCTTGGTGTAAGCGCGCCCCTGCTTGTAGCGCATGTGGAACCACGCGGGGGTGATCATGGTGAGCTTGATGTTGGCCCACTCGCTCTGCGGCATAAACTTCTGCACCAGGCGGAGCTCGTGAAGGTTGGACTGGGACTTCTCGGGGCTATGCTGCAGCTTCGAGCCGGCAATGACCGAGTCTCCGGGCATGACCTTGCGATGAGGCTCAATCAGGCTGACCACTGAAGGAGCATGTCAGCCATTTTCATGCGCGAAGATGCCATTTTCGCGACACTGGGTTGGCAGGCCCCCCAGGAACCCAAACAAAAGAAAACAAAACGAACCGTCAGGGTGGTAAAGTCGGAACATTGAAGCCTCGGCGTCCTGGAGGCGTGTGGTACCGTCGAACTCATCCCACATGAGGCCCCAGAAACGGGTGCGGTTGTATTCGCCGCTGGTCACGGCCTTGAGGCCCAGCTCCTGCTGCAGCTTGACCACATGCTCAATGGCCTCCTCCTCGACGGCGGGCAAACCGGCTTCCTCTGGGGTGAGGTTCCTCTCGCGGATGGCCTCTCGCACGTCCAGCAGCCGCTGGGGCCGCAGGAGGGAGCCCATGTGCTCGGCACGGAACGGCGGCATGGTTGGTGAAAAGGTCTGTCGGCTACGGCGTTGTCGGTGGCTAAGGAGTCTCCTGCTCTTTCAATCTCGCGGTCGGGCCAATGTATGTATGTTGGGCTCCTGAGAGAAGGACGACTGGAAGAAGAGTTTAGTAGAGGCGGGGCAGAGAGACCGAAGGCCGGAGGTTCATTCAACTGTATGGAGAATTTGATGACGGAAGCGGGGTTTGAGTCGTCCATAAGCTCATGCTTCACAGGTGCTATAGTATGGCATGTGCCCAAGGGGGCAAGTCGGGCCCCTGACCGCGGCCCCGCCCCCCCAAAGCCACAGTCATCGGCAGTTCCAATTCAGCCAAAGTGCCGCCGGACATTGTTGAATAAAAACTAGCGGGTAGCTGGGCCAATTGCCCCATTGCTCCAATCCTCATGCGACGCGGTGGGGGCCCGCGTGGTGGGAAGGGTGGGAACTGCGGGGACGAGGAGCGGCGAGAATTGGATCAACCATGGTCGAGTGCGGGGCACGGCTCCAAAACACCGTCGTCGAGCGGGCCAAGAATTGCTGTTGGACTGTAACCACTCGAGAAGGATGAGATGGATATCTCCCGTCTGCGGCAGCAAAGACACGGGCTGTGCTCACCAGTCCGGAATCGGCCAGAAACCATAGCAGTGACCTGCGACATCATGCTGTAAAGACATTTTGCCAACTGAGGTCACTGTGAATGCCACGCTGTAATGAACGGGTTGTGGGTGCAATTCCCATCTCGTCGACATGTGCCACCGTGGCCAGTTGTTGTTGGTGTTGGCACTGGGGGATTGTTTTGTCGTCTAAGTGGCAGCATGGGGAAGATAGTCCGGGGGACAGACAGAGGCAGACTTGAGGCAGACAGAAGTTGGAGGGAGTCATTGGATTGGGGCACCTTGAGGGTGGTTTGCATGTACGATGTGAGCAGCAGACGCCATTGGAGACTAATTAGAACCACACCGGAGACGCACCAACATGTCTGGCTACTTTCAGGCTTCTCTATTTGACAGCTAGGTAGTCATCGTGGGCCTCACTGCAGCGCCCATGGAGGCAGCAGCTTGCATGGCGTGCGCGGGGAAGTGCAGGTTTGTGTGAGGTGATTGTGATAATCACAGCGCTGGAAGAGAGAGGCTTGATGGCGGGACACAGTCCAACACGTGCTGCTGCCTGTTCCTATGGTTTGAAAAAAGAGGAAGTGCTCCTTCCCCCATGGTTCAGATCCATTCCAACTCAACCACGACTTGCTACTCGAGACACCAAAAATCAAACAAATCCCTCAAACTGTACTGCCGGCTCTCTGCTTCTTCGGATTCTCCCAAGTCTGCCGTCTAGAATTTTTGGCATCCTATTTACGCCAGCATTCCCGAGGCCAAATCCAGTAATTTGCAACTTGCACCTCTTACTCGGATCCAAGAAGAAACGAAACGCTGGCGCAAGCCTACCAGCCTTCTCTAAGTTTACTTTGGGGATCTCGCCTGGGTTAGACTCCTGGGTTGCTCCTCTTCACAAGCCAACAACCCTCGCCACTCTGCTGCGGCACCCTCACCCTCGACCGCACCAAACTCGAAGCCGCCCACTGTTGGGCAGAGGCCAACAACCTATTTCCACTCATCCCGACATCTCAATTTTTCAGTCACCAAACTCGCAATAAATAAGAAGATGGAGGTCTTCATGCGCAACCTCCCCCCGCACTTGACAGACAGCGCCCTGCGCACACAGCTCCAGCCATTCATGAATCGGCTCTCCATCGCAGACTACATGGTGGAGAAACAGCGGAACAAGAAGACAGGAAACGTGACGTTTTTGCACATAACAGATGGCACGAAATTTCTCCAGCATCACGGCGAAGAGCCAGTGCTGCCCGCAACCAACGCGCACACTGCTCATCCGCGGCACAAACACCCCCCCACACGTGCTCGTCTCTCCTTCTTGGGCAGCCACGTCTACTGTAAGGTGAGCAACCGGGGCGCCGACGAATTTGCCCTGAAGAGCATTCAGCATCAAGCCAGCCTCAAGGTCGACGAAGAAGCTCCGTCAGAGCCAACCAAGACGCTCGAGGCCACCGAGTTGAACTGCGGCTACCACACTTTCAACGACGGAAGACTGACATTTACCGCCGAATGGTCCGCCAAGGAGGTCTGCCTTGTCAAGTTTTCCAAGCGCAGTCTCCATATCACCTTGACGAGACGGAGAGTCCAGCTTCGCATGCCGTTTCAAAGCATCGTGGAGCTGGTGTGGTGGCAGGATGGCAACGCAGCTGTGACCCTTTCATGGGCACCGACGATTCTGTCCTTGCAAACCCAGGTCGACGAGCTCGCTGCTTTGTTTTCCGTCCTTGGCATTGGCCAGGCGGTGGGTCGAGGTCAAGCTGAGCAGTCCCAGAGGCTGGACGCCATCGATGAGGCTCACGGGCGGATATCTCCCTTCTGTCTCGTGTACCACTTCAAAGTACGCAACCCCGTTACAAGACACACCAACAACGAGTCGCTTCAGAGTGAGATGGTTCGAATAAGAAAGAAGCAGCTGTGTTCCGTCACTCGCTACAATTTTGGTTTCCGGCACGCAGGCGGTGTGAGCTTTGGCGAGGCAGCGGCCAATCTGCGGAGCCAACTCTCACATTACTACAGCAAAGACTCTTTGCCTTTTGGCCTACTCTTCCTCCTCCAAGCTTTGATGGCAAACAGCTATCTCCCTCCCACCACGATCTCTGCCCTCGCCCAAAGGTTGGTCGAGCGTTTTACCGAGGCCAAGAAAGCTGGCAACGACGAACCGCCTGTCTCAGTCGATGCCTTCAAGAAGTTGTTTGACTGGATTGATTATCCCATGCCCGACGGTGACCCAACAATGTTTGGAGTTGATGGGATTATGGACTACCTCGAACAGGCCGAGCGCCTGGTTCGCGAGAGTCCCGCCCTGAGGGCTACGCTATTCGGGAAGACGCAAAACCGGGCCCGCATCTTTCGCGCCACCGTCACTCCAACACGCGTTCTGCTTCAAGGACCGGAACTGGAGCCCATGAATCGCGTTCTCCGCAAGTTTTCAGACCACTCATACTTCATCCGTGCCCAGTTTTGTGATGAAAACGGCCAGGATCTTTTCTTCAACGCCAAGGTGTCCCTCGATTCTGTCCACGCTCGCTTCAAGTCTGTCCTGTCGAACGGAATTCAAGTCGCCGGAAGGACCTACAAGCTCTTGGGATTCTCTCACTCGTCCCTCCGCGCCCACTCCGCATGGCTATCTGCACCCTTCATCCACCAGGGCCAACCGCATTTTCCCGACTTCATCATCACGGGGCTGGGAGACTTCAACCAGATCAAGTCCCCAGCCCGTCGCGCGGCTCGCATCGGACAAGCTTTTTCAGAGACACCGTACGCCCTCGACCTGGACGAAAACAAAATTGAAGTTCTAGAGATCCCGGATATCAAGCGGAACGACAGGGTTTTCAGCGACGGTGTCGGTACAATTTCACCAGGCGCTGCCGACGCAGTATACAACGTCATACCCAAGTCCAAGGGGACACCAACGTGCTTCCAGATACGGTGGGCCGGAGCAAAAGGAATGCTAGCTGTGGACCCCCGCCTTGAGGGAAACAAGATGTGCATCCGTCCCTCCATGGTCAAATTCGAGAGCAACGACAGACAACTCGAGATTTGCGACGTGGCCTCCAAGCCAATGCCCATGGTTCTCAACCGCCAACTCATCAAGATCCTCGAAGACATGGGAGCGCCAGAGGAGTGGTTTCTCCGTCTACAGAGCAGTGAAGTTCACCGACTCCGCGGGATTACTGAAACCGTGTACAATACGGCGAATTTTCTTAGGTCACAGAAGATTGGCGAGAGCATCCAGTTGCACAAGTTCCTTCGCCGGACAGAGCAGATGGGTGTTGATTACAGGAGGGACAGCTTCCTCAGGGGTGCGGTGGAGGTTGTCTTGCTCAAGGAGCTCCGGCTCCTTAAACACAAGGCTCGGATTCCCGTCTGGAATGGCATGACGCTGTTTGGTGTCATGGACGAGACCGGGTTCCTGAAGGAAGGCGAGGTGTATGTGACCTTCGACAACGAGGATGGCCGCCACCACGAACCCCCAGGACCAGTCCAGGTTGTTGTGACGCGCTCACCTGCCTTGCATCCCGGAGACGTCCAGATTGCAACCAACATCATTCCTCCTGATGGGCACCCTCTGATCCAGCTCCGCAACTGCGTCGTCTTCAGTATGTGGGGTGATCGAGACCTTCCAAGTCAACTTTCAGGAGGTGACCTGGATGGCGATGTCTTTCATGTCATTTGGGATCCCGCAGTAGCCGGCACGGTGACGACGTTTGACCCTGCCGACTACGCCCGAGTTCAACCCCTTGAGCTGGACAGACCAGTGACATCGGCGGATATGGCCGCGTTCTTTGTCGATTTCATGAGGACCGACCATTTAGGCGTCATCGCGACTCGCCACATGGTCCTGGCGGATCAGAGGGACCATGGCACTCGTGACCCAGATTGTATCAAGCTCGCCGAGTTGCACTCTTCTGCCGTCGACTTCTCAAAGTCGGGACGAGCTGTTGAACTGTCCCAGCTACCACGCTGTTCAAGATGGAGGCCAGACTTTCTCGCGCGGGGACCGTCGATTATCATCCACGACAAGTCAGCAATCACGATGGACCAGAGTCTCGCTCCACGGGATGACGAAGATGAAGACGACGATGAAGGGGGCCCACGTCACAGCTTTTACGCATCAGAAAAGATCCTGGGGAAGCTTTATCGGGCTGTTGATGAGCAGAAGATCTGGGCCGAGGACATCAGAATGACTGTCATGATCGAAGGTCCATCTGTCTGGGAAGAACTGCTCGCAGCTCTAACGGAGCGAGCGAGTGCTATCGGGCCCCTTGAATGGCAACATCGCTTGGAGGAGGCACACGGAATTCGCCATGCGTTAGTTTGCAACTTCCATCCGTTTCGACAAGAGTTGCTGACAATTTTGACAGATACGAAGACGCCATCCACGGCGTCATGATTGATTGCGCCGAGCACCCAAACCAGCCACTAAGAGAGCTGGAAGTGTTCGTCGGTTTCATCATGAACAAGTCAGGCGTCCAGACACCTCGCCAACGCGACCGCTCCGTCAAGCTCAAAGAAGAGTTTGAACGTATCACAGCGTGGATCACGCAAGAAATGCGCAGCCCGACTTCAGTCAGCGGCTACACCAGCGAATTGGACACGTTGGAACTGTGTCTTGCCTGCCTGCACGCTGGATGCGAAAAGGAGCACAGAGAGTCGCGTCCCGGACATCGGACCTCGTCGCAGGATGTCGAAAGCTTCAAGATCGTGGCAGCGGCAACATTGACGCGGGAGCTAAATGCACTTGAGGGAGGCATGCCTGGTCAGCGGTTTGCATATGGTGGCGGGTAATGAGGGCGCCGCTGCAGACCTGGCGCGAATATCATGGGGTTTCCCTCCGATGAGCCTGGGTTGGGAAGACCCAAAGCATGAGCTTGTGGGGGAGCAGACCGACGTGAGACGCTGTTGCACAATTGCCGAGTTTTTAGTTATTATTTCGCACCGGTGACCGACCTGGAGATGTTTTTGTGAAAGTGAATGACGTAGCAGCATGGTGTATTTGCCGGTGTAAGACACATAGGAGGTGCTACTTGGCTTTGCGCCTCCAAAAGGGGTCATTAATGGAGGACGATGTATCGACCACGTTCATCGGAAGAAGCAAGCACAGGGCTGCCCTCGCGGGCAAATGTCTATGGTATTGCAGCGATGTCTCGTCCGCTACACGGAAGCATGTGGATTATCCGATAGCTCCCCGTCAAACAAGGCCTGCTTGTCGTCATCCTGCACCGGAGGGGCGACAGCTATCTCACCTCGCATGATTTCGATCACGGAGATTACAGGCAGGAGCAGCATGAGGAGCGAGAGTAACTGTCCAAAACTCCACTGCTTCTCGCCTTCGTCACTGAGTTTTACATCCGGGTTTCCAAACGCCTGCGATAGGAGATAGGCACGAACAGTGGCACCTGGAAATGCGTCTGGTCAGCATGGTTTCGCAAATATGCAATGCAAAAATACAAGGGATATGGCTATGAACCTACCAATGGCAATGGCTGACATGAGAACCAGGCCAACAATCTGGACAATGTTGTAGAACCTTTGCCTGCGGCTTTGCAGATACCAGGTTGCCAGTCCAAAGACGACGCAGTTCCCAGCGATGGTGACGATGGTACCGACATAGTCAAGTCCTCCAACGTTGGAAGTGTCCGAGTCCAGCTCCCAGACACAGCCGATGGGCAGTGTGTTTGGTAGACCCTTGACCTTGCTCTGCAGCACGTAGATGCCGTACACGCATGATAGCGCCAAGTTGACAAACATCAGGAGCTGCCGCATCCATCTGAGAACCCAGTCTCGCTTGAAGTCCTGAACCAGCGCCAAGAGCGCCGCATTGTGCGTTGCCATCGAGAGCAGCGCCAGCATCCAGATGAGGAAGAAGTGATAGGGGACGAGAGAGTTTGACTTTGCAAGCCCAACGCTCTGCAAACCGATGCCCACCATGATCTGCTGGTCCGAGTACCCGTTGAGGAGTTTCCGTCGGATTACCGAGGGATTCCGGTTTGAGGATGGCGACGAGCGCCAGATTCCTTGGAGCACCAGGCTAGCAGCCATGTTTAGTGCTAACCCTGCTGTAATGGTCGACGCAAGAAGAACCTAACGTCTTGTACTTAGCAAGAATAAACAGCCAGAAAGGGTGTTGGGTGACTTGAAGGGTTCTACTCACGCCTGCTCCTGCAATGCCAGCATCACTCGGCACCGCATCGGGAATGGTTGTGCAGTTTCCTGTACCGAACATGATGTGAAAGTTTTGGTAATGCTCAACAAACCTCAGAAATGGGCTAAGGAAAAGAGGGGAAGAGAAAGGAAGAGTACAGTAGGAAAAAGGCCTCGCGCAGATCGCCGAAATCTCGATAATCCAGCTGAGAAAAAATGCCCGTGGGTGGCGTTGAACGTTCTTAAGTTTTATGGCGCTGGCATGTCAAATGTCTTGGTTTCGCGAGCGTCTGAAACACGACGAGGTGGCAGGGGGGCCAACCACGGGCTGGGCCTTGTAAATGACTGGATGAAATGTGATGAGGCCGCAACGATGACCACATGGATGGGCGGTAACAGCGGACGAATCCAAGAGCAGCACTGCGTGTGCTATATTTGGGCATGAATGCCATTGCATGACTACACTCAATGAATTGAATGGTGGATCTTGCAGCATATTTAGCACAGTGATTAAATCAACTCGTGGGCTTTGTTGGGTCCCTTTCATGCAGGAGCGACTTTTACTTCGCTTTGTAAACCATCGACTCTATTTCTGCATGGGTCGATGAGTCTTTGAGACAACAAAAAACATAATGAAGAGGGTTTCAAAATGCACTGTGGACTCAAAGTACCTATCCAAAGCCATTGTTTGGCGGGCATCCCTTTAGAGCAACCCGGTCTTCGACATTACCACCTGGTATAATGCTTGGTGCAAGTTACAGGGGATCATCAGTCATTCTGGATGGTAATTCACAAGAACCTCGATGATTGCATCTATGTCGCTCCGAGTAGAGGTGTGTGCTTGCGTGATGAGCCAAGGCATATCCTCATCCCCTCCTTCGCCTTGCCAATGTTGACAAGGAAAGCGTTGAAACTCGCGCCTTGAACTCAAGCCCACGACTGGCCCCTGATTCTGTGCTTGTGAGAGTGTTCCGGCTCAGTTGCAGCAGCGGCAGCAGCAACCGTAAAATCAATGCACGACTCGTACGTCTGTCCTTGACCAAACCAGTACCATTGGATGACCTGCATGCCAGCTCGTGTTAGCATGGCTGGAAAGTAAAAATCCAGAGGCGGAAATGACACTCACGCAGGCGCCGGCTTCGCTGCATTTTCCATTCAGTTCAGGAACCTTGATACTAAACTTTGTCTGGTTGGCTGGGGGGTTGGTGCTCGCGGCATAGTTGTCGGGCCAAGAAATCAGGGGGGTGCCAATGACGCTGTTGCTGGCTGTGTCGACGACGGAGACGTTGGCGTACCCCTTGTGGGGGATCCGGATCCAGACATCAAGGTCGACAACCTGACCGGCCTTGTAGCTCTGGACATGGGCAGCATTGTCGGCAAACTGATAGCCCTTGCACAGCCAGAGGTTGCACTTTTTGGCGTCGTACCCAGCCTTCAAACCACCGGGATTTGCCCGGAGGAGAGCCTCAGGGTACGAGGTGTTGTCGGCCCTGTAGAACTCGGCCATGATCTTGCCGCATGCGGCCTCCGTAGCTTGCCCTGGTGTTCGCGTTGCCGGGCTCTTTACGAGACCATGGGCCGAGGCCTGGGCGGCAAGCCCGGCGAGGCCGAGCAATGATGTGAGACTGAACTGCATGGCTGGCTTTGGTCGAGAAGAGGGTTTTGGGGGGTGAACTTGCGGTGTCAAGACGTCGACTCTCGAGACGGAAAAACGCATCCCGCTTCTGGTGGACATCTCATCTCTTAAGTACCAATTTTCACAATCTCCATTCTTTCTTGCAAATGGTGACACGGAAGCCGGCGGCACGGCTCCTGGGCGCTCCGGCTGTTTTGCCTAATGGTGCCGCTGCTGGATAGTGGTTGGAGCCACGGCGACCAATTGCTGCCAAGTGATGTATAGAGGGTGATCGAGATAGATGTTCCGTTAATTGCTATGACCTCGGCAATGCAACTTTGTGAGCAACTTTGTGAGCGCCCCCCCGCGTGTATCTTCGCGGGGCCAACCGAGCCGTTCCTGACACGGGTGTGTGCGCACGGGGATCCGGTGTGGTGGTGCCAGAGTGCCTTCCACGTGCTGGAACCTCACCACCTAGAAGACTATATAGTGAAATTGGAGTGACACGAGTCATAGAGCTGGACGCAACACTCCCCTTTTATTCCCAAGCTATTTGTTATCGAGCTGGCTGTATTTCAGAAACATAGCTGTCTACAAGACTGAAGGGTATGGCGCCTGGTGCGCTGTATTGTCCGCCACGTACAGATCCCTTCGTATCAACACCGTTCATTGGTCCTCCGGTGGTTTGCGTTGTATCCCGTGCATTCACTCAGGCAGTCTTGGGCGTCGACGCCTTCTCAACCAGAGCAGCGAAGTTGGCAATCTGGGCAGCCTTGAGGTCGTGCGTCCACTTGCCCCTGGAGTTGTGGATGCTAAAGCGACTGGCGTTGTTGGCGGGCTCGGTGGGCGGGCTGGTAGACTGCGCATACGCCAGCGACACGCTGCCGGCCGGGTTAAGCTTGGTGCTGCCAAATGCACTGACGCCCTTGGCAAGAACGTTGAGTGTCCAGTGGGTGCTGTTGGCCCCGGAGCCGGAAAGCACCGTGTAGGTAGCACCGGTGTAAGGGGTGGGATACGTGCGGGCGCTGCATCATGGTGAGCAAATAATGAATGAGCCTGAGTCGCTTCCAGGACGCCGAGACCGCCATCGGACTGTTGGCCGCCCAACAGAAGCAGGGCACGGTACTAACCTCGCGCTCCGGCTCGACACGACGGCCTTGTCTCCGTTGGCCCAGGCCACGGTCAGAGGGTTGTTGACCATGACGCCGCCCCACGCAATCGCTGCCCAACCCACCGTCTTGGGGGCGGCGATCTGCAGGAGAACATCAAAGTTTCCCGCGGTGGCCGTGTCCGGGATGGCGATGCGGTATGCAATCTTCTCAGGGCTCACCCACTCGGAATAGCAGATCGTGGTGGCAGCATCGCAATACTTGGCGGCCGAGACGGCACCGCCCTGAGGAACAGGGTTGCTGGAGGCCACGCTGCCGAGCGCGAGCGCCGCTGCCGCAAGCTGGAGGAAGCCCATGGCGTACTAGGGACAGTAAAGAAGCTAGGAAAGCAAGTAGGTAGTCAGGAAATAGCCCCAAAAGCTAAAGGTTAACGGAAGAGTTGACGAGAGCCCCGTGAGGGAGCATTTCCTGAGCTATATAAACATCTCGACATGCCACAGTCGTCTCCTCTGCAGAGAGGGTTTACCCGGGCTGGTGATGGGTCTAGGCTGTTCGTTTACTTCTATTTCGGTTCTCGGAACGGCTGAAAGCAACCGCCTGCTTTCCGGCTGTGGTAATTGGTAATTGTGCGCTTCTCAGTGGTTGTTGACCCATATCCCCAATAACTGCGGACATGGATATCAGAGACGAGGCAGTTTATTGCTCCAATGAGGAGTTGTGCACACTGCCGAAGGCCCATACCCGTCGCTTGCAGATGCGAGGAATGTCGCAAAATGGCTGTTTGCCGATGTCAAACGGACCTTCGCCATCGGACTGGCAGTGCAAGGTCTATTTGGGCGCTGTGTATGCACGAGTACAGCAGGGTTCAGACAAGGGGATGGGCCAAATGATAGAAGAGCGGGGTGTCGGAGCTGATAATGTTCATCATCTATCAGAAGCTTAAATTGCCGCGTATTGATGCTAACCGAGCGTGCTCCTTGCATAGGGCAGCATCCAAGCACAGATCTAGGCTAAAGCTGGCGGCACTGGGGTTGCGGGTTTCCGTCGAGCTCCTGTCCTTGGTTGCCAGCCTGACACCTACTTGTTGTATCTCGGAAATTCATCAGAGTCCAGCAGAAGGACAGAAAATATCACATGACTGAATCCTGTCATGGCACCCTGCCTCTCACGGGGTTGGGTTTAACGAGGGACTCTCAGGGGATAACCCTACCCCCGCGAGCAGTGGGTAATGTCATACCCCTAACCGCAGGGAAATCCAAGAAGAGGGCTTTCTTGAATTTAAGCTTGTCCTTATTATTCTCAGTACAATATCTAGAGCAGAGCATTATTGAGATTCACCGAGTGAGCCATACGTCTCACAGGCATTTGTCACACTCTGTAGTGGTTCCGTGGCGAAGTCTGTTTGGTCCAGTGGTCACAAGACTAAGATCCGAAGGAATCTGGAGACAATGGCAGTGAAAACGGGAAGACCCTGGTAAAACAAGTCGTTGTCTTGCCTTCTTTCTCGATCCCATAGTTGGCAGTTTACCGGTGGCTCTGCATTGGCTCGACGGCCGGATTTGGCTCTACAACAGACTAGGATGAGTCGAAGGAACCGCTTTTCAGTCACTTCGAAATCTTGGAACTTCTAGGGACAGGGCGAGTCAATGGTCCGCGTGGCTCTGTGTTGGCCTGAACTGACTCTAATTAACTTCCTTGCAGTGCTACGAGTGAAATTTGTGATGGGACCTGTTACGAAATATGCCCAAGCGTCCTACTGAGATAGACGAACTGCCCTTTTTTTGTGAAGTACGGTACCTCAGAGGGGGAAACATCGCCGACTGTCGCGCAGGCAAGCTTGTTGTCATTGGAAAAATAATACTGAAAAAGACGTGTTGTTACAGAATCCAACCAACGAAACTGTATCTTTTAATCACCATAGACTGAACGGCACTCTCGCCCTCCCAGCCGCATTCACCGAGACAACGGGCCTCGAGCTCGTGCTGACGCTCGGGCTTGTGGGCGTGCCAGTGGGCTGAGGCCTGCTCAGGGTTCCGTTTGGTGCAAAAGTAGTCGAGGTCGACTCAAGCGTAGCGCTCGAATAGCTGTTGGTACATTCGGAAGCAGTGACGATGGCGTAGCTTGTCGAGCACCATAACCCACTGCACCCCGAGACACATGGAAAGTCCAGTTGGACGGTCGGAACAGGGGTCGGGCAACCGCATGACTGCGTGATGGTGGACAGAGCCAGGCAAGCAGGGACTGGGCACGTTGTGCAGAGCTCACGCGTCGCGGTAACGGTCGGGCACCCCGTCTGGACAGCGTGGGATGATGCCGATGGGAGGGCGCTGGTGAGACTGATGGCCGTGTTGCCATCAGGAGTGTTGGACTGCGCGGCAACAAAGGGAGCCCTGGCAGAAGCAGAGTGGTGAGACACTTGGTCAAAACCAGGATATCGAGCACCGGGATGACTTACAGATAGGCCACGGCCGAAGCAACTGCGACGGATTTCATCCTGTCTTCTTCCTCGTTCGCTTTGTTGGGCAACAAGCCGGTCAAGGAGAACGAGGAGCCATCCTACCTCTCCGAGAGGCCTCAAGCCCATTTAATGGGAGCCCCAGATCTTGGCAGTGGCTTATCCCCTGCCGGCCGAAGTTTCGTCCGCCCTGTCTGCTCTTGTTCTGTTTGAGCATGAAAAGTCTCGGCAGGAGGAAATTACAGCAACTCATTCGCTCAGCCAAGCATGAAACCTCGTATTCGAGGTGATGATTCCGACAACCTTTGCCAACCGGGGGCCTGAGCGACAGCAACGCCCTTTACCCCCATTGGCAAGGATACAGACCAAGCCGAGGCATACTCAGCTCGTGAGTGACCCGAATTTGGGCTGGATCATCAAGGAGTTGGCAGCAACTATCTGTGATATCGGTCCTCTCTCATCTCAAGTTCGTCAGTCGCGTATTGCAACCGTACCAGGATCCAAAATCTCAGTCATTGAATGTTCAAAGCGCTAAGGGGGTTTCTGAAACGAAGCCAGTCGTTCCCTCTGTGCGCTTCCCAGACCGAACGATACAGCAAATGCTACTGCACATAGTTGTGTCATGAGTCAACTTCATCCGCTGACGAATGCTTCATGACTGACAGTTACAAAAAGTCTGGCGGATGTTTCTGCTCCAGGGATTGGGGATATGTCCACATAACGAGCACAGTTGCCAGGTAGCGGAACGGCCGTTTCCATGCTGAGCTGCCAGCCCGACGCCTTTTTGTCGTGTCAAAGCGACAGAGAAGGACGAGATTCCCCAGGATATTGACGAGCCGAAAAAAGCTGCAACAGACCTTCAGTACTTTCATCGCGTCTTGACCTGAGGCAGAGTTACTCACATATTCAAGACAAACAAGGCCAGAGTGGCTTGCGTACTCTTGGGGATCGGGTCGCCCGATGCGTTCGCTATTTCAGTGGCAAGGTGGTAGATGGGTGGAATCCAGAGGCCAAAAATGATCAGTTCGAGGACCAAGGTACAATGGTATGTCCTCCACACATTGCCACGGCATATGAGAAAGCCCAGGCAGATCCAGAGCAGGATGAAGTTGGTCACGGTGGGTGCAAATACCAGGACGGCGTTCCGGTAGTACTTCCAGGCGAGAGCGGCAGCAACGATGCCCATGCTGAGCTGCAGCCAGCCGAGGACAAAGAAGATGAAGAGGGCATCGTTGTATCGCTTGTAGCAAAAACGGTGCATCTGCTCGCATCCAAAGGCACCTCCCTCGATGATGGGATAGCCACACCAACGGCACACCCATACGGTGTCGAAGTTGGCCAGATTGATCTTCTTGCCGACGCGGATGCGGGGGTCCCCGGACTTGAGGGCGCAGTCGAGGCAGCAGCTGGCCAGCGGGTATCCCGGGTCGGCCAGGGTCGGCTGCAGCAGGCGGCGGCGGAAGGGGTCATACGTCAGACAGGACTTGCAGTGGCCGAGGAGCTGCATGCGCAGCTGGGCCGGGCCAAAGAGGATGCGGAGCTGCTGCGGACTGGCCAGGGCGTGGAGCTGCTTGCACGTCTTGCGCAGGCGCACAATGTCGGCAAAGTCGAGACGCTGTACGATCATGAGCAGGATCTCGGGCGGCAGGGCGAGCAGGCGGCGGGGACCTGGCGGCGGGGCGGGCGGCGGCGCCGGAGGACTATTGTTGTCGTCCGGCTTGATCAGCGCTGAGAGCGTTGGGGCCTCCGGTTCCCTCCTGGCCAGGGACGAGATGGAGTTGCGGACCGTCTCGGAGAAGCCCCCAGGAGAGAGGCCAATGAGTCCGTGAATGAAGTTGGCGCCGCCCTGGGCTGCCGGTTCTGCCGGTGGGGGCTGGGCCGCGCCCGGCTCCGGTGCTGAAGGCCGGGGTGGGGGAGTGGTGTCGGAGTCGGCCGCGGATGGCTCCACTTGGGAGGGCGCCATGGCCGAGATTTGACGGAGGGGCTTGCGAGCTGCTTGCTGTTTGCGGCAGCAGAGACTGAGGACACGGGTATTGATGCCCCGGTCCTGCGATGACCAGAAGCCGAGTTGCGCAAATGGATGCCCGTTTTTCTGTGTTTTCACTCGAATTGTGACGCCGAGGCTGTGCGGCGACCATGGGGCCGCATTCCTGCCTGGCAGCCTGGTGTGGGCTGGCCCCTTCGGGGGAGTTTGCGGCTGATGAGCTCGCCACTGGCACCAGATTGGGCGGCGGGGCGGTCGAGCCTGTCTGAGCTTGTCTCCTCCAACCTGTCCACTTCCTGTGTCCCGTCAAGGTGAAGCGCGCCGCCACCCATCAAACAGCGATGGGAATGCTCACAGGAGCAACAACGCCGGACGCATAGTGTATTCCGAGTCGGAAAAGAATGCTGCGGATGTCGTGTCGGCTGCAGATCTCACGTCGCCATTGGCAGGGCAATGGAAGGATGATACGGATGTAGTGGCTGGCTGTGGTTGGTTGAGACTGAACTGAAAGTGAGGCAGACAGCCCGGGTTTAAACTCTCAGCTCGCAGTTGAACCTTACCCTGGAAGGCACGGAAGGGGTGGAATCATGTCAGCCTGCCAACGTGGGGCTGCACCTGTGCGAAGCCCCACGCATTCACTCCCATCACTTTCGTTCCGTCCTGCCGCGGGTGCCTCAGGTCCAAGGTCGTCACTGCCCCGGACTTGGTCCCACCGCCGAACAGCCCTTCCCGTTTTCGCCCATTAATACGGATAATCAGGTAACTGGGTAATGGAACACTTTGCCCGTGGGTTCACTTGTCACGGCTTGTGCTGACAGCACGCAGCACGCAGCACGCAGCACCAGTCCAAGATTTATTTGGTGGGGTGCGCTCTTGACTGACTCGTCGCAGCCCCCCTTTCTCACTTTCTCTGTGTTCCTTACGACGGAGTCAGTCTCAGTCATCGCACACACAACAAGACACAAACATCCAACGGCCACGAGCGGAAACAGTGGATCTCTTCAGTTGGCGCATATTCTCAATTGGACCTGCGAGAACGTGGGGTATCATAGAGGGCCGAGCTGATCTGCCCACCAAGGACAGCAAAGAACATACCAGACCCGCGCGAGCCAGCCGCCACTGACCATTGACCATCGACCATTACCTCCATTGTTCGCCGCTGGGCCCCGCCCCGCCAAAGTGCTTCTGTTGCACGTTTGGCGGGTTGTAAAAGGGAATGCCCGAAACCATGCTTGGATCAGTCGGTGAGAGCATCTGCCCCTGTATCTCTTGCGTCCCATGCGAGAGCAGTCGCAGACAAAGGTCATCAGTGGGTAGAGTTGGCACGAAGCCCTCGTTCGCAAAGACATTGCGTGCGCCGAACGGGGAACCACCTGTGAAGTCGCCGGTGTCCTGGCCCGAGAAACTACAATTGAGACCCATCCCGGAGTCCATCGGCGTGAGCGGGGGGTGTCCCACCTGACTGCCCATCACTCCAACCGTCTCCTGCGGCTGATTGTTGAATCCTGGGTGAACATGTGCAGGCGGCGCCACCATGATAGGGCCACCTCCTTGGCCGGCCACTGAACCGCTCCGGATGAAAGCCATCCTGACCGCTCCTGAAACGTCGTGTCCGGCACCAGGGTAACTGCTGACTGGTGGCGGCGGCGCGTACGGCATTTGCAGCTGTGGGTTCGCAGTTGAAGGCTGCTCCAGGTTACCCAGAATGTTGCTGCTGGTGGGAGTGGCGACAGGCGAGGAGATGTTACTGTCGGAACTGCCTGAACCTTGACTCCCAAGCGCCGGACGCCCAGGGTTGAGCCGCACCGAGGCCTGCAGGCTTGACATTTGCCGCGGCATTTGGGGAGGTCCGCGCCTGCGGTTTCTCGCCGCGCTGCCCGTCTTGGCCCGGCAGGCTTCAAAGACCGCCTCGATGTGACTCCAAACCGCGGAAAATACGCCGCCGTCGTCGGCAGGCCCTAGACGCTCACGAATGCATTGCCGCAGCTGGTGCGAAGACGCGTTGCTGCTGAACTCGGCGTACACTTCATCAAGCTCGGTCGGGGGGATAAAGTCTGCTCCGCCGATTCTTGTCAGCTCTAGACATCCAGAACCGGGGCGCTCGGGAGACGCCGCTCTTGCTCAACGAGGGGCGTTGGGCATACCAGACTCGGGCACCTCAACGTCGTGGGGGAACAGATGGCGCCACAGGGTCCCCCAGCAATCAATCTTGCGGTCCGCCTTGCGCCCATTGAGGACCTCCTCCATCTGGAGCGTAATCCCATCTTCCGGGTCTGCGCTCGACGGCTCCTTGTTGAAATTGCAAATCTGGTCTCTGTCCACAGAAAGATGTGCCCTCAGCGCCTCCTTTGATCCCATGTCCACTCTGCACCGCAGGCAGGTGAAGGGCCCCACGAGGGTCTGCTTGTGGAAATTCTTGACATGGCGTCTAGGGCACATTAGTACCATGCTGTGAGAGTGACTGGGCTGCCTGCGTGGTGGAACTTACTTGAGCTGAGAGAAATCGGGAAACGACTGCATAGCGCAGGGGGGCCACTCCCGGATGTTGAATTTCACGGGATTCCTCTTTCTGAAGGGGCAGCTGAAATGCATGTTAGCCGTGGGCTGGGCGTTCGCCGAGAACTTTTGACGCTTCCCGCCTCCCGGGCTGCCGTCTCCGGTCCCATCACCAGACTCGGCCCCGTTGGACCGCTTCCGGCGGCCGCCGCCATTGCCCTGTCCTTGGCTACTTCCACCGCTGCCGCTGCCTACACTGCTCGCAACGCCCTCAGCCGGCCAAATCGGGACGCCGCTGGAGCTCGTTCCCCCGCGCGTCGATTCACTAATCACGATGCCCCTATCCCCGAGACCGCTGTCATGAACGATGTGAGAGAGCTCGGCTAGGCAGTAGCGGACAGACTCGTAGACCGCCGAAAGGGCACCCGCGAGGGCAAGTTCGTGAAACTGGACACCAAATGGGTGTTGGAGGATTTGCTCGCAGACCTCCAGAATCATGCGGTCATCTGGACTGGGTGTCGGCGGTGCATCTTCCTCTTCACAGGTGTCACGGGCTTCGCTGCAACTCGACATAGGCCGTAACTCGCGCGGTGTTGCACTTCTGAATATTGCTTCATCCACAGTAGGCGAGCCAGCCTCGACCACGCTTGGTCCAGAAGTTGATGGCTCGTCATCTGCCTTTGCAATGGAGCAGCCACCCGTATCCTCTTCCCACATCCGCCGAGCCTCAGCCCCTCCCTCCTGTGGTGTCCTGTCTTGAGGCGTGTCCTCGTGTGCCCCCCAAATGGGGGTGTGGGACATGTCCAGCGTACGGCAAACAGGTTCACTGCCGTTCCCTGAGCCATCACCAGCGTGTTCGGGGGTGTTGTCGTCGCCTTCAGGTTTGATCCGAGGGTCTGTGGCCAAAGGTTTGAGATCGCTTGGGGGACTTGGTTCCCTCTGAGACGACGGCCCGGCCGCGGGCGTGGTCGGGCTCGAGGATACGTTGAGGCTTGATTTCCGTGAAGCCATCTGTCCCAGCCGACGGTGCTGAGGAGTGGGCGTGCCTCGCGACGAACCGTAAGGAGGCGTCCGCAATTTGTCTGCCTCGTTGGGGATGGATGGGGCACGGGACGGCATACGTTTCTGGAAGTGCATTGGGTGGGGGAACAAGTTGCTGCGGCGAGCCGAGGACGCGTAACCCTCAGCTTCGGAGTCAAGGCATTCGTCAGCAGAGGCAACGTCAGGGCTGTTGGGGACCGTCATGTCGGTGGCGACGGAACTGGCGATGGAACTGGCGACAGAAAAATCCGTGTTGGTTCGTTGGATGTTAAAGTCGGAGAGACAACTCTCGGCGGTGTCTCGCCTTTCAAGACGAGGATCGTCGGTCATATCTTTGTCTCTCCTGACAGGAGACGCGAGCCCCTGAAGACCAACTCGCATGGTACCTGGCGGAGGCGGCTCCATTGCGGCGCCCTCGTTGCGGCCATCGCGCCTTTGTTGTGCGGCCTCCGCCCCGTGCCCGGTCGCAGCGGGCGTTGTTGTGGAGGGGTGCTCCATGGAGAGTGTTGGTGAGGGTGAGGGAGCGCACCTTGCGCAAGGCGGGATCCGGCGTGTTGATCCTTGGGTGGCAGAATGCCCAACCCTTGCACAAGTACTGCCAGCGACTTGATTGAGACTTGCTGGGTCTGCCAACTGCTGGACAAAGGCGGGGCGGGGACGGGTTCGGCCATGGGCTTGGTGTGAATGTGATATAACTACCACGGCAGCGCAGCCAGTGCGCGAACCAACCGCTGTCACAGCTTCGTCAAGCGCACCATGACCCGTCCACGGCCCAAGGCTGGCGCAAGGGATGTTGGGGCTGTTGGTGGGCTGCCGCGGGGGCTGTCTCAGCGGGGCGGCTTTTGGCCCAGCTCCTGCACAATGCGTCAGGCTATTGGGTGTCGAGGTTGCACCCTGCCCTGCAAGGCGGCGGCGGTGCTGGGCCTTGCAGCCGATGTTGGTTCAGGCTCGTCCGGGTTGGTTCCAGCAGCATGGAATCGTGGCCCACGATTGGTTCGGGGGTTGAGACTCAGGAGCACCAGCTCCAAACTGCCGCCTGCCGCCCTTCCAAACTGAGTCTCGTCGTTGGGCAGCCGCCCCAAGACTGGGAAACAAGGGGCCTTGCGTCGTGAGGCAGACAGCCCCGCCAAGGCAGGGTATCCGCCCGTTCAGCATTTCACGAAGGGAAGTTCATGCGTGTGGTGTCTGAAGCAAGGGGCAGTTAGTAGTCGTCGCGCTCCATTCACTTCCAGGATGAGAGGCGTCTGATTCTGGAGATGGCATGGTCAAGGAAGGTTGCTGATCCTCGCTGCCTATTTGGACCCGCTGAGAGCAGAGCTGGAGAGGAGCTGGGAAGGTAACCACACTGAAGTGGGGCCTTGAGTAATGGGTGGCTGCCTGGCTGAGCCTGGGAGTGTTTTTTGAGCGACACATTGACTGTTTCTGTCACATCTGTGGCGACGGGGTAACTGAGCTCGCTGCATTGTCCACCTTGCTCAGCCACATTTCTTCGACGATGGTGAGGTGCCATCAGCGCCACGCCCTTGCCCTGTGGCGCCGGCGCCGTGGCCAACATCGCCAGCTGCGAGAGGACTCAAACCAACCCAAAGAGTAACGACAGAGGTCCCATCGATCGCCGCACCTCCCTCCCGAAACCCTCTAGATGCGGAACGCGATGATCTCCCGTTATTTCTCGACCTCAAGCCTGCATTTTCCGCCGTCTTGACTGCTTGGTCAATCGACGCCAAGTGCAACAATGCGGCTGTCCGTGGTGCTTTGTGCTCCTCAAGCCTTCCGCTTTCGATGGCCGCCGTCCTTGAGACCAGCCATCTGATGCGACAAGCTGTCCTGCTCATGTCTTTGGGCAATCTCGGTTGTCCTCAAAGAGCACCCGCGGGTCTGTTGGCCTACAGATACACGAGGCTGCTCTCGGCTGGCCCCCTCCTCTGCGTGGATTGAGCCCTGCGGCCAGGACTTTGCGCGGGCCCCTCGAATTGCGCTCGTGTTGCTTGCCGCTCGCCGTACAGACCTGAGGTGGGGCGCCAAGTGGGCAGAGCTTTGCTCCGCAACAGAGGTACCTTCCCCCAGCTCTGGCTCTGCCGCGCAAACAGCAACCTCGAACGACCTAACATCAGGAAGCCAGCCATCTTTTGAATTTTTGACCCGTCAACACCAACAATCGCGTTCCAAGCATCATCCAACAAATCATCCCCAACCCTCACCACATCGTCGCGAGTTACCCAAAGACGCGTCATTAGCATCGCCTCCGCATATCACGCAAGGTCATTTTACCAATACGCCTTTTCCCTCCATTTTTCGGCTCCCGACGCCCCGCGCATCCGCGTGCATCTCATCGCAACAACAATGGCCGGCGGAAAGGGAAAGTCGTCGGGCGGCAAGAGCTCCGGCGGTAAGACTTCTGGGGTTGACGGCCCCAAGAAGCAGCAGAGCCATTCGGCGCGCGCCGGTCTGCAGGTACGTTTAGTTGCTGATGCTGGCGTCTCTTTTTGTCTCCGCATTCACCTCCTCGTCGTCGCCGCGCCCGAGCGCATCACTGTTGCTTGGATACACCCCCGCCATGACGCGCTCGTTCCAAACATTCCTGAGCAACCTGGTGTTGTCCGACCACGACATCAAGATTCCTATCAACTTCTGCCCCTCGAACAAGGGCACTGCCAACACACATCACGTCGATTGTGGCGATCTGCTCGTACCCAGCAGTGCAAGATGGCTGAGGAGCCCCGCACCGGACTGCTGCCTTTGGACGCGTTGCCAGAGCTGCTTTGTATCTCACATCGTCGCTAATCTATCGCATTCCAGTTCCCCTGCGGCCGTGTCAAACGCTTCCTGAAGCAAAACACACAGAACAAGATGCGCGTCGGCGCCAAGGCAGCTGTTTACGTCACTGCTGTGCTGGAGTACCTTACTGCTGAGGTGCTTGAACTTGCGGGGGTGAGTTTGGTCTCCGGCGCTGCATTCCCAGCGAGCTCACCGGTCCCCTCGTTATTTCCTTGCCCCTTCCATCGCCGCGCGCCGTACGACTAACCCGGTACTCCCGCCACAGAATGCTGCCAAGGACCTGAAGGTCAAGCGTATCACACCCCGCCATCTCCAGCTCGCCATCCGCGGCGACGAAGAACTGGATACCTTGATCCGCGCCACCATCGCTTTTGGAGGTGTCCTCCCGCACATCAACCGCGCCCTTCTCCTCAAGGTCGAACAGAAGAAGAAAGCCAAGGCCGCCGAGGCGTAAAGCACGAGATATGTTTTGGGCGCGCAGAAAGACGGGAGCAGATATGGTTGGCAGGGCGGTTTTGGCACTCATTTTTCTACTTCTTTGCAACACTATGCCCGACTGCCTTCGGACATCGTCTCCTCTTGTGCCGAAGCTCGATTTTCAGCCAGGCCCACCGGAGAAAGGTGGTTTGCCGCGGTTGGGCAACCTTATACGACACCTCCGGCGCACATTCACAGCGATGCAGAAGGGGTGTTTGGGGACAGAGACAGCTGGCGTTGGTCTGGGCTGTGGTACAGGCAAATGAGCTGGTGTTGTAGCCGTGGGCTTCCCTCTGGTTCACTACGATGGGTTCTGATAATTGTAACAACACAGTAGTTGTGTTTTTCTTGGGTTTGTGGGTGGGCAAGGGTCATGGTTGACGCGTTTGGAGAGCTGCGTGCCTCGTTCATCCGGAGCTAAAGTCCCGCTCCAGGGCTGCTTGGTGGGATGGCGAGGTGTGCATGATACCTTGGCACTTTTCCTTAGCTACTGAATGAGGATAACGCAGGGCAAGGGGCACTTGAGATGGTTGACAACAGAATGCAGTTATTCTCCTACTCCGCATTGATGCCTTGCGCATGTGCAGTGATCTATGTTAACCATGCAAGCTCGCCTGCAGAGTGAGGCTTCTTGCACACCCCAAAGCCTTGAGCTCGCATACCACCCCCACCCCCTGATTATTGCAGGGTAAGTAATTGTCGCCTCGGGGAGGGCGTTGATGGTTGACCGTCTTGCTTAGTGCCACCCGAGTATGAACTGGGTTCGTCGCGCCGGTCATCTTCCGGTGACGAGTCTCCGTTGACTGTAATTACCTACCAATTGTTGCACCGCACTTCACACACTACGAGGTAAATGCTGCTTTTTGGGGTTCCATCTGTTGAGCTAGACCCGAGGATCGCTGGATTCGGAGTGTCGAAGCCGACTACTCCTACGCACTCCATTGGTCCTCTCAGGCGGCAGCAGGTCTTTTTTCTTCTTCTTCTTTGGCCTCGGTTGGCTGTCGTCAAAACCCTGGCGGGAAGGACGTTTTCGCTTGGCCGCCGGTTGAATTCTACCCTCAACCCAGGCAGTGTGTACTGTGTGAAGGCACTCGGATGGAAAGTCGCAGTGAACCTGGCACCTGTGCTTTCCTTGAACGTACATTCTCTCCTTGCGGCGGCTCACCTCTTCGCTTTCTGCCTCGGGCAATGGCTGCCACACTCGGCTCTGGGTCACCCGACCGTCTCTCATGGGGCTCTCTGTGGTTAGAGCCCAGGTTGCGAAAGTGTCATGGTCCGCGACCCTTGTAGTATTGGCTTGCTTCCTCTCCCGCGGCTCCGTCGTATCCTCACAGTGTGCCGCTGCAGCGTTGGATGTCTCCGAGGCTGTCGTATCAACTCGGCCAGCAGTGACAAAACGACGGTATGCGCCCCAGGCTGCCCAGCCGGTGTAATCAAACCTTGATGTGCAAGGCTTGCCGCGATTTTCCTCTGTCTTGGTCGTGCAGAGCTGGTGGCTGCAGTACAGACATCGCTGGGTGCATGAGAGGGGAAACTTGGAGCGGCACATGTGGCACTTCCAGGTCCATGCATGTGGGATCCGAGGAGGTTGTGGTAGTGGCGACGTTATTGGTGGTGTCTCGTGCCCCTGGGGAGGCCTTGATCTTGGATTCAAGTCCATGGTAGAGCTGTGAGCACTGAAAATCTTCCGAGTGTACTAATAAAAAGGAGGAAATCAAAATGATCGTGCTGTCAAAGTGACCGAAGCTCGGGTCATTGGCACTACAGACCAGGCAGAAGCTCGACTTTATCTTGGTCAGGATGTTGGTAGGCTCGTGAACAAGGCGAAGAATGGGACAATGATGAATCTGCAATTCTTTCTTCTCTTGGTTTGAAACACCACTGGTCTTGGGTTCCGCCTAGATGGCCGCCCTTTGTCACGTTCATGTCCGATTGCGCAATAAAGGGTTCTCCAAAGCCAACAATAGAAACCTAAGACCCTTACAGAGACATCAAAGGAACCGTGGACCTGAAGCGGAGCCGGGCTTCTCTGGCGCCGAAGGCCGAAACGAAACAGCTCTGAAGAAGGGAGCCGGGCCTGACTTCGATCATTCTTTTTGCGTAGTCACTCAGATTTAACAACGAAACCAACCCGCGGCGTCCCTATCGATGAGTAGCGAAACCAACACGGAAAGAGCGGACACGTTCTGTCGGTATCACAGAGAAACGCAATGTCTTGGAACTAGAGTAACACCGCGATGAGACGGAGGCCTTGAGCCTGTGATCGGGTTCAATCCAGCCCGGCGAGCAGATACGGTAGTTCACTGCGCGTGTAGAGAACAGGATGCGCTTCAGGGGTCCGTGCTACAAAGGGTTCTGCTGAGAGCAATTCAAGGTTGTTAGCGATCGTCTTGCATCAGCTGCCATCTGTGAGATGCGGTGCCGAGGGGGAAGCACATGATGCTGAACACTGGATCAGCTGCCCCCCTGTCTTGTCTTTTGCATCACCCAACTCCCTCACGTTCTCAGCTGCCTCACGTACCCTCTCTGCACCCATCCACAAGTGAACCCCCTTCCAGCCTCGACTGGGCCAATTCCAAGCCGTCCCCGTTTGTGGCCCGTGCCGCGATGTCAAAGCGAGGTCCCGAAATACGCCGAAAACCAGCGTGCATGTAACGTAGCTACCTAGTCGCGGTGTGTTGATTTTACCGTGTAAAAGGCAGAGGCAAAGCGGCCTGTGTGGACCAAGGGTGCGCCGGATTCGCCACAGCTTGAGGGACAACGACATCGAGCAGAGAGACTTTGAGCGAGATCATTGGAAGCGGCAACTTTCCAATTGAACTGGAGATGGGCCACCAAAATCTGAGATTGCTGCAGAAGCGGCTTGGCCCCTCCTTGTCTGGGCTAGCGCTGGTGGGCCAACGAGCGACAGGCGGCTGCGGGACTCGTCCCGCAAGCACATCTTTGACCCTTTTAGGCGCTCGGGAATTTTTTGGCCATGTCCAAGCAACGGTAGCAACAGCCAAAACAACAACAACAATACACTTCTTCTTCTGTGCAGCAAGATTGCTCCGCTGCGGAGTGTTTGTTGTCTGGGAAAGTTACCGTTGGAACGGCAACTTTTTGCTTTTTCTTTGCTTTGTTTTTATTGAGGGATTGGATTATCGCAGCCCGTGGGAAGCAGCGATAAGGCCCGCTTCCCCGTTGCCCCGGGCTGGGCGAGGACGCAGCAAAGTGCGCGAGTGCGTTGGCTGTGGATCTCGCACACAAAAAAGAGGTCGCTAGCATCAGCAGACCGCCCTCCGCTTCAGCTTGACAGGCACACTGCCAGTCCTCTTTCTCCGCGCCCGCGTGCCTCCTCTCCCAACACAAGTCTCCCATCCTCCAGTGTCAGACTCGCGGGGGGCTCTGCGCACCCCCTAACGACATCCACGAAGCTGCAGGACGACGTGATGATTTAGAGACATTTGATACGCACCTGTTCAGCCTTCTATTTTCCCCCCCAACGTCTCCGCTCCTCCTGGAGACGTCCCGGTGTTGCACTGTGGAGAGTCCTGCTGTTCGTCCCTTTTTTTTTTTCTCCATCGACGCCTGCAACCCGATTCTGCATCATCGAAAAATCACGCCCCTCTCCACCCGAAGACTCTGCACTTCGACTATCCTCGGCGAGAGGCGGCGCCGACCACGAGACCTTGGAAGCTGCTTTTGGTTTCGACCCTGCTCGAGGCCAGCCTGCGTCCTGACAAGGAGCCTTGATCCGCCCGCGCTGCACCACGGACCCCGTCCAACCCCTTTCCCGTCAAAGGGCCTCTTTGGTTTGCTGGATCTAGATGCCGGCTGCCTCGAACCTCGATAAGCCCCAAACATGAACCAACAGCCCGATCTCTACTTCCCCGCGTATGCGATGAACAACGCCAGCCGCTCTCCCCGTTCCTCGAGGCCGGGTTACAACACGACCACCGGCCACCCCGGCCTCAATCGTCTCGACCAGCGCCAGATGGACCCTGTGGGTCAAGCTCCCACCGCCCTCTTTGCGGCCGACGACCGCTTTGGCTCGTACGACAGCAATGCTTTCAGACACAACCGGATGCAGCCCTCGCCGGGTTTTGCTGCAGACAATTTCATGGGAAATGCGCAAGCATGGGCCTACAACTCGGGCGCAAGCACCGTGACCGGTGCCCTTGGCGAGGGTCGGCTTCGTCAGGGAGCTCGTAGAGCAATCCCCCAGGTTAGTAGTCCCCCCTTGCTGCACTCACTTCCGCTTCTCCTTGCTTCTGCAAACTGGGCCCCTTGGCTGACTTGTTGCTTACAGGAGTGGACCATGTCGGAGCAACCCGGTCTCGGGAATCAGCCCCCACCCCACGTCCCTTCGCCTCAATATCCTGCAGTTGCCAGCTTTAACCCGCCCATGAACCTCATGAATGGCGACGGTGCCTTTCCCGGCGAGCGCCACGGCTACCCGGCTAACATGTACGACCCCCGACATGACGCCAAGGCGCTGGGCAACGATCTGATTCCGACGGCCATCGTCATCAAGAATATCCCGTTCAATGTGAGGAAGGAGATGCTCACTTCCATCATGTCCGACCTGGGCCTGCCCCAGCCGTATGCATTCAACTACCACTTTGACAACGGCATATTCCGCGGCCTGGCCTTCGCCAACTTCCAGAATCCCGTCGACACCCAGACCGTCATTGAGCAGTTGAACGGCTATGAGGTTCAGGGCAGGAAGCTGAGGGTTGAGTACAAGAAGATGCTGCCCGAGCACGAAAGAGAGAGGATCGAGCGGGAGAAGCGGGAGAAGCGCGGCCAGCTTGAGGAGCAGCACCAGCCCCTGACTCTGCACCATCAATCCTCGATGCATTCGCTGAACGCAGCACACACCTCGAGGTCTCGCAACTCGCCGCTGCGTAAGTCATCTACGGGAGCTCGTACGAAATCTGCGGCTACTGATCAGCATGCCACGGCAGGGGATGTGGATCTCAACAACCCGGACACTTTGAGCTTCTACACCGAGTTGATGCTCTTCAAAAGCGACCCGAGCCGTGAGATCATTGTCTTCCCCAGCACCATCACGCCCCAGCAGCGGCGAACCGTCCACATCCTGGCGCACAACATGAACCTTGAGCACCGTTCTGTGGGCGAAGGTCAGCATAGGCAAATCCATGTCATCAAGGACACCGGAGCCGCGCCAGCCATCCACATGCCACCGGGCGTTTCCGCTGATGCTCATCGCCGGGGCTTGAGCCGTGCCGCCACCATCGACTTTGCCGAAACACGGGGTAACGCAACCGGGCAGTATAATACTCTCGGCAGGCAAGGCCGCCACGGCCCCACCTTGGAACTTCCCGACAGCCCTGATGGGGGCTTGAATGCGTTGCGCGGTGTCAAGTCGTTCGCCGATCTTCGATCCTACACCCCGAGCCCATCCCTTTCCACTGCATCGGGCTACCCGCAGGGCAGCTCTGTCCACGCCCCAAACGTCGCCCAGTTTGGCGAGTACAGCGCCAACATCGGCCAGCCCAGCGCCTTGACAACTCCAACTACTCCGGGGACGACCTCGAATAATGATCCGTCCATGCTAATCGGGGAGATGAATGCTCTCGCATTGACCGAATACGGTAGCGGCAACCGGCTTCGTCCTCGGGAGACCCCCGGTGCAATCGGTAGCCAACGACCCGGCTTGAACGGATCCAGCACCCGCAGCGTTCCCGAGCGCCAGCCCCATGGGCCTAGCGGCGATTGGGGTGAGAAAATTGGCTTTGGAGGACGTGGCCGGACCAATGGCCATATTCAGCGCGGCAGTGGTATGTGACCGGGCTTCTCCCATCTCTGAAGCGACAACAAACTGACAGAAGCTGGCCCCAGACTCGTCTGACAACGGGGTGCGCACAACATCTTCCTCGGCGTCGAGATTCCAGTAGGGTGGGTTTACGCCGCACTCCGCCCTGCAGCGACGAGCTTGGGTGAAGACGACACTCGCAATTCGAATGGGCCAAGGTCGACGGCGCTTCGAGAGTCTTGTTGCCATGTTTGCCCTTCTCTGCGAGGCGACCATTGCTGTTACATTGGGCTCGCATGCTGGGAACTCGCCGCAGATTTCACTGCAACCATCCGGCGTACCATCCGGCCTCGTTCCTCCTCCGCCCCGCACTCCTCCACGTGGCTGGTGCGCAGTCGACCTGCACCTGACAGGGGACCACTCCGGCTTTTTCCCCTTACGCAATCCTCCGCCCCCGATCATAGACGATTTGTAATATTCTTGTTCTTTTCCAAGGCAATCGGCGTTTCGGTCTTGGTCCGTTTCCCCTCGATGGACAGGGCATCGGTTCCTGTTTCCTGGGTGCAGAGTGAGGAGATCTCCAACGAGGTCCTACCCGTCGCCGTTCTTTCCGACCTTTTTATAACCTCCTCGATGACGACGATGACTGGATGGCAACAAAAGAAATGGATGGGGATGAAGGACTTGGGTATACACAGACTTTCTACACCTCGCATGGGCGACCATGTACCCCCGCAGTCTGATGGGATTTCGACAAAGGCCCTGCCAACAACTCGGACCGAGGGCACCACCACATGGTTAAGTTGTTGCCAGCCCTTTCGCGCCTCATCTTGGACCTGGCCAACGGTCCGTCGCGCGCGGCAAGGCCGCGAGCCTTCGCCAGAACTTGCCAGGCTTTATGAATGTTTACGGTGTTACGATGTCACGTCCTAGATGGCTATGACAACCTCCCTCTTGGTGGGCTTCGACACGTCTGCCACGCCGCCCCAGAGGGAGTAAAAAAGAAGACGCAACGGCAATGAAGAAACTCTCCTCTAATACCGCCACTCTCCCAAAACCTCTCGATGCAGCTTTTCGTTTGCACAAGGGATGCGCCGACAGTTCCTGGTCATCTGTGAACGAGGGAAATACCGGCAGGGCGCGCGCGGTGGACGACTAATTCATGGAAGAAGATACAAAAGTTTTTTGTCTTGGTGGACCTCCGCCACTCGGGTTGCATTTGGATGGCTGTCTGCGCCGGCGTGTCCGGACTGCGCTCCAACTTTAATACATTTTCTGTTGTCTTTTGGGTATCTGACTTTTCCCTGTGGACCGGGTTCTGTCGACGTCTAGCTTCTAGTGCTTTCAAGGGGCGTGCGTGTATTGTTCTGCGCTGTGCTGCTGAAGGTATTTTTCCGTTCTCAATGCCGTCTCTTGCCCAACTTGGACGACCAGGCGCACTGGGTTCCCCATGGTGATTCTCTTTTTGACTCGGCGCGTCTGGCAGTGCTTCTTTAACAAGCGATCAGCAATCGACCATTGCGATGGATATCGGTGGTAAAGAGGGTTGTCAAGGAGGTGGTTGAGTGGGGGGTTGAGAGGAGTTCCAAGGCTAATCATGTCGAAAGGGGCAGAATGACGGACTGTGTTTGTTTTGCCATGTCTGGTAGAGATGACAAGGGCAGGGTTTGGGTAACGGAATTCGCATTTCATATCTCTGCGGACCAGAGGCTCGCTCACCAGGATAGATTCTGGTGCGTGATGCCGCAGTGGCTTAGGACTCTCCTCGATGTGCCCTTTCCATACTTTGCATAACTCTATACGTGCTTGCCACCAACTACTGGAGGAGCTCCTCCTTCCCTTCAGCCTCGAGCGTGTCATGTACCGCCTTTAGGACAAGTTGATGAAGGCTCCTCGGTGCGGCCACAAAGCCAAAGTTGGCTTCGAGCTTCCTTCCCGCAGTCAGGTCGATCTCCTTACCGTGCACGTCGGTGATCATGCCACCGACTTCCTCAAACAAAAGCATAGCTCCGGCATGGTCCCAAATCTTTGCATACCGGTCCCTCTTCTTATACACCCAGACGGTCATATTGGCGGCGCCGACTGCCATCACGGCCCATCTCGGGACCCAGCCAAGGAGATCGCAGCCGGGAAACGGCACGCGCAGCTGTTCTGCCACCCCCTTGTGCACGACGTCCACGCCGGAGTCGAGCAGAGCCCAGCAGGTGACGGAGCGGAGGTCCTCGGGTGATGTGGCGTCATCTGCGTGCCGGGGCAGCCTCCGAGCGGCCGGTGGCCCGCCAGATTCCGCAAGCAGCGGCCGGATATAGGCTCCATGTCCCCGGACCGCGTACAGAATTGTTCCCCTCCCGGTCGGATCGACGGTATTGTCGACCACCGGTGCCGTGACATCGACTGAGAGGAGGGGGAGAGCCACAACACTCAGGACCTGACGCCCTCCCTCAAGGAGGGCGATGTTGATGGCATACTGCTCATGGCGAATGAAGGTTTTTGTGCCGTCGATGGGGTCAAATACCCAAATCCTCCTCGTGCCCGTGCCGGGTGCGAGTGTGGCGCAAGAATCAATGACACGGCAGAGGTCGTCGGCGTCGCGGAACAGGGTGTTGCCAGCGCATTGCGCGACGACGGCGAGCACGCGAGACAGAAGCTTGGGGTTTTGCCTCAGCTCGTCGGCCGACTCCTCGCCGATGAAGCCGTCCTCTGGAAAGGTGTTGCCGAGTGTGCGGGTGAGCAAGGCCTGGATGGCAAAGTCGGCGACGGTAACGGGACTCAGGTCGTCCTTGACAAGGTCGAAGCTCCCCTCCGTGGCAGCGGCCTGGGCAGTTGCAAGCACCTCGCGGCTAACACGAGCAGCTGTCTGGGCCACGTCGATGGCTGCCTCTAGCTCCCGGCGGTACGTGCTGTCCATGATGTTCCAGAGTGGCTTCTGGGTGTCCCTTGGCGTCCCTTGGTCCCGATACCGGAGGCAGTATTAGCAATTACTGTTGAATAATATCAACGTAAATGGAACAGTGGATGGCCGATGATGGGTGATCTGGAAAGGAGTTGCCCGTCGATTGACAGGATCGCGTTGCGGTGGATTTCGATTGTCTTGGTGAACTAGGACTCGGACTGGGAACCCCAACGATGTGAACAGGGCCGTGTTTCCTGTCAGTCGCCTGCTCGGAAAGCTCCAAGCACCCTGCAGCTCCGCAATGGGACCCACTCGAAAACACGAGGGTGCTTGGGATGAAACCATCAAGACCTCCCGTCTCACTCGTCATCATCATCGAAATTCGATGGTTAGATCTGACGATTGTTTCCTGACTTCCTATTCCCGAAGCTGACCATCGCCGCAAGAAGTGAATGAACGACAGCCAATAGGAGATATCTTCCGTACCTGGTATCCTGTGATCAGGGGACGTTGTGCGTTAACCTGGTTCTTGGTGCTCTGACCAGTCCTTTGTTCTGGGTAAGGTAGATATTTTGGTGCCTAGAGCGTCAACGATGGCAGAACCAAGGGATTCAGAGATTACGCCAGATGCTGGTTTGCTCTCTTGTTTGTTTACCCACGAGACCTCCCTTCCGTATCACTCGATAGATGCCAAGACCCAAGTCGTTGAGTTCCTCTTTGGATTGTTCCTCTCAAACACACATTGAGGAAAAATAGGGAACTGACCGAAGCGGGGTGGGGGAGGGGGGGGTGAAAGGGGAGTCTCACACCCGATAGAATACTTCCCACTACAGGTACAAGGAACCAAGGCTCGCCGGAGGGCAACAAAAGCACAAGGTATTCGAATGACAACAAGAACGGGTCTTGTTGGGAACACCGACACGACTGTTCCCAGTACAAACAGGGGTTTTGCATGACGGTGCTTTCTGAGCTTGCCACTGTAGCACAATCAACGGTGCCATGCTGTTGACAGAGAAACTAGCGTGAATCCTCGCACAGTAACACCAGCGCAAGTTTCTCGTGGTGTGTCGGTCCCTCCGTGCCCAAAGCCGGGCTTGAAACGTCCGAGAACACGGTGGGAGGAGACTGACGCTTGACGGGACCTTGACAGCTTGGCTGTGGAGGAGAGGGAGGGGGGCGGCGTGGTTATTACGTGTGAAGAATCGAGCATCATCCACGCCTCGCTCCCAAGAATGGACGCTCGCGAGTGCCGGCCCTGAATCCTGCGAGCGGAGTTGATATATTGCGCTGACACGGAAAGGGTGCGTGCTGCAGACACCGTCCCGTCGCTCGTCACAACGGCAGTGCTGTCATGAAGGGGAGAGAGCGACGTTCTGAAGAAGTCTGGAGAGGGTACCAAGGCAGGGTTGAAATGAATCTGTCTCCTTCTGGTCCAACCTCCCCTGGCCGCAGAGCCGGCAGATCTCTGAGAGCTGGTACACGTACGTACTTCTCCACCCTGACGATCTCTGGGGCTGCCCAAGATTGGAGTGTTTGTTGCGTGCGTTTCAAGAATGATGCAATCAAGCTTCAGCAAAATCAGAGGTTCGGCATCAAGGTCAAGAAAGCTGATGAGGACACCTCAAACGCATCCCATCAGTGACGCGCCCCTCACCCCTGGCAAAACTCATCTGCGCTCCAGAATCATCTCGGTCCGTCTCAGATGATCTTGATGCTCAATCTCGGGACTCGTCAATGGTAGGCTGCCATTGCCATGTTGGGGGATGCCACTTAGTTGGGCGGCTCGGCATCTGGACTTAGTCGTCCCGGATTGCAGGTCTGTGGTGTTGGTGTTTGGTCTCGGATCTCGGTTGACGGCCTCTCACTCATGCTGCCATGCTGCCATGCTGCCGTGCTGCCATGCTGCCGTGCTGCCATGCTGCTGTGTTGCCACTTTGCCGCCGTGAGCGCCACCTTGGTTGATTGGGCATGTTCTGGAAAGGCCCGAAGCGGGTGGGGGGAATAGCCAACACCAAACACTCTCTTAGATGACCGCGGGCCCCATGCTTGAGCATGGCCGTAGGGGACCCCAAAGACGGACCAACGTAACGCAACGCAACGCTCCTCGGCAACCCCAGACCGCCCCAGATTCCCAGAGAAGCCCCTGGGCGGGTGGAACATTCTTCTCCACGTTCCGGAACTACCAATAATAGCTGGCTCGGCGGCTGTCTATACGTCACTTGGCCGGGCTTTGCCGCTGCCACTTCATTAATCAACCATGTGCTCCACTGCGCGCTCTGCACTCTCTGCACGCGAGGCAGGCGGCGAACGAGGGGGCGTGACCTTGGGCAATAATGGGCATATTGGGGGTCTGGGGTGGGATGGGGCTGCTTTTACCCGGGGGCTCAATCACAGGGAGTGTACCTCGTTCGCGCCGGGCAGGGCAAGCTGCCTCTTCCGGAGTTCCGGCAATTGTCCACAGGTGCGGCAGGAGGCGGCCAATAAAGGCTGGGACACGCTCAACACCAATCGTTGATATTATACCCAAATGAGAGAAGACGTTCGAACTTGTTCCGTAGCATCGGCAGTTGCCAGTTGCTGGCGCGCCTGAAAGATTTGCACATGGCTCAACCGGGTCATCGCCTTCCATGGGGCTGGGCAAGGGGAAAGGGGGAGATGGAGAGGCGGACGAGGCGAGGCCGACATGTATAAGTGCCCTGGTACGACGAAGATGCCTTGTCTTTGTCTAGTTCTCGACGCCCTTTTCTTCCCTTGACCTCGCCGACCTTCAAGCGTCTTTGCCTTCTTCGTTCTCCCTCCGCAAGGAAACAGCTTGCCTGAAAAGCGCCAGACTATCTCATCCACGGAGGGCGAGAGAGTTCGAGAGACAAGAATCAAAAAGAGCAAGTCACACAGGAGAGATCAAGATGCATCAGTGGGCTTCCCTCGCCGCGGCCGTTGCGCTGCTAGCCAACGGCGCTGTTGCGCAGAACATGCTGCGGTTCGCGTGCTCTCAGCTGGTCGTCGACCGCGTCGACCCCTTGGTCAACCCCGGCATCCGCTACACCCCTCATCTTCACCAGATCGTGGGCGGCAACTCGTTCAACCTGACCATGACGCCCGTCGAGTACGACCTCGCCAAGCGGTCCAGCTGCACGTCGTGCAGCTTCACCCAGGACAAGTCCAACTACTGGACTGCCGTCATGTTCTTCAAGGCAAAGAACGGCACCTACCAGCGTGTCCCCCAGGTCGGCAACGGCGGCCCCCAGGGCAGGCTCGAGAACAAGGGTGGTCTCGATGTCTACTATATTCCCAGCGGCAAGGTCACCGCTTTCAAGCCTGTGAGTTTGGACCCGTGTTCCCGCCGATGAGACTTCGGCAGCTGACAGATCCCCCTTCTCCAGGGCTTCCGCATGCTTGCCGGCAATGCGGCCAACACCGACGACAACCAGGTTTCCAAGGGCAACATCTGCCATCGTTGCTGGACGTCGACTAACGACAACAACTTTGTGGGTGGTGCCCCTTGCACCGGCTCCGACACCGTCGGGATCCCGCAGGACACCAAGTGCAAGATGATCCGCCAGACCATCATCTTCCCCACGTATGTTCTCCTCCCTTGTGTAGCCCAACCTGTGCCTCTCCCTTCCGATATGGTGTGATATGCTGACCCCGCGGAAACAAATCAGATGCTGGGACGGCAAGAACTTGGACTCGCCGGACCACAAGTCCCATGTCGCGTACGGCCAGGGCTCTGGTGCCAACGGCGGCGGCAACTGCCCGAGCAGCCACCCCGTCAAGCTTCCGCAGGTCATGTACGAGTTGATGTGGAACGTGACAAACTTCGCCGACAAGAGCATCTGGCCCGACTCTGGCCCGGCCTTCATGTACAGCATGAACCTCGGGTACGTTTCAAGATCTTGTTTCTGGCGAACGGGGCCATGGTAACGAAGCTAACCGATGGGGTAGTGGCTCCGCCGCTCACGGTGATTACGTCTTTGGCTGGGAGGGCGATAGCCTGCAGAAGGCCATGGACAAGGGCTGCAACCTCAACCGCGACTGCCCAGCGGCCGGCCTCACTGCCCAGACCGCCGACAAGTACAACGCGTGCACCATCAAGCAACAAGCGCCCGAGCCCGTGGACGGCTGTAAGTTAAACCCTCTGGTGAGAAGAAGAAGAAGAAAAGGATCAGGACACTAACCGAGTGGCAACAACAAACAGGGCTCAAGGCTATGCCCATGGGCGAGATGGCCATCAAGGCTTAATTTGGCATTTCCTCCTTCTCGCCGTTGCTGGGGACTTGTCTGGGCCAAGCAGGGACTTTTAGAGGAGTTTGTGTCAAGGGCGCCAAAGATTGGAGATCGCCGATTCCCCGCACTGCTGGAGGGAAAGGGGCTGGTTTGGTGTGCCCCCACGGAGTGGCAGAGACACCAAGCACCTGGTGTCGCTGTACCTCTTCTCGGGCTTTTCGCGAATGGGGATTTCCCTTTTCTTGCATGGCGCGTTGCCGCCGCAAGATGGCTTGCAATTATTGTTTCACCGTTGTACTCGAGCCCTCACTTACATCCCCTTGAGTAGTGTCATTATCATCACCACCCATTAGGAAGTTGACTTGGCCAGAACGTGTTACTTTTCCCAACCAGAAGTACTCTATCCAGGGATGAGTGCGCAACCAGTTGCTCTCCAGGGTTTGGACAAGCCCAGGGTTCGTTGTTCCTCCGCTGGGCCCAACACCATATTGGCCAAGCATGGGATATTTTAGTGTGCCTCCACGTCTATAAGGTATGCCACGTTCAGATTTGCATCCCCTGAACGTTCCTCGCCTGTCACCCCGCCGCGCCTGACCCACGTATGACTATGCGGCACCTCTTGTGGTGGGAAGAATCATTGGCTAGAGCAAAATGCAACCCAGTCATGTCGCTCGATAGTCACCATGCTTGGGAGCATGCCACGTGCGGGAAGTTGGGCCGAAAAGATCGGCGTGTCCGTGGTGGCGCGTCCCTCCCCGGTGCCTCAGGGGTAACCATTCCTTTCTGCCTAAAACCATCCCACGGCCACCCGCGAAGAGATCATCGAGCTTGGCCGCCTCGGCGCGGATGTCGATCATGGAGCATGTGTCTTGCCCGGCGTGCCGGGCTAATCTGAGAGGCCGGCACCGGAGTCCCAGGGTTGAGACGCTCTGTGACAGCCTGGCTCAGCCTGGTTAACCGGTGCAGCCCAAGACTTCCCGGATGATGTTGCAAAAACCCGCCACATCCTGGATGATACACGGGTCGTAAGGTGACATTATTGCTGCGAGTGTCACTCGCCTTTGAACTCTGCTACACAACTCTGGACAAATGAAGCCGGGCCTACCCACATACAATCCGTGTTTCTATCCCGACATGGTGGACCGGCCAACCGACCCTTCGGCCCAAGACAATTGCCCTTGACAAACAAACTGATACCTGGAAGCTGTGAACAGGGTCTGGGCCGCAGGCAGAGCGAGGGACTTCGTCAACTACCAGCCCCAGAGAAATCAAAAGGCAACCCCCGAAATGCCTCGCCCGACAGTCTTGAAGCCATAACTCATCCACTGGCCGTCGCTGCCCAACGTGTCGAACCGGCTCACACCGCTCTCGGACCCGTCGAGACTCGTCCCAAAACTGCTGAAGTAAAAACCAACGATGACAACGAGGTAGCTGAGCAACAGGATGCTGCCCTTGAAGTAGTTGCTTTTGCCCTCGCCGTACATGTAGCTCAGCAGGAAGACGCACAGAATGACCGTCACCATGTCCCACTGGGGGAAGAGCAGACTAAACGTGTACTTGGCCACATCTTCAGCAGGGACGCCGAGCGGGTTGACGGCCGAGAAGAGCACCAAGGCGGGGACCTGGAGGAGGCAGACCTGCAGAGCATAGGCGGAACCAATCTCCATTGAGAGTGCGATGTTGCCGTTCATGGCAAACGAGATGGCATTTAGGAACTCGGTAGTGTTGGGCACCAACGCAAACAGCGTGATGCCTAGGAACTTCTCGTCAATGTCGAAGCTTTCAAGCACAACATCCACTGTATCGACGAGGATCTCGGCAATGATGGCGTAGAGCACCGTGGCGCCCATTAGAATGATGGAGCTCTTGAGTCGGCTCCAGTTGGGTGCGTCGTGGCCTCCGTGGCCGTCTCCCTGTGCGCCGGCCGGCCCTGCAGCGTCGTCTTGCTCTGGAAAGAGAGCAGCACTGCGGATTGGTCCTGAGCGGCTGGCGGAGCCAGGTGTGTGATGGGCAATCGTCGAGATTGAGGGGTTCGGGCCTCGCCTCGAACCCTGCACATTTCTGGCAGCGACAGTTGCGGCCGTCGCGGCAATCTCGGCGACCTGATGGACGAGATTGCTATTCTCGGCATCGGTGAATCCGGGGATGCTGATGGTGGGAACGGCCGTCTCGGTGGTGCCGGAGCTGGTGGGCTTCGGCGGGACGACATGAGGGGTGCCGTTCACCTCGCTCCCTGGGAGAGGCGTGTTCTGCCGCGTCTCTTCCTCTGGCCGGGGCAACTGGCCGACTTGGCGGAGCGACTGTCCGAGGATGCGCTTGTACAGGTGCGAATCTCGAATGTCGGCGCCGGTGGTGTCACCCAGCGATGCATTGCCAAATGGAGGCCGAGGCGTGGCGTGAGCCATGAGGTGATCTTCGTGCTTCTTCTCCTCGAGTTCGGAATTCCAGATGACGGCGGCATGCGTCCGAAGCGTGAACCAGAGGCCAATGATGTAGGACATGAACAGCATGGTGGCAGCAAGATAACAGTACGGACGCACAGCTTCGAGGTAGAAGCGGTCGTTGATGGCAGGGGTCTGCGAGAAATAGCAGCGCCGGCAATCCCTAAGAGCTCCGCCGCCACTGTTCGGGCGGTCAAAGTTGATGCAGTCCTGGCACGTCAGCTCGTGGGTGCCGTAGATCTGATAGAAGAGGGTCGGGCCAAAAGCGCCAATGACTGCAAAAAGCAGCATGGTCGAAGTGACACCGGCCGACTTGGAGTTGAAGCGTTGCGTCTTGCGCTTGATGGCGCCGAAACACATAGACAAGCCCGGAAGGAAGAGAACACCGGCAAAGATGCTGCCGACAATGCTGCCTTCGACGAGCTGGGCCTTGCCCTGCTGGAGGGCGACGCAGTAGAGGAAGACCTCGACAATGGTAGAGAAGAGCGCGTTGATGGCAGCGCCGAGGCCCATGGACGACTGAGCAGAGATGGAGGCCACGGCTTGGCCGATAAAGTAGGCGAGAGGAATGATGGACAGGAGACCCGAAACGAAGAGGAAGGCGGGAGACGTGAGGACATTCTCCATGTGCAAGAGCCCGTCTAGGACAAGCCAGTCAAAGATGACGAAGAAGACGATGGCCATGAGGTTGATGAGGAAGATGTTGGTGCCGTCAATGGTGTACTTCCAGTACTTGATGCCGACAGCTCGATAGGTGCAGACCAGGATGGAAGAATGGGGCGCTGCGGGGGCCCGAGCAGAGACAATGTCAGACTCGAAGGACAGAGCCAGGGGATGGCGGCGCAGGTGAGAAAACAGGAGCATGGTGACCTTGCCCATGGGGATCGAGAAGACCAGCAACCAGCAGATGGCCGAGACGACAAAGAGGCAGGGCGTGATCAGGAAGTAAAAGAAGGCAAAGAAGATGACACGGCCGATGTTCCACTGCCCGCGCCCGAACAACCTCCGCTTCATCCGGGGCAGGTGGTCGTCGAGTGCGGCCCCACGGCCCCTGCCGAGAAGGCTTTCCGTCTCGTCTGGTTCCGAATCGAGGCTTCTCCTCGACCGCCCAACAATGGAACGATTCCTGTCGGGACCAAAAAAGAGCCGACCGTATTCCAGATCGCCGCTCTGCCACTGTTCATACTCGCTGATGCTTCGGCCCTCGCCCTGGTCCTCGTCCAGATAGGCTTCCTGCTGCTCCAACCGGACAAATTTCCCAAAGGGGTAGAACAAGTAGGCGGCCAACCCCCGCAGGACTCGTCCGTACTCCCTCCCGCCGGGAGCAGAAGCAAAAAGGAAGCAGACGAGGGCTCCAGCGAAGGCGATGAGAGCCATCCACCACCCAAAGGCAAGGGTCCACACCAGGTTGAAGAAGAGCAGCCAGTTGCTGACGTGCCCGCCGGGGGACGAGTGGATATCGCCCTCGGCCGTCTTCTGCACCGAGCGGTTCTTCTTGTACAAAGCTGGCTTCCACAGCCTGATGCCGAAAGGGTGTGTCTGGTTGATGGCTTGCTGGCGGTCCTTGAGGGTGAAGCTCTCGGCATCGCTGATATCCCCATCCTCGTCGACCGGCGTGGTATCGTCGTCCGGTCGCTCATCCCCTGTTGTCTCTGCGCCAACCTCGTCCACTGGAACGGCGTCGGCTGGGTCGGTCCTGTCCTCGAGTCCTTCGCCTTCGGCATCCTCGTCGTCAGGGGAGGAGTGTATCTTTGCGAGGGCAGGCGGGGCGCCGACCCGTCTCCGCAGGGTTGCGGCGTAGTTTTGTTGGCGCTCGGCGGCATCGGCCTCGACCTCGGCAATGCCGTCGTCGGCGGAAAAAACGCCGCCTCGCTGAGGGGCCTGCGCGTTGGAACTGGCGCGGCGTGTCATGGCGGGTTTTCGGGGGCGGGCGCGGCCGCGTTCGGGTCCCAGCAACGGCGACTGGGCAGAGCCTTGGCCGGCCCTTGGGACGAGAAGGTTGGTGGCCGGAGACTGGCCTCCGTCGGAACGGGAAGGATTCCCGGGTATAGGACTGTGCACGAACCCTACCGGAGGCGAAAGAAGCACGTCAGCGGGCAGCTTGATTTCTGCAAGGGCCCAAAACAACAAAACAGTATTGCGCTGCTGGTGCCGGCCTGCTGCACGCATGCCAAGAAGGCACTGCGGAGCAAGCTACACGGTAAAGAGCCAACTGAACCCACCTTCAGGCCGCCTCCGCACAGTATCCGTCGGCTGGAGGCTGTCGAAGCCGCGATCCTCGTCCCGGACGACGGGGCTGGATTGCGAAGGTCGTCGCGCCTCGATCGGCGAGGCGTCACTCGGCGAGCCGCGGTCTGGCCGTGGGGAAGAATCCATGGCGGCGGCAGAGCTGGCGGGAGATGGGCAAAGACGAGACTGTCAATGAATCCGACCTAAAACTCGTGCTTGCTGACTCGTTCTCGTGATGCCGCTGGGAGGCGATGGGGGGAAGGCCGAGAGGGTTCCAGCTTGGAGCGAGCTTGGTGGGACCGACAAACATCAATAGTGAGACATCAACACAAAGCACCAGGATGGTTAAACAGAGCGTCGAATCCAATGCAGTGAAGTAGCGATGGCATGGTAAAGGCACGAGAAAAAAAATGGTGTGCAAGATCGGTCGATCATGGCCGACCGATTTTCGAGGCAAAACAGAAGTCGCGCCCAAATCCTTTTGGGAAGCAGCAGGAATCGGGGGCTGCCGCTCTGCCACAGGCGTCAGCGGCTCAGTTGACGAGAGATCGAGGCTCGAGTGCTTGAGCTCCAGGTCCCCACCCAGATAAGCCGACTATTTCAAGTGTGCCACAGTAACTTACTGGAAAGGGGGAACGGCAAAAAAAAGAAGGGGAAAAAAAAAAGAAAAACTGGGCTCGCGACATCTACATAAATAATAAGATACCTTAGCTCAACCTCAGCAGATGCAACAGGAGCTGCGAACAAGGAAAACTCGCTTTCATTCAACCCGAAGCAATGGAAGAAAGTGCGCAACACTAATGCGCATGCTGCGACAGAGAGGTTCGCAACCTAGGGCTCCAGTGTACCATACAGGCAAATGAATCACCTACCTTAGGTACCTAGTTCCCAATATGACATGCCCAGTGCCAGCCCGAAGGAGCTCTGGTTTGCGGATGTGAAACACGCAAGGCGCCATCTTGACCACCAAGGCGAGGTAACTCCCAGGTTGGCAGTGAGTGATACGGTTGGGCCCGCTGAAGGAGGGGGTGGGTCAGATGCGGCACTGGCGGACCCAAGGGTCTCCCCCAAGGGCGCCAACTATGAGCCAACCTCAGCCGACAAAACAAGCAACGCCGGCATGTGCCGCACCTAAAGTGGCTTCGCGCCGAGTTTCTGCTGATCAGCACAAGGATGGCAGCACAAGCGGGACCTCAAGTGACTTTATTTTCTCCATACTCGTGCCACAAAAATCCTCCTCGGACATGTTGCGGCGGCCAGCGCGATCCACCGAGGGCGCCTCTGCAGACATGACAGTGTAGCGCTGCAAATCTGGAGGATGTGAGAGGTCGGAATCCGGGACGGACCTCCCTCTTCGGTTATGATGTGGATTTGCAACAGTCAGGTGCCGTGAGTTTCCCACGCTACTCCGTAGCTTTGGAGCTTTGGAGCAATGGCGGTGTGCAGTACACAAGTAGGTAAGGTAAGGTAGTGTTAGAGCCCGTCAACTCCTCGCTTGCACAATACATCGCTACATTCTTGTGTCTGCACGAGGGAGAGTAAATCTTTTCCGTGTAAAGAATCTCAAGGGAGAGGGTCCTTTCCTTGCCCGTCGCTGTTAGGCTCGAGTCGCTTGGCCTGGTTCTAATGTTTAGCATAGAATAGATTGGCACGTTTATGGAGCACGGTTATGATGACAGAGGTATGACTGCACCTGGCACAGGCCGTGCTTTTGCTCTCAACTTCAGGTCGTTGCAAAGCTATCCGTCGCACACGCAGCATTGATGAGAAGACCGAAGGAGTTTTGGAGGCCCAGTCGATCCTTGGCGGTGACATCATATCCGGCCTTCGCTCCAATGCTGACATAAGACGCCATGCGGCTGCCTTATCTTCTTATCAACTGCCAGATTGACTGAGCGCCAGGTCACGTGGTATTGCTCGGCCAGAGGAGCTGCTGGAGCTCTTGGCGCGACGGCGTTGGCAGCAGCCGATTGCGTGGACCTGAGCTGCCTTCCGCGGCTTCAGCGTTGACCATCTTTCACATTCCGCCTGCATCGAAATCTCAACAGACGGCATCATCGAACATCGGTTCCGCCCACCACGCGCACATTGATCGCGGTCTCAGGAACTTAGTGGAACTTCTTCGCGCCGACCAGGCCCCCTTCAGAGAGCACATTGCGCCGTCCAAGAACCAACCCCTCGACACCCCGAGCCCTCCCCTCCCTCGACGCCGTCACCATGGCGCTCGACAACTATTATCACAACAAGATCGAGGCGATGCAACTCGAGATACTCAAGGGTCAAGCCGTTCTCCGCCGTCTCGAAGCTCAGCGCAATGACTACAACTCGCGGGTACGCCCTCTCCGCGAGGAGTTGGGCCTCTTGCAACAGCCCGGCTCGTACGTCGGCGAAGTCGTCAAGGTGATGAGCACCAAGAAGGTCCTCGTCAAGGTACACCCTGAAGGGAAATACGGTATGTTTGGCATTCAGCCACCAGCACCCTCTCGAGGCGCAATCTCTTGGTACTGACTCTCTTTTCTCCCCAAGTCGTCGATGTTGCGGACTCGGTCGACATCACCAAGCTCACAGTCGGCAAACGCGTGACGCTGCTATCCGACTCGTACAAGCTAGAGAAGATGCTTCCTTCGTCAGTCGACCCTCTCGTCTCCCTCATGATGGTTGAAAAGGTGCCCGACAGCACCTACGACATGATTGGTGGATTGGATCAACAAATCAAGGAGATCAAAGAAGTCATCGAGCTCGGTCTCAAACACCCCGAGCTCTTCGAATCGCTAGGCATTGCGCAACCCAAGGGTGTGCTGCTCTACGGGCCCCCCGGTACCGGAAAGACACTGCTGGCCCGCGCTGTAGCCCACCACACCGACTGCAAGTTCATCCGCGTGTCTGGTTCTGAGCTGGTGCAAAAGTACATTGGTGAGGGCAGCCGCATGGTGCGCGAGCTTTTCGTCATGGCGCGGGAGCACGCTCCGAGCATTATCTTCATGGACGAGATCGATTCCATTGGCTCATCCCGTGTCGAGGGATCTTCGGGCGGCGACTCCGAAGTGCAGCGCACCATGCTGGAGCTGCTCAACCAGCTCGACGGCTTCGAGCCAACCAAGAACATCAAGGTGATTATGGCGACAAATCGATTGGACATTCTGGATCCGGCTCTTTTGCGGCCGGGCCGCATCGACCGCAAGATCGAGTTCCCGCCACCGAGCGTCGAGGCGCGCGCCGACATTCTTCGCATCCACAGTCGCAAGATGAACCTGACGCGCGGCATCAACCTCACCAAGATTGCCGAGAAGATGAACGGCTGCTCCGGTGCCGAGCTCAAGGGCGTGTGCACCGAGGCGGGCATGTACGCTCTTCGGGAGAGGCGTGTGCATGTCACACAGGAGGACTTTGAGCTCGCCACTGCCAAGATTCTGAACAAGCACGACGACAAGGAGGTGTCGCTCGCCAAGCTTTGGCGTTAAAGTGGGTGGGATGGCGGAACATGTGGTTGTTTGGTGGTCACCCACAGATTGCGCAGCTGCGTTCCATTTGGCAACAAGCTTCATGCCTGGTCCTTGCCCGATGTTGGTAAGCAACATCATGGCAACAGCGGTGGCAGCAGCAACAGCGGCAGCAGAAGCGGGTTCTGCTGGTGGATTGGGCTGCACCAGCGCGTTCTCGACAAAAGGGAAATAATCAGTTTCTCGTTATTCATGGCATGTCTTGTACAGTACAGAGAGCGTGGGGAATACACACATAAAATGATGAAGAGCAAACTCTCAGCCGAGTGCTACCATTCGCTTTTTCCCACTCCCATAATAGTTTTGGCCTGAACATGCTTTCCGTTTCAGCTTTTGTTCGCTGCCTTTTCTAATCCAGACCATCGCTCGCAACGTAGGTACAACCCCCAGCCACACGGTCTTCCGTTGGATTTCCTATAAAGCCTGTCTATTGTTCCACAGTATGCATACGCCGAGGTATCATTTACAAAACCGTTTCCCCACTGACCGGTTGTTCCTGTTCTCGAGATTAGGTGAGGTAAACAGAGCAACAAAGACCCCTCCCCCCAATGCACAGCCACCCGGGACCAGCTCTTTGACAGGCCCCCTCTTTAATTCAACAGGCCCGGCCGTGTTACACAAGTAAACCACTGTTCCCCTGTATGTGCCGTTTGCATCTACCTACCAACCGTACCCAAAAAATGTGCAGAACGCTGACTCCCACAATGTATGATTACCAACCCTTGCGCACCAGGTCTCCCCTTAAAACGCTAAGCTTCCACTCCTCCCTCGCCCCCTCGCGTCGACTCCCCCGGCTCCGCTCTCCTGAAGCCGCCGGATCCACTCGAGCACCGTCTCGTAGCAGAGCACAAACTGCCGCAGGCTCTGCACCATGCTCAGCCTCTGGCCGCGGAAGTCCTCGACCGTCTGCGCGATCAGATCGATGCTGTCGTCCTCCAGCCAGCCCGTGTCGATGCCAGGGTGGTCAGCGGCGCGCTGGTGCGAGCCTGTGGGGGAGCGGTTGGGCGCGTCCTCGTCTTCGTCGTCTTCGTCCATGGTGACATCCCCGTCCGAATCCTGCTCCAGGGGCCGCTTCCGACCTTGGCTGGCTGCCCTATTGTTGGCCGAGTGGCCCAGCATGTGTTGTCTCTGCCGCTTGAGCATGTCAATGACGCTGTCCACGGTGCAAAACGCGCCCGTGCGGCCGCACCCGGCGGAGCAGTGCACCAACATGGGCCTCGTCTGCTCGTGTGACTCAGCCCCTTCGTGCCAGCTCAGGGATATGCTCTCGCTATCTGTCCTCTTGAGACCGGCCGAGCTGGCCCGTTCGGAGCCCAGTTGCGAGAAGAAAGCGTCGCCCCCTCCGTTGCCCACAGTGTCACTATTCTGCCGTGACACGGTCCTTGGTGCATCAATTGGGGCGGCGCCGCGTTGCATGACGTTGGCGAGCTCGACGAGCGCGAGGAGATGGCTGGGCTGGGCGGGAGCACCGAAATCAGGCCACGACGGGTAGTGAAGTTGGGTGATTTCGCGTATCGGCATGAAGGGGTACGCGGCGTGGCTGAGTGCGAAATTGCGGATAATGACAAACTGCGTCTCGGCAGCGACGGTCGGTTGTGGGGCAAAGTTGAACTGGTTAGTCGCCTGTGCTCCTGTGTCGAGCGTCGTGGTCGTGTTGGCGCGCCGGCGGGCGCCTTCCGGCAAGAACATATCAGGTGAGCCCACCTCCGCCGAGCTCATCGAGCCGTCACCTGTTGTTCCCGTACCCATGTTGGACGGTGCTTTTCGCTTGTCGATATCCAGCGAAATCTTCTTTTCGGACAAGACCCGCAACCGTATGGGCCCAAAGTCATTACCTTTCCAGTACGGATGACACTTGAGCTGCCCCCCTTCCGACTCCGCCGTCAACATGACGATGACTCGCACATCGTTGTCCCATATCACGGACCAGAAGTCCTGCCAAATCGGTTAGCCGCCGTTGGATGGGGGGGAAAGAGGCTGATTGGGCGGAAAAGGTTGTACAAAGAAAATCCTCACCTCAAACGTCGCTGGCAGGGGCCCTTGGCTGGCGATGTACCGCTTGCAGCTGCGCTTTGCTTGAAGATGGCTCGCGTTCACGTAGTCCCAGGCGCCTTCTGGCCGCCCCTGGAGCCTCACCCTGGCGTGCTCAAAAGGTAAGATGTCCTTGTACCTGTTCTTGCCTCCCTTTTCGATGCCTGAGAGCTGGACTTTGGCAGTGTCTTCCTGAGCCGCACTTGGGACATCTCCTGGCCTAACGATCGAGTACGCCTCGCGCATGCGGGACTGCTCTGTGCGTTCAATGCGCAGAAACTTGTCCGAGACCCGCTTGCCATGATCGCCAGCTTCCGCCGCCTCTCTGAGCCACCTGGGGAGGCTAGCCGGTGCAATGCCTGCAGGGACGGCGACATCCATCTGCCCAACGCCGTCCACCAAGTCTTGATTCTGGCGGATGTTGTTGAAAAAGGGGCTCGGGTTGTCGTTCGCGTTGGGCAAGAGCACCCCGCCAATCACTGGTGGCAGGTTGGCTCGCAGCCCACCGGATCCAGCCCCCGAGCCGAGCGATAGCCCTGGAGACGGTCCGCCGGTAGAGCGGTCGATTAGGTCGGGATAGGCCGCAGCGAAGCCGTTGAAGCCCCCGCGCAGGATGCTGGCAGGGCCTGAGTAGCCCTCGTTGGTGAACTTCTTGATCATGTTGATCGCCGAAAGGGCGTCCCGCTTGTCGGACGACGAGGCGTCGTAGACGACAAGATGGCTGGCTTCGCGCCAGTTGGCAAACCTCTCTTGATCCTGATCGGCCGAGAAGGTCTGTTGGAGCTTTTGCAGGTTAAATGTTGCCCTCTTCAGCAAGGTTGTCGGAATGCAGAGGTTCAGGGCGCCCCGCACCCTTCCCTGGGCGAACTGTGGCGAGACTCTGAGGTCCAGCAAAAGAAGGCCTGCGCCCTGGTCTGTCTCGAGGAGGTCCTTAAGCTCAGCAGGAGATATCATCGTGGGGCTGTCGCCCCCCGGAGCCGGCCCGGTCCCCGGTTGGCTCAGAGGGGTGGGAGAAGGCGAGTCTGTCTTCGTGCGGCCCGTCATGTATGGCGAGAATTTGGCGGTACTCCCCTCGCCGGCGGGGGCGGGAAAGGGAGACTGCACTCCATGTGGGGAGATCCCCTGCCTACCCAGATTCAGTGAGAAGGGCGGGTTCAAGGAAACGGCCGAGCTGCGCTTGGAATCCGCAGACACGTACGCCGAATCTTCTTGCAAACTGTCATTATCCCGCTCGGCCTTACCGCCGCCAGGCACCTCTCCCAGACTGAACGATCCTGCAGCAAGACGCGAGCTTCGCAACAGTGGAAAATCCGACCCATCGCCGCCTTGGGTGTGCCATTTCGGGGGCCGTGGGCGTTGGAGAGCAGAAGGGGTCGAAGCCGGAGGCGTGCGGGCACCGCCCGCCGTCAAGCTGAAGTGAGATGCCGATAGACTGAACGCCGCCCTCGCTCGGTTTGCGTCTGCCTGCCTCCGAAAGGCCTCGAATTCCGGATTCGCATCCAACGGCAGCTGCTTCGGAATCGCGGCGGCGAACGACTTGACCGACGAGGATGGCGAGCTCCAATTCTCGCGCGGCACCATGCATGAGTCCCGGGGGTCTGCGGCGGAGTCGACGGCGAGCCCGAAATAGTTAGGGCTCGGGGTCCGGACATCGTGGGCGGAACCCCGGGCGGCTCCCGGCGACAGCTTGGGCGGATGCGACTGGCCGCTCGAGGGTGGAAGCCGCGACGAAGATACAGGGGAGGTCGCTGGTTTGCTGTTGATATATGACTGTGAGTTGGAGCGCGAGTGTGTCAGGCCCTGCGGGCTCACTGCGGCGACAGGCGCCGGTGTCTTCATGGTATAATAGCAGGGTCGATCGTTCGTCCGGTGTTCTGGCGGCATTGTAGGAGGTGCGATACAAGGGAGAGGATTGCGACGACACGTTCAGATAAGGGGTTTCGTTCGGTTGAAAGTCACTCTGGAGATCGACGAGACGGTTGGTGTTCTGGCCGCAACCCGTCACAGGACGGCCATGTTGAGCCGGTCGCCGTGATGTTGTAGATAGTGGATGGTGATTTCTTCGATTCCTGTCTCCTGGCGAGGAGCACCGCGGCGGATAAGGCTGTCCCGAACCGTCAACACGGGTCGTCTGTCGACATAAAGGGGCTTGGCTGAGGCTGGTCACGAGGGTGGCGGGAGGGAGGGGGAGCATACCACATGCACAGACCGACGGCGTTGATGATTCACAGTCCGGCTGTTTCCCACTGGGCCTGCAGTGTCTCTTGAAACAGTACAGAGTCGGCTCCTGTGGGGCTTCGCCTTTGGGGCTGGTGGGTGGAGCAGGGCAGCGATCCCTGTCTGTGATGTCGTCGTCGAGTCACCAGGGGGCGGGGACCGATTGGGCGGCAGGTGGGTGCGATTTGCACGGTTGTGCTTCCCTCGCTGTGCGTCAAGCCGAGGACGTTCGCTGGTACACGTGGAGGAGCCGAGGCCAGGAACCAAAAAAAATTAGGGGCCCCGGGGAGGAAAGGCTTTTGAGGAGGGACCAGAGGGGTAAGATGGGTGCTGGGATGGGATGGATGGTGGGGGTTCCGGTTGCTGATGAAGTCGGGACGATCGACTGCGACGATCAGAAACGGTGGCCGATTGGGTGAGGGGAAAATGCAGGGAGAGAAAAGGGCAGGCGGGTTTGGAGAAATTAACGTTTGTAGGTCAGGGACCTGGCCCCCCCTGGAGCTTTGTTGGGGAGGGGAACCACCTTAACACTTTTGGCAGGTTTGCCAGAGGACTCGGTCCCATCCACGCTTGTGTTCGTGTGCCTTGGAGAGGTCGGAATATCGGCAACAGGCGTGCAAGAAAGCGGGAAGGTGGCCCCTGGCGCCCGGCGAGATTCCTAAGTGGCCAAAAGGCGAGGAAAATAGGGGCGGAGACGGGCAAGCACGGCAAGGTTGATGTCAAGATGCACAGGGGAGCGGATTCGCCAAGGGTTCCCGCGTGGTGCGAAAGGGAAATGATTTGCCAGCCCGCTAATGGCCCAACGGGGCGACTTGGCTTTCCTGGGCATCCAGACCCGCAGTGACCTCACCGGCTCGGGGCTGCCCTGACGATTTTACGGAGACAGTGCCGAGATGCACCCCATGCACCCCGTGCTCAGCCCATGGAATCGTGAAATCGCGACGAGAGAACTGTGCAGAGCTGAAAAATGGCCGAATCGTACGTAAGCTATTTCTTTGGACTGCCCGGGTATTGCCTGTTTGGATCCAGTTTTGCCGCTATTTTTGCACACTGTCGCTGGAGATGCCACTGGAAGCGCAATTTGAGGCAACCTGGAATGACATTTTTGGTGCGAATTCTTTCTCTGCCGGCGGCGAGTCGAGAACCCGCGGAAGCGGGGCGGCCTTGCGTCATAGAGGGTCCGCCAAGGCGCTGTTGCCGCCTTGCAAGGTACCAGTACGAGCGCCTTCCGGATGGAATTTACAGCATGCCAGGGACAGTTTGTGCTGTACTCCGTACCTTCCAATCAAACTGCAACCTGGGTGACCGAGGAACATCATGAAAGTCGTGTTCCAGATATTAGTAAACAGAGAACAGCAGCCTACTGAGCACTCTAAACTGGACGGGACTTGTGCACTGTGCATCTGATATCAAAGCAGTCTTTGAACCCAGTGCGCCAGTCGCACGAAGACTCTCAACCCACAAGCCTGACCACAGAGCCAGGCAATGCAAGGACCCGGTTTCCAGGAGTGACATCTCCTTCGCTGCTGCCTTCGGTCACGATTTGCAGCGTCCTGGACATTTCTTTTCTCTAGTCTTTCTGGATGCTGCTCAGGTCGAGGACCGGGGATGCAGTGGTGACCGCATCACCAGGCTCGGCAGCGGGGCACGCTGGTCGTGGGATGGTGCCACCAACAATGGCACTGATTCGTGTGCACGAGACACCAACACGCTCTGAGACTGTCATCCCCTACAGGGGGCAGGGGTCTGCGCCTGTCACCGTCCTTGATCGCTGGAGGATCAGGGCGTTCTAGGCCCCAGAAGACCGTCTCATCGCAGGTGCACCCCCGATTTCATTGGGAATGCTGCTCATCGGTTGGCCTTTTTTGGTCCCGGGCTCGAGCTAGGCGAGCCAGGTCGGCTTGATCGGTTTCGGGGTCCCACCACCCACACCAAGGTCCCGGCTTGGCCGCCCCTTGCCCATTCCGAACTTATCCTCTTTGTGACACCAGCAGATACTGTTCCCGCCGATGACGACCGCTTCCTCCACGAGGGTCGCGCGCCCATCCCGGCGGTTTGGAGATCCAAGTTCCGATGGATTGCCCGGACATTATCCGTCTCGACTTAGATGATTCCCAACTCGATTCAGCCTTCGGCGATGTTGCAGACCTAACGTTGGCTTTGTTCAGCGATCCTGGCGCTTGGGATGCCAGAACGTGCTGTGTAATGCGCGATGCCCATCTGTACACGCTGGCGATGCGCTCTGAATACAAACTTGTGAATTCTTGAAACACCATGCGCCCATCGTTGCGGAGGGACGCAGAGAGGGCGCAACTAATGCTCCTCCCACCTGCGCTGACACCCGTCCAAGCAAGCAAAGCCAAGGAAGAATCACCCCGCTGTCACCCAAACGCCCATGTGATGCACATGCAAACTCTCCCAGACACATGCCCCAACCGTCGACCCGGCACAAACCGCCAGCCAGCTTCCATGTGCTATGGCGTGGGCTAGAGCCGGACGGAGAGATCCAAACAGTCAATCCGCCACTCTCTCCGCCCAAGGAGGCTTCGCAGCCATTCCAGGCCAAGTCCCGTCCATTCAACCTTGGCCCGAGTAATCTGTTCCGTCGCGGCGGTGGCCAGGGCCCCGGCTGTCGTGTTCAGCATCTCGACGACTACAGCCGAGGCCGTCGCGTTAAGATCCCCATCCGCGGTGGTATTGGCCGGGCCCCCGCGCTTCCAGCCGGTGCTGGGCAAGTCGATGTAGCTCCCTGTGGGCTGCGGCTGGAACCAGTTGCTCCCCAGGTCAAGAAAGCACCGATCGGACCAGTTGCATGATGTGAGGAAGAGTATGAGGAGGAGGAACGAGCAGTAGAAACACGGCCGGTTAAGGAAGTAGGTGCAGAGGAAGAAGAGGAATATGAAAGTCGGCGATGCGTTCGTTGGGATGAAGAGCAGCGGGAGCCAACTGCGGCAATGTGTCAGTTTCGGCCAGCTCCTCTTGGTTGCCAGGCACCGGGGTTGAGCAAGAGCCCCTCAGTGGTATGGGAAACTGGGCGCATACCTGCGAAGACAGAACATGATGTACCGCCGACCCTGGCCTCGTGGCCGAACAGGCTCTTCGGGCGGCAAGCCGGGTCCAGACGCCCAGAAGACAGGTTGGTCGGATCGCGCGATTGGGATGTATGAGGGAAAGGCTCAGAGGAAGCGAGGACTGGGAGGATCGGCCGTGGTCGATAGACAGACGAAGCGCCACAAAAAAGAAGCCGTTGAACTCGACCGGGCCGACGCGGCACTCAAGCTGCGGAGGGAGCGGCAGAAGGCCGGCTAGGCAGCAGGGGGCGTTCGATCCTCGCTTCGTGTCGCGAGTTCGCAGAAAGCCGGCCGATTTCCTGAATGAGCCGGGAAGCAGTCGTGCTGGCTCGTCGGCGGGTGGTGCGTTAGTCAGTTAACGTCACCCAGGAGTTGCCAAACAATACTGGTGTGATGGCCGGGCGATGGCAGCGGGCGATGGCAGTCAAATATAATCCGACACCCTCTCCTTTGGGCGGGTGGGGGGAAGGGGGACAACTTGAACTGTGATTGACGTGGTTTCGAGGTTGTGTCTTGGTTCGGATGACGGAAGGTGCTGTGGAAAGCATCGGCCTCCTTCAACCATGGATGCTGCTTACTTAATACATCCTCTGCCTTGCAGCAAATTTCAGGCGGTGCATTGGGCAGCCTCTGGAGAAGTGCGCATGAAACAAACCCCCTTGGGAAACATGGAATGTCCGAGTCTTGCTCGAACTACCACGGAGCGACATATCCTTGAAGGTTCTGAGGGCAGGAACACCGTTCTTTTAGGGCCGAAATTCTCCTTTTGCCATTGTAGAATCTGCTTTGCTTGAAGGTGTTGCATGTTTGAACCAACCCGCGGCTCGTGTGCGGCTTGGGGCTCTGACACGGGACTAGCCGACACACCGCTGGCTTTCACTTTTAAGCTCAACGACTGGCCGCTGTCTTAAGAACTGTCCGATCTCCCGCTGGGTTTGAGGTCCTGCCCCATTTTTCTCTGGTCCTTTCTTTGCTGTGCTCAACCATGATGAAATGGTGTCGATACATAGATTATTTGCTGTTTGCTTTGCTGCTACCACTGGGGACTGGTGATAGGAAAATGGAGTAAACAGCCCTGCTTTGCTTTGAGGCGTGAGGTTTGCATATTCCAAGAGTATCGCGAGCCTCCCATTGGGCCTCCTTTGGAGCCTTCCCCACGGCGGGACTGGCTGCTCCTGCTGGCGCTCATGGTGCCACGCGCCACAACGACGGACACGTGTAGCCGCTAAGCTGGAGCACGGGCCACCTAGCACTCCCAGCCGCCTCGACCGCCCTGCAATATATTTTTCTGGAGCAACTCCTCCATCCAGCAGCGAGCCAGGCAAACACAGGCCTTTCTCGGCAACACCGCTGTTGTTTTTTGCAGAATCTGCGGCTGTCTCTGCTTGCCGAACGCAGAAGCACCGCTAGCCGTGTTTTACGGATTATCGCCAGCGGGGTAGTCGTCGGCGGATATTTTGATAGTTTGCACTGCAAGCTTTTGGGTTTTCGGTGTTTTCGAGGTCGGTCCTGCGCTGCGTTGGGTCCTCACTTTCCCGTCAGCCCTCCGTCATCGTCCGTTTCCCCATCGCTGCCGCCAGCTTTGATTGCCCAAGCAACGACAGTGCTGCCGCCATTCCCGCATTGCGAAGCAGTGTACCTGCAGCAGCTCGTGCACTTTGCAGCAGCTCCCAAATCCGATCACGACACGACCATCGCCATGTCCAACTACAACTTGCCCAGCGGTGGTGGCCCCGGCGATGGAGACGCAAACCCAAAGTTCGAATCGCTTCTCGCCCAGCTTCGCCTCCAATCGTCGCCTAGCCCTGGGCCTGGAGCGAGCTCCGGCCCCGAGTTTCTCGACCAGTACAGCTACAACCACCACGGTAACCAGCCCTTCTACGGCCATCACCAGAGCGCCGACTCTCCCAACCTCCCGGGCCATGCTCAGAAAGCAATGGACTCGCCCGCCTTTTTGCCCGAAGCTCCCACGCCGCCCGTCGGTTTCTCCCACTCACAGTTTCCGCCCGGGTTGATGAATCAGATGAGCGCCGCTCGTGGCGGCGGCGCTGGGGCCGGAGATGACCGGACCGCCCATCTTTTGAACTTGCTCAAGTTCAGCGGACAGAGCGGGCCTGCCAACTCGCACCAGGCGTCAACCCGAGAGCCACCAATGAACTTTGCGCCCGCGCCAATCGCGCCTCCCGTCATCCACGCGCCCCGCCCGGCAGCCGCCGATCCTACGGGTTTGCTCGCTGCCCTTATGAAGGGCAACCTGCAGCCCGAGCCGGCCAAGCCCGAGCCCAGCGGGTCGGCATGGAGCCATTCCTCGCCCCCGTCGGGCACGCAGCAATACCTGCTCAACCTTCTCAATCGACCCAAGCCCAGTCAGCATGACGCGACAGATCTGGCAGAATCCAGCCTGCTTACCCCGCCGCCAGCCTTGGACGATCCAAAGGACGCCGAGAGCTCACATGGCGGCCGCTCTGCAGAGCCTACCCTTGTGGGCACTTTGGCCTCGCGGTCCGAATTCGATTTCGAGCCCAAGAATCTCGAGTCCCCGCCTCCGAAGTTCGACTCCACGCCGCATTCGCAGCACTCGCAGCAGTCCAGCGCGAGACATGCCATCCATGGTTATTCGGACCACTTTGATAGTATCCCGGGATCCTCGCCCATCCATCGGACGCCCAAGTCTTCCACCACACCAGGAGCCTCCGGCTCGACTGTTGGTGCTGGCAATCCCGCGCCCGCCCCCCCAATTCAGATTCTCAAGAAGCCGGAATCGGCGCAAGCCCCTCACGACCAAAAGCGTCCACTCAGCGATCGCGCCGCCATCGACAGCCCTGAGCACACGAGGCGCAAGCTCGACCATCCCGTTTCCCCCTTGTCGCAGACCAACGTCGCCGGATTCGCTGCCGAGACTGTCTCGCCTCTGTCCAACACCGCCGCCGTCTCAAACTACACAGGCCGGGCGACCGGCGAGGACAAGAAAGAGAGCGTGGCGGATGCCGTCAGTGGACTCGCTGAGCAGGCTGATCGGGAAGCCAGAGAGGCCTTGGCCCGCGCCGAGCAGGAACAAGCCGAGATTGCTGAACCCGAGCAGGACCTGGAGCACACCGCCAGTTCCAGAGCGGGCGAGGGGTTTGTGCACTCGGATCAAGCCGCATCTCTTGCCGTGAAGGAGGAGTCTACTGAGCAAGAGGACAGGGCTTTCTTGGACTTGTCCCTCTCACGAGAGCTCGCCCAGGATCCACGAGACAGTGGAGACGACACCGCGCAAGCGGCTCAAGCACTCGTGGCCGACAGCTGGGAGAGCGCCGAGGCCGAGGAGATTGTTGTGATTGAAGAGACTGCTGCCCCCGTCAAAGTCTACAACTTCCCGATGAAACCCTGGATTACCATCGGCCTCCAGGAGATCGACGAGTCTCGCCCTGTGTTCCGCGAAGAGGCAATTCTTGACATCGCCCGTCTCAAGAAGGATTTCGACCAGATCGACCGCAACCTTGTATCGGCATCCGAGACCTACATGGCTTATGGTATGTCCAAAGCCGGCGGTCTACGCGTGATCAGGCAAGAGGATGGCAAGGACGCCAAGCTCTTCACCGATACCAAGGATAGAATTTTCAATGTGGCCATCTCGGCCGCCCCTGCCCATTACCACCCCAAGGAGGCAATCATCGGTACCGGAGTCAGCGGAGCGGTATACTGGGTCCAGCTCAAAAACGGCGACCGCGACCATCTCGAAGATGCTCATCCAGAACAGTACGGTTTTGCCCTTCCTCCAATCTCGGCCCAGGAGGGCGGTGATGCTCCCGGCGGCGTTCTCAAAACACGAGCCCGCCCCTCGGCCATGCATCCGGACTTCTTTGCTGTCGGCAGGGGCAAGTCCATCAACATCATCTGGCCCGCCTTCGTCTTTGAGAACAACCTGTTTAAGAACGGGCTTGACCGCGTTGTCGACACCGAGAAGCTCCTGAAGCAGTGCTCGCTCAAGATCAACACCGGCAAGGCCGGGAAAGACTTTACATTCAGCCAGGACGACACACTCGTCGTTTCGTTGGACAAATCCGGGCGAGTTAAGTTCTGGGACGTCCGCGACTTGACGGCCGCTAAGGAGGGCTCTGATCCTCTGAGTCCCATGCCGGCGAGGACGTCGCTCGAGATCAAAGAGCCGCTCATGACCCTGACTACCACGCCGGAGGGCGAAAAGGCGTGGCCGACGTCCGTGTTGCTGCTGGATAAGTTCCGACCGTACCAGAAACGTGCCGCCTTGAGGTACATGATCGTGGGCATGAAGCAAAACCACACTCTCCAGCTCTGGGATCTTGCGCTGGGCAAGCCTGTGCAGGAGTTCAATTTCCCACACAACAAGGAGTCTGACGCCGTGTGCAGCGTCATGTATCACGCGCCGTCCAGCATGATCATTGTCGGCCATCCGACTCGCAACTCTGTCTATTTCCTTCATCTCTCGGCTCCCAAGTACACGCTCAAGAACCTGTCGCAAGTCGATTACATCCAGCGACTCGTCGCACAGGACTCGTCAATCCCTCAGCCCGAGTCCACTGCCGTCATTAGTGGTATCCGGGAGTACTCGTTTGCCAACAAGGGCGTCCTCCGCAGCCTCAACATCCTTGAGAACCCGGCGGCTTCTGGCGATGGTGACGAGCCAACCCTTTTCGAGTTGTATGCCATGCACTCCAAGGGTGTCACGTGTCTGTTTATCAAGCAGTCTGAGCTGGGATGGACCAAAGACAACAAGGTGATCTCACCGGCCGATGCTGTGGAGGCTGGCCTTGCTAAAATCTCGAAACTTGTGGCTCCGGCCCCGCCCCAGCCGGCAGAGTCGCCGCTCGTTGGCATCACCGGCGAAGCTACCTCGGCTCCTCAGATTCGGATCGCCACACGCGGCGCCAAGGACGCTGCGCTGAAGGTCCCATCGCCCCAGGCCGACGATAAGAAGGGACAGGAGTCTGTAACCCCGCCGAAGTTCGAGCGCAAGGATGAGGTCGAGACGCCTGCGCCGGCGCCGGAGAAAGGCGAGAAGAAAGGCCGGAAGAAGAAGGCCGCCGCCGCCGCCGCAGCGGCTGCGGCAGCAGCGGCAGCAGCGACCGGGTCGGTCGATCGCGATCACCTTGCATCAAATGGAACCACAGAAGTCAAAGCCGGGCATGCGCAGAGCAAGACTAACAAGCCCTCTCGCAACGCCGATGCCTTCACCGAAGCCACGTCCAGCAAAGCTGCTCCCGACGTGCCCTTCACTTCAAGTACGGCGTTCCAAGATCAGCTCGACGCTGTGGTCTCCAAGATGGAGTCGCGCATTGTTTCCAACATCTCGGGTCGTTTTGACGCCGTCTTCAATGAGATCCTCAAGCAGATGCAGAATTTCCAGGACGGCCGCGATTCGGCCTTTGCCAGCAATCAGTCGACTCTGCTGCAAATGGTGGCAGATGTCCTCAATGACAACACCGAGGCCGTTCTGAAGAATTTGATCATCGCGCAGATCAACAATAATGTCATCCCCTCAGTCCGGAGCGCCATCGACAAATCGGTGTCCGAACAACTGAGTGCCAAATCGAGCGCCCAGGCGAACATTCTTCAGAAAGAGATCCAGAGGCTCCTTCCCGGCGCAGTCAACCAGACGATGCAGAAGCCTGAAGTGATCAAGCCCATCGCGGACAAGGTCACGCACAGCGTCAATGCTCAGGTGGAAGCCCAGATTGCCAAGTCTCTCAATGTCATCGCCCCTACCATTGCCAAGACGACTGCCCAGAGCGTGCACCAACGCATTGTTGACGATGTCAACGGCCGGATCAGTGAGGCCTTTGAGCAACTTGAGGAACGTCGCCGGGACGAGGACGCCAAACTGGACCGGCTCATCGCCCAGACGGAAGATCTCTCCAATGCCATCTCGTCCTTGGCCGCGTCTCAGACGCAGATCCATCAAGACCTTGCCGCTCTGAAGCAACAGGTCCTCGATCAGGGTCGTGAGAGGGTTTTGGTTGCCGAGGAGCATGTGCGTGGGCATGCTCCTTCACACAGCGGCGCTGGCGCCCACAGCATGCCGAGCGCTGGGTCGCGGGAGTTGGTCAACTACCCCACTCAACACCACCAACAACATCAGCACCAGCATCAGTCACCTACCACACATGCACACGCGGTGCAGCCCCCGTACTCGCAACAGCAGCAGCAGCAGCATCAGCACCAGTTTGGCAGCCAGGAGGGTCAGGTGGTTTTTGCACCACTGAGCCGCGAAGAGCGACAGAAGATTGAACTCGACGGCCTGGTCGAAGCGATTGACGGGTTGATGCGGTCCGCCAACTACGATGAGGCAATGCTCCGCTGGCTGCAATCAGGTGACAAGTCTGAAGACGTCTTCCAGCAGGTGCTCTCCAACTACAACCCGATTTTCGTCCAGGACCTGCAACCTCTGCTGCTCCTCTCTGTAGGCGCCACTGTCTCGGTCGACCTGAGCCGCAACTCGCAAAAACTGATGAAGAAGGTCAACCTCCTCGAGGTTGTCATCTATTCGTTTAACCAGAAGCTTGGATCCTTAGTATGTCTCTTCTCGCCACGCCCCTTAACTCACCTGCTAACCAAGCCACTCTCGCTGCAGGATGATCAAGTCCGGGAAGTCACGCCCAAGATCATGACTCTTTTGAAGACACGGGTTGAGCAGCTCTTCCTCGAAATCAGCCGCATTGCTCCACATGACCAGGCGCTGAAGACGCTCTCCAACATGAGCCAGATCGCCGGCCGCATCGCCGAGAGTGTCCAGATGCGCCACGGCTCCATGCACGCCCCGGGGCACATGGGCGCTCCTTATTGACGGGGGGCCGATATTAGAATGAATGATTACGCCGTTTGATTGAAACCACGAGCAGTTTGTGGTTCTGGGATGGTCATGGTGGTTCTTGATTGATAGATACCCCGGGTGATTGCGGCGGTTTTTTTTTTTTCTTTTTTTTTTTTTTTGGTGGCATATTGGGTCTTGGGATGATGCGGTCACTTTTACGCGTCGATACGTCTGGGATTTCTCCCTGCACGATGCCACCGGGTCTGCCTGATGGCGGTCTGTTCCGGGTGCCGGAATTGTGCTTCGGCAGAGGAGAGGCGGATCAACGCTTCGTCTTGACCACTGGTCTTGGCGCTCGTGGCGTTGCCGTGGTGAAGCAATGGGGTGTTGACGTGTTCTGAGTTCTCATGTACAATATCGAGCTTTCTTTCTGGGTGATCAACAGAGACAGTACATTTCAGTTTGCTCAGTTACGACATGGCGTTCGTGAGCGAAAGCTGTTTGACCACGGTACTGCCAGGCGGCAGTCCTGGAAAATGGCCCTTGTACGGAGTATCCCGTCATTAAACTGGATCAACTGAGGACTGCGTTTGGCGAACGCTGTTTTGGCAAGTCTACGTACGGTCTGTGCGAGATCCTCCAGCAACCAGTTGTGAGGCATCCGATGGAATCGTGCCAGGTTGGACACTGGTCGTTCACGCATGGACGGCGTCTTCGCCGGACACAGTCATGGTCGAGGGCCCCTGCACCCTGAATAAATGTCTTTGGCAAGGCTGACTGGCAGGGGTCGACCCCAAGCCTCGCAGGGGACAACAGGCAGACCGGCAGTTGGGGGCTGCCCGCGGTGTGCTGCGCTATTCCTGATTCATAAACCCGCGAAACGCCATAGGACTTGGGCTTTCAGTCCTGCCTGCAAAATACACCCAGAGCCAGCAAGGACTGGTCCGATGCAATGCAGGCGGCGGCCAGGGGCCCGGGGTCCCAGGCATTGCCGCCATGCTTTCACACGGCTTTCGGTCCTGACTCTCGGTCCCATCCTGAGTCCTAGGCTGCCAGCAACCGTGACCCCTAGCAGCAACCAAGCAGGCAGCGAGAAGACAAACAAAAAGTGTGCCATTGGACTTGCTCTTGCTTTGATAAACATGTCCTCGAATCCGTCCTCGTCTGCGCTTCGCCCCTCTAATACTGCACGTTTTCTCCAGGCCATCCGGAGCTGCTTCGGTTGCCCTCTTGTCATCTCTTCTTTTCACTCTTCGACGCAACAGGAGATTGGGTACTTGAGCTCTCCCCCGCTGTGCCTAACCCAACCATCACCATATTCTACCGCACGCCACTCCTTGCCATCCAATTTCCGCATCGATTCTTGAGCGTCTGAAGAACCAAACAACTTCTCAAGACCACAATGGCGCGACTCCATTTTGACAGGAGAGCAGTATCGGAGAAGATGTGGGAGTGGCGATACAAGCTCCAGCACATCGGCGACAGCGGTGAGAAGACTCTCTCTGACTTCTCTTCGGACGAGAGCAGCGAGAAGAAGCAGCCCCTCAAACAGAAGCCGTCGGCTCCGGCGAATGGTTTGCTCGGGGGTGGCAGCAAGAACGGAGAGCTTGGAGCCAATGCTTCGGTCAAGACATTGTACGAGGGCCCTCTCAGTCGGGAGGGCATCTATGACTGGGTCGACTACCCGCCCCGGCAGCTGAGCAAGAGCGCGGCTAAGGCACAAGACCGCGTGGCCATCAAGGTCTTCAAGGTGAAGGACCTGGAAAAGCCCGTCATCTCGGGCCGCTTCAGCCTGCGATACCACATGATTGAGATCCAGAACCCGCTACTGGTGGCTGCCCTGGCGGACATCCTCAAGGGGCAGGACATGCATCTCGACGTTAGCGAGAACGCAACATTCAACCACCCCTTTCCGGAGCTGTACTTTGGCTACGACGGAATCGTGGCGAAGCACCGTTCTCTGGACGAAACGGATCCTGCACACCCGCTCAAGCCCTTCCTGCTACTCCTGATCCGGCTTTTGGATGACATCTTTGCCGACACGCGCGCCAAGCTGAAGGCTCTCCGGGCCGACGGCCTGATGTCGTACAAGCTGGCCTGGACGTTGTTCCCCCAGAACACCACCGTCATCTCCTGGGGCAACAATTGCGAACTCCTTTCCAAGGTCACTGAGACATCGTACAACTGCGCGCCAGGAAGGAATGTCTTCGTCATTCACGGCAAAGTACTCCGTTTTGACGGCAGAGGCTTCCTCTGGGAGGACTTCTCCATCAGCATCGATTCCTTCACTGGCAACCGGCCCATCACCGAGCTTTCGGCGTACCCTCTCGAGTTTCACGAGGGGGCTGCTGACGTCCGGACGAGGCTAACGGCTCGAGGGAGGAAGGTCCTCGGCTTTCAGGGTCTCACATACGTCAACTACAGAGGCATCGCCATCCACACCGGGGACAAGGTCTCCGCTAAGCACAACGTTGATTGCCGCGTGCTCATCGACGTCGTCGGCTACAACAGGCATCACCTGGCCCAGGGTGCTCGGGAGGGCAGCGATCCGCACACCAAGAGAAGGCAGCTTGTGGTCGGCGATGGTGACCATAACAATCCGGACAGCGAGGGCACGGCACCAAACTCTACCGGCACCAATGCGTCGCCCGCCGCAGTCATCAGACGGCTCAGCCCGGGAGCCCAAGAGCGCAATAAGCAAGCCATGCTTGCTCGCGAGGCCAAAGAGCCGCTCCTCATGTTCATGATGCCCTTAATTGAAGGGTATGCGCTCAAGAACAAGCTGTGGTTGTCCTTCTTCGTTGAGGACATCACGCCGATGGTCTTCAATGACGATGCCTACGATCACCTAGTTTACAACGAGCAGCAAAAGGATCTCATCATGTCGTTTGTTGAAAGTCATTGCGGCAATGAAACGGCCGCACAAAAACACCCGAGGGCGATGGAGGACGTGATCGCCGGGAAGGGTAAGTTCTCAGCCGAGTCCGCCACCGAGCTCTCGCTCTCGTCTTGCTGACACCAGAAACAGGACAGGGCCTGGTCATGCTGCTCAGCGGGCCACCGGGCACGGGCAAGACGCTGATGGCCGAGGCAGTGGCGGACCGCACTCGCCGCCCGCTATTTTACCTTCAAGCAGAGGACCTGGGCATCAACGCGGCTGTGCTGGGAGCCAACATCAAGAAAGTGTTTGAGATGGCCACCGAGTGGGACGCTGTGATTTTGCTCGACGAGGCCGACGTCTTCATGGCGGAGCGGCACCCGCAGGACATTGCGCGTAACGAGCTCGTGTCCATATTTCTGCGGGAGCTCGAATACTTCCGCGGCATCATCTTCCTGACCACCAATCTCTACAGCACCATCGACTCGGCCTTCCGGAGCCGTGTCAGCCTGCACTTGCTCTTCAGCGCCCTGACGCCCGAGGCTCGCATGCTGATCTGGCGCAAATTCCTGGACCGGCTGCCTCCACCACCACAAGCCAAGCTCTTGCTGCCCGAAGGGGGGCCGACGCCTGCCGAGAAAAAGGACAAGCAGGCTGCCACGGCCGAGACGGAAGTGGAGGAGGGCGTCTTAAGCGACGAGGACATCAAGGAGCTTTCGGCGTGGCAGCTCAACGGGCGCGAGATCAAGACAGCCGTGAAAATGACGAGGACATGGTGCGACCACAAGGGCTACCCGCTGTCATTGTCGAGGCTGGAAAACGGCATCAAGGTGACGAGTCCGCACGCGACAAAGTGCAGTCACGAGCAGGACACTTCGCTCTATGACGAGTAGGGAAGAAGGCAAGTCGGGCTGGCTTTGTGGGTGTAGGTGTCTTGGTTAGCGGGCAAGCTGGTATGGAGCAGCCCGGGCAAGACATGACACTGTTTGGGCCACTGCTGCGGAGGCAAGCTTGGGAACCCAACGAGATGAGGACGAACGTCCTGTTTCCCTTCCCGTTCTCTTAAGTTTGCGGTATTGTTATATTTCCATGAGCCTGGTTAAGTAGTCTCGTCTTTTCTTCGTTGGGTGGAAGAAACCCAACAACTGGAATCCCATCAGCACAGGAATTTTCTCAAAGATTGGGAATTAGTGATGACTTCGTTGGCCGGACGAATTGAAGGAGGTAGTTTTGTGCTATTTTGGTGACCTAGCGCTGCCAGGGCTGTCTGGAGCCATGTGACCATCAACAGACCCCAGAACACTGATGCTGCCCAGAGCTGCCATGCGACGGGTTGCGTGGTCGATGTTGCTGGTGATCAGCTTGGAACCGGCTTGGACCCCTACCAAACAAGCTCTTGAGTGGCTGGCGCCCGAACCAGTCCAGGGCAGCCCCCCAATCCCTGGCCAGTCTGCATGGGCCGCTACTGCAGAGTATGCAACCCCTCTCGTCAATACGAGAGTGTGGCTTGGACGGAATGCTTGGCGTCCATGCCATGGGATGGTTCGATGGACATCGTTCCATCAAGACAACAGAACAGCACACCACGAGTGACACCAGTTCGCCGTTTGTTCCGGGGACGTTGGGCCCTGGGGGACGTTGAAGTGGGGGTTTGGCCTGGGTATAAGAGTTCTATTACATCTCGCCAGTCTTTCAACGAAAATGGCTTGAGTTCACGCCCAAACAAAACCCCAACTCTGCGAAACACACATACTGCTATCCTCGAGCTGTACTCTCGTTCAAATTCATAATGACCAAGCTCGCTCCGCTCGCTTTGTTTTTGCTCGCTACGATGGCCTCTGCTGCCGGACCCATCGGTGCTCGAACTGGTGGTGGTGACGGTCCGGGCTGCAAACCGAGACTCCCTCGCGATGGCAAGTGCTGGAAGGACATACTCGGACTGGAGTGGACGGTGCATGGCTTCGACTACCACGCGTCGTACACCTTCACCAACCCGGCGCACCAGAACTCGTGGGGCTATGTCAACTTCAACCTGACCAACAACGTCGTGCCCTACACTGCAGTCTGCTCTGCTGCCAGCAGCCAGCTTTCCGACTTCTTCTACGGCACCGTCGACTACACCTGCAAGCTCCCTGCCGAGGCGCCCACCGGTGCCGCTGTCAAATTCCGCTTCAGCCGTCCCTCAGGGCAGCTCGACATCACTGAGTCCATTGTTTGCACGGAGAAGCAGACGACGTATGTCAATCCCCATCCTCTTTCCAACACTTGGACGCACTAACCGGTGGCTCTCGACACATGACAGAGGAACGTTTGTTGTCACCGGCGGGACTGAGCTGGATCTTACGTGCACCGACACAACCACCGTAACTCCAGACTGGAAGCCGGGCCAGATCTATAGCTCACGCATAGTCACATGCTCGCCTGTCGATGTTACCTTCACGCCGACTCAAGTAGTCGGATAATGAATGCTGCGCGAGTATTACCATGTACCAGCTTAGACGCATCTCACCCAGTCATAATCTCTAATTGGGAGTACTTCCTGGACCCCTAATCAGTCCAAAAGACCAAAATCCCCTCGTGCTTTGAGAGGCCAGCCGTTTCGTGCCGCTTTGTCCTGAAGATCCGAGTTCGTTGCGTCTCTCCTAGGCTCTTAGATCCTTGTGTAATTATAAAACTGAGGGTTGAGCCTTTGCAAAGGAAGAGGAAGTGCCAAAACAGCAAAACGAGTTGGGAGGAGCTCCACTCAAGCATTGCAGAGTCACATGGAACGCCAAGAAACCCTGAGCATTCTTGACCTCGGCGAAATGGGTGCCTCAAAACATTGATTCCTTCTTCACCGACAAAACTCCTCCACTCCTGTCCTCTAAGCACAAGCACCTACATCTGTCCACACGTCCGATAGCAAAACGATGTCTTCTCTCCAAGAGTTACCTGCAGCCGACTCGGCCGTCCTGGCTGCCTCGATCGGCAGCGCGGTCCTGTACCTCGCCCTTGTCCGGTCTCCGCCCAGTCTCTGGCGCATGACCGTCAAGACGGCCTCGACGGCGCTCCTCTCAACAGTGGCCTTTATGCAGGGTGGACCGCGTCTCTTGGTGGGCGCCTTAGCATTGGGGTCTCTCGGCGACGCTTTCTGGCCATGGGACGACGAAACCTCGTTCCTCTGCGGTCTGGCCAGCTTCTTGACTGCCCATCTCCTCTACATCGCCGTGTTTTTCCAGAAAAACGGTAGCGGAACGGCCGCCTTCCACGTTTTGGTCGGGGGCTGGCGCGCCATGGTTGCGGGATGCTTAGGCCTCCTGGTTCCTATTATGATTGCTTCGCTGCTGCCACGGATCGGTCCGGAGCTTCGCCCGCCTGTCGTCGTTTATTCCTTGGCCATATTCGCCATGGCCCTCACCGCCCTCACCTTGAACAGCAGCCAGCTGATTGCCGGGACGGTTATGTTTGCGGCTTCGGATAGTATTCTCTCGGCTGACCGCTTTCTTATCTCACCGACCTCCTCGCACCGCCCCTGGATGCAGCATGCTGTGTGGATTCTCTACTACGGCGGCCAGCTGTTGATTACCCTTGGGTTTCTTTCTCTCGGGGTCGTTGCGGAATAAGCTGGTCAACTTGTCTTGGGGAGGAACTCGAGGGACCTGGAGGCTGGAAACCATGTGTTTGGTTCATTCCGAGGGCAGGGTGCCCAGGACACGCTCGATGCAAACCATATGCCGAATCGGGTTACACTCGCGGCACCTCGTTCATGTTTAGAGTAATCATAATTGCAAACCGCTCCTGTAGAGTACCGAAGATACCGACCTAGAGCTCACTCTCACAACTCAGTGCTTGGAAAAATGATACAGCGCTGGGGCATAACTGCTCAACGGAACAACATGGACGCTAAAAGACACTCACAAACTTGTTTTCAACCATTGGCTCAACCTCCATAATAACCCTCCCCATGTTCCATCCTTCGTTATTTCCTACTGTTAACCGGCGTCAACTTTGCCTCAACCATGACGTCCTCGGAGCGCAGCCTCTCGACAGCCTGAGCCACAGCGTCCTCCCAGTTGGCCATGTACAGGTACGTTAGTTCCATTACCGAGACACTGGAGGAGTTAGTTTTAACCTCAGGATAAGATGAGGAGCGGTCAAGACGTACCACACCAGCCCCAGCGTGATGCCCATCCAGAGCCCGGCCAGTTTCCACCCAAGAGCAAACGCCGTGGACAGCGAGATCGGAAGGGCAACAACATAGTAGGCAAATAAGTTTGCGTAGCTCCCGATCGCCTGCTGTCCAATTCCACGGAGGAGGCCGTGGGAGACGGCGGCGAGCGCGTCGAATACCTGCATCCCCACAGACGAGGAGGACCTGGGATGCAACCTCGACCACGCTGTCGTCGTCGGTAAACACACGGGGTATGTGGTTGCGGAGTGTGACAAATATCAACATATTGAAGCACCCGACCATGCAACCGCCGACAATAGCCTGGACACAAAGAAAAGTCAACTACCAGGGGGTTCCAAGCCAGGACGATAGCGGGATACCTACGACTCTTGCAGTCACCCTAGCTGCATCGCTAAGATGGGCACCGATAAGATTGGCAACGCGAGTAGACGTCGCTATTGCCAGCGGAAATGGGATGTTGAACGACGTCGACGTGACTGTGACGAGAATGCTTTGCGCGGCCAGCTGGGTGGTGCCAAACTGAGAGGCCGAGATGGTCAGCACCTCGAGAACCGAAAACTGGGCTTCGATCATGATCATTCCAGGCAATGCCAGTTTTATCATTGGCCCTAGGAGAGGCTGTCGTTAGCTTGAAGATAACCCAAGAGGGAGAAATGAAAAAAGGAACTGGACGGCGGGAAGAAAGAGGAGTGGGCGTTTGAACACGACGTCAACGAGGGACAGCATACCCCAGTTTCTGAAAGCCTTCCGACTGAATCCGTTCCAGCACTGCGAGCCGTCGACTAGGCAGACATACAAGACCAACAACAGAGGCAGCAAGTTCTGTGTAATGGCCATAGCGGCTGCCGCTCCAGCAAAACCCCAGCCAAACTTGAAGACAAAGAGCCAGTTCTGGAGAAAGCTCAGGGGGCGCGCAATGATTAGGGCATACGTTGTGGCATTGAAGAGACCTTGAGATTGCACAAATCTCTTGCCGCTCTCCAAGGCAGCAACCCCAGGCATGCCCAGAATGAGGACGCGGAGAAACAGGGCGGCAAGCGAAGCAGTCTCTTTGCTTGGAACGAGGGAGGCAAGAACTGGCTCCGAAAACCACCAGAGCACGGCAATCGGCACCATGAGGATCCATAGCAACCAGGTCATGCGCTGGGCTTGGAGCCCCACGAGATGCTTATGGCCTGACCCGTAGGCTTGGGCGCAGAGTGTGTCCAGACATGTCGCGAGCCCCTGAACAGGGACATAGCAAGTGATGCTGGCTGTCATGGTTGCCACTGATTATGGGGAAGGCGTCAGCACATTTGTCATTCTTCAAAGGGGAAGCTGCACATCTGGGCCACATACGGTTGACAGCAGCAAGCTCAACCATGCCGAGACGGCCGACGGTAAGCACGCTGCCGATGGTCACAGAGTAGTGCATCAGAAAGGTAAAAATGAGTGGTGTCGAGTATTGAATAAGCGTCTTGGCCTCGCGCTGCCAGGTCGTTGTGATGGCCCCAGCCGCTACGGCTTCTTCGAAGCACTGATTCACTTCATCGAGCGGGGGGGTTGGCACCTCTTGGGGAGTCGCCTCCGGGAGTAGAGGGGTTGTCTCGACTGCAATGTCCGGGAAGATGGGCCCCTCGTGGTCCTTGACTTTGGTGCTGAATATCCGCCTGTACACGCGGGCCACAAGATTTGTTGGACGGGCCCTTGGGTGCTTTGGTGGCAGGATGTCATTGTCCCGCAGCAGAGAGAGCTCCGCATGAAGTGACTCTTCGACCTCGCTCGGATTCGGAACCGGCTTGTCTAGCCCCTGAATCGGGACGACAGAGTAGCCACACCCAAACGCTACTCCGTTTGGATGGAATGCAAGTTTGGGCTCTGCTACAGTATGCTCAGACCCAACATCGGACTCGGCATTGGACGGACGACGTTGTACGGGCTCATCCTCGGAAGAACACTCGGCGATATCCCTGGTCAGGATCTCGCGAACGATCGGGGATGTCGCGAGGAAAGAAGGGGGCAGCGTCAAGCTTTCGGGGAGGAACTCGGTCAGGATCGAATGGCGGCGTCCCTGGGGCCCGCCATCGGGTATGGGTTGCGGGCTGCTGCTGGAGGACTCGGCCATGGGGAGAGTGTCGTGGAAGGATCCTCGCGACGGCATGACTATCACTGAACAAAAAGAAGGGCAGGGTCTCAGGAAAAGAGCCGCATTATAACTTGGAACTGACCCGCACCTTGCGGGGTGCTGGCCATGGGCTGCTCAAAGGCCTGTGTACGTCAACTCGTACACCATGTCCCACACATCCCATGTCGACCATGCAGTAGCCATCCTCAAGCCCACCCACTTGGCTGCAATGTGGGGGACCAAAAACATTGTGGTTGATGGCAAAGCTGCAGTGAACGGTTGGTGGCAACATTTTCAATCGGAGAGATATCGCGCTACTGCATGCCCCATGCGTAAGAGCTGAACGACAGGCTCGACAAGACCCTCGAAACCACCCAAACGATACGCGGTCTGGAGGCGGTGACGGATATGCTGCCATACGAAACGAGGAAACTGGCTCTGTCCGGGAGCACTTGAACAAGCTCTGATTGGGCAGATGCAGAGTTTGCCTCTGATCAACATGCAAGCGCGTTGAGCTTCCTCCCCAGACCCCCAACTTTGGTCTGATAAGCGGCGAGTCGTGGGCCACACCAATGACGCACGCCAGATGAACTGCGACCACTCAAATCGAGTAAACATCGACACCTCTGACATCATTCAAGAGATTTGAATCACACCTGAAGGCACCCCATCTAGCCCCCCATCAAAAAGGTGTACCCCCAAAGATACAACGTTGACATTCATTTGCTTTTCTTACTGGAAGGCGCTCAAATCATTCAGTGATTAAAGAGAGCTGTGACCAGCCCCAGTCATCCGCCTCCTCCTCCTCCTCCTGTTCCTGCGCATCTTTTCATCCCTTCCTTCTGTTTTGACTTTGCCTTTTTCTTGTCTCTTATTCCATCCTTTACCCCCCCCCTTTTCGCCCCCACGAACACGATCCGATCAAAAACACGAGAAAATAACACCAATCACGGCGGCTCTTCTTTGGCCTGAAAGACCTTAAGGGGTATTGAGCAGGTTCTCCAACGGCATGATTGGCAGTGCCCGTCGCCAACAACAGCACGGCATACTCGCAAAGCGAATGCCCAGCAAAGCGGCAGCCGGCAGGATCCACGATGCCGCGTGCCTCCATGTCTTGAAGCCATGACTGTCAGAGCTGGCTGAGCACAATGTGTGGAGAAGAGTAGCACGCTGGGCGAGGAATGTGTGGAGGGGCAAAAGTCGGTGTCACAGTTGGAAAATGATGCGGCAATGTAATATGGTAATCCTGTTACGTCTGTTGTGAGAGCTGCCGCTGCCTCGCAGTGGGACATGGCGAGATAGTTCTGCCGCAGCTTACAACCACGGGCGCAGCCAAAGTGGACTTGATTTCCTTCGGGTTGTTGCGGACCATATCGGGGATGCTCACGTTTCCCTGGACAGACTGTGGTCGAAGACTGCGCAACATTGCGGACCCGGTGAGAACCTTGGCGCCGGTATGTTTGTTGGTGAAGCTAATGTCAATCTCTCGAAGACCAGTTTGCAATCCCGAGAGGCAGAGCGACACTTCCTGGATGTCGTCGAGCAGCACCATGCCCACAAGTGATCCGCTGTACTTGCGGAGTTGGTCGGGATCCTGATGGGCGGCAAACTGTCCAACACCCGGTGCACGGCGGCAGAGCAGTACTTGCCGTGGGCGACAGTCGTCGGTGGGTTGGCACGCAGTGCAACCAATGGTGAGGTATGGATCGGTTTGAAGGCCCCCGAAGTTTGCGAGTACCCTTCAATGGGCGAGGGGAGGGTTACTTCAACCTTGTGCTCGGCGGGCCTCATTGTATGCAGTGGATGCGTCCGCTGGCGTTGTTCCGTTGGCCTGTCCTGTGGTAGTCAACAGTGCCAACAAGGTGAGGTCAGATTTGGGATAGACCTTGCCAGTAGTGTCTAGACTAGCAAAAATCGATTTGGACCGCCATCAGGTGGATGTCTCGAGGTCAAATGCAAGACTCAGGCTGGTGAGAATCAAGAAGTCGAGAAGTCCATATTAGCTATCGCGAAACCATAGATTGCTGTCAAGAACGGCAATATACGCGGAATTGGAACCCCGGAGCTGAGTGGGGAGGATGGTAAGCTTGGTACCTCGGTCGCCGGGGGGAGGGGGGTTGCATTGGATTGGGCGTGCCTGAGTATGGGCTGAACACGAGAATCTCTGTAGAACACCAGAGTTAGCTGGTTCCTGCGAGGCGGCATGCAAATGGACTACTGCACCACCGATCACAAGATACCAACTCCACCGCCAAGTTTCGAGGAGGAAAGAGCATAGGTACCTATTGTGGTAGACCTAACGTGTCACGCGAGCATGACCTCTTGCAATGGTGGAGTGAGCGGATTTACCTACGGCTGTGAGCTCCGCCAACTTTTATTTGCACGTACTGTGTTTTGAAGGGCTATTTGTTGACATCTATCGTGTATCTGATTACTGGCCCCTATCCTGCCCTAATTGCTTTCGCAGCCATCGCAACAAGCGCCCACTAACCTGCCGACCCGTCCGTCCACCCTGGTTCGCTCATCAGATCATACCTTCATTTCTCTTGTACACCATGGTAACCGTGGTTCATGCCATCACACTCCGACTCGTAAGGCAGGTTGTCGGTGGCGGCGCCATGAGGAGACTGGGCGCGTGGGATCATGAACACAACAAGACCGGCACGGCCACTCGCTGCGTTGGGCTGGGGTCTGATGGTCACCCCGTTCCTACAGTCGCTCGGTTCCACAACGAGCCCCTGGTGGGAGAAATGTCCAATGGGTGTACAGTGAGCCCACGTCGAGAGGACGCATCATGGCTGTTTGACGCTCATATTCGAGTTCGTTGCCTATATGTCGCGTCCCACAGATTGTCAAGTCAGCTGAGACAGTGGCGTGGCTGTTACCGCTAGGCTTGCAGACACACCAAGGAGACAACGACGGGCTGTGGTAGGATGATGAGGACACGGGTGGGCACGCTTCATTGAGGCTGTTACGTGAACCCGGTTCCATCTGGAGCCGCGTGTGGCTGGAGAAGGGCGATGTTTTGCCATCGCTGTTGCCATCGCAATAACTATGTTTGCTCCCACATAGATCCAGCTTGGACGTGGCTGTGCGTAATCCTTGTGTGTTGTTGCTGAATGTGAAGGGGCTCAAAGTGGGTGGCTTTGAGGGCGTCGAGTTATTTGAGGGTGTCGAGTCATCTGTGCCCATCGGGTGGCTGCGGGTGTGGCTCATGACATCTGAACCAAGAGAGCCTGCTATGGACGTAAATGCCCAATAAGTGCCCTGGCTGGCAGTGCTACTACTGCCGCCGCCGTCGTTGTTGCAGGCTTTCCCGTGTTGCTGGGAACGGCATGAAACGGAGACCGAATCGGTCGTTTCGTTCACCGTGATATTACCCCCTAAGCCCTATTCCGTCGTAGGCTGCAGCAGGGCATTCGGGGTGACACCCACGCTCGAAAGAACCGAGCCCCAAGTTTCGCCTTGGCCGTTGTGCTGAGAAAGCCGAGCAAATGAATCGTGCTTTGACCCCGGGGCCTGGGACAGCATGCCAAAGTCATCGCCCATCCATTGCGACAGTGAAATGGTAGAGGCGGCCAGATGCGCACCGTCTGGGTCGGTCTCTGTTCCCGAATATGCGAGACCCGGACGGGCGCTTCCATCAAACTTCGCGTGAGGGGTTCCGAGTGTGCTCTGCGCTTTTGTTCCCTTTAGTTGCTCCACCTGCTTTTTTAACCGCTTGATCTCTTCATTGCGCTCTCTCAAGTTGCGCCCTGAATGTGTTAGTTACCCCGGACAATGACTCAAACTGCCTGAAGCAGTTCAGTGGTCAGGGACTTGCTGTATGCTCTCTGCGCCAAGCGGTTCTGGATCTTGCGCCGATCGGCAGCATTGGGGAGGGTCCTCCAGTCCTCATCAGGCTTCATCAGATCGACATACGAAACACTCTGTTTAGGGTTGGTCTGCAGCGCTCGCGGGTACCGCGGGGGAGGTGACACTGGATTGTCTTGAGAAGGAGAAGACGTCGTCATCCTGGGGGCAAGGGAATGGGAGCTCTGTGGAGACGATCGGCCAGGTATATGTGATAACTGGGCTCAGATAGAGTACGCTTGGCTCTAAGAATTTGAGAAGTGCATGGGGGGAAAGCACTGTAATTGAAGGAAACAGAAAGCAGACTCATCTTACTGCTGGTCTGACGGGCGAGACTTAATGCCGTGATCCGACGAACTAGCCGCCAACTCAAAACGATGTCAGGATGGTACGTACTCTTCGATTTATGCAGAGTGCCTTCTACACGGAGATACCTTTGTCTGTTCAGCCGGAAGAAGGGTTCCTTTTCCGACTACCGACATGTTCACTTGTCAGAGTTGTCCTGAAAATGTCGAGATTGACCCGTCGGGCTGTGCTTCAGGTTGCCGATAAATTGGCGTTGCGCGTCCGTGGTCGTTGCAGTGCACTCCTGGTGACATTCCAATGCTATCTGGGCACCGAATCTGCGAGCAAATTTATAAGTATGCACCAGTTGGTATCATTGCCAGTGGTATGCACCCGATCAAAGGGGACGACGAGAGGGGCAGCGGCATGACCTTCACACAGCCAGCCCCCAAATTGACCGCGAATCCAATACGTACAGCAACTGACAGGTTTTCCTATATCCGTGGTTGGCAGTAGGCGAGTGAGTCTTGTTGCGCCCCAGATTGCAGGAGACGCAGGCTTGCCCCTAGCCCGCGGTTGCACTGCAGTAGCTCCTTTACTGCACCCCAACCGTCACCCAGGGGCCATCCATCAGCTTTTCACTTGCTTGGTTAACTTCCAAGGGTGCCAAAGTGTTCCGCGGGGTCTCCGCTGCGCAACTTGTGGGTTACCAGACGGGGCGGCGGAGGGGGGACTTCTCTCCCAATTTCCTTGACGGTGCGGTTCAACGACTTGCCTCTCCGAAACATTCCTCAGCCGCTTCTGGCTTCCGGTTTGCGACAGGCCGCGCTCTCGCTACCAGAGATGCCATGCATTGAGCAGCCCGTCAGACACGACGCTGCTCTACGCCTGCTGCGGTCTTCCAATCAGCGCTGTGCTATACCGAGTTTGTCGCTTACAGCTTCCTACAGTGTGCTGAGAACGAACGTAGATTGCAGCATTGTTGCCATTGCACCGCCGAACACGCGTCCTCACCTTCTGCCATGCCACCTCGCTCTGTATTTCGGGCGGGACTGGGCGACTGTTGGGTTTCTCTGCAGCCCGGATCAAGATGTCAACATGAGGTATTTAGCTAGATTACATTTACTGAACGCCCCAATGCTACACCGAAGCACCGCTCGTGATAAAAAATTGAGAATGTCTACCCAGTCATATGATGTTATGCTGCCATGCTAACATTCTTTCACGGCATTCAGGTTGGAATTGACCAGTTTCCCCTATTTACGGCAATGACAGATGGCAAGACCAAGTCCGGCCCCACCGATCGAAACGAATGCGTCAAGAAATCAATGAATCAGGGGCCCAGAGGCCGAAAATGAATTGCACAGAACACTGTCGATGTTCCAAATAAACCGTCCTAGACACAGGTCAATCTGAGTGAACGATCCGTGGGTCTTCCGGTATGTCTCCCATACTGAACCGAGAAGAATCCATGAGGATTTCCAACCTTACCCTCCGCGAGAAAGCAGATGGGGGAAAGATTCGCCCGACACCCTGGTGTTGCTATGATCAAGTGCATCTAAGCTGTCCCATCTGTTGTTCAGTCATAATTCCTTCCCCCTACACAACCCGTGGCCGAACCCGCATCTTGAAATTCTCCGGCTTGACAAACCAGTGATCTTTTGTTTGCCATTTATCCTTGTTGCACAATTCTAGGTCAAAATCCCGAATCAGCCTCGGCACAAGCTTGCACATCTCGAGCATTGAGATGTGGCGCCCGATGCAGGTGCGGGAGCCGAGGCCAAACTGGAGTCGTTAAAGTTAGCCACTCAGCCTCAAGTGTCTCAAGGCCAAAAACCGATGAAGGTTTCGCAGACACTTACCGGCATCCAATGCCGATTCATGGCACTGATCTTTTCCTTGTCCTCCTGAAGCCATCTGTCGGGGTTGAACACGTCCGCATCGTCACCGAATATCGCCTTGTTGCCATGTTCCACCCAGCTGTTGATCCCAACAATGACCTAAACAGTCTCATTAGTCGACTCTGCTCGGAGATGACAAGATGCACGAGACCTACCCCTTCCGGAAAGAAGACTCCATTGATGGTGATACCTCCCTCCGGAACCACTCTTTCGAGCGGCAAACCAGTGGCCGGGTGCATCCGCAACGCCTCCTTGATGACGGCTTGGAGGTACGGCATCTCCTGACTCTGAGCAAATGTGATGTCGGGAGACGCCTTGTTCTGGGGACAGTGCTGGTCCACCTCCTCGCGCAGCCTCTTGAGAACGTTTGCATCGTGCAGAACATAGTACAGAATTGCGCTGAGACTGATGGACGTTGTATCAGAACCGGCGACCATGTTGGACACGCAACCCGAGAGAACATGGTACGAGGTGAAGACGGAAGGGTTTTCCCAGTGCTTCTTCACAAACTTGGTGAGAAAGTCGACCGTCTCCCGCTGCTCTTCGCCCTTCGTGTCGTCTTCGGGCACCGGCATCTTCGCCTTGGCTTTGGCTTGATGTGCCGCCATGTAATCCTGGGTATAGTTGACAATGAACTGCCTCCCCTTTCCGCGCGAGCCTGCGAGCCAGTTCCGGACCTTGAAGAGAATCGGATGCAACCACGGGTACACCCCAACGACGCTGGCGTAGGTCAGATGGTCACCCAAGTTCTGCATGACATTGGCAACATCCTCGCCAAAGTCGAGGAAGCCGATTCGCTTCGAGTACGTGATCATGCCTATCACGTCAAAGGCGTAGCACTGCAGCCAGTGGCCCATGTCCATAGGCCGGCTCCAACCGTCCGTGGCGCTCATTTCGGACAGCCTCTGGCAGAAAAGATCGGCACACTCGTCGACATACGACTCGTAGTGCACGAGGCTAGACATGCTGTATGTGTTCTGATACTGGCGGCGGTTGAACGCGTGGCGCTTGGCGTCCCGGTCGCCAAAGATGTTCCACGTCCCGGGGCTTGTCCAGGTCTCGTACCAGGAAGACTTTGTGAATTTGCTCCCTGGACCGTAGATGACGCTGGCTGCCAAGGGGTCATCGATACTGAACCGGTTGACGCCATACCGAACTATCGGGCCTGTCATTGGGGCTCATGTTAGTAGTGAACCATGAGAGGAGAGAAGGAGAGAAAGGGTGGTTGGATGGTAACGTTGAAAGCAAATCAAGATGAGCATACCGTATTTCTTGTGGAGCTGGAGATTGTCCTTCTCGAAGCCGCCGCGGTAGATGCGGTAGGCATACCACAAATCGGTGAATCGGGCAGCAACGGGCCCCGGGACAGACGCAAGGCGAGTGAAGAAGGCTCTCCAAATGGCAGCCGCCAGGGCCACGGCTGCCAGGACCCCGAGGGCCGTAAGGGAGAAGATTGAGTGCAACATGCTGGGTGCCTGTCTCTCTCTGCCTTTGTTTCAGTGAATAGGCGCGGCGAGGCTTCGTTCTTAACACAACAATCGATAGTTACCCGAGGCAGATCAAGAAATCAGAGACCGCCGTGTGTTCTAGCGCGAGGCAACCGAGCGCCGGGTGCCGAGTCCACATGCCGCTCCGTCCTTGACCAAGCCAAGAGCGTTGACATGGAGAAAATGCGGGGGACTTGTCTCCCCGCAAACTCAAAAGCTACGACTAACCAAATACGAGTGACCGACCCGCCCCAAGTGGGCCAGGCCGGGAGACCAGGACCAAGGAGAGTCGGTGCTGCTTCGGGAATTCGCGAAGGAGTCGGGATGTGGAGGCAGCCGGCTGGAGACTGCTCCCATCCCAGCCTCGAGTCCTCGCGGAGAAAATCAGTGACACAGGTTTGATTGGATTCGGTGTGCCGGCCGGGCATGGCCTGATGAAGCCTAACAAGCTGGGATTGGTAATGGTGGTACAGAATGCTTCATCTCTCATGCTGCTGGGAGCAAGCGGGGAAGTGCCCGGGGCAGATAAGAAGGGGTCCCAAGGATTATAGGAAGACATCAAGGCGAACAACACAGCTAGCTTAGTCACACAGAAACCTTGCTGTCTTTGGCTCTTTTCTTTCGTCCTTTGGTACACCGTTCTGAGGTTCTTCTTCTCGCGAGTAACTATCATATGATGAGTGGTATAGAAACTTAATATTGACCCGAGCAGGACTGCAAGGTACCTTAGATCGCGGCCGAAACTCGGGTTTAGAGTCCAGGACTAGAGTACGCCAAAGAACATTCTCGGGTCTGGAGTGAGAATTACCGAGGTGCCAGAACAAACATAGGTACTTCTCGTGCACTAAGTGGACTCTCCAAGAATCCAACTGGTTCCCCGAGACATCCGGCCAATGCCATCGACGAGCCCGGCCAAGAAAGAGCCATGTCTTGAGGGATTTCAAAAGCTAATGAGCTGAACACAACTGCATGTACACTCACTCGGCCCTAAGTTGCAGCAGCAAGGGAAACTCAGACCGTTATTCCATTTTTTCAACGTCGGTCCTCGAACTCGCCCCTCTCATACCCCGAAACCCAATCGCATCGCTCCCCTGCCCGCATGGGCTCCTGTGTCGACGTCACTTAATCAAACTGCGTGGGATTGAGCAAGCGTTGCTGGTACCAGTGGCCCCTCGGCCTGTGAACATTGTTCCTTGGAGGCGCAGTGCAACGAGGTTCAGGACCCTGTCGTGGTGCAAAACCTAACTCAGAAAACCCATCAAAGAGGACCGACCGTGAACAACCTCAGCAACCACCACAAGGGCGATTGTCTGGTCATGCTGCAGATCCGCTTCACGACTCTGCTACCGACTTGCCCCCGTTCATCACCGAGTCCACCAGAACCACTGTTCACCGCCCGTGGACGTGATTGGATGCGCCGTCCGGCTGCTTGGCGTTAAGTACCAGGGCACTTGGGAGAGCATTATTGAACACAAGGGCCATGGGTTCAACACCGCGCAACAGTGCCACGATCCCGGTCTTACGCAGAGGAGTGTTGTCTGGCGGTAGCACCTGGTGGGCCCGAAGGCCACCTATTACGATGGCATCCAGCAGCTTTCACCCATGCTGACATGTTTCTGCTGCGAGAACGCTCTTCCCGCACAACGAGAATGGTCTGGTGTCCGTCGTGCATCACTGGCAGATCCAAAGGGCTGTAGCCTGTCTCCAAATGAATGCCCAGATATACATGATGTGTTGGTGTGTACAAAAGTGAAGGGTGTTGAAGGTACCGTATTGAAGATGGCCGAGTTGGACGCACTGCACAGGACGGAGACCTCCCCTCTGACCCACACGCTTGTTTTAGCTTTCTCATTGTCGGCTCTGTCTGCCATCGAGCCTACATATTGAACCTGACCGCCCTGGGAGCAAACAGAAGGGCGCTGTTGGTCTCGGTGCTCCCGGACATGGCAGAAACAAACAAACATCGCGACTTCCACATCTAGGTCACACACAGGGCCCTACAAGTAAGGCTTGCTGCTGTCCTGTCGACGTCTGTCTGGCGGTGAGTCAGCCACGTGACCTGTCGGCACATAATACGGGGTGCTTGGCGTGTTAAGGAGCGGTTATGGCAAACTCCAGCAACGTTGTCTCACGCCTCCGGGGTCTGACAACGACAACCTGGAGTTGCTCACCGAGTGCGCATGTGGCCAGTGCACAAGCTGCTGGTGTGTGCGACGGTGCGACCTGTGTCAGGTGTGGCTGTTTGTCGTTCTTATTAGTTTGCCCCCACTTCTCTCCAGTTGGGGAGCCAGGGGCCTTGAAGGGAGGCAACCTTGCCTTGCCTGCCTGCCTGCCTGCAAGTTTGGGGCCAGGCAAAGCTTGGGTGAACGCTGTCACGACGCAGACATTTGCCCACTTCATCCCTCCGCGCTCCGCACTCCGCACTCCGCACTCCCATGATACCCCTTTTCTTTATCGGCTTCTCCGCGACTGTGGTGAGTTTGTTTCCCCCCAAACGCCGTTCTGGACCAGAGACCCTTCCATGGATGTGTTCTCGGCAGAGATTTCATGGCGCCCCCACATTTTTCATGGTTTCCAGCAAGTCAGCAGCTCTAGGTCAGCGCATGGCGCTCTTGGCAGACGCATCCTCCGGCCCTTCGCCCAGATTTGGTGTGCGCCGATGACGCACGGGCGCACGGGCGCGCGGGATGAGATCTGTTGCCCATTTGCACATGCTTCGAGTTTCCTCCTGGGCATCCGATGAACATTGATCGAGGCCGATGATGCGGGTGGTTCGTCAGGCCGGAGCCTGTCTCCTGGGATCTCTCTTGTTTCCGCCAGGGCAAATTCTCAGGCAAGCCGCTGTAAAATGTCTAGGTGTCTCCTATACTCTGTCCACCTACGGTAAACTGACTCTTGGAGGAACCGCACCCGGGGAGCTCGCCTGCTCGTGTGTCTGTGCCGCCCATCGACGATCGCAGCCGCCATGCTTGGACCCCACAAAGTGGCCCGGGCAGGTGGGGAGGGGCGCAAGTTCTTCAGCAGTCATCCCAGACCACTGGGTCCATGATGACCCCACACTCGCATGAGATAAGGAGGGCTTGCTGGACCCCGGGGCAGCGATTTCTGTTCCCCCTGCTTGGCAGGAACCTGGTCGGGACGTAACTCCTCAAGAAAGTGGAGGATCTTGCTTTACCTCGGGGCTTTTTTTTGCACCCAAAGAAACTTCACACTTGTTTCAACATCCAACCCTTGCCCTCAACATCAACAGGAGACATTGTCCCCCACCGGCGACCGACAGCGATTTCCCTGTGTTGTTGTATGCAGCAACGGACGGCATCATCCAAACATGAGCGCCTACCCTGAAACCGCGGCCCCCGGCGCTGTCGACGCCCGCGGGCCCGGAGCCGGGCACGAGTCGTCGGACGACGGTGATGGTCTGCTCGCGGCCATGGGCTACAAGGCCGAGCTTGTGCGCACGCGGTCTACCTGGCACGTCGCCTTCATGTCGTTTGTGCTCGCGTCTATCCCCTACGGCCTGGCCACCACCCTCTATTACCCGCTGCAGGGCGGCGGGCCCGTTGTCGTCGTCTGGGGCTGGCTGCTCGTCAGTCTCATCATCCTCTGCGTGGCCGCGTCTCTGGGCGAGATCACGTCCGTCTACCCGACCGCCGGCGGTGTCTACTACCAGACCTTCATGCTCGCCCCGACAAGCTTCCGCAGGGTTGCCGCGTACATCTGCGGCTGGGCCTACGTCGTCGGCAACATCACCATCACCCTGGCCGTCCAGTTCGGCACCACCCTCTTCTTTGTCGCCTGCGTCAATGTCTTCGAGACGGAACCCGGCGTCGGCGTCTGGGCTGCCGAGCCTTATCAGGTGTTCCTCACCTTCCTGGCCATCACCCTGCTGTGCAATGCCATCTCGGCCTTCGGCAACCGCTGGCTGCCGATTCTGGATGTAAGTCGCCGGACGCCAGCCCCCGTTCGCGTGCACCTCGGCGTATGCGTCCACTCGAGCAGCTTGCTGACATGAAACAAACGATACAGACTTTTGCCATTTTTTGGACATTTGTCGGACTCCTCGCCATCCTGATCACGATCCTGGCCGTTGCCAGGGAGGGCAGACGCAGCGCCGATTTTGCCCTCGGAGGTTTTGAGGTGACGTCGGGGTGGCCTGCCGGATGGTCATTCTGCGTCGGCCTGCTGCACGCCGCCTACGCCACGTCTTCGACCGGCATGGTTATCTCCATGTGTGAAGAGGTTGAACACCCGGCCACGCAGGTGCCCAAGGCCATGGTCATCACCATTCTCATCAACACCGTCGGCGGCCTGCTGTTTCTGGTGCCCCTCATGTTCGTCCTGCCCGACCTCGCCATGCTGGTGGCCCTCCCCTCGGGACAACCCGTGCCCACCATCATCAAGTCAGCTGTGGGCTCCTCCGGCGCCGCCATTGCCTTGCTCATCCCCCTCATGGTGCTGGCCATCCTCTGCGGTGTAGCGTGCACGACGGCCGCCTCGCGCTGCACTTGGGCCTTTGCCCGTGACGGTGCGATCCCGGGCTCCAAGTGGTGGAAGCAGGTGCACCCAACACTCGATCTGCCTCTTAACGCCATGATGCTCTCGATGGCTATCCAGATCGTACTGGGCGTCATCTACTTTGGCTCCTACACCGCCTTCATGGCGTTCTCAGGTGTTGGTGTCATCTCTCTGACTGTGTCTTATGCCGCTCCAATTGCCGTGTCCATGCTGGAAGGCCGCGCCCACGTCAAGGGAGCCAAATTCTCGCTGGGTAAGATGGGCTGGCTCTGCAACGGTATTGCCATCGGTACGTATCCCTCGGACGTTTAGAGACGGGAATCAAGGAGTGCGAGACCCTGCTAACTCTTATCGCCAGCCTGGTCAATCCTCGCCGTCCCGCTGTTCTGCATGCCTGCTTACCTCCCCGTCACTGCTGCTAGCGTCAACTACGCACCCGTTGTCTTTGTTGGCTTCATCGTCATTGCCTTTGCGTGGTACGCTGTCTGGGGCCGGAAGAACTACCGTGGCCCGCCGACAGAGAGCCTCGCTGCCGTCCCGCTGCCGGCAGAGGACTATGGTGCTGGCGCTTCCAAGAAGGACTAGCAAAACCGCTGCTCCCTCGTTTAATGTCTAATTTTTTCGCGTAACATGGTTCAACGTATGATAGTCGCGAGGCGTTTGGGCGTCACATGCCGGAGGGTCATTTCAACAGCCCCGTTTCCCAGCAGATACCCCTTTTCGGAATCATTCAGGTCAATAAAGATACGGTCACTCATTCTGTCCAAATAGATCGGGTGTTGGTGCATCAGATGAGCTAGTAGGGGCCAGCAGTGAGAAACAGCAACAGCCGGTGACGGATAGGATGTCGCGGATGGATGTAGTCTTTGTGTGTCATTGCATGAGACCCCCAGTCGAAGCAATCCGCAGACACACCAGGTTAAAAACGACCAAGGTTGGGGTTTGGCGTTACGAGAGTACCATACCAATAGCGCTCTTGCACATACATACCCGTTCTATTGCCGCCAACGTTGTCTAGCCTACCAAGCCTCCTAAGGTGTTGAAAGAAAGCCCTACACCAAATTGCGTGTTGTTCACCTTCTACTCTTCTCCTCCCTGCACTCAGCTGTCCCCTGTGGCTCCACGATACCTTACTGTCTCTAGGATACTTGTCGACGGTCCTGCTAACGGCTTGCCTGCTGGGTGAGCTGCTCCTTTCGGTACCGTATCTTGTCGTTCAGAGAACTCGCCCGTGTCCTCAAACGGTTTTGCTGCCAGAGAGGCCCAAGCCCTGCTACACATCAACGCGACATCGCTTTCTTGGCTGGAAAACAGCATTTCCGACTCGCCATCCCAGAAGTAAGTGATAGAACGGCTCTGCCCATTCAACTTGTCAGCACCAGTCCCAGCTGGAGGACCAGTAGGGGTCGCAGACTCACCAGGCCGAGGCTTAGCTTAATAACCCCGTCACCCCAGGCCGGCTTGTACGTGTAGCTCGGTTTCTTGCCCTGTACCGCCAAAACCACATTATCTGCGGCAACCTCGGCTTGCCGAGATGCAGTTCTCGAGTTGGGATTTGCGTCCTTGGTGTCAGCAACTTCGCCGCATACGAAGACGTTTGGGAGCGCAGCATCATCGACTTCGAGGGTCGGCTTGACGCGAATGTGGCCCGAGGATGTGATGGCGTTTGGCGCAACATTGGCAACCAGTCCAGATGCCGGTTTCTGTCCTGTGCAATTGATCTACCGCCATTCTCGCGTCAGTGTGTGTGATTCAGGCCTAAAAGATGCACGGGACTCGGGTGACATACAAAGCAGTCACATTCGATCTTCCGTCCAGACTCGAGCATGATAAACCCGCCTGTTTCGCTCCTGTCCACCACCCTCTCGCCGAGGACGACATCGACGCCCAGTGCTTGCAGCGCGTCCATCGTGGCTTTCTGAAGCCCCGGTCCGAAACGATGCATCACAGCCGGCCGAGAGTGCACCAAGGTGATTGACTTCTCCGGGTACTGATTTTTGGCATCAGAGACCAGCTCCACGCCGACGGCACCCGCGCCTGCGACAACGATTTGGGTGGCGGCCTTGATGCGAGCCTGCATCGCCTTGAGCAGCTCCATGCCCTCTTCCTTGCTCTCGACACCAGGTCGGGACGGCAGCCCATTGGCCGATGTTGACCCCGTGGCGATGATAAGATACTCATAAGCAAGCACAGCGCCACTACCCAGAACGACGTTCCCTCTCTCTACAGAGGTGACCCGGTCCCTAACCCAATGGACCATGTCCTTGGGGCCCTGGGAAAAGAAAGCCGGCGTGTAGGGAATGAAGGCCTTATGTTCGTGACCCTCGACGACACAGAAACGTGGCATTACCCAGGTGAAGTTGAAGTGACTGTTGGGTTCTATGACCACAACACGGTACCGGCCATCTCTGGGGATGGAGGCGGCGAGGATGCGGGCCGCAGGGTAGCCGGCGAAAGCCGCGCCGACAACGACAATATTCTTTACTTTTGAGGGGTCGGGAGGCGTGTTTGGCGTGCTTGCGGTCAGAGCCGTCAGGGCGGCAAACCTTGTCGAGATTGCGCGGCGCAGAGCAGCTGAGAAGACCTGGACACCGTGTGCTAGGAGCCGGGCGACAAGGAACGTCTTTCGAATGCGCTCGAGTGCAGACATGCTGAGGTATTTTCCATCAATGAGAGTAACAAGGTGAAGGAGCACTCTAGCTCAATGACCTAGTCATGGCATCAAAGTTCAAGGCGCTTGAGGGTCTGTTTTTTTCTTCCTGGCAAGGACCAGCTTACGCACACATTTTCTTTGTGTTTAGCCGAGCAAATAAGGTCACACAACAGGGTCACATTCAGGTTTGATCTGACGCGAATGTCCCGTCTTCGATGCAAGCTCGACTCAGATAGGCCTGCTCCGCGAGGCAGCCACTGGAAGTCAAGCGCGGACATCTGCTGAAATGGAAGTCCTTGTGTCCGTTGATACGGGTTCCCACTTTCGGATTTGTTGAGGATTAAACGTGTACAGCGATGTTAAAGTTGAATCTCGTTCTGTTTTATTATCGCTGTGCAAGCGTCCTGAGCTTCGTTTTAGAGACTCCTATCGCCGTTTGTGTAAGGTAACCTTGGGTATCTATGGTTGTGGAAGAGAAAGTCCATGTGCTCTTCGTCATCGTCCCTGCATGAGAATTACCAGGTATCATTTCTCATGGACCTTGTCTCGGGTGCGTTTTTGGACGAGACCCTCCAAGACTTGAAATCACCCTGCCACATTGTCTGGTTAGCTCCCTGTATCATACCTGTGCATACGTTACCGAGCCTCGAGTGTACAGTCGCATTGATGGTTTGCTCAACTTCGTCGAAGCATTGTTTGGTTTGGAGGCGTTTGGTACCCATCGACTGCGCCGCAGATTGGCGACTACAGGTGACTGGATACCACGGGAAGGAGGCAGGACTGTCTCTTGGCGACCTGCACTTGCGGTGACGCGTCTGTCAGCAGCTTGAACCCCGCTCTGCTGACCCCTCAATTCGCGCAAGGCTTGACCGAATCCTCCAACCGTCCTCTAGACACGACCTTGAGTAACGAAGGCGCAGAAGGGCCAATACGTCCCAGAGACGGTTACAATGTCTCAGACTACACCGGCGGGACTTTCCTCACGCATGGCTCGGCTCAATCCTTTCAAGGCCAAGTCGAGGCGCGATGACGACGACGACGACGAGGATCAAGGCTTGGAGATTGACGGCAATACTGTCGCTGGTGGAGGCCACAGTGCTTTGCCAACCGACATCACCCAGCACCATCTGCGGGTCAGCCGAGCCCTCAAATCTTTTCTAGCCCACCAGGGCGTGTTGAGCGAAGACGATGCCCAAGGACTCCAGGCACTCCTCGACAAACCAGTCATCTCGCCGCCTGCCCACCTGTTTGACAGATCGCACCCGCTGCCGGAGTATTTCATCAGCTCCAGTCACAATACATATTTGATGGCTCATCAGCTCTTTGGCACATCGTCTGCTGGAGCATATGAGACCACACTGAGGGCAGGGGCACGGTGCATTGAGATTGACGCTTGGTAAGCGTGTTGCAAGCCGTTCTGTTTTCTGCTCTCCGAGGCGCACCCCGGTGACAGTGACTAGACCGTTCTGCTGACACGCAGTTTAGGGACAATCCAGACGATAAGGAAGAACCCAAGGTGACGCATGGATACACACTCGTGTCAAACATCCCCTTTCGAGCAGTGTGCGAAACCATACGCGATGCCGTGGATCGCGAGGCTGCAGAACCCGTTATCATGGGATACGCTCCGGCCCCGATCTTGGTTTCGTTGGAGAATCACTGTGACAGGGATGGTCAACTCCGCCTTGTTCAAATCATGAAGGAGGTATGGGGCGACGCTTGCTCAGCGCGCCAGTCCGCAAAAAGGGCCACGAAGAACAAAAGGCGGTGCGGTTGGATGAGCTGGGCTCCAAGATTGCCGTCATTGTCGAGTACCACCTTCCTGACGAGGTGGAGACTCAAGCAGCTCGTCCAGTTCCAGCTCATCGAGTGATTCCGAGGAGGAGAGGCAAGCACGGGACGCGTACAAAGCAAAGAAGAAAGCGGCGCCACCGCCCATCATCGTCCCGGAACTGGCAGAGCTTGGTGTGTATGCGCAGTCGGTGAAACCCCGCGACGCTTCTTGGTACGTGGAGGGCAAGATCAAAGACGGGCCCCTGGAGCATCACTTGATCAATATCTCCGAGTCGGGTTTGGCGTCGCACACGGCGGAACATGCGGCAGAGATTGCGCGGCACAACACTCACCATCTCATGCGTGTTTTCCCCAAGGGCACCCGGATCTCATCACGCAACCTCTCGCCCATCCCTTTCTGGGCTGTCGGTGCCCAGATCTGCGCGCTCAATTGGCAGACCTTTGGCGCAGGGATGCAGTTAAACGACGCGCTCTTTGCAGGCTCAGCTGGCTACGTCCTGAAGCCGGCATCCCTCCGTTCGGGCGGTAGCGGCACACCGATTCTGGACGCGCCCCGCAAAATCCTACGTCTCCAAGTGGCTGGGGCTAGTGACGTCCCCCTTCCCAAAGGCCGCGAGGTCAAAGACCTGAAGCCATATCTGACGTGCACACTGCTCCAACCTGGAGGCGGTGCCGAGTTGATCAAGGCCAAGCGGAAGACGGCGGCATACCACCAGCGGAAGGTTGTGACTCTGCCTTTCCTTGGTTCGGTTGGAGGCAAAGGCGAGAACCCGGCAGAGACCGACCCGGTGTGGGACGAGACGCTTGAATGGGAATTCGAGGATAACGAGCTGGTATTCTTGAGAATGTTTATCAAGAGCGACGATAGCTTCTCAAGCAACCCGATTTTGGCGGTTGCCGCGGTTCGGTTGTTATATGTTGAGCCGGGCTGGAGGTTTGTTCGCATGCTGGATTTGAAGGGCCACGAGACATCATGTTCGCTTCTTGTCAAGTTTGATATCCAGAATAGGTAGGGTGAGTTCCGAGATGTCTATGGATCGATGAGAAACCGGGTCGCGGATTAAGGATGACAGGTTGTCTCTTCCCAAGACACACTCGCTCACTTCAGGCCCGGATTTATCTAGCAAGGGAGCTTCTTGTTCGAGGACAAGTGGAAGAGGTTTCTGCTGTCTAGAATAGAACCATATTCCCCTAGGGTGAAGCCTGGTCTCGGGCGTCGCAACCCCTCTGTTCTCGGTCTGGCTCAACTCCCGCTAGTCATCGCTCCAATAAACACAAGGACAAGGATTGCTTGGTGACGCCTTGCTGTGTTCATCTTTATTGCGAACATGGGCGCATTCCATTCGATCGTCAAGCTCCTCAATCATCCATCACAATGCGGACTGAAGCTGCTTGATCTCAGGCTCTGCGCCAGAGCGCGCCCGTAGCTCCACAGTATCTAGCTAAGTTTGGGCACTCGCTTTGTAGCATCAACAACTGCGAGAACTTACTTAGCTTAGTCTATCCCTCGTTATATAAACGAAACGAGAAGCGATTTTGAACCGTTACGACGTTCGAGTGTACCAAATAACCCCCTTTTGCTTAGAGCTTAAGACGGGCCCAGGCCTAAAGGTCTCCCTCTCAAGGAACAGAAAGGTTATTTGTTGTTGCTAGGGTCAGAAGCTAATGTCAATTGAGTTGCGTGTCTCCGACGCCACACGGTAACACACAGCGGCCCATTCTGCGTAGGCAGTCTGTCTGTCGTAATCACCTCCAATTCATCGCTGTCAACCTGGCGCCCAGAACAGACCCCAAGGATCTACCTCCATTTTGATCTTCGAGAGCTGGGGATAGTTCTCGCCCCAAGAGCTGCGCTGCCAGCCAGGCTCCAGGATATCCGCCTCATTTAACCAGCTGCCACTGTCAGGGTCAAGCGGACCAGTTCATTAATGCGAGCGCGCAGCTCAGCGTGCTCGGCGCGGAACTCGGCTGCGGCGCGGAACTCGGCTCGCGGAAGGACGTCGACGGAGTCATGCTTAAACGTGATACAGTGGATTACCGTGTTGCCATCGCTGGGTTCACCGCCGATGTATTACCTAGATAAGGCATCCTGCCACACCGACATCTTTCCCTGGCTCACCGGCGAACTGGTATTTTCTTTTCGGCCGTTTCCCGTGGTCTCTGGGTCAATGAGACATGGCTGGATGCGGTGGCCGCCGTAGACCGAGAGAACGCAGAGATGAGGTACCACGTGACAACACGCGCGTACAGGCCGCCGGCAGAAGTCACACCCATGCCCTTCTGAGCATACGGAGGACATGTCGGGGGTTCGGGGTACGCCGACTGTTGGCCAGCCTCTGGAAGCACGGGCTGTCCGCAGGCTGCCCGTGCTGATCCTCTGGGATAGGAGGAGTCATTGTGCGGCTGGTGCGAGCCGGGCTGGAGTGGCGGATCGACTCCGCAACGACTGATGATTTACGCCGGGAGCCTACTACCGGGCTACGATAATGTTGCCCAAGGAGCTAAAGAGAAGATGTACAAATCACTCATCTTTTCTGGCGGAAAGCCGGGAAGTGTGGTGGTGGTAACGAAGATGTAGGTGGCGTTTCCTTGGGGATTTACACCACCAAAGCCGAAACCACGAGCATCGACGTTCTCCTTAGCGAAAGCAAGGTATACGCGGTAGGACTTCCAAAAAGCACTCGCCCCGGAGATATGAACTGGTGTAGAGGACGAATATCCCCGACCACTTGGAATTTCCACCCGCCTAAGCCCTCAGCGCGGAGAGGAGTTCCTTGTTCTGGGTCAGGTCTGCCGTGAGAAAGCGGCCAACGTGGTTCAAGAACAAGACCTGATCCGCTCGCAAGCCGTGCAAGGACGTTAAAGGTCCATGTCCACCGGCCAGCACCCAACAATCTCTGTTGCCAACTCTGGGGTCAAGGGATGTAACAATGGTAAAGTTATGAGCGTCTTCCATTGCGTTGAGTGCTTCCCATGCCTCAATACCGCACTGACCTTCCCGGCAGCCCCATTTCTCCTCGTCCATGCTGTACCCGGGAAGGGAAGCCAACACCATTGAGAAGATGCGTCCATATGCGAAGGACTCCTCAGCCGGTGGACTTGGCAATGAAATCTTGCCCTGTGTTCCTTTGAATAGTCAGTCCTGGGCCTGAACAGCAGGGGGGATGGGGCAAGAAATCAGTCTCTCACCTGACCACAAGCCTTGGGTTCAGGTTCCGCGCAAAATTGACGGCCGCCTGGATGTCTCGGTCCGAGTTTGCATTCACCACCTAGACGGGAAAGCCGCCTTGCGTGCATGTCCTCCCAGTCGTGTTAAGTAGCTGCAAACATGTGGCTCCTTCACCCCATGTTGTCAAAGAGGTGAGTGGGTCACTGAAAGAGAAGCGCATGGTGGTTAGGTATTGGCCGAGGAGATAGGCGCAGGTGCCCTGGTGGTACTCTGGGTGATTATGATAGCATGCAGCTCCTACTGGATGCGGTTTCAAGAGGTTGCCGTCACGGTAGTGATGAGCTAGTCCAATGCTCGTTGCTTGGTCAGGTGGCATCCTGGTCAGGTGGCATCCTCGGGCTGCACGTTGTACTTGGGCACGTGGCATACCAAGGGCGCAAATGACACGTTCCCAAATGAGACGATGAATTAAGCTCTGATATCCCGATCTGTCAGTTGCTTTGATTCGTAAGGAGAGTTGGCTGCTCCGTCTTGCCCAGTGAAGACTGAAAAGCACGGGGCCCGAGCCCAATGAATCTGCATCGCGAGGGGATTTCGAACACTGCTTAGGGAACTTGGACGCCAAAGCTGGATTGTTTCAGCCAATTTGTGACAAGACTCAGTTTATAAGCAAGTGCGTGTGATGCTGTGGAAGACGTAGTGCAATGTAATCATCTCACAAGGTCATCCAAGGTCGGAATCCTTCAGAACATTGGACCCGATTGAGCAATACGCGCTGCCGACGGGCTTTGAGGAGTTCCGAAATGCTGTGATCAAATTCAGAGAAAGGTAGTTGTTGGATTTTGCCTGTATAACCGGCCGCGAAGTCGCTCGGATGCCGATATCCCCCCCTTCCATCGCTCGGCCTGTTGAGCGGGTGAGAATTCGCGGGCTGAAGCACGAGTCCGAGTTCCGACTCCGAAACAGAACACTGCTCTTCCATTCGCCAAGTCCCTGACCATCGCTGCATTGGTTCTGTTGAACAAGTAAATGCTATACAGCCCTGGGTTTCCCCCACACTACTCGCTCTAAAGCTTGTGACAGCACAAGGGAATCTGGCGACGATAACGAGAAGGGTGAAATCTCAATGCACCGGGGATTGAAGGGGCAATATATGTCTGTGCTTCAGCTTGGCTTGCTTGTGTACCCTGAATCTTGTTCCCATCGACTGCCGCACCGGTGCGGCTTGAGACGTAGTCACGTAATTAGCGAGCGTCCTTGGGTTGATTTGCCTAATGTGTTCGGATAATCACACCCTGAGAAGAGCTGGAAGTTTTTGCATTTCAGATGGCCGCTGGATCTTTACATTTTGGGGAGCCTTCACTTCACAAAGCGTAACCCATAGCAGGCTAGCAGCACCTACGACTCATCCGAGCTTGATTCAGCCTTCCACTCAGTGCCCTCGTACCAGCAGCAAATGTGCATTGTGAACCATAAAAGCTAGGTACCTATAATTGAAAGAATTGCAGGCAAATTATGCTTCGCTCGAGTCAAACACAAAGTTCGTCTGGTCTTCCTGTAAGTCTCTAAGGCTATCTAATGACGGCATTTTCCGTGAGTTGGCCCAGCTCTCCAAATCAAACAGCCCAAAGATCCGATCGGGATTGCATTACCACATCTACTTGTCGGGCGTACATGCCTTACCTGATTCGATTCATTGACCTCGAGTGACATGGGCCAACGACATGAAGCTTGATCTTAAATAGTCGTTCTATGACCATCCATCCATTCGTTGTAGCGTCATACAATTGGAAACGCTTCAAGTCCTCTTACATTCGTGCACTTCCGATGAGAACAAGGTGGGGTTGTGAAGGCCGGGGTGAAGACCTTCTGACCTATCACATTGACGACGGGTATCACTGGGTGTCTCTGCTTGACCTGATGCTTGCTGAGTCTGCCAAGACTTTCCAAAAACACCAATTTCCCCTCATCGTCCGCTCACCGCTCAATTCCACGGAACCCGGAGGCTTGAAACTACCTACCTCGCCCGCCAATGATAACTCTCCATGTCCGCCTAACAAGACATGCGGCTCATCAAAACAGACACACTAGAACTTGTCGAGTTTGTTGGGCGGGTGCCACCATATGTGATACTTTCGCACACTTGGGGGGTTGACGAGGTGTCGTTTGAAGACTTGTCTCTCCTGCCCAAGGCTGCGCTTAAGAAAAAGGCCGGGTATTCGAAAATAATAGGCTGTTCCTCGCGAGCAGCAGCAGATGGATATGAGTACATCTGGGTTGACACATGCTGGTATGGCTCCTGGGAGCTCCCGCTCGTGGATGCAAGCTGATCGATGCACCTTTGCAGCATCGACAAATCGAGCAGCGCCGAGCTCTCCGAGGCCATCAACTCCATGTACCGATGGTATCAAGAAGCACACATTTGCTACGCCTACATGTCGGATGTCTCGCCAGACGTGCCGCCCCAGGGGACAGATGCTGCCGCGTCGACGTCGTCTGCTCTGAAGAAGGGCACGAGCAGCGGCGAAGCCGTCCGGCCCGGTTTCCACACCATTCCGTCCATCCTGAGGGACTACGACAAACTGCCACGGACATTCGAGAACTCCAGGTGGTTCACCCGTGGCTGGACGCTTCAGGAGCTCATTGCCCCGCCCATGGTCGAGTTTTATGCACACGACTGGCGAGAGATTGGCACCAAGTTCAGTCTTCGCAAAGTGATCAGCAAAGTGACCGGGATTGATATCCGGGTTCTGGAGGGTGCAGACCCTTCCACTTGCCACGTCGCCGAGCGTATGTCGTGGGCGGCAAACAGGGAGACGACGCGTGTCGAGGATGCCGCCTATTGCCTGTTGGGGATCTTCAAGGTCCACATGCCGCTGATCTACGGCGAGGGACAGCGGGCTTTCTATCGCCTCCAGAAAGAGATTATGAAGACGACGGAGGATTACACCATGCTTGCGTGGGGGCTGTCCAAGTACTTGAGCAACAAGCATCACTGGAAGGGCGTCCAACGCAATCATCTCGGGGACCCTCGCCGCCCTCTTTCTGACAGCCCAAACGACTTTGAGCTTCATAACAGGACGGCTTGGACCTACTCTCGATTGATTGCCGACGAGAACAGCACCGTGTCTACTCAGACGTCCCCGTCCCTGGATGACACACCTCCGTTGATAACAAGTCGAGGACTCCGTGTAACATTGCTTCTCAAGCCGAATACCCGGACCAGAGACATCCTCGCCTACATCAATTGCAAAACTACAAAGCCGGGGGCTCCTCCAGAAGGACAGCCATCCCCCGTCTGTCTCGTGCTCCGCCGACAAGATGAGTCTAACATTTACTCTGGTTCAGACGATCCCAACGCGGCGTTCGAACTGCTGGATAGCGACAAGGTACTCGCTTCCTTCCAACGCAAGACCATCTACTTGTCGTTGGCCAGCTCAGACTCGGCTTTAGGTCAAAAACAAAACCACCGTATGGTTAGCCTGGAGAAGAATCTCTACATCTTGGAAAGACCCCACCCACTCCGTGCCGGGGAATCAGCGGTCGCATCACGGGCACCTTGGAAGATCACGAGTTGCTTTTCCCACGCCATTGGTGGCGGAGCCGGGCACGCACATTTTGAGGTCCCCCGGAAGTTTACGGCCGCAACCCTCTTTAACCCCTTCGATCTTCCCCCCTCCACGGCCCGCTTGTTCGCCTTTGAGCAGCCGCTGGCGGGCAACGGGGCGTTTGGGATTGTGGTGGGCCACGGATGGTGCGATATCATTGCTCTCTCAGACGTGACATTCAGAGCCAAGTGGGGTACCCTGGTGCGAGATGGCCATTGGAACGAAGTTCTGGCCCTCAAGTTCATCAGCCATGTGGCCGCAAGATCCCAGGGACAGCGACTCGGCAGTGACGAGGATGAGGCGGCAGATCGCGTCTCAAAAAGGATCTCCAACTTTGCCGTTTCCGTCTCGTTGAAGAAAATTCGCCGGACAGATATCAACTGCGAGAGTGCCATCAAAATCTTGTGGTCCGTGGAGTGGGACGAGGCCGAGCAAGAAGCCGGATAGCACCATGTTTCCCGACTCGCCTGTCCCGTTGCAAAGCAACGAACCCCTGTGATGTATTAAGTCTAAGCAGAGGTTTCGGAGCGTAAGCTAGATAAATCTAACACGATAACTATTGTCGGCACATCACGCGAAGATATGTCTGGTCAAAATGTGTTTGTTCTCTGTCCTCTAAGTGCTCCAGCATGTGACCGACACCGCTCCAGCACCGAAACGCCCATCACCGGGCATGCATTTGCTCCCCGATTCTTCCATACCATCCAAACGCCGTTTGTTGTAAATGTAAATACAGAATATAGCAAGGCCCAATCACCAGTTGAGGACGTTGTATATCGTCTTCCTCGGGTTCCCCTCGGATTCCACAAGCAACCTCTGGTCACGCCTTGCTCGCACGTCGGCCGTATTTTGTTGTGAAAACATGCGGTTCATGGTGTCGGATTCCTTGCGAAGCTGTGTCCGGACGTAGGCGACGACTCCGGAGACTGGTTGCAAAGGCAGGTCAGATCCGATTGTCCCGCGCTTCTTGTGGCAACACAGGAGAGACGGGCTTACCTGCGCCGACGACGACTATTCCCGGTAAAATCATGCTCGGCGCCGCCCTGTTGCTGCCGTCAGTTGACGCCTTTTGGGCAGGGTCTCAGGGGCAAGAGACACTACCTTGCCACTGGAGTCTTCAGCGCGCTTGGATGGACGCTGGCGGCGAGACGCATGGTTGGGCGAAAAGGGGCCATTCGCGACATGGTTTTCTTGGCCGATTAGGTTTGAGAAGGGCGGAATGGGTTGACGTCGCTTCACAATGGTGCAACTGGGCTTGGACTGGTGATCAACGGACTTGGGATCCCGGATCACCACTGGCATGGAATGGCCGGCGCCTCGCCTCTTAATCTACCATCCCAAGTGGCCGGGTTTTTGCCAAGACACATGTGCCTGGCCGTTTGCGTGTGCTGAGGGTTGTGTGATCTCGTCGTGAGATCGAGCGACTGTCGCGGCGCACTGCCACTGAAACGAGCCTCATGGCGCCATAGTGGTGCGACGGCAGCACCCGTCTGGCTTGGGCCCCACCCTGATCTGCTCACCGTCCAAGACAAGCTGCTCACGCACAACCAATGACGCTCGTTTTTCGTCTGCATCCAGCCGGGCCTGGAATCCAAAGACGTCGCCAAAGCAATCGCAGAGGGCAGGGAGGAGACGGAACAGGATCTCTTGGCGAGAAAAAACAGGAGAAAACAGTCGGCCGATGACAAGCTAGAAACCCTAACCCCCTGCCTTGGCGCGAGGTGAGAATGCCGTGGGTTGAGCTGGCAAGGCTGGTTGCGAAAGGTGCACTCTTGTATGATCCCACAGCAACAGGACCTCACATGAATCCAACCCGTGTCGGCGCCATGGTTTGTCACATCTGCCGGGCAACACTCTAACCCCGTCGCTCGGCAATGCGGGGAGAATTTTGCGCAATGCAGTGCGATTTGACCAAATTATATCGCAAGCCAAAAAGTTATGCCAAACAATATGGATCGCAAATAACCTGTTGAGCAAGACCCTACAACCATGACTCCTTCTCCCGCCCGTCTTCCGCATACCATGCCACGCTTGTCTACCACTCATCGAAAGTAGCATTCATGAGATCTTTGGTTCGTTTCTTGCCCGTTATTTCAAGCGTGGCTCATACACCACACCAGTCTACGCGTTCATCGCATTCTACATGGCCGGCAAGACGAACTCGAGATTGCAAGCTATGACGATGCATGCAACATAGGTTAGGTACTGTTCAGTGATGGGAGCGTGAGTTCTCCATCCCATGATATATGGCTAAGCCATTCTGACACTGGGCTAGGACAGTTGGTGAGTGGGGGGCAAACTACACAATTGTCGAAACCCTGGACGAGCTCGCCAGCTGAGTGCAGCGTCAAGTCCGGGGGCGGCTGTTGTCATTCTCAAAGGCGCAATATCAGGAAAGGTGTTGGGTCAGGCAAGACGATTGTAGGAACACCCGGCAGCTGTAAGCAAACAACTGAGATGGGAAGTTTATTACCACCGTTTGCTGACAACGTATGGCTTCAGCCCTGATTGGAGTTGCATTGCACCTTGATTCACCGAAGTCGCAATGTGATTTTGCGGAAACTCAAAGTTTCCCAAGTCTCCCCACCCCAGGGCGATGCTATCTCCATCGAGAACTCGAGGAGCATATGGTTGGACCACTGTGACTTGTCATTCACTCACTCCGATGTGTACGACGGCCACGCGTCTTTACTCAGCATAACTAGGGGTAGCGACTTGGTAACGGCAACCTCGACAGTTTTCCGAAACCATCCCCAGGCAGTCCTTGTCGGGTTTTTAAGATGCCAACGGCGGCGAAGATCAGGGAAAACTCCATGTGACGTTGGCGAGGAACTACTTCCGAAACGTCGGCAGCGCCATCTCGTTCAGGTTTGCCACGGGGCATATCCGCAACTCCTATTTTGAGAATGCAACGGACGGGATTAACGCGAGAATGGGGGCCCGCGTTCTGGTTGAATCGAGCGTTTTGGAGGTGCCAGCACGAGCAGTGTTCAGCGGCGGCAGCATTGAGGCTGGGTATGCAACTGCGCAGGACGTCTTATTGGGGAAACAGCTCCAACACAGCGCCACAAGCGAACATGACCGTCGACAGTCTACCGTACCCGTATGACTGGTACATTTGGGACAAGGACTGGGTCCGGGAGTCAGTCACACGCCAAGCCGGACCGACTCTGCAGTTTTTCCCAGCCACGTCAAGATAGCAACATGGGTCGCGGCAGCCCGCTTCAATCAGGCACTAGTGGAATACGCGACATTTGTATCTCCGATAATTGGCCAAAGCATCGTTAACTCAACTGAGCTTGTAGTTGACCCCGTGTCCGTGAATTCTGTCAAGGACAAGCCCCTTTGTGATGCGCTGGTCTAGACTTGATGGATGGCTCGAAAAGTCCAATGGTCCAGAAGACATGGGTCAATGGAAGAGGGGCACACGGCACTGCACTCCCGCCCGGCGTCCCGTCTCCCCGCTCCCGCGTCCCCTTGCACGGGGCGCTCCCTTGGTGAAGGCGCCACGGTCGACGCCTTCGGCAACAGGGATTTGGGACCCCTCATTGCCCGACACACGCTTTTCAGGACGGCACTAACCCCCGAAAAGAAAACTATTTCCTGCAACTCAACAGTCTCGGATGTTGTCTTTTCTCTGGCACCCAATCACGCCGGACTCGACATCTGTCGACGCGACCTTCCCCGTCTTGCGGGAAAGCCCCGACAGAAGCCTGTCCGGATGCCGGCCCACGGGTCGCCATGTGCAGACGAACCAACTGCATGGTTGTCAGGGGAGCGAACCAATCGCTAGTTTCCTCGGAAGCCTTGCCGGAGCGGGGTTTGGCTGACATGCAGGCGCCTGTCATGCAGCCGCGGCTTGGGAATCCAGGTGCGGAATGGCGGCGAGTCTGATACCTGGTCAAGGCAACATCGCGTCGTCTTGTCGACAGGCAACCCGGCCGGCGACCGGGTTGTTGGTCGATGTCCGTTTGGGTCTGGGGGATGGCGAAAGAGAAGAAGAGCTGCGGGACCGAGTCATTTCCGAGACATTTAAAAGGCGTCGCACCGGCCGCCGCCCTTGATTCGGAGCAGGCAGTAAGGTAGACAACGGTCTCGCTTCCAGCTCTACTTTCCAATATTTTGCTGGCGAGCCTAGGAGCAATGTGGAGCATCTTGCCTCTGAGTTTCCTGGCTGGGATTGCCGTCCTGGCCAGTCCAAGTCATGCTGGCGGCGACCAGTATTACGACTACATCGTCGTTGGCAGCGGGCCTGGCGGAGGCCCCCTCGCTAGCAACCTTGCCCGGGCGGGCCACTCCGTCCTGCTGGTCGAGGCGGGCGACAACCAGGGAAACAACGTCAATTCCGAGATTGTTTCTTTTTTCCCCTTTGCCTACACAGACCCCACGATGCGATGGGATTTCTTTGTCCGCAACTTTGCGAATGAGACACAGAACCTCCAGCACAATCATTTGACGTGGCGTCGTCCCGACGGGTCCTTCTACGTCGGCCGGACGCCGCCCGCCGGCTCGACATTGCTCGGGATCCACTACCCCCGTGGTGGCACCCTCGGCGGGAGCTCCGCCGTCAATGCAATGTCCACTACATACCCGAGTGAGACTGATTGGCAAAACATTGTCGCCCTGACCGGTGACACGACTTGGAGGTAAGTAACGGGCCTCCCTCGGATCTCGTCGTGTCTCTGACCGGAACAATAGCCCCTCACACATGCGCGACATTTTCGTGCGCGTGGAAAACAACCACTACCTGACCCCCGGGACGCCGGGCCACGGTTTCAACGGCTATCTTGACACCATCATGAGCAACGCGTCCATATGGGCCGGTCAGGACGACCTGGTCTCTGTCCTTGCAACGGCGTCAGGCCAGCTGGGCCAGAACCCTGCCAACATCGTCGCCAACTTGCTCTCGGACGCCAACGCTCTAAACCCGACGCGTGACCAAACTCAGGGTGTTTTTGGCTGCGCAGTTCATGCAGATGCGGGATGGCGCCGCTCCAGCTCCCGCGACTACATCCTGGAGACTGCCAATGCGGTCAAGCCCAACGGGCAGAAGAAATACAAGTTGACTGTTCAACTCAACACTCTCGCCACAAAGGTCCTCTTCACGGACGTTAACCACCCTCGCAAGAAGCCCAGGGCAAACGGCATCGAGTTTCTCCAGGGCCAGAGCGTCTATAGCGCTGATCCACGCCACACTGCGTCCAACCAGGGGACCATCGGACGGGCGTATGCTCGAAAGGAGGTAATCCTGTCGGGGGGTACCTTCAACTCGCCCCAGCTATTAAAGCTCTCTGGCATCGGTCCAGCCGCCGAGCTTGCCCAGTTCAACATTCCGCTGGTTGTTGACCTGCCCGGCGTTGGAACGAATCTGCAGGACAATTACGAGGTTCCCATTGTCGGTCACGCGGCCAAAAATTTCCAACAGCCGCCGCCAAATCCCAACGCACCTATCTGCACATATGGAGCACCGGGCGATCCGTGTGTCGATCTCTGGAGGCAGGGGCAGGGCCCGTACATGGGAGGATCAACTCTGAACAGCATCTTTCGCAAGAGCGCTTACCCTGCTTACAACGAGCGCGATTTTTTTATGGTCGGCGGCCTGTTTGCCATTCGTGGTTTCTGGCCGCCCACCGACTCGGTGCCTTTGGACCCGCCAAACACGTTTGGCTTCTCGACGGTCAAGATCAACCCGCAGAGCCGGTCCGGAACCGTGCTGCTAAGGAGCGCGGACCCCCGAGACACCCCCGAGATCAACTTCCACCTGTTCAAGGAGAACAACGCCGGCACAGCTCTCGACATCAATGCCGAGATGGACACTGTCAAGTGGGCACGTCGTGTCTTTGCCAACGTCCCTGCTCCACTGGGGCCCATTGTCCCTGTTGAGCCCCCATGCCCAGGAACCCCAGCAGCTGACGGCACTTGCGACGACCAAGTTGACAAGGACTGGATCACAAACCAGATCTTCGGCCACCATCCCACAAGCACCTGCGCCATTGGTGCCGACAACAACCCGATGGCCGTGTTGGACTCCAAGTTCCGAGTCCGGGGCGTCCGCGCTCTGCGTGTGGTTGATGCCAGCGCGTTCCCGCGTGTCCCTGGCCCATTCCCTGTCTTGCCAACCTTTATGTTGAGTGAGAAGGCAACCGAGAGTGTGCTCCAAGACGCAAACTTCTGGTAGTCAGTGCACTCTACTGGGCGTTTGTACTTGTCTAGTTCGGCTAGTGATATCACATATCTTTCTACCTTCTGATCTCGTTGATTTCCCCCAGATCCCCTTTCTTCAAGGCGCAATCAAAAGTATCAGTCTTCCAGCCCAATGTGACCTCAAGCAAGACCCATTATGGGCGAAGAGGCGTCTGTGGGCGAAGAAGCATTTGTGAGCGAAGGGCATCTCTGATTCTGCACCCTCGAGCTCCATTTCCGGAACACGAATTGATTCCCCTCTTGTCTCACACCGACGTCTCACACTTGGCGCTTACATGCACACATAAGCCGTTGATAGCAGTCCTGCATCTTGTGAAACAGCACACGGGCAAGAAGAAACCCGGAATCGGCCACCCCATGGATGTTTACCCAGCCTTGACAAGACACGCCAGATCACAACATCGGAGTGATGCAGGATGGAGGGTTCAACTCTATTACCTCGAGACTCAAGGTGCAACAACTTTAATGAAACCGGGACCCTGAGATGCGTCTTCCGCATTTGTAGAGCACCAATCCATTGTTTAGCAATTGGTATGTTGCGACAGCCATTGAGAGAAACCCGAGCCCGTGTTGACGTCGCAACATATCCGCTTGATCCGGAAGCAAGTTCCATGATGGCAATAACAAACACCAAGAGGAGAAGACGCCCAGAGCTGGATATTGTATGAGCATGTTGGGACATTGGGCCGGTTCTGGTGCTCCACGAATCGGAGGCGGCAGCTCCGTTTCAGTCAATCTCCGGGCTAAATTCAACGGCGCCTCGCGTCGACGTTTCACGGCGGCCGGGCAGTCACACGACAAAGCAGCCAATGGGCGGCGGCGGGCACGGCCCAGCAAAATGTCATCCTCCGGTAAGTGCATCCGGGGTAAGATAATTAACATCATGCCAGGGCACTGTCAACATAGCACGGTGCAAACCATGATGGCAGCCAAGGATCCAACCATGACACCAACTGCCGGCACGTCGTCCGTCCAAGATCTCGGCGCCGGCCAATGGGGCATACTGGGTCCTGGCTCGGCAGTCCTCCAACATCGGCAACATGTCGTCGGTGAGGGGCCGATTAATTGATTGACCCCGATTAGATTGCCCCCCTTAAGCAGCCCTCTCCCTCCACAAGGCCCGCGGAACCTCTTGGGGACGAAGCTGCGACTGCGGGGCCTAGTCTCCGTGCTGGGCACGCAGATCCCGACCCGGAAAAAGGCAGGATCGGGGCGTGACGACGGGCGACTGGCCGCCTGCCGCAGCCGAAGGACGTCGACGCCTCCATGTGTCCCTGGAGTGGCAGTCTCGGCGAGATGCCCTGGGCTTGGGATGGTGTGTACCCCAGATTTCCAGGGACACCTAATCTATCTTGCTGTCGTCGCCCAGAGCGCCGCTGCCCGGCCAAGATTCTCCGTGCATTCTTCCCGCGATGAAGCTGGATTAACCGTTGGCCGATCAATTACCAGACAATGGACGTGTGGTATGGAAAGTCGGCTGAGTTTTCCACTGCCCTAGGATGAGCATGTTTGCCGGATCTCGACGGCCCCGCCTCCGCGATAGCCAAGTCGTCGAAGGGAAAGTATATAAAGGGGTGGACGCCGTTCCTCCGTGGCAGCCGATACACAGTCGTTTACTGCCAGGCTCGACCGAATCTCTTCTTTCTATTCCAAGGAGCATTTCTTCTCGCCCTTCGCAACCATGAAGATGAAGCAGTATCTCGAGTATCTGGCGGCGGCTCTGCCCCTGATGAGCCTGGCTACGGCTCAGCAGGTCGGCAAGCAGCAGACCGAGACGCACCCCAAGATGTCATGGAAGAAGTGCACCGGCAAGGCTTCCTGCACGACTGTCAATGCTGAGGTTGTCATTGACGCCAACTGGCGTTGGCTGCACGATTCCAACCAGAAGAACTGCTACGATGGCAACAAATGGACCGACGTCTGCAGCACCGCCACCGACTGTGCGTCTAAGTGCCAGCTCGAGGGCGCCAACTACGGCACCACCTACGGCGCGTCGACCAGCGGCGACTCCCTGACGCTCAAGTTCCTGACCAAGCACGAGTACGGCACCAACATCGGCTCGCGCTTCTACCTCATGAACGGCGCATCCAAGTACCAGATGTTCACCCTCATGAACAACGAGTTCACTTTCGACGTCGACCTGTCGACAGTCGAGTGCGGTCTCAATGCTGCCCTGTACTTCGTGGCTATGGAGGAGGACGGCGGCATGGCGAGCTATTCGAGCAACAAGGCCGGCGCCAAGTACGGCACCGGGGTGAGTCGCCGCCTGAACGTGCGCCAATCGAAACATGGTCCACTGACTGTTGAGACAGTACTGCGATGCCCAATGCGCTCGTGATCTCAAGTTTGTCGGCGGCAAGGCCAACGTTGAGGGCTGGAAGCAGTCCACCAACGACGCCAACGCTGGCGTGGGACCGTACGGCGGTTGCTGCGCCGAGATCGATATCTGGTGAGCAATGTTACACTGGTCACGACCAGTGCGCCTTGCGGTGGTGATAGCGGCTTACATGCTTTGCAGGGAATCCAACGCATATGCTTTTGCCTTCACGCCGCATGACTTTGGACTTGACTGGGGAAGTCATGAAGAAGATGCGCAAGAAGAAGGAAAAGGAGGCTCAGAAGGATGAGTCAAGAAGAGATAGCGACGACGAGGGCACCAAGACTGGCAGGACGTCGCTGGCGGCCAATCTGAGCATCCCTACATGGGTAGGCAAGGGCCGGAAGAGTGGCGAGAGGAGCCGTGACAGCCATGAGGCAGTGCGAACCCGAGACAAGCATGACTCTGACAAGAAGGGGGAGACTGACGATGCCCCTACGAAGGTGCCAGGGGCGTTGCCGCTCGTAGAAGATGAGGTTTAAAAGGGTTCCGTGGAGTTTGGAGCGGGTAATTACTACAGTTTGCGATTCACTGATCTGGTTACAAGATCTCGTTACGATGTATACGTGGGACTTGATGGAGGATACCCCGGGAGCATTTCATACCAGGCAACATAACTCACCTAATTATCTATTTGGAAATAATGCGATCGCTGAAGTCTTGGGTTACCGGTTGGTGGCAGCCAGGGCCTCAATTCCCTACATTGCGGCTAGACTTCTTCGGTCATTGAATGGCACAGCAAGTTGGAGTCGCGTATGACATGCTTCAAAGCTTGCTCCGGGACTTCAAACCCCACACGACGGCAGAGATAGATACCAACATCATGATTTCTAATCTGGACCCTACGATACAACCATAGGTCTTGCACGCGAGAGAAAAGAAAAACAACTGAGCTCGCGAGATAGGGGGCGTGCTAATATCCACACAGAGAGAGCGACGCCAAAGTAATGCAATGTTTTGTTTAGACATTGACCGTCGAGCCGACGGGGCCAAAGCGAATGTTGGACCACACAACCTTGCTGTTGGATCGTTAGTGCTGGCGTTCTCTGGATCGATCATGTAGATCAAACTTACGAGTCGGGGTGCTGGGCCTCCACGTCGGCTGGGACACCAGAGTCCTGCGAGCAGGGGCCGCGGTCGCCACCGGGAGTGCCGGCCTTCTCGGGCGGGTAGCTGGAGTCGAGCCAAAGCATGTTGGCATAGTGCTGGGATGGGATGTAAGCTTCAACTCAAACCGTTGGGCGATGACGTGGAGAAAGTGCAGACGACTTACATCATCCCAGATGGACATGACGAGAACCATGGGAACGGCGAGGGCCTTGTTCAGTTGAGCAAAGCCGCCAACCTCCTCAAAGCGGTCACGGTCACCGAACGCCTTGGGCATGGCACTGCACAGCTCGGGAGTGAGAGCTGCGCTGCCCGAGGGGATGCCGTCCCACTTCGGTCCAGGGATCTCAATCTTCTTGCCGTTCTGGACAAAGAACTGGGTGAGCTTGTTCTCCTGGAATTGGGTAACGACAATACCATGTCACACATCACAAGTCAGCACTGCACTGTGGCGCTGGGATGGAGGACCTGGGACCCACGTGAACTTCTTGCTGGTGTCGACCGTCATGCCCTTGCCGTAGAAATCGGTGTTGCCCATGCGGTAAGGGTTGTAGTCGCAGCCGTTGGCGTCGCAATCGCCCGCGAAGCGGTCTTCCGAGTATGTGCCGCCGCAGCCAGACGTCTCGCAGACGTGGTACTTGTTGTTCTTGCACGCGTTGA